>CM066987.1:59261532-60542217 GCA_033977485.1 Hydrangea macrophylla
GGTTCTCTGTGACGAAGTGAAGGTTCTAGAGCTAGGACTTCGCGTTAGACACTGGTAATGGATAGAAGTAATATTTTGAGCTGTTGAGATGAGTCATGTTAGATGTTTGTATTCTTTCCAAATACCTAGTCGAGCGAGATTGTAGTTATTGTTCGGATAAGGGTATGTGGGTTGAGTTAATATCGAAATACATGGACATTACGTTGATAAGGAGAATGTATTCTTTGAAAGAAATGTTGAGATATGTGTTACTGCTTACATGTTTTAGTTGAGACCTTTGTTATGCCCATGAAAGAATGCGTCTTTTGATAAGAGATTAATCGTATCTTAAGATACTAAACTATGACGTGAGTTGAGAGATGTTTTGTATTATCGATTATGGTGTGGTTGTGTTACTCACTGAGCTTTATTCCAAAGATGACGGCATATTACGTCTTGGACATTCCCATGTCCAGAGTGTTGCAGGTTTTGCTTAGGCAGAGAGGTGAGCTCGGGATGCAGTACTAAGGAGCTAAGGAAGGATAAAGCCGAGCTAGAGATCGGAGTATAGTTATTTCAGTGTTTAAGCTTATGTATAAGTTTAGTAAGGTCTTATGTAATAAGTTTGAAGATATTGTAAATCGTTATATTTTCCGCTGCTGTATTTATGCTCCAGTTAAGATCAATTTATGTTTATGATTTAGTATTTCCCTTATGAATGCATGTGCGGAATTAGAAAGGACAGAATGGTTAATCAACCAGTCATGTGTCCACGGATCCAAAAGTGAAAATTTATTTTTCCCTATTTTGCTACTCTGGGGCATGAGAGAGAGAGAGAGAGAGAGAGAGAGAGAGAGAGAGAGAGAGAGAATGTGTGTGTGTGTGTGTGTGTGTGTGTGTGAGAGAGAGAGAGAGAGAGAGTAATATATAGGTATAAAAAATAATAAAAATTATAAATAATGAGAAAAAACAGAGAGTTGCCATTAAAAAAATGATCTACTAAGAACAACTTAAATTGAAAATTTGTTTTGAATTTCTAACTTGTTCCTTGTGATCTTGTCATATGTTTGGCCAAAAAAAGTTAGAAGTATAAGTTGTTTTCAAAATAGATTTGATCCATTAAATGAGAAGCTTAGGATATATATGTAAATGAGATTAGATTAGTATATGTATGCATATATATAGAGAGAGAGAGAGAGTAACAGTGAGATAGAGATAGAGAGAGGGGCATGAGAGAGATAGAGAGATTAGGATAGAGAGAGGAATACATAAAAAAAAAAATTATAAATGATGAGAAAAAATACAGAGCTGACACGTGACAAGCTTTTGATTCTACTTTATATATTTTATATATTTATAATAAGATAAGATTAGTAACACATAAAAAAAATTAATTAGTAGATTTATTTTTGGATTTTTGACTCGGTCAAGGTTGTCTACTTGTTACATATACATGGAAAGAGAGAATTTTGGATTTAGATTTGGCAAAAAGTCATCGTGTCAGTTACATTAGCTATGATATGTAATAAATTATGGGTAACTTAATATATAGTCCTAATATATGCATCTAACTAGAAATATGTCATTTTTTAAAACGTATCTAGAAATTAGTCCCTTGCCTAATTGGAGGACTAAAATACCCCTACATTATTTTTATAGAAATGTATATATATATGTATAACTATATATGGTAACTGATTTATCATCATTTACTCCACAGTCCATATATGTACATATATAAACTGATTTATATATGATAAATCAGTTACCATATATAGCTAAAAACTAAGAAAATAACTCCATATAAAGTCCACCATCACCAAGAAATTTCTCACAAACTCTTCATGAATTCGCATTACGTATTCAGAACTTCATACTTAAAACTGAGAAAATTATAAATGAGATTGCACAAAAAATTGTGAAATTGCTCACTATATTAACTAAGTATTGAAAATAGAGAGAATTTCATATTTTAATGTGTATAACAATGAAAAATTCCTCACTTATACTAGAAGGGTAGAACAACCCACTTTTTAAAACAAAAATAAGCATACACATAGAGAGGATTTGATGAAAAAATTATCAACAATTAATAATTTTTGAGAAGAATTCAAAAAAGAAAAAAAAAATCACACCTTTTCAATTGATATGACGAGTAATTTCTCACAAAAAAAAACATAAATTTCTCACTTTTTAATACAAATTTCTCACTTTTAGGTGAGAAATTCTCACTTTTCGAAGAGAAATTCTCACTTCTTTCTCAATACCAGAACTCCAGACTGTACTTCTCTTAAATTTCTAATCTGTGATTCTCTTTCTTACATCAATCTGTGTCGAGAACTCTGGCCCTCAAGTTTCTCGTTCTCTTCCACAACACAAAATTGTTACCAATCCTTTAGAGCCTCCAAAGATGGCCTGTAACTCTCTAAATCATCAACTCCGATGACGGCATCGGCGTCAATCAAAAGGTAAGGTTGATTGGTAGTGGTCACCAGAAAGTAATTGAGGAGCTTCTTCATTGGTTTGTAACAGAGAAATTTATCCCTCCAATCAAGTATGACTGCTTCAATATGCATCAGAAACTCCTTCCCAAACTTCATCTCAACGATGATGATGAGGATGAGTATAATCCTTTGTGTGATTGTACTTTAGAGAGAGAGAGAGAGAGAGAGAGAGAGAGAGAGAGAGTTGGAAAGAGAGAGATATAAGATCTGTGGAGTTATCAGACGCCTCTCTCTCTCTCTCTCTCTCTCTCTCTCTCTCTCTATATATATATATATATTTGTTTGGGGTTTAAATTTAAAACCCCTAAATTCAAGTCTTTATTACTATATATATCTTTATTACTCTCTGTATATAAAGAGAGAGAGAGAGTTTGGATCTTAAGTGAATCTTAAAAAACGAACTGTGCAAAAAGTGAGAATTTCTCACAAAAATGTGAGAAGCGTGTAAAAAGTGATAAATTTATTTTCTCACATATATATATATATATATATGTATGTATGTATGTAATGAAGGGCATACTGGTCCATAAAATCTCTATCAAATTTAGGGGTGCTCCCGAGTCGGGTGAGTTCGGTTTGGCCCTCATCCACTCATCTATCCGAACATAGTCGGGTTTACCCTCCTTCCACCCGTCATCCACTTGCTTTGTCGGGTGCACCAGACTCATTAGCTGGTCGGGTGAGTCGGGTTGAGTCGGGTAAAATCCAACTGTCTCATTTGTCTCAATCAAGCATTTGCTTTACACATGACTTTATCTTTATTTTTTTTTTTGCTTTGAATGTTTTTGTCTACATAGTCATGGGCTAACTAAAAACTCTGACCAAATAAAAAATAAAAACATAGTCATGTACTAGTTTAATGGTTTTAATGTTTTTATATCTCTGCTAGTGACATATATATATTATTGATACAAGAATGTAACATATATATATATTTAAAGACTATATAATACATAATACATATGATATAAGCATATTACATATATATATATTAAAGACTATATAATACATAATGCATATATTGATATAAGCATTTTACATATATTTTTAAAAAATTAAGTGTGTTTCGAGTCTCGGGTGAATCGGGTTTTCGCCCCCCCCCCCCCCCCCCCCCCTAGACCCGTGACTCCACCCAAAACTGTCGGGTTTCAACCCCCAAGACCCGTGACTTCACCCACATTGTTTAAAAACCAATAAAAAGGCTACGGGTGAGTCGGGTGAATTTTGAGCAGCCCTAATCAAATGGAAAAAAGGGACTAAATATTAATTACCTTCCAAAATCAAGGACTAATTACTATAAATACAATATGGCTATGATAAATTCCTATTAATGGTCCAAAATAGGGACCAAATCTTATATTTCTATTAAATTAATCTCACACCACCAACAATTTGGGAAAGGAGAAAATAAAATAAAAGATAATAAATTGACTACACACTGAAACACCTAAATTTGTTTTAGTCAGCACATACCTGATCGCACTCATTATATAGATTTGTATTCTATCTATCATTGTATGATATACAAGTCAATAATTTAAAGGGTTAATTACAGAAACACCTCCTGTGGTTAGGTTTTTTATCAAATACTCCTTGTACTTTAAATTTTATTATTAATACCCCCTGTGGTTTAGACTAAAGTGAAATAGTCACTTTTTTCGTTAAAGTTAACCGGAAATTGATTAAAGTACAAAATTACCCCTATTACATGCTAATAATAACACCCTTATATGCTTAAATGTCTATTTAGGCATAAATGGTACATTATTAAATTATTTTGATATTACATTTGTTGTTAAAGACCATTATGTGGAGACTTAGGGGTACCTTCGTGAGAGCGAATTTGACACACACACACACACACACACACAAAATTTTGGGGATAAATTTTTTTTTCGATCTTAGTACATCACTACACTGGATTTCACTGTGTGTGTGGTCAAGAGTAGATTAAAAAAAACTAACTTATCACCAAGATTGTGTGTGTCTAAGAGTAGATTAAAAAAAATATAAATAATAATATATCGCTAAGACTGTGTGTGTGTGTGTGTGTGTGTGTGTGTGTGTGTGTGTCCAAGGGTAGATCAAAAATTAAATAAATTTGCTCTCTTGAATGTACCTCAAAGTGACTACAAAATGGTCTCTAACAACAAATATAATATCAAAATAATATAATAGTATACCACATATGCCTAAATAAACATTTAAGCATATAAGGGTGTTCTTATTAGCATGTAATAGGGGTAATTTCATATTTTTACCATTTTTCGTTAACTTTAACGGAAAAAATGACTATTTCACTTTAGTCCAGACCACAGGGGGTATTAGTGATAAAATTTAAAGTATAGGGGGGTAACTGATAAAAGGCATAACCACAGGGGGTGTTTCTGTAATTAACCCTAATTTAAAAATTCAACAATCATTTAATTATACTTTTATTTAATTTAAATTCAAACCATTAATTGATTTAAATTTAAGCACTACTAATTTGTTAAATAAATGAGATAAAGTTATTTCCATGAGAAAGAATTTTAAATACCACGTCAGTATAAGAAATGAATTTTTTTTTTTTCTAAGAATCTAATTATAGTTGAAAATAGATTCTAAGTTCATTACAAACATCAAACACACAAAAGTAATTTTAAAAAACGAGATTTCTTTTCTGACTTACTATCCAAGCGAACTAAACAGGGCCTTAGAATTAGTTTGTTTGGTATGAATTTGTATTGGAGTACAATGAAGAAAGTTTTGGGACAAAATGGAAAGTTTCTCCAAGTGTTGCAAGAACCACTGAACCAAGATAGTATTGAACGCGCGTTCCTGCAATTGGCCATGTTTGAAAATCATCTACTGCCTGCTCAACACGAAACACATCCCTAAAGTCAGAGGTCATGGTTGATTGGTCATCCGGTCATCCCTGCCATATCTCCATCAAATTTTGACTTTGGATACGAAAAAATGAAAATAATATATATAGGGATAATTAACTTTCAATCTATTTTTTTTATATAAAATTCAAAAAATTAGTCTATAATTTTTGCTAAATTAAAAAAATATTAACTTTTTTATAATATAAAAAGTCATCAAATTTTACATGACATTGTGGAACAACTCTTTCAAATGTTAAGAGCAATTCTTAAAACGTTTGGGAGCAACCTTTTAAAACATAGGGAGCAACTCATTTCAAAATTGAAAGCAACTCTTCACAACGTCAGGAGCAAGTCTTCCAAATGTTGGGAGCAATCTTCAAATGTTTTGGTGCAAGTTCACAATGTTGAAAATATAACATAGACAAACACAAAATAACAATTTAAAAGTTGATGTTTTTTAAATTTTATTGATGACTTTAATTTTTTTTAATAATTGTTGATGTTTTATTAATTTTAAAAAAGTAGTAAACTAACTTTTAAATTTTATACAAAAGTTGACTGAAATGTAATTATCCCAAATTTGTACTACTGCCATTTCAAAAAGTGTCCACTACAAGTTTGCACATTATTTAAGAAAGATGTACTATCTTCATTTTTTTGGTTCATTAGATAACAACTTTCCTATTTTACCTTTAGTTTGATCAGTGTTGGACATTTCTTCTCTCTCTCTTTTTTTTTTTTTTGATAGGACATTTCTCCTTATTTTTTGACCACAAAAAAAATGTTAATTGTACTTGACTTTTAAAAATGGACACTTATTTTGAAATATCTGAAAATAAAAGATGAACACTTATTTTCAAGGACAAATTACATTGACTTTCCTTGAAGTATCTGACAATTATAGGGACTTCTCCTGTGTTTTCAAAAATTACACTCACCTCCCTTCTATTTAAAAAATGACTGTTATACCCTTGGACAAATCATCAAAAAAATTATCCACTATCTTTTTAAAATGAAAAATATATATATTAACAATTATGAAAATAAAATAAAAAATCATCGACAAAATTTCAGTATAGACCAAATCAAGCTTTTACTAAAAAAAATTTTAAAAAAATACCAACAGTAAATTTTTAAAACATAAAAATCATCAACAAAATTATCTACTGCCACTTTAAAATGAAAAGAATAATAACAGCAATGAAAAAATAACGTCAATTTTTTTAAAAAAATTAATAGTTATATTGTATTTTTGTCTGCTTTATATTTTTAAAATAGTGAACTTGCTCCCAACATTGTGAATGAGCTGCTCCAATAAAAGAGTAATGCTACGCTTCCCAATTTCTTTCTCAAAAGTGTTTTCCAACACATGTGGTAGTGAACCCAGTTGATTTTGATTGATTGTGATATTAAAGTAATTCAACTGTGGTCCCACTTCAACATCATTGGGATGAAAATTTGGCAAGTATAGTATTACTCTAAATAAATGTTCATCTTTCACCTACTACTTGGACAAAAAAGTTAAATGGCTTAAATTAAAAAACTAAATCTGTAAACTATTGTAAGTTAGGCTAAAGATTTATAAAACCTAAATTTGAAATTTTTATAAAAAATGTTCTTCGAGTTGCAAATTTTTATGCAAGTAGGGCTAAATACTATAAATCTAAATCTGTAAAATTTGCTAATGTATATATAATTTTATCTAATGCACGTGCGCACATACACTCACACAAATACACACATGTACATATATATATATATATGTATATAATGAGATAAGGGGTAAATTGGTAATTTTACACTCAAAAAATAGGTAGAGGGGATGTGAGTGTTATTTTTCAAACTAGAGAGGAGGTCCCTGTAATTGTCATATACCTCAAGGGAGGTCAGTGTAATTTTCCCTATTTTCAAATGGAGAAAATCGCATATATTTATATATATATATATATATATACATTTTGTACATATTTATATACGTACATACTTGCATTAATGTATGTAGAGAATAATGGTGGGTGGATGATGTTCAAGTGGAGGTGGCAATTCGGGTTATACGAGTCATAATCGGGTTACAAAGGGGTTGCATGATTTTGGGTTAATATTTAGTTTTGAGTATTATTCAATAAAAAATATTGACTTTTTTTATTTAATCGTGTCGTGTCGTGTCGTGTCATAATCGGGTTGTCTCAGTAAAACAAGTTGTCGTGTCAAAAATTGTCACCCCCAGTTCAAGTCTACTTTCCAAAATTTATTAGTATTTCCGAGTCAACTCGTTATTAAAATATGGGAGATTTAGTCGAAACTCCATGTTTATGAACTTTTTTGGTGTTTGATTCGGTCAACAAATCAATTTAATGAAAACTCCATCTAATTTTTTTGGACATAATTGCCCAATTTGTGAAACTCACGCACGCTCCTCCATTTGAGCAAACGGTGACAACGTCACTTTTCTAACAAACTTTTCAAAAAAAATTCAAACTTTAAAAATTCAAAACTTTTGATCTAGAAATCTTTTTTTTTTGTAAAATTAATATTTTCGGAACCTACTCGATGAGATCTATCAAACAAGTACCATTGTCGTTATGAAATTCTGGAGGGAAAAGTAAAAGTTATGTGAAATTTCACATTGAAAAAAATTATGTGAAATTTCACATAACTTGTTTTCTGTGTGAAAAAGCAAGAAATGTGAAATTTCACACAAAAAAAGGTTATGTGAAATTTCACATAACTTTTTTCTGTGTGAAATTATGTTCCAAAGAGAGAGAGAGAGAGAGAGAGAGAGGGAGGTTGTAGTCTCAACATTTCTCTAGAATTAATTAGGTGAAAATTTCACATAACTTTTTTGTTTTGCATAACTTTTTTTAGTGTTAAATTTCACACAACTCTTTTGAGTGTGAAATTTTATTCCAAAAAGAGCGAAAGAGAGACTCAAGCATCCGAAAAAAGTTATGTGAAATTTTACACAACTATCTATGTGAAATTTGTGAAAAGAAAAACTCACATGAAACTTCACATAACTAGTTATATCTATGTAAAATTTATGAAAAGAAAAAATTATGTGAAATTGCACATAATTTGTCAACAAAAATAACTCTTCAAACATACGACTATAGTCATGTGAAATTTCAGACAACAAACTAAATACAAAAACCTTCCAACAGTAATGCTAGAAACAAACCCACTTTACTACTATAGGCATCTATATTTTTTTAAGGCTTACCTTTACAAAACAAGGGCTAAATCAATTTGAATTAGCAAGTTATGTGAAATTCACATTAAAAAAAAAAGTTTCTGAAAAATTCAAATATCACATAACTAGTTATGTGAAATTTGATTAGGTATGTGAAATTTTTTCACATAACCATCGATTAAGAGGAATTCATCGTAGAAAAACAAAACAAATCCCTGGAAAAGCAACAAATGGAACCAAGTTAGAGGGAGTTTGAATCATGCTTCACATCATATGCCCAATTCTGAAGAGCTTTGCAAAATATCCAAAGTCAATATTGTTCCAAACAAACCATCCCAATCAAATGATAACTTTAAAAATAAATAAATAAATAAATAAAGTGCCTCATCTGTCTCTCTCTAAAGCATTTAAGCAAACAACAAGAGTGCATGTTAGCCTTACCATGTGAACAACCCAATCACAATGGAATAGATCCCAAACTCAGATTTAGAAAATGGAGGTTCTTAGAAGATGGCTTGACTACAAACAGAGCCCCAAACAAAGTACAAAGCGCTGGAGTGTGTTTCAAGAGTTTCGGATTCATGGGAGATGTTGGCCGGAGAAGACGACTTCGCTGATGTTGGACACGCACCGTTGGTTTTGGTAATGGAGTTTGTTGCCGGAGCTTTAGATTCAAGGGATATATGGGCCGGAGAAGACGATTCACTGACGTCGGACACACACCATTGGTCAGAGATGGTGGTGGTCTCCGTCGTCGGTGATGGCTGCGCTGGTGGCAAATGTTGACTACAGACCCGTTTCTTCCTCTCTTTCTCTGTGTTCTAAATTCTAACTCTACATGATAGTGTAGGGGTATTACGGTCCATGTATTAGTCAATTAATTAGGTCAAAGGAGTTAATGTGGTTCAGTTGTAACAATAAAGGAGTTTTGGAGAAAACAAAAGACGGGGTGCACTATAGAGTTAGACTATTCAATTTGAGGTATTTACCACTAATATTCTATTAAAATATAGTGTTTGCATTTATGCAGGGATCAAAAATAAAATAAAAAAATCTGTCAAACTATTTTATAAAGTTCAAGTTGAAGTTGAAGTCTTGAAGATAGAAAGTGGAGCTTCACCTACCAACATTGCTGACATTTAGGCTTTGTTTGGTTCATGATTTCACGAGAGTAAAGAGAATGAAAAGAAAAACAATAATGAATAAGTTTATTTTACCTTATGGATGACACTAGTTTATCATCTTCTTTACCTTTCTCTTATTTTTTTCCTCACACAATTCATAAATCAAACGTAACCTTAAGTATGCGTTCAGGAAAAACTATTGTATTTATTGCGATTGTGATTGCATTCACAAAAAATAATAAATAATAATAAAAAATAAAAAAAGAGAGAGAAAAAAAGAGAAAAAAAAAAGAGTGAAAATTGGCTAAAAGCAATCTTGAATTACTTCTTGTCAACAAATTTTTTATATTTTTTTTTTATTTATTATTTTTTGTGAATGCAATCGCAATCGCAATAAATACAATAGTTTTTCCTGAATGCACACTTAAGAGTGAAAAAAAAAAAAGAAAAAAAAAAAAGCAATCTTGAATTACTTCTTGTCAACAATTTTGCAGTTTTACTAAGGGAAGCCAAACGTCCTACAGTAATGAAAAGATCACAGCAATTATTACAAGATGTGACAGTCACGTGGGATAATTTATCTCCATCTTTTACTACCTTTCTAAACAAGAAATTATTCCATATGTGAATCTCACAGAGTTTGATGGCCACTATGATCTCTCCTAGTGTTTGTACGATCTACAAAATACTCAAATCTGTAATACCCTGTATTTCTGTAATATTTTATATGAATAAGACCTTGTATATCTCTTTGAGATACTTGTATGAATTTAACTTTACCTTTGGTGTAATCTGTATCCCAATCGATTGGACTAGTTTCCCAATCGATTGGCATCATATACTAATCAATTGGCGATTAGATAATTTAATACCTAATGTAACAACCTGTATTTTCATTTATTTTTAATTGCAACTCTCATGTTTTAATTTGTATTACTTGTTTTTATTTTATTAGCAGTTCTTTAATTGGGGGTCAAACGATAAATTTTATAAATTCAAGAATACCTGTGTTATGCTTTTACAACTGTAATTTTATAAGATTAGAAACACCTAGGATATGATTTCAAATCTGTATTTTCAAAATGGTGAAAATATTTACTTATGACTCAAACTATATTTTTATATAATCGGGAATTTATTTCTTACGTTAAAATAAATTTTCTTTATTTTTGTGGTGATCACCGCGCCGCAAAAATACCAGTTTATGTTCGAAAACTGTCCGCGCTACATTGAACTCCCACATATTGGGATTCTCCGTCCAATCGCGTTTGACACTTGTTGTACTTCATTTAATACTTGTAATGATTGGCTACGATTGTTTGGGAATGCAAAATTTGTGAGTTTTAACCTTGTGCCATAAGCTAGTTTCCCAAACAATTAAAGTGATTCCTAGACAACTTGATTATACCTTGTTTGGGAGTATTAATTTTATGTGTGTTAACTTGGAGCCTAAAAGCTACTTTGCCAAACACTACTACTTGACCCCTATAAACTTATTTGACTCCTACAATCTATGATTATGTATATACGTATGTATATATATCAGTTTATATGTATATTAACAAATTATTTGTTGAGTATTGAGGATTGAACTTGGAGCCCAAGTTCACCAAATTGGTTTCTATATATACACTACACTATCTCACAATCTCTCACAATCTACACATTGTTACAACTAAGCTTTAGAGAGAGAGAAGAGAGAAACACTGAGAATTCTTACAGAAATTATCCTAGAGAGAGAGAACTTGATCACCATAGCCAAGCTTGAATTGGGTTTGCTTATTTTTTATTCTTTCTCGACAATTATTCCAATCTCTTACCTCAGCGAGTATTATCAACTCACTTAGAATGTAATTTCATGCTTATTTACTATTGTATTAGTTTTAATTTGAAATCTCCATTGTTAATTGCATCCATGGGAGTTCAAGCTTGAAAACATGATTTTTTCCAAACTTAACCAAAATTAATTTTTAGAGATGATTATGAAAGATTACATATCATAGAAGCTACGATTAACGTATTAGAGCCTAATTCATTCGAATCGCGACGTATATTAGAAACGAAGTTTCGTCACCTCTCAGTTTTTCGTAAAATCCGAGAGCTATGTTTCGATTCGTGTTAAATTAATTTCATATTTGTAATCCTTATGGAAAAATGAAGAGAACCATATATTATAAGGATTGGTTGCATTGGAATTTCAAAATGGGTCAAAAATGACCCTTAAAAATAAAACAGGGGAGATTAATGAAGAAGATGAAGTTTCTGCTGTAATCACATGCACGACTCGCGTGAACGGCCCGCGCGATCGATCTGTGTAATTTTTGACAGTCTAGAAATTTTAAAAGAAAATTGAAAAAGTGGCATATCGCGCGAGCGACTTGGCCTTTTCTGGTTTTTGTCTGTTTTCAGTTAAGGAACTGTTTGGATAAAGTTTTAAGCGTTTTTAAAGTACTGTTTTGGAATTATACTAAAATAGAATCTTGTTTGTAATGCTTTGTTTAAAAAGGGGTTGATTAAGACTTGTTCATTCTCGTACGTACATTGTTCTTATTTTCCATTAATTTAATTTGCTATATAAAGTCATGTGACATACACGTGGGGTCAGGTTTACATGCATGGTGAGTGATGATCAGTGTGAAAAGAGTATGTGGATGAGATTGTGATTGGACACGCCCTGGTACTTGTGTATTAAAGTGTGATGTTATGATGATATGATTTAGAGTATCTTTGAAATGCGACAGTGACTGATCTTGTCAGAATCAAGATAAAAAGTATGTTTGGATAAAGTTTTAAGCATTTTTAAAGTACTGTTTGGAATTATACTAAAATAGAATCTTGTTTGTAATGCTTTGTTTAAAATGATTAAGACTTGTTCATTCTCGTACTTACGTTGTTCTAATTTTCCAATAATTTAATTTGCTATATAAAGTCATGTGACATACACGTGCGGTCAGGTTTACATGCATGGTGAGTGATGATCAGTGTAAAAAGAGTATGTGGATGAGATTGTGATTGGACACTCCCTGGTACTTGTGTACTAAAGTGTGATGTTATGATGATATGGTTTAGAGTATCTTTGAAATGCGACGGTGACTGATCTTGTCAGAATCAAGATAAAAAGTATGCTTTACTTTTAAAAGATTTGTAGTGTAGAAGTAAAGGTCGAACCCACAGAGATTGAAAGACTAAAACACTTTAATTTTAAGACCTAAATCTAGTTAATTAAGAAAACGGAATTTTGATTTTGATTTTTATTAAACTAAGAACAATGAAAATAAATCTTAATTATGAAAGCAATTAATAGATGTTGTAAACGATATTTAAGGTGAACCTAGGATTGCAAATTCACCACTAGCTATGTAATAAGGGTATTTATGCATTCAATTAGCTTATTACATTGGATGATAATGGGGAATTGTAGCTACAAGCCCAATTCCTCCATCAAGAAGATAACTACGATTCAAGCACCAGCATAATTCATCTTTGGTTAGCACGGATTGTCTCACACTAAACTAGGGTTGCGGCACAATTTGTCTTTCCTAGGCATGAACTATTCGGGTACTTGATATCATAATTCAAATAAGCATTGTTACATGTAAATGATCCATACAAGCATAGCAAATATAGATCATTGGGCACATCACATTCAAAATAGATCTAAGACGAGAATAAACTTTGAAAGTAATGATTTAATAAATAGAAGTATGATTTTATTATAAACAAAATCCTCGAAACATGTAATCATCATCCATATATAATAAAACTAAAAGAAAAACTTAAATAACACCCTATTACTTGGCTATAGTTTCATTGAAACCCTAGATCTAGGTTTAGTTAGCCATAAAAGCGATGAACGGCAAGAGGTTGATGGATGAGGCCATGGAAATCCTTGGTCGTCTTCTTCTTCTCCTTGCTTTCCTTTCAGTGGCTGAAGTTTTGTGTATGTAATGCTGTGTATATATGTGTGTAACCTAAAAATTGATTTACAATAGGCCATATATAGTTTTGGAGCAAATTTTGAAGCTTTCCTAAACCTATTTGCACTGAAACTGCTGTATTTAGCATTCTAGACATAATTAGGAAGTTTCGTTCGCGTGGAGATCTTCAGTACACTGAAATACGCATTTTTACCTTTTTGCATAGGTCGTGCGAGCGGGCCGCACGAGCATGATTTTTGGGGTCTCGCGAGAGCGAGGTTTCGATAAGTCGCGCGAGCAGATCGCACGCGCGAGGTGCCTTTTTCTGCTTCTTTTCTTCTGCTTTTTCACCCCATTTAGCCCGGAATCCTTACTTTCTTCCAAATACTGACATAAAATAGAAATTGAAATAAAATTACACTAAAACAGGATAAAACGTGCTAACAAATGTGAATTAAGGCGTGTATTTAGGACTTGTTCACTCCCGATCACACCCCCAAACCTACATTTTGCTAGTCCTCGAGCAAAAGAAAACACATAACATAAAATAAAACTACTAATAAAAACTACTCCATTTTCACATGGATCACGATTGCATTTAGCTTATGCAACAATCCTTTTAAACCTCTAGGTGTCCCTAGTCGGACGAGTGAAGTCTCCTGAGGGTTCTCGTCAACAAGTCACCCATAATCATCTTTATTAACTTGTAAAGAAAAGTTTATTGAAACGAAAAACAGCATATCATTCAATACTCATTATTATAAAATAATGATTTGAAATAGAATAACGAACAAGAAGAAACAGAACCAAACGTCTACCTACATTGTGAAAAACAATCCCAAGCACATGTATCGCATAAATCAATAGAGTTTCTCATAAAATTGCACGTGTGTGATGCGGTAGTCAAATGAGCACGCGCATGTCATGAACTTGGAATATAACTCAGATAACCATCTAACTATGCTTTGACTACGAATCTCACAATGTTAATTACACTCTCAAATGAAACACTCAGAAACAGGTGTTATCTCTCTAATATATGGAGTAAAGGAAATATATTTTCAAAATGAGAAATGCTCACATATGACTCGAAAAAGACGCATGACACGAAAGAATAGTAGTCTCATGGATAGGACGCCAACAGTCAAGAAAAATTAATCGTTACCATGTTTTAATCCCCCTCCCATCGTTTACATATCCAAACCATGTTTTCTAGGATCAAATAGGACTTTTCAAAGGTTGTAACGTGGTTCATGCAATGAAAAAGAATAGAACGGATTTATTAGGTGGTTTTAGAATGGCGTTGTGAGGCATATTCAATTTCCTTCATCATCTCACTTCTACCAACTTTCATCTTTTCATTCTCTTCTTTTCATGTTTTCTTTTTTGTTTCTTCTTTTTTTTTTTTTCTTTTTTTTTCAACCTTATTCTTTTCCTTTTCCTTTCATTGCTTTTGAAACGAATATTCATTAAATACCAAGACAACTACCCCATACATCATCTTGATTTCTTCTTCTTTTCAATCAACATATCGCCTTAATACCACTAAAAGTTGATCAATCTTTCAATGGTAAACTCCAAGTTAGCCAAGTTAGAGCAAACACAGGATAATGGTGAACAAAGAAAAAGAGGCACTTTAACGGCTCAAAGGGGCGAACTAAGGAAATTTTATCATTTTATCTGAATAGGTCAAATGGTAAGAATGGTGAAAAACAAAGAGTTAAAATCACATCCGAGGGTGATACAGTTCTTCAACGTCTACGATAGATGATTATTTAGCATGGTAGCAAATATTTTAACTTGACTATCAACCAAAACAAGAATAATGAGGCTAAACAATGAGTAGATGAACTATTTCAAATGAAATTCGACGAACTCAAATGTATTTATAACCCTCTTACAAGAAAAGATAGGCTCAAAAGATCACCGGGTTTAGTCTCCACACTATGTGTTATCTAGAAATCCAAATCATATTATAGTTCACATCAAACATGTATTCAAGTGACTACGTGCAGTGTATAGGTTTGTGTGCAAATCTATGATATAAAACTACGATTAGAACGATACATAACCTAAACGTCACATCTTGACTTCAGCAAATGTTTAACCACATCTTTTCTTGCTTATCATTCTATAACAATCCAAGTTACATAACAAGAACTATCGAATTGAGATTGCAAAAACGTTGGTAACATCGTTTATTTAAGCACACGTATAAATTTTTTTTTAAAAATTGGTGCATAATAATGTAAGTGCAAACCCCTAAACCTAAACCTTTCATTGTCCCCAATGAAACAATAAAATAAACGAAAGGAGAGTACGTAAGGAAGGAACGACATTACCTCAATTTCGGCAATCACAAAACATGTGAACGTACATGAATATGGCGTTAAAGCTCAATTTCTCCAAGTGGCGACACTAATTCACCTGTCAATACTTGATAATAGAAAATAAAATAAAGAAAAGAAAAGAACAGGGATATCCAATAGAAATATGTATAATGCAGATCATAGCATACTTGTTAAAAACCTAACTAAAATTAAAAGACTCGATGAAAACAATAAAGAAAACAAACAGAACTATAAAAACGAAGAAGGACTCGCTCTAAAAGGGCCTAAAGAGAACAAACAGAAAAGAAAAATAACTAACCAGAATCGGGAGAAAGGAGGTAAGAGATCAAAAAGAAAAATATAGAAAATCCCCCCTCGCGCGAGTGGGCCGCGCGAGCGACCATCACGCGCCCGGATCCCTCCTCGAGGTAATGCTGAGGCTGCTTTTTAGTTTCTTAAGAGAAAATTTCTAAGGCAATAGATCGCGCGAGCGAACCCCTTGCGCGCGCAACTTGTGCCGCGAAAAGAAACTGAGAGCATATATAAAAATTTTGAAAAATTTTCTTCTAAGGGAAAATCTCGCGCGAGCGGGCCTCGCGCGCGACTTGTTTTTTTTTTTTTTCCTCTTTTTCAATGTATATAAGTTTAAAATAAATTAACTCCAACCCCCAAACCTGAACCCCCAAACCTATTCAGAGAACTCAAAAACTGACTACAATGACCCAAAAAGCATTCAAAGATAAGAAAAACAAATGAAATAAAGTTTGGGTTGCCTCCCAAGAGGCACTGTCTTTTACATTTTCAGCTAGACTATTCTAGCTCAAGACTCATGGAGGCTGTAACTCGGACATTGTACCCTTAAAGGTATTATGGAGATTCCGATGAAAAGCAGAAACAATGTCATTATGAGTGTAATACCCGTATATTTCTATCAATAATAAAATTGGTCCCTGCATTTTGGTAGTCGTAATCCCAGTATTTAATTTCTTAATCCCAGAGATCCGTACGTATGTATGTGCGTATTGATTTTATTTCTTAGACTATAAGTTATCAACCTCGGACTGACATTTCACGTATACCCGTAAAATCTGTGTTTATATAGACTGCATTGCACGTGATTTGAGCGACGACTATACCATACCTAAAATAGAAAGATAGAATCTTTCCTAAATTGGTAAACTGTACTAACCACCCCCTATTGACCTTGGTACAAAACCAATACCCAAATAACCCCCTATAACCCGCCGGACTAAACCCCCCACCACCCAAACGCCGGCCACTCCACTCCCTAGAAATCCCATTCACATCACCCCATCTCCATCTTGCCTATCCTCTCCATCAGATTTCCATATCTGCACATATGTATCTGTGCATATGTGTACCCAATACATACCCTATGAGTGTGCATTATATATGTGTGTCCCCGAGAGTTAAGAGAACCACACACACACCCTCATTTTCCTCTCTGCCTCACCACCCTCTCTACACACACTTTCACCCACACACGAGCTGGGAGAAGAGAGAAGACGGAGGAAGAGCTCGCCGGAGACGGAAAGACGAAGAAGGAAGGACCCGAGGCTCCCTCAGGTAAACCCCAGCCCCCTGGTCACTCTTGAACACTTACACACACCTCACACACCCCCTTGGACCCCCCCTGAACAAACCAAACAGAGCCTAAGGCTCTCGGCACAAACAAACTGCCATTGAAGCTCCCCCACCGGAGCTTAATTTTTCAACCATGACCAAACCCCCTAAAAATTACATCAAACTGACCCCCTTGGTCTCAGGTAGACCCCTTAAGAACAACTTTCGGTTTAGGGATCGTTTGGTAGGTCATGCAACCGATTATTCTTTGATAACCCAAAAAGAATAATCTCACAGTAGGTCCAGCTAATGAATGAACGAGGTTCTAGGCCCCTAGTATGATGTAGAGGGCCTCCAACCGGTCGTTTTGGCGTCGGTCTCACCAATTTTCGTGAAGGAATGAGGGAGATACAAGCTGGAGAAGTTTTCCGGCCAAAACGGGCCCGCCGGCGGCAAGCCTGGCTCGCCGGAGAAGACGCGACCCGTTTAGGGTTTCGGGTTATATCATTAACCCATTCGGGGCGGGTCATGGGTTTGGGTATGGGTTAGTCTGTATGTGTGTATGGATATTGGGTTCGGGTTATAACAATAAATGGGTATCGGGTCGGATCTTTTAAGTTGGGTCGTCTAGTTAGTCTAAACGGATAGTCCGTTTAACCGGGCCGGATATGGGTTAACCCGCGGGTTCTTCTTTTAATCTTAATTAATTGTTTTATATTCCTTAATTATTCTGATAATCTTAATTAAGGTTGTATTACACTATTCTATATTATTAATTATTCTGTTAATTCAAATTAGTATGTATTAATCAGGATTAGTATATAAATATATTATTTATAAGATATTGGTATTAATAAATATATGTAAATAATTATAAATGATTTCTAAATCATTTTAAATGCCTAAAATAATTTCAATAACGCTACAAATTATATTTTAATAATTTGTAATATTAATTTTTACGATATGCTTATATTCTGAAAATATAAATTATTATTATTATATGATATATTTATTACTTATTGATTTAAATAAATAATAAGTAAATATTTTAAATTAAAACAATTAGGTAATAAATACCTAATGACCATTTTTCAAGCATAGGAAAATTTTATTAAATTTTCCTAAGGTCTAGTACCTCGATATTGTAAATTATTATTTACAAAACCCTAGCTTTAATATTTTAATAATTATTAATTACTTATAAAATATCCGTTTGGTTATATTTAATTACTTTAAATACCAAATGGACTCCGAAAATTATGGGAAAAATGCCACTAGCCTATTTTAAGGCCTAGTATTTAATAAAAATATTTATAAGGACCCAATGCCTCTCTAAATCGTATTTTATAATTATGGGATCCCACAGTCTATTATTAGACGATTTAAACTTCAGTAATTCATAATAAATAAACCGTAGCCCAGAAAAATACGCGGTCAGTTCCCAGAATCTTAGAATAATGTCTAGAATATTCCCTTAAAGTTTGGTGACCTTTTGACACGGTCAAAAATACAGCTTATCTTTAGAGCCCAAACTGGTATAGAAAACCCAGCCTTTTATGCGACGGACTCCGATTTGAGTCTAGTCAATGGCGTTGGACTCAGGATGACGGCCAGATCATCATGTTGAGGTTTAAGGACCCACCCGGCACAATTACCATTATGCCCCTGTTTTTAGCAGACTTATTAATCTATGTTCTATGTAATCTTAATGCTTTGTAGGAACCGCTACGCTCGTTTTTACGCAACCGCTTCGAGGTGAGTCGTCCTAACTCACTTGGTATATTATAGAATTATTCTTGTGGATTATATGTATACCAGTACGTCCTGCGTGGACAAAGCTGATAAGTACGATTTATGTAAATATTGAGATTCCTACTTATATGATGAACGCATGTTAGTCAACTATACTCCATGCTTAGTTAATATTCGATGATATTCTTGTTTATCATGATTTCCCGTTTATACAGTCACATGAACATTCATATGAACATGGTTGAGTCATGATGTCAATGTTGGCATCTGCATGATTAGTCACGGGGACTAACCCAGTCATATTGTTATACACATTGTGTGGACCGCAGTGGTCCAAGTGGTACAGTCAAGTAAATGGGAACAACAATGAAACTGCTATAGGGCCCTGCTAGGTGACGATAGCCAGAGTTTCCATTGAAGTCATTGAAGTTATGCATGGATTGATGATTGATACGCTATAGGGCCCTGTTAGGCGACGATAGCAATGTATCCATCAGAATACAATAGTTACCTTACAAATGCTATAGGGCCCTGCTAGGCGACGATAGCGCTGTAACTATTCTATTCTCCCGGCAAGGTCACGAGGACCTAAGAGTCCAATGATTACTCTTTTTAAAACCAAAACTGCTATAGGGCCCTGCTAGGCGACGATAGCAACGTAATCATTCTACTCCGAGCTAACGGCGTTACACTGGTAATGTAACAAGTCACATGAGTCGGTTGTGGTGTTCATGGTCGAGTTGAAGTCGAATATATCGATAATGCATTCTGTCGTCATTCCACATGCCATATACTCATTGATGTTGTTTCAAGATATGTTGTACTTGTATATCCTTATCTGTATTAGGAGTGATTGGTTAAGACGTTCTCACTTAGCTTCAAAAGCTAACGGCTCCTTCCCTGCCCTAGACTTTTTACGTCTAGGTTATGATGAGGAGAACTATCAAGGTAACGATGAAGACGAATATCACTATCCTCAGAATGGGAATTATCAGGAAGGTGATCCTGAGACAGACTATCAGGAAGAGCCTGATAACGAAGGTTATGGGTTTGCCAGTTAGAAAGAAGACCCTGGCCTACTTCCGCATTAAGACTTCTATTATGCTTTAATTGTCTTTTTGATGTAATATTTAAGTGGCGTAGATCGCCCAGACTTATCTTTTGTGGTTTTCATTTGGAACTACTGTAATAGCTTAAGTAGCAAACACTCTAAGTTCCCCCATGAATACCATTAGACGCTTTTGCAGATTTCTTACTCTGATCTATATATTTTGTTAGCATGTTGTACGGACAGGTCAGTTTTATGTAACTCGTCATTCCCTACGGGTCCAGAAAGGAAATTTTAAATTTTCCCTATTTTTGGCTACTCCGGGGCGTGACAATGAGTTAATTCATTCAACGGTTCTCCCTGATTATGTTCAAATCAATTTCTCACTTTCCGAGTAAATTCATCATTAGGGTCCTGATTATTCAAATCCGTCCGCTCATTAGTCACCATATTATTCTCCTCACCCACATTTATTTTTGTAGTAGGTTCAATAGTTCGTCTTACGTCACTATCCACCTCACGTAGGTAATCATCCTCTTTGGGAGCTGATCAATGGCGTTAAAAACGTTCAACTTTAGATTCATGTTCCCAAACGACACTTTCATTACCCCCGTTCGACAATTAACACGAGCATTGGCCGTAGCCAAGAACGGACGACCAAGAATGACAGGAGTATGTTTTCTTGCATCTAGCACGGGTTCAGTATCAAGGACCATGAAATCGACAGGATAATAACATTTATTAACTTTAACTAAAACGTCTTCAATGATTCTAGGGATTTTAATTGAACTATCCGCTAATTGTATGGTAGCGACCGTGGGTTTAAGTTCACCCAGGCCTAGTTGTTTGTAGACAATGTTAGGTAAGAGATTAACACTCGCCCCTAAGTCAAGGAGAGCTCGATGAATAACAGTGTCACCTATGATACATAAGATCGTTGGTGTACCGGGATCCTTATACTTTGGAGGAGCATGTTGGAAAATTGAACTTACTTTTTCTGTGAGGAAGACCTTTTTCAGAATATGACTGAGCAACTTGCGCTTTTGAGTGCATAGGTCTTTTAGACATTTAGCGTAAGCGGGAATTTTTTTAATAGCATCGAGGAATGGGATATTTAATTTTACTTGGTTAAACACTTCGAGTATATCTTCTATTTTGGATCCTTTCTTTGAAAAATGTGATGGTTCATTGACATTTGGTGAAAAGGCATTTTTGGAACATAATTAGTTGGGGTTGGTTCATTTTCTTTCGTAATTTTACTCACACCCTCACCCTGTTCTTTATTCGAATTAATGTTCCCCTCCTTCTCACTCTCGTTCAGAATTTTAACAACTTTCTCTTCTCGGATAGTCATCCTAGTCGAGATGGCATTTACTTGCTCACTCGAACCCCCACTCTCGTAATCTCCCTTAGGGTTGAATAGGTTGACTAGGCAACTTACCCTCGTTTCTACGACTCATTATATTAGCTATTTGTCCCATTTGGGACTCGATCTTAGCAATGGATTGCGTGTGAGAGTGCACTATTTGTACTTGTGCCTGTACTTGTGTTTCGATATTCTTAAGGGACGCCAACACCTTCTTATCAAAAGTGTTAACCCTTAGAGGGTTAGGGTTAGGAGGGGGGTGTATTGGCTTTGTTGAAATTGGGGTCGATAAGTATTAGAAAAATTAGTCGTCCTAGGATTTTAATTATTTTGCAAAAATTGTTGAATAGAATTTATGTGTTGCTCGACAAACTCTGGGAATTAAGAAGCAGAAGGACATGCGAAAATATTATGAGAAGGTTCTGAACACAATGCACATACTTTAGAAGGAGGTAGACTGGGCATATGGCTCATCCTCATGAGTTGGTCAAGTTTTCTAGATAATTCTTATATTTTGATTGTATTACATGACTTAGAACGCTCCTCTCGCTTGGGTTTAGGGGGAAGACACCCCTCAGGACAAACCGACACGG
This sequence comes from Hydrangea macrophylla, assembly GCA_033977485.1. Taxonomy (NCBI): domain Eukaryota; kingdom Viridiplantae; phylum Streptophyta; class Magnoliopsida; order Cornales; family Hydrangeaceae; genus Hydrangea; species Hydrangea macrophylla. Next base: position 59,283,793 of record CM066987.1, read on the forward strand.
CTTGGTGCATCGAGTTTTCGCTTACGTTTCAAAAAAATGTCATGCCTCATCGGCGCTTTTGTATAGGAAGGTACCCGCACAAACGGCATCGATGATATTACGAATTGAGGGAGCAAGTCCCTCGTAGAAGACCTATACCAATTGTCACTTGGGAACTTGATGATGTGGGCAAGAGCGTAATAATTCCTTAATTGTTTTCCCAAGTGTCATAAAGTGTTTCTCCATCTTGTATCACAAACTTCGTTATTGATTTTCTTATCTGATTAGTTCTTGTGATAGGAAAAAACTTTTGTAAAAATGCAGCGTGTAAAGCTTCCCATGTTTTAATAGTGTTTGGCTCAAGAGACTGGAGCCAATACTGAGCTTTATCTTTTAAAGAGAATAGGAAGAGTCGCAATTTTAATTCATCATCAGTTAGGTGTTGGATTTTTAATGTGGAGCATATATCTTGGAAATCCCCTAAATGCTGATAAGGATCTTCTTTAATGCGGCCATGGAATGAAGGGAGTAGCGTGAAGGTAGATGACTTTATCTCAAAGTGAGATGCCGTCAACTCCAATAATTCGATACTTGCCTGTGGTGTATAGGCCGTAGGAATGAAATAATCTTTAAGCGGAGGAGGTGGAGATATATTAGGATTATTTCCACTATTTCCGTTATTCCCATTATTTCCAATGTCTGCCATTGGAATAGGTTGGATTTTAATGACGCGTGGTTTCTTTAGTCTTTAAGGGTACTTCGTATTTCAGACTCAAATAAAGACGACGGTTCAGGTGTCAAATCGTTGTATAGCATCAACCGAGCTCTAGAAGCTTAAGTTGAGGACCTAAGGACTCTTAGGGTACATTCAAGTTCAAGATTAAGTGGATTTAATTTTGGTTTACTCATATGGGTACCAAACATAAACTAAGCGAAAATAAACAAAAATAACGACTAACTCAACAAAAATAAAAAGCAATCACGCAAATAATCAAGCACATAAGCGCACAGTACTACTATGATGCATGTAATTATCCTTTATGTAGTTATTCACGTCAAAACCAAACGCCCCGGGTTTCCTAGCTAATGCACTGCTCACTCCACACCTACCCTAATGCAAGTAATTACGTCTCAGCGCCCTGACTTACAGTGGTTTGATACGAAATTTAAAACAAGTTTACTTGATGTTTTTATTTTATTGCAATTTTATTTTTCAGGTTCACGTAAGCTCCGTTGATGTGCGCTGCTGCTCCACTTCGAAATGCTAGACTTTGATAACTTGTAAGTTGCAAAACACGGATAATTTTAGAGACCCAAAAATTAGACTAGAAAAAATTAGAAAATAAAATCTAATCTAAGATTTATGAATTAACTAAACTAAGATTCTAAAACTAAAGGTAGTAATTTGCAATCCCCGGCAACGGCGCCAAAAATTGATCTTGTCAGAATCAAGATAAAAAGTATGCTATACTTTTAAAAGATTTGTAGTATAAAAGTAAAGGTCGAACCCACAGAGATTGAAAGACTAAAACACTTTAATTTTAGGACCTAAATCTAGTTTATTAAGAAAACAGAATTTTTGATTTTTATTTTACTAAACTAAGAACAATGAAAATAAATCTAAATTATGAAAGCAATTAAAAGATGTTGTAAACGATATTTAAGGTGAACCTAAGATTGCAAATCCACCACTAGCTTCGTAATAAGGGTATTTATGCATTCAATTAGCTTATTACATTGGATGATAATGGGGAGTTGTAGCTACAAGCCCAATTCCTCCATCAAGAAGATAACTACGATTCAAGCACCAACATAATTCATCTTCAGTTAGCATGGGGATTGTCTCATACTAAACTAGGGTTGCGGCACAATTCGTCTTTCCTAGGCATGAACTATTAGGCTACTTGATATCACAATTCAAATAAGCATCATTACATGTAAATGATCTATACAAGTACAGCAAATATAGATCATTGAGCACATTACATTCAAAATAGATCTAAGACAAGAATAAACTTTAAAAGTAATGATTTAATAAATAGAAGTACGATTTTACTATAAAAAATCCTCAAAACATGTAATCATCATCCATATATAATAAAACTAAAAGAAAAACATAAATAACACCCTATTACTTGGCTAGGGTTTCATTGAAACCCTAGATCTAGGTTTAGTTGGCCATAGAAGCGATGAACGTCAAGAGGTTGATGGAGAAGGCCATGGAAATCCTAGGTCGTCTTCTTCTTCTCCTTACTTTCCTCTCTTCAATGACTGAAGTTTTGTGTATGTAATGTTGTGTATATATGTGTGTAACCTAAAAATTGACTTACAATAGGTCATATAAAGTTTTTGAGCAAGTTTTGAAGCTTTCCTAAACTTATTTGCACTAAATCTGCTGTATTTTACATTCTGGACGTAATTAGGAAGTTTAATTCAAAAGGGGATCTTCAGTACACTGGAATACGCATTTTCACTTTTTTGCATAGGTCACGCGAGCAGGCCACGTGAGCGCGATTTTAAGGGTCTCGCGCGAGCGAGGTTCCGGTAAGTCGCGCGAGCAGATCGCACGCGAGGTGCCTTTTTCTGCTTCTTTTCTTCTGCTTTTTTACCTTATTTAGCCTAGAATCCTTAATTTCTTCCAAATCCTGACATAAAATAGAAAATGAAATAAAAATACACTAAAACAGGATAAAATGTGCTAACAAATGTGAATCAAGGCATGTAATTAGGACTTGTTCACTCCCGATCAATGACAAATTTGGACACTCCCTGGCTCCCTTGGTAGCGCTAAAGTGTGTGACACCGACATGGACACTCCCTGGCACCCCTGGTAGTGCTAAAGTGTGGCTTACTAGACACTCCCTGACATCTATGGTATGGCTAAAGTGTGAGACAATTGGACACTCCCTAGTACCCCGTACTAAAGTGTGAGGCAAACTGGACACTCCCTAGTACCCCTGTACTAAAGTGTGGTCACCTTAGTATTTCAAGATACTGGAGCGAGAGAGTTGTATGATTTATTGTCGAGAGAAAAGAGTCGGTGAGATGAGAATGGTTGCATTGTTCTATGCACGGTCACATGTTTTATGGATTGAAGATTGTGACATTTCCTTTACTGTTTTATAATTTGTATTCATTACTATATTTCTAACACGTTGGTTAATGAAACCTAAAAAATGAAAATGGTAAAGGATTATGTTTTACATTACAAGAACATGTTTTTAATACTCACTAGCTTCATAAAGTTGACGGTGTTGATGCGCCCGGGACACTCGTGTCTAAGCTTTTCAGGTTATGACCAGGCAGGGTAGTACAACTAAATATACAAATTGAATATAACTACCTGAGGAGAGGAATTGTTATTGCTGCTTTATTTTATGAATTAAACTTGTAATAAGGATTACTGTAATAGATATTATTTTGTTACAAGGCGGGTTGTGTCTTTAGATGACCATGTGCTGTAACAATTATTAATTTGGAAAAATTTTGTAAGCCTTGATTGCTCTTACTCTGATTTAAATTATTATTGTTCAACGTTTGGGACGGAATCGATCCTTCAAACTGTCGCGACCTACGAGTCCATAAAAGAAATTAATTACTTTCCCTATTTATGTTGCGTCAAGGCGTGACAACTAATCCCAATCGATTGTCACTCATGTGAATCGATTGGCAGCAGCTGGACAAAACATTTTGCTCTACAGGCTGGGGTTTGGCTACGTTCCCCTCTATATATGTGATCATTTTCTGTGCCATTTTGGTTTCCAGAATTAGTTTTAGAGTGTGAGAGAGAGAGAGAGAGAGTGTGTGTGTGTGTGTGTGTGTGTGTGTGTGTGTGTTTTACGTGTTTATATATATACTCATGTGCATATACATATATATGCATCTATATACACACACATCCATGTATTGAGGAAGAAGAAAGAAAGAAATAGAAGGAAAGAAGAGAGAGACAGGCAGAGAAAGAAGAGAGAGAAGGAAGAGACCACCATTGGAAAGCCCAAGCTTTCCCAATCACATCCAAACACCCCCTAGTCATCTAAGGTGAGTTCTAAACTCCCTTAGTAGCCTAATATTGATGTTAGGACTTGTTTAGACGAAGAAAAGAAGCATGCATCATGATTTCCCGTATTTATGTTGCTGGACTGTCTTCATTGTGAAGAAGACGAAGTCTCAATCGATTGGTACTTTTCCCGATCGATTGCCATCTTTCATAACACAATCGATTGCCATTTGATATACCCCAATCGATTGCCAAAGTTGCAATCGATTGGTAATAACCCAATCGATTGCCATTTGATATACCCCAATGGTATGGATTGTGATCCAATCGATTGGACTTTTTCTTAATCGAATACTATTTTTATACCAATCGATTGGACCTCTATCCCAATTGATTGGCAGTTTCAAAATGTTGATATTCTTGTTTAGTTAATATTATAACTATTTTATTGTTTATATACTGTTTCTGAATCAGCCGCATATAATACAGACGTGATAATGAGACAATGCAACGCAGGATCGTAGTGACGATAAGATTAACGGATAATGGTTGTGACAATAGATAAAATATCATTGTGAATCCTTTGGATTTAATGTTCATTTCATTCAATGTAGTCAGGCCACATGGGATTGTCATATATCAATGTTAGAGTTGAACTTAAGTAGATATGTTAAGATTCGAGAATCTTGCGTGGGCGGGCCTTAGTCGATCATATGTTCTTAAAAGTAGTAGACAGATGACGGTGTCTATGACTTGCGGTGGACTGGACCAAGTAGCCCTAAGATAGCCAGATGATCTAATCATATGTTCTTAAAGCATACTCACGTATGCGGGCCAATAAACATTAGAGTTGTAAAGTAGTTTTGGCTACTCTAGATACAGATATAGATTTACCTATTACACGTTCAGCCTCAATTTTTTGAAGAAATTTAAAAGGTTTGGAATGAAAAGTAATTGGTAAAAGAATATCGTTGTTTTTTATTTGATCAAAATGGTGAGTATCCGTCTAATGAATTTATTGTCTATAAGAGATAAGAATGAGATTATTTCTCAGTCGTCTACACCTAGTGCACATCCACGGGATGGTGTACCAGGTAGAAAGAACTATTTTGAGATATGACTAGGTCATGAGATGAGTTATTTAGGGTTACTACTGTTCCTTATTTTTCTTGATGGAACTACAATGTATGTACTGTACCTCATTCAAAAGAAAATCTTTCCGAAAGACATCCCCAAAGTTGTGAAAAGGATGTGACTTCTTTCTCATGGTAACTTTGGATGAGGTTGTCTAGCACTTTGGTGTAAAGGAAGGATGAGCCTTTTGGAATCTAGATTAGAAGTATAATACTTTTGTAGTGTTTCCAGAGAAAACAAAAGTTGGTTGGAAACCAATTTTTGCAAAGAAAAGATAACATTAAGAGTAAAGTTATTTATATCTCAAAGCTATCTATAAATCACCTAGAACTAAAATCTACTACCTCTTCATCTGTTCCTACATCGGTACTTCATTGTAGTGGGAGAATTCTCAGCGTCGCTAAAATCTTCTCGTGCATTGAAGTTTTGTGATAAGGAAGCTCTGGTGCATGATTTGTATAAGTCTACGGACTTACGCAATCATCCATAAATAAGGACATCTGTTTTGACACATTAGTCAAAATACTTTAGATTCGTCTAAAGTATGGATGTGGCTTAAGTAGATGAAAGGATCCTTGTACAAAAGAAGTATGGTGGTGATTATGGTTCCTCATATTGATGATATCTTTATCATTACGAGATGTTAAAGAAGTGTTATCAATGGTTAAGGTTAAGTTTTTCTCAGTATACTTGATATTTATGATTTCGACGAGGTGAGCTATAGTTTTTGGATTATGCTTATTCAGGATCAGAAAGTTAAGATAATGAGATTATCTTAAACTTCTATATCGAAAAGTTACTGGCAAGATTCAATGTAGAATATTTCAGAAAAGGTTATTCACTTTTTGAACATGACATGTTGCTCTTTCAAGACTTGTATCTTTGGATGCAAGATGAAAGAGGTCACATAAAAGATTTATCATAAGCCTTCACTATTGATAAACCTTATATGCGATGTTAGGTATAGGATATCTATTATACCGTTGAGGTTATTCACAGATATCAGTCCAAATGAAAGTTCAGTTCCCTGAACAATCATAAAGTCTATATTCTCTAGGACTTGAGAAAGAACTAGTAGATATATGCTATGTGATGGTGTTTTGCACAATGTTTAAATTAGCTTTATTGGATCCATGTCTGATGACGTCTTTCTATCTAGGGATATAGTATGACATGAATATGTTCTACTATGGATTGCTTTAGTCGATAATCATCAAGGTCCCTATGAAAAACCTTACCGGTTAAGGATTTTGACAAGTCGCATAGACAATGCTAATGCCAGTCTTAACACCATATGGTAATGAAGTGTGAGTTTGTTGGGAATATGCCCTCAAACTAGTTAGTTGGACAATGGAATATCATAATGCATTTATGTATATTAGTTCATGAGATGAATATTTGACTGAAATCCTTAAACATCATTGCATGTGATTCATTTGTGTATGTGATTACACATTTGAGATATGAATCACAAATCCTTGTTGTTTTAAATAAGTCACAATGGGTGATAAGTGTGGATAACTTATCAGGTATACACTGTAGCATGATTAACGTCTACGGGGTAGAATGATGAATCTCATTTATAAGAGTGTTTGACTCTTAGTTAATATGCTAGTGCATGCGGTCCATTGATGGATCTGAGTTAAACCTATTGACACCAAACACTGTCACCATCAATATGAACTCAAAACTTGTATAGTGATGCATGTCCTTAATCCTGAGACAATTATGGACACAAGTTGTGTGTTTGGTTGCTGTGACTTAATAATATTCAGTGAGGTCTTACAAGATCAACACCTGTGTATCTTGGGTAATCGGGTATGCAACGTTGAGAACATATTTTGTCAAGATGGTATTCGACCCTCATCTATAAAACAAAGAGTAAGTATTCTCTCGAGAATGCCACTAAGAGTGATTACTGAGAGCTACCCAGCCTTGTCATCAAAGTGTTTTGTTGACATGTTTACTAATCCAAGCGTAGTGAATGATACTCGAGGAACATAAGATGTAGCTATCTATTTGGTCGACAGTATCTTAAAACATACATCCCAATGATAAATATGAATACTACCTGGTAGAAGGACATTCGTATCATATTATATAAGTCTAGTAATCGCTTATGTATATGTGATTATGTTCCTATGCACTGAAGTGCAATTATCATTTTATAATGGTATTAATGATAATTTGATTAACGATTGATTCCTTAGTTAGTGAGTATTGACTAGATGGAATAATTATTAATCAGAGCCAGTGCTTAAGAACCTAGGAGGTCCTATTCTTAGCTCTACAAGAATGCTTGGAAAGGCAAATGAGGATGATGAACCAATGGATTGAAAGAGTTTCAATCATGTTCAATCGATTAAAATGATTGAACATGTTTCAATCAATTGAAGGTTCAATCGATCGAAATTTTTTGATCGATTGAACTCTGGTTCTGTTCGATCGATCGAACATGTTTCGATCGATTGAAACCTAAAGTCAGTTTGGGAATCTATAAATAGGGCAACTGCATGTAGAATTGAGGTAAATGTCGTTTTTATTATTACACCGCTGCAGAAACTATTTTAGGGTTTCCCAAAGCCTTCGTATCCTCTCTAATAGGGTTCCCACCAACCTAGTCTATCCGAGTGCATTCAAGGAGACATCAGGGTGAAGAACTCTTAGAGGATACTACTGCACACTAAAGGGGAAGGACAAAGTCAGAATTGGGTTCAAGACCTAAAGGTAAAACTCCTCTTCCTATTGTTTTATGCATATATGGAATTGAAAAGCAGTACATCCGGGCATACCAAAAGTTTTTTAACATAGTTCGATCGATTGAAAATAGTTCAATCGATTGAGAAAGGGAACTACGTCATAAATGTATGTCGATAGTTTCGACCGCTTGAAAACAGACAAGTTCAATCGCTTGAAACAACTTTGATCGATTGAAGGTAAAAATTCCAGTATAGTAGAGGCAAGTATACAGAATATGATTTAATTTTTAAATACTGAAAATACAGGGTATTATAGAAAATGCCCACAACTCTATGTTGCCTGTTTATAGCCGAATGTGAGATTTCAGGCGGGGGCTACGAGGTGTGAATGTACTGGAAAACTCAAGTTAGTATCTCATGTAACATCTAGAATAAGATTCATACGGTGTTACTTTTACCACGAAGTGACATGCCCATTTTTATGGAAGAACGCTATAGCAAACATTTCACATTGCATGCGCTCTTTTACGATCATTTGTGAAGCAATGGATTAATTCCTATTTTATTGCTGTGTGAGCTACGTAGTCTCACTATACGGGGGATTCTACACCAGTTACCTTATGACATGAGACTATGTCATTAAGAAGATGCTTGATGATGCTACTTTTGCGTGCCATCTTAGGGCTAAGAGACAAATACCGTCCCATGGGGCATGTCTAGGAAAGCTGTTGAGTTAGTTGGATTGACATTAGTAGGCGGCGAAGACTCTTTAGTAACACACCATATTTTGTGACTCTTTAGCTGGCCAACACAATCATATATGTACTGGGTGTCATGGGGTACATTACATATTTGGGGGTATAGCACTGCTTTCTAAGGGATTAAGAGTGCTAGCTCCTAGGGGTGAAAGCAAAACCGAATAAACCGAACCACCGAACTGAACCGATCGGTTCGGTCGGTTTTTATAAGATAGGTGCAGTGTAAAGAATCGAAATCCGAACCAAAAATTAAGCCTAAAACCGAAAAAATCGACTGAAACCGAACTGATCAGTCGGTGGAAACCCCCCCCCCCCCCCCCCAAAACTGACCGAACCGAACCGAACCGATTTCACCCCTACTAGCACCGGTGTGGTTAAACCTATTTGGGTGTACACAAGAAACTTCCGAGTGATGCGTTTTGCTAGTTATGTGATTGACTTAGCATCTTAGCTCTTGTCATTGTACGTTCTTTTCGTGAAGTTGAATGTTCTATTTCGGGTATGAGAAGATGATGAAAGTTGGAATCTGAGTGATTTGTTTAGCATAAGCCCTATATGAGTGAGTGGGAGATGTTAGCATTTTGTGGGTTATGGGTCATCCACATATGTTATATATGAACCGGGTCTAATGGGCTTATCTTAGGCTCCAAGTAATCCTATTGGGATTAGAATTGGGAGCCCTAGTCCAACCCTACTAATGTGTCCCTACATTGGTGTATAGGGCCACACAATGGTTGATACACAAAAGATATACAACTCTCTCTCTCTCTCTCTCTCTCTCTCTCTCTCTCTCTCTCTAAGCCAAATCACACTAGGGCTTAGGATTTAGTGCATGAAAACAAAGGGGATATCTCTAGTAGGTATTCTTACAACTGGCTCGAAGTAAAAGAGCGCACACAGAAGTACCAAATTACAACAGTTCATGGTTGAAGACGTCGAGCTCGTAACAACACCGAAAAGATGACCTGTCGAGTTTTTTTCCGCAAGGTAGGTCCTATACCTAACCTATATGCGTGTGTGAATTTATATTTACAAAAGGGAATCACTCTAGTGGCTATTCCTACGACCGATACGAAGCACAAAACGTACTTGGAGGCAAGTGGAGGCAGAGATCCGTCGACACCATTGTTGGGCTCGTAAAAACACCAAAAATTGATCCGTCAGATTTTTTCCGCAAAGGTATGTCTTATATCCGACCCATATGCATGTGTGATTGCATGTTTACACAACCAAATGACCTTTCCGAAAAAGTAACTACGCAATGACATCCAAAGTTACAACAAAATTGGGATCTACAGATGTATCATAAAACTTAAGCACATTAAGGTATAGTACAACTTTCCGCATTTTAAAACTACGGATTGCAAGCTTTTGTTTTATTGGGTAAATTACACTTTTTACCCTCCAACTTTGGAGCCGTTTTGGTTTTAGTCCCAATGTTTTAAACTTTCTTAATTTATTCCCCCAACTTCGATAAGTGTTTTAATGTCTACTCCAATAGGAACATTTCGTCTCAAAATAACAAACATTTCAGTGCTAAAAGACCACCTTTGGCAACGGATTTTTTGTTTTTGGTACCAAATTTAAACATTGATAAAATTTGATGAGAAAATTAAAAGAATAGGGACTAAGTTAAAATTGGCGCCAATTGAAATTTTTTATAAAAACTATTTCAGTACGACGCACCAAGCTAGTATAAATGGAATTTTTAGTCATTAGTGTCAGCGGTGGATTTAGGAATCTCGACCAAGGGGGTCTGTGTAAGAATTTAGAGTCACACGGGGATTCGGGGCAGCGCCCCCGAAGTAAATTTTTTTGGGTCTGTTTGTAATTAAGCCAATATATTACATATAATAAGGTTTTTTTTTTCAATGGGAGAGTGAAGTATCATTGGGCCAACATATTACGTATAAAATCCTTTTTTTAGCCTAACTAATATTTTTTGGGGGCTATATAATAAGTTTAATTATTTTGGGGGGCAAAGCTTAATAAAATTTAAAAATTTACCAGAAATACATATATAAAAGTGTAATTTCCCAAAAGGTAGGAGTGGCCACTGCCCCTTGCCCCCTGCATCCGCCACTGATTAGTGCAAATGGAAAGTTGATAATAGTACTCCAAAAAAATGTTAGATGTTCCTAGATTAAGTAATCCAAATGGTCTCTAAGACTAGTTCTTCCTCATTTGTTGTCTTGTTTCATTTAAGTAATCTAGTCTTAGAGACCATTTGGATAACGCAATGACCAGTTATGTTGTTCATAAAATAATTAACTCTAAAATAGTTTGAGAGCATTTTTGCTCACCCAATTTTTGGTGCACTAATGCTCACCCAACTCTCCCATTGATCAATGTAATGGGACTCAGGATTAAACACCATTAATTAAATTATGAATCTCATTGCATTGACCAATGGGAGACTTGGGTGAGCATTGGTGCACCAAAAATTGGGTGAGCAAAAGTATTTTCAAATAGTTTTATATTTGTGTACATATTCGACCCGGGCATAGGTTGATAAATCAGCTGCTTTGGGCTCCAAATTTTCAGTTAGTTTTGAGGGCTCCTTTTTCAGTTCAATTTTCCCATAGGTGTTTATGCCCCCATTCCCCACACAAATATATATAGAGAGAGAGAGTCAGGCTCCAGTGCGCACTGAGTAAACGTACTCAGTGAATGCACTGTGTTTTTAAGATTAAAAAAACCGCGGGGCAACGGGACGGCAGGACGGGGCCCGGGTCAGTGGGGCGCCTTGTGGTTTTTTTAGGCTTAAAAACCCAGTGCGTTCACCCAGTGCGCTTACCTAGTGCGCACTGGAGCCTAACTCTCTCTCTATATATATATATATAATCTCTAATCTTGTTGTGTCACTTTATTGAATTAAAAAGCAACAAGATGAGATTTTATGTTTATGCGTTCATGTAATGATTTTTTTAACTCTTAATCTAATTAAGCAAACTTTCTATTTTGATAATCTTAATGTCCTTTTTGCCAGAAAATTTGCAAGTGCTTAAGAAAAAAAATTGTATAGGGCATAAAAAAAATGTGGATATGTATAGGGAAGGGCACTTTGTGTAGCTGCTGTTTGGATGGAATGTGTAGGAGCATACATCTGACTTAAAATTCTCCTAAAATGGGAGCAAATATTGGCCAAAAATTGGAGCAAATATTGGGTATCACTGTGATACCGTGTAGGATTGTATCCCTCTCACAGATTTTATTTTTTTGTTGAATTAGAGAGGCGGATCGCCCTGGAAATAGGGGGCCAAAATTAATTTATACGAGCTCTCTATTGACTTGTGATACTATGTAGGATTATATAACAATTGTAATGAATGTTTTGCCCCAAAATGAGCTCTTTATCAGAGAACAAACCAGATAGAAGTGAGCCTTTTGGAACCTTATCATATTTCTGCATCTCCAAACAAAGTAATGCTATGCTTCTCAATTTTTTTTTCTCCAAAAATGTTTCCTAACACATGTGGCACTGGGCCAAATTGATTTTGAATTGATTGATGTTAAAGTAGTCCTATCATTATTAATTAGGTTTATGTTACCGTAATTTTCCACATATGTTAAGAAACACTTGTAAAAAAAAAAATTTGGTCCAAATAAGCCATCAATCACTCAGTTGTAATATTTCAGAACTCGGTCAAATTTCTTTGTTTCTGGCTGGGAAAATTCTTTAAAATTTTGAATCGTACATATGCCGTCATTATGTAATATAAGAATATATATGAGATATATATATATATACACAGATATATTAATTATATTAGTCGTCATAGTGTGACATTATCAATGACTGGTCAGACCAACCATGCCCTCATTGTCAAATAGTGCGTGTTGGTAACTTAATATAAAGTGGAGGGCAGAGAAGAAGGTTTAGAACAACAACAATGATAGAGACACACACTAAATGACATATCAAATGACACATTGTGCTTTAAATGCATGTACCTTGTGTTGTTTGAATTTTTTACATTTTTCTATGCATCACTTATACAGCACAGACAGCACAGAGAACATGCATTTAAAGCTAATGTGTCATTTAGTGTGTCGTTTGGTGTGTATCCCTATCATTTTTGTTAGAACAATACTTGGAGAGAGAGAGAGAGAGAGAGAGTGACCCCTAGAGAGAGAGATTACAAGTTTTCTCCATAGTTTTCAAGATTGTGTTGAACGTCATTAATGAACATCATTTTCTTTCTTAGACCGTGTCATACAAGTTCTTGATCCAAAATTTTCATATTTTCTTGAAGATTGAAGGGATTCGATTGCTCTTTATTGAAGTTATTGTATGTACTCTATAAATACACAAGATTAGCTAAAGCTTTCTAGGTATTATAAGTACCAAGTCACACACACACATATATACACACCTTTTTTTTTTTTTGAAAGATATGCAAAAAATTGGTATGGACGAGGCGAGGAGGCCTTCTCCAGAAAACTACCACCACCGTCACCACCACTCTGAAACCGAAGTTTCAGCTAGCAATAAAACAATTTTTAGTTTTAGTGACCCGTTTAGTGGGCCTGGGCCACTTAACAAAAAAGCTAGTCGAAAAAGCGCCAGATTCAACATACCCGAACCCAACTCAAATATCCAATCACATGACGACACGTACGTCGAGATCACCCTCGATGTCTGTGACGACACGGTGGCTGTGCACAGTGTCAAGACAGCCGCCGGAGTAGACGTAGAGGACCCCGAACTGACCCTATTGGCCAAAGGGCTCGAAAAAAGGTCATCATTTGGATCATCAGTGGTCAGAAATGCCTCTACGAGAATTAGACAGGTGTCCGAAGAGCTAAAGCGATTTGCTTCATTATCAAAACGTCCCAGCCAAAGCCGGTTCGATCGGACTAAATCCGCTGCGGTTCATGCCCTGAAGGGGCTCAAGTTCATAAGCAAGACCGACGGAGCTGGTTCTGGGTGGACCGCGGTGGAGAAGCGGTTCAATGAGCTCACTTCCACCACCAATGGGTTACTCCCTCGCTCCAAATTCTGCGAATGCATAGGTAATTAACCCAATAGTTTTAACAATTGTAATGACTTTCCGGATTGTATTCAAGCTTGATCTATATCTATATTTGTATCTGTATCTGTATCTGTATCTGTATTGAAATTATTTGTTTGCAGGAATGAATAAGGAGTCAAGAGAATTCGCGGGGGAGCTTTTTGACGCGCTTGCGCGAAGGCGTAATATAGTTGGGGATTTAATAAATAAGGCTCAGCTGAGGGAGTTTTGGGAGCAAATTGCAGATCAGAGTTTTGATTGTAGGCTTCAGACGTTCTTTGACATGTAAGAAAATTAATAAAACAAAAGAAAAGAAAAAAAAAAATTCATAAAATGCCTATAGATGAATAATTTCATTTTACTAAATACATTTGTTAATTATTGAGGTTGAAATGGTAAATTTAATGCAGGGTTGATAAAGATGCAGATGGAAGAATCACAGAAGAAGAAGTCAGAGAGGTATGGGAATTTAGAAATTGTCAGCCTATCCAAAGTTGGGCTAAATCAAAAAGTTGACTTAGACATATATATATATATTTATAAATGCATTAATACATACATACATGTATTTCTTAGTAGAAGTTCATGTGATTTGAATCAAATTCGGATTATTTATTTTAGGCTATCTACATTTTACCTTTTGTGATTTTGTGCCAAGTGAAAATTCAGATAGTGTTAGTTTGTTTTTATTTTATTTGTCCATCTTTTATGATAAAATTATTTTATGTTCTCATTTTTAATATTTATTTTTATATGGTAGTTGGTGGTGATTAAATGTGTGTGATGGTGGTGGTGTGAATAATAATGGCGGTTTGAGGAAGAAAGAGTATTTTGAAATAAACAAAATGAAGAAAAGTGAGAGAATAATAGTTGATGGAGCAAATTGACATTTTATTTAAAAAATCAGTCAATTTTTTTTTTTCTTTCTCCAAACTGATAATTTGAAGAAATACGGTAGATTTAGGGGAAAACTTACAGGTTTCGGTTTAATAATTGATTGAGTGTCAATTTTTGAATTATAAGGGAGTAAAGGAAAAATGTTTGTAAGCACAAGAGGTAAAATGCATTTAACCCATTATTCTTTTTTTTTTTTTTCCCTTACTTTTATGATTTGTCTTAACAAATCAGCAATTTGTGAAATGCAGATTATCAGTCTCAGTGCTTCTGCAAACAAACTCTCAAATATCCAAAAACAGGCAGATGAATATGCAGCTTTTATCATGGAAGAATTAGATCCTGAACATCTTGGGTACATCATGGTATATACCACTGACAACATAACATACACATATTAAAATTCTAATTTACTGCATATATCCTAAGGTAAAAAAAAAAAAAAAAAAAAGTCCTTATCACTTTGTTAAAAAGAGGATACAAAGGGGCTTTTTTGAAATAGTTAAAATAGGTTCTGGGTTAGTCAAATGCAGAACTAGGAAGGGGCCCTAGTTTTTGGAAGATATTTTAATGCCTAATTTTTATTCAGTCATCATTTTTTTCTTCTTACATTTTAGTTTATCCCTTCCTAATATTTTGTCAAATTTAGTCGAGCCCACACATTTTCCTCCTACCTTTTAGGTTAGCCTCTCTAGAAAAATTTTCTAGCTTCGCCCTTTTGGGTTTAGTCTCAGTTTTATTTTCTTTTTGGTTCATCTGATGAGAATCAAAGTGTGTTAGTTTTAGGACAGTTATTAGACTGGTCACGCACTCCAGTACATGTAATTGACAGTCACTTAACACACGAGTTTATAGAACCGGCAACAACCCACAGAACCGATTCTTTACTTTTTTACATTTCTTCTCCAAGTGAACAAAATGCTATCCAAAATGTAGTAGAATAGCAAATGCACACATAAATTATAGACATATACATATATTTATATATATATATATATATATATAATGTATAAGAGCTAGATTTAAAATAAAAAAAATAAAAATAAAAAAATAAAAAAATAAAAAAAAAGAGCTAGATTTGATGGATAATGTTTCATGAACAGATAGAAAACTTGGAGATGCTATTGTTACAAGCTCCAAGCCATTCTGTAATGGGAGGTGAAAGTAGAAATTTGAGCCAAATGATGAGCCAAAAACTTAAGCCTAGTATGGACCCCAACCCAATGAGAAGATGGTACAAAGGTTTCAAGTACTTCTTACAGGACAATTGGCAGAGGTTTTGGGTGCTATTACTCTGGATTGGTGTAATGATAGGTCTATTTACATACAAGTATAAAGAATATAAACACAGAGATGCATATCAAGTTATGGGACACTGTGTTTCAATGGCCAAAGGTGCAGCTGAGACTCTTAAGTTGAACATGGCACTTATTTTACTACCAGTTTGCAGAAATACTATCACTTGGCTCAGAAACAAGACCAAATTGGGAGTTGCTGTTCCATTTGATGACAACCTTAATTTTCACAAAGTGGGTACTATTATCCCTATTTTATTTATCCACTCTATCTAGTTAGGCCATCTCCAACTTTTACTGATAATTTCACTGGAAGTTGAGTAAAAGTTTTTATTTGATACGAGGTTCTACAATGGTCTGGTAAAATTTTTTTTTTTTTTTTTTTTTTTCAATTTTCTTATTATAATACAAAATTTTCACTTTCCACGCTGCCTTTTATATAATTTAAGGGCATCTCCAACCTTTAGTCAAAAATCACACAAAATTTAAGTTTGGTTAAAAATCTTCAAAAAAAAAAATAAAAGTAAAAAAAAAAATTCCATGATTTACTTAAACCCATATCAAATCGTAAGTACTATGCAACTAATATTTAGTGGATTTGAATAAAAGTTTGAGTAAAACTTAATTTAATGTGGGTTCGAGTAGAGGGTTTGGAGGAATTTTTTTTTTAAAAAAGATTATAATTGGATTTAATTTTTTGAGTAAAAGATTGGAGATGCCCTTAGGTTATCTATATTTCTTACTCAACTTTTATCAAGTTTTGGTAAAAGTTCCATTTGATATGAGACTCTCCAATGGTCACTTAAGACGTTATTCAAATCTTCAAATAAAACTCCTTATTCGATCCAAGAGCTTCTTTTTTTATTACACCTCGTCTAAGTTTTGTATAAGGTTCAAGATTTTTACTCAGACTATAAGGTTGGGGTATTTGAGTATATATGTATACAGTGATTGTGAATTTTGTTATTTAAGTAAAACTAAATCATATACGAGTTTTTATTCCATTTTGAATTTGATACGAGTCTGGTCACTGATGTTAGCGGTAACCATATTTTTCCTTTCAGGTGATAGCAGTGGCAATTTCAATTGGGGTTGGAATACACGCGATATATCACTTAGCGTGCGATTTTCCGCGCCTAATCCACGAAAATCCAGACAAGTATGAGAGATTAATGGAGAAATATTTTGGTGAACAACCCACAAGTTACTGGTTCTTTATCAAGGGAGTGGAAGGTGTGACTGGAATCATAATGGTGGTTTTAATGGCCATAGCTTTCACTTTAGCAACTCCATGGTTGAGAAGAGGCAAAGTCAACTTACCAAAACCACTCAAGAAGCTTACAGGGTTCAATGCCTTTTGGTACTCACACCACTTGTTTGTTATAGTCTACTCGCTCCTCATTGTTCATGGAATTATGCTTTATTTAACCAAGGAATGGTACAAGAAAACGGTTAGTAATATTATCTACCAATTTGACCAAATATATAAATATATATTTATATCTATACTATTATATAAAAGAGCTTTAATAGGAATTTTTTATAAATATTTCTAATTAATTTGGTCTTAATGGTCATTTTGAATTTCTAATTTGGTTATTTGATAATTTCACATCACATCTATCTACACAAGTTACTATTGAATAGTTCTTGAGGCTTGTTTGGCAAAGCTTAGTTGAGCCTTAAGGCATCTTTCAAGAAACCTTTAAGCCTTAAGTTACCATGGATAGTATCTTGATGTAGATAGATGTAATGTGAAATACTAATCTAGCCTAGCCTGAAACTCAATTATGGCGTCAAAGAAATTTTCCATAATGGGAGCTTGGCTAGCAGATGAAGATGATTCCATGTCATCTTCATAAGGATCTTGGACTTTTCCTGCAAGACAATTAAATGTATTTGTCTGGGAAGACTGGTTATGTTGAGTAGTCAGTTGAGAAGCCATGACAATGGTTGGGAAGCAAAGAATTATTCTTTTAGTGCTTCCATAATGACAATGGTTTGGCAAGATTTGTTTAAGCTTGAGGCATTTTTCAAGGAATCTTTGAATTACCAAACAAGTCTTGAATTAATTTTGTAAATTAAGGGTTGTTTGGCAAGGCTTGTTTGAGCCTTAAGGTATCTTTTAATAATTTTTTGAATTACCAAACAAGCCTTAAGTGAATTTGAATTACCAAATTACTCATTTGCCTTTTGTAATTGCACTTGTGTGTGTGTGTGTATTATATACATATATTATTTTATTATATAAAATTACCATTTTGCCTTTTGTAACCTTTTGTTAAAGTTTAAAGTGTGTACAATTATAAATTGAATTACCAAATTACATTTTTGCCTTTTGTAAATTACCCTTTCGTATGTATATATATATGTTGTAATTTATTATTATTGTTTATGTATTTGGAGGTGTACAAAGTTGAATTACTAAATTATCCTTTTACCGTTTGTAAATTACCCTCGTGTGTATATATATACGATTTTTATTTTATATGTACATATATATATATATATAAATTGAATATATTATTAAAGAAAAGAGCGTTAAAGTTTAAAGTGTGCACAATTATAAATTTGCTTTCGTTAATTGGAATTACCAAAAATCCTTTTGCCTTTTGAAAATTACCCTTATGTGTGTGTGTGTACTTGTATATCATTTTATTATATTATCATATATCAAAGATTCTCTAAAGAGGGTCATCTCTCTTTATTAAAGAGAGGACATCTATTTTGGCCGTCAGATTGTGTTTAAAAACTGTGAAATGACAAAACTGACATTAATGAAAACACGATTCGACGGTTAAAACAGAAGTCCTCTCTTTAATAAAGAGAGGGCGCCCTCTTTAGAGCCTGACTGTATCATATATATATATATATATAGAAGAACCAAATTACCCTTATGCCTTTTGCAAATTACCCTTTTGTTATCAAATGACCCTTTTGCCTATCATAATTAATTATACTTTTGTATATATATGTGTATATATATATATATGTATATATTATCTATACGTTAAAGAAAGAAAATAGCCTAAAAATTTAAAGTGTGTACAATTATAAATAAAATAACCAAATTGCCCTTATACCTTTTGCAAATTTCTCTTTTGTTAAATCGAATTATCAAATTACCCTTTTGTCTTTTGTAAACTATCATTTTTTATATATATTAAAGGAGTGTCACTCACTATGTGACTGTGAGAGGAAAAAAAAAAGTGGGGGTGGGTAGTTGAGAGAAGTTATTTTTTTAAAAAAAATATTTGAAATGACATTTTAATACTTTGTGAAATTATTTTATTTAGGAAATTGTGTAGGTTTTGTTGTAATTTTTGGTGTGAGAAAAACTTTTTTTAGTATCCCTTCCTTTCTCTTTCTATATTAGTATAGATATTTGTGTATATATATATATATGTATGTATGTGCGCATTATCTATGTGTTGTATTGTGTTATGTTATGTGTTAAAGAAAAGAGCCTTAAAATTTAAAGTGTGTACACTTATAAATTAATTATCCTTTTATCTTCTGTAAAAGTTTAAAGTGTATACAATTATTGAATATGAACATTACTCAAATAACTCATTTCTTTTTTCGGTGGTGCATGTTCAATACAATTAGGGTTTAATAATTGATTTCACTTGTTTTTCAAATCATAAATCTATGACATGTATCAACAATAAACGCAGCTAGTACTTTTTGTAGGGTATTTAAAGGACAGTCTAGTACTTTTTGTAAATTAAATAAACATCAACCATGGCCTAAAATGTCTGAAATACCCTCATTAATTAATGCTCTCGCTTTCTCACATATTTCACTGTGAATGAAAGAAAAGAGTGAGCTGGTGGGCCCCGCATTATTTAATGCATGTAAAATTGAGAAATTTTCACTTAAAATTGATAAATTCTCACTTTTATAATGAACTAAGGCTTAGTTTGGCCCTCATGTGGCTTTTTAAAAGCAGCTTATGAAATTTATTACTCCCTCCGTCCCATATTAAGAGTCTCTTTTGGAAATTCCAACTTATTATAGGGACAACCTTGATTTTGGTGAGATTTTCAACTTTTCAATATTGCCCTTTTTGAAATTCGAAATTATAGTCACATCAAAAGAAAGAGAGGGAAGAGTTTGATATAATAAAAGACAAATTTGGAAAGTGTATATTAAAGTATTTTAACTTTTCAAAGAGGACTCTTAAAATGGGACATCAAAAAATGGCATCAAGGACTCTAAATATGGGACAGAGGGAGTACTAAGTTCTTTGATAATTTTATACAAGTGGCACACTACTCTTCAAAAAGACATTATGAAATCAAAAAGCAACCGTGGGCTTTTAAAAGCTCCATTTTAGAGCTTTTAAAAGCTTCTTCCAAAAAAACCCTAAGTTCAATTTTTGCAAAACTCATAAACTAGTTACCAAATGAATTAACATTAAATTGTACTTTAAAAAAGAAGAAGCACCACGTGGGGGCCAAACTAAGCCTAAGAAATTTCTCGGTTCATTAAGTGAGAAATTCTCAGTTCATTAAGTAAGAATTTCTCACTCCGGTATTCTCAGTTCCTTAAATGTGTGAGAGAGAGCATTAAATGTTGAGGGGCCCCACCAGCTCACTTTCTTTGACTTGTGTTTAACGAGAGAGATAGAGAGAGGAGACCTTAGGGGTAATTTTGACATTATTTTAAAAAAGTTGATGTTTCTTTAATTTTAAGACTTTTTATAGACTTTTATTTATTTTTAATAAAACAATTGACTAATTTTTTAATTGTCAACATATTATTGACTGATATCTAATAATCCCAATTATATTTCTCTACTTTGACTTAAGATTTTTTTCCTATGAATTCAACACAATTTCTACTGGTCAAAAAAATAGCAAACAAATGTCAGTCTATAAAATTCTGCACTTTAGATTTTTTAATATTTTCAATAGTACTATTTATCCAGCAAGAAATTGTAGGTGTAACATCAGTTAATATAGATGTTGTTCAAGCTTATTTTTTTCTAACACCATCGTAAGAATTATTAGAATTTTTTTCTCTTTCATGTACAGATTAAAAAATATTACATTACATTTTTGCTATCAAATCCAACTCCCGTGCCTTGCACGGGCCGTCTTCCTAGTATATAGATATATATATATATATATATGTGTGTGTGTGCGTGTGCGTGTGCATGTAGGTGTGTGTGTGTGTGTGTTTATAAGCTCAGTAAAGGTAGTATGATAGTATTGTAAACAATTTTAAATTGACAAAAAAAACATTTTCACCTCTCTAAAATGAGAGCATTAAAGTCATTTTACAACGAGAGTACCAACCTTATTTACTTAAGCTCCTATGCAAAATTATTTGGGAGATACTAAATGCACACATAATTACTTTCTACGCCCACTTAAAGAATAGGGTAAATTGCATTTTGCACCCTTAAACTATACCATGTTTTGCACTTTGGTCCCTAAACTATTATTTTTCCTATTTTGGTCCCTCAACTATCATTTTGTGGCAGTTTGCCCCCTCTGTCACTTTTAGTGACGAAAAAAATCACTTTTAATGACCCCAAAAGTGACACTGAAAGTCACGGAGGGGGCAAATTGCCACAAAATGATAGTTGAGGGACCAAAATATAAAAAATGATAGTTTAGGGACCAAATTGCAAAATATGGTATAGTTTGAGAGTGCAAAATGTAATTTACCCTAAAGAATAAGAATACTAAATGTATAACTCTTTAATGCATCTAGTTGCGTGTAGTTGGTAGCCACCTATTACTTAGTAACCTTGTTTTAGTGACGAGGTAACGATTTTGTGTTAAACAAAAGGTGCATACTTCAAATATGTAGTAGGTTAGAGCATTTTCAATGCAAAAATTTATTTTTTTCATCTCAAAGTTATAATTTGACACTGTTACAGTACTAAAAAGCTATATTTTGACAATATTGCTTCAATGGTAGATTTCATCCAAACTACCAAATTTTGGATCAACTGCCATTCTCAACTTTCACCTACAATACTGCTAAATGCTAGTATGCATGTTTGTAATAAAATATTAATATATGAATCTCTATAGCTTAATGAATTCAACAAGAACTTAACACTTTCATTAATCATAAATAAATAAATACATAATTATGGAGATAGAGACACTCAATTATTTTGTGACTACAAGTTACCAACAATTGAATCTTGGGTGACACTCAACCAACCATTGTAAGGAAAAATAAATAAATAATAAAATTGGACAAGATAGAGCACAATGTAAAAATTGGGTTCAAGTTTTTTATTTATAGACATTTGGGAGGGTATAAAAGTAAAAGCACAAAATTTATCCGTCGGTATTGCAAATATTTGTGGGGCCCACTCATTTGACAAAAGTCATTTGAGCTCTCAAATTTGACAATGTAAATGACTTTGTTATTTTTTGGTAGAGCATTTGGCTTAACATTGGAGTGAGTTAAATTTAATGAGCTATCATTTTATGACTTTAGTAGTGAATTTGATAGCTCATTGGAAATGCTCTTACATCTTTATAAGTACACTTTTAACTAGACGGAAAAAACACTAAGTCTCTAACCACCTCATTAAAGGAATGAAACTAATAATTGGACAAAAATCTAAAGCAAACTACTTCAGTACCCTCGTTGTACAATCACTTATAACATAGCGGCATGGACATTTATTGAGAGCATTGTAATAAAGTGTACACAGTGCTGTCCAACAATTTTGGCATATACTGGGACAGCAAGACCGTCATAAAAAATAAAATAAAATAAAATAAAAAGAAGAAGAAAATTAATAATAATAATAAAATAAAAATTTTAAAAAATATATATTCTTAAGATGATTAATCTGATGGATACGAATGTTAACACTATACTTTGGCAATGGCAGACATGGATGTACTTGGCAGTTCCAATCACACTTTATGCTGGAGAAAGATTGACAAGGGCATTTAGGTCCAGCATCAAGCCAGTTAAGATTCTTAAGGTAATATACATTCATGTATATATATATATATATATATATATGGTGGGGTTAAATATACCACTTTTTTTTTTTACTAAATGCATCATATTCATTCACAAATTTTTTATCTTTTAACACTCCAGTGTAGTGTATTTAGTAAAAAAAAGGTGGTGTATTTAGTCCCACCTATACACCTTATATATATGGCAAGATAGGTTTCAAACATAGAAACAGTCTCTGTGCCAACATGATAGGACTCTTATGTTTAGAGAAATTATTCAATGGTCTTGGATCAAATGCCACCTGGTGATCTTGGCCTGCATGGAACTGCCATTTGGTAAAATTATTGCACTTTTAGGAGGCATAAAGTCTTTACTTTATCATATGACAATCTCTATATCTTGACTGAAACCACTATGTGGCAATAGTCTTAGACCATACAATACTTTCTCGTATATCAACCGATCCTCGCCCTACAGTGGTAGGTGTATCCACTGGGTTCACGGCAGAGCCATGTGGGGGACCGTGACCCCGCCCCTACAATTTTTTTCAAAAGTTTGATTATGCACATGTAATTTGTAGAATTTTAAAATTAATTTATGTATTTGCCCCCTTGAAAGTATTAACTTTTAGAAGAAAAAAACAATTAACGCTATGCTTCCCAAATATAATCAATCCCAATTTTGGTTCTCAAATATTTAATCAATTGTATCAAATTCATGAAGTGGCATGTGGTACATCAATCACTGCCAAAGCATTTGGTGCAATTGTCATGCCATTTGGGAAGCAACTTTGGGATTCAAATTTGAAAAGCATAACATTACACTTTTGAAAAGTGGTTGCCTATATGTAATACAACACTTATTTTGATAAATCATAAATCAAAGGATTAGAATACATAGTAAATATTACAAACACCAAACTTCTCAACTCTCAAATAGGACCAAAAAAAAAACCTTACATAGTAAAATTGTAAAATTTATGATACAAAAAAAATATAGGGAGAATTAATTAAAAGTCCCTAATAAGGACTGTAATATGAAAATAGTCCAGCCTGTTTTTTCTCAAGTGATAATGACATGAGTTTGTATTGTTTGTCACTAACTCAATTTTTAAACTGAAAATAATGTTATTGACAGATTTACCATTGTTTCACGCATGTAGAACATGTTGTTTTGCCACCTCAGCACGTCATTCAATAAAGGTTTTTTTTTTCAAACTTTAAAATACCATAATTTTCAAATTACAACTCCATTTTGAATAAAATTTATATATCTGTAATTTAGATCGAAGAAAAGATCTATCTAACAAGTTCTATAATAACTGTAAAAAATGAAATGAAAAAAAAAAAATTTAATCATGTCACTGTCGAACAAATATAACGTAATGCCACTGGTCTTTGCGACAGTGACATTTTACTATCCTTGAAAAAAAAATATTTGATATTTGCTGATATGTTATTGTATTTATCTTATGCAATATTGTAAAGGCAATAATATCTATAAATTAGTCATAATTTTGCGATTATTTGGTCAATTTGAAGCATTATTACCGTCGACGATATGTTACTGTGTTTTTTGTGCAATATAATGTCACTAACCTTGACGATTTGTTAATGTTATTACTTGAGCAGTAACATCTATAAATTGCCATAATTTTGCAATTTTTTTCGACAGTGACATGTTATTATCTTTGCAAAAATATTTTTTATTATGTTACTGTTTAACCTTGGGCAGTATTATAAAGGTAGTTGCATCTGTAAATTAGTCATAATTTTGCAATTATTTGGTCAATTTTAAGCTGCTAAAGTGGCCATAACATTGCAATGGAAGTTTTGATTTTACCAAACAAAAAAAAATTTCGATCTCTGTTTTTGAGTTGAAAATTTTCAAAAAAAATTTTAATAGAATTTATAGTCAATATGCATCTTATTTTGTAGATCACAGATATATAAATTTTATCGAAAACTGAGTTGTAGTTTGAAAGTGATGATAGTTTAAAGATTAGGAAAAAAAAAAAAAAACAAAAACAAAAACAAAACAAAACAAAACAAAATAAAAACTGTTTTGGAAAACTTGCAGGTTAGATGCTAAAAATAAGGAAAAAGACGCGTTAATAGCACTTTAGGGTCATTTTTGTCCAAAAAAATCTCAAAGACCTTTGGCATGAAAATCAAAGCGTGTGGAGTAATTGAGCTATGCCCAACTGACCCAAAAATATACCCACAAATATATATAAATAGGCTAAAAAAAACACCTCGGGATCCGTGTGTCCGTGTTTGCTTCTACCTAGCAACTCGGCCCCCAAATGTAAGTTACTAGCTCATCCCCTGACTGGCACTTTAATATATATATATATATACACACACTCAGTTACGTGATAAGAATATATAGAGAGAAGCTCTTAAGTGAACAGTGAGCATGACTTTTAAGTCTAAAAAATCCACGGATTAGCGGGGCGACTGGACGGGGCGCGGGTTAGCGGGGCAATCTACGGATTTTTTAGGCTTAAAAGCCCAGTTCACTGGGTTAGTTCACTTACCCAATTCACTAAGAGCATGTCCTTGAATATATATATATATATATATACAGGGTTGAGTGAGCATACCCAGTGATCATGTTTTTTAGCCTAAAAAAACCTGTGAGGCAGCCTACAAATTTTTTAAGCTAACAAACATGTTTACTGGATATGTTCACTCAAATCTGTTCACTTAAAAGTCACACCGTATATATATATATATATGTATGTATGTACTTACAAACACAATTTTACCATCTTGAGATTGTATCTCAATTTTTATACTGCAATTTGAAGGTGGCTGTTTATCCTGGAAATGTACTGGCACTTCACATGTCAAAGCCTCATGGCTTCAAATACAGGAGTGGGCAATACATGTTTGTCAATTGTGCTGCTGTTTCCCCATTTGAATGGTAGGGTGATCCTTCTAACTTCCTTTGCCAAATGGCATTTTAGTACATATCTTCATATGTCTACTAGATTGACATTCTTTTATGTGGGTGCATCTCTCTCTCTCTCTCTCTCCCTCCTCTTACAGGCACCCATTTTCCATTACTTCAGCCCCGGGAGACGACTATCTGAGCGTACATATTCGAACTCTCGGCGACTGGACACGACAACTCAAAACTGTGTTTTCACAGGTGATTACCGTGATTTTCCCTTAAAAAAATAATTCAGCGATTGAACTATAAATGAATTTTATTTTTTTTTTTTGTTGTGGTACATGGTGTTTATATGAAGAAAAACAAATTTGATGTCAGTTATTTCGAGGACATGATAACACAAACCAATAAGATTTATTTATTTATATAATATAATGTCCTTTTTTTTCAAATGAATCCTTCTCCAGGTAAACACAATTTTTCAATGTATTAGTACACTATAACTAATGAGGAGGTATCCTCTTTGTATCCAATATTTACTCCCACTAATATATACACTTTATATATTCGATGAGAGAAAAATAAATGAATTTGCAGAAATGGAGAGAGAAAATTACAATAATATTGAGAGTTGTTCGTTGTAAAAGTTGAGTAACATGAGTTTATAAAACAAGATAATATTTTGAATAATTATGTGTGAATGTAACTGGAAAATAAAATGATGATGATAGCGTTAATGATGCCGATAATGAATTCTAAAAATGTCATTCGAAACATTCCATCCCACTATCTTTTTTTTTTTTTTTTAAAGTCACTCAGATTCCCAATAAAAATCAAGCCATGTCAAAATGAGAAGAAAAAAAATGAAACAAAAAAAAAAAAAAACTAGAGGATTGAAAATCCAAAATTATTATTTACATGTTTTGTTTGTTACTTATTGGCTAACCACCACTTGTATTGTCTTCATCAGGTGTGCCAGCCACCACCAACTGGGAAAAGTGGACTCCTAAGGGCTGACCACTTGCAAGGAGAAAACAGTCCAAAGTAAGTCATTTCCTATATTTACCACTCATGTAATACTTTCACTATTGTAGCTCAAAACAAAAGACAAATAACTCTCTTCAGGTTGATAAAATTGGTACCCAAAGAGCAAAGACTAATGGCCATTTGATAAAGTTGAAACATTGACTTTGGAGAGCTTAAATTTTAAACTATTGAATTGATAGTATTGAAAATAATTTTTAAGAATATTTTGACTTAAATCTTTCAGTAAATTTTCGACTTTCCGCATTAGTTGAGTTATCAAACACTTGAAAATAGTATGTATAATGTCACCATGGACAATTTATCACATCATAGATAGGGACACGTCCATAAATTGCCTTATCATCAACTGGGACTAGATCAATGTAGGCACATTATATTAATGTGGAAATTGTTATTGTCACATACTGTTATAGATTCTAAGGCATAAAACCTTATTTTTTTCCTTATTTTAATTTTTTTGGGGGGGAAATTAAAGTGACCTCAATCCGTCTTTTATTCAACAAAATACATGGGCCTCACTGTATTTTAAAAAAACCTACGCTGATCTTGTGTAAAAGATGACATCCTAACAACTTTAATTGGCGGTAGATACAAAAGTATCAATCTACATTGGAAACAAAAATATGATTTCTCAATCTAAAATGTCAACACATTATGGAACGACAAATATGCCCTTAAGATATACCCTTAAGAGGGAAGGAGAAAAAAATAAAAATAAAAAGTATATGGGGAAGTTCTATATTTTGGGCTTTGATAAAGGTAAATAGTTATTTCAAAAAAATTCAACACACAACAAAAAAAATTAAAAAAATATATGAAAAGTCAACAGACAACTTGTATTCGATGATGATGGATTTGTTTGGTTGGCAGTTTCCCAAGAGTGTTGATCGACGGTCCATACGGTGCACCGGCACAGGACTACAAGAAATATGAAGTGGTATTGTTAGTAGGACTAGGAATTGGAGCGACACCCATGATCAGCATTGTCAAGGATATTGTGAACAACATGAAAGCCATGGAAGAAGATGAGAATGCTTTAGAGAATGGTATAAACAACACACCAACAAGAACAACAATAAATTCGAGTCCTATTACACCAAAGAAAAAATCAGGATCAACAGGTAGTGGCAATCACTTCAGAACAAGAAGAGCATACTTCTATTGGGTTACTAGAGAACAAGGCTCGTTTGACTGGTTTAAGGGTGTGATGAATGAGGTTGCCGAATTAGATAATAAGGGAGTTATAGAGATGCACAACTATTGTACTAGTGTGTATGAAGAAGGTGATGCAAGGTCTGCTCTCATTACTATGCTTCAATCTCTAAACCATGCCAAGAATGGTGTTGATGTTGTTTCGGGTACTCGAGTCAAGTCTCACTTCGCCAAGCCTAACTGGCGTAATGTCTACAAGCGCATTGCCCTCAATCACACTGATGCCCGAGTTGGTGAGTATCTAATCATAATATCTATAAATGAACTATTTAAGTTTAGCAACATGCAGTCACGAGTTCAAAACTCGGATGTCGGAACCAGAGGGTAAGGCCAGGAAAATTTAATCCTCCCCAAAACGCAGTGGACTTTTTGCCCTTTTAATGTGACAATTTCTCAAAGCCACCTATATTAAAAAAAAAAATAGTATAAATATAACTTACATTAACCCGGTTTGGCTTTACATCGGATAATGCCATAAGCTTGACAAAATATAAATGACCTCCCATTAAGTTCATATTTATGTCTCAGTATAACCCTTCACCTAAACAAGTAAACATGATTAATGAAATAACCGGTGCCCCAAATATTACACAAATTAATAAATAAGTACATATTTGTTAAACTTATATCAGCTAGCAACCATAAGTTCGAAGGGTATATCAGTCTTTTCTAGTACTTTTATACATTCTTGGAAGGCAACATTGATATTCAAAATAATTGACCGCTGAGTCAGCATTAGTTTCTAGGGAGAGTCTTAGTTAACCGAGAGACAAATATAAATCTACAAAGATAAGAAAGTAAAAGCAGAAAGGCCGGTGATACTTACCCAATAAATAAGGGGTACGTATTTGTTAAACTTATATCACAAAAGCTTACATAGTGCTGTACTACTGCTAGGCCTAGTGCTTTTCTGATGATGTTTGACAACAGCTTTTGGATTTCATAAGTAATTTGAAACTCCAAAAGTTAAAAAGAAACTACTTGGAAAATCAGATTCAGCAATTCAATTGCAAAATATGTGTCAATTGCAAAAATTTGCGATTGGCCAAAAGCCAAAAATAATCGTTTTGCGATTTGGCCAAAAATAATCGCTTTGCGATTCAATTGAAGCAGAAGCTGCCAAAAGCGACCTAAGTGTTTTGAACATCAATCACACGTAATTTCTAACTCAGTTTGTGGTTTCCACAAATGCAGGGGTGTTTTACTGTGGGGCACCAGCACTTACAAAGGAGTTGAGACACCTAGCTTCAGATTTCTCTCACAAGACCACCACCAAATTTGACTTCCATAAAGAAAACTTTTGACCTCTACAATCTAGTTAACTGAAATAAATTATCTGGAGTCCCACATTCTCTCATCATCATTATCATCCCACTCTCTTTCTCTCTCATGCACAGCTAGTCTTACCGCTTAAGTTGATTCTTCTCTTTCTTTCATTTTTTTTTTCCTAGTGGTTGTTATGCATAATTGTATTATCTGAGCGTATGAATTTGCTTAGAGATTATGACTAAAGTTAGATGGGATACAAAAGATAGTGGAATAAAGGTCCTGTTTGGATGGAGGAGGACCACCCACCTTTCAACTTGGGTAAGTAGAAGCTGAAGTCGTTTCATCGCGAGACACATAGTGAGAGAGAAAATGGCATCTTTGGCAAGTTTCGGTAAATTGGGGTCCAAATCCATGAAAGTTTTAGTTAGAGAACGTATAGAGATAGTGAGTGGTGGAAATGCAGAATAGACCAGCCCAATATTTGACTAAGGAACTATATACGTTTTTTTTTTTTTTGGGTTTATTGTAATAGAGATAACGATAATATGTAATGTTGACAATAAGAAACTATTACATGTAGTTTCTATGCTGAAATGATTTCATCTGAAACTAGTTTAATCACTTTGTTGTCAGAGAACTGACACAATGTCTTTAGTAATTCAAAAATTTCAAGCAAAGTAGTGTGTGAAAGTACATCATATACATGAAACCAAGTACCGCTTTTTTAGATCATTTTAGACTATTTGGTAGCAATCTGGTCCACTCCACTTTTTGAAAATTTATCAAGTTAATGGCAGGTATGCAATTGAGAGAGAGAGATATGATGCAAAGTTGCAAACGATGTGCAACAGTGCATGACTTCCGAGCAATACGCAAAGTCTTGTCAAAAAGTGGTTATTGTACAGTATCATGTTATAGTGCCAGTGCAGTGCACATGCTGGAATGGATTCAAACTTGTTACTACATGCCTATTGCCTGTATATGGAAATATTTATAAAATCAAAAACAAAATGACCATATACATGTAAATGCTCGTAGTGTAACAATTTATTATTAGTAATGTTGAAGCTTGATATACATTGTTGAGTAGTTAGTAAATTAACCTGGTATCAGAGCTTTGTTTGTGGGAGGTCTTGGGTTCGACTCTCCATCCCCGCTTTGTTGTGCATATTTGCACTTTGTTATTTGTCTCCACTATAATGGAGTTTGGTTTGCTCTTCACGTGCAAGTCAGGGTTGCACGTGAGGGAGGGTGTTTTAGCTTGATATACATTGTTGGGCTCATTCTCTAATAGCTTAAGCTTTTGGAGTAGTTGGTAACTTAACAAGTAAAAACATTTCAAAGAATGAGGGAAAAAATTCAATTTTTATCTATGAAGCACCGACACTTCAAAAATTGTAACGTACCAGTGTCGGACACGTATCGGACGCGACACTTTGCCCGACACTTGCCCGACACGTGTCGGACACTTCAAAACTGTGTCCTACTTTGCATAATTGCATTTTGGCACCCCGACACGCGGTGGACACTTTATAGACACGCGTGGACACGCACGAGACACGTCTGACTTGATTTTCAGTTTTTTAATGTTTAATAATATAAAACTTAAAAAGCCCTTTTGTAATGAGACACGTCTGAATTGTAATGTACATGTGTGGACACGCACGAGACACGTCTGACTTGTGGCATTTGCTTGCTTTAATTTTCCTTTGTTAATTGGTATAAAGTGATCCTATGAAAGCTACTAATTATTACATTTTTTTTTTACATTGGGTCATTAGATAATTGATAAAATTTCAGGAACACTTTATTTATTTATTTGTAAAAAAATATTATAGTCCCAAGATAGTAGTGGATTGCTACATAATTTGTATTTTCCCCAAGTTGAAGCCTTGATCCAACTCTGCCTTGACCCAAGTTGAAGCCTTTTTTTTGGGCAGAAATTTTGTGTAAATGAGTACTTTTTTACGGAATATATAATCTTAATGTGTTTTTGTATAAATTCTTTTTGATAACGTATTTTTATTTATAATTATAATACATAAGAATTAGCATAACATTAAAATTAAAAAATATATAATTAAAAAAATAAACGTATCCCCGACGTGTCGTGTCTTTATTTTTTAGAATTTGTCGTGTCGGCGTGGCGGTATCGTGTCGTGTCCGTGTCGAAGTGTCCGTGTCCGTGCTTCATAGATTTTTATTATAAACATATTTTCCAAATTAAACATTTTTTTGTCAAGACAAACAGAATGACACCTCTTGTAAAATAATATATGACAAAAAAAATTGATCAGTTAGGTTGATGTTTATCTACCATTTAATCACATGGGTGTGAGAACTATTATGAGAATGTCATTAATCATCTGAATTTGAAGAGATTCAACAATAAAGTTAAATTAAATCTACTAAAGGAAAGGAATCGAACTACATTTACATCTAAGATAAAACTTAAAGTTTACACACAGTCAAATTGCGAATATCGATGCACTTATTCTCTCTCATAATTGCTTAAATTAAGAAGTATATTAACACTGATCTATATAATAAAGTAATAAACAGCCCACAGCCACCTGCTTATTTCAAGCAGGTGTATTCAGGTGGCATCAGGTTTGGTTCTGTAAGCCCAAACAAATGCTTGCTTCCCTAAGTGATGAATATCCCCTTCATCCATTTTTGACTTTTTTGTCCTTTTTCTCCACAATAAAATTCACCTAACCACTCGTTTTTTTACATTAATTTTTATACTGAGGGTAGAGACGGTTGGTGGCGGTGGTTGGATGTGCGCAGCAGTGGTGGTTATGGGGGTTTAGGAAGAAAGAATATGGTGGACAAAGAAGGGAAGAAAAATGACTTTGGGGGAGGGGGAGTTAATGGGGTTAAAAGTAACACTTAAAATTCGAAATTTGGTCAAAAGTTTCCCGCCAAAGAGAAATTTTAAGGTTTTACTTGTTTGCGAATTTAGAAAAGGAAAAAATAATAGGAAAAGAAAACAAGAAGAAAAATTTATTCTCATGTGCTTTCCCTTGTGTTTTCCTCAATGCTTAAATAATATATATAAAAATTAAGAGTTCTCAAAACATAATTGTAACTTGAGAACAAAAATAGATAAGTGACACAGAATTCATAATTTCTAATATTTTTCTCATCATATTTTCTTTTCTTTCCTATTTTCCTCATTGACCAAAAAAAGCAAAGTGTTTCCGTTAATGTTTTCATTTTCTTTCCCTCGCTAAATCCATGAACAGACAGATCCTAAATTAATTTTGACTAAAACTAAACAATTTCAATTTAGTCACCACCACATGAATTAAGTGTCAGCTTCAAGAAGGCAAAACATAATGAAGCCCTTTTTTTTTAAACACCAACTCTGTTAGTTTTGTTATAAATTGTTTACATGGTATAATTTTATCCATTTACATGCACAATGAAGGAATTATCACAAGATCTGGCTAAATAATCACAACAGGATGGCGCCAAAGTGAATCTTCACCAAAATCTTAGGGGCAGTTGGAGGAAAGGACTAATGCATAAGATAAGGACAACTTAAATCTATCATTAAGGATACGTCCTCCCCCTATTTCTTAGACTAAAATGTCCTCATCTTCATCATCAAACTCTAACCACCATTACCACCACCTCCGACCACCACCCCCACCATCTCCGGCGTGTAAAAAAAACAAGTGAAATTTCACTTGTTATAGCCAAAGTTAAGTGAAATTCACTTCATATAGAAAAAAATAAGTGAAATTTCACTTAACTTTTCCTATATTAAGTGAAATTTCACTTAATATTTGTAAAATCTGCAACTAACATGGAGATGGCCGGATCTGATTCGAGCTCGTCAGAGATGGCCGGATCTGGTACGAGCTGGTCGAATATTGCCGGATCTGGTTCGAGCTCGTCGGAGATGGCCGGATGTGGTGGCTACAATAATGGCGTAGTGATGGTGGCGGCTAGGGATAGTGGTGGTGGTTGGCGATGGCTCGCGATCGTGGTGGTGGTGGTGGTGGTGGCAGAGGGCGGCGGCTCTGTGGTGGTGGCAGCAGATCGATCGCAGTGGAGGCCGACCCAGATCTCACACAGAGAGAGAGAGAGAGAGAGAGAAAATATTTAGTCTAGGGATGTTTACCAAACATAAGTTTCAACTAGAGGGACTTTTTAACAAACTAAGAAATCTTTTGGACCCTAAACTCTTAAGAGTCACTTTACGGGATTTTCCACTAATTTTCCCAAAATCTTATGTGCACCTAAGAAGAAAGTTCTTCGTTGTAAATCAAAAAAAATTCTAAATGTGATTTTTTTCCTCAAAGCACTCTTCCTCACAAAATAGTTGATTTATTTGTCATCAAGTGATTTCAGTTTGCAGGGAACACGCTCATTACAAACAAAGAATTAATAAGGGTGAAAATCTAGCACTATAAGAAATATTCTAAATATGCTCAATAAACTTGGTGTCCTATTTCTACGGTTATTTCTACAGCTTGGAGTTTAAAACTTTCATTTATTGTTTTAATTTCTAAGCAATTCAAGAATTTGAAGTGTAAACTCTCGAGTGCAGAAAAATGCATATAGGTGGAAGGTCAGTAACGCGCATATCCGATAAAAACAATGGACTTCAATCTGTCGTATAATGTTTGTTGCTACTTCATTATATTTCAAATGGCAGTACTACTTCATATCAGCACATCTTATGCATATTCACATACAGTGTACGTGTATTCCACATAAACGGAAGAAATTGCCAAGACTATCACAGGAAAAATAAAAGAGCTGACTAACCTTATGGATGTCTCGATTTTTCACAAACAGCCACTTTTCATCTTTGTTTTCTCTTTAGCCTCTGGAAACTCGGTTTGATCGGCTGGCTCGACGTTGTGCTCTTCTCGGAATTTTGAGAGGGCAGGAACGGAATCAGAGGCATCTTTGCTGAGCCTCCGCTTGTGATAATGGGCAAAGAAACCTTCTTTTTCAGCTGTCTCGGCACCTCAAGTCTCTCTAATATCCTCGAAGTCTTCTCATCCAATTGCTTGTTAGTATTTATCGGTGTCAAGACTTGTTCATACAACTTCGGTTTGGACATGATACAAGTGGGAGAATACTTTTTTGGGATTTCATTTACAATCAGATTTTCCCACTCTTCCGCAATACAAGCAGTAGTTTTGTATCCTTCAGCGGTTAGATCAAATTGTGGAATTTCCTCTTCAATGACAACAACATTGGTTGCTGGGTTTGATGGTAAAGCCTCATCTGAAGAATCTTGATGCTTAGAGCTCGGTTCAGAGGGCAGCTCTATCAAAATAGGAGGTATTGACCTGAGTTGTTTGAACTATACGTTAGATGGCTAGGACCAGTCCATAAAAAAGAATGCTATACATACTTGATATCACTGTTTATAATCCACGATGGATAAAGTTTTTTTTTATCATGTTATACATACTTGATATCACTGTTTATAACTTGTCGCAGCAATAAAATTAATTTTGTTTCTACCTAGCACCTGAAACGACAAGTCCATCATCCCATGTGAATTTACTACGGAAATGAACCAATGAAATGAGATATAAAGGTACTACATCCAGGATAACAATAACGATTTGGATAAGATATGCAGATAACAGGCCAGGTATTCTATGAAAACAATGAACCAAATTAATATTTATACACGTAATGCCGTCACCAATTCCTTGTAAAACGTAATTAAAGAATTTGCATATCTAGTTGACAGTTTAAAGAAAATTAAGTGCTTTCCAAAATTACATCAAACAATCTGTTTTTCTTCCCCACTGAGGCGTGTAATGTCCTTGAGGCATTGGTCTCAGATTTACCCAAGTTGTAAGAAGAGCTGGCTTTGTACGGGTCCAAGGACGGAGGCAAAGGAGGTCTAGGTTACCATACAGAGGTTGTTGGTTCCACCACTGTTAATGATTCATCTCCACCTTCATCCAGTACTTTATCTTCCTCAGAGTTGGAGACTCGTCTGGATACACCTACTACTGCCTCATCATCTTTTGCTCGTTCAGGTAATTTAGCTACTTCAGTGAGTGCATTCAATTCCCAAACTAGTCTTCCTTGGATTATTGATTCCGGGGCATCCGATCATATGACCGGTTCATCTCCTATTTTTTCCGATTATAAACTATGTTCAGGTCAGGATAAAGTCAGGATTGCTGATGGAACCGTCTCTTCGGTTTCAGGCAAAGGTTTAGTCCGTGTCACTCCCTCGTTGTCTTTATCTTCTGTTTTACATGTTCCTAGCTTTACCACTAACCTCTTATCTATTGGTCGTATCACCCGTGATCAAAATTGTAGTGTCACTTTTTTTCCTTCTCATTGTGTGTTTCAGGACCTTATCACGGGAAGGACGATTGGCAGTGGTAGAGAGGAGAATGGTCTTTATATTCTGGAACCACAGGACCGACAACAATTGGCTCATCATACTACTCTCACTGGCTTTACATCTAGTGATATCATGCTCTGGCACAGACGCCTAGGACATCCCTCCTTTGGTCTTCTAAAGCATTTATTTCCTTCTTTGTTATCTAATAAAAATGTTTCCACCTTTCGATGTGAAGATTGTGAACTTGGAAAGCACCACCGTGCTTCCTTTTATCCTAGTAATAATAAGAGTTCTGTTCCTTTTTCTCTTATACATTCAGATGTTTGGGGTGCCTCTCGTGTTGTTGCACTTAAAGGTCATAGGTGGTTTGTCACATTTATAGATGATTTTTCTCGTACTACTTGGGTTTACATGATGAAAGAAAAGAGTGACGTCCATTCAATATTTAAAACCTTTCACAAAATGATTTGTACCCAGTTTGGTGCGGTTGTAAAAATTGTTCGTTCAGACAATGGGGGGGAGTACTTTAAATCTGGTCTTGAGAAGTATTTTTTGGAGAACGGCATAATTCACCAATCTTCTTGCACCAATACTCCACAACAAAATGGAGTTGCGGAGCGCAAGAATCGTCACCTCTTAGACACTGCCAGATCAATGTTATTCTCAGCCCAAGCTCCGAAGTCTTTTTGGGGTGAAGCAGTCTTAACTGCTGCTTATTTAATCAATCGGCTTCCTACTCAAGTTCTTCATAAACAATCACCCGTTGAGGTTCTTTCTAGTCCTTCTGATCTTTTTTCCATTCCTCCTAAGGTCTTTGGTTGTGTCTGTTTCGTTCATAATCATGCTCCCACAAGGGGAAAACTTGATCCTCGAGCTATCAAATGTGTTTTCCTTGGTTACTCTCCCACTCAAAAAGGGTATAAATGTTACCATCCTCCTACTCAAAAGTGGTATGTTTCCATGGATGTCACCTTCTTTGAGGAACAGTCCTATTTCACACCTCAGGCTCCTCTTCAGGGGGAGAAAACAAGTACAGAAGAGTTGCCTGAACTACATGTTCCTAATTTACCTGTGTCTAATCCATTTGAGATATTGAGCACTCTTGATAAGGAGGAAGAGATAGGAAAAATTGATGGAGAGCAAGAGACTGAGCGAGAGACATTTGTGGAACCCACCATCGAAAAAGAAAAAAATCCAGAGAAAGAGGATATAGTATATCAGAGAAGAACTTGGAGGATGAAAGATAAGACCATTCCAAGGATCCACCACTCCCGTCTCCTTCTCTTGATGAGGGACCAGGTAATCCTAATTCTCCTACTGCTATTACCGATGATTTAGATATTCCAATTGCTACACGTAAGGGTGTTAGGTCATGTACTCAACATCCCATATCTAAATTTGTCTCATATAGTCGTCTGTCTCCTTCTTACCAAGCATTTGTATCCAAACTTGCTCTGTCTCTATCCCTA
The DNA here is from genome assembly GCA_033977485.1 of Hydrangea macrophylla. NCBI lineage: Eukaryota > Viridiplantae > Streptophyta > Magnoliopsida > Cornales > Hydrangeaceae > Hydrangea > Hydrangea macrophylla. Next base: position 59,320,750 of record CM066987.1, read on the forward strand.
ACCATGTACAGGATGCACTCATTGATCCCAAATGGAAGCATGCTATGATTGAGGAGATGAAAGCTCTCCACAAAAATGGCACTTGGGAATTGGTTGAAATACCTAGAGGGCACAAGACAGTGGGGTGTAAGTGGGTGTTTACAGTCAAGCATAAGGCAGACGGATCTATTGAGAGGTATAAAGCTCGTTTGGTGGCAAAGGGATATACACAGACTTATGGAGTGGATTATGAGGAAACATTTGCTCCAGTTGCTAAAAGGAACACTGTAAGAATTCTTTTATCTCTTGCTGCAAATTTAGATTGGCCTCTCCACCAGTTCGATGTTAAAAATGCCTTTCTACACGGGGACTTGGCAGAAGAAGTTTATATGGATATTCCTCCGGGGTTTGAAGACGCCAAAACTAAAGGAAACGTTTGCAGACTTAAGAAGTCCCTGTATGGACTTAAACAGTCTCCGAGGGCATGGTTCGAAAGGTTTACTCAATCTATGCTCAAATATGGCTTTCAACAAAGCCAAGGTGATCATACTCTTTTTATCAGACATTCCTCACAAGGGAAAGTAACGGCTCTCATAGTATATGTGGATGATATTGTTCTTACAGGAGACGATGTGGAAGATATACAGGAGTTGAAGAGGTACATGGCCAAGGAATTTGAAATAAAAGACTTGGGAAGCCTCAAGTATTTTCTGGGAATTGAGGTAGCAAGAAGCAAACAAGGGATCTTCATCTCCCAGAGAAAATATGTTCTTGATCTCCTGCAAGAAACTGGTATGCTAGGGAGTAAGGCATGTGATACTCCTATGGAAGTTAATCAGAAATTAGGGGATGACACAGATGGAGAAGTGGTTGACAAGGGGAGATATCAGAGATTGGTTGGAAAACTGATTTATCTGTCTCACACTCGCCCTGACATTGCCTTCGCCGTAAGCGTTGTCAGCCAGTTTATGCATGCTCCTCGTGAGTCTCACTATGATGCTGTTCTTCGAATCCTCAGGTATTTGAAATCAGCCCCTGGGAAGGGTTTATTCTTTGGTATACATAATCACCTTCAAGTGGAAGGATATACAGATGCAGATTGGGCAGGTTCAGCTACAGATAGAAGATCTACCTCAGGGTATTGTACCTTTGTTGGAGGAAATCTTGTTACTTGGCGTAGCAAGAAACAACCTGTTGTATCTAGATCTAGTGCCGAGGCAGAATTTCGTGCTATGTCTCAGGGAATTTGTGAGTTGTTGTGGATAAAGATTTTACTGAGAGACCTTAATCTTATGTCCCCTGATCCTATGAGACTATACTGTGACAATAAAACAGCCATCAGTATTGCTCACAACCCAGTACAACATGACCGAACTAAGCATGTGGAGATTGACAGACACTTTATTAAAGAGAAACTGAGTAGTGGTGTGATCTGTACTCCGTTTGTGAAATCCAGTGAACAGCTAGCAGATGCTTTCACTAAAGGTCTTGGAAGTAGACCTCATCATTATATCCTTAGCAAGCTGGACATGAGAGATATCTTCGCACCAGCTTGAGGGGGAGTGTTGAGATGTGCTATTTATTAGCTGACAATTAGTTGTCAATTAGTTATTATGGAGTTGTTAGTTTTTTATTTTTTTCTTTTATTTGCCTAAGGGCACCTTTGTAATTTCTCCCTTTTCAGCGATTAATATAAATAGGGTTGAGACTCTTGGTCTCAATCTAAGCTTGATCAAATATTGCTTTTAACAGGCTATCCCCAAATTTGAAAAAAAAAATATTAGTACATGTGATATTTTAGCCTAAATGTAGTCTAGCCCAGTGTTACCTAATTCGCTCCCCCCCCCCCCTCCGAACTACGAATTGGTTCGTGCGACCCCAAACGTGGTACGTTCGCGACCTGGAACGACAAAACTGACGACCCCAATTTCCCCCAATTTCGAAAAGAAAAAAAGGAAAAAAAAAAAAAAAACGATCGAAGACGAAGAGATATAGTATCAAATATGTGAAGAAAAAATCGAAAAAAGAAAGAAAAATCAAATCTAACCTCTCAATCTCGATCTGCTTCTCTTTCCCACTGTCGATCTATCATTCTGTCTTAACTTTCTTACTCGATCAGTCCTTTCTCGCTATTTCGATCTGTACCTCTCTCGCTACTCCTCGATCTGCTTCCCTCTCTCGCGATCTTCTTTGTCTCTGTCATCTTCGATTTCTCTTCTTCCTCTCTCTCGATCTGTCTTCTGACTCTTCTCCCTCTTTCGCTCTGTCTGTCTCTCTCTCTCATCTTTTGCATTTTGGTCAAACTCTCTCACTTCTCTATACCTATATCTAACGTGGGTTAGTGGGTGGTAAATTACCAAAGTGGGTACAGTTACTACAGTATATAGTATATATAATATAATATATTATATTATACAGTGGGTTAGTGTGATGGGTGGTCAAACTCTCTCACTTCTCTATACCTATATCTAACGTGGGTTAGTGTGGTGGATGGTAAATTGGTTAAGTGGGCTGTGGGTACAGTATATAGTATATATAATATATTATATTATATTATACAATATATATTTCTAACATAAAAATATACAGTATATACATATCTATAAGATTATATCTAACGTGATATACAACATATATAATATAATATATTATATAAATATAGTAGTTGGGATAAACGTGTCTCATAAATACAAAAGCAGCTAAAGCTGCTAAAGCAGCTAAACATTAAAAGTAAGAGTACAATATCATATTGGTAATATAAAATATACCTTTACAAGGAAACTTTACACATTCCCAAAATTGACTTTCCTGAATATACTATGATTCCTATTTACCAAAGGACTCTTTATAATAACTTTCTTTAAATTTTTTCAATGACCTGCGGCCCATCCAATCTTTTTATTCTAATATAAATTAGATACTTACCCATCCTTCTAGCATATACAATCAGTTATCAAATTTCTCAACCATCTTCTATTGAAGCTATTTTCTCTCTTCTACAAAATATTTCTCAACTACATTCATGGCTTTTGGAAAAAGAAAAAGGGATCAACAGAATGTTGATTCATTTGAAGAAGAACATGTCGAAGATACAGTGAATTTAGATGATTCAACTGACGAAGAAGATCATATACAACACAACAAGAACAGTCAATCCACACAAACAAGTACACAGTCAAATCAACTGGAAGTAGATGCAAAGTTGAAGCCATTACTCAGTGAAGTTACATTCATTGGTGCAGCGCAAGGGAAAAATCCTGGAGGATCAAAAAGTTGGACTTGCAATCATTGCAAAGCTAAATTTACAAGTTCATACACTCGAATTCATTATCACTTTTTTGGTGCTCCACCGGGAAAAAAAGCAGAAATCAAACGTTGTCCAGTATTGATGAACGATCGCGCTACATACGAAAAAGTGCGACAAAAAGTACACGAGGCAGAAAAAAAAGGAGTTTCGTCAACCTTGAAAAATTCTACTCTCACAAAGCGACAAATTCCTTCATCGTCGGGGCCAATTGAAGATGCATTCAAGATGATGGATAGAGATATGGTTGATATGAAGGTGATGAAGGGGGCTATGTGCTAACGGAATTCCATTTAATGTGTTGAGAAATCCTCAATTCCATGAAATGGTTTCAGCCATAAATAAAGGACCCAAAGGTTACAAGGCTCCTGTTCAAAGAGAGAATAGAGAGAAAGAGAAGGCTTAACCTAATTAGGTTAGCCCACACTTATATATATATCAATCATATATTCAAGAAAATTACAAAAATACCCTTAATACTAATACTTATATTCTAACACTCCCCCTCAAGCTGGAGCATAGATATCTATCATGCCCAGCTTGTTACAAAGATTATAGAACGATCCTCTATTTAGTGCCTTGGTAAGAATATCTCCTAGTTGCTCACTAGACCTAACAAAAGAAGTAACAATTTCCTTTCTCATAACCATATCTCTAATAAAATGACAATCAACTTCAATATGTTTGGTCCTCTCATGAAACACTGGATTACTTGCAATGTACATAGCTGCTTGATTATCACAATACTTCTTCATAGGTTTACTACTTGGAAATCCCATCTCTTGCAGAATAGTCTTCACCCATAACAACTCACACGCAGTATGAGCCATAGCTCTATACTCAGCCTCTGCACTTGATCTTGCAACTACATTTTGCTTTTTGCTCTTCCAACTGACGAGATTTCCACCAACGAACACACAAAACCCTGATACTGAACGCCTATCAAGACTGTCTCCTGCCCAACTGGCATCTGAGAAACCAACTATCTCCAAATTATCTGAAGGCTTCAACACTAAGCCTTTACCAGGGGCACCTTTTAAATACCTCAATATACGACACACTGCCTCCCAATGTGATAACTTGGGACTCTGCATAAACTGACTAACAACTCCAACAGAGAAGGTGATATCAGGTCGAGTTACGGTTAAATAAATCAACTTACCCACAAGTCTTCTATACCTTCCAACATCATTGAAGTCTTCTCCATCATCTTTACTAAACTTAATATTTGAGTCCATTGGAGTGTCGACAGGTTTTGAACCCATCAATCCTGTTTCATCTAGAAGGTCAAGGACATACTTTCTTTGGGATAAGAAAATTCCTTCCTTAGACCTTGCTACCTCAATACCCAAAAAATAACGTAGTAGCCCCAAATCCTTCATATGAAAATGCTTACTTAAATGAGATTTCAATAACTGTATACCTTCACTGTCACTGCCGGTAATCACTATATCATCCACATAAACTGCTAGAACTATCGTACCTTTCTCACAGTGTCTCACAAAAACTGAATGATCAGAACTAGTTCTTCTCAACCCATATGAACTAGCTACTTGGCTAAACTTGTCAAACCAGGCCCTTGGAGACTGTTTAAGGCCATAAATAGCTTTCTTCAACCTACATACTTTATGTGACTCCCCCTGAGCAACATACCCAGGAGGTTGCTCCATATATACTTCCTCCTGTAGGTCACCATGAAGAAAGGCATTCTTTATGTCAAGTTGATGTAGAGGCCATCCCTTAGTAACAGCAACAGACAATAAAATGCGAACAGAATTGAGACGAGTTACAGGGGAAAAGGTTTCAAAGTAATCCACACCAAAAGTCTGAGTGTACCCTTTAGCCACCAAACGAGCTTTCAACCGTTCGACAGTACCATCCGGATGATACTTAACCACATAAACCCAACGACAACCTACAACATGTTTCCCAGAAGGAAGATCAGTTAACTCCCACGTACCATTTTTGGACAACGCCAACATCTCATCATCCATAGCACTCTTCCAACCCGGAGAAACCAATGCCTGAGTATGAGACTGAGGAACAGAGACTGAAGATAAAGCACTAACAAAAGAGCACAGTGAAGAGGATAAATGAGAATACGAAACAACCTGATCAATAGGATGGTGAGTGCAAGAACGAGTACCTTTCCGAAGAGCAATGGGTAGATCATGAGATTGAGGAACCTCAGCCGAAGTGGATGTAGATGGAGGTGGAGCTGGCGGGTCATGAATACTGGATGGCTTGTCACGACGACGATACACCTGCAAGGGAGGAGAACTAGGAGGAATGGGTAAGGGAATAGTGGACGATGGAGCAAGAACATCAACATCTAAGGATGCACCGGATGATGAAAAAAATGATGTACCTTCAAAGAAGGTGACATCTGCACTAATCACATAACGACGACTCTGAGGATTCCAGCATTTATAACCTTTTTGAGTGCGTGAATATCCCACAAATATACATTTGGTGGCCCGAGGATCCAATTTATCATGACCAGGAGTAAGAACATGAACAAATGCAACACAACCAAACACACGTGGTGGTAAGGCAAACAATGATCTATCTGGATAGAGAACAGAATGAGGAATGCCACCACTAAGAACAGATGAAGGCATTTGATTAATAAGATAACAGGCAGTGAGTACAGCATCCCCCCAAAATTGTTTAGGAACATGCATGTGCAACATAATTGTTCGGGCAACCTCAAGAAGGTGTCTATTTTTTCGTTCAGCTACCCCATTCTGTTGTGGAGTATAACCACAAGAGGATTGATGAATTATCCCCTGAGAATCACAATAGGACTGAAGAGGTCCTTTAACATATTCCAAAGCATTATCAGATTGTAAAGTACGAATAGTGCAACCAAACTGAGTCATAATCTCTTTACAAAATAATTGAAAAATTGAAGAAATATCTGAACGTTCTTTCATTAAAAATAACCATGTCATCCTGGAACAATCATCCACAAAAGACACAAAATAAGAAAAACCTAATAGACTCTTATGTCTAGACGGACCCCAAACGTCGGAATGAACCAACTCAAAAGGAGTGGCCCGACGATTATTTTTACGTAAAGGAAAAGACACCCTATGATGCTTACCTAACTGGCAAGCCTCACACTCTAAACTAGACATAGACTTAAAGGACGGAAAAACCAACTGCAAGGACTGTAGTGAAGGATGACCCAGACGGCAGTGCCATTGATGTGGTGAAATAGTTGTATGTAAAGCCGTCGATTTATTCGCTATTGAATGTTGTTCCAGGTAATAAAGACCATCTCGCTCACGACCTCCACCAATCATCTTCTTCGAGTTGAGGTCCTGAAAAACACAATGAGAGGGATAAAATGTTACAAAACAATTTAAAGATTTAGTAAGTTGACTGACCGATAGGAGACTAAAGGGAAATTGAGGAATATAATTTACAGATGACAATGAAAGAGATGAGATGGGAGAAACAGGACCATGACCAATAATAGGACAAGATAGTCCATCAGCTAAAACAACAGAAGGCTGTGTGGGTGGACTAAGCAATTGTGTAAATACATTGGACTTACCAGTCATATGTGCCGAAGCTCCTGAGTCGATGACCCATGGTGAAGGAGCAGATGAAGAAAAACACGCAATATTACCTGACTGTGCAAAACCAGCAGTACTAGACAAGGATTGCTGCTGTTGCTGTTGGATTAAGGCATTGTATTCCTCGCGGGAGAGAGTGATAGACTCATTTGAAGATGCTACGGCAGGTGGAGGAGTACTAACTTCCTGTTGAGACCCAGAAGCATTGTCAGAAGAGTACAGGGCTGGATTAGGTGAGGTCTCCCACGGCTTACCATAGATATCATAACACCTATCCACAGTATGATTGTCACCCCCGCAGTGTGTGCAATAAAGAGAACCACGGCCTCGACCAAAACCACGACCACGTCCCGGAGGACCTCCTCGTCCTCGATTACCATTAAACATAGGAGGGGAATTGCCAAAGCCACGACTACTGCGACCGCGATTATTACCAGAAAAATTGCCACAACCACGAAAGGCCCCTCTATATCCCGTAGATGTAAGAAGTGCAGAATTTTCTTTCCCAACAGGCTCAGAAGAGATGGAGGAGGACTCTGTAGTAACACGGAGCACACGAGAATACACATTGCTCAAGGATGGAATACTACCATCACCGGCCAAAATCTGTGACTTAACAGACTGAAGATTCGAATGTAAACCAGATAAGAACTTGGAGACATAAAATTCCTCTCGTTGCTTCTTGATAACGTCAACATCATTAGTGATAGGATGATACTGATTCAACTCATCCATGAGTCCCTTAAATGTACTGTAGTATTCACTAACCGGCTTATCACCCTGTTGAAGCAGAAACAAATTTTGGTATACCTCATAAACGCGAGAAACATTCTTTTCCATAGAAAACGTCTCATGAACAGACTCCCAAATCTCTTTGGCTGAGGACAAGAACATGACACTTGAACACACAGTAGGTTCCATACTATTCCACAACCAGGACATAACCACATAATTCTCAGACACCCAATCTTCATAATCCTTACTATCCTTAGTTGGAGCAACAGACTCAATATATTTCAACTTCTTCCTAGCCCCTAAGGCGACTTTCATAGCTTGAGCCCACAACAAGTAATTGGACCCATTCAACTTAGTAGTGATAATTTGCATACTCACAACATCGGACGAAGAAATAAAACCTTTCTTGTCAGCCATATCAACCAAAAACAGTAGGAGTCTTATACCCAATAACAAAGGAAAAATACTAACAACGAACAAGAAGCAACATCAACACCAATAAACTCAAACGGAACTAACCAATAAGGTCCATAAAGGGACCGAGACAACACGAACGAAGAAACCACCAATCAAAATTGCCTAATCGAGTTCCGATGTATACGAATGTAAACCCTTGGACTGGAGTTCAAAAAAAATACAGAAATCAGATCATGAACAATGCCCGATGAATAGTTACTGCATGAACAGTGTTCGATGAACAGTGTTTTCGGTGAACAGTGCTCGATGAATAGTAACTGCGTGAACAGTGTTCGATGAACAGTGTTTTCGATGAACAGTAACTGCGTGAATAGTAACTGCGTGAATAGTAACTGCGTGAACAGTGCTCGCGTGAACAGTAACTGCGTGAATAGTGATGCGGCTGTGATGGTGGTGGTGGTGGTGGTGGTGGTGGTGTGCGGCACCGAGAAGCCTATTCGGGTAGCTCTGATACCATGTTCAAAGAGAGAATAGAGAGAAAGAGAAGGCTTAACCTAATTAGGTTAGCCCACACTTATATATATATCAATCATATATTCAAGAAAATTACAAAAATACCCTTAATACTAATACTTATATTCTAACAGCTCCTTCTTATGAAAAAGCAAGAACTACATTATTAGACGAGTGTAAAAGAAATGTGGAAAAAGACTTAATTCCTGTTAAAGATACTTGGTATTCTCATGGGGTATCCATTGTATCAGATGGGTGGACAAATGTGAAGCATCAACCACTCATCAATATTGTTGCAGTAAACAGTCGTGGAGCGATGTTTTTATATGCCGAGGATTTTTCTGGGATAGAAAAAACTGGTCAAGCTATTGCTAATTTTTTGCTACAAGCAATTGAGGATATTGGACCACAAAATGTGCTTCAAGTTGTGACGGACAATGCTGCAAATTGTAAGCTAGCTGGAAAAGAGGTAGAGAAGGTACACAAACATATATTCTGGTCTCCTTGTGTTGTGCATACTTTGAATCTAATTTTTAAAGATTTTGCAAAAGAATTTGAGTGGTTTACAAATACTTATAAAAGAGGGAAGTTAATTGTTAAGTACTTTGTAAACCACAATCATGCTTTGACCATTTTTAGAGCACAGTCAAAATTAGAGCTATTGAAAGTTGCAAAGACAAGGTTTGCTTCACATTATATTTTGTTGAAGCAACTTCTTGACTGTAGAGAGGCCCTTGCAACTACCATTGTTCTTAAAACATGGAAAGATTGGGTGAAATCTGGAGATGAACACGCAAGGCAGCTAGGTGCTTTGGTTGCAGAAACTATTAATAGCGAAGAATTTTGGGATGATGTGGAGGGCATTATAAAAATCACAAAGCCAATATATTTTTTGATTAAATTTGCTGATGGCGATGGTCAAAAAATGGGTGAAATCTACGAAAGGATGGACAACATGCTTGGGGAGATTAAAGATGTTATGATGAAAAATGAAAGGCATGCCATGATGTATCCTGAAATCGAAAAAATTGTGCTCAGTAGGTGGGAAAAAATGAATATTCCACTGCATTGTCATGGGTTTGCACTGACACCCCGATTTTATGATATTCAATATCTTGCTAAGCTAGCACCAGGAGGCACAGTTAGAAAAAGTCCGAATCAAGACAAAGAAGTGATCATGGGTGTTATGGAAGCATTTGGGAAGATATCAGAAGATGTTGAAGAAGAAAAAATTCTACGAGAACAATATGCAGTGTTCCATTCGCGAAAGGGTCTTTATGCCATGGCGGCTGCCCAAACAGATGCGGTAACCATGGATGCAATTGATTGGTGGTCAACATATGGTTCAGAAACTCCACAGTTAGCAGAGATTGCAAAAAAGGTATTACCTTTATTTATTTATCGTATTTATTATGATGATTATTATTAATATTTTTATTATTTTTTTTTTTTAGTATTCTCAATTTTATTTTATTTTATGACAAAGGTACTCGCTCAACCAATAACTAGCTCATCCGCTGAAAGAAATTGGAGCACATATTCATACATTCACAATGTCAAGAGAAATCGGCTGAATTCTGCAAGAGCAGATAAATTGGTTTTCATTCATTCGAATATTCGTCTCCAATCACGTTTCACTAAAAGTTACAGGGATGGGCCTTTTAACAAATGGGATATCAATCCGGAGAACACTTGCATAGACGATTCCATTGTGAGATTAGAGGATTTGCGTTGGAAGTCCCTAGAGAATCAAGAAGATGAAGAAGAAACTGAAGAAGCACCATCCATGCCCGTTTCAGGAGTAGCCAGACCTCCTCATCCTAGTTCTAGCAGGCCACCAGTTCGTCGTTCTGGAGTACAACAGACTCAAATAACAAGCTTTGCAAGAGGAGGGAACAATTCAAAAGACAAGGGAAAAAATATCGCAAAATAATTATAGTTTTTTTTTTTGAAGTTTCAGAATTTAGATTTCTCTGTTAGTTTATTGTAAGACTTATGAGTTAATTTAAGTTTTCTAATTTTATGACTTGTCAATGAATTAAGTTTTTAATTATTATTTTTTATTTTAAAACTTGTCATTTGTTATTTTATCTTTTTTTTTTTGATGTGTATGAGTGTATACTACAGTGTATACATAAAATTGCATATAGTACCAAAGCGACCCGAATAAGTGTTCCGAAGCGAACCGCGACCCTAAACAGCGTTCCGACTAAGTCTACCTCCACCGCACCGCGTACCGGTTGAGGTACCGTACCACGTTCCCGTACCCGTACCACGTACCAAGGCGACCCACGATCCTGGTAACATTGGTCTAGCCTACCCCAAAATTTGAGAATTTTTTTAGTACATGTGATATTTTAGCCCAATTGTAGTCTAGCCCACCCCAATTAGGTGTTCCAAACCCAATTTGACACCATACCTTGTTGATAAATAGACCCAAATTGTATAAATATAACCCCAAAAGATAATATTATTCTTAAATAGATCCAATTCGACACCATATCTCATTATCATATATGCATAACTAGACCCAAAAAAAAAAATAATAATAATAATAATAATATTTCAGGGCCCGTATAGCTTCCTCAGCATCCCCCCACCCCCAAAAAAAGAAAATTCCTGGCTCCGCCCTTGTACAGGTCTCGAGGTTTACCATGAAGCGTCAGGTCCTTTTGCCCAGCCATGGAGGGTGTTAGAGTTAATTGTTAGAGTTACTTTTATGTTCTTGTTATTTAGTTATTACAATGAGGGTCATATTGTAATTTGTTCTTTCTTTCATATCGTTTAATATATAAAGGGGTGAGACAATTTGTCTAACCCTAAGCTTTACCAAAATATTATGTTTAACATGGTATCAGAGCAAACCTAAAAGGATCCTCCACCACCCACCACCATCAATCCCCACTGCCGCAGCCTACCCTAACCCTAACCCTACCAGCCGCAGCCTACCCAGCCTTCCCCAGGCCTGCGCCGCAGTCCACCCAGGCCCGCGCCGTAGTCCACCCAGGCCTCCCCAGCCTGCGCCGCAGCCTGCCAAGGCTTCTCCACCCTCCTCCGACCACTATGGCTCTCTAATCTTGCGCCACCCACCATATACTCCACCAACACCTTCCGAATCTCACTTCTCACTCAAAAATCCATATAATCCACTGGTTGATTGAAGTTCCTGTTTCAGCAGTTTTTGTGGTCCATATATGGACCTTTAAATTGACCTAGTTGGTCTTCCAATACCCAACTTCCCTCGTTTTCCTTCACCTTGTTGTGGGTTTTCCATTTGTTATCTGGAACTATGACCGACTTTGACAAGCCAGCGACTACAAGTTCCACTACAGTTCAGATTGTGGTTCATCCCTTGGATCCCAATCTAAAAATCACTACCGTTCCATTCAATGGCCAAAATTACTTGAAGTGGTCACAGGCGGTAAAACTTTATTTGAAGGCACGCGAGAAGATGGGTCATCTTGATGGGCGTATTGCGGCCCCTTCCACTACCGATCCGGGTTATGACAAGTGGGAGATTGAGAATTCTGTTATTATGTCTTGGCTCATCAATTCAATGGTTCCTGAGATTGGTGAGAGCTTTTATCGAATGAAGACAGCTAAGGCTATTTGGGAAACCGTTGCTTCTACATTCTCTCGAAGGGGGAATTATGCTCAGGAGTTTGAGCTTATCCGCTCTATTGACCGTTCTGAGCAGGGTGAGATGACAGTCACCCAATATTATACCTTCCTTACTACTAGTTGGGACAGAGTAGATCATCTACAGTCTTTTCAGCCCGTTTGTACCACTGATACAGCGGAGTACCGAAAGCTACTTGAGAAACAACGGGTCTTCAAATTTCTTCAAGGGCTTCATTCCGATTACGATGCTGTTCGTAGTCGGGTTCTTGGGATGGATGTTCTCCCTCCCCTTCAGGAGGCCTTTGCTTACGTTCAGAACGAGGAAAGTCGCCGCTCAGTTATGCTTCCGCCTGTATCCACTGAGCGTTCAGCTCTACTTTCTGTTCCGCCCAGAGAGGGGACCCAGCAGAGTACTCCTTCAGACCGGCCTGTCGTGATCTGTGATTATTGTCATCGGCCTCATCATACTCGGGCTAATTGTTGGAGCCTTCATGGACGTCCCCGCGGTGGACGAGGGGGTCGTGGAGGTGGTCGTAGCGGAGGACGTGGGGGCCGAGGAGGCCGAGGAGGTGGTTCCCGTGCCCATTATACTACTACTGATACTGAGACTCTAGCTAGTGTTGAGACTGCCCCAACTACTGATATGTCTCCTTTATCTCCTGCCGAGCTTGACACTCTCAGAAACTTGATGTCTAGGTGTACTTCATCTCCAGCTGCTAGTGCCTCATCCTCTTTTGCACAATCAGGTAATATTGTCGCACCTGCAAGAGCTTTCCTTTCTCTTTCTTCCTCTCATTGGATTATTGATTCAGGGACATCTGATCATATGTCTCGTTCTTCTGATCTTTTTTGTGATTATAAGCCCAGTTCAGGTCAGGACAAAGTTAGAATTGCTGATGGTACCTTTTCCTCTGTCTCGGGGAAAGGTCTTATTCGTGTCACTCCTTCTCTACCCTTGAGCTCAGCTTTATATGTTCCTAGTTTCTCTCATAATCTTTTATCTTTGAGTCGTATCACTCAGGATTTGAATTGTTCAGTAACCTTTTTTCCCTCTCATTGTGTCTTTCAGGATCTTCTCACGAAGAGGGTGATTGGCAGTGGTAGAGAGACACAGGGGCTGTATATTCTGGATGAGGGAGAGCAGCATCTGGATGAGGGGGAGAAGATAGCTATTACTTCTGTCGTTTTGAAGAATAAAGCCGAAGATTTGGTGCTTTGGCATAGGAGATTAGGACACCCATCCTTGTCTCTACTTAAATATATGTTTCCATCTCTTGTTACAAATAATAGTATTTCCAATTTCAAGTTTTCTTGTGATGCATGTGAACTTGGTAAACATTTTCGAGCAGCTTATGCTCCCAGCAATAATAAAAGTTCTGTTCCCTTTGCCTTAATACATTCTGATGTTTGAGGTCCTTCCCGTACTGTGTCCTTGAAAGGTCATAGATGGTTTGTATCTTTTATAGATGATTACTCTCGTACTACATGGTTGTACATGATGAAAGAAAAGCGGGAAGTTTTTTCTATTTTTCAAAGTTTCCATAAAATGGTGTGTACCCAGTTTGGGGCGGTTGTGAAAATCTTAAGGTCTGACAATGGGGGTGAATACATTGATTCGGGTTTAAGTCAATATTTTAGCTCTCATGGCATTATTCACCAGACTTCTTGCACTGACACTCCACAACAAAATGGTGTTGCCGAGCGTAAAAATCGTCACCTTTTAGATGTCGCCCGGTCCTTGCTGTTTCAGGTTCAAGCCCCTCGTTCTTATTGGGGTGAGGCAGTGTTAACCGCAGCTTACCTTATCAATCGCCTACCTACCCGTGTGTTGGATCAGAAAACACCTCTTCAGGTTCTTTCCGACTCTTCTTTTTCTTCATCCATTCCTTCTCGTGTATTTGGTTGTGTCTGTTTTGTTCATAATCACAGTCCAACCCGTGGGAAATTAGACCCTCGTGCTATTACGTGTGTGTTTGTTGGTTACTCACCCACTCAAAAAGGTTACAAGTGCTACCACCCTCCGTCTAGGAAATGGTTTGTTACTATGGATGTCACATTTGATGAGTCACAGTCCTACTTTCTTGACTCTCCGGTATCTCTTCAGGGGGAGCCGAGGTGTGAAGAGATGCCAGTTTTACCTATGGTGATTGAGATGGAGACAAAAAAGGAAAAGGAAAGTGAGAAGACAGAAAAGGAAAGTGAGAGGAGGGGGAATGAGCTGAGGGTATATTCCAGGGGAACATGGAGTAAACAAAAGATTAGAGAGATTCTAGAAGTTACTGCTCCTGTTTCTTCCCTGCCATTGTCATGTCCTCCTAGTGATGAAGATTCAGGTAATTCCTCTGATACACCCTCTCTTAACATAGATGATTTAGATGTTCCTATCGCTGTTCGAAAGGGTGTTAGATCTTGTACTCAACATCCTATATCTAACTTTGTATCTTATTCTCATCGATCTCCTTCCTATAAAGTCTTTCTTTCCAGAATTTCCTCTGTTCTATGTAGCACGGATACGGATACGCGACACGGATACAACACGACACGGAGACGGCGAAACGGCAAATCTTAAAAATGTAGGATACGGAGACGGCTAGGATACGTCGAATAAAAAATTATTTTTTTAAATATAATTTAATTTTAAATTAAAAAAGGGGTTAAACATCAATATTACATGTTAAATCTCCTGAAAAAAATTACTAAAAAACATGACACAATTCAAACATATTATATTATATATATCTCAGCGTCTATCCATATTTATTTATAATATATATATATAATATAATATATAAATATATAAAGAAGACAAGAATCCTAATCAGTTATCAGTCCTAGTGCTGGTGAGCTGGAGCCTTGCCTCTTCAATTTTTGAAGAGACACTAGAAACTAGGAAGAAGACAAAAAAAAGTCCAAATCACTAAAGGCGGAAAGCTTTTACATACCTATCTACTGCTACATATAATATATAATAATAAATTAATACTAAAACTGTAATAAAAGGAAAGAAGCAACATGAAGCAGCGATGTAAGAAGGAGAAGAAGAAGTAACGAACCAGTCGAACAAAGCTTCCAAGCCCTCTCCTCTGCAGATAATCAGCTGACGGTCATCGAAGAAGTCACTAAGTCCTCTCGCCTCAACGAAGGAGATGAAGTCCTCTAGCTGTCATCACGAAGGTGTCGCCCTCAAGAAACCCTATCTTCTCCCTCGCAAAGCTGTCGTCGAAACCCCACGAAGCTCTTGTGTTGGTCTCTTTGTGTTTTTGGCTTGGATCGCTAAAGGTTAGGGTTGTTTATAACTTATTTTCTTAAGTACTGTATTTCTTTTTAAATACTCAGAAAAATGATTTTTATTTTTTATTTTTATATATAAAAAGACCACCTGGCCGTATCCTTTAAGAGTGTCTTAGAAGTGTCCGCGCGTATCCATGGAGTGTCCGTGCCGTGTCCAATATTCAGATTTAATTTAATTAATCCAGACACGGAAAATGCCGTGTCCCGTACGTATCCCGCCGTGTCCGACGAGTGTCAGAAACGCAAACGGCACCTAAAATGGAGTGTCCATGCTACATAGCCTCTGTTAGCATTCCAAACCATGTTCAGGAAGCTCTTGCTGATCCCAAGTGGAAACATGCCATGATTGAAGAGATGAATGCTCTTCGAAAAACTGGTACTTAGGAGTTGACCATATTGCCTACAGGAAAGAGGACTGTGGAGTGTACACTGTGAAGCACAGGGCTGATGGTTCTATTGAGAGATATAAAGCTCGGTTGGTAGCAAAAGGGTTCACTCAGACCTACGAGGTGGACTATGAGGAGACCTTTGCCCCAGTCACAAAGATGAATTCCATTAGAGTTCTCCTTTATCTGGCAGCTAATCAGAATTGGCCTCTTCACCAGTTTGATGTGAAGAATGCCTTCTTGCACGGTGACCTAGAAGAAGAAGTTTACATGCACATCCCTCCAGGGTTCGAGGACTCCAAGACAAATGGGAAAGTGTGTAGACTTAAAAAATCTCTGTATGGTCTCAAACAGTCACCAAGGGCCTGGTTTGAGAGATTTACGCAGGCTATGCTTCGGTTTGGGTTTAGACAAAGTCATGCAGATCACACATTGTTCATCAAACATTCCTCGCAGGGGAAGACCACTGCTCTTATCGTGTATGTTGATGATATTGTTCTAACTGGAGTTGATCTCGAGGAAATGGATCGATTGAAGAAGCAATTAGCCACTGAATTCGAGATAAAAGACTTGGGGGCCCTAAAGTTTTTTCTTGGGATCGAAGTTGCTCGATCCAAACATGGGATCTTTATTTCCCAGAGGAAGTGTGTTCTGGATTTGTTAAAAGAGACAGGAATGCTGGGCAGTAAAGCGTGTGATTCACCTATGGAGCAGAATCAGAACTTGGTGAGGACAGTAGTGGGGAGTTAGTTGACAGGGGAAGTTATCAGAGACTTGTTGGTAAGCTCATATATCTCTCTCATACTCGTCCGGATATTGCCTTTTCTGTTAGTGTCGTCAGTCAGTTTATGCATTCTCCACGACAGTCACACCAAGATGCCGTCTTCCGAATTCTTCGATATTTGAAGGCTGCTCCAGGGAAAGGCTTGTTCTTTGCAAAACATGGCCACCTAAGGGTGGAAGGGTACACTGATGCAGATTGGGCTGGCTCCATTACTGATAGGAGGTCTACCTCAGGGTACTACTGCACATTTGTGGGAGGTAATCTCGTTACCTGGAGAAGTAAGAAACAGAATGTAGTGGCCAGGTCAAGTGCAGAAGCTGAATTCAGGGCTATGGCCCAAGGTATTTGTGAATTATTGTAGATTAAGTCACTACTCAAGGATCTGAATGTTGATCAGACTGAGCCTATGAAGCTTTTTTGTGACAACCAAGCGGCCATTAGTATAGCTCATAACCCTGTTCAACATGATAGAACAAACCATGTGGAGATTGATCGACATTTCATTAAAGAGAAGATTAGTAATGGTACTATCTGTGTTCCCTTCGTAAAGACTGACGATCAAGTTGCAGATATTCTTACCAAAGCTATTGGGAGTCGACCTTTCCACACTATCCTAGACAAGCTGGGAATGAGAGATATTTTTGTACCAGCTTGAGGGGGAGTGTTAGAGTTAATTGTTAGAGTTACTTTTATGTTCTTGTTATTTAGTTATTACAGTGAGGGTCATATTGTAATTTGTTCTTTCTTTCATATCGTTTAATATATAAAGGGGTGAGACAATTTGTCTAACCCTAAGCTTTACCAAAATATTATGTTTAACAGAGGGTTCCCTCATTGTTGGAGATACAGATTATCTGTAGGATTTTATATGATTTGGGATCACTGATTTTTAGGGATATGATTGGGATGTGATTAGGATATGATTGTAATCTTTTATTTTATTTCTTTCCTTATTTTGCTATTCACCATGGATATATGTAGTGTAGAGAGATAAAATCACATCAAATCATATCACAACCATATCCCATCCCATAAATCATGGGATTTACATCCCAATCATATAAAATAAAATCATTTCATAACTAATGAGATTACAATAAAATATGGGATTTTTTCGTATCTTCCAGCACTCATAATAAAGAAAGATTCTGTTTTACTTATCAATGACGAATGTAAGTGTGTGACACTGAATTTGGTTCTTGAATCATAAGATTACAAGGTTCTATATTCTATGATTCCCTCCTTGATTTAAACGACCGTCAACCCCGTTTCCTAATTGATCGCAAATCTGATCTGTTTTCAGTACATGAAACATTCTATTTTAACAATTGAAGCTTACCAAGGAATATGTGACACATTGTCTTGTAAGGCCCAGCCCATTCAACTCCTTAAAACCCAGGTGTTAAGGAGAGGGGAACTAAAGCCTTATAAACCGTACAGAGAGGCTATAAATGGGCGATGTGGGACATTCCAACACACCCCCTGAACCACAGGAGCCGGACACTCGGCATACCCTGGACCACAGCAGCCGGACACTCGGCACGCCGGAAGACAAGACCAACCAAGCTCTGATACCACTTGTAAGGCCCAGCCCATTCAACTCCTTAAAACCCAGGTGTTAAGGAGAGGGGAACTAAAGCCTTATAAACCGTACAGAGAGGCTATAAATGGGCGATGTGGGACATTCCAACACATTGAAACCCCTAATCAACCACTCCTATTAACTCTTCGGCTCTGTTTGGTTCATGGATTTTTTGAGGGAAAAGAAATGGGAAATGAAAACAAGAAGGAAAACTAGTTCCCTCGTGTTTCATTCATATGCTTAAATAACATTAAAATTAATACTTTTTTTCATAACATAATTGCAATATATGAATAAAAGAAGGGAAATGACTCATAACATTCAAAATGTTTTATTTTTTTTATCAAACTTATTCTCTCCTCTTTCCTATTTTCCTCATCATTTTCCTTATTAAGCAAACAACAGAAAATCTATGTTTTCTTTTCTTTTCCCTCACTAAATTCAAGTACCAAACAAAGCCTTATGGTTTTCTTGGAACATAATCAACTAAAAACCAAAGACATTTCTTGATTTTAACAAAAAGATCATAGCCCAGAGGATCTGTTAATTAAATTTCTTTATCAGCTTATACAATTGAAGGCTCAAGGTGAAAGGAGAAGATACATACTCAAGTTGTAAGCTCTCTTTTACAAACAAATTTAGTTTCTGATGGAAGCCCCTCTCATGCAGGACTGGATTGTAGTCTCTTAGTTCCATCTGAAAAGAAAAATAATAGGCATAACAGCAACATTCCTGATACTCACAAAATATCAAAGGGAATAGCACAAGCGGGATGAGCTCAATATATCGTCTTACAATCACATATATTCAGCAGATAAACTCAACATAAAGATATCTCCATTACTCTTTAAGTTCAAATTCTATTCTTTCAAGATCCATCACAACTCATCATCAAATTTAGGCAGTGTTTTGTTTGTGCAGTCGGCTTCGGTTTTAACAAATACAAAACCGATTTGATCGGTTTGGTTGAAACAATCACAAGAAAGCCGACCCAAACTGACCGTGAACACCCCGAGTTCGTGGATTCAAAGAGGGAAAAGGAAAACTAATTCCCTGATGTTTCCTCCATGCTTTAATGACTTCAAAATTAAATTAGAAGTCCTCAAAATATAATAAGAACCCAAGACAAGAGAAAAGGAAGCGACTCACGAAATTCAAAACTTCTAATTTATTTTTCACCATAATTTCCTCACTTTTTTTCTTAATAAATAAAGAAAAGTGTTTTCCTTAGTGTTTTCTTTTCCTTTCCCTCTCTAAATCCACAAACCTAACGAAGTCTTAAAGTAATTTAACTGACTTTTCCCATACAACTATCACCTCTGTTGAAGCTTGATATACATTGTTGGGCCCATTCTCTAACAGCTTAAGTTTTTGGAGTAGTTGGTAACTTAACATGGTATCAGAGCCTTGTTTGTGGGAGGTCCTGGGTTCGACTCTCTATCCCCGCTTTGTTGTGCATATTTGCACTTTGTTATTTGTCTCCACTATGATGGAGTTTGGTTTGTTTGCTCTCCACGTGCAAGTCGGGGTTGCACGTGAGGGAGGGTGTTGAAGCTTGATATACATTGTTGGGCCCATTCTCTAACAGCTTAAGCTTTTGGAGTAGTTGGTAACTTAACAACCTCCATTGACAAACTTAGACATTCTTTTCCAAGAGTCATTAAATTGAATGTAACCACTTGTATAGTGCTAATTACTATTGTGTTTTGACAAGTACATTTAAAATTTTATTTATACAGCTCTTGGAAAGGAAAACAAAATTATACACATACCAATTGAAAACAAGTGAAGAAAGATACACAAATTATAACATAAATAATGAAAAGAGAAAAGCTCATATATGATGCTTTAAGATTGAATACAACCTTCAGTAAAGAGGCTCGAACAGAGTTCACAATCTCTTCAGTTGCTGAAGAATCGCTTAATTGACTAACATAAGGGACAGGCAATACTTCCTCTGATCCTGCAAGCCGCTGCAAGCTCAATAATACTTGATCAGTTTTAGGACAAGCGAGGCAGAGAAATCTAAGAGAAGAGAAGCTAAAACATGTTATGCAGGTTGGGATTGTATCGGAGAACCTTTAGGATCTATAACCAAGTTACAGTTACAAAAAAAAAAAAAAACACTCATTTAGCATGACCACCAGAAACTCAGTCCTACGACGATCAGCACCATCATTATCTCCATCGAGCACCAATATTCTTTTCCTGCTTCACCTAGTACTCCAACCTCTCTCTCTCTCTCTTTCTCTCACTCACAATTTTTTAAGTATCCACCATAAGCAAAAAAGATTACTAGCTGGCAACACCACCACCCAAAACCTCTACCCCTCTCCCGCATTCCCGCATTCCCGCATTCCCTTTACTTCCCACCAAATCAATTATCCTGCACTCTCTTCCCAATGAAACAAGGGTAAACTTGAAAAAGTACGTCGTAGACAGTATCCATTGGTGACATTATATAAGAATGAATAAGCTCGTGGTCCAGCTATTAACTAGAGAGGAAGATCAGTATAGTTTTTGAAACTTCAGGGAGGTAGGAATTAGCAGAAACCTCAAGGAATGTTTGTGTAGTTTACAACAATGAAATGATCAAGATCATTTACCCTGAGAAGCATCAGTCCTTTGTCTGAAGGTAGAAGAATATAATAGCAATAAAAGGCAGCTTCCTTCATAGTCTCTATATTACAGTTTGAAGAGCAAACCAAACCCTGGTCGAGAGCATGTAATGAACTGCACAGCCCTTGAAAAACTGCCAAATCAGATTTGCTCTCAGAAATGTAACCAAAACTTACTTGTAAGAAGAAGTCACCAATGAAATTGACAGCATGAAATTAACTAAAATTCGAACTGAAGATTGACTAGAGACGTAAGTCACTGTTAACATAGAACTGTCTGATCTAACATTGACACTGTAAACCAGAAACTTGAAGAGGAGGGTCTTCCACGCACACTGAGTATTTAGCTCCGACTTATCAATGTCATCTGACTCATGAAAAGCTGATGGAGTTACAATGTAGGATGTCCCAAAAATAACTCCTGTTTATGACATCAAAAAGAGAGTCAATGGTAAACTTTAGTTAAAATAGTGTATTGCATATGATACAGCTGATTTTAATGACTATGCCAACCACGACCTCAGAAGTGAGCTTGAGCCTAGCACAACAAACAACGATGCCAGTGGACAAAAGTAGAATGCTCTTTATTTCTTGGCATTTCAGTACCACACTTCCAACGCATTTAAAATGTTCGACTTTGATCCATGTCCTTTCCTTTTCTTTGTTTACATTTTTATGAATCATACTGCATAACATTGAACCATAGTTTCTAAGAAAAAGTAATAATAGAAACCGGAGTTCTGATGCATAACTCAGAATTCTATCGTATCTACACTTAAAAGGCACGGTTGAGACTTCAGACCCTCTTTTAGGCAAGCCTCAACAAATAAGCATGGCAGAAAAATTCGAACACCAGATGAAACTAGCTAAACAAATTAACCTTTTGTAAGTGGTAATGAAATAGTTGAGGATGCTCATGCTTGGGGCTTACCTTCACTAAGAGACCCTATGTTTGTCCTCTCAATAACACTGAAGACTATAGGAGAAGAAACTTGCTGAATCTTCACAGGTCTTTGGAAAGAGGGCAAAAACAGAATTGTTTGTTCTCCAACCTTGACTGAATTTTCAATCAAATCAAATGTCCCTAAATCATCGCCTGTTACTGGACAAGAAGGTGACCCCTTGATCTTATTTCCAATTTCAGTAGGTAATGGAATGCCATGACACCTGCATGCCTATATGAGGTAAACCCAGTTATTAATATTTTCTGCATGATCCGTTTACAGAAAAAATGAGAAGTATACAAAATAGAGTATACACAAAAAGAACCATTTAATGCAGATGTAATTCTGCGCAAATAAGTGGGCAAATAAAGAACCCTAGCGAATGGGATATATGCAGTGTCTCACAATAAACAGTCTTCTTCCATAATAAAATATTGTTGGACCAACAACATCAGGAACCAAATTCTTCGTCAAGAGTTCTAAGAATATCTGTTTTGGGAGTTTGAAAGAACTAGATCAATAGCCTATTTAACTCTCTCTCTCTCTCTCTCTCTCTCTCTCTCTCTCTCTCTCTCTCTCTCTCTCTCTCTCTCTCTCTCTCTCACACACACACACACACACATGCACATATTATTCATTTTCTTGCTTAAAGTCAAAAAATGTGATACCCTTTAGATTCTCTTCTTTCTTTCCTCTTTCTTACCAAAAGGTGCCATTTTAACAAGAACTTTCTATCACCAGGCATATATGGTTCAATGCATTCCCTAGTGAATACACCGTAAGCTAGAAATGCATACAACTCAACTCAATTCCACAACTCAACGTTTATTTTGGAGGAAAACGTTGTTTTATTTGATACACACATAGACGCATAAGATTGTTGTTGTGTCCAAAAATTGACTTCGGTGATCAACATGTACAAATCATTCAACGGCAGACATTTTTTACTATGGTCAAAGAAGAATCCGAGAATAAATACCTGACAGGGACTGAACCCATCAATTACGTGATTGATCGATGCGTACAAGTTGCAGGATATCTGGTTTAAGGAGCCAACAATTTGCTCTTTAAAGACAAAATAAGAGTGCAATAGTTCTTCCAAGTCATCATTCAACTCTTGTAGCCACCTTTTTACCAGGCCACATAATACCTGTGCATCTGCAAATCAGTTCTTTATTAGTCGTGTAAACATTTCCCTCAGTTATACACTTCATGTAGTTCCTAGGTACCTCATATACATATGCATGCATATCTACGAACTGGCAGTCCATCCTTGGGCACAAGGAGTCACAGACCTGGTGTTTGAATTTAGATCAAGGTTTATGGTCCAATCCAATTCTAAATCTAAATAATAAATATGATATGACAAAATCCACACTGATTACAGATGGAAGTGGTGAGATATAGAACCACCTCTTCCGCTACTTAGCAACATCGTTAAATAAGGCTGATGAATAACTATTTCATGATCCCGTAGTTCGTATAATAAATAATAGACAAGCTAATCAAGCTTACAGTTACCTCCTTTTTTGCCTTTTTGTTATGATTCATTAGAACATTCATAACAATGATTTGCTCCGAAAAAATTGATAAGATCAGAAAACCAACTGATATATATCCAAAATCAAACCTAATATTTACAGCAAGTAACCGGGTAATTTATAACTACGGAATGTGCTTCACTTCAACCTGGAAGATAAGTTCGAAATGAGCAATTCTCAAGATCACAGATATGCTTGACGAAGTTGTCGATATTCTCCCGCATATCACCAATATGGCTAGATTTTTGCTCCAGTAATACAAATTCAACTGAAACACAGTTATCTCCAGCATCCTGGCCACCACAAAGGAGTTCAAATTATCATCTCCTAATGTCCATAGAAGTACATGGGAAATATCGGTGATATTTTCCTTACCATGAGAGTCTTTTTCATAGCAGAGTCCAGGTTTTCAACTAAACATGAACTAATCAGAATCACTTTTCTTGCAATATCCTTCTCGTGCCCACCCCAGGAATATAGAACATTATTGCTTAGGACGCTCGAAAGCTTCACATCTGGTAGCAACAAATAAAGCTACTAACATGGCAAGAAACAAAATATTATAGCAATGACTTAGCAATCATAATAACAATAATAAACCATCGACACGCATAACGTACAATACATACACATAACATTTATATATATATATATATATATGTGCATGCCTATGTACGTGGTACAGACAGATTACCATGACATGAGAGAGCTCCAAATTCATTGAATTCAGGCAAGAATGCATCAGTAGGTAAACTGTTGACAGCATGGTGGAAATCACGGAGACTAAAATTTCCTCTTGGACTGTATGCAACCTTGAGCTGTTTCCAAACGTTAATTAGAAAACATCACAAATTCATATGCATTTCAATTGCTCAATTCAGATATGAGTGGACACACACATACACACACACACACACACACACACACACACACACACGAACGCCCTAATGCCTATGCCAAATAAACTTCTGGTAAGTAATGTCCTGTTCCATATAATCCTCAGCATCATTTTTTTCATTTCATCGTGATTCGTGACACCAATTTATTAGATAAACACACACACACACACACACAAATACATACATATATATATATAGCAACACATTACACGGTTAGAGAAGTACATACCTCATCGGAATAAGAAATTCGATTCTTCAGAACATAGCACAGTCCGATTCGATCAGTGAGGGGCTTGGTGAGATTTCTGTCGCCGATCGGAGTCGAAATTGCATAGAAATTTGCGAGCTGTAACAGTGACTGACATAGATGAACAACCAAAATTTACGATTTGAGAGATGATCGATTGAAAATCAATTTGTGAGATTGAATAAGACACAGAGGATTGAACATTTTTACCAGCTTTAACTCTCGAAGCAATGGCGGCGATAAGCTGCGAAGATCCAACACGAAGCACAGCATCACCATTTCTGCCTCTCTCTCTCTCTCTCTCTCTCTCTCTCTCGATTTGTATACTAGTTAGGCGCGCAATGGTTGATAACCTGGTAAGTGGTAACCATCTGACAGAGTAATGGCATGATTTTCAAATTCAAATCCTGAATTCTCATGCAAATGTTATGGCGGTGGGTTACTGAATTTTGATTGGACCACGGTGGAGCATATAACAATACTCAAGCCTTGTATTGAACTTTGATTGGTGTCACATCATTTGAATATTAGTATTGAGATTTGGGATTTAAATTTGGGAAGCATAGCATTGCTTCCATCTGAAATCACTGTCTACTGAATTAGTTCGATCTGAGTAGGCATTTTTTTGTAGGGCTTTGGTCACAAACACAATCTATAAATATCACAATATATCTATATCTCTTGGTGGGGTTACTGACACTATAGAATCCACAGATGAGAGGGATAAACACATTGTAGTGGTTATGGGATTTGTTTGTGCAAAGACTTACCGTACAAAAAAAAAAAAAAAGCTTACTAACAGTGTAGAGTCCACAGAGGAGAGAGAGAGACATATTGTGGTGTGTTGCGGATTGTGTTTGTGAGATTTGTTTGTGCCTAGGACTTTCTCCTTTTTGTATGTTAGTAGAGGTGTCAAACGGGCCGGGCCCGGCCCGAGCCCGGCCCGATTTTTTCGGGCTAAAAACCCGGCCCGGCCCGGTTGTAGGCCCGGACCGGTAGGCCCGAGCCACTATGTCCGGTCCGGGGTGGACACCCCAACTCCCGTCCACGGCCCGGCCCGGCCCGGCCCGCTCTCTAGTCCGAAGCCCGGCCCGGCCCGGCCCGCTAGCCCGCCGGCCCGGCCCGAAAGCCCGCCATTTTTACACTAAAAGTGGCTAAGGCCGCCCCCTAGCCCGAAGCCCGGCCCGGCCCGGCCCTAAGCCCGGCCCTAGTAGGCCCGTGCCACCGGTCCGGGGCGGACATCCCCCCTCCCCTCCTAAGCCCGGCCCGGCCCGGCCCGGTGTTAGGTGAAGCCCGGCCCGGCCCGGCCCAAAAGCCCGGTTGGGCCCGCTTTGACCGAGCCCGGCCCGGCCCGATTGACACCTCTATATGTTAGGAATAAAAATAAGAATTAATTATATTTTACCTCTCTGTGGTAAGATTCATTTCACTTTAGCCCCCTTATGCTTCAAAAGTGAACACTTAACCCCCATGTGGTTTTCGGACTAAAGTAAAATTGTTAAGATTTCTCTCAAAACTGATAAAAATTCTAAAAGTAGCCAAAAATACTACTCCGTAATACTTCAGCCCCTTTGTGAGGTTAATTTAGGGTTAACCCCTATGTGGAGATAATACTGCCAATTAAACCACATATACACACAATCCTTTGGGAGGCAAAATTTAGAGTTAACTGTCTGTGTGTGGTTAATTTTGACACTTAAACTGTCATATGTGGGGCTAATTTTAACACATAATCCCCATGTGGGGATATTTTGAGAAAAATAACACTTTCACTTTAATCTGAAATCACAAGGGGATAAAGTGCAAATTGGCCAAACCACAGGAGGTAAAATGTAATTAACCCTAAAAATAAAATTGATTGGTATGATTAATTGTGGACCTTAATTAAAGGTTAAGATTTTTTTTTTTTTTTTTATACTTACCTGGATTATGGCTGGACACGCGCACACACATCTTAAACCCAACCAAATCCCAAAATCTCACAATAGTCCACAACAAAGCCTAACAAGGGCCACTCTGTAAAAACCTATATTTTCTAATTTCCGTAGTTAATAAATACACCAGTTTCCATGTTTATAACATATCATACGGTTCGAGACAATACTAATAACAATAATAATAATGATATTGCCTTACAATTTTTATTTTCCTATACATATAGATAGACAGATATATTAATTGGGTATTAACGTTGGTAGTGTGACATGAACTTCTCAAACACACCCTAACCCTTTGCTTGGGCATTACCCAACCCAATTAGCCAAACAAAGCCTAACTAATATGTGTGTTGTTTGTGTGTTATGTATGTGCATGTGTATGGTATAGAGGCTATGTGTGTGTATGTGTGTTTTGTTATTATGGGGCACAAGTTGTGAACTTGGTCCCCAAGCATAAGCATTATATATACACAACTCTCTACATACACTCTCCACACAAACACACAAGCTGCAACACAGAGAGAAAGGAGAGAGAATTACAGAGAGTTATAGTAGAGAGGAAGAGAGTTCATAGAGGAGGGAGAAAGTTTGAATTCCATAGTTTATTTTTAATGTGTTGTGTTAAAATCTTTACCGTAAGATACCAAAAATTAGTTTTTAATTAGTTTTACTACAAAAATATAAGAACTAGTAGTTTAGGAAAAGTCCAAAAAATCCATCATCTGTTATTTTCTTTTTAGGGACAAAATAGTTACTTCTTATCTTAAAAAATCTTTTTACCATTCCCTGTGGGTTCGACCTGGTCTTTATTGACACGACTAAAAAGTTGTGCGCTCTTGTACAACACCCAAGTGTAGGTGATCATACAAGTAATACTGGATAAGTCCAGGTCGATCCCACAGGGAAGGAATAAGAAGAATAGATACTAAGTTATAACCTAAAGAAAAAGAAAAGATGAATATAGTAGTGGAGGTTCTAATAAATCCTAATTAATTAAATTAAACTAAATAATAAACTAAAGCATAGAGAAACATAACTAATTAAAGGTGTTAGAAATACGTGAATTCACATTTATCCTAGCCATCTACCATACATACTCATTAACGTTCTATAGAGTTCATTCCTCTTCAGTATTCCGTATTTTTCTAAAGATAAAGAATTAATAGCCCGTACATGACCAGGACTATATCATCACAAATGATTTAAAATACTTAGAAGACAGTTTAAAACAATGGTTAATACTTTCACTCTAAATGGTGTTAACATTCAAGGTTGTTTTCAAAAGTCATTAAAGAAAATATCCTTAAGACTTTAAGTTCTAAAATTTGTTGTGACAAACTGAATTTACTGGAACAATTTGATGACAGATTTCTAAAACAGAAAGTTTTGGAATACTTAAAAGAATTATTTCAGAAATTAACAGGTTCAATCGATCGAAGCGCTCTCAATCGATCAAACTGCATAATCCTTCAATCGATCGAAATACCTTCAATCGCTTGACTGTCCCTAGTTCGATCGATCGAGCTGAGGTTTTCTCTATAATACATGGCAGAGGTTGGGAATCAATGTTTCATCACATATTCCCAATGTTTAACTACGAAAACATAATAAAACTAATACAGATATAATAACCTAGAGCAATCATAGTATATAAACTAATAAACAATTAAATAAAGATAAAGGAAAAAAAAACCTGGAATAAATCTGAAAATAACTTGAAACAAACTTGGATCTTGAGTTTAACAATGGAAAAGGAGGAAGAAAACATCAAACTAAACTAATCTATTCCTAAACTAACCCTAAACTACCATAAAATTGATGTCTTTCATGTTCTGAAGCGTCCTCCTCATGTCTGTTATCATAGCAACTTATTTATATAGTTCCTGCAGACTGTACACAATTTTTGGGGAAAAATAAAGTTCGATCGATTGAACTTCCTTCAATCGATTGAACTTTCTGCTTTTGACAGCTCTGCGCACCGATGGGAGAATGGCCATATCTCTTCACTCAGATCTCAGATTGACCTCCGGTTTGTGGCCACGCGGTTATAACTCATAGATCTACATTTTATATTTCTTAGAAAATCTTCCAAATATGAGGTTTTCAATGTAAAAAATGGCGTTTTCTCAGCTGCTTCTGTTATTCTCTCCACCAGAATCACTTTTCTTTAGCAACGACTGCTTTCCATGACCTGTAAAATAGTGTAAAAACACATGTTTGAGCCTCAATATCATAGAAAATACGTAATCATTGATATGCATCTAAATCTAGTATCTTGGGAATAGAAGTATGCAAAAAAGATCATGTAATGCGCTACGAATATGCAGTTTTACCTCTAATCACACCCCCCCCCCCCCCCAACTAGCTCATTGCTAGTCCCTAGCAATGAAGAGAACTATAACAATGTTTATTTGAAATCTAAAACTGAAAACAAAGAATGTAAAAATCATAACTCTCTTTAGCAGGAATTGCGAATGCTTTTAGTGTATGCAACAAGCCTTTAAACCCATAGGTTCTCCCTAGTCGACGAGTGTTGTCTCGTGAGGGTTTGCAGTGAATTTACCCACAAAATTCATGTTTATGGTAATGGTTCTCATTTAAATGTTTTCAAGGAATTTTTCCTCTCATTGTGGTTAAGCTCAACAATCTCATGAAACTTTCTAGTATGCCATAGCCAACACACACATTACAGTTAATCTACTATCAAAGTCATTATTAGAGTATTCTATACCTATTAATCTTTTAAGTATGTGTGTGAATGGACAACCAAAATACAAAACTTTAATTTCAAAGCTCGCATAACCTAAGATACTATCAAGACGTTCATTTTGACTCAACTCTCACTAGGATTACACTCTCAAGATGAAATCACTTTCAAATTTGGTGAAATAATTATCACTCATGATATGGAAGCTATAAAGAGTAAATATAAATGGAATATAATGCTTCTCATATTTAAATTGAAAAACGGGCATTTTAGTGCACAAAGTCTCATGAAAGGATACTTTTCAGTAAGAGAGCGAGATACCGTGGAGAACTCTCTCATTATCTTAACTTCAAATCTTATTTACCTAGAATCATTAGGTCTTTGAAAAAGAGGTGCTCAATTGAGCAGAAAGAGGCTCGTGATATTCAATTTGGGTCAAAGGATGTGATTGGAATATCTACTATAACTTTTCAAACTTCCCCCCTTTTCCAATCTCTCTCTTCTTCTTCTCTTTTATTTATTTTTTTTTTCACACTCTTCTTTTTCTTATATTTTTATTTTCTGTAGCAATCATTGGCATTTTTTTTTTCCTTTTTCTTTTCATGTTTTTTTTTCTTTTTTTTTTCTTTTTCTTCTTTGCCAACTTTTCCTTATTCACACTAACACTTTCTTGTTAAGACAACACATCCCAATCACTTTTAAGTAGAGAAAAGAAACTCAAACTCATATTTTAGAGTTAGGCATAGATTTTAGGAATTGTAATAACAAGGCAATTATGATAAGGCTCAAAGGGTGAAACAAAGGAATATCATAGAGGTATGCCAAGGATGTATTATCCATGTATGGTCAAAAGATGGCCTAAATCATCTTCTAAGTTCATCAGATTATTCATTTCAGTAAATTCAAGAACTCTAGAGTTTGGTAAATCCTGAACGTTTTCTTCTAGTGATCAGTCAAAATGAAAAAAATTGAGACTTTCAACAAATTAAAACGCTTTTCAAAAGTAAGAGTAATTTTATAAAACCCTCAAGAAAAAAAGAATATCTCAAAAGCTCACTTGGATTATTAGTCTCCACTACAGTCTGTCAAGATACCTACGCTATGCTTACTAATCCATTTTAGCTATGTATAAAGTTGTCACAACGTGCTCAAAGTTGTTTGAAGATTAAAAAGCATAAAATATACTATAACTAAGATAGTAAACAAACTACCATTGTGCATCACATACTTATAACGTACAGAAAATAACACTAATGCATCACATCTAACTATATTAACTATGAGAGAAATACAAGAACCATCTTATTATATTTAAAATTTATAATTTTTAAAATTTTTTACAATTTTTAATTTATCGAGTTACATGTTGCTAAGCAGGTAGATTGACATCAATGCATAAAAAGAAAGAAACGAGGCATACGATGACTCACTCCCCCCCCCCCCCCCAACTAAAACTAAATATTGTCCTCAATGTTTTAAACTAAGCATATGGACATATAAAGTAAAGCGAGAGAAGGAAGGATGTTACCTCGATGCGTTAATATCCATATTTTTTTTTAATTTTTTTAATTTTTTTTTGTTAAGTCGCCTGCAAAATCATTAGTAGCAACAAGAAAAAAAAATAGAGAACATAATGCAACTACTCAGTAAATAAATTCGATTAATCAAGATTTTTATCATAAAGTAATAATTGAAATTTTTGAGGATCCTCCCAATAAAATAATTTAATAGTGAGAAGAATGTTAGGATCCTCATAAAAATGCAACTCCCCCCCAACTAATGTCAAACTCAAGGTCAGAGAAGATGATGCAAAACCTATGGCTTTCAAATTTTTTGTGGACAGTTATAAGAGGTATACCACACTTTTTAGGAATTTTATGCAAAAAAGGATCTATAGTGTTGGTATTTCCTATAACGGCCTCTATTTTAATACAAAAATAGGCGGAGCCCATGATTCTATAAAAGGAGCAAGGTCTAAGTGATGTTCTAATAAAGCTTCATTACCCTTCTCTTGTCCTAGAACAGAATCTATGGAGATATGATCATATGAATTTAATTTATGTTCTATGTACATAGTTTTGGACGGGGCTTGGATAAAGCTATCTGTTTGGGCCTCTATGTCATTATCATTGAAAGTGATCAAGCAATCTAGAAAATTACTAGCTTCTTATAGAAGGTGAAAATCATCTAATGTGGGCCCAATATTCTCTAAGTCCTCTCTCACAGAATTTTGAAATTAAAATTTTGTGCAGTGCATGTGCTAGAATCCTTACTATCCTCTTCTACAACACACTCTTTTTGTTCAAGAGTGGGGTACACATGGCTTTCAAGCTCGAGATGAGAGCTTTGATTGATAGTGAAGATAGGTGATGGGCAACTTGGTGACACCACCTCTTCGGCCGAAAGAGGTGAGGGTTCATGAATATCACATGAATCTAAATAGGATTTAGATTTTTCAATTATGTCCTCCCTAGGGTCACTATAAAAGGTAGGGATAGAGTCAACATGGGACTCCTCCTTTCCTAATTGCTTGCAATCACCTAAACTCTCATTATCTTAAAAAATCTCATTCTCATCCTTGTAACTTTCCGCACTATATATGTTATTAATTGAGGTGCTCTAGACAAAGACATTGTGCAACTTTATCCAGGCAGTGAGTGAGTTGATGTCTGGGGGTGCATATTGAGGAGAAGATGGCTCTACAATTTTGTGCTCAATGGTTTGGTTTTGGAGTTCAGACATCATTATACACCTGTCATTATCCTCCAATTCCATTCCATTGTTAGTGTCTTGAAATTCGGGATGTAGTGTTGAAGAACTGGTCTAGTCTTCTATAGGTTGGCTAGGAAGTGCTTGTTGATATCTAGCTTCTAATTTATTAATTGCACTATCTAGCATTTTCATTTCACTAAGCATGTAAGACAAAAATTGTGACGTACCATTTTCCTTAACTACATTATTCTCCTCATTATAACTATACAAAGTTTTGCCCTATTGTTGTTGATGATTGTCCCCTTCCCATTGTGTTTGTGTGCAAGACTCCTCAGAAAGAAAGTATTGATGCATTTGGTAAACGTGGGAACTACTACTATATCCTATACTATTATTTTGGTTATATCCCCATTGTGATTGATAGAACTCTCCGGATGGAGGTTCTTCATACGTTTGATAACATTGTCATGGCCCGAAGTAGCATAAATAGGGAAAGCATTTAATTTCCTTTATGGACCCGTAAGTCGCGACAGTTTGAAGAATTGATTCCGCCTCAAACGTCGAATAGTAATACAATTTAAATCAGAGTAAAAGCAATCAAAGCTTACAAAATTTTCCAATTTAATAATTATTACAGCACGTGATCAATTAAAGGCACAACCCGCCTTGTAACAAAATAATAATATCTATTACAGTCATCCTTATTACAAGTTCGGTTTAAAACATGAAGAAGTAATAACAAATTTCCTCCTCAGGTAGTTGAAATCAATTTGCATAGTCATATTGTCCGGCCTTGTTATAACTTGAAAAGCCTAAAAATGAATGTCTAGGGCGCATCAATGCTATCAGCTTCATGAAGTTGGTGAGTATTAAAAACATGTCCTTGTAATGTAAAAACATACTCCTTTACCATTTTCATTATCACAGGTTCATTATTCCACATGATAGAAATATAGAAAGGAATTCAACTCGTAAAATAACAAAGATAATATCAAAATCTTCAATCAATAAAACATGTGACTGTGCATGGAACAATGCAACCATTCTCATCTCACTGACTCTTTTCTCTCGACAACACATCATCCAAACTCTCTCCTCCAGTATCTTGAAATACTAAGGTGACCACACTTTAGTACAGGTGTACAGGGAGTGTCCAGTTTGCCTCACACTTTAGTATAGGGTACCAGGGAGTGTCTAATTGCCTCACACTTTAGCCATACCACAGATGCCAGGGAGTGTCCAGTAGGCCGCACTTTAGCAACTACCACGAGTGCCAGGGAGTGTCTAAGTCGGCGTCACACACTTTAGCGCTACCACGGGCGCCAGTGAGTGTCCAAATTTGTCAGCGTCGCATTTCAAAGATACTCTAAACCATATCATCATAACATCACACTTTAGTACACAAGTACCAGGGAGTGTCCAATCGCAATCTCATCCACATACTCTTTTCACACGGCCATCACTCACCATGCATGTAAACTTGACTCACATGTATGTCATGTAACTCTATACAGAAAATGTAAATTACTGGAAAACAGAATCAATGTAAATAGATCAATCTCACTATAATCTGATTATAGAATCCGATTTTCTAATAAAACAGTAAGGTACAACAGCTTATACAATAAGTACAACCTTACACATTACCCAAAAGTTTTCCTGCAGTTACTGTATTAAAGAAATAAATCATTCTGTAATAGGGGGCGGGACCGGTCTTGGTGTTTTAGCAGAACCGGTACTAATACTTATGCGGGACCGGTCATGGTCGGGACCGGTCCTGGTCATGTTTTGTGACCGGTCCTTGTGTTTCGTCTTCCCCAGAATTTCTCCCCTGTTTTAGCTTCAATACTTGTTTTTGACCCACTTTAAGGTTTAGATTTAAACATATCACGCCCTGAAAATCGAAGCGCGAGGGAAGAGGAAAGATAGAGAGGAAAGAATTAAACTCAATCACAAATGCGGAAGTGACATTGGGATCCCACGGGGATTCCTACAAGTATGACTTACTAATATATAAGCTAAGATGGGCTTACATGTTAATGAGTCCAACAAAGATGAAAGCATTTGAAAATTTAAGTTAAAAGACTAACCGGACAAGCACTAGTTCAAGGAGAGAAATAAAAATACAATAAATTTGATAAAAGACCATTTTTGTATTGTTGCTGAATTTTAAAACCTCCGTAAGTAACTGTGTCTTTAAAATTTTCACATTCTGTCCATCCAAATTCATGTAAAATTCAATTCTGCACAACTTTTGTCAAATAGCATTTTTTCCAATTCCTCACCGTTTGGGCAG
Source organism: Hydrangea macrophylla (assembly GCA_033977485.1). Lineage (NCBI taxonomy): Eukaryota > Viridiplantae > Streptophyta > Magnoliopsida > Cornales > Hydrangeaceae > Hydrangea > Hydrangea macrophylla. The sequence goes on from CM066987.1 coordinate 59,354,847, forward strand.
AAAATTGAAATAACAGTAGAAGTTTTTATTTGACAGTAACTTTGACAGCTTTTTAAAACATTTCGAAACATTCCCAACTGTGCTAAATTCTCGAGTTCAAACATCAATATATGACTAAACAAGTCTTAAATTACATATAACAGAAGTGTAAACCAAGCGGAATTTCATGTACTCGAAATTTATTAAAAACGAGAAGTGAAAGAGATAAAGAGAGAAAAAATGGGAGAGGGAGAGATTGGGATAGAGATATTGAAAATATTTCTTTTTGGAAGCAAAGTGAACTAATCCGTCAAGGATTTAATTGAAACGCGACAAGTCCGACAAGGACAAAACAAACATAACCGAATCCGGCAAGGATTCAAAATAAAAGAACAATGAATCCGGCAAGGACAAACCAAACACAACCGAATCCGGCAAGGATTCAAATTAACGCAAACATAAAACTTTAGAAGAAATGCTACGGTCTCGGAAACATAATTACATAACATAAATAAGTTGAACAAGTATGAAAGGTAAGGACTAACACTTGTCCATCAAATTTACAACAAGGCTTCCCAATGACAAAATTATGGAAGTCCAAGCTTTAGAAGTTTTGTAATAAAGTTAATACAAGAAGCTTCCTTTAGTACACTAAACTATTACAAACTTCCCAAAGGGCTAAATTTACATGAGTGGTATCCTTTTTACATATCTAAGCACGGGTCTTCAAAATAGAACAAAAGATGTCAACGTCTACGCGTCGGGTCACATATTCCCTTTGCCTTTATCAAGCTCACTTGAAAAATGTTTTGTCATTTTTATGAGAACGACGGCTCGTAGGAAACATTGTAACAAGTCTATATGCTATCCATGACTAAAATGAAATGAGGTGCAATGGATCGCCACCATGGCTACAATGAAATGATTAAATCCGCAAGGCAATGCGTGATATGTGCACACATCTCTCATTACCGGACCATGAGCCACCCACGCATAGAGTGTAGCATACCAACTTCCGGGAGCCAACCGAATATAGCTGGAGTTTGAATGTTTCTAAGGGTCATTCTCCCTATCTCACATCACAACCCATGTCCGGATTTCTTAAATAAAATTCCCTCGCATGGGGTTTTTCTCTTTTCAAAACAAAACATTTATGTCGTGTTCATGTAATGCTTGCCGATTAGGCCACAATGCATATGATGTTGACAATGACCTTAAGGATGATCCACTACAATAAATTAAGCAATAATTCTAGTCCATTAGACATGATATCAAGGGTCTCAAGAATGTAGTTAAATTTTATAATTTGATATTACTACAAGAATTTCTACACTAACGTCCTAGCATGCTTTTTCACATAAAGGGAGCATCCTAAGTATTAGAATTAGTATTATTAGCTTTAGGGTAGTTTAGTCTTTTCCTTTATGTTAGGGTAACACTGTATACCTAGATATTCTATTAGTATTGTCTCTTCTTTTCCATTGTGTTCATTCATTCAGTTTTTGTGTTATGAGAAACTCTAGCTCTCTTTTCTCTTTCCCTTTGTTGTGTTTCTTGATTATTTAATAGATTCACACTAAGCACATCTAGCATCACATAATCAAGTTTAGTACAACCAAAACATGAAATTCACAATCTAGCATACAATCTCCAAATTACAACTTTGAGGAAAAATAATGCATGTGTCCATATTATTCCCCTAACATCATTCTAATTACACTTAACACCCCAAATTTACAACTTACACAACCAAAGCATATAATTCATATTTAGGCAAAATAATCCTAACATTACAACTTAAGGAAAAATCATATTACATATGTCTAAGTTCTCTCCTAGCATAAAAGTGAACTCACGACATCTTAGACAAGCATAACATATAGAAAAGTAACAATGTAAATCTACCTCAATGTAGGTTTTACAAAATAAATGGAAAATCACCCAAAATTTGAGAAAGAATCAAAGGACTCCAAATGGCTCCAAGAATATGAAAAGGGAGGTCCTAGGAAGCCCAAGAACCCACTGCATGTACTACTCCATCAATCGACCTCCATGGTTGAAGATGAGAAGTTTGGAAAAATTTGGGTAAACCATGCTAATGGCCACCAAAATGAATTTCGTTGGTATCACTAGATAGCTCTTGAAAATCTATGAATGTTTTGTGAAATAGCAAAACTCACGAAAATTACTTTTTGGGGGTCTATTGAAAACTTGAAGATGGAGGTTATGGAGGTTTTTGTGTGTATACCCAAAAATATAGATATAGAGGAAGAAGGAGAAGAAGAGAGAGAGATAGAAAGAAAAAGAAAAAAATAAAAATAAAAATAAAAGCGAGGAAGGAGAGAGAGATGGCCGGCTCTTTAAGGGGGGGGGGGGGGGGGGGCACTCTTTTGTTTGGTCGTTGTTTTGCATTTTAAAGTGTAGAGGTGTAATGCAAGTGTGTGTGTGTGTGTCTGTGGTCTACTTCTACACACCCAATTAAAAACATGTACCCACTTTAACTTTAAGTTAATAAATATATATATATAAATAGTAATAATAAAATATAATGAAACAAGTTAAGAAAAGAAAATAGATAAATAAATAAATAATATAATGGTACAAGTTAATAAAATCTTAAATACTACCCCAAAAGAAAATTATCGACTCGCACATAATCATTTAAATGCAGTTTTATCCTTAATAAAAATTTCAAGTTATAACAAAACATAACATATAATATATGAATCTCTTCGTTTTTCCACAAGGATTATGAATATATGGTCGAATTAAACTAATTCGAAGCGTAGTTCCCAGGATTTATGAAAAACCGAGAGGTGACGAAACTTTGATCCTAATATACGTCACGATACGAGATAATTAGGCTCTAGGATTTTAACCAGAGCTTCTATGGACTGAATGTAACAACCGGTATTTTGATTTAATTATTTTTAATTTCGCATCTGTATTACTGGTTTTATTTGAAATTCTCATGTTCTAAACTTTACCTTTTATTTTATTTCATTGTCAAAATTCTTTTTAGGGTCAAACTGCAATTTTATAAAATTTAGTTATACCTGTGTTGTAATTCAAAACGGTGGAAATAATTTCTTTTGACTCAAATAGTATTTTTATAAAATCAAAAAATCATTTCTCACGTTAAAATGAATTTTTTTTATATTTTTGTGGCGATCACCGCGCTGCGAAAATACCAATTTATATTCAAAACTGTCCGCGTCGCACTGAGATTCCATAGATTATGGAATTGACATAAAGCGTGAAATGACTTGTACTTTATTTCCATTTATGGAAACTAATGATTGATAGGGCTTTGTTTGGGAATGCATTTTGTAAGTGTTATATTCTTATGCCTTAAGTTGTTTTACCCAAACACATCTGTAATTTCCTAGATAACTTGTGTAGGCTTTGTTTAGATGATGCTTTGGTGTATGAGGTATTGTTGTGCCATAAGCTATTTTGCCAAACATCCAAAGTGATTCCTGGGCAACTAGTTGTGCTATGTTTGGCAACCCCATGCTAGTATGTGTTGTCTTATGCCAAAAAGCTAAGTTTCCCAAACACTTTTGAATTTGCCCCCTATTAGTCTATAAACACCTCTTCAAGCTGTGATATAGGTGTATATGTTTATAATCTGCATAGATATAGCATATACGTATATGTATTATATGTATTTTCAGAAATTTAAATCAAATAGATTGTAGAGTAATGAAGAAAGAACTTAGAGGCCAAGTTCTTGGTTTTAATTTCTTTATATACAACCTACACATACCCTTTCTTCACATTCTGAAATTCAGAGAGCTATAGAGAAGTTTCAGAGAGAGAAGAGAAATTTACAGAAAATTTTTATAGAGAGAGAAAGGTCAACACTCCATGACTTGAAGTTTGTAGTTGGATTGCTTATTTCTCCTCCCTTTCTCAATAAACTCTCCACTTTTGATAACAGTGAGTATTCTAAACTCACCTAGAATGTAAATTTCATGCTTATTTGCTGTAGTAATAGTCTATTGTAGAATCACCATTGTTAATTTCTTCATGGAAGCTCAAGCTCAAAAATGGTGATATTTCAAACTCAACCAAAATCTGTTTTTAGAGATAAAATTGAAAGATTATGGTACATAGAGACTATGGTTTAAGTTATAGAGCCTAATTCATTCATATCGTGACATGTATTAAAAATGAAATTTCGTCACCTCTCAGTTTTTCATAAAATCCGAGAGCTACGGTTGAAATTAGTTAAAACCGATCGCGTATTCACGATCCTTGTAGAAAAACGGAGAGAACCATATATTACAAGTCATGGTTACATTCGGATTTCAAAATGGGTCAAAAATAGGCTTTAAATTCGTAACATGGGAGAAACTGCTGATGCCAATCGATTGGCATGTTTTTCCAATCGATTGACATGTTTACCAATCGATTGGTATGTGTTCCAATCGATTGGCATGTATACCAATCGATTGGCACTTTTGCCAATCAATTGGCATTTTTAGCGCTGACGACTTTTAGTAAAACGACCATGACTTCCTCTAGAAAGCTCGAAAACGCGCACCGTTTGAAGTATTGGAAACTAGACTCATAGACCTTTCTTTTGATATGTAATTCATGCACAAAATTATAACTCATTTTTGAAGGCGTTGCTTCAAAGTAGACCCACTTGTGTTCTAGTAGCGATAAAAGCATATTAAAGCATTCTTTGATGAATTCACCAGTTGTTTCATATAAGATTTGATTTCTTCTCGCATATCCATGGTTATCATTCCCAGTACTTTATATTTCTGTATTAAGGTCAATTGTACATGCATGGTGAGTGTTGGTCAGTGTGGAAAAGAGTATGTGGTTGAGATGATGTTGTGGACACTCCCTGGTAATTGTGTACCAAAGTGTGATGTTTTTGAGATTACGGCTAGAGTGTCTTTGAAATGCGACGGTGGAAAAATTGGACACTCCCTAGCGCCCATGGTAGCGCTAAAGTATGTGATGTCGAACTTGGACATTCCCTGGTACCCATGGTAGTGCTAAAGTGTGGCCTACGGACACTCCCTGGTACCTGAGTCTGGATACTGCGTGAGGTTCCTCCGGTATTTACGAGGCGGATAAGGTACTAAAGTGTGAGGCATTGGACACTCCTTGGTACCCCGTACTAAAGTGTGAGGCAAATTGGACACTCTCTGGTACCCTTGTGCTAAAGTGTGGCTATCAGAGTATTTCAAAGATACTAGAGTGAGAGAGTTGGGTTGATGTGTTGTCGAGATAAAAGAGTCGATAAGATAAGATTGGTTACATTGTTCCTATACACGGTCACATGTGTTATGAATTAAAGTTTATTAATGTTATCCTTTCTGTTTTATAATGTAAACTCATTTCTATATTGTTAACCTGTTGAATAATGAAACTGTAAATGGAAAATAGTAAGTGAGTATGTTTTACATTCAGGTTATGCTTTTAATACTCACCAGCTTCATAAAGCTGACGGCGTTGATGCGCCCTGGACATTCATGTCTAGACTTTTCAGGTTATAATCAAGCTGGACCGTACAATTATGCGAATTGAGTTCAACTACCTGAGGAGGAAATTTATTATTACTGCTTTATGTTATAAACCGAATTTGTAATAAGGATGACTGTAATAGATATTATTTTGTTTCAAGGCGGGTTGTGCCTTCAGTTGACCACGTGCTGTAATATTTATTAAGTTAGAAAAATTTTGTAAGCCTTGATCGCTCTTACTATGATACTAATTATTATACTGTTCGACGTTTGGGACGAAATCGATCCTTCAAACAGTCGTGACCTACGAGTCCATAAAAGAAATTAAATGCTTTCCATATTTATGTTACGTCGGGGCGTGACACTGAAACCTTCCATTATTATCTTACAAAACTCATTTTGGTTAAGTTTTATGAAATCACCATGTTTACACCATGAAAAAGGCTTAAACGAAATTCATATAAACAAATACTAATTCAAACAACATAAACTGTAATTAAGCATGAAATTACATTTCAAGTGAGTTGATAATACTCACTGTGATTGAAGTTTGAAGTATTGTTGAGAAAGAATCAAGAAATAGCAAACCAGTACAAGCTATGGCTATGGAGTAGGAGCTTTCTCTCTCTAAAATTTCTGTAAATTAACTCTCTGTATAACTCTCTCTTTGTTTGTAAAAGTGTGCAGAAAGTGAGATATGTGTGAGTGTATATATAAGAAAATAAATTTGAACTACTTAGAGCCCAAGTACATTCTAGTTCACTCAACAATTTCCTTTTGATTTTTAATACTAAATACATAATATACATACACACACATAATTACAGCATACATATGTACATATATGCCATAACTCAAAACTTTTATTAAGGGTAAAACTGCATTTAAATGACTATGTGCAAGCTTGTTAATTATTTTGGGGCAGTATTTGAATTTATCTTAACTTGTGTCACTACATCTATTTATTTATTTAATTTTCTTTTCTTATTTAGTTTTGTTTTATTTTATTACAATTTTTTATTATTATTATTTTAGGGTTAAAATGGGTACATATTTTAATTTTGGGTGTGTAACATTAGACCATACACACACACACAAGCAACATATCTCTACAACTCATTCAAAATGCCAAACAAAGACAAAAAAAATTGAGTGGACCCCACTCCCACTTAAAGTGGCCGGCCACTCTCCCCCCTCCCTCTTTACTTTCATTTTTTTTTCTTTTCTTTCTCTCTCTCTCTTCTTTTCCACCTTCTCTCTATATTTTTGTGGATGTATAAACCACCATAGCCTTCTTCTTTAAGCTTCAAATAGACCACCAATGAGTAAATTTCGTGAGTTTTGCTATTTCACAAAACATTCTTAGATTTTCAAGAGCTTTCTAGTGATACCCACAAAATTCATTTTGGTGGCCATTACCATAGCTTTTCCAAATTTCATAGAACTTCCAAATCTCTCATCTACAACCATGGAGTACTATTGAAGAATTACTACATGTAGTGAGTTCTTGGGTCTCCTAGGACCTCCCTTTTCACCTTCTTGAAGTCCTTTGGAGCTCCTTGGATTTCTTTGGAATTTTGGGCTCTTCCATTTATTTTGGAAGAAATCTTCATTAAGGTAGGTTTACATTGTGCAATTCCATATGTTATACATGTCTAAGATGTCTTGAGTTCACTTTTATGCTAGGAGAGAACTTAGACATATGTAATAGGATTTTCCCTTAAGTTGTAATGTTAGGATTATTTTGCCTAAATATGAATTATATGCCTTGATTGTGTAAGTTGTAAATTTGGGGTGTTGAGTGTAATTAGAAAGATGATAGGAGAACAAATTGGATACATGCAGTAAGTTTCTCCCAAAGTTGTAAATTTAGGATCTCTTGACTAATTGTGATTTGCAAGTTTAAATTCTTCTTTAAAAAAAAAAGTTAGGAGGATAACTTAGACACAAGCACTAGGTTTTCCCAAAATTGTAAACTTTAGGGTAAATTGCCTAAATGTGATTCATAAGCTTTGATGATGTAAAAATATATTATGTGGTAATAGAGGTGCCTAGAATGCCCCTTTGTATGTAAGAACATATTAGGACATTGGTTTGGAAATTCTTGTTAGGATTGTTAAATTATGAAATTTAATTACATTCTTTGAAGTTCTTGATATCATGTCTAATGGACTAGAATTATTGCTTAATTTATTGTAGTGGATCATCCTTAAGGTCATTGTCAACATCATATGCATTGTGGCCTAATCGACAAGCATTACATGAACATGACATAAACGTTTTGTTTTGAAAAGAGAAAAACCCCATGCGAGGGAATTTTATTTAAGAAATCCGGACATGGATTGTGATGTGAGACAGGGAGAATGACCCTTAGAAACATTCAAACTCCAGCTATATTCGGTTGGCTCCTGGAAGTTGGTATGCTACACGCCATGCGTGGGTGGCTCATGGTCCGGTAATGAGAGAGGTGTGCACATATTACGTATAGCCTTGCGGCTTTAATCATTTCATTATAGCCGTGGTGGCAATCCATTGCACCTCATTTCATTTTAGTCATGGATAGTATATAGACTTGTTATAATGTTTCCTACGAGCCGTCGTACTCATAAAAATGACAAAACATTTTTCAAGTGAGCTTGATAAAGGCAAAGGGCATATGTGACCCGACGCGTAGACGTTGACATCTTTTGTTCTATTTTGAAGACCCGTGCTTAGCTATGTAAAAAGGATAACACTCATGTGAATTTAGCCCTTTGGGAAGTTTGTAATAGTTTAGTGCACTAAAGGAAACTTCTTGTATTAACTTTATTACAAAACTTCTAAAGCTTGGACTTCCATAATTTTGTCATTGGGAAGCCTTGTTGTAAATTTGATGGACAAGTGTTAGTCCTTACCTTTCATACTTGTTCAACTTATTTATGTTATGTAATTATGTTTCCGAGACCGTAGCATTTCTTCTAAAGTTTTATGTTTGTGTGTTAATTTGAATCCTTGCCGGATTCGGTTGTGTTTGGTTTGTCCTTGCCGGACTCATTGTTCTTTTATTTTGAATCCTTGCCGGATTCGGTTATGCTTGTTTTGTCCTTGTCGGACATGTCGCATTTCAATTAAATCCTTGCCGGATTAGTTCACTTTGCTTCCAAAAAGAAATATTTTCAATATCTCTATCCCAATCTCTCCCTCTCCCATTTTTTCTCTCTTTATCTCTTTCACTTCTCGTTTTTAATAAATTTCGAGTACATGAAATTCCGCTTGGTTTACACTTCTGTTATATGTAATTTAAGACTTGTTTAGTCATATATTGATGTTTGAACTCGAGAATTTAGCACAGTTGGGAATGTTTTGAAATGTTTTAAAAAGCTGTCAAAGTTACTGTCAAATAAAAACTTCTACTGTTATTTCAATTTTCTGCCCAAACGGTGAGGAATTGGAAAAAATGCTATTTGACAAAAGTTGTGCAGAATTGAATTTTACATGAATTTGGATGGACAGAATGTGAAAATTTTAAAGACACAGTTACTTACGGAGGTTTTAAAATTCAGCAACAATACAAAAATGGTCTTTTATCAAATTTATTGTATTTTTATTTCTCTCCTTGAACTAGTGCTTGTCCGGTTAGTCTTTTAACTTAAATTTTCAAATGCTTTCATCTTTGTTGTACTCATTAACATGTAAGCCCATCTTAGCTTATATGTTAGTAAGTCATACTTGTAGGAATCCCCGTGGGATCCCAATGTCGCTTCCGCATTTGTGATTGAGTTTTAATTCTTTCCTCTCTATCTTTCCTCTTCCCTCGCGCTTTGGTTTTTGGGGCGTGACAGTTTGGTATCAGAGCCAACCGGGTTTCAATACCTAGGGTCTATGGGAGTTTAATTTGGGCTTACTTGCAAATTGTTTTTACTACATGCCTAAGTTTTTATTTATATTTCCTTTATTTTCTTTAAAGTTTACTTTGAGTATTGAGTTGCCTAGTGAGCACGGTAATATATTGAATGCCTTCGGGACTATGTGACTACATGTTAAATTTTCATGTCCTATGTGTCTACATTGGTCATGATAATTTAATCTTGATTCAATAGATATTTGAATTAGAGGTATAGTAGAATGTTAATAATCTAATCACTTATTACCTCGTAGTTGTTTTCTACCTAACTTTGCAGCTGCGTGTTAGAGGCCGTGCTAGAGGCCGACCTCGTAGCCGTGCTAGAGGCCTTGCTAGGGGCCGAGGTGGAGCCGCAGGCCTAGGAGCCCAGTCTTCCTCATTTGCTTCTGCTCCAGCTCCTATTTCTGAACCTGCTCCAGCTCCTATTCCTGAACCTGCTCCAGGAGTCCCCGATGGAGCTCAGTTCTTTTGTGAGATGGCCGTTGCCATGAGGGATTTCACCCAAGCTGCCCAAGTAACAAGGAATGATATACCACCACCACTGGTAGCTCCTGCCGGCGTGGCTCCTACAGTGCCTGTTGTTCAAGCGGAGCCGAGGGCACAATCGGCTATGAGAGAATTTGGTAGAAAGAATCCTCAAGTTTTCTCAAGAGAAATGGACCCTGTTCAAGCAGAGCTTTGGTTAAAGAGGATTACCTGAATCTTTGAACATCTCGGTATTGTCGAAGATAATCTCTGTATAGATGCTGCTACATTTCAATTGGCGGGTCGAGCCCAAATCTGGTGGGAACTAGTTCTTACTACGCAAACTTTGGAGGGTATGTCTTGGAACACTTTTACCCAGTTATTCTTGGATAAGTATTTTTCACTAGTTGCTCGTAATGCCAAGAGAATCAAATTTCTGAACCTTCGTCAGGGTGAGATGTCTGTTACCAATTATGAGGCTCATTTTGGGGACTTGGCTCGTTTTGCACCCGATATCACCGCTGACGATAAGATTAAGGCTAGGACCTTCGAGAATGGACTTCGTCAGGGATTTCGCGCGAAAGTTGTTGGGTTTGAATTGGACTCCTATAGTAAAGTGGTTCAGAAAGCACTTGTATTCGAGGAGAAGTATTTGAGTTCAAAGAAAGATAAGGAATTCCGTGCTCCATCAAAGGGTAATCAGTCGGGTTCATCAAGTGGGCACCAATTCAAGAAGCAGAAGCAAGAGTATGTCCCTCAACATTTTATATATTCTTCTCCGATACCTGTTCATGCTTAGCCAGTTTCTTAGCTCCCGCCTAAATCTCAATCATATCAGTCTCAGTCTCGTGGTTCTCATCGTTCTGGTCGTTCCCGTGGAGGGGTAACTTTGGCCCGAGGAATTGTTATGGTTGTGGCAACCCAAATCACATATTAAGAGAGTGTCCATTTAATCAGACAGCACCATAGATAGTTGGGCCACCACAGGTTCGCTCACCTCTTCCTGGACCTTATCAGCAGAGTTATAGGCCACCTCTTTTATCACCACCGTCAGCTCCATCTGCTTAGAGCTTTAAGTCTAATGCCCCTAGGGGTCAGCACCATCATGTGGGACATCGTGGAGGAGGATAACAAGCTTCAAAGTCACCTCCTACTGTGTTCAACCTTGTTGCCGCCGCACCTTCCGTAGTTAACTCCGATGCTTCAGTTATTCTAGGTACGTTATTAGTGTTCAGCTCTAGAGCTTCTGTGCTTATTGATACCAGTGCATCATGTTCATTTATATCTTCAACTTGTGCATCATCCTTGGATTTAAAAGTGAGCCATTTAGCTTCTACACTTTTAGTCGATACTCCTGTTGGAGGTTTAGTTCCCTTGGATCGTGTATGTCGTGGTTGTGAACTTGTTCTTGCTGACAAGAACATCATTGTTGATTTAATCATTATAGACATGCTTAGTTTTAATGTAATTTTGGGTATAGACTGGTTAACTACCTACCGGGCTTTTATTGACTGTTTCAAGAGAAGAGTCACTTTCTGTTACCTTCCGGGGACCTTGGTCATTTTGAGGGTGATCGCTTAGACTTCCCAATGCGTTCACTTCATAGTTTGTGTAGGGGAGAAGAATCATAGTGACTACCTTGCTAGTTTGTTTTCCGATGAAGATGAACCAACTTTGATTGAATTACCTCCAATTGTTAGTGAATACTCTAAAGTTTTTCCTGAGGGCTTACCTGGTTTGTCGCCTATCCGTGAGATTGAGTTCGCGATAGATCTAGTTCCCGATAATCACCGATTTCAATTCCACCGTATTGTATGGCACCCACTGAATTGAAAGAATTAAAGACACAATTAGAGGACTTACAACTTAAAGGTTTAATTTGTCCTAGTACTTCTCCTTGGGGAGCACCCATCCTTTTCGTAAAGAAGAAAGATGGATCACTTTGATTGTGTATTGACTATCGTAAGCTAAACCATGTTACCATAAAGACAAATATCCACTTCCCAGAATCGATGATCTTTTTGACCAACTCCATGGTTCAACTTATTTTTTTAAGATTGACTTGAGATCAAGTTATCATCAGTTATGAGTTAGAGAATGTGATATTCCTAAGACAGCTTTCCGTTTACATTACAGACACTTTGAGTTTCTTGTTATGCCATTCGGTTTGACGAATGCACCCGCTGCTTTCATGGATTTGATGAACCGCCTTTAGCCCGTTCTTAAATAAGTTTGTGATTGTGTTTATTGATGACATCCTGGTCTATTCGCCATCTAGAGAGAAACACGAGGAACATCTCCGAATTGTATTAGAAGTTTTGCGAGGGCACCGTTTGTATGCAAAATTTTCTAAGTGTGAATTTTGTTTATCGGAAGTGAAATTTCTTGGCCATGTTGTTTCGGGTGATGGGGTATCCGTTGATCCTTCTAAAATTGAAGCTTTCATGGATTGGAAATCGCCAAAGAATGTATTTAAAGTCTGTAGTTTCTTAGGACTAGCGGGTTATTACCGTTGCTTCGTTGAGAACTTTTCTCGTTTAGCTATGCCTATGACTAAACTTACTAGGAAGGGAGTGAAATTTATATGGGACGATTCTTGTGAAAGTGCTTTCCAACAATTCAAAACCCGTTTGACTTCGGCACCTATCCTTGTTATTCCTGAGCATGGATTGAACTATACCGTTTATGGCGATGCTTCACTTGAAGGTTTAGGTTGTGTATTAATGCAAGAGGGTAAAGTTGTGGCTTATGGTTCAAGGCAACTGAAACCACACGAGAAAAAGTACCCTACTCATAATTTAGAGCTTGCCGCCATTGTGTTTGCTTTAAAGAGTTGGAGACACTACTTGTATGGTGAGAAATTCGAGGTATTTTCCAATCACAAAAGCCTTAAATATATTTTTACTCAACGAGACCTTAACTTGAGACAACGCCATTGGATGGAGTATTTAGGAGATTATGACTTTGACTTACAATATCATCCGGGTAAGGCTAACATCGTGGCTGATGCCCTTAGTCGTAAACCCTATGGTACCTTGACTTATCTACCTATCCAGGAGTGGAAAATGTTTGAACACCTAGATGACTTTGAGGTTTATTGCGCAGAAAACTCCGACCGAGCTACTTTGCTTACTTTGACCGCCCAACCGTCACTATTGAATCAAATTTTGGAGATACAAAAATATGATGATGAGACTATGTCCTTGAAATCTCATATGCTTAATGGAGATTGGGAAAAGGGTTGGACTTTCGATGATGATAGAGGTTTGAGGTTTCGAAACCGAGTCTTTGTTCCCGTAGCTTGTCGAGAGGATGTCTTGAAAGATTCCATCATTCCTGTTTTTCTGTTCATCCGGGGGTACGAAAATGTACCATGATTTATGTCGTCAGTATTGGTGGAAAGGCTTGAAAAAAGCAGTTGTTGAGTTTGTTGCTAGTTGTCCAGTTTGTCAACAAGTAAAGGCCGAGCACCAGAGACCTGTAGGTTTGTTACAACCTCTCCCTATTCCTGAGTGGAAGTGGGAGCATATTACTATGGACTTTGTTACGACACTTCATAGGACCTTAGGTAATCATAATGCTATTTGGGTTATTGTGGACTATCTGACTAAGTCAGTGCATTTCTTGCCAATTAAGGTAATCGACACCACAGACACTCTTAGTATGATCTACATCCGAGAGATTGTGAGACTTCACGGTATCCCAGTTTCAATTGTATCGGATCGTGATTCGAAGTTCATATCTTACTTTTGGCAGAGTTTGCAGAAAGCTTTGGGTACTCAGCTTCTTCTTAGCACAACATTCCATCCTCAGACAGATGGGCAGTCTGAGCGTACTATTCAAATCTTAGAGGACATGTTGAGAGCTAGTATTATGGAACTTGGTGGAAATTGGGAAGGTCATTTGCCTTTAGCCGACTTTGCTTACAATAACAGTTATCAAGCGAGTATTCAGATGGCACCATTCGAGGCATTGTATGGCCGTCCGTGTCGATCTCCTTTGTGTTGGGGCAAGGCAGGTGAGACTATTCTTCATGGACCCGATATGGTGAGAGAGACATCAGAAAAGATTAAAGTGATTCGTGAAAAGTTGGTTTCAGTTCAGAGTCGTCAGAAATCTTATGCCGACAGTCACCGCCGGCCCTTGGAATTTGAATTTGGTGATCACGTGTTTCTAAAGGTTTCGCCGCGTCGTGGGTTACAACGTTTTGTTTTGGACAAAGCGGGAAATTAGCACCGCGGTTTGTGGGACCATTTAAGATTCTTGAAAAGGTTGGTGAAGTCGCGAATCGTTTAGCTCTTCCGCCTCAACTCTCGAGTGTTTACAATGTATTTCATGTTTCAATGCTTCGTAGGTGTAACTCCGATCCACTCTGTCAGTGTTACCCCGAACCATCACATATCATAGATTGGACCGAGTTGCCTCTAGGAGAAGACGCGTCGTATGAAGAGCAATCCATCCATATCACTTAGAAGAAAGACCGTGTGTTACGAGGAAGGATTATCCTGTTGGTAAGAATTCAGTGGAATCATCATGGTATTTCCGAGTCGACTTGGGAGGACGAGGATGAAGCTAGGAAGAGTTACCCTCACCTTTTCCCCAAGTAGAGTAAGTCTCTTTCATTTGATAATGTTAGTTAGTCAAGGTTTGAGCAAGTCGTTACTCCCTTTTTCTCTTATTTGCTCCAAATTTCGGGACGGAATTCTTTTAAGGGGGTAGATTGTCATAACTCAAAACTTTTATTAAGGGTAAAACTGCATTTAAATGACTATGTGCAAGCTTGCTAATTATTTTGGGACAGTATTTGAATTTATCTTAACTTGTGTCACTATATCTATTTATTTATTTAATTTTCTTTTCTTATTTGGTTTTGTTTTATTTTATTACAAAATTTATTATTATTATTATTTTAGGGTTAAAGTGGGTACATGTTTTAATTTTGGGTGTGTAACATTAGACCACACATACACACACAAGCTACATATCTCTACAACTCATTCAAAATGCCAAACAAAGACAAAAAAAATTGAGTGGGCCCCACTCCCACTTAAAGTGGCCGTCCACTCTCCCCCCTCCCTCTTTACTTTCATTTTTTTTTCTTTTCTTTCTCTCTCTCTTCTTCTCCACCTTCTCTCTATATTTTTGTGGGTGTATAAACCTCCATAGCCTTCTTCTTTAAGCTTCAAATAGATCACCAAGGAGTAAATTTTGTGAGTTTTGCTATTTCACAAAACATTCTTAGATTTTCAAGAGCTTTCTAGTGATACCCACAGTATTCATTTTGGTGGCAATTACCATAGCTTTCCTAAATTTCATAGAGCTTCCAAATCTCTCATCTACAACCATGGAGTCTTATTGAAGAATTAGTACATGCAGTGAGTTCTTGGGTCTCCTATAGGAGTGCAACTCGGGCGGGCCAACCCGTGGTCAACTCGGGCCCTGCTAAAAAAATACCGGGTTTGGGCCTGTGATACTTTCACCATGGGCGGGCTTGGGCAGAAAAATGTAAGCCCGAATTCAATTCGGGCCGGGCTTGGGCAGAATTTTGCTAACCCGTGGAACCCGAGCCCGAGCCCGAATTCTATTTATGTATTATTTTTGACATTATATTCTAGTATTTTTTAGTGATAATAATACACTATTAGATATTATTCTAGCACTAAATTTATATATGAATGTTTTTTCTCAAATCTAAACAAAAAAAAATAGATTTGATACCCTACATATTGTTGTTTACATACTAAAAATCAATTTGCACAAAAAAAAATTGTAATTCGGGCTCAATTTGGGCTCGGGCTCAGGTTGGATAAATTATTTACAAATCGGGCTCGGTTTGACAAGTTCGGGTTTATGTCGGGCTCGGGCTCGGGCTCGGGCTTGGGCAGACTGCTTGAATTCGGGCTTAGGCCTGGGCAGAGCCAAAACCCTTTGGGTCCCGCCCGAGTTGCATCCCTAGTCTCCTAGGACCTTCCTTTTCACCTTCTTGAAGTCCTTTGGAGCTCCTTGGATTTCTTTGGAATTTTGGGCTCTTCAAATTATTTTGGAAGAAATCTTCATTAAGATAGGTTTACATTGTGCAATTCTATATGTTATATATGTCTAAGATGTCTTGAATTCATTTTTATGCTAGGAGAGAACTTAGACATATGTCATAGGATTTTCCCCTAAGTTGTAATGTTATGATTATTTTGCCTAAATATGAATTATATGCCTTGATTGTGTAAGTTGTAAATTTGGGGTGTTAAATGTAATTAGAATGATGATAGGAGAACAAATTGGATACATGCAGTAAGTTTCTCCCAAAGTTGTAAATTTAGGATCTCTTGACTAATTGTGATTTGCAAGTTTAAATTGTGCTTTTAAAAAAAAAGGTTAGGAGGATAACTTAGACACAAGCACTAGGTTTTCCCAAAATTGTAAACTTTAGGATAAATTGCCTAAATGTGATTCATAAGCTTTGATGATGTAGAAATATATTATGTGGTACTAGAGGTGCCTAGAATGCCCCTTTGTATGTAAGAACATATTAGGACATTGGTTTGGAAATTCTTGTTAGGATTGGTAAATTATGAAATTTAATTACATTCTTTGAAGTTCTTGATATGATCATGTCTAATGGACTATAATTATTGCTTAATTTATTGTAGTGGATCATCCTTAAGGTCATTGTCAACATCATATGCATTGTGGCCTAATCGGCAAGTATTACATGAACACGACATAAACGTTTTGTTTTGAAAAGAGAAAAACCCCATGCGAGGGAATTTTATTTAAGAAATCCGGACATGGATTGTGATGTGAGACAGGGAGATTGACCTTTAGAAACATTCAAACTCCAGCTATATTCGGTTGGCTCCTGGAAGTTGGTATGCTACACGCCATGCGTGGGTGGCTCATGGTCCGGTAATGAGAGAGGTGTGCACAAATTACGCATAGCCTTGCGGCTTTAATCATTTCATTGTAGCAGTGGTGGCGATCCATTGCACCTCATTTCATTTTAGTCATGGATAACATATAGACTTGTTACAATGTTTCCTACGAGCCGTCGTTCTCATAAAAATGACAAAACATTTTTCAAGTGAGCTTGATAAAGGCAAAGGGCATATGTGACCCGACGCGTAGACGTTGACATCTTTTGTTCTATTTTGAAGACCCGTGCTTAGCTATGTAAAAAGGATAGCACTCATGTGAATTTAGCCCTTTGGGAAGTTTGTAATAGTTTAGTGCACTAAAGGAAACTTCTTGTATTAACTTTATTACAAAACTTCTAAAGCTTGTGTTGGCCCAAAAAGGAAACCTTAGAGGGGGGTGAATAAGGTTTTAAAAACTAATTTATTAATTGTTCAAATTGATTGCCCAAAGAGAGAAATCGCAAAAGCAAAGTAAAGTACAAGAGAAGAGATACTATGCAAACCGATTTTTAGGTGGTTCGGGAAACCGCACGCCGCGCCCTACTTCCACCCCTCAAGAACACCTCTTGAGGATTTCACTATCACAATCTCCTTCGGGTGAAGATTAAACCCTTACAATCTCTTCAAGGAAGAAAATCCTCTTCACTTGAACTAGGGTTACACCAACCCTTAATACACACTACCTTTATAAATAGGATTTGATACAAGAATTGAAGACTCTCTCAATAGAGTGGATGAATACAAGATTTAAGCTTCACACTAAATTGCTCTTAAGATATACAAATGAAGACTAGAGCAATAGAATTTATGATCTCACCAAACTAGGGCTCAAGGAGTAAATGTGATAAATTAATTTAAGTTGGATTGATCATAAGCTATTTAATGAAGTTCAAATATCTGTATTTATAGCTTCCTTAGGATTTCCAACCGTTGGAAGTATTTGGGAGTAATAAATGCTTCAATTAATGCAGTTAACTAGCCGTTACTGTGATTGTCGCAGTCATTCAGTTGACTGGATTCTCAGGGCAGTCGACTGTCCTTTGAAAGGATATAGAAAAGCATAAGGCTCAGTCGACTGCGTCGGGAGGGCAGGCGACTGGATTGCACACAGATAGCATCTCTGTGTACACAGGTCGACTGTCCAGTCGACTGAATGATCAGTCGACTGAAATGACTTCACAGTCGACTGCTCTTTGCAGATTTTCAAAGATAGGTTGGGTTAATTATGTAAAACATTTTTCCAATCAAATTTGAGCCCTTAAGTAAGATGTTCACAAAAATAATTTGCTTACATAGAGTCCTAGAGGATGATTAAAACAAGATTCTTCAACTTGTAAAGCTCCGTTTGGCTTGAAACTATTTGAGCACAAATCACCAAGACTTTATGTAATGAGAAGATATGCGATCAAGTGAACATATATTGATGTATGATGTTTCCTGCGACTTAATCAACTTAAGATCATTAGAAAATACAACTAAGTAGTTTGTTAATCATCAAAATTATTCATTTAATCTAGTGGAATAGCACTTTGGGGCTAACAAATCTCCCCCTTTTTGATGATGACAAACTACTTGTTGCCCATGAAAAACAGCAACATAAACAATTAATGATCTCACTTGTTCCGCAAAACAAACACAAGATAAATACAAGATATTAATGATCTCATTGTTTGCAACTTTTCTCCCCCTTTGGCATCAACAAAAACAGAGAAGGAGGCAGAGCTCCCCCTAGGATGATGCAAGGATAGGTGTGGTTGGGTCGGAAATCATAAAAAGAATCATCATATTTCCGAATAGAGCAACAAACAACACTAGAGATTGTATGAACATAGAAGTTTGTCATATAAACATTTAAATTTCCAAGAGAAAACTATACAGCCAAAAGAGAGTTACAGAACAAACTAGATATGTCAAGATCCAAAAAAAAATTGTAAGATCAGTAAATTAGCAAAATCACAGTGACCATTCATCTATCCAATATCTTGACCAACACACCAAGAGAGACATAATCAAAAGTGTAAGCTAGTCCGGATAATACGAATCTCCTCACGAGCATCATCAACAGAAGCCTGACGAGACGATAGACGATGATCAAGAAGCTCTTGAGTAGCAGCAATAGAAGTGCGCAAAGTATCCAAAGAGCCACCAATCTCAAAAACATCGACTCGTAAGGATGCGATGGCGCGCTGATGAAGCTCAACTGCCTCCTGTTGAGAGGAAGATAAGGAAGCCTGCATAGTCTCAAGAGACTGGGTGTGAGAGACAGAAAGAGAAGAGATGGAGGTAGAGAGGCTCAGAACCTGAGCGAAAAGAATGGATAGCTACTCCAAGATGTCAGGAGCGGGTGTATCAACAGCAGGTGGAGGTGGAGGAGTGGAAGATGAAGACGGATGAGAAGAAGGAGTAGGAATGGAAGGGGTAGAAGCAGTAGGTGTTGTGGGATCAGCAGAGACCTTGGGAACAAAAGCATTTCCCACGAGTTTGTATCCCATCAGGGATAGTATAGTGGAGGAGTAGAAGTCAGTGGAAATGGGGTCATGACGATCAAATTCATCCTCCAAGGGAACCTTGAAGTGACAAAAAACAGTAGTCAAAGCAAAGCCATAAGGCAAAGAACTGGCTTTGGACTTCTTTTGACATTCACAAATGTGGCGGCAAAAGAGATACGGCAAATCATAAAATTTATTTTCAAGAAAGCACCAAATTAAAAAGACATCCAAGAAGGAGACAGAATCTCGACCGCCAGCACGGGGCAGAAGGGTATAGGTGAGAAGATGGTGAATAAGATGTGCCTCAAAGGTTAGGGCAGAAGCCTTGGGCTTCACGGGATATGACAACTCATTGTTGCCGGTGATAAGACGGCAAGCAATGAGAGGGTCGAATCCGTGCCCTTGATTCCAAGTATTAATATTATATTCAGTAATATCTCCACGACGGATATAAAAAATAGAAGAAACAGATTCTGGATTCAGATGAATTTTAATACCACGAACAAAAGAGTTAAGGGTGTCTGCACGATGGCCAAAGGTCATATTACAATAAAATTCTTTAACAAGTGTGGGATAGCATGGTTGGTTAAGACTAGTAAAGAGATGCCATCCTAAATGTTCCAGGAGAAATCCTAGTCGAAGATTAGCGGATTTAGAGAAAGGAATGGGAAGAATCTTACCAAAAACTACATTCCTGTGAGAGAAGACTTCGTCAAAACTTTCCTGTTCCTCTTGAGTAGGGAAGCGCTTGGCTTTGGTTGCCTGAGGGGCAGAGGATGGACCACTTGCAGGGGTATTCCTTTTAAGCTTGGGAGCCATGAGATACCAAAAAGGAGGGTTTAGATAGCAAGAGAGAGCGAGAGAACAGAGATGATGTAGGGACGCAGAGAAAGAGAGAGGAGGGAGATGATGTCTTTGGAGTATAAAGAGAGGAGGAAGGAGGAAAAAAAAAAGGAAAAGGAGAGAGAATAAAGGGAGGATTTTGGATGGGGAAGAAAAGAAAGAATAGAAAGAAAGTCGCCGAAGAAGAAGAGGTGAAGAAATAAGAGAGATGAAGGCGCGATATATATAGAACTAAAGGGAGCAGTCGATTGTATCGCATGAACAGTCGACTGAAGAACGAATTAGGGCTCAGAAAATTGGGGCTAACAGAGGCTCAGTCGACGCCTAAGTCGACGGAAGTGGACAGGGATTAAGATGTGTAAAAACAGTCGATGCTTAAGTCGACGGGAATAGGCAGGGATTGAGTGTGCAAAACCAGTCGACACTATGGTCGACCCCTCAGTCGACTGATATAGGCTGAACAAAAGAATCAAAGGAGAATGAATGGAACCAGTCGACTGTTACGGGAAGCCAGTCGACTGCTTTGGTTAAAAATTACAAAGAAGGAGTAAGTCAGTCCAGATACTGAATTTTAAAGCAGATCACTTAAGCAAGACAAACCTAATTCTCTTCTAATAACACAAAAGCGTTCTACGGGAAGAGGTTTGGTGAAAATATCAGCCCATTGACGATCGGTGTTGATGAAAACAAGATCAACATCCCCCTTTTGAACATGATCGTGAATAAAATGATGACGAATCTCAATGTGTTTAGTCCTTGAGTGTTGGATAGGATTTTTGGATAAACATATGGCACTAGTATTATCATAATTTATGGGAATATGGTCATAATAAAGTCCAAAATCTTCTAATTGTTGTTTTATATAAAGTGTTTGAGCACAACAACTTCCAACAGCTATATATTCGGCTTCTGCCGTAGATAGGGCTACCGAATTTTGTTTCTTACTAAACCATGAGACAAGCGAGTGTCCTAAGAAATGACATGTGCCACTAGTACTTTTGCGATCAATTTTACAACCGGCAAAATCCGCATCTGAAAAGCTTGTTAATTCAAAAGAAGTATTTTTAGGATACCAAAGACCTAAGTCTATAGTACCTAGAAGATAACGAAAAATACGTTTAACCGCAATGACATGTGATTCCTTGGGTGAATCTTGAAATCTAGCACAGAGGCATACGCTAAACATGATATCCGGTCTACTTGCGATGAGATACAATAGACTACCAATCATTCCCTGAAAAAGCTTACAATCTACCGGCTTGCCGGTTTCATCTTTTTCAAGTTTTAAAGTAGAACTCATAGGGGTTTGAAAAACTTTGCTTCCTTCCAATCCAAATCTTTTTTAAAAGATCTTTAATATACTTGGATTGATTTATGAAAATGCCATCTTTATGTTGCTTTATTTGAAGTCCAAGAAAGAAGTTTAGCTCCCCCATCAAACTCATTTCAAATTCATTTTGCATATATGATGCAAATTCTTCACATATCTTCTCATTTGTAGCTCCAAAGATAATATTGTCCACGTAAATTTGAACAAGCAAGATATCTTCATTTGAGGTTTTAACAAAAAGAGTAGTATCAATTTTTCCTCGATTAAAACCAAGATCAATAAGATATTTACTTAATCTATCATACCAAGCACGTGGAGCTTGTTTTAAACCATATAAAGCTTTTGTGAGTTTAAAAACATGATCTGGAAGATGTGGATTTTCAAAACCGGGGGGTTGTTTAACATAGACTTCCTCGGAGATAAAGCCATTTAGAAAGGCACTTTTCACATCCATTTGAAAAAGTTTGAAATTTTTATAACAAGCAAAGGCAAGAAGCATCCTAATGGCTTCGAGTCTAGCTACGGGAGCATAGGTCTCCTCGTAGTCTATACCTTCTTCTTGATTGTAGCCTTGGGCAACTAATCTAGCATTGTTTCTCACAACAATGCCGAATTCATCCTTTTTGTTTCGAAAAACCCATTTTGTTCCAATAACAGTGTGATCAATAGGTTTAGGAACAAGAGTCCAAACTTCATTTCTCTCAAATTGATTGAGTTCTTCTTGCATAGCCAATAACCAATTTTCATCGTTCTCGGCTTCATCAAAATTTTTGGGTTCAATTTGAGATAGAAATGCTAAATTATTACAAATATTTTTGAGAGATGATCTAGTAGCTACACCTTGACTAGGATCTCCTAGGATTTGATCAATAGGATGATTAGGCACATTTTTTCATTCAAAGGGAAGATCACTTCTAGATTCCACTCTAGGTGGTTCAATGGAAAGAGAATCTTCTTTCTTAGAGTTTTCAAGAGGTAAAGAGTTTGAGCTATTGTTTTCAACATTATTTGAAACATCTTTGGGAGTGTCAATGTCATCGTCTAAAACTTTCTTAAAAGGATTTGCTTCATCAAAAACGACGTGCATTGATTCTTCTACAATCAACGTTCTTTTATTAAAAACTCTATAGGCTTTGCTAATTTGAGAATATCCAAGAAAAATGCCTTCATCCGATTTAGCATCAAATTTTCCCAAGTTATCCTTAGTATTCAAGATAAAACACTTACACCCAAAAACTTTGAAATAACTTATGTTTGGCTTTCTTCCTTTCCAAAGCTCATATGGGGTCTTATTAAGCTTGTTTCTAATGACCACGCGATTGATAACATAGCAAGAAGTGCTAGTGGCCTCAGCCCAAAAATATTTTGGTAAAGAGAATTCATTTAACATGGTTCTTGCCATTTCTTGAAGAGATCTATTTTTCCTCTCAACAACCCCATTTTGTTGAGGAGTTCTAGGTGCCGAAAAATTGTGACCAAAACCATTTTCTTCACAAAAAGAAGTAATCTCATTATTATCAAATTCTCGGCCTCTATCACTTCTTATGTTGTTAAGCGCATACCCTTTTTCATTTTGAACACGTTTACAAAAGTTAACAAAGAGTGTAAAAGCTTCATCCTTATGTGCAAGAAAGAACACCCAAGTGAATCTAGAAAAATCATCAACGATGACAAAAGCATAGATTTTGCCACTTATACTAGCAACTCGATTTGGACCAAATAAGTCCATATGAAGTAGCTCTAGAGGTCTACAAGTTGATATTTCCTTTTTCTTTTTAAAAGATGTTTTGATTTGCTTTCCAAGTTGACAAGCATCACAAACTTTATCTTTAACAAATTTTGTTTTTGGCAAACCTTTGACCAATTCATTTTTAGATAAATTTGAAAGTAAGTCAATGCTAGCATGACCCAATCTTCTATGCCAAAGCCAACTTGTTTCATTCAAAGCGGCAAAACACTTAACATCTTGAGAAGAAATATCATCAAAATCAATTGTATACACATTGTCTTCTCTATAAGCAATAAACAATGTTTTATTACAACTAGCATATTTAATCATGCAATAATTTGATTCAAATACAACTTGAAAACCTTTATCACACAATTGACTAATGCTAAGCAAGTTGTGTTTTAGACCTTCAACCAAAAGTACATTTTCAATAGTTAATGAGGAATTCTTACCAATATTACCTATACCGATGATTCTTCCTTTAGATTTGTCTCCAAAAGTGACATTCCCTCCATCCTTTGGAGAGAGAGATGAGAACTTGGATTTGTCTCCGGTCATATGTCTTGAGCAACCACTGTCCAAGAACCATCTATCCTTGCTAGAAGATTTGAGACAAACCTCATTCAAGTGAGCCATAAGACAAATATTTGCCACTTCTTCATCACTTGAGTCATCTTTTGATGAATCACTATCGGAATCATCCCAAGTAGCCTTCATTGCCCTTTTCTTGGTTTTCTTGTAGTTATTCTTCATTAAAGGACAATCGGCCTTGACATGGCCCGGCTTCTTGCATTTGAAACATATAATTGGCTCCTTTTTAGCCTCTATCGCCTTAGGAGTTCTCCTAGTGAAGTTCTTATCCTTTTTCAAGAATCTTTTGAACTTCCTAGTGATCATAGCCATCTCATCATCTTCATTGCTATCACTATCTTCTTCATTGCCATGAGATGTTTTGAGAACAATGTTCTTTTTCTTGTCTTCCTTATCAAATACCGCCAATTCCATTTCGTGAGTAACGAGAGAGCCCAAGAGTTGCTCCAATGAGAGTGTTGAGAGTTCCTTGGCTTCTCGGATTGCTGTCACTTTAGGTTGCCAATGCTTTGAAAGAGACCTAAGCAATTTCTCAATCATCTCCTCATTAGTATATGTTTTACCAAGACTTTTTAAACTATTGATAATAATTGTGAAACGAGTGAACATTTCAGTAATAGTTTCATTAGAAGACATTTTAAACATCTCATATGATTGAACAAGTAGATTTATTTTTGATTTCTTAACTTGATTACTACCTTCATGAGCAACCTCAAGCTTATCCCAAATTTCCTTTGTGGATTCGCAAGAAGAAATTCTATTATACTCATTTGGGTCTAATCCACAATATAAAATATTCATAGCATTTGCATTCATCTTGATAAGCCTTTTATCAACATCATTGTATTCCTCAATAGTTTTCTCAATTTCAACATCGTCTACAATCTTGATGGGAATGTGAGGTCCATTCACCACAAGTTGCCAAAGATCAAAGTCTTGAGCAATCATGTAGATTCTCATTCGATTTTTCCAATAGGCATAATTTGAACCATTAAAACAAGGAGGTCTATTTGAGGATTGTCCCTTACTATAGATGATAGTAGTAGTGGTGGTTTCCATTTGATCTTTAACTCAAATACGTTATAAATATGATCCGAGGCTCTGATACCAATTGTTGGCCCAAAAAGGAAACCTTAGAGGGGAGGGGGGTGAATAAGGTTTTAAAAACTAATTTATTAATTGTTCAAATTGATTGCCCAAAGAGAGAAATCGCAAAAGCAAAGTAAAGTACAAGAGAAGAGATACTATGCAAACCGATTTTTAGGTGGTTCGGGAAACCGCACGCCGCGCCCTACTTCCACCCCTCAAGAACACCTCTTGAGGATTTCACTATCACAATCTCCTTCGGGTGAAGATTAAACCCTTACAATCTCTTCAAGGAAGAAAATCCTCTTCACTTGAACTAGGGTTACACCAACCCTTAATACACACTACCTTTATAAATAGGATTTGATACAAGAATTGAAGACTCTATCAATAGAGTGGATGAATACAAGATTTAAGCTTCATAATAAATTGCTCTTAAGATATACAAATGAAGACTAGAGCAATAGAATTTATGATCTCACCAAACTAGGGCTCAAGGAGTAAATGTGATAAATTAATTTAAGTTGGATTGATCATAAGCTATTTAATGAAGTTCAAATATCTGTATTTATAGCTTCCTTAGGATTTCCAACCGTTGGAAGTAGTTGGGAGAAATAAATGCTTCAATTAATGCAGTTAACTAGCCGTTACTGTGATTATCGCAGTCATTCAGTCGACTGGATTCTCAGGGCAGTCGACTGTCCTTTGAAAGGATATAGAAAAGCATAAGGCTCAGTCGACTGCGTCAGGAGGGCAGTCGACTGGATTGCACATAGATAGCATCTCTGTGTACATAGGTCGACTGTCCAGTCGACTGGATGATCAGTCGACTGAAACGACTTCACAGTCGACTACTCTGTGCAGATTTTCAAAGATAGGTTGGGTTAATTATGTAAAACATTTTTCCAATCAAATTTGAGCCCTTAAGTAAGATGTTCACAAAAATAATTTGCTTACATAGAGTCCTAGAGAATGATTAAAACAAGATTCTTCAACTTGTAAAGCTCCGTTTGGCTTGAAACTATTTGAGCACAAATCACCAAGACTTTATGTAATGAGAAGATATACGATCAAGTGAACATATATTGATGTATGATGTTTCCTGCGACTTAATCAACTTAAGACCATTAGAAAATACAACTAAGTAGTTTGTTAATCATCAAAATTATTCATTTAATCGAGTGGAATAGCACTTTGGGGCTAACAGCTTGGACTTCCATAATTTTGTCATTGGGAAGCCTTGTTGTAAATTTGATGGACAAGTGTTAGTCCTTACCTTTCATACTTGTTCAACTTATTTATGTTATGTAATTATGTTTTCGAGACCGTAGCATTTCTTCTAAAGTTTTATGTTTGTGTGTTAATTTGAATCCTTGCCGGATTCGGTTGTGTTTGGTTTGTCCTTGCCGGACTCATTGTTCTTTTATTTTGAATCCTTGCCGGATTCGGTTATGTTTGTTTTGTCCTTGTCGGACTTGTCGCATTTCAATTAAATCCTTGCCGGATTAGTTCACTTTGCTTCCAAAAAGAAATATTTTCAATATCTCTCTCCCATTCTCTCCCTCTCCCTCTCCCATTCTTTCTCTCTTTATCTCTTTCACTTCTCGTTTTTAATAAATCGAGTACATGAAATTCCGTTTGGTTTAGACTTTTGTTATATGTCATTTAAGACTTGTTTAGTCATATATTGATGTTTGAACTCGAGAATTTAGCACAATTGGGAATGTTTCGAAATGTTTCAAAAAGCTGTCAAAGTTGCTGTCAAATAAAAACTGCTACTGTGATTTCAATTTTCTGCCCAAACGGTGAGGAATTGGAAAAAATACTATTTGACAAAAGTTGTGCAGAATTGAATTTTACATGGACTCCTATGTACAGAATATAAAAATATTAAAGACACAGTTACTTACTGAGGTTTTAAAATTCCGCAACTATCCAAAAATGGTCTTTTATCAAATTTATTGTATATTTATTTCTCTCCTTGAACTAGTGCTTGTCCGGTTAGTCTTTTAACTTAAAATTTCAAATGCTTTCATCTTTGTTGTACTCATTAACATGTAAGCCCATCTTAGCTCATATGTTAGTAAGTCATACTTGTAGGAATCCCCGTGGGATCCTAATTTCGCTTCCGCATTTGTGATTGAGTTTTAATTCTTTCCTCTCTATCTTTCCTCTTCCCTCGCGCTTCGGTTTTTGGGGCGTGATAGTATAACAGATTATATATACGTATATATATACTCAAATCAGTTTATAGGGGCTTTCCTAGCTAGCTAGGGGCAAATTTGTGGTGTTTGGCAAAATAGCTTAAGGCACTAGTTTGACACACACAAAGTAGGCATTGCCAAACAAGGCATATAAAGTTGCCTAGGAATCTCTTAGGATGCTTAGGAAAATAACTTATGGCACTACAAATGACACACTCCAATTTGCACTATCCAAACAAGTCCAACACAAGTACTCCTACATTTATAAAAATTACAGTTTGACCCCAACAAAAGTATTTCTATTAAAATAAACAACTAGAAATACATTTAGCAATTAAATGAAAGTATAGGTTGTTGCAAACATGGGGAACTATACTATTGTTTCTCCATTATGGTGGTTGGTAGCACTCAGGTTGATAAAATGCGCATCATATGTGGGTGCTTGCCAACTTGGAGGACATTTTTCATTACCTAATGTGTACCCATTCGTGGTTTTTGGGTTGTATGGAGGGTAATATGGATAAGACATGTTTACCCAAAATTTTTTAAATAATAGAATATTTTTATTTTTATTTTTTTCTTGTGAGAGAAAAAGTCCAAATTTTTTTTTTAAGAAAAGAAGAAAAAATTGGAAATTACTTGGTAAAATCCTAACCTAGTTGCTTTCCCCGGCAACGGCGCCAAAAACTTGACACGATTAAAATGTTGTGCGCTCTTGTGCAACACCCAAGTATAGGTGATCGTACAAGTAATACTGGATAAGTCCAGATCGATCCCATAGGGACGGAATATGAAGAATATATACTAAGTTACAACCTGAAGAAAAAGAAAAGATTAATATAGTAGTGGAGGTTCTAATAAATTCTAATTAATTAAATTAAACTAAATAATAAACTAAAGCATAAAGAAACATAACTAATTAAACAAATAATGAGAGGTGTTAGAAACACGTGAATTCACATTGATCCTAACCATCTACCATGCATACTCATTAACGTTCAATGGAGTTCCTTTCTCTTCAGCATTCCGTATTTTTCTAAAGATAAAGAATCAATAGCCCTTACATGACCGGAACTATATCATCATAAGTGATTTAAAATACTTAGAAGATGGTTTAAAACAATGGTTAATACTTGCACTCTAAATGGTATTAGCATTCAAAGTGGTTTTCAAAAGTCATTGAAGAAAATAGGTTCAATAGAATATTTAAAACAGATTTCTAAAACAGAAAATAGGTTAATACTGGAACAATTTGATGACAGATTTCTAAACAGAAAGTCTTGGAATATTTAAAAGAATTATCTCAGGAATTAACAGGTTCGATCGATTGAAGCGTTCTCGATCAATCGAACTGCATCATCCTTCAATCGATCGAAATACCTTCAATCGCTTGATTGTGTCTCTGGTTCGATCGATCGAAATAACTTCGATCGATCGAGCTCAGGTTTTCTCTATAATACATGGCAGAGGTTGGGAATCAATGTTTCATCACATATTCCCAACGTCTAAACTACGGAAACATAATAAAACTAATGCAGATATAATATCCTAGAGCAATCATAACATATTAACTAGTAAACAATTAAATAAAGATAAAGGAACAGAAAAACCTAGAATAAATCTGAAAATAACTTGAAACAAACTTGAATCTTGAGTTTAACAATGGAAAAGGAGGAAGAAAATATCAAACTAAACTAATCTAATCTATTCCTAAACTAACCCTAAAACTACCCTAAAACTGCTGTTTTTTGTGTTCTGGAGCGTCCTTCTTGCATCTACTATCATAGAAGCTATTTATAGGGTTCCTGCAGACTGTACGCAACTTTTGGGGAAAAATAAAGTTCGATCAATCGAACTTCCTTCAATCGATTGAACTTTCAATTGATTGAACTATCTTCAATCGATTGAACTTTTTGCTTTTGACAGCTCTGCGTACCGAAGGGAGAATGGCCATATCTCTTCACTCGAACCTCGGATTGACCTCCGATTTGCTGCCACGCGACCGTAACTCATAGATCTACATTTTATATTTCTTGGGAAATCTTCCAAATCTGAGGTTTTCAATGTCAAAAATGGCATTTTCTCTGCTGCTTCTGTTGTTCTCTCCACCCGAATCACTTTTCTTTAGCAACGACTGCTTTCCTTGACCTATAAAATAGTGTAACAATACATGTTTGAGTCTTAACATCATAGAAACCACTTAATCATTGATATGCATCTAAATCTAGGAACTTGGGGATAGAAGTATGCATAAAAGACCATGTAATGCGCTATGAATATGCAGTTTTCACCTCTAATCACTTACCAGAATTTTATTACTTGTACGATCACCTACACTTAGGTGTTGATAAGAAAACGCGTTAGTAGGACGTCGTCAAGTTTTTGGCACCATTGCCAAGGAACGGCTAAAATAAAATATCAAAAATAAAAAATAAGTTAGGTCTAAAACTATTTCTCCCACTATATATATAAATATATATACATGTTCTACCTTGTAGATAATCTAGTTTTTTTTTATAAAAATAATAATAGTAATAATATAAAATAATAATAAAAAAGTGTAGATAATTTTCCTTTGATAAATATATATAAATATATATTCATAAGTATGTACGTGTCCATCTTCTAAAAAAAAAAAGAAGACATTTATATATACATTAGGGGTGAAAATCGGCCGGTTTTAGTCGGTTTTGTCGCCCAATTTTTTACCGCACCGACTATGTCGGTTTTCCTAAAGCAAGCACCAATTTTGACCGTGACATAGGTGAGTCAGTGTAAAACCGACTGTGTACATTGCGGTCACTGGCGGTCGGTTTTGATTTTTTGAAAGGAACAACATATCTTAAGTTTTCCAACTCAAAACACAAGGAAAAAAACAAGTAGATCTCTAACAAATTGAATCACTTTACTCAAAATACAAATAGATCTCACAAGATTTGAACACAGAATACCAATTTTTTTTTTACAAAAAATACAAATAGATCTCACAAGATCAAATATATATTAAATAGATCGAATCACTTTGTTCGAAATACAAACAGATCTCACCTTTAGGTTACAATCTGCTAAAAATGGGTGTTTCATTCATAGTTTCTTGTCATGGCCTGTCAATGACTTTCGTCCATGGCTTGTAGATGATTTCATCCATGGCTTAGGATGGTTTCGTCCATGGCTTTGGCCATGTCTTCTTCCTTCGCGCATGAGTGATAGTGAAAGAGGGAGAGGGGAGAGCGACTAGGGTTTTGTAGGGAGAGAGAGAGAGAGAGAGAGAGAGAGAGAGAGAGATCATCCATCAAAGAGAGAGAGAGAGGGAAGAACGACTATGCTAGGTTTCATAGGTAGAAAGAGAGAGCGACTGAATATTGGGGGCTAGGGTTTCAAAATAGCATCTCTTAGTATATATACTAATGATAAAATATGTACATATTTTATAATGTATATCGGTCGGCTCACGAAAAAACTCTCTTAAAACCGTCGACTGAACCGAAAAATTCAGTTTCTTAGTTATAAAAATCATAGACCGACTATCTTTACTATACACCGACCTAAACCGCATGAAACGGTCGGCTCCGGTCGGTTTGGTTGGTTCTGTGAAAAAAACTTACAGCCCTAATATACATATATAAACCTATCTTCTAAAAATAAAAAAATGTATATATAATATATATATATAAAATAAGACTTATATACACATATATATATATATATATTTGTGTCTTACCTTCTAAAAAAATAAAAAAATGTGCTCAAGTTTTTTTTTTTTTACTTAGCGCAATAATTAATAATAGTAATATTTTTACCACTTAGTTTTCTTTAACTTCATATGTCCTTAGATACTACTAAAGTTTTATATCAAGTACCACATCATTCTAATATTTCTACTGATTCATCTAGTATACAATTTCGTAGAATAATGGCTGAAATTGAAGGCATAGAAGGAATAGCTGATGATGCTCGTAGTGAACATGGGGATAATATACCACAACTTGTTTTACCAGAGCGTGAACAACATTCTTTACATGATCTATTTATCCCAGAACGAAACATCACTCCTTCTTGCATTCTACTACCTAGACATACATGAAACTTTCACTTTAGGCAAGGCATGATTCCACTCTTACCAACTTTCCATGGAATAGGGTCAGAATGTGCTTATTTACATATGCGTGAATTTGAAGAAGTCTATAGTACATTCTCTGATCAAAGTTGTCCCCTTGAGATTATCAGTCTCAAGCTTTTTCCTTTTTCTTTAAAAGATAAAGCTAAAGCTTGGCTTTTATCTCTCCGTCCTGGATCTATAACTTCATGGCATGATATGAATGGAGCCTTTCTAAAAAATTATATCCAAAAAATTTAACTAATAGCATAATGCGTCAAATTAAACTTTTCACTCAAAAAGAAAAAGAAATATTCCCTGAAGTTTGGGAACGTTTTAAAGACCTCCTACTAGCTTGTCCACATCATGGATTTGAAAAATGGTATCTAATTTATTTCGTTTATGAGGGATTATATCCAAAATCAAAGAAATTAGTTGAAACTATGTGTCAAGGAGAGTTTTTGAGTAAAATTGCTGATGAAGCTGAATCATACTTTGATTGGCTTGGTGAAAATGCTTCCCAGTGGAAAAAAGAAAAAATTGGTAGAGCGAAAAAAGCTAAAACAATTATACCAATTATAATCAGAAGATGAATTAACACTGAAATATGAAGAATTAGCATGTAAAGTAGAAGCTATAACAGTACAAAAAATAATCCACCTAAGAAGAAAAGAGAACTTTGTGACAATTGTCATATGCTAGGACATCCTACGAATGATCCTACGAATGAATGTCCTAATAGTTCAAATTGTAATGAAACTGCTCCAGCAGATATAAATGCTATGAATAATTATAGGGGTCCCCAAAACTCCTATGGTAATTCATACCAGTCTAACTGGAGGAATCCTCCAAATCATATGTCTACTAAAGAGGGTATTCTACAATTTTCAATCTCAAAATCAACCTCCTCAAAATAATCAATATTTACCTCCTCCACCCCAGTTTCAATAAACACAAAATAAATATCCTAATACACAGCAAAATTCTAATGTTTATGTGCCTTCGCACAAGAAAGTACAAGAGGAACCTTTCTAATCTACGATGCAACAATTAATACAAATCATGGGAAAACGACAAACATTTGTGGATATGATTAATAATCAACACAATTCTAAAGGAAAATGCACTTTTCCTGCCCAACCACAACCTAATCCAAGGGGCAACCACAAGGTGATCCCTCAAATTATGGTAATAGTCAACATGTACAAGTAAAAGCTGTAACTATACTAAGAAGTGGTAAGGCTGTTGGACGAGAAATTTCACCTTCTTTAGAAGAAATTAAGCCTGCAAATAAGGATGATAATATGCTAGACATTGAGGAAGAAATAGATGAAGATAAAATTGCTAATGAAATTGAAGTTGAAACCCTTGAAAAACAACAATTTTCTTAAGAAAATGAAGTATTAGATTCACTAGTGGAAAAAGAAACAGAGGAAATCCCTGAATATTCTCTTCCAATTCCTTATCCACAACATTTGAGAAAACACCAAAATAATAAGAGTCAAGAATATTTAGAATTATTTAAACAAGTACATATTAATATTCCTCTCTTAGATGCGATTAATCAAGTACCTGTTTATGCAAAATTTTAAAAAGATTTATGTATCGTCAAACGTAAGCAAAATGTAAGAAAGAAGGCGGATTCCACTGACTTCACTGAAGAAGTTAATTCCATCGTACAACATAATTTACCTACAAAATTTAAAGATCCAGGTACACCAACAATATCTTGTATTATTGGAAATCACAAAATCAATCTCGCACTCCTTGACTTAGGAGTTAGTGTGAACTTGCTTATTCTGTTTATTAGCAGCTTGGATTAGGTGAGCTAAAGCCTACTCGTATGGTATTACAACTTGCTGATAAATCTACAAAATATCCGCAAGGAATTTTGGAAGATGTTGTCAAAGTTGACAATTTATTTTTCCAGTAGATTTTGTCATCCTTGATATAGAGTATTAGATACTAATGTGTAAATACCAGTCATTTTTGGAAGGCCCTTCTTGGCTACCATTGATGTAACTATTCGAATCCGCAGTGGTATGATGGCTGTAATATTTGGAAATATGACTTTGAATATTAAAGTTTTTTCAAATCCACCACATCAAGAAGAAGATGAGAATAATGAAGATGTTCATGCTATTGAATCTCTATTACAAGAATATTTTAATATGACTTGTTATAATGATCCAGTAGAATCTATTATTAATAACTCTATTCAAAAGATAGACAGTAATAATCTACAAAAACATTGTACGCGTCAAGTATGTTTTAATGCAAATTAAATAGAAGAAATAATTCAAGAAGCAATGTGGACCACATATTTTGAACATTTACCACCAAAGACTACATTAACACTTTCATCTAATTTAAAATTCCACAGTTGGAATTAAAAAAACTCTCTAAAGAGTTTAAATATGCTTTCCTTGGTAGTAATGATATTTATCCCGTAATAATATCATCTTTCTGGACTCCAGTCAAGAAAATAAACTCATTAGCATGCTTCAGAAGCATAAAAGTGCCATTGGTTGAAGTATAGCAGATTTAAAAGGAAAAAACCCTTCAATATGCACTCACAATATATATCTAGAAGATAATGTAAAAACCTCAAGAGAAATCCAAAGAAGACTTATTCCTATTATGCAGGAAGTAGTTAAGAAGGAAGTTCTCAAACTACTCAATATAGACATTATATATTCAATATCCGATAGTAAAAGGGTAAGTCCAACACAAGTTGTGCCGAAGAAAGCAGGAATTACAGTTGTTCCTAATTCAGAGGGAGAATTAATTGCCACTCGTGTCACTACTGGATGGCATTTATGCATAGACTACAGAAAACTTAATGCTGTAACCCGTAAGGACCACTTTCCTTTACTTTTTATGGATAATGTTAGAAAGAATAGCGGGCCATAAGTATTACTATTTTCTAGATGGTCATAGTGGTTGCAATCAAATAGAGATCGCACCAGCAGATCAGGAAAAAACTACTTTCACATGTCCATTTGAAACTTTCGCTCTATCACCGAATGCCCTATGGTCTTTGCAACGCACCTGCGACCTTTCAAAGGTGTATGCTAAGTATTTTTAGTGATATGGTAGAAAAGAATTTGGAAGTCCTTATGGATGATATTTCAATTTTTGGCAAATCCTATGATGATTGCCTTAATAATCTTCAGAAAGTTCTCCAGAGATGTGAAGAAAAAAGTTAGTTTTAAATTGGAAAAAATATCATTTTATGGTCACTAAAGGAATTGTCTTAGGACATCTTATATATGAAAATGGGATACAGGTAGACAAAGACAAAATAGATCTGATCGCTAATTTACCTACTCCCTCAACTGTAAAGACATTCATTCATTCTTAGGACATGCAGGTTTTTATCACCGATTCATAAAAATTTTTTATTACTATTTCTAGGCCTTAAGGTCAATTATTGGTCAAAGACACACCTTTTGAATGGACTAAAAATGTCAAAACTCCTTTGAACAATTAAAAGAGCATCTCACTACTGCACCTATTATGTAATCTCCTGATTGGAGCTTAGCATTTGAATTAATGTATGATGCAAGCGA
This sequence comes from Hydrangea macrophylla, assembly GCA_033977485.1. Lineage (NCBI taxonomy): Eukaryota > Viridiplantae > Streptophyta > Magnoliopsida > Cornales > Hydrangeaceae > Hydrangea > Hydrangea macrophylla. Next base: position 59,389,511 of record CM066987.1, read on the forward strand.
CTTTGCCATTGGAGCTGTCCTAGGGAAAAGAAAGGATAAAAAGCCATTAGTTATATACTACGCTAGCAGGACTCTAGATAGTGCTCAAATGAACTACTCAACTTGTCACGCCCCAAAAACCGAAGCGCGAGGAAAGAGGAAAGATGGAGAGAAAATAATTAAAACCCAATCACAAATGCGGAAGTGACATTGGGATCCCACGGGAAACAAGTCCTAAACAACATACAACACGAGTCTAAACCGAACGGAACTTCATGCACTCGAAATTGATTAAAAACGAGAAGTGAAAGAGATAAAGAGAGGAAGAATGGGGGAAGGAGCGATTGGGAGAGAGAGAGATTTTTAAAACATTTTCTTTGAAAGCCAATTGAACAAATCCAGCAAGGATTTAATTTAAATGCAATACGTCCGGCAAGGACAAAACCAAACATAACCGAATTCGGCAAGGATTCAAATCATCACACATGCATAAAACTTTAAAAGAGATGCGACGGTCTCAGAAACATAATTACATAGTATAAATAAGTTTAACAAGTATGAAAAGCAAGGACTAACATTTGTCCATCAAAAATTACAACAAGGCTTCCCAATGACAAAATTATGGAAGTCTAAGCTTAAGAAGTTTTGTAATAAAATCAATACAACAATTTTCTTTTTAGCGCACTAAACTAATACAAACTTCCCAAAAGACTAAAGTTCACATGAGAATTATCCATTTACATGTCTAAGCACGAGTCTTCAAAATAGAAAAAAATGTCTCAACGTCTACGCGTCGCGTCATATGTGCCCTTTTGCCCTTATCAAGCTCACCTGAAAAATGTTTTGTCATTTTTATGAGAACGACGGCTCATAGAAAACATTGTAACAAGCTTATATGCTATCCATGACTAAAATGAAATGAGGTGCAATGGATCACCACCACGGCTACACTGAAATGATTAGAGCCTCACGGCTATGCATGAAATGTGTACACCTCTCTCGTTACCGGACTATGAGTCACTCACGCATGGAGTGTAGCATACCAACTTCCGAGAGCAAACCAAATATAGTTGGAGTTTGAATGTTTCTAAGGGTCATTCTCCCTGTCTCACATCACAACCTATATCCGGATTTCTTAAATAAAATTCCCTCGCATGGGGTTTTTCTCTTTTTCAAACAAAACCTTTATGTCGTGATAAATGGAATGCTTGCCGATTAGGCCTCACTGCATATGATGTTAACAATGATATTAAGGATGATCCACTACAATAAATTAAGCAATAATTCTAGTCCATTAGATATAATATCAAAGGTCTTAAAGAATGTAGTTAAATTACATAATTTGGCATTCCTAACAAGGATTTTCTAAACTAACGTCCTAGCATGCTTTTGCATATAAAGGGAGCATCCTAAGCACATCAAGCATCACATAATCAAATTTAGAACAACCAAAGCATGTAATTCACAATTTGGCATACAACTCTAAATTTACAACTTTGGGGAAAAACTAATGCATGTGTCCAAGTTATTATCTTAACATCATTCTAATCACATATAACACACCAAAATCACAAATTGCACACCTAAGGCATATAAATTATATTTAGGCAAAATAACCCTAACATTATAACTTTGGGGAAAGTCTTAATACATGTGTCTAAGTTCTCTCCTAGCATATAAGTGAACTCAAGACATCTTAGATAAGCATAACATATGGAAATGCAACAATGTAAATCTACCTCAAAGCTTTGAAATCCAAACAAGGAAATATTCAAGAGAGTTAGAAAAGGAAATCCCAAGTAGCTCCAAAGCTTGCCAAATCTTGAAGGATGCTTCAAGAAGACTACACTAAGCAATAACAACCCAAGGTTAGGATAGAAAACATAAAGTTAGTAAATCCTAGATTTGTTAGAGATTTGAAAACTTACCACACTAAGAATCTCCAAAAGAAAATGGTTAGGAATGTTAGGATATGTTCTAAACACTCCAAGGAAGCTATAAAAGAGAAGAGAAGTTCAATAAAAATCTAAAATTTTGAAATATAGTGAAACCCTAGAATTTGGGGGTTTTTTACAATGCTTACCGAATAATGATTCCAAGCTCTAGGATGATTAGAGATGCTAGATAATGAAGTTCTTGACAATCCCTTGAAATCTTGAAGTTAGAGATGGAAGAGGGATGAAGATCTTTGAAGGTTTTTGACTCTTGAAGCTTGAAAGAGAAGAAGAGAATGAGAGGGAGAGATTGAAACGTGAATAATGAGGGGAAAGGGAGAGTTGGCCAGCTATAGGAAGTGGGGTGGGGCCCACTGTCTAGTTTGTTCCAAAAAATGAAATGTTTGGTGTTCCCACGGACAGTCTGACCCAATTGTGTAACCCCAAAATTTAAATAAACACATCTACAGGCACAGAAGTAAATTTCTAAGCATATGAAAGGCCAAATAAAATAATTCAGTCATGCTCTGACATTAAAGATACAGTCAATTAAATAAAAGTCCACAACAGCAAAGGCAAAATTACCCAAGTTTCCTTTATAAAATTCTGAAACATGACAATCTATCCCCTTAAAAGGATTCTATCCTGGAATCCGGAATGGCAATCATGCAAAGGGAGCAACGACTTACTCACACCTTAAACAACAACAAAGGGAGAAACACAACAAAGCACCTAGCACCTAAAGGAACTTACACTACTCGGAAAAGAGATGAGGGTAGCTCTTCCTCGCTTCACCCTCGTCCTCCCAAGTTGACTTGAAAATACCATGATGATTCCACTGAATTCTCACCAACGGAATAACTCTACCTCGTAGCACACGATCCTTCCTCTCAAGAATCTGAACAGGTTGTTCCTCATACGAAGCATCTTCACTAAGAGGCAAATTAGTCCAATCAAGTACATACGATGGATTGGGATAAGGCTTACGGAGCGGATCGGGATTATATCGACGAAGCATCAAAACATGGAACACATTCTGAACACTCGATAACTGTGGCGGAAGTGCCAAATGATAAGCAACGATGCCAATCCTCTCAAGGATCTCAAATGCCCCAATAAACCTCGGTGCTAACTTACCACTCGATCAAATGCTCTAACCTAGGACAGCAATCTCAAACATGGACGGTCGACGATGATGGTCGGCATACGATTTTTGGCGACTCTGAGTTGTAATCAATTTCTTGTCTAATTACCTTGATCTTTTCAAAAGTCTCTCGAACCATATCGGGGCCAAGAATAATAGATTCACCTACCTCACTCCAACACAATAGTGACCTACACGGACGGCCATACAATGCCTCAGGCGGCACCATCTGATAACTGATGTTGGATGCAACTCGATTAACAAAAATTATTCTTCCCAATTACTACTAAGTGTCATAACATTACTCTCAACATGTTTTCCAAAATCAATTGGAATAGAAGGAGTTGAATACCCCATACTTACTGTAAATTCTACCAGGAAGGAAACACAACCTTCGTATAACGGTTAAACGCATCGACACTGATATACTACGACATCTCACGATCGTACAGACATGAATCACAGTAAGAGAAACTACTTTGTCGATCACTCTAAATGGCAACAAATGTGTAGATGTGGTCCAAACGATCTGTAAAGATCCAAAAGAGTGTTGTCCTTATGTAAAGTTCTTAGAAATGCTGTAACAGGCAATTTAAAATAATTGTGACAAACCTGTGATTCTCTGGTATCGGTCTTTACCTGCTGGCAAATCAAACAAATTCAACAATGGATCTCTTTAAACCTTTCCACCAATACTGGCGACGCAAATCAGGGTACATCTCTATGTCTCCCGAATGCACGACAAAACGGGAATGGCAGAACTCTTTCAACATATCTCCACGGCAAGCAATGGGAACGAACACTTGTTCTCGAGGTCTCAAACCTCTAACATCACCAAAATCCAACCCTGTCCTAAGTCTCCATTAAGCATACGGAATGTCAAGGCAATGGTCTCATTATCGAGTTTCTGCACTGCTAACAACTTCAAGTCAAAACTTTTGGTTTCACATTCAAGTTAAACGAGGAAATTTGGGCAAAAGTCTCCAAACCACAATTCTTAAAGTCATCACAACAACTCAGTATTCTCCACTCTTGAACCAGTAAATACACTAGGGTACACGCGAGTCTCAACATTTTCCACTCTTACATAAGTAAGGAAGCTAAGTCATGGTATACTTCTCGATCACGACATTGGCCTAGCTCGGGTGGCAATGCAATTCAAGTCATAGTCCGCTCATGTCTCAAGGTCACCCAAAGTTACATTTTTAATCACAGTTATAATTACCCAATGGCGTTGTCCCAAATTTAGATCTCTCTGAGTCAGGAATGTCTCATATGTGATGTCTCGTAGTCCTAAGTCATGGGTACCTCAATCCATGTTTAGGAAGCATACGGTATAGTTCAATCAACCCACACTCAGGGCTCAAACAGTATAGTTCAATCAACTCACGCTCAATGCTTACAAGAACATGTGTCGAAGTTAAACAAGTTTTGCAACTTTGGTATAACACATTCTCACCCAAAGCATCTCAAACAAAGTTCACCTCTATTTTAATCAACTAAGTTAATCGTCAAATGGGAAAATGTTTCCAACAAAGCAACGGTGGTAATCTACTAGTCCCAAGGAACTACGAATCTCAGATACAAAGCAAATCAATAACGATCCCAATATTAGAAGGATCCAGGAATTCTCCATTACCAGAAATGACATGTTTAAAAAACGTTTTACCGCGGATAATCAGTATCCATACTTAGATAATTTGGCATACATAGTTATCGGTGCACAATCACAAACTTGTCTTAGCAAGGATTAAACACACGACTTATCAAATGTACTAAAGCAGCAGGTGTGTTTGTCAAACTGAATGGTATAATAAGGGATTCATAACGTCCGTAACACGGGCAGAAAGTAGTCTTAGGAATCTCACGTTCCCTAGTGCGCAACTGGTGATAACTCTATTTCAAATCAATCTTTGAAACTAAACACGTTGAACCACAAAGTTGGTAAAAGGATCTACTGATTCTTGTAGTCACAAGATTCGATGTCATAAGCAATACTCAACTTAAGCGAACCATCTATCTTCTTGGCACAGGGAAATGGGTACTCTCCAAAGAGACAGATTAAGATGAATGAATCGCTAACCTATAAGTTCTCCAACTGAGTCATTAACTCTTTCAACCCTGTGGATGCCTACAATACGACGGCATCAAAATAGATAAAGTACTGGGTATTAATCTATCACACCTCAATTCTCACGGATAGGCGACAAGCCATGCAAATCCTTAGGGAACACATCGGTGTACTAACCCACAACGGGAGAGAAATCAATTAAATTTGGTTCATTCTCATCGGAAAATAAAACAAGCTATTTGAGGAGTCAATACGATTTTTACTGTTGTACCAACTATGAAATGGATATATTGGAGTCTCTATACGATCATCCACAAAATAATTAAGATTCCCGGATGGTAATGTAAATGCTACCTTCCTCTCGTAACAAGTCACAAGTGCTCGGTAAGTACTCACTGGTCCATACTCACAATCAAAAATCAAAGATGGTGTACTGGTCAGCTATCACAGCTCGTAGCCACGACACACTCGATCCAAGGGAACTAAGCTTCCAACGAAAGTATCAATTAACAACTAACAATGTAGGAACCAAATGATTGATTCCTCAACTCATTGATGATGCAAAAGGTGGTATCTGAAGGGATACGATGCGCCGATATCTACAGGCATAGTGGCACTGGGACTAAACATGAACAACTTACCTCAGATCACAAAAGCATCAGTATTACCCATGGAAGGTGCGGCGGCAAAAAGATTAAACTGTCCTTATTGTCCCCCCCTAGGGACGTTCAACCAAAAATTCTGAGTTGAAGGAGTTTGCTGTGGTGGTAACAAAGGTGGCCTACAAGCCTGCTGAATAGGTGGACGAATTGGGGGTGGTCCAACTGACTGTTCTTAGTCGGTGCACGAAGTTCTCTAACTTTTTATTCGAACTCAAATACCCAAACACTAATATTTTTTGGACCACTTTACTACGTACATTTTACTCGAATCCAACCACGTTGGTGCGTAGACCTGGACAAAGTCCATTCTCAAAAGTTCTTACCTTCATTCTATTGTCCAATGTTATATTGAAAATGAGACTAGCCGAAACTGTCACGCCTCCTTAACGAAGATTTCAAAAATTCAATCCTCTTAGCTTGACAAACTACAAATGAGAAATATTGCTCATGAAACAATCGACTGAGGGTGTTCCATAACATACTCTCCAAAGTCGGTGTAGTCAGCACTAACCCCTACTTAAATCTGACTAAAAAGTTACAGCGTCTACTCGAAGATCCTCCTCAAACCATACCAAGGTACTCCAAATTATGAATACATGCTCAAGCAACAGTTCCACTTGAATCAGGCATGAATCTCTATAGGTTAAACATTAATTCACACATCACTTGGAGGATACGCATACTTCGCATGAGATCACATAGCTCGCAACATTAATCATGTTCACATATAAAATATACCGTTTCCCTTCATAATTCCATTTACATTTACGAACGATGATACCCTATTGCTTTGTAAATCAACTCGATACTCAACATAAACGACAAGGATAGTATAGGAAAGGCAATCAGCATCAATATGGATTACTAGCAATCTTAAGCAACTTGTATCAATATTCATACTAATCAATGCCTACCATGGGAACACATAACACTGAGAATATGCACAGTTATAACATAACTGTAGGGCACATAAGCACAAAAGTCCCAAAGACTTTCACTCAATAATAATAAAAAATGCTCATGCAGCATCTCACTATGTAAAGTAAACGGTGGCATAGTCAAAACAATTAGCATTGAATGAAGAATCGAATGACTATTAACCACATTAAGCAACTCATAGGAGGGCTAATGCCATCCCATGGAGTATGTAAACATTTTACATGTAAGAAGATACTACGTCGAATGTGAAACATATAAACACCTTGAACATGTAACCATGTAGGTCCCAAAGGAATTCAACCTCTACACATGCCCGCACGGCATAGTATCATCTCAACGAAAAACCTCAATGAAATAAACGGAAAGCAATAAACAAACTTAAGCATGGATGGAAACGAAACATGCCCGAAGTAAACACCCATAGCCCCTAGGTATTCAAACCCGGTTAGCTCTGATACCAATCTGTCACGCCCCGAAAATCGAATCACGAGGAAAGATGGAGAGAAAAGAAGTAAAACCTAATAAATGCGGAAGCGACATTGGGATCTCACGAGGATTCCTACAAGTATGACTTACTAACATACAAGCCAAAATGGGCTTACATGTTAACGAGTCCAACAAAGATGAAAGCATTTGAAAATTAAATTAAAAGACTAACCGGACAAGCACTAGTTCAAGGAGAGAAAGAAAAAAAAAATACAATAAATTTGATAAAAGATTATTTTTGAATAGTTGCTGCATTTTAAAACATCCTTAAGTAGCTGTGTCTTTGAAATTTTCTCATTCTGTCAGCGATGGTCCATGTAAAATGCGATTCTGCACAACTTTTGTCAAATAGTATTTTTTCCAATTCCGCACCATTTGGGCAAAAAACTGAAATAACAGTAGCAGTTTTTTTTTGACAGCATTTTGAAGTGTCCCCAATTGCGCTAAATCCTCAAGTTTAAACATCAGAAAATGACTAAACAAGTCCTAAACAACGTGCAACACGAGTCTAAACCGAACGGAACTTCATGCACTCGAAAATTATTAAAATGAGAAGTGAAAGAGATAAAGAGAGGAAGAATGGAGGAGGGAGAGATTGGGAGAGAGAGATTTTTTTAAAATATTTTCTTTGAAAGCAAAATGAACAAATCCGGCAAAGATTTAGTTTCAATGCAATACGTCAGGCAAGGACAAAACCAAACATAACCGAATCCGGCAAGGATTTAAATCATCACATGCATAAAACTTTAAAAGAGATGCGACGATCTCGGAAACATAATTACATAGTATAAATAAGTTTAACAAGTATGAAAAGCAAGGACTAACATTTGTCCATCAAAAATTACAACAAGGCTTCCCAATGACAAAATTATGGAAGTCTAAGCTTAAGAAGTTTTGTAATAAAATTAATACAACAATTTTCTTTTTAGTGCACAAAACTATTACAAACTTCCCAAATTCACATGAGAACTATCCATTTACATGTCTAAGCACGAGTCTTCAAAATAGAACAAAATGTCTCAAAGTCTACGCGTCGGGTCACATGTGCCCTTTTGCCCTTATCAAGCTCACTTGAAAAATGTTTTGTCGTTTTTATGAGAACGACGGCTCGTAGAAAATATTGTAACAAGTCTATATGCTATCCATGACTAAAATGAAATAAGGTGCAATGGATTGCCACAACGGCTACAATGAAATGATTAGAGCCTCACGGCTATGCATGATATGTGCACACCTCTCTCGTTACCGGACTATGAGCCACCCATGCATGGAGTGTAGCATACCAACTTCCGGGAGCTAACCAAATATAGTTTGAGTTTGAATGTTTCTAAGGGTAATTCTCCCTGTCTCACATCACAACCTATATCCGGATTTCTTAAATAAAATTCCCTCACATGGGGTTTTTCTTTTTTTCACAAAACCTTCATATCGTGATAAATGGAATGCTTGCCGATTAGGCCTCAATGTATATGATGTTAACAATGACATTAAGGATGATCCACTACAATAAATTAAGCAATAATTCTAGTCCATTAGACATAATATCAAGGGTCTCAAAGAATGTAGTTAAATTACATAATTTGGCATTCCTAACAAGGATTTCTAAACTAATGTCCTAGCATGCTTTTTCACACAAAGGGAGCATCCTAAGTACATCTAGCATCACATAATCAAATTTAGTACAACCAAATCATGTAATTCACAATTTGGCATACAACTCTAAATTTACAACTTTGGGGAAAAACTAATACATGTGTCCGAGTTATTATCTTAACATCATTCTAATCACATATAACACACCAAAATCACAACTTACACAACTAAGGCATATAAATCATATTTAGGCAAAATAACCCTAACATTACAACTTTGGGAAAAGTCCTAATACACGTGTCTAAGTTCTCTCCTAGCATATAAGTGAACTCAAGGCATTTTAGACAAGCATAACATATGGAAATGCAACAATGTAAATCTACCTCAAAGCTTTAAAATCCAAACAAGGAAATATTCAAGAGGGCTAGAAAAGGAAATCCCAAGTAGCTCCAAAGCTTGCCAAATCTTGAAGGATGCTTCAAGAAGACTACACTAAGCAATAGCAACCCAAGGTTAGGATAGAAAACATAAAGCTAGTAAACCCTAGATTTGTTAGAGATTTGAAAAGTTACCACACTAAGAATCTCCAAAGGAAAATGGTTAGGAATGTTAGGAGATGTTCTAAACACTCCAAGGAAGCTATAAAAGAGAAGAGATGTTCAATAAAAATCCAAAATTTTGAAATATAGTGAAACCCTAGAATTTGGGGGTTTTCTACAATGCTTACCAAATGATGACTCCAAGCTCTAGGATGCTTAGAGATGCTAGATAATGAAGTTCTTGACAATCCCTTAAAATCTTGAAGTTAGAGATGGAAGATGGATTCAAATCTTTGAAGGTTTTTGGCTTTTGAAGCTTGAACGAGAAGAAAAGAATGAGAGGGAGAGAATGAAACGTGACTAATGAGGGGAAAGGGAGAGTTGGCAGGCTATAGGAAGTGGGGTGGGGCCCACTCTCTAGTTTGTTCCAAAAAATGAAATATTTGGTGTTCCCACGGACAGTCTGATCCAACAGTGTAACCCCAAAAATTAAATAAACACATCTACAGGCACAGAAGTAAATTTCTAAGCATATGAAAGGCCAAATAAAATAATTCAGTCATGCTCTGAAATTAAATATATAGTCAATTAAATAAGAGTCCACAACAGCAAAGAAGAAATTACCCAAATACCCTTTATAAAATTCTGAAACATGACACAACTATTGAAAAAGAATTGCTAGCTACAGTATTCTCCATTAATAAATTTAGGCAATACTTGATTGGTTCCCCTAGTGTCTATTTTACTGACCACTCAGCTCTTAAATACCTTCTTTCAAAGAAATACAGTAAGCCTAGGCTTATTAGGTGGATACTCCTACTACATGAATTTAATTTAATAATTGAAGACAAAAAAAGAGTAGAAAATGTGATAGCTGATCACTTATCCCGCCTCACCTTTGAGGATAATACCAGTGAACCCTTACCTATTCAAGACTCTTTTTCTGATGAACAGTTATTTTCTGTGGCTTCTCTGTCATGGTATGCTGATCTTGTTAAATATTTAGTAACTGGAAAAAGACCAGACAATTGGTCATCATCAGATAAAAAGAGATTCCTAGCTATTGTTAGGCATTTCTACTTTGATGACCCATATCTGTTTAAATATTATGCTGATCAGGTAATTAGGAAATGTATTCCTAATGAAGAAATTGAAAATGTACTCTTCATGTGTCAATCGTCCTTTTGTGGAGGAAATTTTTCATCCCGAGTAACTGCCATGAAAATTTTACAAAGCGGTTTATATTGGCTCACTATATTTAAAGATTCATATACTGTAAGGCTTGTAACAGCTGTCAAATGTTGGGCACTATTACGAAAAGAAATCAAATGCCAATGACCCCTATAATTACAATTGAAATCTTTGATTGCTGGGGCATTGACTTTATGAGACCTTTTCCTCCATCATGCCAACATATTCTATGAATATATTTTATTAGCAATCGAATATATTTCAAAATGGGTAGAAGTTATTCCTATAAGAAAGATTGATCACAATATAGTTATTGCATTTTTAAAAAATAGTATACTTTCTCGATTTGGAACTCCAAAAGCAATAATAAGTGATTAATGAACTCATTTCTGTAACAAGTCATTTGAAAAGTTAATAAAAAGATATGGAGTGACCCATAAGGTGTCGACTTCATACCATCCACAAACAAATGGACAAGATGAATTAGCTAATAGACAAATTAAGCATATTCTCAAAAAAATTGTGAATTCTAGTCGTAAAGACTGGTCTTCAAAACTTACAGATGCTTTATGGGCATATAGAACTGCTTATAAGACCCATTTGGGGATGTCTCCATATAGACTTGTCTATGGAAAGCTTGTTACATACTAGTAAAATTATAACATAAGGCATATTAGGCTATAGGACTTTAAATTATAATATTGAAGAAGAAAGAATTTTAAGAAAATTACAATTTAGTGAGCTTGAAGAAATTCGTAAAGATGCATATGATAACGCCCGAATTCATCAAGTAACTAAAATATATCATAATAAGAATCTTTTGCGCAAAAGATTTACCCCCGCTTATATGACTCAAGATTACATCTTTTTAGAGGAAAGATGAAATCTCGATGGACTGGTCCGTATATAGTCAAAAATGTTTATCCTTATGGAACGGTCGAGATTGAGGACCCTAAAGATGGAAATACATTTAAAGATAATGGGCATAGATTAAAGCCATTTTTAGAAAAAAATTGAACATGAGTTGGAATCCATTCCTTTGGAGGACCCCAACTATAATGCTCCTTAATATCTTAAATCATAATTAGTATAGGACATATATAGTGTATCAGAGTATTTATGTTCTCATAGTCCTACACTCCTATTTTGATCACTTTTTATATATATGAGTTAATTTTGTCATTATTATTCTATCTTTTCTTTGTTTATTTCTTTTTATTATATTTGTTATATTTACCTCCTCCTTACTTTTTCTCATCTTACTCATTAAGGGCAATATCAGACTCTGTTTGGGGGTGGGGGACGGTTCCACGATTAACACATGTTTGTTTGTTTTATCTTTATTTCTTAAATTATTTACCTAAAAAAATATTAAAAAATATGATAAGTTTTTTTTAGGGAGAGCTACACTAAAAAAGAGAAAATGGCTATAAATAGGGCCTCAAGCCCTAATGAACTTCATTTCTTTTCTCTTTTCTCTCTTCTTACCGTGGCGACTCTCTCCCTTTCTCTCGATCTCCCCTGATCTCTCATTTCTCCCATTTTCTTTTATTTCTTCGATCCAAAATCAAGATCCACTCTATCGATCACTAAAGATAAGATTTATAATCTAGAGAAAAACTTGATTTCGTTTTATTGTTTTTATTATTCCGATTTTGCTTAAGTTTTTATTTTAGATTTTTTTTTATTTTCTCTTTTCCATTATTTAATAAAAAATAAAATCCATAAGTTGTAGGTACTCGTGAAGAAGCTTGAAAATACCACTCGATCCACGACCTTACCAAGTTCTCAGATCTCTGTGTGGCAGGTGATATTTCTCCATTTTAGTATTAAACTACAAAAATGGACGACGCGCCACTTACAGCTCTTATGTATTATGAACTTTACCTTGTTATTTTCCTAATTATTGTCATTGTAATGCTGCGTTGCCCTTAAAAAAAAGGAAAAAAAAAAGAGAAAGAGAGAAAAATGTAGTTTTTTTTTAAAAAAAAAAATATTTCAGAATTAAAAAAAAAAAATTATATATATATATTAAAAAAAAATTCCCACCCACCCCCTCTAAGCTCTCTTTAATTAGATCTTGGCTGATAGTTAGAAGAAGTGGAGGGTAGAGTCTAGCCTCTCTTGTTGGCTGAGAGTATAAAAAATGGATCCGATAGTCGATGACCAGACGATAATGAGTCACTTGTTTCTGAGCAAAAGAATTGATGCCATCAAAAGGAAAGCTAAAAGGCTAGGATTGTTTGAATTGTTGTAGAGAAAAGTATTCTGGTTTAATCTCTCACAATGGCACTTATTTTAAAGTTTACTACTATTACAAAAAAATAATTCAAATCGAAACAAAAGAAAATTTTGGTTAAGAAAGAAGACTGGATCCTTTGATACCGAAATGAACTTTGGTTTCCCATCCCTCATTTTATTTTTAAAATCTATTTTCAGTATATTTCATAATTTTCAGTCAGGTCAGACTTTAAAATGATCCTACGTGTACATCTGACTTTCATTAGCTGGTTCGATAGGAGTAATTGCACGAACTCAACGTCACCAAATATTGTCTAGTGCGGTGATTGACCCTTGAAGTAGTGAAAAACTAGGTAAATCTAGAGTTATGTCCTAGCCTCTTACTGATGTTTTAGCTTGCTAGTGGTTCTAGACCCATCTCTTTTACTAGAGGTGGATGGCGATCGTGACAACTTAGATGCTCTGGATTGCGTACCCTCTTTCGTACCCTCTTGCGCACCATATATGTATCCAACCTAGTGGATGCGCTTTGGATTTTTCAGAAATTTTCCTTTTACTTCTATATAGGATAAAATTTGACATGTTTATGTTCTTTTGGGTATGTTAATAGCATACAACACATTGTCATATGTTTAACTACTTTCAAATGCTAAAAACTATTTAAACTTTAAATATTTTGAAATAGTGAGAATGTTTACTGAATCCAAATGGATGAGTAAACATAAACTATGCAGTTTAAAGACAAGTAGTGGAAACGAATTAACCCATATGAACTTTTGTGCCAATCTTTCTTTCTGAGGGTTGCTGTTCCTTTCAGTCTCATTCTCTTTGTCGTATCACTCGTTAAAAGTCTTATTATTCTTTTGGACTGATCATTAGAAGAGAACGTTCAGGATTTACCAAAATTTAGAACTTCTAAATTGCTTGAATGAACAAAGTCAATCTATTTTGAAAATGATTTATCAAATCTTTTCTTTCAAAAACACACCTTCTTTCACCTTATATTTCCTTATTCTCAGTTCTCTCCAAATCATGCCTTGCTCCACCTGGGAGTACAAACCTCACTTCTATATCTAGGTATGTGATTGGATTGTAATGACGTGGTGAAGAAAGAAACAAAGAAGTGGCAAAAAAAGATAAGAATACATATCATGTTGCCAAAAAAAAAAAAAAGAAACTGACAAAAAATGATACAAATGATAAAAAGGAGAAGAAAAAGAAGAGATTGGAATGAATTGCGCAAACACTCCAATCACATGCTTAGAACAAATACTCCAAATCTCCTAATCATCCTGATGTCTACCCAACACAAGTCAAAGTCCTACTGATTTTAAAGAAATTGATTTTTAAATTTAAGGGATAAGGATGTTCTCCACGGTAGATCGCTCTTCTAGTACTAAGTATTCTTTCATGAGACTTACTGTACTCTAAATGCCTATATATATTGAGTCATCAAAATGGAAGCAACTTCCCTTTCTTTGCTTTCCTACAATGTGAGATGTTCTCTACACTAGTTTATGAGAGTTTCTGTAATGTTTCAGAATTTTAATAAGGGTAATTGGGTAATTTCGCATGTTTTGTGTGGACTGGTATTTTAATTTACTGTATTTAAATTTTTCAGAGCATGATTAAATTATTTTATTTTGTCTTTCATATGCTTTAGAAATTAATTTCTGTACCCGTGGATGTGTTTATTTAATTTTGGGGTTACACCGTTGGGTCAAACTGTCCATGGGAACACAAAACATTTTATTTTTGTAGCATACAAGAGAGTGGGCCCCACCCCACTCCCCTATATGGCCGGCCACACCCCCCTCCCCATCTCATTTTCACGTTTCTTTTCTCCTCCTTCCTTCTCTTTTTTCTTCTTCTTCTCCTAAAGATACAACCTCCATAGTTCTTCTTCTCCTTCAAACTTCATTCTTCAAGCTTCAAGGGATCATTGGAGAAGATCATTTCCAAGCTTCCATTCACTCCCTAGAGCTTGCTTCTAAGTGTAAGAGCAATCTCTTCATCTCTTTAATAATCTAGGGTTTACTAAATTCTAGTCTCCCTTCTAATCTTGGGTTTTTCTTACTTTGTGTGACTTCCATGGAGCCTTTTTGGTGCCTCTAACATTGATAGGGCTTGAGGTTCTTGTTTGGTAAGCATTCTAGAAAACCCCCAAATCCTAGGGTTTCCATTAATTTCGAAAATTTGAGTTACTTATCACCATGTCTCTTTTTGTGAAGCATTGTTGGAGCATTCTTGGTGTTCCCTATAAATCCTTGCAACTCCATTGAAGCTCTTCGGTTTTCCTTTTTCTAGCTCTCTTGAATATTTCCTTGTTAGATTTCAAAGCTTTGAGGTAGATTTACATTGTGCAATTATATATGTTACACTTGCCTAATGTGTTTTGAGTTCATATATATGTGCTAGGAGGTAATTTAGACACATGCAATGGGTATTTCCCCAAAGTTGTAATGTAAGGGTTGTATGCCAAATTGTGGAATTATATGCCTTGGTTGTACTAGTTGAAAGTTTGGGGTGTTAAATGTAATTAAAATGAAGTTATGAGAATAATTTAGACGCATGCATTAGGTTTTTCCCAAAGTTGTAAATTTAGGGTTATATGCCTAATTGTGAATTTACATGTTTTGGTTGTTCTATAATTGATTATGTGATGCTAGACGTGCCTAGGATGCTCCCTTTATGTGTAAAAGCATGCTAGGACGTTAGTATAGAAATCCTTGTTAGGAACATTAAATTATGAAATTTAATTACATTCTTTGAAGTTCTTGATATCATGTCTAATGGACTAAATTATTGCTTAGTCTATCGTAGTGGATCATCTTTAATGCCATTGTTAACATCATATGCATTGAGGCCTAATCGGCAAGCACTCATGTATCACGACATAAAAGTTTTATTTGGAAAAGAGAGAAAAACCCCATGTGTGGGAATTTGATTTAAGAAATCCGAACGTGGGTTGTGATGTGAGACAGGGAGAATGACCCTTAGAAACATTCAAACTCCAAACTATATTCGGGTAGCTCCCGGAAGTTGGTATGCTACACTCCATGCGTGGGTGGCTCATGGTCCGGTAACGAGAGTGATGTGCATTTGTCATGCATAGCCTTGCGGCTTTAAACATTTCATGGTAGCCATGGTGGCGATTCATTGCACCTCATTTCATTTTAGTCATGGATAGCATATAGATTTGTTACAATGTTGTCTACGAGCCGTCGTTCTCATAAAAACGACAAAACATTTTTCAGGTGAACTTGATAAGGGCAAAAAGGGCACATGTGACCGACGCATAGACGTTGGTGTATTTTGTTCTATTTTGAGAACTCGTGTCTACATATGTAAATGGATAGTTCCCATGTAAATTTTAGTCTTTGAGAAGTTTGTAATAGTTAGAGCTCTTCAAGAAAATTGTTGTATTACTTTTATTAAACTTCTAAAGTTTGGAATCCATAAATTTGTCATCGGAAGGTCTTGTTGTAAGTTTGATGGACAAGTGTTAGTCCTTTTATTTATGTTATGTAACTATGTTTCCGAGACCATAGCATTTCTTCTAAAGTTTTATGTATGTGTGTGGATTTGAGTCCTTGTCGGATTCGTTTATGATTGGTTTTGTCCTTGCCGGACTCATTGTAATTGTATGGAATCCTTGTCGGATTCGTTTATGTTTGGTTTTATCCCTACCGGACTCATTCTATTTGTATGAAATCCTTGCCGGATTTGTCCATTTTGTTTTTAAAGGAAATGTTCAAAAATCTCTCCCATTCTCTTTCTCCCCTCTCCCCTCTTTGATCTCTTTCTCTTTCTCAAATATTCTCTCCTTTTACTTATGTTGGAATTATGTATATACATGTTTTTAAAATGTTTCCGAATGTGAAAATACACATGTGTGTGTGTTTAGAATACATCCCTTATATCTCTCTCTATCTCTCCCTATATCTCTCTCCCAATCTCTCCCTCTCTCCTTTTTCCTCTCTTTATCTCTTTCACTTCTCGTTTTTAATAAATTTCGAGTATATGAAGTTCCGTTTGGTCTAGGCATGTGTTATATGTCAATTAGGACTTGTTTAGTCATGTATTGAGGTTTAAATTCGAGAATTTAGCAAAGTTGGGAAGGTTTCGAAAAGCTGTCAAAATGCTGTCAAAAGTTTCTGTCATAGAAAAACTGCTACTGTTTTCTTTATTTTCTGCCCAAATGGTGCAGAATTGGAAAAAATGTTATTAGACGAAAGTTGTGCAGAATCGAATTTTACATGGACTTGCGCGGACAGAATGTGAAAATTTCAAATATATAGTTACTTACAGATGTTTCAAAATTCAGCAATTCTCCAAAAATGGTCCTTATGCTGTCAAAATTGCTGTCAAATAAAAACTGCTACTGTTATTTCAATTTTCTGCCCAAATGGTGAGGAATTGGAAAAAATTCTATTTGACGAAAGTTGTGCAGAATTAAATTTTACATAGACCTCCGCGAACAGAATGTGAAAATTTAAAAGATATATTTACTTACACGTGTTTTAAAATTCAGCAACTATCTAAAAATGACCTTTTATCAAATCTATTGTATTTTCCCTTTCTCCTTGAACTAGTACTTGTTCGGATAGCCTTTTTATTAAAATCTCAAATGCTTTTACCTTCGTTTGACTCGTTGACATGTAAGTCCATTTTGGCTTATGTGTTAGTAAGTCATCCTTGTAGGAATCCCCGTGGGTTTCCAAAGTCGCTTCCGCATTTTTGATTGAATTTTACTTCTTTCCTCTCTATCTTTCCTCTTTCCTCGCGCTTCGGTTTCCGGAGCGTGACAGTTTCTCATTAAAAGAGTGAAATCCCAGTATTTGAGTTAAAACTACAAGTTTTATGACTGCTGTTGATTATGTAAACTTCGAAGTTAAGATCGACTGCTTGACTTTTCAAGCACACACTGTAAGTTTAAAGAGTATAAAAAATGTTTCTATTGACAAACTGTAAGTGTGTGTGTTGCATTGCTATTACATACTTCAAAATTTCATTTTATTGCCAAATTTAATCCTATCTATTATAAAAGGATAAAATCTACCTGTAGACACCCCAATTTTGACCGGACGTCGAATTTAGGAGAGTGTCACCTCCGTGTCCGATGATGACAATGACCGAAAAATTCGAAGTATTCCAAGCTCTTCAGAAAATTCTCCAAAACGCGATAAAATTTCACAGAAAGAGGGAAATACCAGGTATTTAGGAAAATTCTGATATAAAATACAACTTTTGGAAAAGATATTCAAAAATAATTTGTTTCAAAAAGAGAAAAGACCTAAAAGGGGAATTTTAGTCAGAAACGGCACACGGCAGGCTTCTGCGGCACTCGGTGACAGCCGCACGGCATTCACAGAGTGCCGGCACGGCACTCATCAAGTGCCGCTAAAGGTTTCTGACTGCCGTTATCTTTTAAAGTCTGTATTTTGCAGAGCAATACGTATGCGCATGCAGATAAGAACAAAAAACTGATAAAGTAAGACTGACAAAATTGCGGCAATCCATTAATTGTCGCGGCATTTGGTGAATGCCGCGCGGCAATCATTAAGTGCCGCAACGGCATTTGATGAATGCCGCAGCGGCAGTCACGGACTGCCGCGTCAGTGTCTGGACTGCCGCGCTGGACAGCAGTCTGCATAATTTCAGAAAGTACACATTGTACCAACTAATGAGGGAATTACACCTGTTTTTTACTCCGAAATTCACCAAAAATACCTGGTAATTTTGCTTATAAAAGAGAAGGGATCTTCCTAAAAGAGAGAGACCAAGAAGAACACCAAGAGAGATATTGGGAGAGAGAGCATATACTTCTATTTCACCAACAATTTTTAGAGAAAACAAGTGTTTTAGAGAATTAGAGAGAAGAGCTTGGGATATCTTCAAAGAAAAGAAAACTTTGAGGATAATTTGGAGGTGATCCTCTAATCATAGATTATTAGCTTATCCTTTCTTCCCATCTCTAGTCTTAAAATCTTTCATTATTCTCTTTGTTCATCAAGTAAACTTAGGTGTTTTCTTTTGTTTCCATGTTATTTTTCTTCCACTCTCTTGTTTATTTTCTTCTCTTGAAGGTCTTGGAGATCTTCAATATCTCCTTTGATCTCTAGAGCATGATCTTTTGAACACCTATGTAGGCTTGTGCTTCACATAGGAAGTCAAAGTTTAATTAACACTTCACAAGAGGATCCAAGTCCACACTCATGATTTGGATCTTCTAAACTTGATGTCTTGAGGAATCCCTTCAATATTCCTTTAAGGCTTATGAGTCATGGTCATAACCCCCCCTCCCCTTTCTCCAATAACCATTAAATGGTAGGAGAATGTAGTTTTGAGTCTAAACCCATCTCCATGGTTTAGATTCTACAACTTATAGATTTCATGAAGTCCATCCATACTTCATTTGAAATCCATGAAGGATAAAGGTTTGTAGTCTCCCATGGCCATCAAATGGTGGGAGAAGTGGTTTGGTTTAACTCAACTTCATGGTTTAATAGTTGGAGTTACCAAATAAAAGTTGAACTAGCAAAATAAAAACAGTGAATCCATAAACTGTTTTTGATCAAAGATTTTTAGTTCGAAATCTAACCGTTGAAATCAAGTGAAACCAACGGGAAAGTGTCAATAACACATTGTTCTACCACTGTAATTTTTGTCTTGAGGTGGTTTCATGGTTAGAATGGTTTGATCATGGTTTTTGTGAAGCAACAACAATCTGTCCAGAATTTCAGAATAGTTTCAGAACAGCAACACTCTTTTGAAATAATTAAATCAGAGTTCTAATAAAGTTTCTATGACCCAAAATAATTTTTTCCAAGTAGATTAAGGTGTTAGGAAGTCACCCTAAAAAGAACAAAGCAATTCTGATTTTTTTACTATTTTTAATAAATCGTGCAAGAATTCTGGACAGGAGGTTGTAAGATGCTGAGTGACGTCTAGTGTTTTCCATATTCCCGGAGATCTAACCGTTGAAACTTCGATTTTCTTTTTGATTTGGAAACTAGACTCACAGAGGCATAACATATCCAAAAATCATTAAGATCCAACTGTCGAAAGTATTTTATTCCTATTTTTGAATGTCTGGTCTGCTCTCTGCAATTTTCAGAGTTTTTATGACACATTTGACTTACCTTGTAAATAAGGGCCTAAATGACTTTCTTATGATCTAAGATTTGAACCATGCTTTAATAATGATTAGTTGAGTTTGAATTCAAGGTTTAAGAGTATTTCATAGTTTATCCTTGTCCATGTACATGTTCAATCATATGGTTTGGCACTTGTAATTAAGATTTATTTGCTTTGGATTTAATTACATTAGATGGATTTAAGCTAGAAATTTAGGATTATTATTTCTAACATCATATTTTGCATATCATGTGGACTAACCCCTTGTTTTGTAGCGCTCTTAAGGTACGATTTTCTCAATCCCTCTCTAGTTCATTAAATTCCTTGATTTTTCACTTGATTTTTCGACTTAATGCGCGACACCTTAGAATTAGGTTTTTGCCTTATGTGTATATGTGGTTAGAGACTCTTTTAGGATTTTCTTTTGTTCGCATGCATTACACGTTTACTATCGCTGCTGGATCCCGGGTAAGCTCTCTTGTTCCCTATTGCACATCATATCGCTTGCTACTCGACATACGTGGCTTATGAATGATATTTTTGTCATTAGCAATTTTACACCCTTTGGACATGCTTTTGTGATGTATATGTATATATGTATTAGTTGAGGGCATGCTTAGATTAATAAATTTGATTAAAAGGATGTTGAGTAGAGGCCTATCGCAAGATAGGATGAGAGAGGGTGTTTTAGTCCGACGGGCTCCTTCCTCTCTCATTCCATAATCCCCGGACCTAGTTAATCTTTGGTTTCGCAAAAGATCAGTTTCCTTTTTAATGGTTTCTTAATTTTCCTTTTAAAATTAAGTGGCGACTCATTTGTTTTTGAAATTGAAATTTAGAAAAGATTTTAAGAAAAGCTGTGGGTAGGTCAACCTGCGATATCCACAATCTGGCGACTCTGCTGGGGATCGAACCCAGAATCTCTGGTTTCGCAGACCAGAATTCTGATTTTGGGTTCACTTGAGGATTAGACTTGAAAACATCCTTTTAATCGAATTAATTAATCTTTGTGTGCCTGTTGCATTTCACTTGCATGTCCAACCAGTCGATTGCACGGAACTATGACCTTGGAGGCTCGGGGCAACCCGGTCGGTCAAGTCATCATGGGACCGTGTGATCACCCTTGATCTCGTACCATGATTTGGTATATTAAGCATCCTATCGGATGTGTGTCAAGGGTCCCTTATTTGACCAAAACCCAACCTTTGCATGATAGTTTCCATAGAACCTTTCAAAAATTAGGGGATCAATTCTTGATTAGGGTTATGTGCTAGGGAGTTTTGTATGCCCAAAAGGGATTATTTGAGATGATGATGATACTTGCTTGATGAAAAATGTATAACCCCTTAATCACTTTTAGCAATTCCTTCTCATGTCCCATGACATTTGGGAACATGCTGAATCTTGGTTATAAGGTTATACTTCTTATATCATGTTAGCTAAGCATCATTGACCTTGTATGCATCCAAATTCATGAAAAGTACGGTGATAATCCGATCATGTGATCCCTCTACCCAAAAAAAAAAAAAAAAAAAAAAAAAAAAAAAAAAAAAAAAAAAAATTCTTAAGACCATCTTTGAAAACAAGTGGATTTTTGTAATTTTCATCCCAAAGTTTTCAATCGCTTTTTTCGAAAATCTTTGGAGTTCACTTTTGATTCAAGCTCCAAACTAATCTTTGAGAAATATTTTGGAAGAAATGCTTTTCAAATGAATTTCAAAGCAAAATTTTAATCAAATCATCGTCATTGAGAAACATTTTTCACTTGAGAGTTGTTTTGAAGAATCTCATCATGCTTTCCAAGTGAATTTTAAAAATATTTCGCCCGACCTTTGAAGGGGTAGTAAGGATCACAATGATAGGTGAAGTTGGCGCATTTGACATGAATGAGGATTCTATGTGATTATGTGCTTTAGGTGTTAGGACTAGAATTTTCCTTTCTTTTGCATATAGAGTAGGCACACACACACACATGCATTTGCATCCGCATGACTTACAAAATAAAGGTTTTGCTAAAATAAAGAAAAAAGGGTTTTTCTAAAAAGAAATTTCCAAAATTTATTGTAGGAGCAAAAATAGCAAACCAAGGGTGGTTTAGAGGTCCTACGGCAAGGTTAGTGAGAAGAGGATACGTCGAGATGGCTGAAGAGAGAAACAATGAAGAGATGACCGGACTGAGGGTACTAGTTGAACAGCAGGCAGAACAGATGCGAAGACAGGCTGAAAACATGAATCGAATGATGGGAATGATAGAGGAGCTGAACCGCCGACCGCCACATGTGGTTCCACCTGTCATGGACCCGCCTATGGGAGGAGGAGACGGGGATTGGTTCGACGACCAAGAGGCACATTGGAATGATGCGCTGAGAGCCAATAGGGACAGGGAAAAAGATGAGAAGGAGAAGCTGCTGACCGAGAAGATAGAAAAATTGGAGAGGGTAATGCGCAAGGCTCAAGGGGTGGATACCTACCTAATGGAACTGGAAGGGTTGTATGACGGAGTCCACGAGACACTGCCGGCCGGTTTCAAAATGCCCGTCTTTGACAAATTTGATGGCACAGGCAACCCCCGCAGTCACGTCCGAATGTGTATCGGGGCTTTCCAACCAAGCGGATTGAGCACTATCATGATGGCAGTCCTATTCCAACAGACTTTGACCGGAGCCGCTCTGTCTTGGTATCTCACTCTTGAACCAAGCAAAACCAGGGTATGGGAAGAAGTGATTAAAGCATTCGTGGCGCAGTACGAATACAACCAAGACTTGGATGTTACTGTCCGAGATTTGGAAACAACCAGGCAGGGGAACAAAGAATCATTCGCTGAGTACTTAAGCCGTTGGAGAGGGAAAGCTGCGAAAATGGTACAAAGACCGTCCGAGAAGGACCAAATCCGAATGTTGATGAAAAATCTACAGCCAGTTTATCAGGAAAAGATGAGATTCCAGTCAATCAATACCTTTGCTGAGGTATTTGACGTAGGGACGAGAATCGAAGATGCGATCCAAGAAGGAACAATCAAGAAGGAAGAACCACAGAACCGATATCGAAGGCCTAGTTATGGGTCGAATGGAGGGCATTCGGGGGGTCACTCTGGCCCCACCGATGTCAATGCGCTTAGCGAGCCGGAGAAGAAATTCGATATCACCAGAAGTCGTCCAAGGGGAGGGGAAGACAAGCCAATGAGGAAGTTTTCAGATTTGGGAGTATCATTATCAACCGCCCTCGACAGGCTGTTAACAAAAGGGCATCTCTGCCAGCTGGAACCTCGACCCCCGCCGAGTCCACTCCCGCCGTACTTCAAAGGAGATCTCTACTGTAAATATCACCAACAAAAGGGCCACTCGACCGATCGATGCATGAGGTTAAGGCATGACATACAGGACCTCATTGACAACAAAGTGATATCCGAGCCACCTGTCAAGGCTCCCAATGTTACCAAGAATCCACTGCCAAACCATCGTGCCGTACCGCCGCCGCGGGGTCTTTACTTCTTGGGAGTAGAAGAAGTGACATTCGATCCGTCCAAGCTAATCACCAAGGTCGGGGAACCAAGGAAGTTCTATCAGCTACCAGAAAATCCGGAAATCTGTACGACTGGAAGCCAGCCAGGGATATGGGAGAATGAAGCAACGGAGCGGTCAGATTGGTGGGTCCAAGAAAGCAATGATCGGAACATAGGCCTGGTAGGGGAAGATGATCTATGGTACCAAAGCGACGAAGAGGTAGAAGAGGGCCCAAAGACCGTTTCAGAAACCGACGATATTTGGGCAAAAGAAGAAATTGACCACTTGACTCGGTCTGGTAGGCACTTCAAGCCACATGAATTAGAGGAAGATCACCCGGGGAGGGAGCTGGAGAAAGGGAAAGGAAAGATGAACGAGGAAGAAGAAGAGGATAGAGTCCTCAAGCAGATGAAGAAGACTCAGGCTAACATTACTGTTTGGGGATTGCTGATTGCCTCCAAACGTCATAGGCAGGCGGTCCTAGACGCCCTTAATCAGTCTGACGTGTCTATCGACACCACCCCGGAAGACCTTGTAGGGCTGATCAATAAAGTTCCAACTTTGGCTATTGCTTTTTCATCAAATGATTTACCACCGGGAGGGCCCATGTTCAATAAGCCTTTGTACATCACTGTTGAATGTTTGGGGAACACCGTACCCGCTTGTCTCGTTGACAACGGGTCTGCTCTTAATGTGTGTCCTTTCCGCACAGCCAAACGAATGGGCTTGGATGAATCTTCTTTTGTGCCGTCTCAACAAAAGGTCCGGGCATATGATAACACCCAAAGGACAGTCATGGGCATCATCTTTCTTAATCTTGCTATCGGATCAATGGACAAGGAAGCTGAGTTCCAAATCATCGATATCCCCGCTTCTTTTAATCTGCTGCTGGGAAGACCTTGGTTGGACAGTCTGGGCGCTATCCCATCGACAATTCATCAAAAAGTTAAGTATGTCTGGGAAAACAAAGTCTGTGATATCCTCGGAGACAGTTGGGTTCGATCATCTGAAGCATCGTCGAGTGCACCGGTCCTAGAGCTACAGCTACAAGAAGAAGAAGCAAAAATGGGAGGATTCGAGTTCATCGGCGCGATAGAAGAAGGAAAGTCGGGAGAGTCCCTACCGCCCCATTTTGATCAATGTGCTAGTCCAGTCGTCGCCGGAATCATGAAGAAGATGGGTTTCTTTCCAGGATTGGGGTTGGGGAAGAACCTTCAAGGCCTGCCGGAGGCCCCAAGAATCCCTACTCAAACTCATACTCACGGTCTCGGGTATCAACCAACAAATAAGGAGCTGAGAACCAAGAAGAGGGCCGTCAACGCACCGATGGATCCTTACTTGAAGACCCTCAACGGGTATTTTGTGAAGGAAGGAGAAGATTTCCCCTTCTGTGGTTTCCCAGAACCATGGATGGATCAAAAAGACAAATGCATGAAGCCGGGGTTCGAGATCTTCTTCTCCCATGAATTTTCTGAGTACAAAGACCCATTTTTGCAAGTACCTGAAAAATCTGTTGCTGCCAAAGACTGGGTTGGTATGCTGGACGGTTCGACCATGAAAGATCTGTTAGGCGAAGGAAACGCAGAAGTCACGAAGGAGGATCCTGGGAAGACCAAAGGTGAATACGTCGAGGGCATAGTGGAGGAAGCCGCCGAAAGTGAAGAAGGTGAGGAAGGAAAGGCTGAGGAAGAAGAGATGGAGAAAATGACCAAGACAGGAGGTCCGGAAGAATACTTTATTACTGGCCTGGGAGGAGAGCACAAGAAGGAGTGGGTTCTTGAGTCTAGTGATAGGTTCCCCCCACACCCAGAGTCTGTAATGGCCCAAATGAGGCGTCTTTCGATTTCCATGTCTGTTGTAATCACTCCAAAGAAAATCAATGAAAGTATGACTGATTCTGCCTACTCGAACGCGCTTAATGAATGTGATGAATGTGATGATCATGAAATACCTATTGAACTGCAAAAACTAATTGAAAAAGAAAAAGAATCTGCATGTAAAATCATTGAGGACACCCTAACAATTAATCTTGGAAATGAGAATAATCCTCAAAATGTCTTCATCGGCTCTACACTTAGCAATAAAGAAAGTACAGAACTAATCAGTCTATTAAATGAATTCAAAGATGTTTTTGCATGGTCTTACAATGATATGCCAGGTATCGATCCAAAAATAGTCCAACACCACATCCCCCTCTTTCCTAATTCCAAACCCGTAAAACAAAAATTGAGGCGAATGAGGCCAGAATGGGCACTCAAAGTAAAAGAGGAAGTTGAAAAGCAATTAAGAGCTGGATTCTTGATGGTCACCGAGTATCCCGAGTGGATTGCCAACATTGTGCCTGTCCCAAAAAAGGATGGTCGTGTTAGGGTTTGCGTGGATTTTCGGGATTTGAACAAAGCAAGCCCTAAAGACGACTTCCCATTACCCCACATCGACGTGCTGGTTGATAACACCGCGGGACATGAACTTCTATCTTTCATGGATGGGTTCTCCGGGTATAATCAAATCCTCATGGCTCCCGAGGATAGAGAGAAAACCACGTTCATCACTCCGTGGGGAACATATTGCTATAGGGTCATGCCATTCGGACTCAAGAACGCGGGCGCAACCTATCAAAGGGCTGCCACCACACTACTGCACGATATGATCCACAAAGAGGTAGAGGTGTATGTGGATGACATGATTGTGAAATCCAAAAAGAGGAGAGGGCACCTTGAGGCTTTGAGAAAATTCTTTGAGAGATTGAGGGAGTTCAAAATGAGGCTAAACCCGCAAAAGTGCACATTCGGAGTCACCACCGGGAAGTTATTAGGTTTCCTTATTACTCAGAGGGGAATAGAGGTGGATCCTACCAAGATAAAAGCAATAACCGAAATGCAGCCACCAAAAAATGAGAAAGAACTGAGGGGATTTTTGGGGAGGATACAATTCATCAGCCGCTTCATTTCCAAACTCACCTTGACCTGCGACCCACTTTTCAAACTACTCAGAAAGGGAGAGAGATTCAAATGGGACACTCCGTGTCAACAAGCCTTCGATAAAATCAAAACCTACCTCCAGAACCCACCTGTTTTGTCACCGCCTTCACCTGGGAGACCCCTGTTACTTTATCTCTCCGTATCCGAGGATTCGATGGGATGTATGTTGGCCCAAGAAGGAGAAGAGGGGCACGTAGAGAAAGCCATTTACTACTTGAGTAAAAGAATGGTCGGATATGAGTTGAAGTACTCACCCTTGGAGAAGGCTTGTTGGGCCTTGGTTTGGTGTACCCGTCGTCTCCGTCACTACATGCTAGCCTTCCCCGTGACCCTGATATCCCGAATGGACCCATTAAAATACCTGTTCGAAAAACCCGTCTTGACCAGTAGGATTTCCCGTTGGACTATGATGCTGGCTGAGTTCGACATCAAGTATGTCACCGCCAAGTCTGTAAAAGGAAGGGCTGTCGCCGAGTTCTTAGCCGATCTCGCTATAGAATCTGAGGACAAGGGAGACTTCAAGTTCCCAGATGAAGGAATAATGGAGGTCAAGGAGGAGTTGTGGAAAATGTACTTTGATGGAGCAGCCAACCAGTTAGGTTATGGAGTCGGAGTCATTCTCATAGCACCCGAAGGGGTCCCTACCCCATTGGCTGTCAAACTTAAATACGACTCAACCAACAATACCGCAGAGTACGAAGCCTGCATAATTGGAATGGAAGCGGCCTTGGCTTTGAAAGTCGGACGGATTGATGTCTTCGGAGATTCCAACTTGATCATATCCCAGATCCGAGGAGATTGGAGGGTAAAACATGAGAAGTTGAGACCTTATCATGACTATCTGGAAAGCCTGAAGGCACAATTTCAAAAGATTTCTTTCTACTATCTCCCCCGCGAAGAAAATCAACTAGCCGACTCTTTGGCTACTTTAGATCAATGATCCAAATTCCTTCCAAAATTGCCATGATCCCGCTATCCATAGAAGTAAGGAATCAACCGTCATTTGAAAAGATCGCGGCCATAGAAGGAGACGACGAAGTGCCGTGGTATGAAGATGTTTGGAAATTCATCAGAGAAGGGGAATACCCCGAGGGAGCCTCAGAAAAGGACAAGAAGGCAATCCGACGATTCGCTGCCCAATTCGTGGTCTACGCGGACAAACTATGGAAGAAGTCCTACACCGGGTATAATTTAGAGTGTTTATACGGAAGGGAAGCTAAGAGGATGATGGAGGAGATACATGAGGGAGTATGCGGGCCCCACATGAATGGGCACATGCTGGCAAAGAAGATCATCCGGCAAGGGTACTATTGGACGACCTTGGACAAAGACTGTTGTGAGTATGTCAGAAGGTGTCACAAGTGTCAGATTCATGCAAATCTGATGCATACCCCGCCGTCACAACTCTATAGCATGACCACCCCGTGGCCATTTTCTGTGTGGGGAATCGATATCATTGGTGAGATAGTCCCGAAAGCTTCCAATGGACACCGATACATCATCGTGGCAATCGATTATTTTACCAAATGGGTAGAAGCAGCCTCGTATGCAACCTTGAAAGCCAAAGATGTGGTGAGTTTTATTGAGAAGAACATAATCTGCAGATATGGAGTCCCGAACGAGTTTATCTCCGATCATGGTAGCCATTTCCAGGGGGAAGTTATCCCGCTCTTAGAGAAATATAAAATCACTCGCCATCAATCATCCCCGTATAGGCCCCAGACGAATGGAGCAGTAGAGGCAGCGAATAAGAATGTTAAAGCAATCTTGGGGAAGACGACAGATACATACAAAGATTGGCATGAGAAGCTGCCATTCGCTTTATGGGGATACCGGACCTCAGTGAGAACTTCAACGGGCGCTACGCCATACTCATTGGTCTACGGGATGGAAGCAGTCCTTCCAGTCGAGGTGGAAATACCCTCTCTCAGAGTCTTGACAGAATGTGAAGTGACGGAATCAGAATGGATACAAGGAAGATATGAGGAATTGATGCTGCTTGATGAAAAGAGGTTGACCGCAATAAACCATACTCGGGGGTACCAGAAGAGGATAGCTCGTGCTTTCAACAAAAAGGTTCGCCCGAGGAAGCTTGCTGAGGGTGACCTGGTCCTCAAAGAACTAAAAGTGCCCGTTTATGACCCCAGAGGAAAATTCAAACCCAACTGGGTCGGACCATACATCATTAAGACCCTCCTTTCGGGAGGAGCGGCTTATCTCATGGACCTGGACGGGGTTGAATTTAAACAGCCAATTAACCTCGATCGCCTCAAGAAATACTTTGCTTGAAACCATTTCTTTCAGAGCCTCCTACCTTGATGAACTACGCTTGACCTGATTCCCGTTAGGGGATACGTAGGCAACCCACTCGGTTCGGTCATTGTAAACTGCCCCAGAAGGCGCCTCCTTTCAAACCTCAAGCTGAACTACTACAGGCCTGATGCCCACTCGGGGATAAGTAGGCGGGCTCTCAAAAAGCCTTCGGCCCAAGAAAACCTAAAAACAAGAAATGTGGGTACCAAACCAGGGGCAAACTGGCGTTTGCCCAGAATCACTTCGAAGCCTTAAAACCAGGGGCAAACTTCGTTTGCTAGCCAAAAGACCCAGATACAAAACCATCCCTCAGGTCACCTGGCTGTCAAAACAAGTACTATAAAGGAACAAATGAAAATTCATGGAATAGAATGAGTGGAAAACAAAATAGCAGAGTAAAGAGCCAAGTAAAGACATTGAAAGGAGAATACTTCGTAAAAGATTAATTAAAGGGGTGAACACTTCTGATTTTATCATGACAACACTTCTTTAAAAGGAAAATAATAATAAAAATCACATTCAAAAGCGTGAAAAGAGTAGGCAGGGTCTGTCAGAAAGTTTTGAAAAATGGCGAGCTTTTCCCTGTTTTCATCTACTTTATTATGCATGTGTCTGTCAAGCTCGCCTTGCAACCAAGGCCTGGATCTCTAGAAGATACTGGGTAGTAGGCACGGTCGGAGCAGGAACCATCAAGAACGGAGCAGCCATCCTACTCGACCAAGCCTCTATGAAAGCCTTCACAATGGGAGGACGCAGAGTAGAACCCCTGGTGAAATCATCAGTCACAGATTCAGTAGTATCCTGCAGAAGCCCAAATTGGCGAACCACCCGATCGGGAATGTAGAAGGTAGTGGCACTCAAGCCCGGCAGCCAGATGCCAGGTCGCCCCGGAAGACGTACAACAACAGAACGAGGAGTCCATTGAGGGCAGATCCAACAAATGTCACTGGAAGAAAGGCCCTGGAGCCAAACAAGCCACGCGTCGGCAGAATGAAATAAGCAATGGACCTCCATACGGTCATAAGAGAGTGGCCCGCGAAGATGCGAAGGGTGAATGAAGAGGTCGAGGCGTTCCATGAGCCAAACCTGCAAGACGAAGGGTGCCCCGGTAGATAACATGGCCCCGGTAACATAGGCACGGCTCAATCCGATCAAAGTCTCGCCAAGAACCAGCATAACAGCACTTTTCATCTCCCTCAAACCACAGGCAATGGGTATGAGAATATCAGAAGATGACTGGAATAGGAAATAAGAGAGCATGGCAATCGACAAGGCACTACGTCGGATGATCTGGTACCCACCATCATAAGGGTCCCCTATAGGAGCATAAACGGAAGAAAGGCGTTCGAAGTCGATCTTCCCATCATGAACAAAAGAACTTGCCGCATTTTGAGATATGTGGAGAAGAGTGGCTAAGTCGCGGACATACCCGGCCTGAATTAAAGGGACCACCAATTCAGCAGAGGGATCAGTGTGCAAAATGGCGCTGAATTCCTCGAACAGAGGACAAATCTCCTGAAAACCAAAACGGAAGACGTTGAGAGCGGGGTCCCAACACTGAATAGCAGCTCGAAGTAAGCCCTCATTCAAATTCATGCGTCGGAAAGAGAAGAGATCGTTCAACCGGAAACACTCAAAGTTGAGCTTGTCAATACCTGAGAGAGTATCCATCCATGGGAAGAGGATTTGAGAGTTAATGGGGGTCATTGGAAGAGAAAAGAAGGAGAAAGGAGATGTTTTGCGGAATGTTAGAAGAAGAAGGGTATAAGTAGGGGGATAAAGCTGCCCACCAGATCGCGGCACTCGATAAAGTGCTGCGGCACTCCATGAAGTGCCGCGCGGCACTCCGTGAGTGCCGCACGGCATTTACTGACTGCCGTTGCGGCATTCTCTGAGTGCCGCGAAGGCTTATCCGAGTGCCGTTCTGAGTTTCCCATCAGCCAGATTTTGTTTGTACCTCGAGTAGCCCACCTGCAAACAGAAAACTAAAAAGAGAGGCAATGAAAAACGTGCGCATCATGCAGCACGTGCAAATACATTCATTCATTCATTCATTTTGCATGCATCAAATAAATAAAAGAAAACAGCAGCATTCAAATGCTAAGATAAAGTCGGGACCAAGCCATGGTCCCACATACGGTGAATGAACAGAAAGCATGATGAAATGTTTAAAGCATCTACCCTATGAAATAAAGGAAAGCATCCATCAAAATAAAGCATGTATATATATACAGTCATCCATCAAAATAAATGTAAATCCTCCCAGAACCCTCAAAAATAAAAACAAAAGCAGAGTCAGCCGCGACCCCGACCCCGGCCGCGAGTCTGGCGAGTCGTACGTCTGAGAGGCTCCTCCTCTGACTCAGTCCCGCTGCCTCCACCAGTCCCGCCATGTCCGCCGCTACCACCGCCTCGGCCTCTGCCACCGCTAGTATCCTCGCCGCCACCTCCACCACGTCCAGCGCCACTACCTCCGGGGGCATCGCTGAGAGGGATGCCAAACTGCTGGAGCCGCTGCTGAAGCTGCCCCACCTGCTGGGACAGGACTCTGTTCTCCTCCATCTGGAAGAGAGGGGATGAGTCCAGGAAAGTATTGAAAAGACGTCTAGAATATGAAAAGGGTGGAAGGTCATACCTGGGCCCTCAGCTGAACCGCAGCAGTCGCCCGAGCTCCCTCAGCCTGAAAACAAAAACCGAGAATAAAGGTTAGTAAAAAGAGAGAGATGCAATCCCAGTCCAAAGTAGGAGTGGGGATGAACTTCTTACCATCCACTCGCGCCCAAGAACCCACTGTCGCACGCTATGGGCATACGCCAGGCCCTCCTCCGCATAAGCACGCGGGACAAGATCATAGTGAATAGGAATGGTGGGGGCGCCCTGTGAGAGTCGGGGGACCGTCGTCACGTGAGGCTCGCCAAACGAGACAGTCGACATAGTCCAGTCCCACTCGGGCAAGGCAGGAGCTCGAACCGCAGCAGGAACAGGCTGCAAACAAAAGAAATAAAGCATGGGTAAAGAATAAAAGAAAATTCACAGAAATAATAAAGGGATCGTTTACTCACCCGAGTCACCTCCATCAAAGGGAAGTTCGGCATCAGCTTGGCGGCACGGAAAGCCGCGTATCCTGACGGGTCGTCCAGAAAGCCATGGATACCGAAGCCGGCTCGAGCAGCCGTGAGATCGTCGTCCTGAAGTGTGTCTGTGGCCCTCATAGAGTCAGGAGGAGGGAACGGCACAAAGAACCCAGGGGCCGCTATCGACTGCCTAGTCACTCTCTCTCCCAAGTACCACGCCATACCCTCTGACCCACCATCAAGGAGTCGTCTCGTCGGGTCATACCCGGCCGACTCTCGAATCCCCGCACTAGTCTCAGGCAACACCCTGAGCCATGGCTGCCAGTGCACATGCCCCTCCCTCAGGTTCGTCAGGAAATTCCTGAACGAAACAAAATCATGGGCCCCGGTCTTCCTCCCGACCCTATCCTTCGCCCATTTCAGCCCCTGGGGCATTATAAGGGCGTCGGCGTCGCGTGTCTGCGGAGACATCATGCGAAGATACTCGTGGGACCAAATCTGTGATACAAAGAGAGAAGAAAGAAGATTATTCTCACACTTAAGAGAGGAAGAAAGAAAGCAACATGATAATATAAGAAAAATATACCTCCCACGCTCTCCAATACCCGCCGGTACCGGCCGACCTGTCCGGGGAAATGGCGCTCATATGCCTATATAGGATGGCCAACCCTGTACCGACCCAGTCGTACCTAGCAACCTGGTCCAGACGCTCCAACGACGCTACCAAGGAAGCGGAAATCCGGTCCCCTCTGGTGCTCAACAAGGAGCACCCCAGCACATACATCAAGAAGCCACGGGCCATCTGCTCGTCTGTAAAGCCGGGTTTCCCCCGGAAAGTATCCATGAACCATCGAGCAGTGACCAAGGCCTCCTCCGGGACCACCCCCAGCAAGGGCTCCATCCGATCCCACTCCTGATCCGAAAAGTGCCGCAGGGGCTCCCCTCCGAACGGGATCCCCGTAATCATGCTGAAGTCTAAAGGGGTCATCGTCATCTCCCCAAAGTCAAAGTGGAAGGTACTCGTGGTATCCCACCACCGTTCGGCCAATGCAAGCATCTGCTGAAGGTCGTTGGAGCTCTTCGTCAAAAGCTTGACGAAGTCTCCAAACCCTGCGGCATCCACCAGAGCCCTCACAGCCGGGCTCAGCTCTATATACCACTCGTGGCCGTGGGCGAGGCTACCGTGCCCCTTCAGCACCTTTGGCTGCAGCTGCAAGAAAAGAATAAACAGTTTGTTGTTAGGGGATGGATAAAGAAGAGGGCAACAACAGCAAGTAAATGATTAATAAATGGAAAGTCAAGAAGTGTTCACAAAAGATTTCACGTTTGTTTGAAATGAATAAAAGAAAAACATTCAATGTTGTAGCAAGGTTTCGAAAAGAAAAGAAAAGAGAAAAAGTAGTTTGTCCGCATTTTTTTGATTCCAAAATAAGTACAAGGAAGTACGTGGTCGCAAGCATTCAGGAGTCAGTTTCAAATAATAGAAGGGCGCCTAGAACGTTCGGGGAAGTCCACAAGTGTAATAAGATACGGGAGAAGTTTCAGGATTGTGTATTCATGGATATTGGATGTTTGAAATTTTTTGATTTTCAAAACCTTTGATGAGAAATTAAAAGTTGAAAGAAATGAAAATAGTAACAAATAAAAGGATGAGTATTCGAAAGAATTCCAATTTAACACCCAGTTTATTCCCGAAATAAAAAGTTTTGTTGCAAGGGGCATGAAGTGGGGGGGGGGGTTCAAAACACCACGAGCATGTCGTCCGGAACAGGGTATCTAAAGTCATAGCAACCCTACGGTATATCCACACAGGAAAGGAAATGCAAGAAAAGAATACAAAAATAAGAGAAGAGGGGTGTTTACCTCGCGCTTGAACGCGCGGGCCGACAGATGCTCGTCAGGATCCCTCAATAAAAGCGTGGCGTCTGGGTGATGCGTGGCAGTATACCTAGCCCTCTTCTTGCGTCCTGAACCACTCGCCATAACACTGTCAAAGAAAAGAGAGAATTCGAGCGTTAGATTTATGAAAATTTTGAAAAAACAGTGAAATAAACAAGTTTAATCAAGCTCTGATCTAGCAAAACTAACCTGGGAATATCGTGGATCGATATAGAGGCAAAGAAAGAATGAGGGAAAAATTTCTCCAGAGAGATCTCGAGATGAAGAGAAGGAGAGAATGAGAGAATGGGAAGAGAACCCCGGCGGTTTTAAGCCACTGCCCTCAAACGCGGCACTCATTTTTCCGTGCGCGGCAGTCGGTTAACTGCCGCGCGGCACTCGCCGAGTGCCGCAACGGCACTCCGTGAGTGCCGCGCGGCAGTCACGGACTGCCGCGAAAAACCGCGTGTGCCGCGATTAAGGCGGTTCATAGATATTTACTTTCCCCCCAAAAATTCAAATCAAGTCCCATAAATTGAGTTTGAGTCCCCAAAATTGCTCTCATTGCACTTTTGGCCCTCAGGGTCATTTCATAGGTACACTTTGACTGCAAATTTTGGAGTTCCAAAATATTCGAGCCCGTGGGCCCCCCATTTTTTTGAAATTTGAGATGTTTGAGCTCGTGGGCTCCCAACTTGTGAAAATTTAAAATATTTGGGCCCGTTGGGTTCCCAATTTTGAAAATCGCAATATTTGAGCCTGTGGGCCCAGATTTGTAGTCCCGGTTTTCGCAACGGATTTGCGATTAACCCTCGTTTGGAGAATATAACGGATTTATATTCCCGGTTTTCGCAACGGATTTGCGTTTACCCTCGTTTTGAGAATATAACGGATTTTATTCTCGGTTCTCGCAACGGACTTGCGTTAATCATCGTCTTTGAGAATATAACGTATTTGTATTCCCGGTTCTCGCAACGGACTTGCGTTAATCATCGTTTTTGAGAATATAACGTATTTATATTCCCGGTTCTCGCAACGGACTTGCGTTAATCATCGTTTTTGAGAATATAACGTATTTATATTCCCGGTTCTCGCAACGGACTTGCGTTAATCATCGTTTTTGAGAATATAACGTATTTATATTCCCGGTTCTCGCAACGGACTTGCGTTAATCATCGTTTTTGAGAATATAACGTATTTATATTCCCGGTTCTCGCAACGGACTTGCGTTAATCATCGTTTTTGAGAATATAACGTATTTATATTCCCGGTTCTCGCAACGGACTTGCGTTAATCATCGTTTTTGAGAATATAACGTATTTATATTCCCGGTTCTCGCAACGGACTTGCGTTAATCATCGTTTTTGAGAATATAACGTATTTATATTCCCGGTTCTCGCAACGGACTTGCGTTAACTCTTGAGATCAAATCAAAAGCACCTTCATGACAGATTTGCGTATGATTAATCTTCCCTGACTAAAACGTCACGAAATGTGCGTGGGGAAAACATGATAAGCACGATATTTACACAACTAGGTCAATTCAGAAAACACCATTGCATGGCACTTGCATCACGACGGGATAGGTGCATCCATCCGTATGACTACTCGCGTTTGTGAATGTTCGACCCCGTGCCTGAACTACGCTTTGGTCTGATTCCTGACAGGGATACGTAGGCAGCTCACCGTTGAGCGCGACCAACTTGAACCGTTTATGAAGCTGTTTCTGCAACGCATTTTGTTTTACCCAAATTCGACAGTCTGGTCAAAGGCCTGTCTTCACACAGGCTTCGACATTCGCTTGTGGCACGCGTTGCTCCACAAGCTCTGCCGAAGAGGGGCAAACTGTAGACACCCCAATTTTGACCGGACGTCGAATTTAGGAGAGTGTCACCTCCGTGTCCGATGATGACAATGACCGAAAAATTCGAAGTATTCCAAGCTCTTCAGAAAATTCTCCAAAACGCGATAAAATTTCACAGAAAGAGGGAAATACCAGGTATTTAGGAAAATTCTGATATAAAATACAACTTTTGGAAAAGATATTCAAAAATAATTTGTTTCAAAAAGAGAAAAGACCTAAAAGGGGAATTTTAGTCAGAAACGGCACACGGCAGGCTTCTGCGGCACTCGGTGACAGCCGCACGGCATTCACAGAGTGCCGGCACGGCACTCATCAAGTGCCGCTAAAGGTTTCTGACTGCCATTATCTTTTAAAGTCTGTATTTTGCAGAGCAATACGTATGCGCATGCAGATAAGAACAAAAAACTGATAAAGTAAGACTGACAAAATTGCGGCAATCCATTAATTGTCGCGGCATTTGGTGAATGCCGCGCGACAATCATTAAGTGCCGCAACGGCATTTGATGAATGCCGCAGCGGCAGTCACGGACTGCCGCGTCAGTGTCTGGACTGCCGCGCTGGACAGCAGTCTGCATAATTTCAGAAAGTACACATTGTACCAACTAATGAGGGAATTACACCTGTTTTTTACTCCGAAATTCACCAAAAATACCTGGTAATTTTGCTTATAAAAGAGAAGGGATCTTCCTAAAAGAGAGAGACCAAGAAGAACACCAAGAGAGATATTGGGAGAGAGAGCATATACTTCTATTTCACCAACAATTTTTAGAGAAAACAAGTGTTTTAGAGAATTAGAGAGAAGAGCTTGGAATATCTTCAAAGAAAAGAAAACTTTGAGGATAATTTGGAGGTGATCCTCTAATCATAGATTATTAGCTTATCCTTTCTTCCCATCTCTAGTCTTAAAATCTTTCATTATTCTCTTTGTTCATCAAGTAAACTTAGGTGTTTTCTTTTGTTTCCATGTTATTTTTCTTCCACTCTCTTGTTTATTTTCTTCTCTTGAAGGTCTTGGAGATCTTCAATATCTCCTTTGATCTCTAGAGCATGATCTTTTGAACACCTATGTAGGCTTGTGCTTCACATAGGAAGTCAAAGTTTAATTAACACTTCACAAGAGGATCCAAGTCCACACTCATGATTTGGATCTTCTAAACTTGATGTCTTGAGGAATCCCTTCAATATTCCTTTAAGGCTTATGAGTCATGGTCATAACCCCCCCTCCCCTTTCTCCAATAACCATTAAATGGTAGGAGAATGTAGTTTTGAGTCTAAACCCATCTCCATGGTTTAGATTCTACAACTTATAGATTTCATGAAGTCCATCCATATTTCATTTGAAATCCATGAAGGATAAAGGTTTGTAGTCTCCCATGGCCATCAAATGGTGGGAGAAGTGGTTTGGTTTAACTCAACTTCATGGTTTAATAGTTGGAGTTACCAAATAAAAGTTGAACTAGCAAAATAAAAACAGTGAATCCATAAACTGTTTTTGATCAAAGATTTTTAGTTCGAAATCTAACCGTTGAAATCAAGTGAAACCAACGGGAAAGTGTCAATAACACATTGTTCTACCACTGTAATGTTTGTCTTGAGGTGGTTTCATGTTTAGAATGGTTTGATCATGGTTTTTGTGAAGCAACAACAATCTGTCCAGAATTTCAGAATAGTTTCAGAACAGCAACACTCTTTTGAAATAATTAAATCAGAGTTCTAATAAAGTTTCTATGACCCAAAATAATTTTTTCCAAGTAGACTAAGGTGTTAGGAAGTCACCCGAAAAAGAACAAAGCAATTCTGATTTTTTTACTATTTTTAATAAATCGTGCAAGAATTCTGGACAGGAGGTTGTAAGATGCTGAGTGACGTCTAGTGTTTTCCATATTCCCGGAGATCTAACCGTTGAAACTTCGATTTTCTTTTTGATTTGGAAACTAGACTCACAGAGGCATAATATATCCAAAAATCATTAAGATCCAACTGTCGAAAGTATTTTATTCCTATTTTTGAATGTCTGGTCTGCTCTCTGCAATTTTCAGAGTTTTTATGACACATTTGACTTACCTTGTAAATAAGGGCCTAAATGACTTTCTTATGATCTAAGATTTGAACCATGCTTTAATAATGATTAGTTGAGTTTGAATTCAAGGTTTAAGAGTATTTCATAGTTTATCCTTGTCCATGTACATGTTCAATCATATGGTTTGGCACTTGTAATTAAGATTTATTTGCTTTGGATTTAATTACATTAGATGGATTTAAGCTAGAAATTTAGGATTATTATTTCTAACATCATATTTTGCATATCATGTGGACTAACCCCTTGTTTTGTAGCGCTCTTAAGGTACGATTTTCTCAATCCCTCTCTAGTTCATTAAATTCCTTGATTTTTCACTTGATTTTTCGACTTAATGCGCGACACCTTAGAATTAGGTTTTTGCCTTATGTGTATATGTGGTTAGAGACTCTTTTAGGATTTTCTTTTGTTCGCATGCATTACACGTTTACTATCGCTGCTGGATCCCGGGTAAGCTCTCTTGTTCCCTATTGCACATCATATCGCTTGCTACTCGACATACGTGGCTTATGAATGATATTTTTGTCATTAGCAATTTTACACCCTTTGGACATGCTTTTGTGATGTATATGTATATATGTATTAGTTGAGGGCATGCTTAGATTAATAAATTTGATTAAAAGGATGTTGAGTAGAGGCCTATCGCAAGATAGGATGAGAGAGGGTGTTTTAGTCCGACGGGCTCCTTCCTCTCTTATTCCATAATCCCCGGACCTAGTTAATCTTTGGTTTCGCAAAAGATCAGTTTCCTTTTTAATGGTTTCTTAATTTTTCTTTTAAAATTAAGTGGCGACTCATTTGTTTTTGAAATTGAAATTTAGAAAAGATTTTAAGAAAAGCTGTGGGTAGGTCAACCTGCGATATCCACACTACCTTTATTTTTACATTTTGAAATTTAAAATTGAATTTTTTGGGCATATTCACTGCAAACCCTCATGAGACAACACCGTACACTATGAGTAACCTAGGGGTTTAACGGCTTGTTGCATATGCTAAATGTAATCGCGATTCCTGCGACAGTGAGTTAGGTTTTATTTTCTTTAGTCTACTCCTACTTTTATTAACTTTTAGAACAATTTCTCTTTCACTTCATTGCTAGGGACTAGTAATAAACTAGTTGAGGGGTGTAATAAGCAATGAATATTGCATATTCATGTGCTAATATAATAGATATAGTGCTCATTTAATCTCTTAATCCCTAGATTTATAGGCATTTTGGAATTAATATAATTTAATGATGATGTAACTTAAATGTGTGTAATTATGTGCTTTTACATGTTTTATATGCTTAGGTGAAAATGAAGTTGAAATAATGTAATGAAAAGACGGAAAGAAGCAGCGAACACATAGGATTATCTCCCATGCTCATTTGTGCTTATTATAAATTAACGTTGTCAAAAGCCCAACTACTAGTCTTAGACCAAAAAAAAAAAAACAAACAAACAAAGAAAGAAAAAAACTAACCATGAAGAAAAAGCAAGGCGATTAATGCCTTGAAAATGACGTTTCTACATATATATATATGTAACAGATAGGAAAATCTTCTCTCTCTCTCTCTCTCTCTCTCTCTCTCTCTCAACAGATTGATTTGAGTTGGTGTCCGAAGGAAAAATTTGGGCAAAGATTGAAAAAATGGCCACACTTCACTTTCATCCCTGTTCAATGACGAATTCAATGACGCATCTTCATCTTCCTTCAAAGTATCCTCGTCTATAAATAATATCCACTGGAAGAAGAACTGGAGAGGGGAGGGGGGAGGGGGTGGGGGGTTCTTAAATAATTGTTTTCTTGTAGTGTCTTATTTAATTTGTAGTAGTAAAATATTTCTATTGAAGTTTTGATTTCAAGATCCAAAGTCTCTGTAATTATTTTCATCTACTGTATGAAAAATTAGTTTTTTGATTTTAGTTTTATTAATGTTTTTAGGATAGTTGGTAGTTGTAGATCTTCCCTAAAATAGATTGAAACCTCAAATTTCCAGTTCTTGTAACAAAAATTTTGTTCACTGTAAGATGGAATTTCCAATTAAATCTTGGATTCCTGTGCTACGTAGTTGTTATAATCACCTATTAGAGCCCTAAGCATACCCTATCCATATTCTATTCCCAAATTAGATTAGGATTTGATTTGGCCTTGCTCGTGTTCTTGGAGTTCATCCACTGTGACCCAGCAAGAATTCAAGATTACAGGTTTAGTATCTTATTTTTGGTTCAGTATTTCAACTCATTTATGTTTTATTAGCTTAGTTGTACTAAACTTTGTTATTTTGCAGATCCTATGAATTCAATCGCAACTATTGTTAACTGAAGAAAAAGTGTATTAATACTAGTTTTCACTCTTATCTTGGTGTTATGACCTTAATCTTAATTGGATAGTGATTGTGTACACCTATTCAATTTTTCTTTAAAATTTATTTAGAAAACAGTTTCAATTCCAACAATGGTATGCTAAACTTTAATTGTGAATATGCAATAAAAACTTAGAAATCACAACTTTTGTGCACTAATCTTAAATGGGCAGATTTATCTAGATGGATTGTTTTTCCATTGCTAACCAAAAATATCTATAGTATATGACTATTTAACATATTTATAGACTAGAGCTATATTGTACTTCACAAGATTACATATTTGAGATAAGAATTTAATTCTGTGAATTGTCAAACTATGCCATTTGTCATAAAAAAAAAAAACACCTAGCATACAAAACAATTTATTTAATAAAGTTTGTATTTCAAGTATGTGTATATATATTTGTATCCATTAATGGACAAACAATCGTGTAGTGGCAGAGTGGTGGGGACTGAATGTCGAATAACCCACGTCCGCGGACTTGAGTTCGAACCTGGCTACTGCCCGATTGATTCTTTATTTTTCTTTAAATTAAACGATGTTGCTTCATATCAAACCTGACACACTTGATATGACTTCAACTGGTACAAGTTTATTTTCAAATAAAGAATCACTCTGTTTAAAAATGCCAAAGCCTTCCAAAATCATAAAAGTTGCGTGATATAGCTTTGATTTGCATATTCCCAATCCATTTAAATAATTTTTTCCAAGTTAATTAATATTTCCCGTTTTTATATAACTTAGATTAAATACTTGTACTATTTCCATCTTTCACTAAAATAAAATCCAAAAAGTTCATTTCATGTGAATCTAGCTATTATCTCATTTTCTTCCTTTTCTTACTAGCATCTCAGCTAGTTTATTTTTAATGTGTTTCGTTAAAATCTTGATTGTAATACTAAAAAAATAGCTTTTAATTAGTTTTCCTACGAAAAGATAACTACTAGTAGTTTAGGAAAAGCCCCAAAAATCAATCATCTTTTATTTTCTTTTTAGGGACAAAATAGTTACTTCCAATCTTAAAAAGTCTTTTACCGTTCCCTGTGGGTTCGACCAGGTCTTATCAGAACTTTAATACTCGTAGGATCACCTACACTTGGGTGTTGATAAGAAAACGCGTTAGTAGGACGTTGTAAGGTTTTTGGCACTGTTGCCGAGGAATGACTAAAATAAAAAATAAGTTAGGTCTAAAACTATTTCTCCCGCTATATATATATATAAATATATATATACCTATTCTACCTTATAAATAATCTAGTTTTTTTATTAAAAAAAAAGAAATAATAATAATGATATAAAAGGAAAATAAAAAAAACTATAGATAATTTTATTTGATAAATATATATAAATATATATTCATAAGTATGTACGTGTCCATCTTCTAAAAAAAAAGACATTTATATATATAGTGGGAGAAATAGTTTTAGACCTAACTTATTTTTTATTTTTTATTTTAGCCGTTCCTCGGCGGTGACAAAAACTTGACGACGTCCTACTAACGTTTTCTTATCAACACCCAAGTGTAGGTGATCTTACAAGTAATAAAGTTCTGGTAAGACCAGGTCGTACAAGCTACTATCGAGTTAAGACATATATGCAAGGATTGTACTTTACATTTAGAAGATCATAATCTTTCCGTTAATCTGATTGTCCTAATAATGGAAGACTTTGATGTGATATTAACAATCATTTAGTTCATGGAGTACGTACCATGTTAAGATTGTGATTCATCAATAAGAACTGCGAGTACAAATTCTATGTCTTGCGTAAGAATATAAAAGGGTGAGATTAACTTGTTAGACACCAACTCATGTGTAGAAGCAAAGGAATCCTTTCTAGTCTACAATGGCCGGAACATCCCAAAATCAATCAGGAAGACTATCCAATGAGTTACCCTAAAAAATTGACCCCACTAGTGTGGTCGGAGCAATCATTCAGAACTTATGGAAAGTATGTAGCAAAGCCACCACAGGTAACTTAGGAGACAAGCTATATGAACATTTTCTCACTGAATCACCTACGCCACTACATGGCGAACAAGGATCACAACATATTGGATAATCCTCGGAAACCGCTGAACTAAATAATGAACAAAGACTTGAAGAACTCAGGAAAGGCAAGAGGAAGTCAGACAAAGACTTCGTGGAATACAAGTACGTGAGCAAGCCATGTAACGTCTTCTATAATTGTGACAATCTAGGCCACATAATTAAGAACTGTGGGATGCCAAGAAAGCTAAGCTTCGCTAGCTTACACCAGAAAAAGATGTGAAATAACAACCAAGAACAAAAGTTGGTGAGAAGAAGAAAAACACGACAATGCAAACTATACCACTTAATGGACCACTCAATATTTATTTCAATTTTCAGATGCCTAGGCATTTTTCCAAAGGCTGTATAGAACCCAAAAGGATAACAAGGCAAGTTACACAATGCCATTACTGTGGCAAGATGGGCCACATTTGCAAGAATTTCTAGGCACCGAGAAACTGCAATCAAGCCCTGTAGTACGAATATTACATTAAGGACTTTTTGGGATGGGATCCCTAGGCTTTAGTCTTCTCTACTTAATGTATTTTGGGATAATGACCCCTTTGTTTTGTATGATGCATATACTAAGCTAGTAGCCCTTTCCTTTGTATGTAAATAGAAGTTGGTATGATCTATGTAATCGACTATGTGAATATTTTGGGCTTATCAATAAATTACTTTGCACATCTGGTGTTTTGATACTTACAATGCTCACTGTCTCACTAGATGAATAATAGTGGATATACAGAGAGTTGATAACTAATTGATAGAAAATATCTATAAGTACGCAACACACGAAACACAACAGCAGGATCAATGAGAAATGCAAAGAACCAACAGGGAAGGCTCCCAACCCTAAGGAAGTCAGATGTTTTCTAAGACTAGTAGGAAATTTGTGGAAGGATTTTCAAAAATAGCAGCCCCTTTGACTGGTCTGACTAAGAAGGATTCAAAGTTTGAATGGATTAAGTACAAGCATGCATTCCTAGAATTGGAAGAGAGACTTACCACAACACCAATGCTCGAAATACCAAAGAGTGGTGAGAAATTCAAAAATTTAAGTAACGCGTCTTATCAAGGACTAGGATGTGTAATCATACAAGATGAAAATCTTATTGCCTATGTTTTGAGGTAGTTGAAACCAAATGAGTTGAATTACCTAACCTACGATCTAAAATTTGCAACAATCATGTTTGTGCTTAAGATCTAGAAAACACTATCTCTATGAAGAAAATTTTGATTTGTTCTCAGATCACAAGAGCCGTAGTTTCTTGTTTACTCAGAAGGAGCTGAACTTGAGGCAACATAGCTAGATGG
Source organism: Hydrangea macrophylla (assembly GCA_033977485.1). NCBI lineage: Eukaryota > Viridiplantae > Streptophyta > Magnoliopsida > Cornales > Hydrangeaceae > Hydrangea > Hydrangea macrophylla. The sequence goes on from CM066987.1 coordinate 59,432,818, forward strand.
AACTTATTAAGGATTTCGACGTTACACTTGAGTAGCACCTCGAAAAAGGCTAATGTAGTCACATACACCCTAATTCAGAAACCTCGAGAGATAATTGTTTCTCTAATGACCAGAGAATGACAAGCATTTGAAACAATGACCACAGTTGACAATCAGAAAATCGTAGATGACCTTATTTTAATCATGTCAACGAAGAGTTCTATGTCATCATAGGAAAACCAACATTCTTACAAACCTACTAGAAATTTGAATTAGACGTATGAGTTAAGAACCCACAATTATTCTAAGATTAGTCAACTTAGATTTTTGGACGAAATCTTTATTAAAGAGGGTAGAATCTAGCAACCTATATTTTTTAATTCCCGTATTTAATAAATGTACCAATTTTTTTTTTTGTATTTATACTATATCATATGGTTCGAGATACTAATAACAGTAATAATGATATTGCCTTACCATTTATATATTATATATATATATATATTAATTGGGTTTTAACATTTTGTAGTGTGATGTGTGCATATATGAACTTCCCAAACACGCCCTAACCCTTTGCTTGGGTTCTACCCAACCCAATTCGCCAAACAAAGCCTAATAATATGTGTGTTAAGTGTATGTGTGCTACATATGTGCATGTGTATGGTATAGAGGCTATGTGTGTGTGTGTGTGTGTGTGTGTGTGTGTGTGTGTGTGTTGTTATGGGCCACTAGTTGTGAACTTGGTCCCCAAGCATAAGCACTATATGTACACACAGTCTCACACAACTCTCTACATACACTTTCCACACAAATCACACAAGATGCAACACTGAGAGAAAGGAGAAAGAATTATAAAGAGTTACAGTAGAGAGAAAGAGAGTTCATAGAGGAGGGAGAAAGCTTGAATTCTATAGCTCGGAGTATTACGGAATTCTCGGATTTTCATCACAGAGTACCAATTCAATTTTGTGAGTATTATAAACTCAATCTTAATGTATATTTTAGTATCTTAGAGATATATATATAGTCCTTTGGATGTGTGTGTATATGTATATATATATACGTATGTATATATATACGTATGTATATATATACGTATGTATATATATACGTATGTATATATATACGTATGTATATCAATGGAGGCTGAAAAATAGCGATACCAAAAACATTACCAAAAATGAGTTTCATGAATGAAAAATGATAGATTAAGACCTGTAGAAGCTAGGTTACAAGTCTTGAACGTTAGCTCGTAATAGTTGCGGAGAACTGTCGATTTTAAGTTTTGGCAACTTTTGATTTTTTGTATATAAGTAGAGCTATGGTGAAATATGAGATTCTAAACTTATATATTAGTAATCTACATACAAAAAGGAAGAGAATGGTATATTACAAGCCCTTTTTAGATTAGGTTTGAAAAACTCAAAGTGTAACAGAGAAACCAGTAACTACAGGTTGAAGACGACCTAACAACAGTGCTCGAGCTAACCGGAACACTCAAAGCCCGAAAGCTCGAGTTAATCAAAGGGCTCGGAGTCTGAGCGTTCAAGCTAAGGGAAGCGCTCGCAATGCGAGAGCTGGCACTGCACTTGACAGCTTTGTGTACCAATGGGAGAATTTCCATATCTCTCTTCTTGGACCTCCGATTGACTCGCGGTTTGCAACCATGCATCGCTAACTTGTCAAATACACTTTACTTATTTTGAGCACCTACATAATATAAAGTTTGGATAGTCAAAATTTTCCTTATACCAACTATTACTGCTATAATGTTGCATCCATGTACTGTTATACTATTGTACTACTGAACCCATGCTTACCATGTTGTACCTATGTTATGATAGGTTGTAGCTATACTTGCCATGTTGTACCTATGTTGGGTTATGTTGTACTCCATGATTATTTTGCTATACTATTGTACCTATGCTTAGCATGTTGTACCGATGCTATGCTACTTTGTATATATGATGACATGTGTTGCATACATTATACTACAATACAATGTTTTATAATATGCACATCATGGTCAGTATGCATAGTATGTTTTGAAGTCGAGAGATATAGGTATGCGTAGTATGTTATGAGTAAAGGGATAGAGAGTGGTGGTGATGGTTCTAGTAGATATCTTGACTGATGATCTGGCCTTGGGAGGTATGCTACTATCTTGGTCAACATGGTTGACCATTCGGCCATTGAGAAGGCATGCTAGTATATCATAATCATTTTGCCCTTGGGAGGCACGCTATTCTGAACTATGGAGTAGATAGAGGTGATGGCAACCTTGAATATCTTGATGTGGTATTATCGATGGATACGGTAATACCAATCATTCGACCCTTGGGAGGCACACTATTCTAAAACTATATATCGGTTGTAAGATTGTTGTTGAGGTAAAAGAGTTGGTGAGATGAGAGGGTTGCATTGTTCATACACGGTCGCATGTTTTATCTTATAACTATTGAAAGTAATTAAGAAGAACATTTTTTCTATGAATGTTCACATGTTGATCTATACTCTATTTGTTATTTGACGACTCCTTGGAATAATCGATTAACCTCATTTTAAGATGTTGAACCATGACGACTTTAGGTATGGCTTTATATACATTTTGTGTGCTTGTTTATTGTATTCACTCAACTTTCATTAGCTGACGATGTTTTATGCCCTGGACATCCAAATTGTCCAAACTTCCCAGAAAATGAGGATACACAGGACTATGGCTATGCTACCTAGTGGCAGGAGCTTTTGGAAGGTGACTTCTTTTATATTACTTATATTTGTTTAAAGTTGTAAGCTAAAAACAATATGTTTTATTTGGAATAATATTATAAAGGCGATATGGCCTAAGATAGATGTTGATGTAATAGTATAGTTAAGTTTGGGAATGGAGTATTAAGTTTTATTTATTCCCACTTGCCATTTACTCTGTGTTAGCGTCACTGTTACATATGGTTACTCTCACCTGTATCGGCCTATGGGTCCAAAAAGGAAATAAAATATTTTCCTATTTTTGCTACGTATGACGGGGCGTGACACACTCATTCTGATTGAAGAACAAATAGGGGGTAAGCAATTTCCTTTTTCATTCATGTTAAAAGATGATAAATCAGTAGTCCTATGAAAGGTTCTACAGGAATCTATATGTAAAAGGCTGGGTTTAGTCAAAGTGGGTCCATTGTCAAGAGTTCTGATATACCGTCAGGGACAATACGAAGTTTACTCTTTCGATATACCTTGGCAGTACTAGATCAATGGTGACTTGTGTCCTAGCACAACAGACCTAAACGATGTCAGTGCCACATTTTAGGCACAATCGGGGGAGGGAGGGTTGGGGGGAATGCGAGAGTTCAATGCGATGAACCAAACATAGTAAAAATATGATTATAAGGTGCTTTTTATGAGTCAAACCTCTGTATTATTTTGATTTAAAATAATTATTCCCCAGTAGAGTCACCAAATTATGGATATGCCATTTTACCCTGGGGTCTTTTTCAAAAGTCCTTTTTAAAATTATTTTTAATTTTCTTGTTTTTAGCCGGTCTACAAAAATAGATACAGAGTCGCCACTTGGTCTTTAGGGAACCAAGAAACCCAATTTTGACTCACCTAAATGGATAAAGGGCACTGACCCTTCATAACCAAAGAACTCGGCTCGGGGTTTTAGTACGAGAGAGGAAGGAGCCTCTTCGAAGACTAAAGCACCCTCAACTCGCCCCATCTTTCGATGGGCCTCAATTAGCATCCAAATAATCATCAAGTTTTAAGTTTGGTTCTAGAACTAATATTATGATAGGTGTATTACATTACACAAGAATCTTGAAGATAAAAGGTGAAGATATCATTCATAATAGCTAAATCGAATATCACACAATGCAAAGTGAAAATCATGCAAAATAAACCTAGGAAAAAGTTGTTTAATCACATATCAAGTAATCAAGTTTTCCTAATCTAGGAGAGACATGGATTGTTATCAAACAAATAATCAAAGGAAAGAAAACATACTTAGCAAACTGGGATGTATGCATATTGATTCTTGATAAAAGAGGACCTCTCAATCTCTGAGACAGATGAGAAATGAAGATTTAATCTAGAGGAAGCATGAAACATGTGATCAACCTCTTTCCTTATGATCCTCTTAGATTAGGAGTCACAGACTCTAAATCTTGCATGAATGCAATGTATGATCCTAGAATGAGCAAGGTGGTGGTGTGTTTGTGTACACGAGATTTTTTAAAGGGACTTGGAAGCAGGGGCGGACTCACAGTGGGGGCGAGCAGGGGCAATCACCCCCACTGAACTTTTGGGAAAAAATAGGTTATATATGATTATTTTAAAAAATATGTGGACTTTGATTAATATTTTTTATTAATTCGGGGGCTTTTTGTAAGGAGTAATGATATACTTCTCAAATTTCTATTCCAAAAGTGCTTTCCAAATAATGTGGTAGTGGGGTCTGGTCAAATACAGTGGGAGCAGTTGATTTTTGATTGGAAGTTGTTTACCTCGTCCCACTGCTAGGTCATTTGGGAAGCACTTTTGAAATAGAAATTTGGTAATAGCATTACTCTTTTGTAAATTATAGAACTTTGAAGAGCTTTGACATGTTTTAATTGACAACTTGTTCCCGCTCTTAATTCTATAGTATTATATGTTGTGTGTATATATGTATATGTTATAGCATAAAAGACCAAAAAGCAAAACAAAGACCACCTAGAATCCTCTAGTGTCACACAATGCATTTTCTTAAAAAATAAAAATAAGAAAATGTTCCCACGCGAATGAAGTTTGAAGTTACGCAGAAGCTCTCGAAAGACTCAAAGACCCCATATTCACCAGTAACCTCCTATTGGTCCTCTTTAGTGGGGGGGGGGGGGGGGGGGAGGGGATGGGGGGTGGAGGAAAAAAAAACCCTCCTCTTGCTCATTTTTTGTGAGATAGACAAAAAAAAATACAGAATTTCCAATCCTATATATATGCATGAAGCTTATGAAAAAATCCAATAAATTATACTATTTCTAAAAATAAATAAATAAAATCGGTCGGGGGTGCTGCCCCAGAACCCCTATAAAACCTTCACCCCCACTGAGTTAAAGTTCCGCATGATATATGGATGAATGCATGAGGAATCATTGTAGGATACAAGAAATTATGGAAAAAATAACTTTATAAGACATGGACTAATTTAGAATGCATGCGCGAACATCAAATCAAAGCCTAAACGTCAAAATGTGCTTGGTGTGAATAGTGGACATAATATTTGTGTCATCTTGTAAAAATAGAACAAAAGGGTTAGAAGTATGATAAATTCATGAAAATTTATGGTGATCATCCTCACTATTCTAGAACACATAGGAAAAGCCAAACTACAATCAGAGTTACATATTGGAAGAAATCAAACAAACATGATAGGTCATTCAGAAACAGAGTCTATATTATCGACTAAAATGTAGAAAAATCTTTGAAAATGCATATGAAACATCTAATGTACCAAAGTGAATAGAAAGTTCTCTAACACACTAATGTTTAAGGTAAAACTACATTTGGACCACTCGCAATGAAACATTTTTTTTGGAATAAAGGTTTAAATTCAACTAAATCTGCAGTGATAGAACAGCAAAATGTTTTGAAGAAATGTTTAGGTCAAATAGGAACCCATCCAAGTGTTTTCTTTTCACACCAAAAATCATGGACATTCTATAATGACTTGGGAAGACTTGCAAGTGGTATCATCATCATCCATTCAGTATTGAACTCAGAAAGTTATTATAAAGTTGGGCTGCTCACTATTTTGGGGGTTTTTTGAGAAAACAAGCTTTCAATATCTGGAAATCAAAAGGTGGGGGGTTTAAGGGGGGGTTTTGAAATGGATGTTTTGAATATTATAACCACTTGCAATGTCAGCTTCCAACTTACTTCAAGAACTCAAATGAAGATATTAACCACTTGGAATTTCAACTTCCAACTTACTTCAAGAACTCCTCAAAGTATTGACAAAAACAAGGTTTTTATTTAGAAATCAAACTCAAGAATCCATGAGGACATGTTGAAGTTGAATCATCATCTATTAAACATGTTTTTGAGTTCTTGAGCTACTATCCATAATGATTCACTCCCTTAAATACCATGTCATCATATAGATGATGATGAACAAACAAACAAAAAAATAAAGAAAAATAAAAAAAGAAATGAGATAAGGAAAGATGAACATAATATGTAAAGCAAGTAATAGCAATCAATATGTAAGTATCGATGGTGTTTTAACTCATAAATACTCAAAAAAATGGTTGTTGGAAGTGATAGATGTGAGAAATAAAGAGTAATGAAGGTAGAAACTTAAGTTTATATATAACTCACTTTTGGGTGAATAACAGTAGCTAAGTTTACTTCCTCTCTTCTTTCCCTATCTCTATATCTATTTCTCCCTGCAACTTTTGTTTTACTTTGCACTTGCCACCCCCAAAATGAAGCATCAAGGGGGAGTTTAGGATTTAAAAAGTGCTCCCATTAGTCCAAAAGCTATGTGGACATAAAAACTCCGTCGTTTTGGTTTCTAATTATTCAAAATTGACCCCCAAATTTAATGACACGTCTGGTGGTGGCAGCCGTGGTGGCAGCCATGGTGGCACTGTTCCTCAGATATTTCTTTTTGCTTTTATGCCCCTCCAGAAGTTTTGGTATTCACGAAAAGGCCATATTTTGTCTGAAATTCAAAGAAAATGTATACGAACTCCAAACCAAGCTTGTGATATAACGTTGGAAATGTATTGAAGCCTAATTTCTATAAATAAAAAAAATTAGTTCAGAGTCGAGTCACTTTGAAAATTTTTGCGGTATTCGCAATAAAGGTTGATTCGATCACCTTTCTTTACCTTCGAGAATTCATAATAAATTCAATTTAGGTCTAAAATTATTTGTGATATACCATTGGAAAACTATTTACCTCTATTATTAATGAAAAATATCTAAAAATTGCAACGACACTTTGATTTTATAGTCAAACTTTGGGCCAGACCGGTCAAACCAGGAATCTCCAAGAAGTTCTAGGAACTTCTGGGAGCCTCCGGGGACTGATATTTTTGTTCGATTTTTTTGAAACATATTTTAAGACTTTTCACATGACTTAGAATGATTTTGGAGCTTTTGGGCAATTTTGAAAGATTTTAGTCAAACTGAGATCAAACCGGTTAAACTGGAACTTCCAGAAATTCTGGGAGCTTCTAGGAGATAACGTTTTCATCCGATTTCATTTTAAAACACATTTCAGTACTTTTCATATGACATAGTATGTTTCTACAACTTTCAATCATAATTTCAAGTCTTGGGTTTTCAGGGGCATTTTGGTCATATGTACCAATTTCTGAGCATTCTGAGAGATAAAATTGACTTCCAGGAGTCCCTTTCGCGTCTTTTCAATCATCGCGAACCACCAAACTCTTGGTCTCCTAAATTTGATACGGGTGTTATAATTGCCATCGCATTTGCAGTACAAATGGGCTTTTATGCCTCTATTATAATCGGTGTCGCATTTGCAGTACATATGGGCTTTTATGCCTCAGTTATAATTGGCGTCGCATTTGCAGTACAAATGGGCTTTTATGCCTCAGTAATAATTGGCGTCGCAATTGCAGTAACAATGGGCTTTTATGCCTCGATTGTTATTGTAAAGGGAACTCCTGACAGTTGTAACGTTGCTATGGCGCTATTATGTTCTACATCCCTATTGTTGCTCAACTTAATGTTTTTAAGACATTATTGAGGGCTGCTGGCAGAGACTAAAGCAATTGCTGCTGAAGAAACTGGATTACTGTCGAAGAATAAAGCAATTACTACTGAGAAAACTGGAGGGATGCTATTGAAGAATAAAGCAATTGACGCTGAAAAGACTGGAGGGCTGTTGATGAAGTTGCTACTGATGAGAATCATGAGATTTCTCTAGTCTCAACGCAGTGTAAAAATTCATGAAGGGATGTTTCTTTGTGGTTTTCGTACTGGCTTGGGCTGCTTTCAACACATATTTGTTTTATTTTGATTTTCATGCATTATGTCATCATTAGGGTACTAATTTGGGTGGAAAAGAGTGAGGGTGTTTGGCTAAGGATACCAATTTTATGCAGTGTGTCTTTAATCATCTTAATTCACTGCACATTGATATATGAATCCCATAGTTGCAATCAAATGTTATGTATGTGCTTTACTTGTGAGGAGTATATTAAACATTGAGGAATTTGGCACAGGGGGTAATCTTTTACGTGTTTAAGTAGGCTTATCATATTTTATGATAAAAGAGATATGAAGAAGTAGATAAAGCATATAAGTATGCACTTTTTACTGCTCGATCAATAATCTGCCTAGTTCTTCAAAGGATACTTTTTTCTTGAGAAACTTGATAATTCTTGAATGATTTTGATGAAGGCCACCCTACTTATAAATAATAGTTAGTACGGTCAATGGCCAAGATTTATAGAAGGGGCGATCATCCAATGGAATAGAAACTCATGATAATATTTTAGAAATTTTTGACTTCCTAATAAAGTAATCTTTCTAGAAGGTCACCCTACTTATAATATTCTGTACAAGTCTCTAAAAGACTCTAGAGAATTCAATGATTCCCTTTAAGTCTAGTGAGTTCTAAGCATTCTGTACAAGTCCACGCAAAACCACCTTCAGTACAGTAAAACTTCCTTAAAGTTTTTTTTGGACAGAGAGAATTCTCTAATTTAATTACCATAACACAACCCCTAAACCTTTTTGGTGGTCAGGATAAGAGACATCTAACTTTTATTCCATCCGGCGTTTGGTGGCTCCATCGGACAGGATAAAATTGTCCTGATCCCATAGAGAGTGCAATAACTCTAAACCATGGGAGAGGGGGGGGGGGGGGGGGGATTATGTGGGATTAGAAGTTTGAGATAACTTCTTGGAACAAAAAATAATAATAATAATAAAAAAATAAAATTCGGATCTCTTTTTTTTTCTTTTCTTTTTTCATATCTTTTTTTTTTCTTTTTCATTTTCAGATTTGTTTTGTTTTTCCAGATCCTTTTTTTCTTTTCATTTTCAGATCTGCTTATTTTATTCATTTTTATTTATTTAAATTTTTTTTTCAGATCCCTGTTTTTTTCCCTTAAGATCTACTTTTTTTTTGGTCCATTTTTTTTTCTTATTCATTTTTAGATCTCTTTTTTTTTTTTTTTTGGATTTGCAATTATTTTGGTGTTAAAAAGCAATGATTTAGTTATTATCTGAAACTTATATCCGGGCACGTTCCAAACACATGACAACTTAACAACTTATCATAAAGAATTACTATCCTATCCCATTCTGCCTTAACCTATTCTAACCACCAGTTTTATCTGGCCTGCCAAACGAGGCCTAATAGAATAGGGGCTTAATTAAATTTTATGGGGGCTTAACTTAAATATGACTTTCTTTTATAGGGTATATAAAGAATTTTTCAAAGCTTAAGGAGGGTTTGAGCCCCCCTTGCCCCTACATAGATCCACCCCTGGCCTTGGTGTTGTGATGGCGGTGCTGTCGTGGTCGATCGATGGTACGGATGGGATCAACTTCACATGAGAGAGAGAGAGAGAGAGAGAGAGAGAGAGAGAGAGGAGTAGGATTTGAGTTTTATGCATGTTGAAGTAGGTATGAGCAGTGAAGTAGGTGGTTTATTTCTATGCTAGGTTTAAAATTTAAATATTGTAACAGATTTAACAGTTGTTCAATTATAGTTTTTCAATGGGAAAAAAATTATTAGGGCCGCATGGGCATAGGTCTCTGATTTGGTCCATAATGGGCAATCAATCAACTCACTTCTTTTTAATGTCAAAGGTCCTTCAATTTTTTTTTGGACCAAACTAGTCCTCAAATGTTATTAACGCGAGTCTTCCCCAACTTCATCCAACAAATCAACACATTTTCCAAATACAATTTTTTCTTTATTTTTTCAATCTTCAAAATCTCATAACTTTGAACATACAAATAAGTTTTTGACAAATGTTATATATCCATAATCTACAAAACTAGATGCAGATTGCCTATTCAATTCTTCAAAAAAATAAAAATCAAAGTTTTGTAGCACTGAAACGAATATCAAAAAAATTATTTTTTTCCATTGTGTAAATCTCAAAAAATTAGCCCAAATAAAAAAAATTAAAAAAAATCGACCAAAGAATAAAAAATTCACAAAGTTGTGGTCATTTTTAGTAAATGATACTGTCTTTATGGTGCTTTGTGGTGTTGCCCAGGTAAAGATAGTGACATCTTTTCAAATTGACCAATCAATCACAAAATTATGGTCATTTTATCAGATGTTATTGCCTTTACAATACTTTCCAAATAAAGACAATAACATATCATTAAAAACAAAATGGTTATGTCACTGTCACAAAAAATTACAAAATTTGGGTCATTTAGCAGATGTTACTGTCTTTAAATACTGCCCATATGCGAAAAACTACATATCGTCAAAGATTAGTAACATGGTGTGGACACGCGGCCTCGGGGTCCACTCCGTTTTGTTTCAGAAAGATTGGTTTTGAAATTTCTTAAAAAGTCTGTGAAAACAGATACAAAGTCGCCACTTGGTCTTTAGGGAGCCAAGAAACCCAATTTGACTCACCCAAATGGATAAAGGGCACTGGCCCTTCATAACCAAAGAACTTGGCTCGGGGTTTTGGTACGAGAGAGGAAGGAGGCACCGGCCCTTCATTACCAAAGAACTTGGCTCAGGGTTTTGGTACGAGAGAGGAAGTAGCCTTCGTAAAGACTAAAATACCCTCAACTCACCCCGTCTCTCGACGGGCCTCAATTAACATCCAAATAATCATCTTATTCTATGTTTGGTTCTACATTTAATACTATGATAAGTATATTACATCTCATAAGAGTTGAAATGGAAGATCAAAAGAGAGGATATCATTCATAAGACCTAAGCCAAGTATCACACAATGCAAAGTGAAAGATCACACACAACAAACCTAGGAAAAATAATCTAATCACATATCAGTAATTAAGTTTTCTCAATCTAGAGGGTACATGACTTGTTCATTGAAACAAATAATCAAAGAAAATATGCTTAGCAAACTAGTATGTATGCGAGCTGATTCTTGAGAAAAGAAGACCTCTCAATCCCCGGGACGGATGAGAAAGGAAGATTTGATCGAGGGGAAGCATGAACGTATGATCAACTTCATTTCTTACAATCTTCTTGGATTAGGAGTCACAAAACTCCAAATCTTGCATGGATGCAATATGTGTTCCTAGAATGTGTAAAGTAGTAGTGTGCTTGTGTTCATGGATTTTTAAAAGTGACTTGAGGTGTAGAATTTGAATGGATGAAGAATGTTATTGTAGGATATGTACAAAAGTAGAATGAGCAACTTACTAAGATATAAACTAATTTAGAATGCATGTGAACATCTAATCAAGAAGTGGAAATCAAAGTTAGTATACTATGAATAGTGGACATAATGTTTGAGTCATCTTACAAAAATAGAAAAGTGATGTTAGGTGCATGTTAAATTCATGAAATTTTATAGATATCATCATTACTGTGTTTACAATACATCAGAAGAATCCAAATCAAGATTGAAGTTATATATTAAGAGAAATCATATAAACAAGAGAGGTTACTCAGAAACAGAATCCGTACTGTCGATTGAATGTAGAAAAATCTTTGAAAATGAAAACAAAAAATTTGGAGGATCATAATATACATGAGGTTCCCAAACACACTTAAGTTTGAGGGAAAAATAAGTTGGGATCACTGTTTTTAGAAAAGTTTTCTGGAAAACAAGTTGAAAGTCAACTAAATCTGCTGTGACAGAAAAATAGAATGTTTTGGAAGAATGTTTGGGTTAAAATGGAGCCTTTCCAAATGTTTTAAAATTCAACCAAAAATCATGGATATTCCCTAATGAGTTAGGAAGACTTATCAAGTGGTATCACAATCATCCATTAAGTATTGAACTCAGAATGACATTTTCAAGTTGAATAACTCACTATTTTGGAGGGTTTTTGAAAACTAGTACTTATTCTTTGGAATCAAAGTGGGGGTTTAAGAGGGGTTTTGAAATGGGGGGGTTTTTGGGGGTGTATTTATAGCACTAAATGGAGATTATAACCACTTAGAATATCAACTTCAAACTCATCAAGAAATTCCAAAGTTATTTGCAAAACATTGTTTTATTTTGAACATAACTTCAAGAATAGTTGGGAAAGTATTGAAGTTATAATCACCATCTATCAAACATGTTTTTGAGGTCAAGAGCTACTACCCATACACCCTCCTCAAACACCATGTCATCATCTAGATAATGATGAACAAGTAATCAAAGAAAAATAAAAAAGAAATGAGGCAAGAAGAGATGAACATCAATGTAAACAAGCAATCAATAGTAATCAATAATGAGAATCAATGAGATATTTAGGACTTTTAGCTTGGAGTTTCACTCATATATAGTGACATTTGGACATGGAAGTAGATTCTTAGCTCATAAAATACTCAATAATGGTGGTTGGGTGTATTGAATATGAAGTATAAATAGTAGTAATGAAAGAAAACAAGTTTGAAACTCACTTTTCTGTAGAAAAACAGTAGGAAGCTCTCTTTCTCTCTTCTAAACCTTATTTCTTCCTATCTCTCTGTACAACTTTTTCTAGAACTTGCATTTGCCACCACCAAATTGAGGAGTCAAGGGGGGTTTATATAGGCCAAATTGGGGTCTTGGGATTTAAAAAGTGCTCCAATGGTCCTAAATTTCTGTAAACAAGCAACTATGTCGTTTTGGCTTTCAATTATTCCAAATTGACCCCAAATTAAAATTACAAAAATGGTCCCGTCTGGGGGAGAGTGTCGCGGCGGTACTGGGCCTGTGCCACGGTGGCCCAAGGCCAGTGCCATGGTGGCACTGCTCCTTAGATAATTTTTTTAATTTATATTTAGGCCTCCAGAGATTCTAGTATTCGCGAAAAGACCTTAAAATTCACAGAAAATGCATACAAACTCCAAATTGAGCTTATGATATACCTTTGGAAAGATAATGGAGTCTAATTTCCATAAAAAATATTTTAGAGTCAAGCCACTTTGAAAAGTTTTGCGGTATTCGCGATAAAAGCCGATTTGATTGCCTTTTTCACCTTCGAAAATTCATAATAAATTCATTTTAAATCCAAAAATTACAAGCGATATACCGTTGGAAAGCTATTGACCTCTGGTATCCATGAAAAATATTTGAAAAATAATACGGTGCTCCAGTCTCTGAGTCAATTTTTAGGTCAAATCGGTCAAACCAGGGATATCCGGGAAGTTCTAGGACTCTTTGGGAACTCCCAAGAGCTGACAATTTCGTCCAATTTTCTTTTAAAACTCATTTTTAGTACTTTTTGCATAATCTAGGGTGATCTTAGAACTTTCGGGTGAATTCGGATGATTTCGGTCAAACCCTGGTCAACCTTGGTCAAACCAGTCAACGGGGACTTTTCAGGACTTCTGGGAGCTGACGATTTCATCTGATTTTGCTTTAAAACTCATTCTATTACTTTCCTATGACATCGTATGTTTTCAGAACTTTTGATCCAACACTAGAAGCGTTTGGGCTTTCAGGGGTATTTTGGTCATTTGTACTACTTTCTGAATATATTGAGAGATAGAACTAACTTCTGGAAGTCCTTTTTGAGTCTTTTCAATTATCGTGAACCAACAAGCAATGGGTCTCCTAAATTTGATAGCCGACAAAATGGGGTGTCTACACATGGCATTGCATAAACAACATATGGCCAATTTTCAAGTGTTACTGCTTTTATTGGACAATAACATATCATCCCATGGAAAAATATTTTTCAAATATAGTATCACGTCGTAGCCACAAAAGACTAGGGGTGTCAAACAGGGCAGCCCGCCCCACCTCGCCACTCTTATGAATTGGATGAATTGGGACGGGTCACTGGATGGGTCGGTGAGACAAGCAGGGCGGGGCGGGGCGACTCGAAAGTGAAATAACACTTGATGATGCCAAGAATTGGTAAGAGTAAAGTAAAGCAATTTTACGAGAGAGAAAGTGAGAGACTATTTTTTGTATGTGGTTTGGCCCTGTTAATGAAGGTACCTACGTCCACAGGTGTGTCTGAGCACGTTCACTAGCAGATCACTGGCGGGCCTGGTGAGCCAACAAAGAGGGGCGGCACTACCAGTAATACCGGCCGGGTATATGCGTATAATGGTGAATTCTATAGAGGTGCTGTGTAGACTCCAAAGTTGGCCGGGAGTTGAGACCCGGCCTAATTCGGAGTCTTTGAATGCTCGGGAAGTGACCGAGCGTTGAGACTCGACCTACTTTAGAGTCTTTTTGCTTGAGTTAGCCTCCAAGATGGTTATCTTCTGCCCATGAACCTTCGTCTAGGTTATGGGTAGAAGAGTTTTACCATGTTAGAAAAGCCGACCTAAAGCGTATTGCTTTAGGGTCCTTTTATGTTAACTCCCCAGGATGGTTGTCTTCCGCCCAGTTAGCCTTCGTCAAGACTGTTGGGAGAAGAGCTTGACCATGTTGGTGGAGGCAACCTAAATCACGTTGCTTTAGGGTCTTTTTGCTCCTCTATCGTCGGCCAGCCTAAGAGATTTTAGTCACCTCTATCGTCGGTCTGGGCCTAAGTGGAGTTAATGCCTCTGAGTACTGTAGGTGCTCGGGTTGTCTAAGATTTTGACTTGGTTATCTGCGAGGCCTATAGATACCCGGTGTGATTACCTGTTTAGTTCACTGCGCCGTCTTGCCCCCAAGCTTTCGCTAAGACGAGGGTCTTACATAAGCTATGAATGTAGGTAACCGACCTGGAACATAGTGGTTGCAGGGTCTTTTGAAGCTTGCCATCATCAGCCACCTAGGGGGTTTGCCCCCATCGTCGGTTGGACCTAAGCGAAGCCGGTGCCTCGGATGTGACCCCGAGGTCTTTGGTGCTTGGGTTTGGAGCACGAGGTCATTTGATGCCTTAGGGCTAGGCCCGAGGTCTTTTGTATGCCTCGGGGTTAGGCCTGAGGTCTTTGGATGAGCTCTCTGACAATCGGTGGAGCCTTATGTGGTGATCAAACAAGTACCACTGTAGTCGGGCTCATCTAGAATGATGGAGACAGGGGGTCGGATCAAGATCGTCGGGCTCCTGATTTCTCTGGGCTAGAGGCAAAGTCGAAACTGCTTGATCCTGACCGATGTGAACTGGAGGTCAGGTCGGGACTGCTGAACCTTGTCTGTTGTGAGCTGAAGATTCGGTCGGGGATGCCTGACCCAGACTACTGTGAGCCGGAGGTCGGGTCAGGGCTGTCGGACTCAGACCACTGTGAACTGGAAGAACTGTCAGAACTCCCGGGCTGATCTTGCTTTCGCTTACTTTTGGAAGACTCGTTGCTTTCTTACCCGGTGTATTTGATCTTTAAAAATTCTTCAGTGTCAATGTATTTTCCAACCCTCTCTGCGAGTTCAACCAAGGTTAGCGGTCAATTTCTGTGAAACGACGTGGCGCACTTGGTGTGTTGAACTCCTGAGCAGAAGGCTATAATAGCGGCGGTTTCATCAAGATCATAGATGCTGAGCTTCTCTTGATTAAACTGGCCGGTGAACTCCTTGAGGGTCTCATTATTCCTTTATATGACCGTCAGTAGATGTATGTCAGGCTTTGGCCGTTCATGCATACCGGCGAACTGGTTGATGAACTGCTTGCTGAGTTGCTCAAAACTGCAGACCGATCGGGGCTCCAAGGAGTAGAACCACTGCATAGCCGGGCCTTTCAAAGTGCTGGGGAAGGCTAGGCAGTATAGTTCATCGGAGTTGGTGGCTAGGGCCATCTGAGCCTTGTAGGTCCGGATGTGGTCGACCGGGCTTCCCGAGCTGTTATAGGGATCTAGGCGAGGCTGGTTGAATTTGCGCGGGATGGAGAATCTTGTGATCTGGCTGGAAAACGGTGACTCTGTCTCGGTATTGGCTTGATTCGGAACACGGCTTTGACCAAGCTTTTTGGCCACTCCGTCAATCTGCTTCTGCAAGTCCTTGATTCGGGCTTCCACTCCTTCCAGACCGGTATCTGAGGGGTTGGTGGATTGGTGGAAGAGGCTTCTTCTTCATGGTGGTGTGCTGTCCTCTGGGATCGGGCTCGGCTATGGCTTCGGGTAACCGTTCGCCTAGGGACAACTCGGCTCTTGACCGAGTGACCTTGGGCTGATTCCCGGGCCGTATGCTCCTGCCTTTCCTTTCGGATAGCACGCCTACTGCTGATGTCCCTGGCATCCTCAACACGGGATGGGATGGCTCGGGCACGTTGTCTGGTCAAGATCGGTTCCCGACCGTACGCAACGTTCCCGGGTCCTTTCCTGGCCCCTGGAGGACTGCTTTGCTGGGCTAGCAAGTCTTCGATCTATTGCTGGATTTGACGCTGGCCCTTTAAGAGTTGTGTGAGGGTCGCAGTGATCTGCTCAGACGTCATGACTACCGCAGTCGGTGCCGGGGCCGGAGGAACATCTCGGTTGGACTGCTGATCAACCTTCTTACCCTTCTTCGGTGGCATGACGATCAGTCAAGATATTTATTGATGAGAAGACTTGTCGCTTCCCACAGATGGCGCCAAGCTGATGATGCCAAGAATTGGTAAGAGTAAAGTAAAGCAATTTTATGAGAAAGAGAGAGTGAGAGACTATTTTTTGTATGTGGTTTGGCCCTGTTAATGAAGGTACCAACGTCCACGGGTGTGTCTGAGCACGTTCACTAGCAGATCACCGAAGGGCCTGGTGAGTCAACAAAAAGGGGCAGCACTACCAGTAATACCGGCCGAGTATATGCGTATAATGGTGAATTCTATAGAGGTACTGTGTAGACTCCAAAGTTGGCCCCTTCAATGGGGGGTGAGAGGTCTCTTTTATAGATGCAAGAGACCTACTCTTACATGGATATGAAAATATAATCCAATTGATATAGATTGGCATTAATTGTGGGGATTTCCTAATTGGATTAGGAAATAGTGTGCACTTTCCATTAGTCTTCTAGCTTGAGTAGGAAACTGCCCGTAATGCTCGGGATCATGCCTGTGGGCCCGGATGAACTGTTCCCGCGGTGGGATGTGCCCATGCGGTGTTCCCGACCTACTGGCCGGGTCGTGGATAAATCGCTCGGGATGATGAGTAGACTAGACCGCTCTGGCTGATGCTTGTCCGAGGAGTTGTGCATGATGGACTGGTTGCTGATTTGAACTGCTCGATCATAGGATAGAGCCAATTTCGGGTGTATCAACACTAATTTGACTCGACACACAAATTCGTTGGTCTATAGGGTGGGGTGGGGCTACGCGAGTCAACTCATGAGTTGGGGTGTTGTGTTGGTTGATGGGTTGATCTGTGAGTTGACCCACAGTTTGCTTTGCGGGTTGGCCCACGGTTTGATTCGCGGGTTGACCCGCGGGTTAGAAAAATATTTACAACTTCAAAGAAAAGTTTTAAAAAATGATTTTGAAGTCTACAAAAAAAAATAGTTTTGACTGTTTTGAAGTCTATAATGTTTTGTTGAAATTCAAAAATTCTATAAAAAAGTTTTAGAAAAGCAGTTTTTAAAAGTGCAGTTTATAGAAAATCATTTTTTAAAAGTGCAATTTTTAGAAAAGTGCAGTTTTTAGAAAAAATAGTTTATAGAAAAATAGTTTTTGAAAGTGCAGTTTTTAGAAAAGCAGTTTTAAAAAATGTAGTTTATAGAAAAGCAGTTTTTAAAATTGCAGATTGTAGAACAGCAGTTTTAAAAGTGCAGATTTTAGAAAAGCAGTTTGACTCACGGGTTGGCGGGGTGGGTACGGGCTGGGTTATGAGATGAGTTGGGTTTGCGGGGTGGGTGAGTTGGCGAGTGGGTTGATGGGTTAGGCGAGCTGGGTCATGGGGCGAATTGTGGGCAACAAAAGTGGAAGTCGACCCGGACCATACCCAATGAATTGAGTCATGAGCTGGTTTTGTCCACGGGGCAGGGTGAGTTACAACTTGCCAATTGGCGAATTGGGAAGGGATGAGGCGGGCCAATTCGCCCCATTTGACGCCCCTAACAAAGACAGTGGCATGTGCTATAAGAGTTACGTCATTGTCTTAAAATTATTTTATTTTATTTTTTCATTTTTTCATAGTCACTATGGATCTTGTTTGATAGATCTTCTCTTCTAGATTACAAATATATAAATTTTATTCAATATGGAGTTGTGGTTTGCAAGTTATGGCATTTCAAAGTTTAAAAAAAAAAACCGTATTGGAACCCATGCTGAGGTAGCAAAATAGCATGTTCTATATGCGTGAAATGAGGGCAAATTTGTCAATAACCTTATTTTCAGTTTAAAAAGGGACTTAAGGCCAAATAACTCAAAACGGGCATGTCCTTATCATCTAGAAAAAAAGGCATTGGAACTCGAGTTGAGGTGGCAAAACAGGGAATTAAAAGAAAGTTAAACCTATGCCTACTTGGAGGTAACTCTATATAGTGTTTCCATATGGTTGTGTGAGGCAACTCTATATAGTGTTTCTATATGTTTATGTGAAATATGTACAATAAGAGGATGGAAGAAAGATGGAATGGTTCACGAACAAAGGAAGGGTATAATAAGTGCATGTGGTAGTGGCAAGAATCAAGTGCTAGCTTGAGGGATGTAGCTTATGTATTGTTCACGTGTTCCTAAATTGTGATGAGGGAATGATGTGAATTCAAGTACATGAGAGGTGTTTTTTATGTACTTATTGGCTTGTTACAATTGTCTGGTCCAAGACTAAGTTACTCTCTCTCTCTCTCTCTCTCTCTCTCTCTCTCTTTCTCTCTCTCTCTCTCTCTCTCTCTCTCTCGCTTCTCTCTCTTCCCCTCTTTTTTCTCTTAATATGGCACAAACTTAAGATATACAAATTTTGATTTCTTCATTGTGTTATGTTTGGTTTAATCCAATTTAGTTTTTTTTTGTTGTGCGGTTTTTTCTTGTAGCCCTAATTATCAGTTGAAACTACTACGAATTGAGTTGAATTGATTTGGAAGAAGAGATGTACATCAGCGGAACTATGAGTTAGTTTTTTTCCCTTTTTTCTACTTTGTTATTAGGCTTAAATTGAGAATTGGTGTTTAGTATTAGCCACTATATTATGGTGAATGTGTTTGATTTGCCTCTTTTTTTTTCAGTTGTTTTTTTGGTTAAGTCCGAAGACAAAGGGCCATAAATTATTTGAAGTTACAACGAGATGGGAACCAAATTTACAGCGCATTAGTGATGGATCAATAAAACCATTGGAAAAACTCTATCAGGAGATTCCACTGTGGAAATCAAAGTCATTCAGAAGAAGAAATTGCGAATACGACCATTGGGTTTATGAAATGCTTATCAACATTTTTTTTTCCAAAATCACTCTCTTCAGGTGATCCCGCTTGTGCAAGTTTGAATGGATTCTTTGTTAGATGCAAGGAGGAAATCAACATTAATAGCTCTTGGCCGGGAAGACGAGTTAAATGGGCTATTGGATTCGTTCTAAAGCAATGGGCAAGTAATTTGATGAAAAGTAGTCTCTCTTTCTCTTGCTCATATAATTACCCCATTTAATATAAGTACCCAAAACATGCTAACTTCAAAACTCAATTTAGAATGTATTAACACTCATTTGTGCACATATGTATACACAAGTTAACATATCTACCCAAATTTAAGAGGAAAAGTCATATGAAATTTGGATTGAAGAGAGGTGGTAATGATAGATAGATAGATAGATAATTAGATAGCTTACAAAAGTAACCAATTTATTCTACATTTGTGATACATGAATTGTCGTTTGAAGTTAATTACTTAGTGACTGTTAGAGGAGAGAGAGAGAGAGAGAGAGAGAGAGAGAGAGAGAGAGAGAGAGAAATAATGTATTGTATTGAATGGTTATAATCATACAAAGAGCACCCTTATATAGGCTAGTGAGAGGACCTAGTACAAGAGTAGTACATGTATAGTACAATACGAACCTAGACATAAAGTATGGTAAGGTACAACATATAACTTAGATGGAAATGATTCTAATAGCCCTCCTCAAACTCAAGGTGGTAATATTGAGATCATCTTGAGTTTGGAAACTAGTTCCTGTAGACGTCCTGGATGATGAGTTTTGGTGAAGATATCAGCAGTCTAATCAGTGGAAGAAACTGAGACAAGCCGAATAGTGCCACTAGTGAGATGATGGTGTATAAACTGACAGTCGATCTCAATGTGCTTAGTGCGTTCATGAAAAACATCATTGTGTGCAATCTGAATAGTACTCTGATTGCCACAATGGATAACAGTGGCATTGGAATGAGTAACACCCAAGTCTTCAAGTAACCAATGGAGCCAGAGTAGTTCTTGAGTAGCATCAGCTAGGGCTCGATACTCTACTTCTGTACTTGAGCGAGCAACAACTGTTTGCTTTTTACTTTGCCAGGATATAAGATAATCTCCAAGAAAGAAAAACAATAGCCTATAGTGGATCGTCGATCAGTGGGGTCTCTTGCCCAATCTGCATCAGAATAAGCACGGAGCTCGAGTGAGGAATGAGCAGAAAAGTATAAACCGTTAAACATTGTTCCTTTGATATAGCGAAGAATGCGAAGAACAGCAGCATAGTTTGATGATCGAGGGGTAGAGAGGAATTGGATGACAATATGAACTACATAGGCAATGTCAGATCGAGTAACTGTGAGATAGACTAGACTCCTAACTATCTGGCGATAAAGAGTGGGATCCTCTAGATGAGTACCATCCATAGGTGTGAGCTTAGAATTGAGCTCAAGAGGGGAAGGACTGGTCTTGTTATCTGTGAGTCCTGTACGAGTAAGATGATCAGAGGAGTACTTGGCTTGATAAAGGTAGTAACCTTCAAAATTGGAAGTGATCTCAAGTCTTAAAAAATAGTTTAGCTTACCGAGATCTTTCATTTCATTTCAACATGTTGGCTTAGGTGAGTTTTGAGATCCAAGATTTCAGATATATCATCTCCAGTGATAATCATGTCATCCACATAGAGGAGAAGAAGTATAATGCATTGGTCAGTTCGGCGAATGAATAGAGCCGAGTCATAGGAGCTGACAGTGAAACTGAAGCGCTAAAAAATTGTGCTGAATTTTGCAAACCAGGCTCGTGGAGCTTGTTTGAGGCCATACAGAGTTTTGCGGAGTTTACAGACTTGGTGGGAAAGATGAGGATTACCAGGAGGAGGAGGCATATAGACTTCTTCAGTGAGATCACCATTTAGGAAAGCATTTTTGACGTCCATTTGGAATAAATCCCAACGGCTGACTGCAGCAACAGCAATGAGGCTGCGAACAGAAGTAAGATGGGTAACTGGGGCAATTGTTTCCTCATAATCAATCACATACTCCTGTGTAAAACCTTTGGCTACAAGACGAGCTTTGTAGCGATCAATGGATCCGTCTAAGTGAGATTTGATTTTGTAAACCCACTTGCATCCCATAGCATTTCTGTCACTTGGTAATTCTATCAAATACCATGTGTGATTTTGTTCAAGTGCCTGCAATTCATCATCCATTGCTTTCTGCCAAAGAGGATTAGAGCTTGCCTCGTGGTAAGACTGAGGTTCATGATGAGAAAGTATTGTAGAAAAAGTAACATAATCACAAAGATGAATAAAAGGAGATTTTACCCGGTCACTTCGTCGGAGAGGTGGGATAAGTGTAGGAGCAGGACCAGCAGTTGGGGTGGGCAGCTTAGGAGAGGGTAAGGTGAATAACTCAGGAGCATCATCAGTGGGAGCAGGTAACTCAGGGGATGTGGATGTGGTAGAAGGCTGATCTATAGCTGTATTTTCTGGAAACAAGTCTACCAAAGGATCAGTGAAGAGAAGAGGAATAGTATCGGGTGAGAGGTGAAACTTGGACATGGAGGAAAATATTATGTTCCCAGAAGATAACATACCTGGACACACGGAAACGTTTGGAATAAGGATCCCAACACCTGTATCCCTTGTGTTCAATACCATATCCAAGGAAGCAGCATAGGCGAGAATAGGACTCTAATTTGGTACGTCATAAGGTTGAAAAAGAACAAAACAAGCACTGCCAAAAACCTTAAGTGTACTATAATCAGTTGAATGACCATAGAGTCACTCATATGGAGATTGATTACCAATGATTGGGGATGGAACACGGTTCTTGGTGTAGACGGCTGTAAGAGCAGTTTTCCCCTAAAAATGTTCAGGACACGAGGCAGATGTAAGGAGGGTACGAATAGTGTTTAGAATATCTCAGTGTTTTCGCTCAGCACGACCATTTTGTTGGGAGGTGCCTGGGCAAGAAGGATTTGGGAGAGATCTATACTGCCGGAAGAAATTAAGAACTCCAGTATCAGTGTACTCAGTAGCATTGTCTGTACGAAAAACTTTGATATTACAGAAAAATTGAGTTTTAATCATAGTAACAAAATCAAAGTATAGTTGAGGTAGCTCAGACCGATTATGCATAAGAAAAATCCAAGTATAACGAGAATAGTCATCAATAAAAATAATAAAGTATTTGGATCCTCCCATAGTTACAGTGGAAGAGGGGCCCCAAACATCTGAATGAATTATGTCAAAAGGAGTAGAAGAAAAAGAATCACTTTTATTGCATTGCAATGCTATTTGTTTTGAAAGTTGACATGGAAGACAATCAAATGCTTCTTTATTAATAATTCCTAACTGACCACTAGAGACTAAAGGTTGCAGATGACAAATAAAGGCATGGCCAAGATGAGAGTGCCAGAGACTAATAGAAGAGCTAGAGGAGACTAGAGCAGCTATCTTAATAGAGGGGTTGAGGTGAGTTGGGATATGGAGATTGATAAGCTTAAAGAGTCGTCCAACTTTACGGCCTATCCCAAGAATTCACCCTGTCTGTGGATCCTGCACACAACAACCAGAGGAGGAAAAAAGAACAGTAAGACCAAGATCACATAGTTACCCAACAGATATAAGATTCAGAGTGAGTTTGGGAATGTAATACGTGTGAGGAAGTGAAGTATTAGAGGTGGAAACCATGCCTATATGACTAATCGACATTGGAGTACCATCAGCGGTTTGAATGGTTGGTGTGTGGGCTACAAGTATTGTAGTAGTGAAAATAGTGGGATCCGGTGTCATATGATTACAATAGCTAGATTCAAAGAACCAAGATGAATTACCTGAAGTGTCGGAGAGAGCTGTGTGAGTGGGATTACCAGATTGAGCAAGGATTTGTTTGACAATATCTTCCACATGAGAGGCAGTAAGCCCTTCGACAAAAAACATTGGATGATGAATGGTTGGCTGTAGTAGCAGCAGATTTGGAGGAACCAACCCGAGGCATGGAGTGTTGTTTGGCAGGGTGTTGGGAGCAGTCATATTGGAGATGGCCTGGACCTTGCTTTTGATAGTATTTGCAAGTGCGAACACGATAATCCAAGAGAGTATGTCCATCTATTTTGCATTAGTTGCACCATGGTTGGGAGGAATCAAAGGTAGGGGGTAGTGATGTTTGGATTAAAGATGATCCTTAGACTAGTAATTAGATTGAGAACGATTCTTGGGTGGATACCCCTGATGAGTAGCAAGGACAGTGTCAGAAGGAGGTCTTTTGGGAGTGACAAGAACATTGTCAGTAGCCAAAGTTTTTGCAAGGGCCAATGCGAGTTTCCTCTGAGAGAAGTTTAGTGACTGCTTGTTGAGAGTCGAAATGGACTCTGATGGAGGAGAGATACGCGAACATGTTCAAAATCATTCGTAAGAGCCATCAAGAAGAGAACTAGGCACTGACGATTGTGATATGATGAGAATATCTCAGCATTGGTGGCATCGGTAAAGTCTAGTTCGGATGAGGTGAGTTGATCCCAAACATAGTGTATTTTGAAGAGAAAGCTATTGATCGTTAGCCCAGGTTGTTGTTTCATGCGGTGAAGGGTGCTTCGAAGTTGGTATTGGTGAGCAAGATCAGCTGTGGTGTAACGCTTGGCCAAAAAATCCGAAAGAGATTTGGCAGTGGTGAATCTACCAAACTGGAGACTGATGGAAACATCACAAGTATTGCGGACCCACGTAATAATTTTGTGATTCTTGCTATCCCAATCCTCAAGACGATCATTAAATTTAGCTTTATCTTCTCCTTCGGCCGATATGGGGTTAGTGATATCGCTTGTGTAATTGAAGATGATGATGTTGATGATAATTGGTGGATTGAGTTTGATGGGTAACGGCTCAAGTATGGTGACGAAGAAAAAGTTTTCTATTGTAAGGGCTTGTTTGGTTGGAATGAATTGAATTAGGGTTTTGGCTCTGATACAATATTAGAGGAGAGAGAGAGGAAGAGAGAAATGTATTGTATTAAATGGTTATAATCATACAGAGAGCACCCTTATATAGGCTAGTGAGAGGACCTACTACAAGAGTAGTACAAGAGTATTACAAATGTAGTACAATATGAACCTAGACATAAAGTATGGTAAGGTACAACATATAACCTAGATGGAAATGATTCTAACAGTGATATCATTTTATTGCTCCCATTATTGTTTCAAGAAACTTTTAGTCAAATTAAATACTGGTGACCGAACCAAGCTCGATGTTTATGTTACTCCAATCATTATAGGTGTAACATCTTCCTTAGTGATTTGAAAGATTACTATATGATGTATTCTAACCCTTCTAGTTTATTCCTCTTTCACTCCTATGGTTCATAGCTTCGTGTCCATCCATTTTGACTCATAGTACACCACTGGTTATTGAAATTCATAAGATCACTTCATGTACGTGAAGGAGTAACAACTTCCCTTTATGCCAAACATATCGAGCGTTGATAATGCTCACTACTTTTGAAATCTCTCACTCTCCTCCAACTATTCTCACATCAAACGATAATTCCTCCTTTACATCTCTTAGTGCATTATAGCCATCTAAGGCTTATTATCCTACTTAGGAATGTTCATGGTTTTAGTTCAACTATACAAGTCATCTGTTCCAAGCATTGCATGGTGCTTTCTATCTTTGATGAATCACATTTGTTATACCATCTTCGGTGCACATTTTTGAGCTATGAATAGAATTACTTGTTCCCTGATCTAACTGGTAACCTTTTTTTCTTCTATTTTCTTTTATTTATTCTCTTAAACAACAAAGCCACGCGCCATGCCAAGGAGCCTAGCAAACTTGATGTCAAGTCAGCACCATCAGTTTGATGGATTTTCAGTCAATCCCAGACTTTTTTGAAGCTTGTGAAATGAATTTGCTTATATGCTGATGTTTTTTAGTTCATTTGTGGAGAGTTAGCAACTATAGATTAGCAACTATTTGAATGGTAGATGAGATGATGATATGGCATACATCTTACAAGATTTGGGATTGAGATTTTGAAGTAATATTTAAGCAGTTGTTTATATTATTTCATAGGTACTTTATTTATGTAAAGGTGTCTTGATGTGCATTTTACGTTGAGGCTCCGTATAATGTGGGCATATTGTATGGATATCCTATCTTTTGTGTTAGTGTTTGAATGAGTGTCGAAGTTATGACACATAGGCCACGAAACAATGAAAAATTGACTGCTCACATAGAACAATCCCACGCAGGACAACAAACAAATACCTAACATGCACTGTGATCCAAGCACCACCACTTCAAATTTGTGGTGATATATAAAAGAACCTATCTTGCTATATTAGCGTGTGTATATTATATATCCATGTATATGTACACGTACTTAAACTAAAAAAAGTGCTTCACTCTTGTAATAGGTAATGGTTATATAACAAAATGTTATGCAATAGGGTTTAATTATTACATTCATAAATTTCTTCACTATTCCTAGAATGATCTATTAATTCATTCTCCACCTATTCTCTTTCTTTGATCTTTGTTTGATCTCCCTTTGATCTCGATTGTACATTCCTCTCATTCTAGTTTTCTTTGATTTTGGGTAAGGTATGTAACACTATTAATTACTTTTAGAGAGAAAGAAAGCAGGGATGAGAGACTGTAGTTATTTTTTTTTTCCTTTCTTGAAGACGATTATGCTGTGGTGGGGAGAAATCAGACGTGTATTTCAGTTCTGGTTTGAATTTTTAATGACCTTTGATACCCTTATAGGTTTATTTTAAGGATGACAAAGTTTATTGGTTTATATGTAAATAGGGGTGGTGTTGAAAATAAATCTGGTACTCCTACCTCTCCCTTTGTATAGTAGTATAAATAAATATTTTAACTCATTTACTTTCATTCTTTAAATGTCACTATCTCCGCTCCAAACTATGTGTCCACTAGCAATTTGCACATTGTTTAAGAAATGTACATTATATTTAGGGAATTGTTATTGCCACTCCATCATTGAACTAAGGCACTCCATGGTTCCACTCTCAGAGCATGTGGTACCATGTATTCAATGCATGGTACCACATTCTTTAAGAATGGTACCATAGAGTGACTTGGTTTAATGATGGAGTGGCAATAGCATCACCCTATCTTTATTTCTTTTTTCCTTCATATTTTCACTTTCACATTTACCCTTGATATGACATTGACTTTCTTTCTCATTTCCCTTTTTTCCACTTTCGTAGGAAATGATGCTTGTCTTTATTGTGAGAGTATTATAGGAACTTTATACAAAAATTGTAGTTGACTTTCAAAGTGGACACTTATTTTGGAACATCCAAAAAAGGAAAAGTGGACACTTATTTTAGAACATCCAAAAAAGGAAAAGTAGACACTTATTTTGGAACAGAGGGAGTATGTTTCACCATTAGAATGTTGAACACCTATTTTTTGAGGTAAATTACACTGACCTTCCTTGAGGTTTGACCTAACTACATGGGCCTCCGTTGTATACTGAAAAATTACACTGACCCTCCTTGTCAATGTTTGTCTGAAAATGGATATAACATAATGCATGGAAAAAAGTCAATAATACCCTTTACCAAAGGAAGTCATTTTGGCATTAAAAAGACCATTTTCTTTCCTAATCTCTCTCTATATAAATACATACATACATACTAATAATTGCCCGTGCCCGTGGACACGCAACCAAAAAAAAAGACAAGAATTGGAGGGTTGGTGGTAGCATTTTTGATAAGAGAAAGGGTAGAAATTATAAATTAAAAAAAAATTACTTTTACTTTTACTCTCTGGGGTACTAGTTGGTTATTTTATTAGCAAACTAGCCATAAATCTCTCCCTACCAAAGATTTTCATATCTGCATGTTTCTGAATGTCATATACATAAACAACGGTGTAAAATTTCTCACAACAGTGTAAAATTCCTTTTGTCCAATCAATTTGTTTCTGGATGTTCATTTTTTGTATGCTAAATGTTCTGCAATGACAAATCGAGTAATGGATTTTTGTACCCACATGGTTTTGTTTTGAGTATGTAGGGTTTGATATGTTAGATATGCCAAAAATGCAAAAAATAAGTGTAAAATTTGCCACTATATAATTTTACACTGCATTAGTCCAAAAAAGTCATTGATTGCCATTATAATTTTAACATTGCATTATGAATGACTACAAGAGTAGAATTTTACACTGTAGTATATTTTTACAATGCATTGGATATCAAAAAAAGAAATCAGTGATCAATAATGTAAGAGTCAAATCTTGCTAGCTATATTTTATACTGAAAATCAACACAAGAATCAAATCTTAACGGCTATAATTTTTACACTGAAAATCAGCGAACAAATGTAAAATCAATACATTTTTACATTGAAAAGCATCACAATTTTACACTGAAGTGAACAAATAGGTGAAAATGAAAATTTTAATAGTACACATCATCGAAGCAAAAAACCAAAGCTGAAGCTAAAAATCCATGGAGAATTTGAATTAAAAAACTAAAATTGAACAAAGCCGGATTCTTAAGCCCAATGTCCACTTCGCGCATGTAGAGAATGTAACGCCCCAACTACCAAAGACACGAGGGCAAGGTCCAAGAGTCAAATGCAAGGCAAAGGTCTCACGTGGACCAAACCAACAAAGCGGAAGCAACAAGAAATCCTATGTGGATTCCGAATAAGACAAAGGTGATCAACACACCAAAAAGGTCAAGTCGCCAAAAAGGGCAGTGCTCGCTCGAGCACGACAAGAAATTTTTAAAAGAACACAAGTAGGATTATCAAAGTGTCCAAATCAAAACCAATTTATATCCATTTGCATTAAAATTTCTCTTTACAAAAAAAAAATGGCAACTCGAGGCTGCAATATAACAATTTTTTAAAAAGATCCCAAGTCCATTACGTGAAATTTATAAAAGGGCTAAACAAATGCCCGAAAGACTAATAGTCAAATAAAACATTTTATCATTTCAATCTATCAAAAGAAAGAAATGTAAATGATTACAATTGACTGAAAGAAAGAACAAAAGTAAATTCTAGCTTTCGAAGTAGACCACCTCATGATCACGTTCTTTAGGCTCCAAAATCCGGTGACGGAACCTACAAAGACTGTGTGGGGGTGAGCTAATACATATATATAGATCTCTATATACATATATTCTACAAGTGCCCACTACCACCAATCTAGAATCTCGCTCAAGACATGCCAGTACACCTTTAGCAGCGAAGTCTAATTGATAGCTATTAACCAAAGAGTAGAAATCACAAACCGTAATAAAATCCATTAGTATTCATGATGAGTAAGGAAATGTGGATATAAATACTAGTCTACCAATCAGACCAAAGCCGATAACAACGCATAACTTAACCATTGAAAGCAAGCTTAATCAATATCCCTTTTTCCACTCTTTAGTATATCGATCATAAATCCTGACTCATACATCCAAGAGATACACCGTTCCTGGATATGGAAAGAAGACCTAAAGGGCTATAGCTTTCTAGTTCAAACTATTTAAAGAGAACCAGTTATTCCAAGTCATAATTGTACCTCAAGTCTGACCATCAACACAGATCTATAACAGTTTTCAGGCAGATAATGTCTTAACAAGAATAGACCCTTCTCTACACTCGGAACTTCAAACCATGCACCGTTTGTGGCTATAGTAAGATAACTCAAAGAGCTAAAATATTGAAGTTCGGACCATAATCTCAAATAGGAAGTATTTGGGTGGAAATAACCTGGAAGTCAGACCAAAGCCTAAATAATAGAGCATAGAATTATCCACTGATAATAAAGTTTAATCAATATCTTTGTTAATTAAATTCCCGGGCCACCTAGCATCGCTGCACCATATAATCCCCTTCAGATTTCAAACCTCGCTTTAATGGTTCAATACCTACCCTAGGGGATCCACACGATTTATAATTAGTCTTTTATTCCACATAGAGGCCTATGCCCAACTAAACTCTTAACTCAAATCCATAGCTCCAAGGCTATTCAACACTAAGCAAGAAAAGATATATAGACACATTTATATATATACACACATATGCACGTACATATACGCACACGAATTAAATGAGTAGCACAACTATACTCAAGTAGCTTATGACATCATCTAAGCAAATAACCAAACAAAGATACTAAACTATTAAGTAATGTAAATTTACATTCAAATTACACTACCAAATGATCCTCTGTAGAAATGCTACACAAAAATTCCTAATCACAAGCCAACCAATTTAAGATCCAAATGACCTTGAATAGCTAAATCCTCCAAAAATCACACTTAGATCATATCACAAAATATCCACTCATGGTATGCCATAACTAGCTTCATAAGCACAAATACACATATTTCTCATTTAGTTAACCATAAAGAAATCATCCACTTTAAACAAGTATATCATTGCATTCTTGATTTTATAGCATTTCTATAAATCATAAATTTAGGCAATAATCCAAGCTAAGGGTACTAGAAAGGAAGTAAACCCCACCTTAGTGGATTTGAGGAAATCACACTATCCAAAAATAACTCCAAAAATAACACTCCAAGAACGCCATTAGAGAGCCCTCACCGAGACCCATAAGCTTCCTATAGTGTCCTTGCAAAAGAAGCACCCAAACAAGCCCCATGGAGAGAGAAGAGAAATCCCGAGATGGTCATGGATGCCAAAATAAATGGCACCCAAGCATAGCCCTTGTCGAGGTGATCACTTTTGCTCTTACGGGCTTGCTTCGAAAATGGCTCAAAGGTCCTCCAAATGAAGCTCAAAGTTGAAGCTTCCATGGGGATTTTATCTTCCATAAGAGAGAGAGAGAGAGAGAGGGAGAAGAAGAGAAGAAGAAAAGAAGAAGAGAAAAATGAAAGAGAGAGAGAGAACCGTGAGAGATATAGGGAGAGGGGTGGTGTTGGGTGATGGGTTGGGTCCTACCCCAACTCATCTCTCTAGGATGTGTTTATGTATAAATGCACACAAACCACACATATGTGCACATATATGTATCCAACTATTACCCCAAATGAACCCAATTTGGTCAAAATTAAACTCTCTTAAATATACCTACATGTATTTATTCCACGGAAAATTTTTTGGAAAATAATTACTTTGAAAACAATGTCTTAAAATATATAGAGGGTCTTATGCTTTTAATCTATGCATTTAGATGAGAGTTGGATTAAGTAAAGAAAGTTCGATTGAGTGAACTCTGGGCAGAGAATTCCCTCTACAGAAGTTGGATTGAGCAGAGAAAAGTTCGCTTGAGCGAACTCTGGGCAGAGAGTTCACCCCACAGAAGTTGGATCAATCAGAGAAAAGTCGCTTGAGCGAACTCTAGGCAGAGAGTTCACCCCACAGAAGTTGGATCAATCAGAGAAAAGTTTGCTTGAGCGAACTCTGGGCAGAGAATTCCCTCTACAGAAGTTGGATCAAGCACAAAGAGTTCGATTGAGCGAACTCTGTACAATATTCAAAAGGAATTTCTAACGAGAACAATATCGACGACAAGCCAACGGGGAGCAGTTTAATAAGGAGAAATTCAACAAATCCTGCTAGGATTGATAGGGTAGGTCTCACCCCTACCAATATTATGTACTATCAGGTATAATAAATAAATCTAAAATTTACGGGTTACTACAGAGAAACCCTCGATCCTTTCTCATCAAGATATAGTCGTGGCTCAGAGTGAGAATGAAGCCGCCGGCTGAGGCGTGGCTAGAGACGGCACTAATTATCGACATCGGAAGAGAGATCAGATCGGCGATGAGAGATTGATTGGAAGACATGAGGATGAGTCGATCGGAGACATCGGCGGAGTTATTGGCCTAGGCGAGATCGTAGCCATTGGAGAAGAACTAGCTGTGTGTTGTGGAGATGAGGGTTGAGGAAGTGGTGGATTCAGATTGGAGGTGGTGGAGCACGGCGGCGATTGAGTCGAGAGACTGCCGACCTTATCTCTCTCTCTCTCTCTCTCTCTCTCTCTCTACTTTCTCTCTCTTTTTGACTTGATTTTGGGTTTATATATATTTACACATTGGATATGATTTTGAATTTGAAAATTCATTTTTTTTAGCAATGATTGTGCACATCTTGATATAGAAGGAAAGTGTGGTCCAAAATTAAATTTGTGTACTTATCACCAAAATGTTTTTGGGAATAGACCTATTAAAATAAAGCTACACTAAAATGAATTTAATACTAGTTAACCCTTAATTGATTTATTTTTACTTCTCTGTTTCAATCTCCACCAATGAACTACAATATTTATGTGGAAATTATTTTCCATAGGCGACCCTTTTACAAAAGCAGACATAACTTTTCCCTGAATTGCATTATGTGAAATAAGCTAGCTTGTACAACTCGCTACACATATGAAATAAGCTTGTACAACCCTTTTTGTAGATCACTATGCACAACAATATACGTTTGTTCTACAATAACTCAAATGTATGAAATCCAAAGCAATGAAACCCAACACCTATTGTAATACCCGTACCCGAAATAATGTAGCAATATTTATTTTGCATGCATCAATTAGTATATTAATTGCATGTGATGATTTGAGTGAGTTTCAGTATCCCCTATGTGATAAGTGCTTGATATAGGGCACAGTTTGATAGATATAACGTGGGGCCCATGGGAGTTCTAGATTAAATAAATTGCATTTAGTTGCATTTATATGATTAAATAAATATTTGTTAAAGTGTTTTTAATATTTTATTGTTAGTTGTGGCCTTTTATGGTACCAGTTTGGGTACCCATGTGAGAGAGAATAGAGACATGATTCATAACTAGTAGGTTAATTATCAACTTCATAAAATATTTGGGACCCATATGTGACATAGACACATACCCACTTCGATATTGGACAAATAATATAAAGTTTAGGGGGTTACATAATAGGAACTTAGAAACATATGGGGTGAAAAAGGAAATAGTAAAAATTAAAATTGAGATATAGATCTCATAACTTGGTCATCATCTTTATTAGATGAAAACAAAAAAAAAATAAGAGTTACAGACAGTGGATTCAACGAGGAAGAAAAGGAAAGTGAGTTCTATGGAGTTATAGAGATAAGAATGAAGAAGATGTAGAACATGAATTTATTTGATAAGGGATTCGCTCATCCAAGCATAATATTGTGGAGATTATAGGTGTTATTACAAGAAGAAAGACAGAGTAATCAGAATCAGCTGAAGTTGATTAAAACTATAGTTAAGAAGTAGTATATGAGCAGTGAGTAAATGAATTCTCTGTTAGTCTCAATGGTACGTACATGTGTTTCTGATATAAACTTGAGATTTGGGTACGAGCAAGAAGACATTGTTCAGATTTGTTGAAGACCCAGTACACAAAATGTGAATATTTGTGAAGATAATTGGGATAACCACAACACCAGTTGAAATTTATAAATATAAGAATATGTGACGGTATTAGTGATGATGTTATTATTTAGCATTTGTGTATATATATAGTTTGGGAGGATACGAGATGTGAAGAAAATTTGTGAGGACTATGTTGAGGACCCAAGTTGTATTGATGCTGATATATAATCTATTATAGATAGAAATTTTTTTATTGAAGATTGGATTTTGATTGGAAATGAATAAAGAAATTTTCTACAACGGTTGAAGCCCTAAGGTAAGAGATGAGCTAATAGAAGACTTGAGAGTGATAACAGTCATAACTGCACCATCGATTTGGTTATTTATATAAGAACACTTGTGGATTTATATTGATCACATGAAAGATTTTTGAGAAACTAAAGAATTGATTTGTGAAGACACAGATTTGGTTATTTGTTCTATACTTGGACATTTGTTGATTCAGATAAAATTTTGAATTGAGATTGAGTGGTATGTTGATATGATAACTGCTTGTACTTTATGGGAAATTAGAACTTTATGAGACAAATCATTAGACACAAGATTTCAAAGGTGAGAGATTTTTAGCAATGTTAGTTGCAAGTATGAAGCTTATATGAATTGCGGAGATTGGAAATACTTGATTACATGACATGAATTGAGTATATTGTAAAGAAGACAGTTGGAACTCATGGTGAGCTATAGTTTGACAATCAACGTTATTCAGGTTAGCCAAAATGATTATTAGTATTTTGATTTAGAAATTGATAGAAGAATTTTGTATGTGTATTGATTATCCAGAAATGATTGTATTGTAGAGACTTGATAGAAAATTGAAATTTTCTGAGACAACTAGACAAGAAATGATAACAACAGAATATGGGTAAGTGACACTATTGCATTAGAATAGAGGGAATTGACTCAGGGTTCCATTTGCTTTTGTGCTTTTTGGTGAAAGAAAATTTATGATGAAATTACTAAAAATGGGAATAATCAGATTTCTACTTTACAGTAAATTAAGCAGGTAAATTGATTCAGGGAAAAATATTGTAATTATATTCTGTTATATATAATGATTTGGTAATTAGCTGCAGGGATATAAGTTTGTTGATATTTTTTTTGAAGTCTGGATGTTACCAGTAGAAGTTAAAGTTGAATTATTGAGAAGATTATCTATAGATGATAAATTGTTCATTATATATAATTGTTGAGTTAGTCAAGTATAGAGACAGAATATCAAGGAATCACAGAGCTGGTGCACTTATTGTTAGTATTTTGACAAGTATAAGTAAATAAGCTGTAAATTGAGTCAACCGATGCGACTGTATCACAGGGAAGATGTTGACTTAAAGATATGTTTGGGTTTCCATTTTATTTAAAAAGAGAAGGGAAGGTACTGATAGAATACCGAAAGGGAAGCGATTTGGGCATCACTCTACAATAAGATGTGTTGAAATCTAGAAGCATATTATATGTGTTGAATGCAGATAGCTCAAGAAATGGATCTTTGAAGAAATATTGAAGCTCATAATAGGATTATAGAAAGATACATTAATAAGCAGATACGAGACCACATTACTTGTATTTTATTATACATGATAACTCGTTAATCGATTACAGGGGATAAAAGTTTCAAAGATAGATTTGAAATTTGGGTATCACCAGTTAGCAGTTAAAGCTAAGAGGTTGAGATGATCAGCTTCAGATGAGAATTTTAAAACATACTAGAGATATGTGGTTTAACAGAAAAGAAAGACAGAAATATTAAAAAGTCATGGGTTGTCATCAATGATGTTAATGACCAAGTGAAAATGAATATCTGTCATGATAAACTTTGTGACTGAATAGTCAAAGTCAACAGAGATTAGATATTGACGGGTGAATCACCGTAGATATGTGACCGAATTTGATTGTGTTAATGATCAGAAATACAAATTTGCTGGGGTTTATCGATCTATATGTGGAAAAGATTTGTGATATTATATGAATACTAATGTTTATCAACATAAATGGAATATTTGACTTGTAATGATGTTTTGAGATTTTGCACGAAGCAATAGGAATGAAATTGAATTTTGGAAGAGCGTCTTTCACAAGTCAACAATTGGTTGAGAATACATCACAAGTAAGTGAGTCTTGTTTTCAGAAAGTTGATAAAAATGTCTACTACAGGGATAAAATATTCTAAATGTGTTACCATCAGAGAATGGTATGGTTTGAAGAACTAAGTGATTAAGTGTGATAATTTGAAATTTTAAAGAGAATGGGAATTAGTAGACTATCAATTGAGATTGTAGTCGGTATTAACCAATGGGTGTAACACATTCTATATTGCATGGAACAATGTTAAAAGATTTGAACCGTAAGTTGAGTATGAACCAATGAAGGTTCGAAGGAAAGTATTTATATGTAATTGATACTTGAGACAAGTAAAGTTTGGGGACAAGTTTCCTAAAAGGAATGGAGAGATGTATTACATGTACCCGGAAAAATGTAGTAATATTGATTTTGCATGCATTAATTAGTATAATTAATTGCATGTGATGATTTGGGTGAGTATCAGTCACCCCGATGTGATAAGTGCTTGATATAGGGCACAATTTGATAGATATGACATGGGATCCACGAGAGTTCCAGATTAAATAAATTGCATTTAGTTGCATTTATATGATAAATGAATATTTGTCAAAGTGTTTTTAATATTTTATTGTTAGTTGTGGCCTTTTATGGTACCAGTTTGGGTACCCATGTGAGAGCGAATAGGGACATGATTCATAACTAGTATGTTAATTAGCAACTTCACAAAATATTTGGGACCCATACATGACATAGACAAATACCCAGTTAGATATTGGGTAGTTAATATAAAGTTTAGGGGGTTTCATAATAGGAACCTAGAAACATATGGGGGTGTAAAAGGAAATAGGAAAAATTGAAATTGAGATATATATATATCTCATAACTTGGTCATCATCTTTATTAGACGAAAAAAAAAAAAAAGAGTTACAGACAAAGAGTTCAACGAGGAAGAAAAGGAAAGTAAGTTCTGTTCGTCGTTTCTTTGCTGTTCAACCTCTATTTCGCGAACCTAAGTCATATTCGGACTCCTGGAGGTGATAGGATTATTTTTCTGTCTTTATTTTTCAATTTTTGCATCATTTTTCTGCAACTCATTTAGAAGGGTGATACGTATATGTGATATATATGTAGGAATATCATTGGGAATAACTAGAGCTAGTTTTGCGAAGGAATTTGGGATTCTAGGCTTTATTTGGACATATTCGTGAGGTAAGTGTCCTAATCTCAAAATTGGATGTTTAATGTTATTTATTTATTAGTAAATGCTTAAAATTGCTGAATTGTGATTATTTAAAAAAGCATGTGATTAATTAACATTTAACATGTCTAGTTTTGTTGAAATTGCCATGTTGACATGTTGAGTTACTTATGTGCTTATTTGGGTTAAAGAATCCTCAAGTGATAATCACCATTATTTATCCCTTATTTTAAGGGACGTCATTCCTCAGAGAAAAGGGGACGGTGGTGACGACTGCAACGAATTGATTTCGGTCACGAGAGAATGAGTGATTTCTCTATATGCGACGAAAAAAGTAAGAATGGCCCGGAATCAGGGGTCCAGAATGATGGTGATTGATACTTGACATGTCGGTGACCATTTACTGTTGTGAATGTTTAATTCGTGTTATGATTCATTAAATATTCCAATTGCATGATTAGTACCACGTACTCATTGAGCGAAAGCTTAGTCGATTTTTTTGGCTAATGACCACGCAGGTTCAAATGAGCATCACAGTGAGAAGCGTTGCTCTACGGGGATTTCGGATAGCACGGATTTATGTTTCACTTGTTTAGAATGTTTAATGAGCATACTCAGTTGGGTGGGAAGTTTGTATAATCCTTGCAATTAGAAACTCATATTGTATGTTTTGGAATTGAGACTAGTTAGGGTAAGGATTTTGTAATAAACTAGTTTCATCTCTTCTTAGTTTTGAAGGTACTATGAACATGTTAGTAAATCAGTTGATATTGAATGACAATGGGTTTGTATGAGTAATTTGGTTTTGGTTATCTTTTTAACTCTTAAATTGGGAAAACTGGTATAGAAACTTGATCTACAGAATCCGCAAGTATATTTTTAGCCTGACGACTTTTATGGAAACGGACATAACTCTTTCTAGAAATTTTGGATTCGCACGCCGTTTTTTGCGTTGGAACCGAGACTCGAAGGGCTATCATTTTGATATAAAATTTGACTATATTTTATTAATGACTATTTTACCCTTGGCCCAGTTTAAGCTAACGAATTCCTTTTACTTTGTTTAACTCTTATTTTATTACTAATAAGGGATGTTTTGTTTTGGGTAACTCTTTGTTACACGGTCCTAATTCGCATGTCATGAGTTGAGGTGTGACACCTATATTTGCCAGCCCAGGGCTACATTTGTTTTGATGTAAAATGTTGTTCAGAAAATACTTTTATATGCCAATTATAAGGTGAAAGCATTTTCGAGGGAAAAAAAAAACCAACATAACCGTTAGTCTTATGAATATATCAAATAATCAAAGCACAGCAAAGGGAAAAGAGAAAAGAAAGCAAGGGTTTCACATAACATAAAATCAGAATGAATGATGAAGAACAAAAGAAAAAGATAATATAATTAGGCATACAATATTACCCTATAACGTAAAGACTAAACTACCATTAAAGCTAAATATCAATACTCTAATAAGTCTTACCAATCGTGGCGTTGGATGTGGTGTTAACATCAGGACGGAAGCAAGTCCGTCTGATTAGATGAGTCAATAGCATTCGCAGCAACAACTATGATCGAACCAACTACTTGCTCAAAAGATTCTCTCTCTGACAAAGATAGCATGCAATTTGATCTTAAAGAAACAATTAGATAACAAAAATGCTACACCCACAACCTTTTTCACAACCAATACATCCTGACCTTTGATTTTATTATGTCCTGTGTGGGACCCATGTGGGACCCTCATGGTGGCTCCATCGAAATCAAGGGTTAGGATGTATGGTTGTGGAAAAGGTTGTGAAAAATATTATGGTGTCGCATTACTCGTTAGATGAACCAAAATATCGAATAAAATTAACAGCATTAATTACACTGACCTCCTTCAAGGTTTGGCGAAATTACACATACCTCCCCTCTATATTGCAAAATTACACAGACCTCCCTTCTCGCATGAATTTACTATTTTACCCTTTATTTACCGTTTTACTAAATTACTCACACATCTGTCTCTCCTTTCTCTCTCTACTGTGTGTATAAATATATATAGATATAGATTTAGATATACAAGTACATACATAATATATGGACATACATGCACACACCCACACACCCACACACACACACACACACACACACACACACACATATATATATATATGAATATGAATTTGTTCAAAAATAAAAAATTTAAACTCAAAATTAATTTGTTCCAATAACTAATTTGTTCCTTAGACTTAAACCCAAAATCAATTTATTGCAAAAATTAATTTGTTCCTAAGATATAAACCCAAAATCAATTTGTTCCAAAAACCTAAGATCTAAATCCAAAATACCAAACCCACCTCAAAGATGTATACAATTATCTATGTATATATGTATTCAATGGCTATATGTGTACAAATATGTATGTATTTATGATGTGTATGTATGTATGTATGCATGCATGGTCCGTTTATATGGTGTGTATATATGTATGCATGTATATATATATACAATAGATAGAGATGAGAGGTGGTTTTATTTTATTTTATATAACTAGGGGTATTTTCGGTATTAACAAATTAAGAAGGGAGGTCTCTGTAATTTTTGCAATCTAGAGGAGAGGTGTGTAATGCATATTCAAACCTCAAGGGAGGTCTGTGTAATTTTGCAATATAGAGGGGAGGTCCATGTAATTTCATCAAACCTCAGAGGTGGTCCGTGTAAATAACTGTGGATATCGCAATTTTCTTACCCACAGCTTTTCCTTTAAAATATTTTTCAATTACAAAAGCAAATGAGTCGCCACTTAATTTTTAAAAGGAAAATTAAGAAACCGTTTAAAAGCAAATCGAACTTTTAGAAACCAGAGATTAACTAGGTCCGGGGATTATGGAATGAGAGAGGAAGGAGCCGTCGGACTAAAACACCCTATCTCATCCTATCTTGCGATAGGCCTCTACTCAACATCCTTTTAATTGGATTATTAATTTAAATGTGCCCTCAACTAGTACATATGTATAGATATACATTACAAAAGTATGTCTAAAAGGGTGTAAAATTGCAATTGATAAAATATCATTCAAAAACCACATATTTCAAGTATCAAGCAATATGATATGCAATAGGGAACAAGAGAACTTACCCGGGATCCCGTAGCGATATTAAACGTGCAATGCATACAAACAAAAGAAAATCCTAAAAAGAGTCTCTAATCACATGTATTCACATAAGGGAAATCCTAATTCTACGGTGTCGTGCATGAGGTTGAAAAATCGATGAAATCAAGAAATTGCAAAAAACTCGAAAGGAATTCAAGAAGTCATACCTTGATAGCGCTACAAAACAAAAGGTTAGTCCACATGATATACAAGATATGAAGTTAGAAGTAGAAATCCTAGATTTCTAACTTAAGTCTATCAAATGCAATTAGATCTAAAGCAAGTAAATCCTAATTACAAGTGTCGAGCCATACGGACGAATATGTTCATGAACAAGAATAAATTATGAAACACTCAATGGTTTAAATCACTTAAACTTCGAATTCAAGCTTAACTAATCATTATTGAAACATGGTTTGAACCTTGACTCAATGAAAATTTCATCTAAGCCATTATTCATAAGATTGATGAAAACTATTGTAGAATTTTGGAAATTGCTGAGAGCAGATCATAACTTAAAAAATTTAAAAAGCATGGTTCCCATGGTTTGAT
Organism: Hydrangea macrophylla; assembly: GCA_033977485.1. NCBI lineage: Eukaryota > Viridiplantae > Streptophyta > Magnoliopsida > Cornales > Hydrangeaceae > Hydrangea > Hydrangea macrophylla. The sequence continues at coordinate 59,472,476 of CM066987.1, forward strand.
CTTGATGAATTTTGGATACAAGATGCCTCTGTGTGTCTAGTTTTTAACTCAAAAAAGAAATCAAAGTTTCAACGGTTGGATCTTTGGGGATTGGACAAAAGCCAGACATCACTCAGCATTCTACAACCTTCCGTCCAAAGTTCTTGCACTATTTTCTAAAACTAGCAAAAAGATCGGAAATGCTTTGTTATTTTTAGGGTGACTTCCTAACACATTAATCTACTTGGAAAAAATTAATTTGGGTCACAAATACCTTGTTAGGGTTCTGATTTACTTATATCAGAAGAGTGTTGCTGTGCTGAAACTCTGGACAGATTGTGGTGACTCCACAAAACTCATGACCAAACCACTTTAAACATAAAATCTCCTTGAAACAAAAATTACAGTGGTAGAACTTTGAGTTATTGACACCCTCCCGTTGGTTTCACTTGATTCCAACGGTTAGATTTCGAATTAAAATCCTTGATTGAAACCGGTTTATGAACCCATTGTTTCATTGTCAAGTTCAACTTTCATTTGTTAACCCCAACTATTTAAACCATGAAGTTGGACTTAAATTAAACCACTTTCTCCTACCATTTGATGGTCATTGGAGGCTAAAGACCTTTATGTTTGTAGATTTCAAATGAAGTATGAATAGACTCCATGAAATCTCAAGATAATGAACCTAAACCATGGAGATGGGCTTAGATTCAAACTACTTTCTCCTACCACTTAATGGTCATTGGAGATCAAAACATGACTAATACTCATGAGTCTCAAAGGAATATAGAAGGATTCCATGAAACATCAAGCTAGAGGACCCAAGTCATGAGTATGGACTTGGATCCATCTATTTGCTAATAAAATGAAGTGATGATCAAACTTTGACTCTCATGTGAAGCATAAGCTTACATGGGATTCAAAAGATCAAACTCAAGAGATTCCAAGAGAGATATTGAGGATCTTTAAGAATCTCAAGAAGGAAGTATAAACAACAAGAAGAAATAAAACAAAGAAAACTAAGTAGTTTAAAAGCTTAAAAGAAAAAATGAAAAGAAACAACTTATGGTTAGAGGATCACCTCCAAACTATCCTCAAAGCTTCTCTCCTTTGAAGATCTTCCAAGCTCTTCTCTCTAGTTTTCCAAACTCTCTCTTTTCTCTCTCAAAGAATGTTGGTGTAATGGTAGTGGTTTCTTCTATATCCTCCCAAGGAAGATCCTCCCTCTTTTATAGACAAAATTACCAAGTATTCTTAGTGAATTCGGAGTAAAAGACAGGTGTAAATGTCTCATTTGGTGGTACAATACGTACTTCCTGAAAATAGACAGACTGTTGCACAGGGCGGCAGTCAAAAGTCCTGCACGGCAGTTAGTGGATGCCGCTGCGGCACTACGTGACTGCCACCGCGGCATTCCTTGACTGCCGCGCGGCACTTACTGAGAGCCGCGCCAAATTATTGATTGCCGCATTTTTGTCAACCTTATTTTATCAGTTTTTTTGTTTTTATCCGCATATATATACGTATTGTACCACAAAATACGAACTTTAAAAGCAAACGGCAGTCAGAAAATGTCGGTGGCACTCAGTGAGAGCCGTTCCGGCATTCTGTGAGTGCCGTACGACACTCACTGAGTGCTGCAAATAACTGCCGTGTGCCGGCTTCTGCTAAACTTCCCCTTTTAGGTCTTTTCTTCTCTCCTTTTTCTTAAAAAAACTTATTTTTTGAAGATCTTTTTCAAAAGTGATGTTTTATACCTGAATTCTCCTAAATACCTGGTATTTTCTTCTTTCTGTGAAATTTTATTACGTTTAGAGAACTTTTTGAAGAGCTTGGAATACTTCGGATCTTTTTCGGTCCTTATCATCATCGGACGTGGAGGTGACGCTCTCCTAAATTCGATGGTTGGTCATAATCGGGGTGTCTACAATTTGCCCCTCTTTGACAGAGCTTGTGGGGCAACGCGTACCATAAGTGAATGTCAAAGCCTGTGTAAAGACAGGCCTTTGACCCAACCGTCGGTTTTAGGAAAAAAATCAAAATGCGTTGCAAGAGAAATCGGGCGTGCAGCAAAGACTCTACTTGGTCGTGCTCGATGATGAGCTACCTACGTATCCCATCAGGAATCAGACGAAGACGTAGTTCGGGCAGGAGGCAAACACACACAAGCACAAGTAACCATACGGATGAATGCACCTATCCTATCGTGATGCAAGTGCTATATAATGGTATTTTCTGAATTGACCTAGTCTTGCTGGCGCCATGCTTATCATGTCTTCCCTACGTACGACGCACATTACGTGACGTGTTAGTCAGGGAAGATCATCTAATTTTTGACTGATGCGAAAATCTATTTTACGGGGGTCATGAAGATGTTTTTGATCTGATTTCGAGGGTTAACGCAAATCTGTTGCGAGAACCAAGAATGTAAATCCGTTACACTCTCAAAACAAAGGATCGACGTAAATCTGTTACGTGGATCGAGAATATAAATTCGTTATATTCCCAAAATGAAGGTTAACGTAAATCTATTGGGAGAACCGAGAATGTAAATCCGTTACACTCTCAAAATAAAGGATCGATGCAAATCTATTATGTGGATCGAGAATGTAAATCTGTTATATTCCCAAAATGAAGGTTAACGCAAATCTGTTGCGAGAACCGAGAATATAAATCTGTTACACTCTCAAAACAAAGGATCAACGCAAATCTGTTACGTGGATCGAGAATATAAATCTGTTATATCTCAAAATGAGGGTTAATGCAAATCTGTTGTAAGAACCGAGAATGTAAATCCGTTACACTCTCAAAACAAAGGATCGACGCAAATCTGTTATGTGGATCGAGAATATAAATCTGTTATATCCCAAAATGAGGGTTATCGTAAATCTGTTGCGAGAACCGAGAATGTAAATCCGTTACACTCTCAAAAGAAAGGATTGACGCAAATCTGTTACGAGGATCGAGGATATAAATTTGTTATATTCTCAGAACGGGGTAATCTAAACTTCGGAGCCCACAGACTCAAATCTATTCCAGCTCTTTCAAAATTTAGAGCCCGCGGGCTTAACTTTATCTTTATTTTCAAAATCTAAAATCCACAGGTTTAATTTTACCCTAATTTTCAAAAACCGGGCCCACGGGCACAAATTTGTTTCAACTTCTGAAGTTTGGGGCCCACAGGCTCGAATCTATCTTAATTTTCAAAATTTGGAGACCGTGGGCTCAAATTATTCCAAAATTTTGAAATTTGTAGCCAATTTAAGCCTGAAAATGACCCCGAGGGTCAAAAGTACAGTGAGAGCAAATTTTGGGGGACTCAAGTTCAATTTTTGGGCCCTGATTTGAATTCTTGGGGGGAAATGAAGGATCTTTGAACCGACTTAACCGCGGTACACACGGTTTTTTGCGGCACTCAGTGACTGCTGTGCGGCACTCACGGAGTGCCGTTGCGGCAGTCAGAGAGTGACGCGCGGTAGTCCACTGAGTGCCACGCACGAATATCAAGTGCCGTGTTTGAGCGGCAGTGGCTTTAAACCGCCGGGTTCAATTCTTTTCATTTCATTCCTTCAACTCTCTCTAACCCGAAATCTCTGTGGAGAAAATTTTTCCACTTCTTTTTTCTTGCTTGGATCAATCTACCAGGGCTCTCAGGTTAGTTCTACTCGATCAAAACTCGAATTATTCTTATTATTTCATTGCTTTTCTGAATTTTTCACGAGTTTAACGCGCGGATCTCTCTTTCTCTTTGACAGATTATGGCGAGTGGTTCAGGGCGCAAAAAGAAGGCCAAGTATACGGCCACTCATCATCCTGACGCCACACTCCTGCTCCGGGACCCGGACGAGCACTTATCTGTCCGCGCGTTCAAGCGCGAGGTAAATATGCCCCCCCTCTCTTTTCTTCCTTTTGTGATTCTAATGCTGTATGGTACTTCTGAATGTGATATGAAAATCATGGAATCTCAAATGCCTTAATGCAAATGCTATGCTTGTAGTGCTCTCGAGCGTCCTGATTGCTTTAATCCATGTTTATTCGAATTTTATATATATGTACATTTTTATTTCTTATGAGCTTCATGACTGTGGAGACAAGATTCCATGTTAAAAGAAAGAATGCTTATGCCTACGAATTTCTGGATGTCCCATCTGTACTTACGCATATTTAACTTTATTAACTTTCCCCAAAAGGTCCTTTGACCGCGATGTGTGCCGATTAAAAAAAATGATGTTACTCATTGGATCTTTTAGCGTTACTTCTCCTTTTTATTTATTATTTTTTTTGTTTTTTTTTGATTTCTTGAAATTTTCTTGTACTTTTGAACATTCTCATTTATTTTATTATTCTCGTGAACGACCGCTAAGCTTTATATGAATAAGTGACATTCTTGTGAAACTTTCTATGAACTTTTCTTTTTCTTTCTCTCTCTCTCTCTTTCTTTTTCATTCATTCTTGTGTCGCTTTTCCTTATTGTCACCTGCTTATATATATATATTTTTTATTGTTCTCTTCTATCCAATTACTAACACTGAAACTTGCAATTCTTTCTTGCAGCTGCAGCCCAAGGCGCTAAAGGGGCACGACTGCCTAGCTCATGGGTATGAGTGGTACGCACAGCTGAGCGGGCCAGTGCGGGGCTTTGTAGATGCGGCGGGATTTGGGGACTTCGTCAAGCTTTTGACGAAGAGCTCCAACGACCTACGATAGATTCACGCGTTGGCGGAGAGGTGGTGGGATACCACCAATACCTTCCATTTCGACTTCGGAGATATGACGATGACTCCCCTGGACTTCAGCATGATTACAGGGATTCTGTTCGGGGGAGAGCCCTTGCGGTATTTGGACGCGGCCAGAGATTGGGACCAGGTGGAGGCGCTGCTTGGAGCGGTTCCGGAGGAGCCCTTGGTCATGACCAAGTGGTTCATGGACACATTTCGGGGAAAATCGGATTTACCGATGAGCAGATGGCCCGGGGCTTCATGATGTATATGCTGGGGTGCTCCCTGTTGAGCACCAAGGGCGATCGGTTCTCCGTCACCGTGGTATCCTCTTTGGAGCGCATGGACCAGATACACGAGTATGATTGGGCTGGTGCAGGATTAGCCATCATGTACAGGCACATGGGGGAGATCTCCCGGGACAGTCCAGCTTCTACTGGTGCTTTTTGGAGGGCGTGGGAGGTACGTCCTTTCTTTTATTTCCATTTCAATGTTTATTATGCTTTCGGACGATTATTGAAACTGTGAGACTCATAACCTCTTTCTTTTCTTATTCATTACAGATTTGGTCCCACGAGTATTTCCGTATGATGTCCCCCGAGACACGTGCTGCCGATGCCCTCATCATGCCCCAGGGGCTGAAATGGGTGAAGGACAGGGTTGGGCAGAAGGCTGGGGCTCACGATATTATTCCGTTCAGGAACTTCCTGATGAATCTGAGGGAGTAGCACGTTCGCTGGCAGCCATGGCTCATGGCGTTTCCCGAGGCTTCTGCAAGGATTCAAGCATCGGGCGGATGGGATCCGATGAGGCGGCTGATGAATGGGCCGGAGGCCCAAGCGTGGTATTTGGGAGAGAGGGTGACTAGGTAGTCACTGGCGGCTCCGGGATTTTTTGTGCCACACTCTCCTCCAGTTTTTATGAGAGCCACAGATACGCTTCAGGGTAGCGAGCTCACAGCTGCTCTGGCTGGCTCGGGTATTCACGGCTTCCTGGAGCCCCCTACAGGATATACGGCTTTCCGTGCTACTAAGCTGATGCCAAACTTCCCTCTAATGGAAGTGACTCAGGTAAGTACAAGATTCCTTCAATCTTTTTATGAGTTCTCTATCATTCTTTATTTATGTTTTATTCTTTTTGTTTGCAGTATGTTCCTGCTGCTACCCGTCCTCCCGCCTTACCTGAGTGGGATTAGACCATGTCGACTGTCTCTTTCGGCGATCCCTTCTTGACGACGATCCCCCGGCTCTCACAGGGTGCCCCTACTATTCCTCTCCATTATGACGTCGTCTCGCGCGCTTACGCGGAGGAGGGCTTGACGTATGCCCACATAGTGCGGCAGTGGGTTCTCAGACGAGAGTGGATGGTAAGAAACTTATCCCTGCCTTTTACTTTGACTTTGATAGCCTCTCCTTTTACTAATCTTTATTCTTGGTTCTTGTTTTTAGGCTGAGGGAGCTCGGGCGACTGCCGCGGCTTAGTTGAGGGCCCAGGTATGATCTTTATCCTTTTATTCTCAGTATTTCATTTGTCCTTTCAACACTGTCCGGATTTATCCTCTCTCATTTCAAGCGGAGGAGATCAGAGTTCTGTCCCAGTAGGTGGGGCAGCTTCAGCAGCGGCTCCAACAGTTTGGCATTCCCGTCAGCGACACTCCTGGAAATGGCGGTGCTGGATGAGGCGTGGGGCGAGGCGGCGGTAGCGGTGGAGGCAGCGGCGGAGGCAGAGGCAGGGGCGGTGGTAGCGGTGGAGGCAGTGGGACAGAGTCAGAGGATGAGCCCCTCAGGCGTGTGACCCGTCAGGCTCGAGGCCGGGGTCGAGGCTGATCCCGCTTTTTTTTATTATTTTTTTTACTTTTGAGTGTTCTGGGAGGATATACTCTTTTATTCAGACGATTGTACATATACATGCACTTTATTTTGATGGTGGCTTTAGGATAGCCGGTAGGATAGGCACTTGGATGTCTTTTTCATTTTGCTCATTCATCGTATGCGTGACCATAGCTTGGTCCTTTTATCATGCTGAAACCTCTTTTACATTTTCTCTTGCCTGCCGTATGTGGGACCATGGCTTGGTCCCGTCTTTATTTTAATTTTGAATGCTTTGTTCTGTTTTTCTTATTGCAAAATAAATGAATGAATGAATGTATGCGATCATTGCTTGGTCTTTGTTGCACTTGCTACATGATGCGCACGTTTTATTGTTCTTTATTCAGTTTTCTATTTGCAGGTGGGCTAAATGTGTTACAAACAGACCCTGGCCAACGAAAAACTCAAAACGGCACTCGGTTAGGTCTCAGCGGCACTCGGTGAGTGCCGCAGCGGCAGTCAGCAAATGCCGGGACGGCACTCACGGACTTTCGTCGAGTGCCGTTCTACTTTGCCGAATGCCGCCCTGACTCCAGGCAGATCTAACTCCATTTATACCTTCTCTCCTTCAAAACTTCGCAAAACACTAACTTCTTTCATTCTCCCCTCTCTCAAATGGCCCCCGTTAGTTCTCAAATCCTTTTCCCATGGATGGATACCCTCTCTGGTATTGATAAGCTCAACTTCGAGTGTTTCAGGCTAAACGACCTCTTCTCCTTCCGAGGAATGACTCTAAACGAAAGTTTGCTTTAAGCCGCTGCCCAATGTTGGGATCCTTCGCTCCACGTCTTCCGTTTCAGTCATCAAGAGACTTGTCCTTTGTTTGAAGAGTTCAGTGCTATCCTTCACACTGACCCTTCTGCGGATTTGACTGTTCCTCCGGTGCAAGCCGGGTATGTTCAGGACTTGGCAGCTCTTCTCCATATATCCCGCGGTGCCGCGGGCTCCTTCATTCATGACAGTCAGGTCGACTTCGAGCGCCTCTCCTCAATTTATGCTCTCATTGGGGATCCTTACGACAGCGGGTATCAAGTTATACGGCGTAGCACTCTATCGATTGCTATGCTTTCTTACTTTCTCTTTCAGTCATCCTCCGACATTCTCATACCCATTGCCTGTGGTTTGAGAGAGATGAAGAGTACATTCATGCTGGTTCTCGGCGAGACTTTGATAGGACTGGATCATGCTCATGCTACCGGGGCCATATTATCTGCCGGGGCACCTTTTGTTCTGCAGATTTGGCTCATGGAACATTTGGACCTCTTTATACACCCTTCCCATCTTCGCGGGTCACTTCCTTACGATCGTATGGAGATTCACAGCCTATTTCACTCTGCCGATGCATGGCTCGGTTGGCTCCAGGGCCTCTCTTCCAGTGATATCTGCTGGGTCTGTCCGCAATGGATTCATCGTTCTATTGCCGTACGTCTTCCTGTACGACCTGACATCTGGCTGTCGGGCTTGCGTGTTACCACTTTCTACATTCCTGATCGGGTGGTCCGCCAGTTTGGGCTTTTGCAGGACACTACTGAATCTGTGATTGCTGATTTCACCAGGGGGTCCACTTTGCGCCCTTCTATTGTGAAGGCTTTCATCGAGGCTTGGCGTAGCAGGATGGCTGCTCCGTGCCCGAGGATCCCTGTTCTGACTGTGCCTACTGCCCAGTATCTTCTAGAGATCCAGGCCTTGGTTGCGAGACGAGCTTGACAAACACATGCATAATAAAGTAGACGAAAACAGGGAAAGGCTTGCCATTTTTCAAAACTTTCTGACAGACCCTGCCTACTCTTTTTACGCTTTTGAATGTGATTTTCCTTTCTTTTTTTTTTTCAAGAAGTGTTGTTACCTTTAGGAAAGTTCTAACATGTTTAATCAAAGTGCTCACTCCTTCGATTAATCTTTTATGAAGAATTCTCCTTTCAATGTCTTTACTTGGCTCTTTATTTTGCTTTTTGCTTAAAGCTTTACTCCTTCTATACCATGAATTCTCATTTGTTTCTTTATAGTACTTATTTTGATAGCCAGGGGATCCAAAGATGGGTTTTAGGTAAATATCTTGGTCCTTCGAATAGCAAACGAAGTTTGCCCCTGGTTTCAAGGCTTCAAAGTGGTTCTGGGCAAACGTTAATTTGCCCCTAGTTTAGCACAGGTTTTTTTTTTTTTTTTGAATGACCGAACCAAGTTGGTTGCCTACGTATCCCCTAGTGGGAATCAGGTCGAGCGTAGTTCATCTAGGTAGGAGGCTTTGACAAGAAAGGTTTCAAACAAAATATTTCTTGAGGCGATCAAGGTTGATTGGCTGTTTAAATTCAACTCCATCTAGGTCCATGAGATAGGCCGCTCCTCCAGAAAGGAGAGTCTTAATGATGTACGGCCCGACCCAGTTGGGTTTGAATTTCCTCTAGGGTCATAAACAGGCACTTTCAGTTCTTTGAGGACTAGGTCACCCTCAGCAAGCTTCCTTGGGCGGACCTTTTTGTTGAAAGCACGAGCTATTCTCTTCTGGTACCCACGGGTATGGTTTATTGCGGCCAGCCTCTTCTCATCGAGCAACATCAACTCCTCGTACTTTCCTCATATCCATTCTAATTCGGTGATCTCACACTCTGCCAAAATCCTAAGAGAGGGTATTTCTACCTCGATTGGGAGAACGACCTCCATACCGTAAACCAATGAATAAGGTGTAGCTCCTGTAGAAGTCCTTACAAAGGTCCGGTACCCCCCCATAGTGCGAATGGCAGCTTCTCATGCCAATCTTTGTATGTATCCGTCGTTTTTCCCAAGATTGCTTTAACATTCATATTCGCTGCTTCTACTGCTCCATTCGTCTGAGGCCTATACGGGGATGATTGATGGCGAGTGATCTTATACTTTTCTAGGAGCAGGATAACCTCTCCCTGGAAATGACTGCCATGATCGGAGATAACCTCATTCGGGACCCCATACCTGCAGATTATGTTTTTCTCGATGAAACTCACCACGTCTTTGGCTTTCAAAGTTGCGTATGAGGCTGCCTCTACCCACTTTGTAAAATAATCGATTGCCACGATTATGTATCAGTGCCCATTGGAAGCCTTCGGAACTATCTCACCAATGATATCAATCCCCCATACGAAAAATGGCCAAGGGGTGGTCATGCTATAGAGCTGTGACAGCGGGGTATGCATCAAATTTGCATGAATCTGACACTTGTGACACCTTCTAACATATTTGCAACAGTCTTTGTCCAAGGTCATCCAATAATACCCTTATCGGATGATCTTCTTTGCCAGCATGTGTCCATTCATGTGGGGCCCACATACTCCCTCATGTATTTCCTCCATCATTCTCTTAGCTTCTTTCCCATACAGGCACTACAGATTATACCCGGTGTAGGATTTCTTCCATAGCTTATTTGCATAAATCACAAATTGAGCGCCGAATCGTCGAATCGCCTTTCTGTCCTTTTCTGAGGCTCCTTTGGGGTATTCTCCTTCCTTAATGAAGTTTCAGACATCTTCATACCAAGGCACTTCATCTTCTCTTTCTACGACCGCGATCATTTCAAATGACGGTTGGTTCCTCACTTCTATGGATAGCGGGATCATGGCAGTTTTGGAAGGGATTTGGATCATTGAGGCTAAGGTAGCCAAGGAGTCGGCTAGTTGGTTTTCTTCATGAGAGAGGTAGTAAAAAGAAATCGTTTAGAACTGCGCTTTCAGAATTTCCAGGTAGTCATGGTAAGGTCTCAATTTCTCATGCTTTACCCTCCAATCTCCTCAGACTTGGGATATGATCAAGTTGGAATCTCCGAAGACATCAATCTGTTCGGCTTTCAAAGCCAAGGCTGCTTCCATCCCAATTATGCATGCTTCGTACTCCACGGTGTTGTTGGTTGAGTTATACTTGAGTTTGATAGCTAATGGGGTAGGGGCCCCATCGGGTGCTATGAGAATGATTCCAACTTCGTAACCTAGTTGGTTGGCTGCTCCATCGAAGTACATTTTCCACAAGTCCTCCTTTACCTTCATTATTCCTTCATCCGGGAACTTGAATTCTCCCTTGTTCTCGGATTCTATAGTGAGGTCTGCTAAAAACTCAGCGACAGCCCTTCCTTTCACAGACTTGGCAGTGACATACTTGATGTCGAACTCAGCTAGCATCATGGTCCAACGGGAAATCCTACTGGTCAAGACGGGTTTTTCGAATAGGTATTTTAATGGGTCCATTTGGGATATCAGGATTACAGGGAAGGCTAGCATGTAGTGGCGAAGGCGACAGGTACACCAAACTAAGGCCCAACAGGCCTTTTCCAAGGGCGAATACTTTAACTCGTATCCAACCATTCTTTTGCTCAAGTAGTAAATGGCCTTCTCCACGTGCCCCTCTTCTCCTTCTTGGGATAGCATATACCCCATTGAATCTTCGGATACGGAGAGATAAAGTAACAGGGGTCTTCCAGGTGAAGGTGGTGACAGGACAGGTGGGTTTTGGAGGTAGGTTTTGAGTTTGTTGAAGGCTTGTTGACAAGGGGTGTCCCATTTAAATTTCCCTCCTTTTCTAAGCAGTTTGAATAGTGGGTCGCAGGTTAAGGTAAATTTGGAAATGAAGCGGCTGATGAACTGTATTCTCCCCAAGAAACCTCTCAGTTCTTTCTCATTTTTTGGTGGGTTTATTTCGGTTATGGCTTTTATTTTGGTGGGGTCCACCTCTATTCCCCTCTGAGTAATGAGAAATCCCAATAATTTCCCAGTAGTGACTCCGAACGTGCATTTTTGCGGGTTTAGCCTCATTTTGAACTCCCTCAATCTCTCAAAGAACTTTCTCAAAGCCTCTGGGTGCCCTCCCCTCTCTTTGGATTTCACAATCATATCATCCACATACACCTCCACTTCTTTGTGGATCATTTCGTGTAGTAAAGTGGTGGCAGCCCTTTGATAGGTCGCACCTGCATTCTTAAGTTCGAACGGCATGACCCTATAGCAATATGTCCCCCACGGAGTGATGAACGTGGTTTTTTCCCTATCCTCGGGTGCCATGAGGATTTGATTATACCCAGAGAATCCATCTATGAAAGATAGAAGCTCGTGCCCAGCAGTGTTATCAACCAACACGTCGATGTGGAGTAACGGGAAATCGTCTTTAGGGCTTGCCCTGTTTAAATCTCAAAAATCAATGCAAACTCTAACACGACCATTCTTCTTTGGGACAGGCACAATGTTGGAAATCCACTTAGGATACTCGGTGACCATCAAGAATCCAGCCTTTAATTTCTTTTCAACCTCCTCTTTTACCTTAAGTGCCCATTCTGGCCTCATTCGCCTCAATTTTGTTTTATGGGTTTTGAATTAGGAAAGAGAGGGATGTGGTGCTGGACTATTTTTTGATCAATACCTGGCATATCATTATAAGACCATGCAAAAACATCTTTGAATTCATTCAATAGATTGATTAGTTCTTTGCTTTCTTTATTGCTAAGTGTAGAGCCGATAAAGACATTTTGAGGATTATTTTCATTTCCTAGATTAATTGTTAGAGTGTCCTCAATGATTTTACATGCAGATTCTTTTTCTTTTTCAATTAACTTTTGCAATTCAATGGGTGTTTCATGATCATCACATTCATCACATTCATTAAGCGCGTTCGAGTAGGCAGAATTAGTCATGTTTTCATTGATTTTCTTTGGAGTGATTACAACAGACATAGAAATTGAAAGACGCCTCATTTGAGCCATTACAGACTCTGGGTGTGGGGGAAACTTATCACTTGACTAAAAAACCCACTCTCTCTTGTTCTCTCCCCCCAGATCAGTGATGAAGCATTCTTCCAGATCCCCTGCCTTGGTAATCTCTTCCATCTCTTCTTTCTCGGCCCTTCCCTTGTTGGTCTCCCTCTGATCTTCCTCATCTTCCCCACTCTCGGCTGTCTCCTCCACCAGACCTTCGACGTGTTCACCCTTGGCCTTTTCGTGATCCGTTTCTATAACCTCTGTGCTCCCTTCGCCAAGCAGATCTTTCATGACAGAGCCGTTTAGTGCACCAATCCAATCCTTGGCGGTAACAGACTTTTCAAGCATTTGCAAAAATGGGTCTTTGTACTTGGAAAATTCATGGGAGAAAAAGATCTCGAACCCTGGCTTTAGACATTTGTCTTTCTGGTCCATCCATGGCTCTGGGAAGCCACAGAAGGGGAAATCTTCTCCTTCCTTCATAAAATATCCGTTGAGTGTCTTTAGGTAAGGGTCTAGTGGCGCATCGACGGCCTTCTTCTTTGCCCTCAGTTCCTTCTTTGTCGGCTGGTACCCGAGGCCGTGAGTATGAGTCTGAGTAGGGATTCTTGGAAACTCAGGCAGGCCCTGAAGGTTCTTCCCCAACCCTAATCCTGGAAAGAAACCCATTCTCTTCATGATCCCTGCGACCACTGGACTGGCATACTGATCAAAATGGAGCGGTAGAAACTCTCTTGGCTTTTCCTCTTCCAGCATGCTGATGAACTCGAACCCTCCCACATTTGCTTCTTCTTCTTGCAGCTGTAATTCTAGAACCGGTGCGCTTGATGATGCTTCGGGTGAACGAACCCAACTATCCCCGAGGATATCATAGATTTTATTCTCCCAGACATACTTAACCTTTTGATTGATCGTTGATGGTATAGCACCCAAACTGTCCAACCAAGGCCTACCTAGCAGCAGGTTGAAGGAAACGGGGATGTCGATGACCTGGAATTCAGCTTCTTTCCCAAAAGGGCCGATAATGAGACGAAGGACTATCCCCATGACTGTTCTCTGGGAGTTGTCGTAGGCTCTTACCATTTGCTCAGATGGTGTAAATGTTGACTCATCCAAGCCCATTCGATTAGCCGTTCAGAAGGGACACATGTTGAGGGCCGACCCATTGTCAACCAGGCAAGCAGGCACGACGTTCCCCAAGCGTTCAACAGTGACATATAATGGTTTGTTGCGAACGGGCCCTCCCGGAGGCAAGTCATTTGACGAGAAGGTAATAGCCGAAGTCAGAATTTTGCCGATCAGCCCTATGAGGTCCTCCGGGGTGGTGTCGATAGACACATCAGCTTGGTTCGGAGCGTCTAGGACCGCCTGCCTATGGCGCTTGGAGGCAATCAGCAACCCCCAAATAGTGATGTTAGCCTGAGTCTTCTTCATCTGCTTTATAACCCTGTCTTCTTCCTCTTCTTCATTCATCTTCCCTTTTCCTTTGTCTAGATCTCCCCCGGATGATCCTCCTCTAGCTCGTGTGGTTTAAAGTGTCTGCCCGACCGAGTTAAATGATTGACTTCTTCCATTGCCCACAGATTGTCAACTCCTGGATCAACTTTCAAAGTACCATCCACCATCTCTGTTTCTTTGTCGCTCTCGTACCAGAGGTCATCTTCTACCTGGCTCACGTCTCGATTGTCACTCCCTTGGATCCACCAGTCTGATTGCCCTATTTCCCTCTTCTTCGTCTGATCCCCCAAAGCACAGATTGTCGAATCCTTAGGCAGCAGGTATAGCTTTCTTGGTGTCCCGGCCTTAGTGATTAGCCTAGATGGATCGAAGGTTGCTTCTTCTATCCCCAAGAGATAAAGGCCCTGCGGTGGGGGCACAGCTCGATGATTCGAAAGCGGATTTCTAGTAACATTTGGAGCTTTGGTGGGGGGTTCTGAAATTACCTTGTTATCAATGAGGTCCTAAATCTCGTGCCTTAATCTCATACACCTATCCGTTGAGTGACCCTTCTACTGATGAAATTTGCAAAAGAGGTCCCCTTGAAAATTTGGCCGAAGCGGACTTGGTAGGGGTCGAGGTTCCAACTGACAGAGATGCCCCTTTGCTAACAGTCTATCGAGGGCAGTTGACAGTGACACTCCCAAATCTGAGAACTTCCTTGGTGCTTTATCCCCTCCTCTCCTCGGTGTTATATCAAATTTTATTTCTGGTCCATTTAGTGCATTGACATAGGTGGGGCCAGAGTGACCTCCCGTTTGTCCTCCGTTGGATCCATAGTTTGTCCTCCTGTACCGATTTGGTTGCTCCTCTTTCTTGATTACCCCCTCTTGGATCGCATCCTCTATCCTTGTCCCAACATCGAAAACCTCAGCAAAGGTGTTGATCAACTGGAATCTCATCTTTTCTTGGTACACTGGCTGTAGATTCTTTATCAGCATTCAGATCTGGTCCTTCTCAGACGACTTTTGTACCATTTTAGCTGCCTTTTCCCTCCATCTGCTCAGGTATTCGATGAATGATTCTTTGCTCCCTTGCCTAGTGGTCTCCAAATCTCGGACAGTGACATCCAAATCTTGATTGTACTCGTACTGTACCACGAATGCTTTAATCACTTCCTCCCACACCCTGGTTTTGCTTGGTTCGAGAGTAAGATATCAGGATAGAGCAGCTCCAGTCAAAGTTTGTTGGAATAGGACCACCATCATGGTTGTGCTCAAGCCGCTTGGTTGGAAAGCCCCAATACACATTCTTACATGGCTGCGAGGATTGCCAGTCCCATAAAATTTGTCAAAAATCGGCATCTTAAACCCGACAGGCAGTGTCTCACGTACTCCGTCATACAACCCCTCCAGTTCCATCAGATAGGTATCAACTCCCTGAGCCTTGCGCATTACCCTTTCCAACTTCTCTATTTTCTCGGTTAGTAGCTTCTCCTTCTCAGCTTTCTCTCTGTCTCTGTTGGCCCGTAGTGCATCAGTCCATTGCGCCTCCTGATCATCAAACCAATCTCCTTCCCCTCCCCCCAAAGGTGGGTCTATAACAAGCGGAATTACGTGTGGTGGTCGGCGATTCAGTTCTTCTATCATCCCCATCATGCGGTTCATGTTTTTGGCCTGTCGCCTCATCTGCTCCGCTTGTTGTTCTACCAGTACCCTTAACCCGGCCATCTCTTTGTTGTTTCTCTCTTCGGCCATGTCAGCGTATCCTCTCCTTACTAGCCTTGCTGTGGGATCCCTAAACCACGATTGATTTGCTATTTTCGCTCCTACAATAAATTTTGAAAAAGTTTTTTTGTTGGTCTTCTTTAGAAGGAAATTTTCATATTATTTCTTCTCTTTGAAAGTTTTGAAACGCTCATATGTCACACGGATGCAATGTATGTGTGCGTGTGTGCCTATTCTAAATGCCAAGGAAAGGAAAATCCTAGCCCTAACACATAAACATATAAGCACATAAAACCCTCACCCATGTCAAGTGCGCTAATTTCTCCTTTCATTGTGACCCTCTTTACCCCTTCAAAGTTTGAAAAATTTTAGAATTTTTGAAATTCATTTGACAAGCATTTTCCTAGATGATGGGATCTTTCAAATTCTTTAAGAAGCTTTCCTTTGAAGGCAACAACATTTCTCCACAAAAGGTGATTGGGTTGAAACCTTGTTTTAAAATTTATTTGAAAAGCATTTCTTTAATTGGGGAGATCTCTCAAATACAATTCTCAAGAATTTTGGGTTATATTCCTCAACCAAAAGGTGGCTGGGTCAAAGTTTTGCTTTAAAAAGCGTTTCTGAAACTTTTCATAATTTTTTCAAGAATTTTGGGTTCTTCCTTCAAAGATGGCTGACTTTTAAAAAAAAGGTGAACTCCAAAGATTTTTGAAAGAGCGATTGAATACCTTAGAGTAAAGATAGCAAAAATCCATTTGCTTTAAAAAATGGATTTAAAATTCTTTGGGTAGAAGGGTCACATGATCGGATTATCACCGTACTTTTCATGAATCTAGATGCATACAAGGTCAATGATGCTTAGCTAACATGATATAAGAAGTATAATCTTATAATCGAGGTTCACCATGTTCCCAAATGTCGTGGGACATGAGAAGGAATTGCTAAAAGGTGATTAAAGGGTTATACATCTTTCATCAAGCAAGCATCGTCATCATCTCACATAATCCCTTCCGGGCATACAAAACTTCCTAGCAGATAATCCTAACCAAGAGTTGATTCCCTAAGATTGAAAGGTTCTATGGAAACTACCATGCAAAAGCTGGGTTTTTGGTCAAATAAGGGACCCTTGACACACATCCGATAGGATGCTTGATATACCAAATCATGGTACGAGATCAAGGGTGATCACACAGTCCCATGATGACTTGACCGACCGGGTTGCCCCGAGCCTCCAAGGTCATAGTTCCGTGCAATCGACTGGCTGGACATGCAAGTGAAATGCAACAGGCACACAAAGATTAATTAATTCGATTAAAAGGATGTTTTCAAGTCTAATCCTCAAGTGAACCCAAAATCAGAATTCTGGTCTGCGAAACCAGAGATTCTGGGTTCGATCCCCAGCAGAGTCGCCAGATTGTGGATATCGAAATTTTCTTACCCACAGCTTTTCCTTTAAAATATTTTTCAATTACAAAAACAAATGAGTCGCCACTTAATTTTTAAAAGGAAAATTAAGAAACCGTTTAAAAGCAAACCGATCTTTTAGAAACCAGAGATTAACTAGGTTCGGGGATTATGGAATGAGAGAGGAAGGAGCCCGTCGGACTAAAACACCCTCTCTCATCCTATCTTGTGATAGGCCTCTACTCAACATCCTTTTAATTGGATTATTAATTTAAATGTGCCCTCAACTAATACCTATGTATAGATATACATTACAAAAGCATGTCTAAAAGGGTGTAAAATTGCAATTGATAAAATATCATTCAAAAACCACATATTTCAAGTAGCAAGCAATATGATATGCAATAGGGAACAAGATAACTTACTCGGGATCCCGTAGCGATATTAAACGTGCAATGCATACAAACAAAAGAAAATCCTAAAAAGAGTCTCTAATCACATGTATTCACATAAGGGAAATCCTAATTCTACGGTGTCGCGCATGAAGTTGAAAAATCGATGAAATCAAGAAATTACAATAAGCTCGAAAGGAATTCAAGAAGTCATACCTTGATAGCGCTACAAAACAAAAGGTTAGTCCACATGATATACAAGATATGAAGTTAGAAATAGCAATCCTAGATTTCTAACTTAAGTCTATCAAATGCAATTAGATCTAAAGCAAGTAAATCCTAATTACAAGTGTCGAGCCATACAGACGGATATGTTCATGAACAAGAATAAATTATGAAATACTCAATGGTTTAAATCACTTAAACTTCGAATTCAAGCTTAACTAATCATTATTGAAACATGGTTTGATCCTTGACTCAATGAAAATTTCATCTAAGCCATTATTCATAAGATTGATGAAAACTATTGCAGAATTTTGGAAATTGCTGAGAGCAGATCATAACTTTAAAAAATTAAAAAGAATGGTTCCCATGGTTTGATCTTGATGAATTTTGGATACAAGATGCCTCTGTGTGTCTAGTTGTTAACCCAAAAAAGAAATCAAAGTTTCAACGGTTGGATCTCCGGGGATTGGACAAAAGCCAGACATCACTCAGCATTCTACTACCTTCCGTCCAGAGTTCTTGCACGATTTTCTAAAAATAGCAAAAAGATCGGAAATGCTTTGTTCTTTTTAGGGTGACTTCCTAACACATTAATCTACTTGGAAAAAATTAATTTGGGTCACAAATACCTTGTTAGGGTTCTGATTTACTTATTTCAGAAGAGTGTTGCTGTGCTGAAACTCTGGGCAGACTGTGGTGACTCCACAAAACTCATGACCAAACCACTTTAAACATGAAATCTCCTTGAAACAAAAATTACAGTGGTAGAACTTTGAGTTATTGACACCCTCCCGTTGGTTTCACTTGATTCCAATGGTTAGATTTCGAATTAAAAATCCTTGATTGAAACCGGTTTATGAACCCATTGTTTCATTGTCAAGTTCAACTTTCATTTGTTAACCCCAACTATTTAAACCATGAAGTTGGACTTAAATTAAACCACTTTCTCCTACCATTTGATGGTCATTGGAGGCTAAAGACCTTTATGTTTGTAGATTTCAAATGAAGTATGAATAGACTCCATGAAATCTCAAGATAATGAACCTAAACCATGGAGATGGGCTTAGATTCAAACTACTTTCTCCTACCACTTAATGGTCATTGGAGATCAAAACATGACTAATACTCATGAGTCTCAAAGGAATATAGAAAGGATTCCATGAAACATCAAGCTAGAGGACCCAAGTCATGAGTATGGACTTGGATCCATCTATTTGCTAATAAAATGAAGTGATGATCAAATTTTGACTCTCATGTGAAGCATAAGCTTACATGGGATTCAAAAGATCAAACTCAAGAGATTCCAAGAGAGATATTGAGGATCTCTAAGAATCTCAAGAAGGAAGTATAAACAACAAGAAGAAATAAAACAAAGAAAACTAAGTAGTTTAAAAGCTTAAAAGAAAAAATGAAAAGAAACAACTTATGGTTAGAGGATCACCTCCAAACTATCCTCAAAGCTTCTCTCCTTTGAAGATCTTCCAAGCTCTTCTCTCTAGTTTTCCAAACTCTCTCTTTTCTCTCTCAAAGAAGGTTGGTGTAATGGTAGTGGTTTCTTCTATATCCTCCCAAGGAAGATCCTCCCTCTTTTATAGACAAAATTACCAAGTATTCTTAGTGAATTCGGAGTAAAAGACAGGTGTAAATGTCTCATTTGGTGGTACAATACGTACTTCCTGAAAATAGACAGACTGCTGCACAGGGCGGCAGTCAAAAGTCCTGCTCGGCAGTCAGTGGATGCCGCTGCGGCACTACGTGACTGCCACTGCGGCATTCCTTGACTGCCGCGCGGCACTTACGGAGAGCCGCGCCAAATTATTGATTGCCGCATTTTTCTCAACCTTACTTTATCAGTTTTTTGATTTTATCTGCATACATATACGTATTGTACCACAAAATACGGACTTTAAAAGCAAACGACAATCAGAAAATGTCGGCGGCACTCAGTGAGAGCCGTTCCGGCATTCTGTGAGTGCCGCAAATAACTGCCGTGTGCCGACTTCTGCTAAACTTCCCCTTTTAGGTCTTTTCTTCTCTCATTTTTCTTAAAAAAACTTAGTTTTTAAAGATCTTTTCCAAAAGTGATGTTTTATACCTGAATTCTCCTAAATACTTGGAATTTCCTTCTTTCTGTGAAATTTTATTGCGTTTGGAGAACTTTCTGAAGAGCTTGGAATACTTCGGATCTTTTTCGGTCCTTATCATCATCGGACGTGGAGGTGACACTCTCCTAAATTCGACGGTTGGTCAAAATCGGGGTTTCTACAATAACCCAAATTAATACCATGTTACCCAAAAAAGGGAGTAATAAATATTTTAGTACCCTATACTTTAAGCGAATATTCACTTTGATCCCCTAAGTTTCAAAATCATGTCAGTTTGGGACTCTTTTTTTGGGACCTTTTTAGGTCCCAAAATGCCACATTTTTTTAAAATTTGAAGGACCAAAATACTACATTTGGAAACCTATGGCCAAATTATAACTCTTTCCCAAAAAAAAAAAAATTCACCAAATAAATGAAGAGAAAGAATATACTAAAAAAATGCAGCTAACCAGGCAACTATGCTGTTAAAACCCAACACACTTACCAATATTCTACGTATGCAACAAATTTGTCCGCAACAGACTAACAGTAATCCGCCTAGTAATTGGATTGTGTCTCTTTCGTGTTCCTTCCAAGTTTCACAGCCTTATTGTGGTTATAGGATGGGTGATACACGGAATTCGGGTTGTGTTCCTTCCAATCATTTTTTAAGGGTTAATTACACAAACCTCCCATGTGGTTCACCTTAATTATATGGATCTCCATCGCATTTTGAGAAATTACACGGATCCCCCTTACAAGTAACGGTAGTGTAACGTCAATGACAGAATCTATAAAAGTACTAAATTATCCCTGCATTAAAATACACACATTGTTGGGATTGTGCCCTTAAACCATTACTTTATGTATGAGACATTGGCATTTTAATATATGGATATCAACTTTACATTTCATTGTGTATGTTTCTTTCATGAGATGATTATCAATCCTTTAGTATCATAGTAAGTAATTCGTGGGTGTATGAGATACATACAAGTGAGATATGAATTACTATTCTTTGATACTTAGAATTTGTCACAGTGGATGATGAGATTGGCTATCTCATCAGGTTTGCACTGTAGCATGATTAACTACCATTGGATGGAGTGATGAATCTCAATCATTAGAGTATAACTCTTAGTTAATATGTTAGTGTCTATACTGCATTGACAGACCTGAGTTCTCCTATTGACACTTAAGACTGTCAACAATCGATAGGAACTCATAACTTGTATTATAATGTACGTGTTCTCAATCTTGAGACGATTATGAACATAGACTATGGATATGGCTGCTTTGACTTACCAATCAGTGAGGTCTTAAAGATCAACATGTGGGTGTCTTGGGTATGTCATGTTCATAGGGTTGTGAACATATATATTGTCAAGATAGATATGCCCTCTGATAAAGAGTAAACATTCCCTTGAGAATGTCACCAAGTTGATTTCTGAGAACTACAGTCTTGTTGATAAGAGTTATCAACATGTTTGGTAATCATGAGGGGTGAATGAGATTCAAGGAATGAAAGATGTAATCACTATTTAGGTTGACAGTAATAGTTTATCTGACTACCTGAATATAATTATGAATGTTGACGGTAGAGGGACATTAGTACACCATACAAGTCTAGTTATCGCTTCGGATATGTTCTTCTGTGTTGGAGTGCAATTATCGTTTTATAGTGGAGTAAACGTTTACTGACCAGTTGGTTAATTTGCTTATCAAAGAGTTTGGTCATGCGAATTAAAAGCCAACAATTAAGAATGTGACGCCCCGCAAAAATAAGCGTATTTCCATTGAAAAATAGAATGAATTACACTTGATTCTTTAATATAAAAGTACATTATTTCCTTAAAATTCCCAACAGGTCCATATTCTCCACGAATCTCCTATATCATCCTTAGCCTTATCTCCCTTCCAGGCTTCGGTAACCGGCACTACTTGCATCTAAAAACCACACCGGGAAGTATACAATATGACATGAATAACAAAGGCTCAAAAGGATAATGACAATCAAATACATAGAATGACATTAAATCAATTGATCAGTCTCACAACCCAACTGCTCATACTACCCAAACGCTCATACCAATAGCATCATACCAGGTTCTTCTTAGTCACATAGCAAAGAGTCACCTTACCTCACCTCACCTGTCTCCAGTACGTCGGTCCCTAAGGCCTGTTGGACTGTTGGTAGGTGCTCCTTGCTTATGGCCCTTTAGTCCTATAGCACTTAGCAATAAACACCTACTCATTGATTTTAAATGAAAAGACAACATAACTGCAAAAAGAGTACATGTAGAGATAACAAAGAAATATTCTAGAGAATTTAGAAAGCATATTGTACACAACCTGGTACCTATAAATGATGTTGAGCAACTCCCAGACATTTCTCTTCTTCTTCTTTCTCTAACTTTCTCTTAGAAATTCTCTTTGACCTCTATGAAATTTAGTGTAAAAGAAATGAAGCATAGCATCCATATTTATAGGCTAAGCTTCTTGGTGGCCAAAATGAATTGGATGGCCAGGATTGGTTAGCTTAGGTTAGGTAGTATATTTGGTGGTCAAGATCATTTAGGTTAGGTAGTCTATTTGATGGTCAAGATTATTTAGGTTAGGTAGCAACTAAATATTTTGCTTGGTCCCTAAGTCGGTTGGATTTAAACCAAGTTAGTTAGGATTCAACTAAATGTGAAAAGTACTTAAACCGATATATCTTCTAAACGGAGATCGAAAAATCTTAACTTCCAACATGAATACCAAATCATTTAATCTCATAACTTATAAAATTAGAAAAATGACCAAAATACCCCTGTGACCAATTTTCGCTAAAATCACACACGAAGTCTAAATCGTCAATTTAAACATGAAAATACGGGTTACTACAAAGAACCTAGGAGGTCCCACTCTTAGCTCCACTAGGACGCTTGGAAAGGCACAAGAGTATGTTGTCAAGACAAGTTCGATCGATCAAAATGCTTCAATCGATCGAGGGTTTGATCGATCGAAGCTTCAATCGATTGAAAGTGAAAGTCGATTTGGGGAATCTATAAATAGGGCAGTTGCGTCCAAAATTTAGAGTTCATCATTTTTAACATCCCTAAGCTGTAGAAACTATTTTAGGGTTCCTAAACCTTCTCTATCCTCCCTATTAGACTTCCCACCAACTCTAGCCTCTCTGGAAGTATTCACAGGAGACATAGGAGTGAAGATCACCTAGTGAAAGTTGCTGCACCATCCAGGAGTTTGAAGATTCAGAATTAGGTTCAAGACCGTAAGGTAATACATTTGTCCCCTCTTATTATATGCATCTATGGAATTGATAAGTAGTAGATCCGGGCATAACAAAAGTTTTTAAGCTTTGTCTTTCTGATGTACATATAAATAAGTTCTCGAAGCATATTTTTCTTATAATTGGTATCAGAGCCTCGCTTATTTGGATCTATAGATGCATTTGGAAAACTAGTTTGATTTACATGCTAGTATTTAGTACTGTTTTTGAAACTTCATCGTCACAGATCTGTTTCTGAAGCAGTTTTGCAGCAGAAAACAAATCTGTGACAGCATTGGATGCATGGCAATTTTGATTGATCAGACTTGTTTCGATTGATTGATAATATATGTGTTCGATCGATTAAAAGTGTTTCAATCGATCGAAACAATGCGGGCTTCAAGCGATCGAACTATATTCGATCGATCGAACACTATTTTGTTCGATCGATTGATGTGTGTTCGATCGATCAAAACCAATTCTTTATCCAGATATTCCTTTCACAGTTTTAAATTTTTTTAAAATTATCCATTTTATTATATATATATATATATATATAATATTCTGGAAAATTTTACATCAGTTTGTGAAGTTTCTGGTCCAATCGATCTAACTAGCTTCGATCGATCAAACCCTTTTCGATCGATCAATCGAAGTGTGACAGAGAACCAGGATGCTATTTTATGTTCTAATTCATTCCATGAAGAGTTCATGGAGCGTGCAAGTCAATTAGGAGCTCCAATGGTTATGTATATATACGTGGATATGTGTACGTCTAACCCTTTTTGCAGCAAGTTAGACCGCTATCTCCCATGGTACCAAGAACAAATTTTAATTTTGTATTTAATGTTTGAGATTGGTGATTGTTTTAAATTATGGTTTGGTTTTAAGGCATGTGTAAAGGGCGCTTTGACTTCATTCCTGCGAATAGGAAAGTCACACCAGTTTCTCTGGCCTTTTATATTTATTGTTGTTTTCTATTTCTAGATAAATTGTAAGCTTTGTAAGAAGAATAGGACCAATGTAATAGAATTAGAAAATCTATGAATATGGAAGAGCAAGCCGATGTCCATGAAGATGGAGCCCGAGGCGGCCAAACCAAGAAGGAGGTTCTATGGAGATAGAGCCGTGGGAGATAGAGGCATCGTTTGGATGCTTTTATTTCAATTTTAGTTTTTTATTTTTATATGCTTGTTTGTGATTGAAATATTAAATATGTTGTTACTACATGCATTATAAAAATAAGTTTTCTAAAATAAAAATCAAAAACCGTTTCAACGTATTAGTAAACATTGGATGTTTATGGGTAATGTGTAGAAATAATTTTTCCAAAAGCAAAATCCTTATTTATTAAAACTAGAGAGAGAGGGTCTTATTAATAACACCCACGATCTTCCATTAACGGTCCACTGTAAGATAAGTGGAGTATTCTGTGTCACCCAGCCATGTGTGATCATTCTATACGGAGGATACAATACTCATTGGTTACTAGATGTGAATTTCTACGGATAGGATCAATCAGACGTGTTAGAGGGTGACCACCACACAGAGGCACTACTTGAGGCGGTTGTGATTGGATCCTAGTTAATGGTGCACATTAGCTAAGCTATGGATAAGGGATTCCATACGGAGTATTATTCAGAAACTTAGAGATCAAATAGGTTCAAAAGTCATAACTTGTTTTGCAATAGTTGCATAGCGGACAAGTCATGATTAATCGGAAGATTGAGTATAGACCGCCACACGAAGGCTTTGCTCTTTCATTTTGATATTCCGACGACTTTGTTTTAAAATAAGAGTTTGAAGGATTATTTTGTTTCAAACTGTCAAATTCTGATATCCATATTTATTTTGTTTGTTTGGTTTTTTCAATAAATCATAACGTCTGGATCTGCATTTAGTCCACTTGCCACTATACTCACTCAGAACAAATTAACTGAAAATAACTACACAGAATGGAAACATAACCTAGACATCATTTTAATTGCAAAGGATCACATATATGTCCTCACTATCCCATGCCCTGCCGAACCCGTTGTAAATACTTTGGCAAATGCTAGACGCGAGTTCAATAACTAGAAGAAATCGAATGGAATGACTCGTTGCTACATTCTGTCCTCTATGGCTGGTGTGTTGCAACACCAATTCCAATCGAATAATTATGCCAGTGCCATTATCAAAAGCCTCAAAGAAATGTTTGGGGAACATAGGAGACCTGCTAGACAGGTTGCTGTGCAAAAGATAATGAGCACGAAGATGTCGGAAAGGACTCCAGTCAAAGAACAAATTTTAAAAATGATTGGTTATTTAAACGAACTAGAGACCCTGGGTGCCAACATCGATGCACAAACCCAAGTTGATATGATCCTCAATTCGTTGTCGCCATCATACTCTCAATTTAAACTTAACTATAACATGAATCAAATGAATTTCTCAATGACCGAATAAATGAGTTCTTTATTGGCAGCAGAAGGGGTGATCAAGCCTGGGGGCAATGTTTTGAATGTTGAGAAAAGCTCTTCCTCCTTCCAATCTACACAGAAAGGTATGAAAAGGGAAGAAGAAGGCTGGCACTGGTGGTCCAAGTGTTGGACCGGTCCCTAAGATTGCAAAATCTAGGGAAAAAGGTAAGGGCAAGGGAAAGGTGGGTGGCTAAGGCAAAGGAAAGTGTTTCCAATGTAGTGAAAAAGGCCACTGGAAAAGAACTGTCAAGAATTCTTAGCTACAAGAGTTCAAGGTATGATCGAATCACATGTGATTGAAGTAATTTTTATAACAGATATTTCAAATACTTGGTGCATTGATTCTGGTGTGACTAACCATATCTGTAATTCATTGCAAGGGTTCAGATCAACCAGGAAATGCAGTGATGGGGAGATCGTGCTGACTCTAGGATCTAGCGCAATCGTTTCCGCGGTTGCTATAAGGGTGGTAGTTTAGAATTTCTAGATAATAAAGTTTTGGTTTTATCAGATGTACTTTATGTCCCTTTAATGAGACGTAATTTAATTTCAGTTTTAGAACTTTCTAATAAAAATTGTTCTTTCTCTTTTGGAATTGAATTTGTGATCAAAAGAAATGGTTCATATGTGTGTTCTGGTATTAAATCAAATGGTTTATATGTGATAACTCCAATTATTTCTCAAGATTCTAACATGGAACGTAATAACTTAGTGGTAACTGTAGCATCTAAAGGAAAAAAACCTTCCAATAATCCAATAAGGCTTTGAAATATGAGGCTTGGCCATATCAATCGAAGTAGGATTGATAGACTAGTCAAAGAAGGTGTTGGCCCAAATATGGAAACCTTAGGGGGTGAATAAGGTTTTAGTAGAAAATAAACATTTTCAAAAACTTTATACAAAATTAAACACAATTACAAATAATAATGTAAAGAGAGAAGGGAAGAGACACTTGCAAACTGAGTTTTCAAGTGGTTCGGCAATCTGCACACCGCAGCCTACGTCCACCCCTCAAGAACACCTCTTGATGATTCCTTTAATCCGACCTATTTCAAGGGTGTAGATCAAACCATTATAAGAGTCTTCAACTCTCCCAAAGAAGAACACCTCTTCTTTGCATACAAGGGTTACTAACTCTCACTCTTTGCCAATAATTGAAATACAAATTAAACTCTCTCTAGAGTAGAAAGTGTGAATATATTAAATAATCAAGAAAACAACAAAGGGGAAGAGAAAAGAGAGCTAGAGTTTCTCATAACACAAAAACTGAATGAATGAATACAATGAAAAAGAAGAGACAATAATAATAGAATATCTAGGTATACAGTATTACCCTAATATAAAGGAAAAGACTAAACTACCCTAAAGCTAATAAAACTAATTCTAATACCCCTCCTCAAACTCACGATGCTGCAGCTAAAAGCATAGAGAGTTTACCAACTAAAAACGAAAATGCTGAATCGGATGTGACTTTGTAAACAAATCAGCAATCTGTGCGGAAGAAGAAACAAAAGGCAAATTGATAGCTCCATGCTTAAGGTGATGACGAGTAATGTGACAATCAATCTCTATATGCTTGGTCCTCTCATGTAGACACCCCAATTTTGACCGAGCTATTAAACTTAGGGGGGATTTACCTCTAGAAACCAATGATGAATAATGTCCCGACGATTTTCTTCAAGTTCACCGCTTCAACTTCTGGAAAGATTCAAGCTCCCAAAATTTGCTCCTAATATCCCTAGATTTGGCCAATCATTGACCATCTGTCTCGAGCTCACTAGATCATGGGTTACTTTCTAAAAAAAATGGAATAGATTAAATAATAATAGTAATAATGATATTTTCTAAAAATAACATTATTTCTCATAATTTTAGATTCAAAAAGAAAAAAAAAAAAAGAAAAAGATACTATTTGGTGACTCATATGATTAATTTAGATTTAAAATGAAAAATGTGTTAATACATATATATATATATATAAGAAAAGGAAAATAATAAAAGAAAGTATCCCATGTGATTTGGAGAGTTAGAGATTCCTTGGCATATTCCTAATCAAAAGAAAATACCCAAAAAGCCCTTTGTTGGGCACTAATCTCCCATGTGCTTTGAAGATGCTCTAGAAAGTTCCTTTATTCTAGCCAACTTAAATGCCCTTCAAGTTTCTTGGAATTACATAGAAGTGCCATGGAGAATTAGAGATGCCATAGAATATTCCTAACCACCCCCCCCCCCCCCCCCCCAAATTGACCTATCTACCCTTATCTTAGTCCCCAAGATAAGGAAAGTCTATAAAAAGACCCATTTTCTTTCATTTGAGAGACACTTGAATTGTATAGAAAAAAGATTGGGAGAGCTTTAGAGGAAAGAAATATAGAGAGAGAAACTCCACCAATTATTTTACCCAAACACCACCAAAACTCTACCCAACCATCAAATCACCATTGAAGGAGCTTGAAGCTTGAGGAAGAAGAAGAGGAAAAGCTTGAGGAAATTCAACATCTCTACAAGTTTTGAGAAGATCTAGAGGTAAAACCTTCAAAATTTATCTTCATATATAATAATTCAATCACAAATTCTTAGATCTAGGAACTTTACACATTTTCAAAACCTCTCTTCCTACCCCATTTCATCACACACCACTTAGAATTTGTGATTGAATATCATGGTGTTTCATTAATTTGGATTAGAGCTTTGGATTTATGAATAAAAGAGTTTTAACTTGAAGTATTCAAATATTTTGATTTCTTTTCTTTTGTTTATATTCCTCTCAAAGAAATATATGAGATCTTCAATATCTCATTAGATTTCTTTGAGTTTGATCCTCTAATTCCCTATGATCTTATGATTTATATGGGGATTAAAGTAGATTATGATCATCTCTACACATAGTTGGTTGAGTTCAAGTCTTAGTTCATGACTTGAAATCTCCTCATTAAAAATCTTGTGGGGATTCATGCTATATCCCATGGAGGTCTATGTGGATTTGTTTTCCTTTAGTCTCCAATGACCATCAAATGGTAGGAGAAATATTTTAAGTTTAAGACCATCTCTATGGCTTAGACTAACCTCTTCCTTGGGTTTTTGGAAGTTCTTCATACTTCATCCAAAACCTACATGTATGTGTGTCTTTAGCCTCCAATGACCACCAAGTGGTAGGAGTAATGATTTGAACTCAAGTTTTGGTCCATAAGTTTGAGTTCATTGTTTGGAATTTTGTGAAGTCCATTTCATACTTCATTAAAAGTCCCTAAGTCTAAAGAGGTCCTTAGTCTTCAATGACCATCAAATGGTAGAAGAGATGTTTTGGTTTAAGCCCAACATTATGATCTAATAGTTGAGGCCTATCAATAAAGTTGAACTAGCAAAGTGAAAACAGTGAGTTTACAAACTGTTTTTGATCAAAGATTTTTAGTTCAAGATCTAACCGTTGAAATCAAGTGAAACCAACGGGAAAGTGTCAATAACACATTGTTTTACCACTGTGATTTTTGTTTTAGCAAGATTTTGTGCTTAGAAGGGTTTGATCATGGTT
This sequence comes from Hydrangea macrophylla, assembly GCA_033977485.1. Taxonomy (NCBI): domain Eukaryota; kingdom Viridiplantae; phylum Streptophyta; class Magnoliopsida; order Cornales; family Hydrangeaceae; genus Hydrangea; species Hydrangea macrophylla. Next base: position 59,501,285 of record CM066987.1, read on the forward strand.
TTTGTGAGCTAATCACAATCTGTCCAGAGTTTCAGAATACTTTCAGAACAGTAAGTCAGTTTTGAAATTACTAAATCAGAACCTTAATAAAGTTTTCGGGGTCTCCAATAATTTTTTATAAGTACCTTAATGTGTTAGGAAGATACCCTAAAACGATCTAAGTGTTTCTCATTTTTTTACTATTTTTAATAAATCATACAAGATCTCTGGACAGAGAGTTGCAAAATCCTGAGTGAGGTCTGGTATTTTTCATATTCCCGGAGAGCTAACCGTTGAAACCTTGATTTTCTTTTTGGGTTAGAAACTAGACTCACAGAGGCATAACATATCCAAAAATCATTAAGATCCAACCGTTGAAAGTATTTTATTCCTATTTTTGAATGTCTGGTCTGCTCTTTGTAATTCATAAAAAACTGCTACTATTTTTGTCTAATCTTATTTATTTTAACTCAAATGGTCTCCTAGTGTCTTGAAACCCAAATCATGTTTTGAATAACGATAATTTAGCTTAAACCCAGAGGCTAAGTGATCCAAATTAGTGAATAAATTCATGTTTTATTCTTGTTCACATTCATGCATTCATATACATTGATGCTTATAATTAGAACTAATTCTTGGATAAAGTTGGACTTAGTTGAAAAGTTAGACTAAATTGTATCTAATTGAACATGACTTAGGATTAATTAATCTTTGATATTATATCTTGTCTAAAGCATGTGTACTAACCCTTGTTTTGTAGCGCATTTGAGGTACAACTTCTCAACCCTTCTCTAGTTTAATTTACTTCATTGATTTTAATTGATTTTCAACTCCATGTGCGACACCTTAGAATTAGGATTTGCCTTACGTGTATATGTGATTAGAGACCTTTGTTTAGGACTTTCTTTTGTATGTATGCATTGCACGTTTAATATCGCTGCTGGATCCCGGGTAAGTTCTCTTGTTCCTTATTGCATATCATGATGCTTGCAAGTTGAAATATATGATTTATGAATGATATTTTACTGTTAGCAATTTTACACCATTTCCAACATGCTTGTGTGATGTATATGTATATATGTATTAATTGAGGGCATGCTTAGATTAATAATTTGATTAAAAAGGATGTTGAGTAGAGGCCTATCGTGAGATAGGATGAAAGGGGGTGTTTTAGTCCGCTGGGCTCCTGCCCCTTTCATTCCATAATCCCCGGACCCAGTTTATCTTTGGTTTCGCAAAAGATCAGTTGCTTTTAAAAATGGTTTCTTGATTTTTCCTTTTAAAAATTAAGTGGCGACTCTTTGTAATTGAATTCAAAAAATTGCTTTAAAAATAAAAGTGGGCCCAAATGCCGGTATCCATAGGCACTAGGTTTCAAAGTCTTTTACTTTCGTCATCATCTTCCTTGGAGCTGCGTGCATACTCTGATGCTGATTGGGCCAGTGATCCTACAGATCACAAGTCTATTACTGGATATATTTTTGGGTGATTCTCTCATTTCTTGGAAGAGCAAGAAGCAAGATGTTGTTGCTGTGTCTTCCACAGAAGCTGAGTATCGTGCTATGGCTTCGACAATCAATCTCTATATGCTTGGTCCTCTCATGGAAAACAGAATTGTGAGCAATCTGAATAGCACTCTTATTATCACAATACATACGTGAAGGGCGAGGAAGGGAGACACCCATATCTATAAGTAGTCGGCGTAACCAAATAACCTCACGGGTAGTCGAAGCCATAGCACGATACTCAGCTTCTGTGGAAGACACAGCAACAACATCTTGCTTCTTGCTCTTCCAAGAAATGAGAGAATCACCCAAAAATATATCCAGTAACAGACTTGCGATCTGTAGGATCACTGGCCCAATCAGCATCAGAGTATGCACGCAGCTCCAAGGAAGATGATGACGAAAGTAAAAGACTTTGAAACCTAGTGCCCCTCAAGTACCTCAAAATACGATGAACAGCAGCCCAATGAACTGTAGTAGGGGAAGTAACAAATTGACTAACAACATGAACAGCATGAGCAATATTCGGATGAGTAATAGTAAGATAAACCAAGCTACCAACAATAGTGCGATATAAGGTAGTATCAGGCAAAGGAACGCCATCAGAAGGGGAAAGACGAACATTAAGCTCCAAAGGGGTATCAACAATCTTATTATCAGTGAGGCGAGCACGCTCAAGAATGTCACCTGTATACTTAGACTGGGAAAGAAGATAACCTTTCGAAGAACAGGCTACTTCAATCCCCAAAAAATAACGTAGTGGACCTAAGTCCTTCATTTCGAAACAACGAGCTAATTCAGACTTCAACACTGCAATCCCATCAACATCATCACCAGTAATAATCATATCATCAACATACAAAGAAAGCATAATACGACCAGTAGTGGTACACCTAATAAAGAGAGCTAAATCATACTCACTCGGGGAAAACCCAAATGAGGTAATCACTGTGGAAAACTTCCCAAACCAAGCTCGAGGGGCTTGTTTAAGACCATATAAGACTTTTTTAAGCCTGCAAACTTCACCAGGAGCATGAGGAACACCCGGAGGAGGAACCATATAAACCTCCTCTTGGAGGTCTCCATTCAAGAAAGCATTTTTAACATCCTTCTGAGTTATATGCCACTTACGAATAGAAGCAACTGCAATAAGAGTACGAACAGTAGTCATTTTAGCAACAGGAGCAAAAGTCTCCTCGTAATCCATACCATACTGCTGGTAAAAACCCTTGGCAATCAATCTTGCTTTGTACCACTCAACAGACCCATCTGACTTGGTTTTAATTTTATAAACCCAACGAGAACCAATAGCGCTCTTACCAGAAGGTAAGGGAACCAAACTCCAAGTGTCTGTCTTATACAATGCTGAGAGTTCCTCTGCCATAGCCTGTTGCCAAAGAGGATCAAGAGCTGCCTCTTTATAGGACAGAGGCTCATAGAGATCATGAACTGAAGCTAAAAATGAAGCAAAAAAATCCGAATAACAAGAATAAACAAAATCAGGTGATTGAGTTGACTTATGAGTGCGAGCAGGATAGCGAGGAGGTTCCACAGTCTCAGTAGGTGCTTGGGTGGCCTCTGGAAGGGAGGTAGCATTAAGCGGCAAGGTACCAGTATCAGCAGAAGTAGAACCATGAGGTGAGACAATATCAGTGGTGCATGGGGCTTAAGAGGGCACACTATCGGTATCATCAGAGAATGGGTCAAGATGGATGAGATCAGATTTAGTCAACTCATGATGATTATCAGGAATAGAAAAGAAGGGTATGTGCTCGAGAAACACAACATGGCGAGAGACATATAGTTTCTTAGTAACTTGGTCAAAGCAACAATATCCCTTCTAACCCTCACCATAACCTAGAAAAACACAAATAGCAGACTTAGGTGACAATTTGGTACGCTCTACATGAGGTCGAAGGACAAAACAAGTACAACCAAACACCTTTAAGGAAGAATAATCAGGAGCATGCCCATACAATTTTTCAAAAGGTGACAGACCTGAGCAGTGAGAGGACAGAATTTTATTAATTAGATTGACAGCAGTAAGGATAGCCTCTCCCCAAAAATCACTAGGGACATATGCAGATAATAAAAGAGAATGAGCAATTTCAACAATATGCTGATGTTTCCTTTCAGCAATACCATTTTGCTCAAGAGTGTCTGTACAAGAGGACTGGTGAATAGTTCCATCTAAAGCAAGCAACTCACAAAATTTATGATAGGTATACTCTCCACCTAAATCATATCTAAAACATTTGATGATAGTAGAATGTTGAGTTTTAACAAAAGCACGAAAGGTATTGTAAATATCAAAGAAGTCTGAACGGCGTTTCAAAAGATAAACCCAACACTAACGAGTGCAATCATCAATAAATGATACATAATATCGAGACCCCCCTCTTGTAGTAACAGGAGAGGGTCCCCACACATCAGAATGAACTAAATCAAATGGTGCAAGAGAATAAGAAATACTTCTATTAAATGGTAAAGCGGAAAATTTTGCCAGTTTACAACCACTACAATCAGAAATGTCATGAGTTTGTAAATCTCCTAATTTTCCTGTAGAAGCTAAATATTTTAAACGAGAGGCTGAAACATGACCAAGGCGAGAATGCCATAAATAAAATCTAGACAAAGATGAACTCAAACGAAAGGATGACAAGTCAACACTAGAAGCTGCAACCACTAGTACATTGAGCTTGTCCAAGATGTATAATCCCCCTTGCCTATGGCCTGTCCCAATCAGCGTATGAGACTGTGGATCCTGCACATGACAAAAAGTAGAAGAAAAAGAGACTAAGTAACCAGCATCACAAAGCTGACCAACAGAAAAAAGATTCATAGTAAGTTTGGAAATGTGGTAAACACTAGGGAGAGATACATGAGGTGTGACAACTGACCCAACACCTGCTAATGGCATGGGAGTACCATCAGCAGTCATAACAGGCAAAGAGGAAGCAGGACATAAGGAAGCAAAAGACGACAAGTCAGGTGACATATGATTAGAAGCTCCAGAGTCTAAAACCCAAATACTTGAGGACATACCTGAAGACATACCTAGTGAAGAGATGGCCATAGCATGTGGATGTGTGGCAAGGGACTTTTAAAATTGTTCAGCAAGGGAGGTCATGGACGGAGTGGATGGGGAAGGGAATCGGGCCCAAATGAGTCTGATGGTGGTACAACTGTTGTAGTGTTAGGCTGTGGAGGCCTATATGAACGCTATTGAGATTGGTTGTCAGATTTCCAATGAGAAGATTGAGGTTGCTGTTGTTGTGGTGGTCGACCATGTGAGGGTTGGTTACTACTATTGGGCTAGTTTGCACGACCCAACCTAGGACACTGAGCCTTCCAATGACCCTTCTCCTTACAGTAGCTGCATACATCACTACTAACTCTCGAGTAAGGCTTAATCTGATTGTTGGACTGTGGTCAAAAAGGGGCTGCTAAAACAGACGGAGTAGAGTCGGGGATAATTCCCTTTCCAGACTGTGTCTTGAGACGTATTTCCTCGGCCACTAACTAATGGACAACAGAATCAACTGACAGAAATGGGCTATGATGGAGAATGGACCCACAAAGGCCCTCAAAATCATCACGTAGAGCCATCAAAAACTGAACCAGACGTTGTTCCTCCCTACTAGCAATATATGGTGCAAATGCCAGCAATTCGGGCGACTCCATGAGAGCTAACTGATCCCAAAGATCTGTCATTTTATAATAGAACTCCTGAATACTCAAATTTTTTTGTTCAAGGACACGAATATCACACTCAAACTGGTACCTTTTCGCAAAATTGGACTGTGTAAATAATTTAGCCAAATGATCCCACACCTCCTTTGCATATTCAAACTTTGCCAACTGCATACCTATTGAGGGAGCAACAGAGTTGTTGATCCAAGTAATGATTTTTGAATTATTTGTGTCCCTAATATCTAGCAATTCTGCAAATTTATCAGCATTTTCATTCGTAGATTTACTAAAATCCCCATTAATATAACCCCACGTCTTCTTCCCCTTCAGAAAATTTTTAATCACATAATTCCAATATGCAAAATTCTTGCCATCGAGTTTAACACTAATCGCTTAAAGTGAATCATCACGTTCAGCAGCCATTACGAAAATGAAGCAATAAAGTAACACAAAACAAGTGAACCCAAAATCAAAGACAGATCCAAAAACACAAAACAAACGAACCAGAATCTGTGATAGATCCAAAAACGAGCACAAAGCAGTGCGAGATCTAAAAATACGAATCCGAATCAGCAAGAAATCTAACAATGAACCAGAATCATCCAGAAAAAAAAAATCGTGGATGAGATTCGAACCTGCTTTGATACCATGTGAATATATTAAATAATCAAGAAAATAATAAAGGGAAAGAGAAAAGAGAGCTAGAGTTTCTCATAACACAAAAACTGAATAAATGAATACAATGAAAAAGAAGAGACAATAATAATAGAATATCCAGTTATACAGTATTACCCTAATATAAAGGAAAAAACTAAACTACCCTAAAGTTAATAAAACTAATTCTAATAGATAGTACAACGATAGCTCATACAATGACTCCTTAGTAAGTGGATGATACAAATAAAGCTCACTATAATTTGCTCTCTCAAGAATTACAATTGAAATCTAGAGCAAATTGATTTTTCACTCAAACTAGGGCTCAAATAGAAATAATGATTAAACAAGATGCTTGAATGATTTTGCTTCACTAACCAACCCTTAAAATCACCCCTATATATAGCTTTTCAACATATATGACCATTGGGGGTGTTTGGGGGGTGTAAAAATAATTTCTGAAAAGTTTAGAAAAATAGCCGTTATGTTGTTCTACGCGATCCTGTCGACTAAAAAATTGACCTAGCCGACTGAAAAGTTTATAGCAGTAGCTACCTTTCAAAAACACAAAACCGTCGACTTTTTTTACAATCCAGTTGACTGAATAGTACCTCCAGTCGACTGAACATAACCTCCGGTTGACTGGACATGAAATTTTTCAGCCGACTGATTTTTTCCTATTTTTCGCAGACTGACACCATTTCAATAAAATGGCATAACTCCCTCTACAAAATGTTTTGCGATCCGTTTGAAGATTCAAAAACTAGTTTCAAAATACCTTCCGACCATATAAAACTCAACGTCTAGTTCATTACCAATTAGATCACGTTTGCCTTTAAAAATGACCTGTCTACAAAGTGTACTTGATTTTGACTTAGCCACTTGAAAACTTTTGTGAAATGAATTTAATTGAGTGGTCTAAGTATGTTTAGGTCCTTGAAAGTATTTTTAAAGTGTGAGAACAAGGATCCTAATGTCCAGCTAAAGTTACTTGAGCCCCTATGAGTGATTGATCAAAATGCTTACAAGTAAATCCTAGTCTTCAACCAAGGATGAAAAGTCTTCAAGCTTGATCCTTGTTGAGCTCCATCACTCTTAGACTTCACCATATGCTATCTCATGATCTCAAACAAAGTTAGAACATTTAAATACATAAATCAAGAGATTAGCACAATGAAAATGATTTGATAATAGTTTAGAATAGAACAATTACAATCATGCTATTATTAATAGATTTGTCATCATCAAAAAATATAAATAATGCCTTAAAGAAATTTACGGCTAACAATTTCCCCCTTTTTGATGATGTCAAAACATGCAATAGAGATATAGCAATTAAAGCATAATAAGAGTCATTTTCATGTTATCATTCAGAGTAGCAAGAAATACAAAGTATAAATCCAAGAATGATAACTTTCTAGAATCATTTTCCCTTTTTAAAGATCTATCATTTTCATATTCTCTAGCATTTTCCCCCTTTTTGACAACAACAAAAAGATTGGGGGTTGGAACTAAAAGTTCCCCCTCAAGATAAGCAAACATGTTATGGAGGCAAGAAGATGCCAAAACAACTAAATTGAACATAGTGACGTGTTCCCCCTCAACATATACATATATGAATAAATATCAATTATAAGATCAAAATTATTCATTACCTCCTTAGCAGGATGGGATAGCTATGAACATCAAAACAAAATAACGTGATAAACTAAACATGATTAATATGCTATCAAAATCAAGAGAAATATCAAAACAAATTAATCTATCTTACTCCTACTAGGCTTAAGGTAAGAGATTTAACCATTGTCCAAGCGCCTCTTGGATGCAACATTTGCCAAGGAGGTAGGAGATGATCCCTTCACAACCCAAACCACGTTAATTTTCTTTTGAAATAAACATTTATAATTAACATGCCCCTTTTTCATGCAAAAATGCAAGTTATATGAGGGAGGGTCTCATTTGAGATTGATTCTTTACAAAAAATTCTTGTGAGAATTTTGAGAATTTGAAGTAGAAGGTATGGACTTTACAAAGAAGCTTTTGTACTTCTTTTCCTTGTATGTGGGATTAAATCGCAAACCGGCTTTGTCAAAAACACATTTTTGCTTTCCCAAAAGCATATTCAAATTTTGTTCACCTTGTGTGAATTTTGCCAAAGTTTTTGTCAAATCATCCACCTCCTTTCTCAATTCAACCTTTTCTTTTTCAACACATTCACTTGAAGGTTGATTGGTTGAAACGAGTTTTTCCTTTCTCAAAATTTTATTTTGAGATTTTAAATCATCCAATTTACATTTTAACTCAAAATTTTCTTTTTCAAGCTCATTTGAAGATTGTGCTCTTGAAACATGTTTTTCATTTTCAATCTTTAAAGATTCATTTTGGGATTTCAAAATATTTAACTCATTTGAAAGCAATGAAAAGTTCTTTTTAAGAGAAATATATTTGATTCCCAAATTTTCCAACTCCTCATGTAACTCTTCAAATGCACATTGAAGCTCATTATAGTTAGTAAATTCAATAATAGATGTAGGATTAGAGTTTACCAAATTCTCTTGTGCACTTTCTTGGTCACATGAGTTATCATCAGATGAGTCATCATCATCCCAAGTGACCTCTTCACAAATTTGGTTAGTAGTAATATAAAAAATTTCTAAACATAACCAAATTTCATTTACACTAGAGCATGAACGAATTCTACTATATGAGATATTATCTAAAGAATTCCATGGAATTTTCATAGCTCTATGATTTAATAGAAAGTAATTTTGATCACTTTCATTCCATTCAATCTTTGGTTTAGGAGAAAAATCATTTTTGACAATGTTTCAAAGATTTATGTCAAGTGATATAAAATAAATTTCTATACTCCTCTTCCAATGATCATACTTATGATCTTTCAACGATGGAGGAGTTGTAATGCAATAACCTTCTTGAACTTTTGCTTCCATAGAACTTGACTCATTGTTTTGAAATTTATTAAAATCATTAGAGTCATTGAAAGAGCAAGAAGTAGAGGTTACCCCATTTTCTATTGCCATGAGGCAAAAGTTGATGATCTCATCTTTATTTGAGTCGTCGCCCGATGACTCACTCTCGGAGCTACTTTGAGTGGCCTTCATTGCCTTCTTCTTGCATTTTTCATCTTTGGGAGGCTTCTTTCCCAATTTTTCTTTCTTTAAAAACTTTACAAATTTTTGGGTGCAAAGCCGTATCTTCATCCTCATCACTCTCATGATCTTTGTCCCTTTTCTTTGAGCTTGAGGACTTTAAGGCCATATCTCCTGTTTTATCTCTTTCACTTCCTTTTTCTTGTCTTCTTTGACAAGCACGACTAACTTCATTTCATGGGTAATGAGTGATCCCATGAGTTGTTTAATTGACAAATTTGTCAAATCCTTCGCTTTCCGAATAGTCGTGACCTTCGATTGCCATTGCTTTGGTAAAGCCCTAAGAATTTTCTTAATAATTTCTTCATTAGCATAAACTTTACCAAGATTTTTCAAGTTATTGATAATAGTTGTAAACTTGGTAGACATATCACCAATAGACTCAAAAGGCAACATTTTAAACATTTCATAAGATTGAATAAGCAAATTATTTTTTGACTTTTTGGCTTGGCTTGTTCCTTCATGAGTCACTTCAAGTTTATCCCAAATTTCTTGCGGATTCGCAAGATGAAATTCTATTGTATTCATTTGGATCTAAACCACAACATAATAAATTCATTGCCATAGCATTCATTTTAATGAGTTTCTTATTGGCATTATTATTCTCATTTTCCGTTTTTGGAATAGAAATACCATTTACAATTTTTGTAAGAAGATGAGGCCCTTTTACCAATATTTTCTATAAATCAAAATCTTGAAAAATCATATAGATTCTCATTCTATTTCTCCAATAAGCATAATTTGATCCATTAAAACACGGTGGTCTATGCGCCGATTGACCATCACTATAAGAGATGCGCGAAGTGTTGGTTTTCATTTGGATCTTAACTCAAATTTTTCAAAAACTTTTGAAAATAGAAGAGTCGAGGCTCTGATACCAATTGTTGGCCCAAATATGGAAACCTTAGAGTGGGGATGAATAAGGTCTTAGCGGAAAATAAACCTTTTTAAAAACTTTTTATAAAATTAAACACAATCACAAATAATAATGTAAAGAGAGAACAGAAGAGACACTTGCAAACCGAATTTTTAAGTGGTTCGGCAATCCGCACGCTGTGGCCTACGTCCACCCCTCAAGAACACATCTTGAGGATTCCTGTAATCCGACCTACTTCAAGGGTGTAGATCAAACCGTTACAAGAGTCTTCAACTTTCCCAAAAAAGAACACCTCTTCTTTGCATACAAGGGTTACTAACCCTCACTCTTTACCAATAATTGAAATACAAATTTAACTCTCTCTAGAGTGAATATTACAATGCTAGCTCACACAATAACTCCTTAGTGAATGGATGATAGAAATAAAAGCTCACTACAATTTGTTCTCTCAAGAATTACAATTGAAATCTAGAGCAAATTGATTTTTCACTTAAACTAGGGCTCAAATAGAAATAATGTTTAAACAAGATGTTTGAATGATTTTGCTTCATTGTTCAACCCTTAAAATCACCCCTATATATAGCTTTTCAACATATATGACCATTGGGGGTGTTTGGGGGGTGTAAACATAATTTTTGAAAAGTTTAGAAAACTAGCCATTATGTTTTTCTGCGTGATCCAGTCGACTGAAAAACTGACCCAGTTGACTAAAAAGTTATAGCAGTATCTACCTTTCAAAAACACAAAATAGTCAACATTTTTTTACAATCTAGTCGACTGAACAGTACCTCCGGTCGACTGAACATAACCTCCGGTCGACTGGACATGAAATTTTTCAGTCAACTGGTTTTTTCCTGTTTTTCGCAGATTGACACCACTTGACTAAAACGGCCATAACTGCCTCTACAAAACTCATTTTTATAATCCATTTGAAGATTCAGAAACTAGATTCAAATACTTTTACAACCATATAAAACTCAGTATCTAGTTCATTACCAATTAGATCAGGTTTGCCTTTAAAGATGACCCATCTACAACGGGTACTTGATTTTGACTTAGCTACTTAAAAACTTTTATGAAATGAATTTAATTGAGTGGTCTAAGTATGTTTAGGTCCTTGAAAGTATTTTAAAGTGTGAGAACAAGGATCCTAAAATCCAACTAAAGTTACTTGAGCCCCTATCAGTGATTGATCAAAATACTTATAAGTAAATCCTAGTCTTCAACCAAGGATGAAAAGTCTTCAAGCTTGATCCTTGTTGAGCTCCATCACTCTTGGACTTCACCATATGTTATCTCATGATATCAACCAAGGATGAAAAGTCTTCAAGCTTGATCCTTGTTGAGCTGCATCACTCTTGGACTTCACCATATGTTATCTCATGATATCAAACAAAGTTAGAACATTTAAATGCATAAATCAAGAGATTAGCACAATGAAAATGACTTGATAATAGTTTAGAATAGAACAGTTACAATCATGCTATTATCAATAGATTTGTCATCATCAAAACAAATATAAATAATGTCTTAAAGAAATTCAAGGCTAACACAAGGGATCTTAGGCGATTTGGTTCTTGAACCAATGGAAGTCTGTGAGTCTTGTTTAGAGGGTAAGATGACCAAAAGGCCCTTTCCTGCAAATGGCAATAGGACCAATGCATTGTTGGAATTAATTCATACTGATGTGTGTTGACCAATAAATATTAGAGCACAGGGTGATTATGAGTATTTCATTACATTTACTGATGACCAATCTAGGTATGGATATGCGTACCTAATGTAGCACAAGTCTGAGGCCTTTAAAAAGTTCAAAGAGTTTAGGGCTGAAGTGGAGAAGCAATTAGGAACACATATCAAAGCCATTCGATCTAATCGAGGTGATGAGTACCTCTTTAATGAGTTTATTAATCACCTCGTACAGAATGGGATTCTGTCACAATTGACTGCACCCGATATGCCTCAACAGAACGGTGTAGCAGAGAGAAGGAACTAGACTCTTTTAGACATGACTGGGTCGATAATGAGTTATTCCGAGTTGCCATTATTTCTTTAGAGTTATGCTTTGGAAACCGCTACATACATATTAAATCTTCTTCCAAGCAAATCTGTTCCTAAGACACCATGGGAGATGTGGATTGGATGTAAGCCCTCTTTGCAAGATCTTCGGATATGGGGGTGTCCAGTACATGTGCTGAAAGAAAAGATGAGCAAATTGGAAACTAGATCGGAAGTATGTTACTTTGTAGGGTATCCAAAGGGTACTTATGGATGACATTTTTATGAAACAAGAGAACAGAAAGTGTTTGTTAATACAATTGCTGTTTTCTTAGAAGATGATTATTTCATGAACCAAAAACCTAAGGGAAGGATAGATCTGAAAGACATAGAAGGAGAGCCCTCAGTCCTACCCGCAGTTGATAACGATGTAAGACAAGAAAACACCACTTCTTCACCCATTTTCGCATAGGTCCCTCATCGTAGTGGGGGGATGGTCAACCATACTGACAGATACATGTTCTTAAGAGAAGTTTTTGAAACGGTCTCCATAGAATCTGAATCTAATCCTACCATATACGAAAAGGCAATGGCTGATGTTGATTCAGCTCATTGGGTTAAAGCTATGAATGCTGAATTGGAATCTATGGATTTTAATTAGGTCTGGAATCTTATAGAACTTCCTGCAAATATTAAACCCATTGGTTGTAAGTGGGTCTACAAGGGAAAAAGAGGATCTGATGGAAAGGTTAAGACCTTTAAGGAAAGGCTTGTAGTGAAAGGTTATACTCAGAGGGAGGGAATTGACTATGAGGAAACCTTCTCGCTGGTAGTCATGCTCAAGTCCATCAGAATACTCTTATGCATTACTATATGCCTTGATTATGAGATCTGGCAGATGGACGTTATGACTACATTCTTGAATGGCAATCTTGAGGATGACATCTATATGCAACAACAGTTGATAGGAACTCATAACTTGTATAAGGTATATGTTCTCAATCTTGAGATGATTATGAACACAGACTGTGGATATGGCTACTTTGACTTACAAATCAGTGAGGTCTTAAAGATAGCACCTGGGTATCTTGGGTATGTCATGTTCATAGGGTTGTGAACATATATTATCAAGATAGAATCTACCCTCTGATAAAGAGTAAGCATTCCCTTCAAATGTCACCAAGTTGATTATTGAGAACTGCAGTCTTGTTGATAAGAGTTATCAACATGTTTGGTAATCATGAGGGGTGAATGGGACTCAAGGAATGAAAGATGTAATCACTATTAAGGTTGACAGTAATAGTTTATCTGACTACCTGAATATGACTATGAATGCTGACGGTAGAGGGACATTAGTACACCATATAAGTCTAGTTATCGCTTTGGATATGTTCTTCTGCGTTGGAGTACAGTTATCGTTTTATAGTGGAGTAAACGTTGACTGACCAGTTGGTTAATTTGCTGATCAAAGAGTTAGGTCATGGGAAATAACAACTAGTCTGAGCCAACAATTAATAACCTAGGAGGTCCCACTCTTAGCTCCACAAGGATGCTTAGAAAGTCTTAAGAGGATGTTGTCAAGACAAGTTTGATTGATCAAAAGAGTTTCGATCGAAACACTTTAATCGATCGATGGTTCGATCGATCGAAGGTTCTTCAATCGATCGAAAGTGAAAGTCAGTTTGGGGAATCTATATATAGGGCAGCTGCATCCAAAATTTAAAGTTTGTCATTTTTAACATCCCTAACTTGCATAAACTATTTTAGGGTCCCAAACCTTCTCTATCCTCCTTATTTAAAGTTCCCACCAACTCTAGCCTCTCCGAAAGTATTCGCAGGAGACATAAAAGTGAAGATCACCTAGTGGAAGTTGATGCACCATCCAAGAGTTTGAAGATTCAGAATTGGGTTCAAGACGTTAAGGTAATACACTTGTCGCCTCTTATTATACTCATATATGGAATTGATAAGTAGTAGATCCGGGCATACCAAAAGTTTTTAAACTGTCTTTCCGCTGTGCATATCAATTAGTTCTCAAAACCTATTTTCCTTACACAAACCTCCCCTAAACTATGGACTAATTACACGAACTTTCCTTGTATTTTGAAAAACTACACGAACCTCCCTTATTATCCACAAAACCCTAACTAGATTTACATCTTGTACACATATATTATTGTACCCTCAAAATAAAATTTGATTTTGCAATGAGAAATGGTTTGGGTTAAATTTTTGTACCATCAAAATGTGTAACTTTCAATTTCTTCAAATTCCTTCCAGTTCCAAAGGTCTGCAATTTCTTCAAACATATCTTCAAATTCTTCAATATCCTAATTTGAATTTCTTACATATGGTTTTTTTTCTTCTACTTTTTAATGTTACGGAATAAATATGATGTACATGATATATCTTCAATTCAGGTTGTTGAAAGAACTTTCTGTGCTTCAGGAAAAATTGAAAGGATTGTGAAAAATGGTAAGGGTAAGAGCATTTCCAACCATGTTCTCCACTGCACTTTTTTAGCTAGTTTGGAGAGTCATGGTACTTTTTGGATACTCCAATGTACTATCCAAATGACTCTCAATAATAGAGAGCCTCTTTGTGCTAGATAAATATGATGAGGGAGAGTTTGTGTATTTGCAGAGTTTGCCAAAATTAAAACAATCAATAGTAATGCTATTAGGACTCTATGAAGAGAGAGAGAGAGAGAGAGAGAGAGAGAGAGAGAGAGTACATTGGAGTTACTAATTTTTTCTAAAAATTAATGTAACAATTTATAGCTCTCTATTGTTGGGAGCATGGGGCAACTTGTAACACCCTATAATTTCATTGTAAGTTTGTATTTTTGTATATATAAATAGATTTATTCTTGTCTTTTTTGAATTTTAGGTCCCAATCGATTGGCCTTTATACCAATCGATTGCCATCTTTACCAATCGATTGTCATGTTGTCGACCAGAATTCATTACGTGGCATTGTCTCAATCGATTACCATCTTTCTCAATCATTTTTCTTGAAATATCTGTGACCAATCGATTGCCTCTGGTTCCAATCGATTGGCACCTGTAGAGACAAGTTTTCTTCTTTGCTTTGTAGTTTGGCATGTGGCACTCCCACCCTCTATATATACTTGGTCATTTCATCCCCTTAGATAGTTTGGATAGTTTAGAGAGAGAGATTGAACCCATATCATATATATATATACACATCCATACATATATATATATACATATATACACCACACAAACACCCACACGCACACACTGCCCTTGGCAGAAAAAAGAAGAGAAGAACAAGAAGAGGAGAAGAAAAAGAAGAAAAATTAGAAGAACAGACAGAGAAAGGAAGAGAAGAAGAGGGAGAGAAAGCTTGAGCTCCATAAGCTCTACATAGCCAAACGCACCCTTAGGTGAGTCCAACCCACTTGGTTACCTTTATATGATGTTTTTATAAGCTTTAGTGGAGGTTAGATGTAGTTAATACTATTGGGTTTGTGCCCTCAAACCATTACTTTATGTATGAGACATTGATATTTTAATATATGGATATCAGCTTTACATTTCATTATGTATGTTTCTTTCATGAGATGATTGTTAATCCTTAAGTGTCATAGTAAGTAATTCGTGTGTGCATGAGATACATACAATTGAGATACGAATTACTATTCTTTGATACTTAGAACTTGTCACAGTGGATGATGAGACTGGATATCTCATTAGCTTTACACTGTAGCATGATTGACTACCATTGGATGGAGTGATGAATCTCAATCACTAGAGTGTAACTCTCAGTTAATATGCTAGTGCTTATAGTGCATTGACGGACTTGAGCTTCTTATTGACACTCAAAACTGTCAAATAGTCAATAGGAACTCATAACTTGTATAAGTTACGTGTTCTCAATCTTGAGACGATTATGAACACAGACTGTGGATATGACTGCTTTGACTTACCAATCAGTGAGGTCTATAAAAGATCAACACCTGGGTATCTCGGGTATGTTATGTTCATAGGGTTGTGAACATATATTGTCAAGACAGAATCTACCATCTGTTTTAGAGTAAGCATTCCCTTGAGAATGTCACCAAGTTGGTTACTGAGTACTGCAGTCTTGTTGATAAGAGTTATCAACATATTTGGTAATCATGAGAGGTGAATGGGAGTCAAGGAATACAAGCAGTAATCATGATTCAGGTTGACAGTAATAGTTATCCGACTACCTGAATATGATTACGAATGCTGAAGGTAGAGGGACATTAATACAACATACAAGTCTAGTTATCGCTTCGGATATGTTATTTTGCTTTGGAGTTCAGTTATCGTTTTATAGTGGAGTAAACGTTAACTGATCAGTCGATTAATTTGCTAATCAAAGAGTTTGGTCATGGGAATTAATCAACTGATCTGAGCTAACAATAAAGAGCCTAGGAGGTCCCACTCTTAGCTCCGCCAGGATACTTGGAAAGACACTTGAGGAAGCTGTCAAGACAGGTTCGATCGATTGAAGCTAGTTCGATCGATCAAAGTCATGGCAGGTTCGATCGATCGAGGATGGTTCGATCGATCGAATGTTCGATCGATCAAAGTACTTCGATCGATTGAAGGTTAGGTCGGTTCTGGGAATCTATAAATAGGGCAGCTACATTCTGGAAAAGAAGTTCGTCATTTTAGAACATCAAAGGCTGCAGAAACTATTTTTAGAGCCCCAAACCTTCTTCTTCCTCTCTATTAGAGATCCCACCATCTCTAGTCTCTCTGGGAAGCATCCGCAGGAGACATAAGGGTGAAGACAACCTAGTGGAGGCTGCTGCATCACCAAGGAAGAAGAAGAAAATCAGAATTGGGTTCAAGACACTAAGGTATAACTCTTGTCCCCTCTTGTGCGCATCTATGGAATTAACGAGTAGTAGATCCTGGGCTACCATTAAGTTTTATAACTTGACTTTTTCGCTGCGCGTTTAAACTTTTAATTTAAATCGGTTTTTCCTTCAATTGGTATCCGAGCCACGCTCGTTTGGATCTATAGATGCATTTTTGGAACACTATTTTGACTTGCATGTTGATTTTAGAACTATTTTCGAAACTGTATCATCACAGATCTATTTCTGCAGTGTTATGGTAGCAGAGTACAAATTTGTGATTGCATAGGATGCAAGGAGGGTTCGATCGATCGATCATGTTTCGATCGATCGAACATTCTCTGTACTCAATCGATCGAATAGTTTTCGATCGATCAAAACCTTCTGGTGTTCGATCGATCGAATGTAGTTAGATCGATCGAGACAGACTCTTTGTCAGGTTCTCTATTTCACAGTTTTAAAATATTCTGCAAATTTTTCAAATCATTATGTGAAACAGAATGTTCAAGCTATTGAACAGTGTTCAATCGATCGAAGGTTCGAGCGATCGAACGGTCTTCGATCGATCGAACTGTGACAGAGAAGTAAGATGTTGTTTAAGTTCTAATTCAGTATGTAAAGAGTTTATATACTGTGTGAATCAATTAAGTGTTCCAATAATTACATATATTTGTTATGTATGCGTGGTTGTACGTTCAACTAACCCTTTTGCTGCAAGATTAGTCGCTATCTCCCATGGCACCAAGTCATTTGAATATTTGTATTTAAATTATTTGAGATTGGTGCATGTTGTAATTTAAGTTTAGTTTGGTTTTAAGGCATATGTAAAGGGCGCTGCGACTTCAATCCTACGAAAAGGAAAGTCGCACCGGTTTCCCTAGCCTTTTATTTTGTTGTTGCTATTTCTATTTCTAGATAAATTGTAAGCTTTGAAAGAAGCATAGGACAAATGTAATAGAATTAGAAAATCCATGAAGATGGAGCAAGGAGCCGTTGTCCATGAAGATGGAGCTGGAGGCGATCAAACCAAAAGGAGGTTCTATAGAGATAGAGCCATGGAGATAGAGGCATCGTTTGGATGTCTTTATTTTTAATTTTAGTTTTTTGTTTTATGTGCTTGGTTTGTGATTGGCATTTAATTATATTGTTACTACTTGCATGCACGTAAAACAAGTTTTCTAAAATAAAATTCAAAAACCATTTGAACGAATTAGTAAACATTGGATGTTTATGGGTAATGTGTGGACACATTTTTAAAAGCAAAATCCTTAATTTCTAAATCTAGTGGGAGAGGGACTTATTAATAAACACCCACGATCTTCCATTAACAGTTCACTGTAAGATGAGTGGTGCATTCTATGTCACCTCGCCAGGGGTGATCATTCCATACGGAGGGTGCATTACTCATTGGTTACTAGATGTGAACTTCCTTTGATAGGATCAATCAGACGTGTTAGAGGGTGACCACCACACGGAGGCGCTACTTGAGACGGTTATGATTGGATCTTAGTTAATGGTACACGCTAGCTAAACTATTGATAAGGGATCCCACACGGGGCATTATTCAGAAACTTAGAGATCAAAAAGGTTCGGGAGTCATAACTTGTTTTGCAACAGTTGCATAGCGGACAAGTCATGATTAATCGAAAGATCGAACATTGACTGCCACACGGAGGCTTTATTCTTTCGTTTCGATATTCCGGCGACTTTGTTTTAAAAATAAGAGTTTTGAAGAATTCTTTTATTTCAAACTGTCAAATTTTGATATCCATATTTATTTTATTTGTTTGATTTTCAGTAATCATAATGTGTGGATCTGCATTTAGTCCACTTGCCACCATACTCACTCAAAACAAGTTAACTGGAAATAACTACACTGAATGGAAACATAACCTTGACATCGTGTTAACTGCGGAGGATCACATATATGTCCTCACCACCCTATGCCCCGAAGAACCTGCGGCAAATGCTTCGGCAGCTGCCAGACGCGAGTTCGATAAATGGAAGAAGTCGAATGGAATGGCTCGTTGCTATATTCTGGCCTCAATGGCTGGTGTGTTGCAACACCAATTCCAATCGAATGATTCTGCCAGTGACATTATCACATCCTTGAAAAAGATGTTTGGGGAGCATGGCAGGCCTGTCAGACAGGTAGCCATACAAAAGATAATAAGTGCAAAGATGTCAGAAGGGACTCCAGTCAAGGAACATGTTTTAAAATGATTGGTTATTTTAATGAGATGGAAACCCTAGGAGCCAACATCGATGCATAGACCCAAGTTGATATGATCCTCAACACGCTGTCACCGTCATTTGCTCAATTTAAACTAAACTATAATATGAACAAAATGGATTTTTCAATGAGCGAATTAATGAGTTCTTTATTGGCAGCAGAAGGGGTGATCAAACCTGGGGTCAACGTTCAGCACGTTGAGAAAAGCGCTTCCTCTTCCCGATCTATGCCGAAAGGAAAGAAAGGGAAGAAGAAGGTTGGTACTGGTGGTTCAAGTGTTGGACCGGTTTCTATGATTGCAAAATCTAAGGGAAAAGGTAAGGGCAAAGGGAAGGTAGGTGGCCAAGGCAAAGGAAAGTGTTTCCAATACGGTGACAAGGGCCACTGGAAGAGGAACTATTCAGAATTCTTAGCTACAAGAGTTCAAGGTATGATTGAATCACATGTGATTGAAGTAAGCTTTTTAACGGATACTTCAAACACTTGGTGCATTGATTCTGGTGCGACTAACCATATCTGTAATTCATTGCAGGGGTTCAGATCAACCAGGAGGTGCAGTGATGGAGAAATCGTACTTACTCTAGGTTCTAGCGCAATCGTTTCTGCGGTTGCTATAGGAGTCGTAGTTTTAGAATTTCTAGATAATAAAGTTTGATTTTATCAGATGTACTTTACTTCCCTTCAATGAGACGTAATTTAATTTCAATTTCTAATTTATCGAATAACAGTTATTCTTTTCATTTTGGAACAGAAGTTGTGATTAAAAGAAATAGTTCTTTTATTTGTTCTGGTGTTAAATCAAATGGTTTGTATGTGATTACTCCCAATATTTCTAAAGATTCTTGCATGGAACTTAATAACTCAGTGGTAACTGTACCATCTAAAAGAAAGAGACCTTCCACTAATCCAACAAGGCTTTGGCATATGAGGCTTGGTCATATCAATCTAAATAGGATTGGCAGACTAGTCAAAGAAGGGGTCTTAGGCGATTTGGTTCTCGAACCAATGGAAGTCTGCGAGTCTTGTTTAGAGGGTAAGATGATCAAAAGGCCCTTTCCTGTAAAGGGCAATATAACCAATTCATTATTGGAATTAGTTCATACTGATGTGTGTGGACCAATAAATATTAGAGCAAGGGGTGGTTATGAGTATTTCATAACATTTACTGATGACCACTCTAGGTATGGATATGTGTACCTAATGCAGCACAAGTCTGAAGCCTTTGAAAAGTTCAAAGAGTTTAGGGCTGAAGTGGAGAAGCAATTGGGCACACATATCAAGGCCATTCGATCTGATCGAGGTGGCGAGTACCTCTCTAATAAGTTTATTGATAACCTCGTACAGAATGGGATTCTATCATAGTTGACTGCACCTGGTACACCTCAGCAGAACGGTGTAGCGGAGAGAAGAAATCGGACTCTTTTAGACATGACTAGGTTGATGATGAGTTATTCTGAGTTGCCATTATTCCTTTGGGGTTATGCTTTGGAAACCGCTGCTTACATACTAAATCTAGTACCAAGTAAGTATGTTCCAAGGACACCACGAGAGATGTGGATTGGGTGCAAGCCTTCTTTGCAACATCTCCGAATACGGGGGTGTCCGGCACATGTGCTGAAAGGAAAGATGAGCAAATTGGATTCTAGATCGGAAGTATGTTACTTTGTGGGGTATCCAAAGGGTACTTATGGATGGTATTTTTATGATCCAAGGGAACAGAAAGTGTTTGTTAGTACAAATGCTATTTTCTTAGAGGATGATTATATCATGAACCATAAACCTAAGGGAAAGATAGATCTTTGAGAGATAGAAGGAGAGCCCTCAGTCCAACCCGCAGTTGATAATGATGTCAATCAAGAAAACACCACTTCTTCCCCTATTTCTACACTGGTACCTCGTCATAGTGGGAGGATTATCAGCCAGCCTGATAGATACATGTTCTTAGGATATGTTTTTGAAGCTGTCTCCATAGAATCTGAATCTGATCCTGCCACATAAGAAGAGGCAATGGCTGATGTTGATTCAGCTCATTGGGTTATAGCTATGAAGGCTGAATTGGAATCTATGGATTCTAATCAGGTCTGGGATCTTGTAGAGCTTCTAGCCAACATTAAACCCATTGGCTGTAAGTGGGTCTACAAGAGGAAAAGAGGATCTGATGGAAAGGTTGAGGCCTTTAAGGCAAGACTTGTAGCGAAAGGTTATACTCAGAGGGAGGGCATTGACTATGAGGAAACCTTCTCGCCGGTGGCCATGCTCAAGTCCATCAGGATACTTTTATCCATTGCTGCATGCCTAGATTATGAGATCTGGCAGATGGACGTCAAGACTGCATTCTTGAATGGCAATCTTGAGGAGGACATCTATATGCAACAACCAGAAGGGTTCATAGCTGGTCGGAAAGGTAACTTGGTATGCAAGTTGCAAAAGTCCATTTATGGGCTTAAGCAGGCAACTAGGAGTTGGAACATCCAATTTGACCAAGCGGTCAAGTCATTTGGTTTCATACAAAATCTGGATAAACCTTGTGTATAAAAGAAGTGTGAAGGAAAAGTGGTGGCTTTTTTTGTGCTTTACGTTGACGACATTCTACTCATTGAAAATGATGTAGCGGCGTTGTCAACGGTCAAGGTTTGGCTAGCTAGTACTTTCGATATGAAGGGTATAGGAGAGGCGAGCTATATTATAGGGATAAAGCTCTTTCAGGATCGCAAGCGAAAGATAATGGGGTTATCTCAAGCTGGTTATATCGATAAAGTGCTAACTAGTTTTTCAATGGATAATTCGAAGAAAAGTTTGTTACCTTTCAGGCATGGTTTAGCGTTCTCTAAGGACCAGTGTCCAAAGACACAGGAGGAGAGGAATCGCATGACAGGAATTCCCTATGCTTCGGCAGTAGGAAGTCTCATGTATGAGATGTTATGCACTAGACCAGATATCTGTTTTGTTGTTGGCATGGTTAGCAGGTATCAGTCGAATCCAGGTCCAGAGCATTGGACAGCCGTTAAGCACATTCTTAAGTACTTGAGAAGAACCAAGGATTACATGCTTATGTACGGTGGTAGTGAGTTAATTCCAGTTATCAGATAAAGATTCGAGGAAGTCGACGTCTGGTCATCTCTTTACCTTGGGAGGCGGTGATGTTAGTTGGAGGAGCATTAAGCAGAAATGCATTGCAGACTCAACTACAGAAGCTGAGTATGTGGCTGCTTGTGAATCCGCAAAGGAAGCTGTTTTGCTCAAGAAGTTCCTTATGGAACTCGAGGTGGTACCAGCGTCGCTGTCGCCTATTACGCTTTATTGTGATAATAGTGGGGCAGTGGTTCAGTCCAAGGAGCCAAGGAACCACGGAAAGGGAAAGCACGTAGAGCGGAAATATCATCTTATCCGAGATATCGTTCAACGTGGAGATGTAACTGTCACCAAGATTGCCACCGCTGACAATCTTGCTGATCCGTTTACAAAGGCCTTGCCAAAGAAGGTCTTTGATCGTCATCTAGATAGTCTAGGTCTCAGATGTAATCCTGTATGGTTCTAAGTGCAAGTGGGAGTTTGTTGGGTTTGTGCCCTCAAACCATTACTTTATGTATGAGACATTGACATTTTAATATATGGATATCATCTTTACATTTTATTATGTGTGTTTCTTTCATGAGATGATTGTTAATCCTTAAGTGTCATAGTAAGTAATTCGTGTGTGCATGAGATACATACAAGTGAGATACGAATTACTATTCTTTGATACTTAGAACTTGTCACAGTAGATGATGAGACTGGATATCTCATCAGGTTTACACTGTAGCATGATTGCTACCATTGGATGGAGTGATGAATCTCAATCACTAGAGTGTAACTCTTAGTTAATATGTTAGTGCTTATAGTACATTGACGGACCTGAGCTTTCTTATTGACACTCAAGACTGTCAAACAGTCAATAAGAACTCATAACTTGTATAAGGTACGTGTTCTCAATCTTGAGACGATTATGAACACAGACTGTGGATATGACTGCTTTGACTTACCAATCAGTGAGGTCTATAAAAGATCAACACCTGGGTATCTTGGGTATGTTATGTTCATAGGGTTGTGAACATATATTGTCAAGACAGAATCTACCCTCTGTTTTAGAGTAAGCATTCCCTTGAGAATGTCACCAAGTTGGTTACTGAGTACTGCAGTCTTGTTGATAAGAGTTATCAACATGTTTGGTAATCATGAGAGGTGAATGGGAGTCAAGGAATACAAGAAGTAATCATGATTCAGGTTGACAGTAATAGTTCTCCGACTACCTGAATATGATTACGAATGCTGAAGGTAGAGGGACATTAATACAACATACAAGTCTAGTTATCGCTTCGGATATGTTCTTTTGCGTTGGAGTTCAGTTTTCGTTTTATAGTGGAGTAAACGTTAACTGATCAGTCGATTAATTTGCTGATCAAAGAGTTTGGTCATGGGAATTAATCAACTGATCTGAGCTAACAATAAAGAGCCTAGGAGGTCCCACTCTTAGCTCCGCCAGGATACTTGGAAAGACACTTGAGGAAGCTGTCAAGACAGGTTCGATCGATTGAAGCTAGTTCGATCGATCAAAGTCATGGCAGGTTCGATCGATCGTTCGAGGATGGTTCGATCGATCGAATGTTCGATCGATCGAAGTACTTCGATCGATTGAAGGTTAGGTCGGTTCTGGGAATCTATAAATAGGGCAGCTGCATTCTGGAAAAGAAGTTCGTCATTTTAGAACGTCAGAGGCTGCAGAAACTATTTTTAGAAGCCCAAACCTTCTTCTTCATCTCTATTAGAGATCCCACCATCTCTAGTCTCTCCGGGAAGCATCCGCAGGAGACATAAGGGTGAAGACAACCTAGTGGAGGTTGCTGCATCACCAAGGAAGAAGAAGAAAATCAGAATTGGGTTCAAGACACTAAGGTATAACTCTTGTCTGCTCTTGTGCGCATCTATGGAATTAACGAGTAGTAGATCCTGGGCTACCATTAAGTTTTATAACTTGACTTTTCCGCTGCGCGTTTAAACTTTTAATTTAAATCGGTTTTTCCTTCAAATACGTCCTAAGGACGTTATATATACTGGGTTGTTTTATCACTGGAGAAGATGAAGTCCCAATCGATTGCCATCAGTCTGGACCCAATCAATAGGATAGTTTTCCAATCGATTGCCATTAGTTGTAAACCAATTGATTGCCAAAGTTTGCAATTGATTGGCATGGTTTTGGATCCAATCGATTGCCAAGTTTCCCAATCGATTGGCAATTGTAGAATATGGATTGTTTCTTTTGTTTATTATATAAGGGGTTCGATCATTTGTTTATCAATTCGGACTTCCGTGATGTGACTATAGGGTAGTAAGGGATAATGTGATACTGTATTGGAATAATGCACACGTTGAATAATGGACTAGTGACATAAGTGGCTTAAACATGACTAGCTATAATAACTTTTTAGTCATTATAGCAAAAATATAGAGAAAATTTAGAGAGCATGGTTGGAGATGCTCTAATGTATTCATTTTGAAAAATGAGCAAGATGATTCTAAATTTTGGAAAAAAAACAAACAAATTTTTGTTGAGAGACGGAGAAGAAGAAGAAGAAGAAGAAGAAGAGAGAAAAAAATTTAATAAATAACTATTTTTATAATGAGGGAGGTTTGTGTAATTAGGCAATATCTCAAGGGAGGTTATTATGATTATCCCTATGTTTTATTAGGACAAGGAAGGCCATTTTTGACATTAACTAAAAATCACTTACATCAGCAAGGGGATGACGGTCTACAAACAAAGGGGGGTGAATGTAACTAAACCTAAACCTTAAGGGAGGTCCGTGTAATTTTTTAAAATACGAGGGAAGTCCATGTAATTAAGGCAAACCTCAAGAGAGATTTGTGTAATTAACCCTTTTTTTAATAAGACTCTCTTTTGTATTCCTTACAACATATTAATGACTTAAAAAAGTGTCCTAAGACCATTTCCAACCTGAAGGCAATCCTGCCGTGAAAGCAATTTTGCTTTGCCAGGTGGTATTTACTTGCTCCAACGGGTGCATCAATGGCCTAGAAAAAGTTGTTGCTGTGCTCAAATTGCAACAACAATGCTAGATTTCCTCCTTGTAGCAAATGAATTTCTCAATTACTTTATTCTTTGCAAACCAACGCTCAAATTTCTCCAACAACAAACCTCCTCAAAAAACCACCAAACTGACAAACTCTGGCGATGGTGGGTGTGATTGGGAGAGTGGGTTTATGAATCTTTACCATAAATCCATCCTTCAAAAAACAAAATCAAATGAAAACCCAAATATCCAAAATAAAAAAACTATCCACCATCATCGGCCACACCGCTACTGCCAAAACAGAAGAGAGAGAGAGAGAGAGAGAGAGAGAGAGAGAGAGAGAGAAGTCATCGACCTCTACCACCATCGGCCACCACAACCCACCTACATCGCGAACCCCGAATCCTTGAAGAGAAGATGGTGAGGGATTGATAGGTAGAGATTGCGATTGAGAGAGATTTGGGGGATTTTTCGTAAGAGGGAAGGAGCAAATTTTGGGGATTTTCGTGAGAGGGAGATAGATGAGATAGGGAAGAGAGAGAGAGAGAGAGAGAGAGAGAGAGAGAGAGTAAAAAGGATTGAAATGTAGGTTTTCCCAGTGTGAGAGTGATCACAAAATAATTGGGAAAGTTAGTTCACAAAATAATAAAAATTAAAATTTGATGTACATGGTTGGAGTTCACCAAAAAAAAAATTCTGAGGCAAAATTACTTTTGATACATCGAAGGACATGTTTGATGCAAAAATTTTGGATTCTCCATTTGAGATGGCCTAATCATGTAAGGGTTCAATATTTGACTGCGAGTCTTTGAATCATGTAGTCAAGTGGTGTTGAAATCCTTTATTTGAGACGATTTTGTCAAATTTTTTTTTTTTTTTGATAAAAAAGAAGTTGATGATTTTGTCATCTAAACATAATTATTTACTCCCTCTGTCCCATTTTGTGAGTCCTGTATTACACTTTGGGATGTCCTCAAATTAGTGTCCACTTTTCTAATTTGGTATATAATTTTTACTTACTTTCCAAAACTACCCTTCGTGACAGGGAGGGGATTTTCGTGAGAGGGAGATAGATGAGATATCGTAGAGAGAGAGAGAGAGAGAGTAAAAATGACTGAAATGTAGGTTTTCCCAGTATGAGAGAGTTCAGAAAATAATTGGGAAAGTTAGTTCACAAAATAATAAAAAAATTAAAATTTGATGTACATGGTTGGAGTTCACCAAAAAAAATCTGAGGCAAAATTGCTTTTGATACAGCAAAGGACATGTTTGATGCAAAAATTTTGGCTTCTCCATTCGAGATGGCCTAATCATGTAGGACAGCACTTCTGTGCAGTTGCTACAGTGCTGGTGGTGCTGTGCCCCTCACAAGTGAACAGTAAAACTGGACAGTTTTTTAAAAACTGCTTTTGCAAAAGCTGTTTTACTGTGCATTTATGAGGGGCACAGCACCACCAGCACTGTGGCAACTGCACTGAAGTGCTGTCCAATCATGTAAGGATTCAATATTTGACTGCGAATCTTTGAATCATGTAGTCAAGTGATGTTGAAATCCTTTATTTGAGAAGATTTTGTCACAAAAATATATATATATATATATAATTTTTTTTTTTTTGATAAAAAAGAGTTGAAGATTTTGTCATCTAAATGCAATTATTTACTCTTTCCGTTCCATTTTGTGAGTCATGTATTACATTTTGAGATGTTCTCAAATTAGTATCCACTTTCCTAATTTGGTATATAATTTTTACTTACTTTTCAAAACTACCCTTTATTGAAATCTGCACCAAGACAAAAGAAAAAAAATTGTAATGAATAGGGACAATTGTGGAAAGTAGATATAGATTCTTTTTATTCTCTTAATAAATTGAATTCCTAAAGATAGACTCACAAAATAAGAGTAACAGAGTAGAGGAGATGCCTTCGGTACGTCTAGGCTGTTTGGTTGTATATACAACTAAACAGTATCAGCCTTTGGATGGACATAAAAGCACAACCCAGCCATCCACGTGTACCACCAGTTTTAAAGCAAAACCAAACCAGGTTTTGCACCCACACCCACCTATTCTACCGGTAACAATTTTCTCTCTCTCTCTCTCTGTCCTCAATCTTTTGCTGAAGATCTAAGGGTTATTACACTTGTGGGCTGTTTGGTTATGATACTTATGTTCTTATTCTTGTAATTCGTTACTACCTCTATTTCAGTGTAAGAGTTTTTTATGCCATTTTTTGATGTCCCATTTTAAGAGTTTACTTAGAAAAGTAAAAGTACTTTAATACACACTTTCAAAGCTTGTCCTTTATTGCATATAATTTTTCTCTCTCTTCCATTGATGTGACACTAAAATTTTGAATTTCAATAAAGACAATATTCAAAAGTTAGAAAATCTCACAAAAATAAAAGACGTCCCCTTAATTCCCAAAAGGGACTCTTAAAATGGGACGAAAAGAGTAAATTATAAAAAAATATTTTTGCTCACCATTTGCTCACTCATGTCTCCATTATGTGGCATAAGTCATATTTTATTCTCATTTTGCCCCTGTACTAGTAACATAATTGCTGAAATATAACACATGTCGCTTAGTAGGGGCATTGGTGAGCAAAGATCATGGCCAGTCCTGGGGGTAGGCCAACAAGGCAAACCGCCTTGGGCCCCCATTTTTTTTGGTATTATAAGGGCTCCATTTTTTTGTCCAACATTTATAACCCTATGTCCATCTGTTTATACTATAGATAAAAAACAAACTTATATGAGCACTTGTTTGAATAGAGTTCCCCAACCCAAATCTAAAGGGCCCAAATCTTACTTTAAAAAATAGAAAACGCTACTGATGATGCCAAAAATTGGTAACATTAAAGTAAAGCAATTTAGGAGAGAGAGAGAGAGGCTATTTTTTGTATGTGGTTCGGCCCTGTTAATGAAGGTACCTACGTCCACGGGTGTGTCTGAGCACGTTCACTAGCAGATCACCGGCGGGCCTGGTGAGCCAACAAAGAGGGGCGGCACTACCAGTAATACCGGCCGGGTGTATGCGTATAATGGTGAATTTTTGTAGAGGTGCTGTGTAGACTACAGAATTGGCCCCTTCAATGGGGGGTGAGAGGTCTCTTTTATAGATGTAAGAGACCTACTCATACATGGATAAGGAAATATAATCCTATTAGGGTGTGATTGACACCAATCAAGTAAGTTTCCTAATTGTATTAGGATTGATTGACATTAATTGTGGGGGTTTCCCAATTGGATTAGGAAATAGATGCACTTTCCATTAGTCTTCTAGCTTGAGTAGGAAACTGCCCGTAATGATCGGGATCATGCCTGTGGGCCCGGCCGGGTTGTTGATTTTGAACCGCTCGGTCATATTTTGGGCGTATCAGCTGCCCCCCATTTCCAAGATTGGCCAGATGCTATATCGGGGCAAGTTTGGAAATTAGTTGATGCCACTTGCCACTGTCTGAGTGCTTGAGAAAGCTGCCTCGGGGCTTCTGAGCCTGGTGAGCCCGCTGGAACTGGCTGAGAGTTGAGACCCTGCCTAGCTCGGGACTTTTAGGTGCTCAGGAACTGACCGGGAGTTGAGACCCGGCCTAATTCGGAGTCTTTGAATGCTCGGGAAGTGACCGAGAGTTGAGACTCGGCCTACTTCGGAGTTTTTTTTTGCTTGAGTTAGCTCCCAGGATGGTTATCTTCTGCCCGTAAACCTTCGTCAAGGCTGTGGGTAGAAGGATTTTACCATGTTGGAAAAGCCGACCTAAAGCGTACTGCTCTAGGGTCCTTTTTTATGTTAGCTCCCCAGGATGGTTGTCTTCCGCCCAGGTAGCCTTCGTCAAGACTGTTGGGAGAAGAGCTTGACCATGTTGGTGGAGCCGACCTAAATCACGGTGCTTTAGGGTCCTTTTGCTCCTCTATCGTCGGCCAACCTAAGAGATTTTAGTCACCTCTATCGTCGGTCTGGACCTAAGTGGAGTTAATGTCTCTGAGTACTGTAGGTGCTCGGGTTGTCCAAGATTTTGACTTGGTTATCCGCGAGGCCTGTAAATACCCGGTGTGATTACCTGTTTAGCTCACTACGCCATCTTGCCCCCCAAGCTTTCGCTAAGACGAGGGTCTTAAAGAGGCTATGATCTGTAGGTAACCGACCTGGAACATGGTGGTTGCAGGGTCTTTTGAAGCTTGCCATCATCAGCCACCTAGGAGGTTTGCCTCCATCGTCGGTTGGACCTAAGCGAAGCCGGTGCCTCGGTCGTGACCCCGAGGTCTTTAGTGCCTGGGTTCGGAGCCCGAGGTCTTTTAGTGCCTGAGTTCGGAGCTCGAGGTCTTTTTGGTGCCTGAGTTCGGAGCTCGAGGTCTTTTTGGTGCCTCGGGGTTAGGCCCGAGGTCTTTGGATGCCTCGGGGTTAGGCCCGAGGTCTTTGGATGCCTCGGGGTTAGGCCCGAGGTCTTTATAGATGCCTCAGGGTTAGACCCGAGGACTTTGTATAAACTCTGACAATCGGTGAAGCCTAACGCGGTGATCAGGCAAGTACCACTGTAGTCGGGCTCATCTAGACCGATGGATACAGGAGGTCGGATCAGGATCGTCAGGCTCCAGATCTCTCTGTACTGGAGGCAAAGCTGGAACTGCTTGATCTTGACCGATGTGAACTGGAGGTTGTGTCAGGGCGGCCGGACTCAGACCACTGTGAACTGGAGGTCGGGTCGGGGCTGCCGGACTCTGTCTGCTGTGAGCTGGAGGAACTGTCAGAACTCCCGGGCTGATCTCGCTTTCGCTTGCTTCTAGAAGACTTGTTGCTTTCTTGCTCGGGGTCTTTGATCTTTAGAAATTCCTCAGTGTCGATGTATTTTCCAACCCTCTCTGTGAGTTCGACCAAGGTTACCGGTCGGTTTCTGTGGAACGACGCGGCGCACTTGGTGTGTTGAACTCCCGAACAGAAGGCTATGATGGCGATTGTCTCGTCCAGATTGCGGATTTGGAGCTTCTGTTGGTTGAACCGGTCGGTGAACTCCTTGAGGGACTCATTACTCCGTTGTCTGACTGTCAGTAGCTGCATGTCTGGCTTTGGCCGCTCATGCATACCGGCGAACTGGTTGATGAACTGCTTGCTGAGTTGTTTGAAGCTGCAGACCGATCGGGGCTCCAAGGAGTAGAACCACTGCATGGCCGGGCCTTTCAAAGTGCTGGGGAAGGCTAGGTAGTGTAGCTCATAGGAGTTGGTGGCTAGGGCCATCTGAACCTTGTAGGTCCGGATGTGGTCGACCGGGCTTCCCGAGCCGTTATAGGGATCTAGGCGAGGCTGCTTGAATTTGCGCGGGATGGAGAACCTCGTGATCTGGCTGGAGAACGGTGTCTCTGTCTCGGTATTGGCTTGATTCGGAACACGGTTTTGACCAAGCTTTTTGGCCACTCCGTCGATCTGCTTCTGTAAGTACTTGATACGTGCTTCCACTCCTTCCCGACCGGTATCTGAGGAGGTGGTCGGGTTGGTGGAAGAGGCTTTTTCTTCATGGCGGGGTGCTGTCCTCTGGGATCGGGCTCGGCTATGACCCCGAGTAACCGTTCTCTTAGGGACGACTCGGCTCTTGACCGAGTGACCCAAGACTGATTCCCGGGCCATATGCTCCTGCCTTTCCCCTCGGGCAGCAGACCCACTGCTGACGTCTTTGACATCCTCAACACGGGACGGGTTGGCTCGGGCCCGTTGTCTGGTCAAGATCCGTTCTCGACCGTACGCAACGTTCCCGGGTCGTTTCCCGGCCACTAGAGGATTGCTTTGCTGGGCTAGCAGTGCTTCGATCTGTTGCTGGATTTGACGCTGGCCCTCCAAGAGTTGTATGAGGGTTGCGGTGATTTGCTCAGATGTCAGGACTGCTACAGTCGACGCCGGGGCCGAAGGAACATCCCGGTCGGACTGTTGCGCAGCCTTCTTACCCTTCTTTGGTGGCATATTGATCAGTCAAGAATTTTTTGATGAGAAAAATTGTCGTTTCCCACAGACGGCGCCAAACTGATGATGCCAAAAATTGGTAACATTAAAGTAAAGCAATTTAGGAGAGAGAGAGAGAGGCTATTTTTTGTATGTGGTTCGGCCCTGTTAATGAAGGTACCTACGTCCACGGGTGTGTCTGAGCACGTTCACTAGCAGATCACCGGCGGGCCTGGTGAGCCAACAAAGAGGGGCGGCACTACCAGTAATACCGGCCGGGTGTATGCGTATAATGGTGAATTTTTGTAGAGGTGCTGTGTAGACTACAGAATTGGCCCCTTCAATGGGGGGTGAGAGGTCTCTTTTATAGATGTAAGAGACCTACTCATACATGGATAAGGAAATATAATCCTATTAGGGTGTGATTGACACCAATCAAGTAAGTTTCCTAATTGTATTAGGATTGATTGACATTAATTGTGGGGGTTTCCCAATTGGATTAGGAAATAGATGCACTTTCCATTAGTCTTCTAGCTTGAGTAGGAAACTGCCCGTAATGATCGGGATCATGCCTGTGGGCCCGGCCGGGTTGTTGATTTTGAACCGCTCGGTCATATTTTGGGCGTATCAGCTACGGTTTTCAACAAATTTGGTTCCCAAATACTTTGGTGGTTGTACACTTAAAACAACTAATCCCAATGAAAATTCATTGGTCTCTGTTGCTATTATATGTATTACAAATGTCAAATTATTACACTTTTGCTCCTCTGTCATATTCATTAGTTTTAGTCTTATATATTTTTATTCCATGCTCAAAATTTTTTGTTCATTTCTCATTTAGTTTCAGTTCCACTTTTCACAACTTTTGTTCCTTTGTCATATTTATTAGTTCCACTCTCATATATTTTTGTCCTAAGCTCATAATTTTTTGTTCATTTCTCATTTAATTTTAGTTCCACTTTTCACAACTTTTATGCATTTGTCATATTCATTAGTTCCAATATCATATATTTTTGTTCCACGGTCATAATTTTTTGTTCCTTTCTCATTTAGTTTAATTCCTCATTTCACTAATTTTTCTCCTATGTCATATTTATTAGTTCCTCTCATATATTTTTTTTCCAGACTCGTAATTTTTAGTTTCTTTGTCATTTAGTTTTAGTTCCACATTGCACAACTTTTGTTCATTTTTCATATTTATTAGTTCCACTCTCATATATTTTTGCTTCACGCTCATAATTTTTTGTCCTTTCTCATTTAGTTTTAGTTCCACATTTCACAACTTTACTCCTGTCATATTTAATAGTTCCAATCTCATTTATTTTTGTTCCATGGTCATAATTTTTTGTCCCTTTATCATTTAGTTTTAGTTCTGCTTATCACAACTGTTGTTCCTTTGTCATATTTATTTGTTCCAGTCTCATATATTTTTCTTCTACGCTCATACCTTTTTGTTCCTTTCTGTAGACACCCCGATTTTGATCAAAACGTCGAATTAAGGAGAGTGTTACCTCCATATCCGATGATGACAATGTCCGAACTTATTTAGAACTTCCAAAGATGATTCAAGCTCTTCGAAAGACTCTCCAACCTGTTTGTCATTGCCGAGATCGAGGTATTATCGTTCCTTTCTTACCTACTCTCCGTTCTTTCATTTTATTGTTTCATTGGGGACAATGAATGGTTTAGGTTTGGGGGTATGCACTCACACATGCACATTATTTTATGCAAAAATTTAAAAAAAAAAAAAAAAAAATCGAAACTTGTGTTTAAATAAACGATGATTACCGACATATTTGCAATCTAAATTTGATACTTCTTGTTATGTAACTATGATTGTTATAGAATGGTAAACAAAAGAATATGTAATTAAACATTTACTGAAGTCATGATATGACGTTTTAGGTTATGTATCGTTTGAATCGTAGTTTTATATCATAGATTTGCACATAAACCTATGCACTGCACGTAGTCGCTTGAATACATGTTTGATGTGAACTATAATATGATTCGGAGTTCTAGATAACACATGGTGGAGACTAGACCCGGTGAGCTTTTGAGCCTATCTTTTCTTTTTAGAGGGTTATAAATACATTTGTGTTTGTCGAATTTCATTGAAATAGCGCATAAACTTGTTGTTTAGTCTCATTATTCTTGTTTTGGTTAATAGTCAAGTTAAAATATTTGTTACCATGCTAAATAATCTTCCATTGTAAACATTGAAGAACCATATTACCCTAGGAAATGATTTTAGGCCCTCTTTGTTTACTGCCGACCGATAAATGATAAATTTCTTTAGTTCGCCCTTTGAGCCGTTACAATGCCTCTTTTTCTTTGTTCACCATTATCCTCTTTAAAAGCTCCAACTTGATCAACTTGGAGTATACCACTGGAAGAGTGATCAACTTTTAGTAGTATTAAGGCGATGTGTTGATTGAAAAGAAGAAAATAAGATGCTATTGGGATAGTTGCTTGGTATTCGATGAATAATCATTTGAGAAGCAAGAAAAGAAAAAGGAAAAGAAACATAATACAGAAGAGGAAGGTTGGAAAAAAAAATGAAAGAAAAGAAGAAAAATGAATGAAAAGGAATGAAGAGAAAGAAAAGATGAAAGTTTATAGAAGAAGAATGAAAGAAATCGAATATGCCTTACAATGCCATTCTGAAACTACTTGATATATCCGTTCTATCCTTTTTCATTATCTGAGCCATGTTACAACCTTTGAAAAGTCCTATTTGATCCTGGAAAACATGGTTTGGATATGTAAACGATGGGAGGGGGATTAAAACATGGTAATGACTAATTTTTCTTGATTGTTGGCACCCTATCCATGAGACTATTGTTCTTTTGTGTCATGCGTCTTTTTCGAGTCATATGTGAGCATTTCTCGTTTTGAAAACATATTTCCTTCACTCACATATATTAGAAAAATTACACCTGTTTCTGAGTGTTCATTTGAGAGTGTAATTAACATTGTGAGATTCGTAGTCGAGACATAGTTAAATGGTTATCCAAAGTATATTCCATGTTCATGACATACACGTGTTCATTTGACTACCACATCACACACGTGCAATTTTATGAGAAACTCTATTGATTTATACGATGCATGTGCTTGAGATTGTTTTTCATGACGTAGGTAGACGTTTGATTCTGTTTCTTCTTGTTCATTATTCTATTTCAAATCATTGTGTTATAATAAGGAGTATTGAATGTTTTGTTTTTTGTTTTTAATAAAACTTTTTAAATTTATAAGTTAATAAAGATGGTTGTGGGTGACTTGTTGACGAGAACCCTCACGAGACTGTACTCGTCCGACTAGGGACACCTAGAGGTTTAAAAGGCTTGTTGCATACGCTAAATGCAATCGTGATCCATGCGAAAATGGAGTAGTTTTTTATTTTAGTAGTAGTTTAGTGTTTATTTTAGTTTTGCTCGAGGACTAGCAAAATGTAGGTTTGGGGGTGTGATCGGGAGAGAACAAATCCTATTTATACGCCTTAACTAGCATTTGTTAGTGCTTTTTTATCCTGTTTTATTGTATGTTTATTTCATTTTCTATTTTCTAGCAGGTTTTGGAAGAAAACACTAATCCAGGTTAAATAAGGAGAAAAAGCAGAGAGAAAGAAGCTGAAAAAGCCAGTTCGCGCGCGCGAGAATCCCAGAATCGCTCGCGCGATCCGCGCGCGCGAAGTCCCAAATGTCGCGCTAGCGCGACCCGCTCGCGCGATATGTGTAAAAACCAAAGTTGCGTATTTTAGTATTCTGAAGACTCCTGTGCAAACGAGACTGCCTAATTGCGTCCAGATTGTAAGATATATCAGTTTCAGTTCGTTTCGGGTTAGGAAAGCTTCCAAAACTTGTTGTAAATCTATATATACCCTATTTTAATTCAATTAAGGGGTTGAAAAAATAATATACACACAATATACAACCATACTTTCAGCCATTGAAGGGAGGAAAGCAAGGAGAAGAAGAAGAAGACCAGGGATTCCCATGGCCTCCTCCATCAACTACTTGTCATTCATCAATTCTATGGCCAACTAAACCTAGATCTAGGGTTCCAATGAAACCCTAGCCAAGTAATAGTGTTTTATTTATGTTTTTATTTTAGATTTATTATGTATGGATGATGATTACATGTTTAGAGGATTTTTATAAATAAATCGTACTTTTATTGATTAAACCATTACTTTCAAAGCTTATTCTTGTCTTAGATCTATTTTGACTGTGATGTGCTCAATGATCTATATTTGCTGTGCTTGTATGGATTGTTTACATGTAATGGTGCTTTATTGAATTGTGCTATCAAGTATCCGAACAGTCCATGCCTAGATTAGACGGATTATACCACAACCCTAGTTTAGTGTGGGATAATTCGTGCTAACCGAAGATGGATTATGTTGGTACTTGAACCATAGTTATTTTCTTGACGGAGAAATTGGGCTTGTAGCTACAATTCCCCATTATCATCCAACTTAATAGGCTAAAGTAATTCATAAATATTCCTTATTATGAAGCTAGTGGTGGATTTGCAATCCTAGGTTCCTTAAACATATTTATAAAAACAATTTTAAATCGCTTTCGTAATTTAGATTTACTTTCATTGTTATTAGTTTAATTAAAATTCAAATCAAAATCTCGTTTTCATAATTAATTAGATTTAGGTTTTAAAATTAAGAGTCGTAGTAATTCAATCTCTGTGGGTTCGACCTTTACTTCCACACTGCAAATTTTTAGAAAAGTAAAGTATACTTTTACATCTTGATATTGACAACATCACAACCCAAAGAAATCGGTGCAAAAGTCGAAACAATTAAACAATTTACTTCAAGAATGGAGATATACAAGAATCAAATCCCAAAATTGAAACTCCAAATTTCGTGATACCGAGACATCACTCGAATAGAGGGAACAATATCCGACATCATTCCTCAAGCCAGAAACTATTGTGAAACTACGTCACCAGTAAGCAATAACCAAAGTAAGTTCTAAAAAAAAATATACACCTGAAAACTCACGACAAGGAGGAGGGAACCTATACAGAAGTTGCTTCAACCACCACAACCAATCGCACAACAAGCGAACACCAAGACTTTTCCTTCGCATAAGGCAAGGACAAAGTCGAAAGATCAAAATAATATAACACAAACACAAGCCACGATAATCCCACGACGGGGAAGTAAAACAAGTCTCGCTGATAAAACTAGCAAGATCGCACCAAGTGCTCAAAGCAAATTTGTCTTGAATGACATCAAAATTAAAACCATTCAAAGGTAGGAATTCAAAGAGAAAGGGTTCGATCAGCTCTCAAAAGCTCATAGCCATGATACACTCGATCCGTTAAGATTATCAACAATAAATGTAGAACCAAAATGGTCTAACTTTCCAACTTAGAATGATCGACATACTAGTAAAAGAACACCAGTATGAAACAATATACAATCATGTGCCATTCTTGCACTAATACGGAATCAAGAGAAAATGAGTCCAACGAAGCACTCTTTGTCACAACAATGGAGAAAGAATAAAAATGACGGGATCAAATATTGAAACTCACTATGGTCGAATATATACCACTCGATAATTATCAAAAGAATCCCTATGGACCAATCATAGGATTTACGAAACAATAACGTTTGAGACAATAGGCATTGCCCACAGGTTCGAAGGATTCATAAAACTTCAAAGTCGTGAAATAGAAATAAATTATTCCACCTTGCTAACAACTACACCAATCCAACAAGAGTTACTATGGACACTATCATAGTAAGTTAAGGTATAAGTAATTTTTCCTGTAAGGGACAATGGAAGGTCTCCAAGAATGAAATAAGAACTTTTATTTCATGAACAACGATTCTGGGATATAGCTTTAGTAAACAACAGCCAAGGCAACCAATAGCAAGAAATCAAATCATGATACAAGGTCATACTCCCAAGGAGTCTAATAATGACGAGTTCACAAAATCGTCAACTCGAAGAACTTGGTAACTAAATTGTCCAAATCAATCTATCTCTCAATAAGTAGGGAAATATTTGAAGTTATTAAATCTTTCATACTCGAGTCCAATACAATCAAAATTGATGAACTCAAAAAGGCAAGACCGCTGAAGAATATTAATCCAATAGTCAAGAAGTCCAAGGGAAAGGACATCTTAATACAACACCATGAAACACCCAAGTTCGAAGTCCATGGGCGGCGAAACTGAAAATCATCATGCCTCACCCAAAAGAAAATTTCAAGCCGACAAGGTACGAGTTCTCGTTCAACGAAAAGTTTTGAAATCAAAAGCACATGAAAAACAGCTTTTCCAAACAAGCTAGGAATGAACATAAAACAATACTCTTAAAGGGCCAAAGGTCACTAGGACCAAACAAGAAAATAGATTTACTTCGAACAAGTATTACTAAATGAAGAGCCAAACTTGTTCACAAGGAGGAAACACTAAAATAACTTGTGTTTCTAAACAATCATCAAAGTGTTAACCATCTAATGTTAACGAAGTTCAAATAGGACTCGGTAAATATCGATAACTATAACCACATAAAAGAATTTTGACCACCTTGAGGAGAAACTTTCTTAGCAAGATTATGTAAATATGATAAAGAGCTTAGTGAAAGAAAAAAAAATTTCACTAACTCGCAAGATGTATAGTTTCACTATGAAACAAGGGAAAACTTGTGCAATTAACAATAACATGGTCTCATAATAGACAAATATCAGAGCCGCGGGGAATACTCACAAACGAAACCCACCATGCAAAGGAGCGATAAAAATGAACCGATACAAGTCTAAACTTAGAACAAGAAGCTTGAGTCAAGATCCAATAATAACGCACACAACAGAATTTTCTTATATGCAATAAATCATATAGGAGGGTAACTGATAGTTCACTGCAAAGTCTAACATGGATGCAATGGATTGGGACCCAACAAGCAACAACCAATCTCAAAGAATAAATATACTTGAGGTAATAAAAGCAATATCTAACAGACATTTAAACGTAAAAGTCCCCATGAAGAAAGAGGAACCACAATTCATCCCGAAGAATGGGAAAAAAAAATCACTCCATCATCAATCAACCAATTACGTAACCAAACGTTGAAAAAGGTAGGTACTTACAACCCTACAAAACAGTTCATGCGATAGAGAGGAGTACAACTTGCTTGAAAGGATAATTTCAAGATACAACAAACAACTTATCAAAGAGTCTCTCACGGAAAGGGAATACAATAGCCTGACAAAAGAGAGGACTATTCCAACACGATGCGGAACTCACAAATGAGGAAAACGTACCCAAGGTACAAAAGAAAAATAGCTCCGATTGCTAAACAACTCTGCTACTTTCCGAAGGTATGCATCTCAAAAGAAAGAAACAATATGTGCTAAGGCACAACCACAAGGATCCGAAGATACAACTTAACGAAACATAGCCCAACAAGCTACTCACACCAACTTGTGATTAACAACATAACCGGTCTATCAATATATACTATAAAAGCATATAAAGCATCTCTTCATATACCCACAACATATACACATGTTGGTTTTCCAAAAAGTTTAAAACTTTATATCTCTGAGGTTTTTTTTTTTTTTTTTTTTTTCAAAAAATGAAATTTGTCCATCTATAATACAATAGATGATCTCAATACATTCTACTATAAGCATGTAAACCACATGAGCATGCAAGCAGGTGAACATATAATCATGTAGGCGTGCAACACCTAAACATGCTATCTCAAAAACGTAAACGAAAATAACAAGTAACGTAAATTTTATAAACACAACAGAGGGCCTTAAGCATACAGCTTGGTGAGAAGCACTGATCGACACCTAACCACCAACCTTACCAGGCATAGTACGTCGAGCGAATAATCCAAACAAGGAAACCCTCATATATATACTTTTAAACCTTTCACAGTCAATAGTTAAATACCATCAGACATCCACACCAAGACATAATGCAAAAGATTCATAGATGGAAACACATAGCACTTGAATATGTAAACATTTATCATGTAAACACTTAGCATAAATAGCATATCAAACAAGTAAGCTCTTTTAACATGTAAGCACGTAAGTCCCGAAGGCACTCAACACATACGTATGCCCACACAGCATCGCAACGCCTCAACATGTGCAACTTAAATGAAGAATGCAATAAGGAGTAGGCACAGAGTAAACACAAACGGAAATGTGATAAACCCAAAAGAAAACACCCATAGCCCCTAGGTATTTGAACCCGATTAGCTCTGATACCAATCTGTCACGCCCCGGAAACCGAAGCGCGAGGAAAGAGAAAAAGATAGAGAGAAAAGAATTAAAATCCAATCACAAATGCGGAAGCGACTTTAGAAACCCACTGGGGTTCCTACAAGGATGGCTTACTAATACGTAAATCCAAAATAGGCTTACATGTTAACAAATCTATCAAAGATGAAAGCATTTGAAAATCACCTTAAAAGACTTTCCGGGGAAGCACTAGATCAAGGAGAGAAGGAAAAACCACAATGAACTTCATAAAAGGTCATTTTTGACAGTTGCTGAATTTTAAAACATCCGTAAGTAACTATATCTTTGAAATATTCACATTTTGTTCATGCTAGTCCATGTAAAATTCGATTCCGCACAACTTTCGTCAAACAGCATTTTTTTCAAATCCTCACCGTTTGGGCAGAAAATTGAAATAACAGTAGCAGTTTTTATTTGACAGCAACTTTTGACAGCATTTTGACAGCTTGTTGAAATGTTCCCAACGATGTTAAATCCTCAAGTTTAAACATCAATGTACGACTAAACAAGTCCTAAATGACATATAACACATGCCTAGACCAAACGGAACTTCAAGTACTCAAAATTTATTAAGAACGGGAAGTGAAAGAGATAAACAGAGGAAAAAGGGGAGAGGGAGAGATTGGGAGAGAGATATAGGGAGAGATAGGGAGAGAAATATAAGGAATGTATTCTAAACACACACACATGTGTATTTTCACATTCGGAAACATTTTAAAAACATATATATACATAATTCCAACATAAGTAAAAGGAAAGAATATTTGAGAAAGGGAAAGAGATCAAAGAGGGGAGAGGGGAGAAAGAGAATGGGAGAGATTTAGAACGTTTAAATGTTTGAAACCTTGTTGGAATTAAAAGAAGGGTTTGATCCGGCAAGGACCCAACTATAAAACGAACTATAAAACGAACTAAACTACAACAAATGAACTCTCATAAAGGCAACTACCCAAACCAATCCGGCAATGATTCAAACAAAAGAGAAAAACAAACAATTGACATGTAAATCAAAAAGACAAGAACTTAAAGAAGTTCAACGACCTCGGAAAGCAAATACATCATCATAAAGTGAGTTTAGCAATTGAAAGAAATAACCATGAAAGCAAGGGCTAACACTTGTCCCATTAAAATCAAAGAAGCTTCCCAAATACAAGAGATAAGAGCCTAAGCTCACGAAGTTTTTTGTAAAACCTTAATACTCTAAGTTTCAAAGCATTAAACATTTATAATCTCCCAAAATGACTGAATCAACAAGAGAGCTATTCATATACATAACTAAGCATGAGTCTTCAAAATAGAACAAAATGCCTCATAGTTCACGCGTCGGGTCACATATGCCCTTTGTCCTTATCAAGCTTACCTGAAAAATGTTTTGTCGTTTTTATGAGAACGATGGCTCGTAGAAAACATTGTAACAAGTCTATATGCTACCCATGACTAAAATGAAATGAGGTGCAATGAATCGCCACCATGGCTACAATGAAATGTTTAAAGCCGCAAGGCTATGCGTGACAAATACACATCTCTCTCGTTACCGGACCATGAGCCACCCACGCATGGAGTGTAGCATACCAACTTCTGGGAGCTACCCGAATATAGTTTGGAGTTTGAATGTTTCTAAGGGTCATTCTCCCTGTCTCACATCACAACCCATATCCGGATTTCTTAAATCAAATTCCCACACATGGGGTTTTTCTCTCTTTTCCAAATAAAACATTTATGTCGTGATACATGAATGCTTGCCGATTAGGCCTCAATGCATATGATGTTAACAATGGCATTAAAGATGATCCACTACAATAGACTAAGCAATAATTTAGTCCATTAGACATGATATCAAGAACTTCAAAGAAAGTAATTAAATTTCATAATTTAACGTTCCTAACAAGGATTTCTATACTAACGTCCTAGCATGCTTTTACACATAAAGGGAGCATCCTAGGCACGTCTAGCATCACATAAGCAACTATAGAACAACCAAAATATGTAAATTCACAATTAGGCATATAACCCTAAATTTACAACTTTGGGGAAAACCTAATGCATGTGTCTAAATTATTCTCACAACATCATTTTAATTACATTTAACACCCCAAATTTTCAACTAGTACAACCAAAGTATATAATTCACATTTAGGCAAAAATCCCTAACATTATA
The DNA here is from genome assembly GCA_033977485.1 of Hydrangea macrophylla. Classification (NCBI taxonomy): domain Eukaryota; kingdom Viridiplantae; phylum Streptophyta; class Magnoliopsida; order Cornales; family Hydrangeaceae; genus Hydrangea; species Hydrangea macrophylla. Next base: position 59,542,695 of record CM066987.1, read on the forward strand.
ACTTTGTGGGAATGTCCTAATACATATGTCTAAGTTCTCTCCTAGCATAAAAGTGAACTCAAGGCATCTTAGACAAGTATAACATATATAATTGCACAATGTAAATCTACCTCAAAGCTTAGCTTCCAAAAATCAATGGCAACTCAAGAGAGACAAGTAAATCCATAATAGTTTCAATGCTTGTGCTAGAATCTTGAAGGATGCTTCAAGTATGCACCACTAATCAAGAACAACCCAAGGTTAGGATAGAAATCATGAAACTAGCAAACCCTAGGTTGTTAGAGATTGGGAAAACTTACCCACATAAGAAATTCTCCATAGAAATGGTTAGGATATGAAAGAGAAACTCTATATACTCCAAAGAAGCTATACAAAGTAAGAGAAGTCCATGAATAACTCAAAATTTGGAAAACTAATGAAACCCTAGAATTTGGGGGTTTGTAGAAAACTTACCAATGGAAGGATGTCAAGCCCTAGGATTGTTAGGAGAGCTTGAGGATGAAGAACTTGACCTTCCTTAGCAATCTTGAAGAAAGAAACCCAAAGTAGAAGAAGTTTTATGGAAGTTTTTGTCTCTTGAAAGGAGAAGAAGAAGAACAAAAGGAGGAGAAAAAAATAACGTGAATGAGGGGGGGAGGAGGGGTTTGGCCGGCCATATAGGGGAGTGGGGTGGGACCCACTCTCTTGTATGCTCCAAAAATGAAATGTTTGGTGTTCCAATGGACAGTCTGACCCAACGGTTTGAACCCAAAATTAAATAAACACACCCACACGATTAAAAATAAATTTTAAAGCACCTGAAAAGAAAAATAAATAATATAGTCATGCTCTATAAATTTAAATACAGTCGAATAAATTTAGAGCCCCCAACAGAAAAGGTAAAATTACCCAATTGCCCTTTAATAAAATTCTGAAATATGACAAATTTTTTGACATTTAGTTTTAGTTTAACAGTTCACAACTTTTGTTCTGTTGTCATATTTATTAGTTTCACTCTCATATATTTTTGTTCCATGCTCATAATTTTTTGTTCCTTTCTCATTTAGTTTTAGTTCCACTTTTCACAATTTTTGTTCATTTGTCATATTTATTAGGTCCAGTCTCATATATTTTTGTTCCACACTCAGAATTTCCTGTTCCTTTCTCATTTAGTTTTAGTTCCACATTTCACAATTTTTGTTCTTTTGTAATATTTATTAATTCCACTCTCATACATTTTTGTTCCACGCTTATAATTTTTTGTTCCTTTCTCATTTAGTTTTAGTTCCAATTTTCACAATTTTTGTTCATTTGTCATATTTATTAGTTCCAGTTTAATATATTTTTGTTCCACACTCAGAATTTCTTGTTCCTTTCTCATTTAGTTTTAGTTCCACATTTCACAATTTTATTCCTTTGTTATATTTATTAATTCCACTCTCATATATTTTTGTTCCATGCTCTCAATTTTTTGTTCCTTTCTCATTTGATTTTAGTTCCACTTTTTCACAACTTTTGTTCATTTGTCTTATTTACTAGTTCCAGTCTCATATATTTTTTGTTTCACGCTCATAATTTTTTGTTTCTTTGTCATTTAGTTTTAGTTACACTGGTCGGTTACTCCGCCGTTTGTTTCTTTTCTCTATTTACTTATGTTCTTTTAGTGGTGTGATCTCCATATGAATCCACTAGTCAGCTACTCCGCCGTTTTCTTTTGTTTACTTATGTTCTTTTAGTGGTGTTGCCTCCATATAAATCCACTGATCGGTCTATCTAGCTTTACTACTTTCCCTAACTTTACTAACTCCTGACTTACTAACTCGTTACTTTACTATTTACGTTACTAAACTCGTTACTTTACTGTATAGGTTACTAAAACTTTTAACTAAGCTCATCCCTTACTTCACGTCTTTGGAAGCACTGGGCACCGACCCTTACTTCCGATACTTTTTTACTCACTTGGGCGTCGACCCTTACTTCCGGTTACTTTTACTCACTGGGCACCGACCCTTACTTCCGACATGTAAAACAAAAAGACAAAAAAAATCATAAAATATAAACTTTAAAGGCGATTATGTCAATTGTCTGTGCAGGAATCCTAATTCCCTAGTAATGTTAGGTGGTGACTCAGAACTTTTAGTTGGCCCTACTTCTACTTTTACGTACTTTCATACTTCTTCTCGCTTCTCGACGTAACTCGTCGCGATCCTCGCATGGACCGCCTCCCACCTTCGCAACGGGTCCGACACCATGCTCTCAATTTTTCGTTTCTTTCTCATTTAGTTTTAGCTCCATATTTCACAACTGCTATTCCTTCATCATATTTATTAGTTCTACTCTCATATATTTTTGTTCCAATCTCATTATTTTTTGTTCCTTTGTCTTTTAGTTTTAGTTCCACTTTTCACAACTTTTGTTCCATCGTCATATATATCAGTTTTAGTTTAACATTTCACAACTTTTGTTCCATTGTCATATTTATTTGTTTCACTCTCGTATATTTTTGTTTTATGCTCATAATTTTTTGTTCCTTCACATTTAGTTTTAGTTCCACTTTTCACAATTTTTGTTTAATTGTCACATTTTTTTGTTCCAGTCTCATATTTTTTTATTCCACACTCATAATTTTTTGTTCCTTTCTCATTTATTTTAATTCATCATTTCACAACTTTTTTTATCTATGTCATATTTATTAATTCCACTCTCATACATTTTTTGTACTAGGCTCATGATTTTTTGTTTCTTCGTCATTTAGTTTTAGTTCCACATTTCACAACTTTTGTTCCTTTGTCATATTTATGAGTTCCACTCTCACATATTTTTGTTCCATACTTATTATTTTTTGTTTTATGCTCATAATTTTTTGTTCCTTTTTTTTTTTTAGTTTTAGTTTCACTTTTCACAACTTTCATTCATTTGTCATCTTTATTAGTTACAGTCTTATATAACTTTATTCCATGCTTTTAATTTTTTGTTTCGTTATCATTTAGTTAATTTTTGTTCATTTGTCATATTTATTAGTTCCACTCTCATATATTTTTTTTGTTCTATGCTCTGTTTCCTGTTCATAAATAATTGTTTCAAAGACCAAAAAGTTTAATGATGACGGAATAATAAGTTATTAAGAAGGAACAAATATAAATTATAGGAACTATAGTTAGTGTGGAAGGAATAATCAAATATTGGAAAGGAACAAACATAAGCTAGAAGATAACCCTCAATTAATGCCCCTTACACTTCAATTAATGCTCCCTAAAAAGTCAAAAAAATAGTCTGAACAACCAATAAAAGTGTGACACGTGGCAAGTGGTTTGGTTGTATATACAACCAAACCACTTGGTTGTACCGAAGAGGTTTCCCAGAGTAGAGCATACCACTACAGTCGTCTCTCTGTAGCCCACAATAGTAGAGAGAATTTTTTACCCGAGGATTCAAAAGGGGGATAATATATCCCTAACCCATCACTGTTTCAACTTTTTCCCAAACCCATCACTTTTCTAGAAGTCGAGACTTCAAATAGCGATTTCAGACCAAATCAGTTTAACTTGAAATTGCGATTTCAAGTAGCGACTTTAGTAAAAGCGGAAATCGCTACTTGAAGTAGCGATTTCATTAAAGTAGAAATTGCTATTTGAAGTAGCGATTTCATTTTGCCCCCATTTTATTATACGTCTTCTTCTTCCTTCAGTACAGATCTCTGCTCTCTCTCTATCTCTCTCTCTCTCTCTCTCTCTCTATCTGCGATCTCTCTCCTCTCTCAAAGGTCTCTCTCTCGCAGACCTCTCTCTCTCTTTGCGATCTCTCACTCTCACTGACCTCTCTTTCTCTCTCTCTCTCTCTCTCTCTCTCTCTCTCTGCGATCTCTATCAGGTTACATAATTGACGCATACAACCAGTCTTGGGCACCCCAGTATTTCCCAATCCATCACAAAGATTACTAGAACCCACCATCTGGTCCTACAGTTGTGGCGAATCCTGCTATGCTTCGAGGTAAGGGCCGACCACGATCAACTCGCATAACAAATGAGATGGATTTGAGAGAGGGGGGTAGGGCTACTTATCAATGTGGAATATGCCATCAATAAGGCCATGACAGGAGACGATGCCCCCAACAACGCAGTCAAGCTGGGCCATCTAATGCAGTATAATATTCAGTGTTGTGTTTGAGCGATGTGCTTTGTAATATGTACTTGCTTGTTGTGACTATGTAATGTGCAAATGGAAATGAAAACTTTATTTAGTACAAACTCCATATAGAACCACTACAAACTTCGTAGTTAACTAGTACAAACTTAGTAAAGAAACTCGTTAGTAAACAAAGTCCTTGGATAACTAATACAAATATCATAGTAAACAATAATTGTGCGTTCAACGCTTCAACCTCCGTAGAATTTCCTCAGTGTTGTTCCTCGCTTCATTTCCAGATGAGTTGGCAACTTTTGACGGGCCCACACCACTTTTATTTGTCGAGCTAGTGACCGGTAGCGGTTTAAAGATATAACATCTATGATAGCGGTAATGGGCACAGTTCCTCAACGATGTTGCAGTACTGTCATAGCTTTTCTACACATATAATTCATGAAAATAATTTTCATAAGATACAAATCATCATAACAATTAAAATGGAAGCTATGAGAGGTTTTGGTTCTAACCTTAGCACACCATTCATACCAAGTCTGGTCAGGAACTTCTAGCCAGCTTTGTTCAGTAAAACGAACACCTCTCATCGTTAACAACTCCTAGAGGAGTTTATGTTCCTTCTGCCAGCTCCAAACCTGAGTCGCAATGGCATCATCTGGAAGATCACATTCAAGGATTGTCTCAGCAAAGACGGTCTACAAAGCTTCGAAAGCAACATATTTAAATGAACCATCTTCATGTTTCCATTCCAGAGTAGCAAATCCATGAGTGCTTCTAGTAGAACACCCTTCTCTTCAATACTCAGTATCCCTTTTTCCAAAAAATATGGGTGGTACGTTGGTGTATACTTGTTTGCCATACTAAAAAATAATGCAGTGAAAAAGAAGAATGATAGGAAGGAATGCTTGGCATATCACATTGAATCTTAAAACCATAGTATAGTCACTGGGTCTGACGGCCAACAGTTGACACAACAAGTCACTGCTTCTGACAACATTTCCAGTTGATGCGACAATTCACTGGGTTTGACGCCCAGCAGTTGATGCGACAACTCACTGGGTCTAATGCCCAATAGTTGTAATACCTATAATTTTCTTTTCTTTAATAAATATCAGTTTTTGAATTTTTGCATTTGACTGTCTAATTTTAAATTATTATTTTAATATAATGACGATTTTGACGTATCATAAGATTACTGACTAGACTGTAGTAACCATACCGACTCGACCGTAATTAGAATTAACTTAGTTCCGTATCTGGACCCGGACATTAGAAATAATACTCGTCTACACGTAAACTGAGATCGACACGCATAATGAGGAACTTATACACGCAAATCAAGAAAGTAGCACGCAACCCAAAGTGGGCCCCACCTGGCCGGCAACATGGCAGCCCCATGTGCCACTCCTTTCACTTGTCATCTCTTCCCATGACATTTGTCCACATATTGGACATGTGTCTTTGCATGAACTCATGCAATTGACACCTAGCCATGCCAATCTCCTATATATCATGCACATACACACAATTAAGACACTTTTGTCTCTACAATCTGCACATAATTGAGAGGGAGAGACAGCTAGAGTTATAGCTCCATGGAAGAATAGAAGAAAGAGGAAGTCCATCCTTGAAGTTTGAAGATTCAAGCTTCACTAAGCTTCAACCAATATCAAGCTTAAATTTCAAGCTTTGGTGAGTATTCTAACTCACTTTAGAACCAATATAGTATGTAGCAATGTTTAGCAAGTGTTTGATGTTGTATTTTGAGGATCTATACAACATGCAAGTCAAATCTTCAAATCTGGGATATAGAAACTTCAAGCAGAATGTTGTACAGTAAAATGAACATTTTGAGCAGTTCAAAAATGCGAACAAGGCTAGGTTTTTTGTGAAGAAATCTAACTCATTTATCTACAAATATCTTTTCTATAGCTTAGTATAAATATCATTCCTTCATAGGTGAAATGTATGTACAACGTAGTATTATCAATCTGAGAAGCAGAAACTTCCAGCAGAATGTTGTTTAGCAAAATGAACATTTTGCGCAGTTCAAAAATGGGAATGAGGCTAGGTTTTTTTGTGGAGAAAGCTAACACATTTAACTACAAATAACTCTTCTATAGATTAGTGTATATATCACTCCTTCATAGGTGAAATGTATGTACAACATAGTATTATCAATCTGAGAAGCAAAACAATTCCAGCAGAATGTTGTTTAGCAAAATGAACATTTAGAGCAGTTCAAAAATGGAAATGAGGCTAGGTTCTTTTGTGGAGAAAGATAACTCATTTATCTACAAATAAATCTTCTATAGCTCAGTCTAGAAATCAATACTTCATAGGTGAAATTCACATGCAATGCAGTACTATAAATCTGGGACAAAGCAGTCCAAAAATATAGAAATGTCTAAGTAAAATAAATATTTTGAGCAGCCCAAAAATGTAATTGAAGCTAGATTTTTATGTACATGAAGCTAATACAATTATCTACAATGTTCTAGTTTTGAGTTTGATCTACAAATCAATTTATCATGCCCAAATAAATCATATCAATTCAGTCGATATAGTAAAATTAATTCCTGGCAGATTGTACAACTACTTGTACGATGTGTTTATTGATGATGCTTGTTCTCCAATACCTGTGTGGTTATGAATATCTTGTGCTGTGGTAGTGCTATCGAGTAGATGAGTATGTTAAGGGTCTGTGTAGTTTTGCTAGTTTTATATACATGATAATGAACCCATGCATGTATTTTACAAGTATAACCAAGATGATGCTTTGAAATCTTAACATAAGCTTGAATTAGATGTACATAGACCCATGCTTGGATATATATGGGGTACCTACACTACTGTAGACATGTTATACTACTCATAGGAGTATATCATTTGCGTACCCTGAGCTTAAATGATTGTACATTGCATAAAAATAGAGGATTTGAGAATTTGGCGCCAGAAACCGATTTATGGGAGAAATCGATTTCTGGGAAGTTTTTTCGGGAAAAGTTTCTTTAAGGAACTATTAAAGTCGTAAGTTGAACGACGATGTTAATTCTGACTTCATGGATATATCATGACATAAATAGAACAACGGACGTAGGAACGCAACCTTGTATGTGTAAATGAAAGTTATTAACAAATTAAACCACGAAACGAGTGACGCGAATGCGGTCAAGGATATGTAAGGATTGATTGTGCTTGGTTAAGAGCAGCGTATGTCAAGGATAAGTGTTGGATAGGTAAACCAATCTGCAGAGGTCGGGATAGTGAGCAAAGGATGTGTTTGACGGGTTGTGAAGTGATGAGTATTGTGTATCCTTTCGGGTCTTCGTGATGAAAGGGGGTACGGTTAACGCTTCGATTCTTCGTGATGGCAAAGTGGTGTTTCTTAGAGTGAAGACTCATTTTGATTCTTAGTGATGGAATGGATGTTCTTGCACTCCGTAAACACTTCGGTTCTTCGTGATGGCGAAGTGGTATTTCTTAGAGTGAAGACTCCTTTCGGTTCTTAGTGATGGATTGGATGTTCTTGCACTCCGTAAACGTTTCGGTTCTTCGTGATGGCGAAGTGGTGTTTCTTAGAGTGAAGACTCCTTTTGGTTCTTCGTGATGGAATGGATATTCTTGCACTCCCTAACACTTTGGTTCTTCGTGACGAGGTGGTTGTTAAAAGATGTTTCGGTTGGTGGAAGGTGTTTTGGTTAATGAAAAATGGTTTAGTTAGTAAGAGATGTTTTTGGGCTAGTAAATGATGTCGGATGTTGGCAACAGATGATAGTGGCGTTAAGAATGTCGAGACGAGTTTTCTCAGTTGGACGTTCTCTTTTCGAATACGTGGTCGGGTATATTGGTAGTTATAATTCGACGGTGAGAACGCAAAGATCTTAAAAGACGTGTTAAAAAGTAATAAGGGTATCTTTGTTGTGCTTTACTATATACGTTCTATTTGATTTAGTTTTCTCACTCAGCTTTCATAAGCTGACGATCTTCATGTCGCTGGACATTCCCATGTCCAGCTTATCCAGGTCACAAGAACACGGCCTATGAAGCTACTCAAGAATATACCGTGGAAGAAGATTATACTGGAGAGGATTATGGTTATGCGAGTTAGGAAGAAGACCAATAGCTTCCCTTTGTAACTATTTTTGTTGCAATCAGAAGACTTATCATAGTTTTTGTAATAGTTTTTGTAAGGCCGAGAGCCATAAGACTCTTATGTATTTAATTAGCTAGTACTGTTGTAGCCTTTCATTGTAATATATTCTAGTAGTAGATGTAGCTTTTACCCTTTTGTCATAGCATTTAGTTATTATTATTTTGGTCATGGACAATTCGGTACTTCCACCTGTCGCGTGCCTCAGGGTCCAAGATGAAAATTTTTAATTTTTCCATATTTTGGCTACGCCGGGGCGTGACAGTTATTTTTGGTATCAAAGCCATAGGTTAAGAAGTGTGCACCGATTGTCCTACACACTTAAGATATGAACCTTAAGATAGTTTTGTGATTAGCATGGTACCTTATTACATCCCGGATGGATGTAGAGGACTTTTGGGATAGGATTCCCAATATCTAGAGCTTTACTTGTAATAGGGCTAGTAGCTCGTCTTTTGTGTATATAGCTATATTCAGGCTTGTGACACGTGTAAGTAGACATGTACGCCTTTTCTATGTATATGTTTTTGGTACCGTTGACCCTACTATGTATTTTTTTTAGCGTGCGCGCTTTTTTATGTAAATATTTAGGGTTATTAATGAAGACTAGTTTATTTTACACGATAATATGAATTCTTGATGTGTTATGTGTTGCTATTTATAACCCAGTTGTTCATATAGCTTGTAACTATGGTTAGGATTGGTGAGTAACCAATAGATATTCATGTAGGTACATAAGCACACTAGCACAATGGCAGGAAGACCAAGAAGAAATTGTAACGGAGGACCACCAGATCCCATTCCTGAAGGAATCGATCCTACTGGAATCTTTAGCACATTTTTGCAGCGTTTGGACCATATAGGCAACAACCATGGCAACGGAAATGGTAACAACAACGACAATTGCCAAAGACCACCACCCCAGACACGCGACATACTAATAGAAGGATTCAGAGCTTTGCGTCCTAATAGGTTCGACGGCACTGGTGAATCCTGGCAAGCAGAGTAATGGCTAAGAGATATGGATCGTATTTTCGAGTAGATCGAATGCTCCAAGACAGAGAACCGTCGCCTCGCCACTTTTCAACTCACTTATGCAGCAGCCGATTGGTGGGAAGCTGAGAAAGCAACTATTGGAGTAGAAGCTTCAAGGAGAATGACCTGGACTGCCTTCCGGGAGAAGTTTTTGGAAAAGTATTTCCCCGGCGATGAAAAGGATCAAAAAGAAAAGGAATTCATCAATTTGACTCAAGGAAACAGGAGTATAAGAGAGTACACGACACAATTTGAACGCCTGTCCCGCTTTGCCCCTCACATGATTGAGACACCTCAAAAGAAGATCAAAAAGTTTCACCGAGGACTCAATCCACACCTCCGGCATCTTACATTGGGACCTGAATCAAACTTTCGAGGCTTTGGTCAGGTTAGCAGCAGGTTTGGAAAGAGATGGTTGCCAAGGCCCGAAACAAATGGTACACCGACCACCCCCGCCAAAGAGCGGACCAGGAGGAAGATCTTTGACTCGTTTCCAAGGAAATAAGCGTCCATGGAACAGCGACAAGAAACCAGGACCCACCTTTCCTCGAGATAAGAGCGCAGTTCCTCCTACACCATAAGTACTAACCACTGCAACCGAGAACAACAACGGCAGATGCTTCAAATGTGGGATCCCAAGACACATGGCTCGAGACGGCGTAGCCCCCAAGTATAATGATCGAATTAATGTTGTCTGTTACAACTGCGGCAAGAAAGAACATATAAGCAGGGAATGCAAGGCACCAAAAGGAAACTACCACGGGCCTACTACTACTCAAGGTCAAGTTGGTAAGGCTCGACTTCACGCTATCATACCCGAGGCAGCTGGCTATGATGAAAAGGAACAGCAGAACTTGGAAGGTATACTATCATTATATGCTAGTCGAGTTAAAGTACTTTTTGATACGGGTGCTACGAATTTGTTTATTGCCTTTGAGATTGTACAACGATTGGGTTTAGTACCCCAAGCACTTGAGGTAGCCCTGAACGCGGTATCACCTTTGGGAGTGACCGTGAAGCTAGAAAAGATGTGCAAGGACTGCACTTTGACATTGGAGCATAGGAACCTACCTGCAGACATAATTGTTCTTTCAATGAAGGAATTCGACTTAATCGTAGGATTTGACTAGCTTACTAAGTATCATGCGAAGTTAGATTGCGTTGGTAGGTCAATTACATTTTCAGTACCTGGAGGTACACCCTTCAGTTTTCAATGCAACCCCACTAGTGACGCCTTTCTTACAAATCATTTAGCCACTATGGAAACTTCAGGCTCAGAATTGACGATTGCTCAGATTTTTATAGTTCGAGACTATGAGGATGTCTTTCAAGACGTTTTCGGATTACCACCAAAGCTCGAGATTGACTTTTGTATTAAGTTAGTACTCGGAACGACATCGATATCCAAGGCTCCTTATCGTATAGCCCCAACAGAAATGCTGGAGGTGAAGAAGCAAGTACAAGAGTTAGAAGATCTTGGATTTATTAAACCAAGCACGTCACCTTGGGGAGCCCCGATTCTATTTGTTAGAAAGAATGATGGAAATCTTCGACTCTGTATCAACTACAGAGAGTTGAATAAGGTTACTATTAAGAACAAGCACCCGCTTCCCAGGATAGACGATTTATTCGATCAACTACAAGGAGCGACGACCTTTTCAAAGATTGACTTACGATATGGGTATCATCAGTTACTTGTCAGGCCAGAAGATAGACCGAAAATAGCTTTCAGAACAAGATATGGGCACTACGAGTTCTTAGTTATGCCTTTTAGATTAACTAATGCCCCGGCGGTATTCATGGATTTGATGAATAGGGTGTTCAGACCCTTCTTGGATCAATTCATCATCGTGTTTATCGACCACATCCTTATTTATTCTAAGAATGATGAAGAACACGAGAAGCATGTAAAGATTGCACTTCAGACACTTAGAGAAAATCGTCTCTATGCTAAGTTCAGTAAGTGTGAGTTTTGGCTGAAAGAAGTCAAATTCTTAGGACATGTAGTCTCACAAAATGGAATTTCAGTGGACTCAACCAAGACGGACGCAGTTTCTAGTTGGAATAGACCAACCAATGCATCAGAAGTACGAAGTTTCCTTGGATTGGCTGGATAGTATAGGAGATTCGTGGAGGGTTTCTCAAGGATCGCGTCTCCTTTAACCGAACTAACAAAGAAGGATTCAAAGTTTGAGTGGAAGGAAAAGCATGAACGCGTCTTTCATGAATTAAAGGAGAGGTTGACCTCAGTGCCAGTGCTAGCCATACCCAAGGGTGGTGAACAATACACTATCTATAGTGACGCTTCATATCAAGGACTAGGATGTGTACTTATGCAGAATGGTCAGGTGATCGCTTATGGATCTAGGCAATTAAAGCCACATAAATTAAACTACCCTACGCACGATCTGGAATTGGCTGCAATTGTCTTTGCACTCAAAATTTGGAGGCACTATCTCTATGAAGAGAAGTTTGACCTGTTTAGCAATCACAAAAGCTTGAAATGCATGTTCTCTCAAAAGGAATTAAACATGAGACAACGACGTTGGATGGAGCTACTTAAGGACTACGACTTTAATTTACAATACCACCCCGGTAAGGCAAATGTAGTCGCAGATGCTCTAAGTAAAAAACCCCAAAGGTTAATTGCCTCACTTTTAATCAGGGAATGGAAAGCCTTAGGAGCTTTAACGGAATTTGACTTTCAAACTACAAGACCAGGTATTGGACGACCTTTTGGATGTCTTATGGTGCAGCCAACCCTCATTAACCGAATACTCGAAGCTCAAAAGAAGGACGAAGGATTAAGAAAATGGTTTGAGAAGGCGAAAGCAAAGGATCCGACTGAATGGAATATTGGAACAGACGGGGGATTCAGATGTAAGGACAGGTTATGTGTACCCAACACGGATAATTTGAGGAAAGACATTCTGAATGAAGCCCATAAGTCAAGGATGACTATACACCCCAGTGGAACCAAGATGTACAAAGACTTAAAAAGGAACTTTTGGTGGGAAGGCATGAAGAGAGAAGTCGCAGAATATGTAGCAAAATGCCCACTTGTCAGCAAGTCAAGGCGGAACACCAACGACCTCCGGGATTACTACAACCTCTACCAGTCCCAGAATGGAAATGGGAGCATATCACCATGGATTTTGTTGTGGGATTGCCAAGATCCCAGCAGAACCATGATGCCATTTGGGTAGTTGTTGATCAACTGACCAAATCAGCCCATTTTATTGCATACAACATGACCTATCATGTCGAGAAGATGAGTCGACTTTATCTGCAACAGGTTGTGCGGTTACATGGGGTACCGGTATCAATAGTATCAGATCGAGATTCGAGATTCACCGTTGGATTTTGAGAGAGTCTTCAGAAAGCGATGGGAACATCTCTGAAGTTAAGTTCTGCATTTCATCCACAAACTGACGGACAAACAGAAAGGATGAATCAAGTAATGGAGGACATGCTCTGAGCATGTGTAATCGATCTTGAAAGTTTTTGGGAAACTCACTTACCGTTGGTTGAGTTCGCTTACAACAACAGTTTTCATTCGAGCATAGGGATGGCACCGTTTGAAGCGCTATACGGAAGACTGTGCCGATCACCTTTATGTTGGGCTAAAATTGGGGAAGGTAAATTGTTGGGACCAGACTTAGTCCAGGAGACCAATAAAGGGATCAATACAGTAAAGGAAATAATGAAGGCAGCACAAAGTTGATACAAGAGCTACGCGGACAAACGACGTCGAGACCTAGAATTTAAAGTCGTAGATCATGTGTATCTGAAAGTTTCCCCGGTTCGAGGCGTTGTAAGGTTTGGACAAAAGAAGGGAAAACTATCGCCGCGCTCTATTGGACTGTTTGAAATTCTGGATCACGTGGGGAAAGTCGCCTACAGGTTGCCGTTACCACCAAATATGTCGGGGGTTCATAACGTCTTCCATGTAAGCATGCTGAGGAAATGTCTTCATAACCCGGCACAGGAGATCGATTTCAGAGATATCGAAGTAAACGACAATGCTACGTTCATTGAAGGACCTGTAAAGATTCTAGATCATGGAATCAAGAAGTTGAGAAACAAAGAGATTCCTCTGGTAAAGATTCAGTGGAAACACCATGAAGAAGGAGAAGCCTCTTGGGAGCTGGAATCCGAGATGCGGGAGAAATTTTCTTTTCTATTTAATGACTAGATAGTCCAAATTCGAGGACGAAATCCTGTAATAGGTGGTAAGAGATGTAATACCTGTAATTTTCTTTTCTTTAATAAATATCAGTTTCCAAATTTTTGCATTTGACTGTCTAATTTTAAATTATTATTTTAAAATTGTGACAATTTTTACGTATCATAAGATTACAGACTAGACTGTAGTAACCATACCGACTCGACCGTAATTAGAATTAACTTAGTCCCGTATCTGGACCCGGACATTAGAAATAATACCCGTCTGTACATAAACTAAGATCGACACGCATAATGAGGAACTTATGCACACAAATCAAGAAAGTAGCACGCAACCCAAAGTGGGCCCCACATGGCCGGCTAGATGGCAGCCCCATGTGCCACTCCTTACACTTGTCATCTCCTCCCATGACATTTGTCCATATATTGGACATGTGTCTTTGCATGAACTCATGCAATTGACACCTAGCCATGCCAATCTCCTATATATCATGCACATACACACAATTGAGACACTTTTGTCTCTACAATCTGCACATAATTGAGAGGGAGAGACAGCTGGAGTTATAGCTCCATGGAAGAACAGAAGAAAGAGGAAGTCCATCCTTGAAGTTTGAAGATTCAAGCTTCACTAAGCTTCAACCAATATCAAGCTTAAATTTTAAGCTTTGGTGAGTATTCTAACTCACTTTAGAACCTATATAGTATGTAGTAATGTATAGCAAGTGTTTGATGTTGTATTTTGAGGATCTATACAACATGCAAGTCAAATCTTTAAATCTGGGATACAGAAACTTCAAGCAGAATGTTGTACAGTAAAATGAACATTTTGAGCAGTTCAAAAATGGGAATAAGGCTAGGTTTTTTGTGGAGAAATCTAACTCATTTATCTACAAATATCTTTTCTATAGCTTAGTATAAATATCATTCCTTCATAGGTGAAATGTATGTACAACGTAGTATTATCAATCTGAGAAGCAGAAACTTCCAGCAGAATGTTGTTTAGCAAAATGAACATTTTGCGCAGTTCAAAAATGTGAATGAGGCTAGGTTTTTTTGTGGAGAAAGCTAACGCATTTAACTACAAATAACTCTTCTATAGATTAGTGTATATATCACTCCTTCATAGGTGAAATGTATGTACAACATAGTATTATCAATCTGAGAAGCAAAAAACTTCCAGCAGAATATTGTTTAGCAAAATGAACATTTGGAGCAGTTCAAAAATGGAAATGAGGCTAGGTTCTTTTGTGGAGAAATATAACTCATTTATCTACAAATAAATCTTCTATAGCTTAGTCTAGAAATCACTACATCATAGGTGAAATTCACATGCAACGCAGTACTATAAATCTGGGACAGAGCAGTCCGAAAATATAGAAATGTCTAAGTAAAATAAATATTTTGAGCAGCTCAAAAATGTAATTGAAGCTAGGATTTTTATGTACATGAAGCTAATCCAATTATCTACAATGTTCTAGTTTTGAGTTTGATCTACAAATCAATTTATCATGCCCCAAATAAATCATATCAATTCAGTCGACATAGTAAAATTAATTCCTAGCAGATTGTACAACTACTTGTATGATGTGTTTATTGATGATGCTTGTTCTCCAATACCTGTGTGGTTATGAATATCTTGTGCTGTGGTAGTGCTATCGAGTAGATGAGTATGTTAAGGGTCTGTGTAGTTTTGCTAGTTTTATATACATGATAATGAACCCATGCATGTATTTTACAAGTATAACCAAGATGATGCTTTGAAATCTTAACATAAGCTTGAATTAGATGTACATAGACCCATGCTTGGATATATATGGGGTACCTACACTAATGTAGACATGTTATACTACTCATAGGAGTATATCATTTGCGTACCCTGAGCTTAAATGATTATACATTGCATAAAAATAGAGGATTTGAGAATCTGGAGCCAGAATCCGATTGATGGGAGAAACCGTTTTCTGGGAAGTTTTTCCGAGAAAAGTTTCTTTAAGGAACTATTAAAGCCGTAAGCTGAACGGCGACGTTAATTCTGACTTCATGGGTATATCATGACATAAAATAGAACAACGGACGTAGGAACGCAACCTTGTATGTGTAAATGAAAGTTATTAACAAATTAAACCACGGAACGAGTGACGCGAATGCGGTCAAGGATATGTAAGGATTGATTGTGCTTGGTTAAGAGCAGCGTATGTCAAGGATAAGTGTTGGATAGGTAAACCAATCTGCGGAGGCCGGGATAGTGAGCAAAGGATGTGTTTGATGGGTTTTGAAGTGATGAGTATTGTGTATCCTTTCGGGTCTTCGTGATGAAAGAGGGTACGGTTAACACTTCGGTTCTTCGTGATGGCAAATTGGTGTTTCTTAGAGTGAAGACTCCTTTCGATTCTTAGTGATGGAATGGATGTTCTTGCACTCCATAAACACTTCGGTTCTTCGTGATGGCGAAGTGGTATTTCTTAGAGTGAAGACTCCGTTCGGTTCTTAGTGATGGAATGGATGTTCTTGCACTCCGTAAACACTTCGGTTCTTCGTGATGGCGAAGTGGTGTTTCTTAGAGTGAAGACTCCTTTCGGTTCTTAGTGATGGATTGGATGTTCTTGCACTCCGTAAACGTTTCGGTTCTTCGTGATGGCGAAGTGGTGTTTCTTAGAGTGAAGACTCCTTTTGGTTCTTCGTGATGGAATGGATATTCTTGCACTCCCTAACACTTCGGTTCTTCATGACGAGGTGGTTGTTAAAAGATGTTTTTGGTGGAAGGTGTTTTGGTTAATGAAAGATGGTTTAGTTAGTAAGAGATGTTTTTGGGCTAGTAAATGATGTCGGATGTTGGCAACAGATGATAGTGGCGTTAAGAATGTCGAGACGAGTATTCTCAGTTGGACGTTCTCTTTTTGAATACGTGGTCGGGTATATTGGTAGTTATAACCCGACGGTGAGAACGCAAAGATACGTGTTAAAAAGTAATAAGGGTATCTTTGTTGTGCTTTATTATATACGTTCCATTTGATTTAGTTTTCTCACTCAGCTTTCATAAGCTGACGACGTTCATGTCGCTGAACATTTCCATGTCTAGCTTATCCAGGTCACAAGAACACAGGCTATGGAGCTACTCAAGAATATAACGTGGAAGAAGATTATAATGAAGAGGGTTATGGTTATGCGAGTTAGGAAGAAGACTAGTAGCTTCCCTTTGTAAATATTTTTGTTGTAATCAGAAGACTTATCATATTTTTTGTAAGGCCGAGAGCCATAAGACTCTTATGTATTTAATTAGCCAGTACCTTTGTAGCCTTTCATTGTAATATATTTCAGTAGCAGATGTTGCTTTTACCCTTTTGTCATAGCATTTAGTCATTATTATTTTGGTCATGGACAATTCGGTACTTCCACCAGTCGCGTGCCTCAGGATCCAAGATGAAAATTTTTAATTTTTCCATATTTTGGCTACGCCGGGGCATGACAATAGTTGATGCGACAAGTCACTGCTTCTAACAATATTTTCATTTGATGCGACATTTCACTGGGTCTGACGCCCAGCAGTTGATGCGACAAGTCACTGCTTTAAGTTTTTTTCCACCATGTAGTTTAAAATATTTAACTCTTGTTTAATATCATGTTGTCGCTTCATTAAATTTACTCGTGATTTTGTTGACTAACCATCATGTTTGAACAGCCTGCTTACCATGGATGTACACTCTGGCCATGAGGATCCCTCAGTACTGTCATTACAGGACGCACATCGGTCATCCGCCATCTGGGATGGTGAGATCTTGAGTAAGCTTTACTGCCGGCGTATTGAGGCTGTTTTACAGCGAGGTCCTGATCCAGATCAGCGCATACTAGATTACATTATACAGTTCGGGTTCTACGGCATATATAGACTCAGATTTATACACTATGATTGGGGTTTGATCACTGCCCTAGTTGAGAGGTGGCGTGTTGAGACACACACATTTCACCTACTTGTCGGCGAGACCACGATCACGCTGCAGGATGTCGGCATTTTATTGGGCCTACCGGTCGATGGCCGTGCAGTTATCGGTATTGATGTGTCACGCTCCAAGGAGCAGTGGCAGGAGCTATGTCAGGAGTTGCTCGATTTCACGCCACCCCTAGCCACTATCTCTGGATCTTCACTGCGACTGACTACAATATGGGACCATTTCACACCCCAGATCGCCCAGCATGCTGACGACGCCACTATTCAGCAGATGGCTCGATGTTATTGTATGATGTTGATAGGAGGGTTGTTGTTCCCAGACAAGTCTGGGAACAAGGTTAGCCTTATATAGCTACCACATCTACGACACTTTGATGCTGGCTACAGTTGGGGTAGTGCAGCATTGGCATATCTGTACCGTGAGTTGTGTGTTGCATCTCATCATACCGCAGTTGAGATATCCGGCCCGCTTATACTTTTATAGGTTAAATGTTATGTCAATTCTGTAAATTACGCATATTTTACGATTGTTCAGTCTATTATAAATAACTTAACTCAATTATTATCAATCGCAGCTTTGGGCATGGAAGAGATTGACCCATATCCGACCAGTCCCCTTACCAGTAGCTGTACCAAAGGATGGTCCATTGGGTTGTAGGTATACTTACATTGTTTTATACATTATTTTTATTCATTACTCGTACATTCATTTAAGTGCTAACAATTTTGTCATTACTCTAGGTGGTTGACCCGATTCTTAGTTCGGGATGTGCCTACTCATGTCCAGCGTCACTTTCGGGACCAGTTGGACCAGATGAGGCCCGAGCAGGTAAATAATGTGCAGAGTTAAACCGTGTTTTGCATTATTGTTTAAGTTGCTAATTTTTTATGTATTGTTTCATAGATGATTTGGCAGCTGTACAGTACTGAGCTAGTCGCTTCGTTACCTCAGTACTGTCGGGCTGGGCAAGGCATATGGATGGCCAGATGTCCGTTGATCATGTACGCCGTGGTTGAGTGGCATTATCCCGACAGAGTGATGCGATAATTTGGGATGAGGCAGGTAGTCCCAAAGCCATGTAACACTATAACGACATTACATCGCATTGATCGACGTGGTCATGCGAATACCGACTGGAGTCACTTTCATAGGGAGTATGTTGAGCTCTGGGACCATCGGCTGCAGCATTTTATGGTAGGTATTCCAGATGCAGCTCAGATGCTTGCCTCAGACCCATATATAAGATGGTATAGCGGTATTACACGTAGATTGATTGGACCATTTAGAGATCCACCGACTGCTAGCTTCCAGCCAGTGGGTACGATTCGCGGCGTTCTGGTGAGATGTTTTCCTTATCGTACAACATATCCATCCTATACATAAAATAACTTCACTTAATTAAACTTCCCATTTTTTTCAGGAGGATGGTGTGACTCGTGTGTATGAGGTTGTACGATCAGTGTTGGCTGGATTAGCAGCAGGCGGCCCTCATTCCATCCCTCTAGAGGCGATGGCGGCATTAGAGGAGATTCGTACTATTAGTGAGCATTCATTACAGGCTGTTCACGAGGACCGACGTTTAGACTGGGCTGTTCCATCTTCCACAGTATTCATGCCCCGCGTCTCAGAGCCTCAGCCTCAGCCTCAGCCTCAGCCTCAGCCACAACCACAACCTCAGCCTCAGCCTCAGCCTCAGCCTCAGCCTCAGACGCATCCTTATTCTCAGGCTCAGCCACAGTCTCAGGAGCAGACAGATCCATCTACACACTCTGAGTCTGAGCCACATACACCACATGATCAGGGTCCTACTGTGTATGTATATGATGATACGGTTGATATTTATAGGCCTTTCACTCCAGGGGGCTCTGAGTTCCGTATATCTCCGGTCTGTGACTTCTCCATCCCATAGTACACATATATAGATACACCGTCGTCATCGTCGATCCAGCCACCACATCCAGCTTAAGAGTTCGAGGTGATGGTGGCGATGGTGGAGAGTTTGACGCAGGTAGAGACGGAGGAGATGCAGGTGGAGGTAAGAGAGACGACTGGACATGATACCCCCATGGCAAAGACACATGATAAGGGTTTGACACAGGCCGAGTCTCAGCGACGACCTCCGATACGTTCAGTTTACGCTATGGGTAGAGGTCGCCATGGCCGTAGAGGGAGAAGGGTATCGCAGGTCATCCAGCCACGTGAGGAGGTTCCACTAGTGGAGGATCCACCACAGGAAGAGGGTAGGCCTAAGAGAACGAAGAAGGTTCCGTGGTGTGTGACACATTATAAACAAAGATTGTTCATAGGATCCACAAACAATTACACCTTTGTTTTTTGATGTATTCTAAACAAATAATTACACATTTGTATATATATAATTTTTTTTTATTCTATACATCTATATCTCTCCCACTATCTCTCTCTATCTCTCTCCCCCTCACTCTCTGTCTATCTCTCCCACTCCCTCTCTCTCTCTCTCACTCTATCTCTATCTCCCACTCTCTCTATCACCCACTCTCTCTACCTCTCTCCCCCTCACTATCTCTCTATCTCTCTATCTCTCACTCTATCTCTATCTCCCACTCTCTCTATCTCTTACTCTATCTCTATCTCCCACTCTCTCTATCTCACTATCTCTCCCACACTCTCTATCTCTCTCCCACTCTCTTTATCTCACTCCCACTCTCTATCGCACTATCTCTCCCACTCTCTCTATCTCTCCCACTCTCTCTATCTCTCTCTCCCACTCTCTCTATCTCTATCTCCCACTCCCACTCCCACTCCCACTCTCTCGCACTCTCTATCTCTCCCACTCTCTCGTACCTATCTCTCTATCTCTCTCCCACTCCCACTCCCACTCTCTCGCACTCTCTATCTCTCTCCCACTCCTACTCTCTCACACTCTCTATCTCTCTCGCACTCTCTCGCACCTATCTCTCTATCTCTCTCCCACTCTCTCTCTCTCTCTCACTTTTTACAAATATACATTGTAATTGTAATTGGATTAATTATGTTGATAATGTTGGATTAATAATGCTTGGTGGTTCAATTCTGAATATAAAAATATGTTGGATATATAGCAGGGAGCTGCTGCAAAAATGGACAGACTGCTGGGAATTTAGCTGCTGATGAAGTCGCTACTTCAAGTAGCAATTTCTGGTTTTGATAAAGTCGCTACTTGAAATCGCGATTTCAAGTTGAACTGATTGGTCTGAAATCGCTAGTTGAAGTCGCAACTTCTAGAAAAGTGATGAATTTGGGAAAAAAGCTGAAACAATGATGGGTCAGGGATACATTACCCCCTTTTGAAGTTTCCGGTAAAAAATTCAAAGTAGAGACGTGAGATTTGACAAGACACCTCTGAAAAGCAATTACAGCAATTAGTAAAGAAAGTGCACAAGATAATAATGAAGCTGCCAATGCCTTTTTGCATTAAAATACCCCCAAGTTGAAGGGATAGCAATAATGGAAAAGTCAAGGATAAAGGAAGAGGATAAGAAAGACAGAATATTTTTACTCATCTAAAATATGGTATATTAATGTTCACTTAAGTATTTTATTGGCTAATATAGTGAGATTTAGGATTAAACAAATATTGTTTAATTTCGGATCCCACTACATTGGTCAATGATATGCTTGAGTGATTATTAATATATCATTTTTTGAGTAAACAAAAATGCTCTCACGAAGAAAATACCCCAGGTTGAAGGGATAGCAATGGACGAGACAAAAGGAGGAGAGGAAGAGGATAAGAAAGTGGGGCGAATTTTGGGAGGGGGGGGTGTTGGATTGGTCTTTCAATAATGCAACATGAACAGTGAAGTAGGGGCTTCTCCCTTTTCTTAGGTTATGGATATGTAAAATAAATACTTCATTAATTAATGAAAAAAATGAATAAGAAGAAAATATTTTGCTCATTCAAAAAATGGTTTACCAATGCTCATCCAAGCATCTCATTAGCCAATGTAATAAGACCCAGGATTAAACACATTTGTTTAATCCTGGGTCCTACTGCATTGGCCAATGGGATGCTTGAGTGAACATTGGTGAACTAATTTTTGGGTGAGCAAAAATGCTCTCTAAGAAGAAACACAATGGAGCTTTCTTCTATATGCCTTCAGCCCACACATCAGAGGTTGTACTTCTAAGAGCATTTTCAGTGCACCTTTCATTTATCATGCTATAGTCAAATTATAGCATGGATGCTCAAAAACATCTCTCCAATGCAATCCTATTCCTCATCTCAACAAATAGCAATGCTATTCTCTCTCAAATTTGAGAGCAAGAATAACATTGCTATAATTTGATAAGAGTGATAGAAGGTGCATTGGAGAGGTTTTCTTTTGGATTAATGCTATAATTTAACTTTTACACTCATTCTAATTAAAAGGTGTACAAAAGACACAACCTAAAGTACAACAATAATAGCCAATGTGTCACAAAATAGCATTTATTTTAGATTGTAGCAATGGAGCAGAAATGTCAAAATATAGTATTTAAGCCCTATAGTAATGCCAAAATATAGATTTTGTATGGACCAAATGACATCTTACATTAGAAATGCTCTAAAGTTATGAAGTAAAAATATAGTTTTGTTTAGATGTTGCTAAAATAGCTTTTGGCTAAAAGCATATTTCTTCAATTGAGTCATTTTACTACTAAATTGAACAAATATGTGATTAGCCAAAAGCTATCTTAGATGATGAAGTTCTTACTTCCAAATGTTTCATAAATTACAAAAAGGACCATTTAAATTCAACGCTAGAGCAAATATTTGGCATGCACAACATTGTTCTCATTAAATTTGTGACATTAAGATGTGAACACTACAATCTAAGTATGTAACAGAGTAAAAAGATCAACCTCAATTTCATGGCTAAAAAAAATTTTGATTTTAGAATTTATGGTTAACCTCATATCCTCAAGAAATTATTCAGTTGTCCATGATCAGCACATCATCCACGTGATGTGATTAAGCTACAAGTTGAAATGGAAATTTTGATTCCAACCGAAACTGATCCCAATATTTCGATTTTGAACCGTAAAATAGTTCCCAATTCCGAAATTTAAAAAAAATAAATAAAAATAAAACTAAAAAGTAAAGAGGATTATAATCGGAATGGTGCTGGAAGTTTGAAAATTCTGATTTTCCTATCCAAAATACTCCGACATCCAATCCGACTACTCCGAAACACTCTGAAATGTTTCATACTTTGATAATAGCTATATATTACTCTCAATTTTATTACCATAAATTAGTATATGCAAATTATCAAAATATATTTTTCAACTAATATTTCAAAGAAATTGAAATTTTCGAAAAAATGCAAAACAAGTCCAAAAAGTGTGCTTAGCAAAAAGTTTTAGAACATAATGAAGTAGTTACAAATGAAAAGTGCACTTAACAAAACAAAAATAAAACATGTGCACAAACAAATCATAAAACAATGCGCGGATTGGGAGCGTCATTTAACTCTATTTCAATTACAAGAATCTCACACCTTTCAACCAGATGTGCGCAACAATAACAGAGTTTTGAGTCTGTTCCACAGTAACTTCAATTCAATGAAACTACTTCATCATCGATTTAAGAACTAATCACAAAGCAAAGTACAAGCGTGTCTATCTGACACACTGATGGACTAACAGTGATAAAAAGTACCCATGAAAAAAAAAGCAGAGAGTAATTTTGTTCACCCAATTTTGATCACTCATTGTTCACCCATGCCTCCAATAGATGACATGTGTCCCATTTCAATAATTATGTTGATACACAAGGGCCAAATGGGAATGAAACGGGACACATCCCACCTAGTGGAGGCCTAGATGAGCAACGGGTGACCAAAATTAGTTGAGCAAAAATGCTCTCAAAAGAACTGGACTGAAAAATGCTCAAGTACTGAATTGTTAGTCCAAAAATTATGTACATCCACCCATCTAGAAGTAGTCAATCAAAACTGGGAACATAATGCAGTTCAACAGAAAAACAGTACTTGCAATCAAAACTTGGAACATATGCAGTTCATCTGAAAAGTACACAAATCAAAATGCAATCAGTATTTGCATTAATACACTCCATTTTTAATAACAAGAATCTAAAACCTTTTCAACCAGACAATCAGCGCTGACTGAGTTTTAATTTGTTCAACTTCAATCCGATGAAACTAATTCATTAGTCTGAATGATACGAAAGAAGTTAGATTTAAGAACACCTCAACAAAGCAAAGTGTGTATATATATATATATTAATCGATAAACCTGCTGACCAATGAGTACTCTGTGTATCAAATAGTACCATCGTCAGAACAAAGCAGGTTTTTCTTCTCAGCAATGTGTGGACAAGCATTGGTTGTGAATTCATTAGGAGAGGTGAGTATTTCTGAGATAAACTTTATCAAAGAACACAGACCACCCAAGAAGTTATGATCAATAACACCTTTACCTTCAACAACATGTGCAAAATCAACAAGCTTCACCTCTGCACCAGAGCTCCTTCCTTCCAACACCATCTCTTTCTCGAACACCAAAAGAACCGAACAAGCATAAAAGTGAAAAATGGTTTGATCTTCAAACCATGCTTTCAATTCCAACAACTGAGCCAAAATCCCAGAAGACCCACCATATACAATTGACGCAAAAGAACAATCTGGCTCTGAATCCGAATCTATAGATACATTTGAAGAAACAAACTTCCTCAGAACTAGCTTAACTTCCTCGAAAGAGAAAGTTTGGGTAAACTTCCTGTGGGGCTTCCAAAAACCCGTTTCTTCATTTCCGTAAATTTGCAACCCGGATATTCTGAAACCCATTGAAATGCTTGTGCTTTCCCTATCTTTCTTTAAGCATTTTTGGATGTAGTCCTCCGACGCTTTTGAGGCCCAAGTTCTGGAGCCGATCTTGACATCCATGATTGACGGGTTAACGCGACCTGAAACGAGATCTTGAAGAACGAGGTGAGGCTGTAGGCCACACCCATCAGAAGCTTCTACAAGCTTAGTTCCGTGGAAGGTGGGGAAGAATTTGCGAATAAGGTCGGGAATTTTCGTGTTGGAAGAGAATGAGGTATAGAAGGCGAGCTCATTGGACCCACGTTCTTCGCTCTGGAGAGGTTTGTAGAAGTTTCCTGAATCATCTACAAGAGGTCCGAGCAGTCCATCACCGGCTTGGTGGCCAGCGACCTGATGAACTGGGATCTTCAGCATTCTTTCAAAGTAACGATGAAATGTTAATGTTTCTTGATCTATCAAGTTGTTTAGTCACAACTAACACAAGTCTCCTCTGCAGAATGTATAGAAGATTAGGTTCGGTACCAAACACTTTTTGCACATGAAATAAGCAAAAAAGAATGCTATCCTTGAAAAACTCGAGGCAGGACCTTGTACACTACGGGCACGGCTCCATTTGGTTCATGGATTTAATGAGAAAAAGGAAAAGAAACCAGAGGAAACAAATTATCTTTGTTTGGTGAAGGAAAAGAGAATACGGTAAAAATTTAGTTGAATTATGAATGTTGCGAGTCACTTCTCTTCCTTCTCTTGAATGCCTATTATATTCTGACAACTTCTAATTTCTAGTGTAATATAAACGTGGAGGAAAATAATGGAACAATTACTCGGGCAAAGAATTCCTTCTCGTTTCTTTTCCTTACCCTTTTCCTTTGTCTAAATCCACAAACCAAGCGGAGCCCATACATCATCTATTAAACAAAATATGACTGCTCGACCTATTAAACATCCATAACAAGTAGAACAGCCAACTAATTAACTGCCTTACTCATCAAAAGACAACCTTGTAATATCCTAGTTTATTAAAAATTGATTGTTTTGACCGGAAAATTTAACTGAGCTCTTTTCATTGTTTCAGTAAATAGAAGTTAACTCTCACTCTGTTAAGGGCCATGCTACTGGTTAAAGCATGAGATTTCAACTATGTTCCCCACTAATATTAGATTCTCCCAGAATAAGTTATCCGTATAACAAGGCAACCTAGCAATCCCCGTATTTGTTTAACTATACTACAAGAACTGCTTGCAAAAAGGCTTTCCCATGAAACACAAACCTACTAATGTATAAAAAATGCCACGTTACATGGTGAACACCCATAAAAAGTTGTACGATGGTTACTCTTTTCATCCTAGTTTCTTGTACTTTTTTCCAATAGTTCTTCAAACAACATTGAAATGTGCAATGGTACATTCACTTCTATCCTAGCTCTTTTTCTATTTTTCCTCAATAATCTGCAAGAAATTTGTGCATCTCTGTAATGGCATTTTAGAAATGGAAATTAAAACTTTTGCCAATAACTCGTGCACAGCCACCACAAAGATGATAGACCCGCTGAAACACCATTAATTTTCACCAAAATAAACCTTCTAACAGAAAAAGGAACCTGCACCCGAAACGCTCCAGCCATTGAGAAATTTTGAGACAAGAAATAGAAATTATGTTTTTACGGATTGCCCTATTGACGAGTCTGCACCCAAACTGGCATGAATTCTTCTCGGATATGGCGG
The DNA here is from genome assembly GCA_033977485.1 of Hydrangea macrophylla. NCBI lineage: Eukaryota > Viridiplantae > Streptophyta > Magnoliopsida > Cornales > Hydrangeaceae > Hydrangea > Hydrangea macrophylla. The sequence continues at coordinate 59,568,649 of CM066987.1, forward strand.
GGTGTTTCTTTAAGTTATTTTTTTTTCCACAAAGGGAACATAATCTCAGAAACCTTGGAGTCAATTTAAGGGCATTGGGAGTTGAATTAGACGTCAAAACGCTAATATGCAATATTTAACTATTTATGCTTGTTATTTGTCTCACTTGTATAAAAAAAAAGGGTAAATTACACAAACCTCCCCTGAGGTTTGCCTTAATTACACGGACCTCCCCCCTAGTTGCAGAAATTACACAGACCTCCCTCGAGGTTTGTAATTAGGTAACAAAACGCCCCCTCCCCTAATGTTCCGTTAGTTTTTTTTACATTAGCCTCCCCTGAAAATTACAATTGGCCCCCCTAATATTATAGAATTGTCATACTAAGCCTCCTTTCTCTTATATTTTTGTGCTAATTATAAAATCCCTCCTCCCTCATATGTTTTTGGGTTAATTTTTTTAGCATTAATTTATATCATCTGCACAAAATACATATAAATAGGTCCAAAAAAAAAAATTTCCCCCAACAAACCTCTGTCAACCCCCCTGTATTAATTTTCTAGATCCGCCCCTGCCCCTATGCTTCAAAAGTGACGAAAATTGATGAAAATTCTAAAATTGGTTAAAAATATAAACACTTAACCCCTTTTGTGACGTTAATTTTGGGATTAACGCTCTTTGAGTGAAATCATAACAGTTCTATTTTAGTCCACAATCACAGGGGGTTAAGTGTCCACTTTTGAAGCATAGGAGCAGGGGCAGATCTAGAAAAGTAATACATGGGGGCTTGATAGAGGTTTGTTCGGGGGAAAAAACAAATTTTGGACCTATCTATATGTATTTTGTGTAGATAATATAAATTAATGCTAAAAAAATTAACCCAAAAATATAAGAGAGAGGAGGGATTTTATAATTAGCACAAAAATATAAGAGAAAGGGGGCTTAGTATGACAATTTTATAATATTAGGGGGGCTAATTGTAATTTTCAGGGGAGGCTAATGTAAAAAAACTAACGGGCCGTTAGGGGAGGGGGCATTTTGTTACCTAATTACAAACCTCGAGGGAGATCCGTGTAATTTCTGCAACTAGGGGGGAGGTCCGTGTAATTAAGGCAAACCTCAGGGGAGGTTTGTGTAATTTACCCAAAAAAAAATCAAGACAATGTATAGTTCATATAATTATATAAGTATACTTTTTAATAATTTATAAAAGCAAATCCAGCGCCCTTGTTTTTTTGCAAAATTGATAAATCCCCCGCACCCGCATCTGTATCCCCACACCATCACCGGTGCTTCCAAGCATAAATAGTTCTAGTTCAGCCTCTTTCTCACCTTTGCCCTATGCCAAAGAAACCCTTATGCTCCTCTAAATCTACTCTATGTTAGACCTGCTTAGTATTACTTTTTATCTTGTCCTTTGCTATAGCAACTATATCACCAATTCTAGGTATCCGTGAAAGAAGTAAAAGGAGGGGCATAGAGGAATATTTACGAATATTGAAACTAGAAGTGTAAGAAACAGAGAGGGTAAGAGGGAGCTTTGGAATTTTCAACTGGGGAAACCAACTGGCTCCAAATATAAGAATAATGCAATGCTTCCCAATTTAAATACCAAATGTGGTTCCCAAATGCTTTGCCAGTTGTATGACATAGAGTGCTATGTGGTACCAGTACCGACACTGCCACAGCATATGATGCAACTGTTAAAGCATTGGGGACAAAATTTGGTATTCAAATTTTGGAAGCATAGCGTTACTTCAAAATATAATACAATAAAACGATTTTAAAAAATTCAAATAAAATATGTATTATATGTAAAGTATGACTTTGCAACTGTTGATTGATGCAATTGTTAAAGCATTGCAGACAAAATTTGGTATTCAAATTTTGGAAGCATAGCGTTACTCCAAAATATAATACAATAAGACGATTTTAAAAATCCAAATAAAATATGTATATGTATATATATGTATTAAATGTAGGGTATGACTTTGCAACTGTTGATTGATGCAATTGTTAAAGCATTGCAAACAAAATTTGGTATTCAAATTTTGGAAGCATAGCGTTACTCCAAAATATAATACAATAAGACGATTTAAAAAATCCAAAAAAAATATGTATAGTATATATATGTATTAAATGTAGGGTATGACTTTGCAACTGTTGATTGATGCAATTGTTAAAGCATTGCGGACAAAATTTGGTATTCAAATTTTGGAAGCATAGCGTTACTCCAAAATATAATACAATAAGACGATTTTAAAAAATCCAAATAAAATATGTATATATATATATATATATGTATTATATGTAGGGTATGACTTTGCAACTGTTGATTCACTACCTATGAAGCACGGACGCGAGTGCGGGGATTCGGGTGCGGGGACGCGGGAGTTTGGCAATTTTCCCAAAATCAAGAGTGTGGGTGCGGCGGGGTACTTATATAAAATATTAAAAATAATATTTTGATATATTACTATATATGAACCATTCAAGCACTACACACTTGTTCTTTTTCTTTTTTTTTTCTTTTTTTTTTCCTGGTTAAGACCTAATAATGGTATATGTTCAAACTACAAATAATTTGATACCAAAGAAAATAAAAATCACAAAACTAACATTTGCAATTAGAAAGAAAAAGAAAATCTGAAAAAAAATCATCTCTGACAAAAAAAACAAACCAGATTGTTAGTTCCTCGTAGGTTGTCGGTTGGAGAAGGGGCTAGGTTACTCGTGGGCTGACTTGACCACAGAGTAGAGTTAAGAGAGAGAGATGAACGACAGACTGAGAGAGAGAAAGAAATGAGAGAGAGACAGAGAGCGAGACGAACCTGGAGGTTGGAGTAGATCACAGGCTTCGCAGCTTAGGATCATCCCTTTCATCTCCCCTATTTCTGTTGTTTTTTTTTTTTTTGTGTGGAGTGTAACTTGTAGGTAGACAATTTAGGTTTTTTAAGTTGTGTAGTATTTATTTTTGGACCCCTAGTTTATCAAAAAATTTGTTTTCAAACTTTTATTTATTTTTTTTTTAAATTGCCCCACCGCACACCCCAAAAGTGTCCCTCCCGCATCCTCATGTGTCCTTGCCGCACCCATCCATATCCATGTCGCACCCAAAACTGCAGAAGAACTCTAAAGAACTACCCGCGCTGCGCTGCACCCGAACTGGTGCACATTTAGTGCCCCTGCTGCTCCATTTTTGGAGTGTCCGTGCATCATAGTATACTACATAAGATATCTGAGTGTTGGGTGGTTGTAGGAGTACAAAAACTGTGTGAACCAAGGGATAGGAAGCATTTTTTCTTCAAATACACTGCAACTAACAAGCCTTTAAATATTATCATTATGCGTTCAACTGCCAAAAAATTGGGATAATTTACTGCAGTTGGAAAAATTTTTTTGAAAAAACGAACAAAAATCAAACAACACATTAAAAATGAAAATAAAAACGAAGAAGAAGAAGAAGAAGAAGAAATATGACATTCAACTCATCACTAGTAATTCCTAAATTACAAGCCCCAAACTAAGTATAGAAATTGGCCGAAATATTAATTACGGTTGACCAAACACAAATAGACTAAAATGCAAGTTAAATCCAACCATCATAAATACAATTGCAAAACATATAGTGATAACCTACTGCATTATGGAAACCAAATGTGAAAAGACAAACAAACAACACATAAAAATTAAAATTGAAAGGAACAAAAACAAGAAGTCAAAAAAATGTGAGATTCAATTCATAAATTACAAGCCCCAACTCAATAAAGCAATTGGCCTAAATATTCATTATGGTTCGCGGAACACAAATAGAAGTGCAAGTCAAATCTTATCAGTGAAAGAAGTAAGAGGAGGGGCATAAAGGCATATTTTATGAATATTGAAACTAGAAAACATAGAGGGTAAGAGTGAGCTTCAGATTTTTAAATGGGGAAACCAACTGGCTCCAAATATAAGAACAATGCTATGCTTCCCAAATTGAATCCCACACGCTTTGGCCAGTTGTACCAGATGGAGCGCTACAAAATATACAAAATATAATACGAATTTGGGAAGCATAGTGTTACTACAAAATATAATACAACAAAAAACAATTTTAAAAAAATCCAAATAAATTAATTTTAAAAAAACAGAGAAATAGGGTATCCATTTTGCAGCAGTTCACCAGAAGGATACTATACATAAGATACCTGAGTTGTTGAGTGGCTATGTGTGTGTACAATCAATGTGTGAACGACGGGATGGAAAGCATTGGACAGGGTATCTTTAAATCCTATCATTGTGCATAAATAGCCAAAAATTTGTAAACAAACAACACAAGGAAAAATATATATATATGAGATTCAAATCATCAGTGGTAAATCTAAAATCACAAGCCCTAACTCAGTAAAGAAATTGGCCTAAATAGTAATTATGATTGACAAAACACAAGTAGGCTAAAATGCAAGTTAAATAGGAAAAGACAAATAGTAATAACCTACTGCATTATGGAAACAAAATAGGAAAAGACAAAAAAAAAAAAAAAAAAAAAAAAAAAAAAAGACAATAACATTGAAAGGAATAAAAAAAAAAGGTCAAAAAATATGAGATTCAACTCATCAGTCGTAAATCCTAAAGTACAACCTCTAACTAAGAAAAGAAATTGGCCTGAATATTCATCATGGTTCGAAGAACACAAATTGACTACAGTGAAAGTTAAAAACTTATCATCATGCATTGAATTGCAAAAAAAAAAAAAAAAAATTAGTAATAATTTACTGCATTGGGAAAAAAAAAATAAAAAGAAAAATAAACTACAAATAGAAAGTGAAAAAGAAAATGAGAAACCCTTTACTCAGACGACAAAAACGATCTGCATATTCCTTGAGGTTCACAAAACACAAAGTAGCGCTAAAATCGTTGAGTTAGTATTCGATTACCTGAAATGAAGTATCTCTAAAAGCCCTCTCTCTCTCTCCTTCTCTCTCTCTCTCTCTCTCTCTCTCTCGATCTCTCGAGAACGACTGCAACATTCACTCTTCCCCCCTCCTGTACCCTTTAAGACGATAAAGAGGAGAGAGAGTGTGTGAGTGTGTTCTGAAGAATCTACTTTGCCGACATCAAACGCCAACGATATGGAGATGCAAATTCTTCAAATTCTATTTTGGGTTAAATACACTTACATCCCCTGTCATTTGTCCGATTTACACTTACTCCACGTGCTTTAAATTTTGGCATTAATACCCACGTGGGCACAGCGGGGGCTCCCCATCTCATGAGAGAGAGAGTGTGTGTACCACAATGTCATCGTCGGACCGAGAGTGGGAGATAGTCCGTTCAGTCGCCGTCGTCAGACTGGTTCGCCGGCCGCCGTGCCGTCGTCAGAATGTCGCGGGGAGGGGGAGGGGGAGGGGGAGGGGGAGGGGGAGTGGTCGGGCTGTTAGGGCTTGTTTCAATTTAGGGATTTCTATTTGTTTCAAAATAAGTAGGAGACTTGTGTATAGAAAGCTAGATTGTGGGTCCCATGATAATTTTTTTTGCAAAATGGTCTATAGGTGTGGTTAGGGGTGTGGTTGAAGGTGTGTGTTTAGTATTGAATTTTTTTTTATGATCAAAAGTTAAATCCAGTGTTTAAAAAAGTTACTAGTTAAAGGACACAATGCAAAACTTTTGAAGTGAAAAGTCTCTCGACCCAAATCTTTTATTAGAATTAAACAAATATTCTAACGATTTTACAAATTTCACTAAGATTTAGTGAAGTTTCACAAAATATAACACTCGCTCCCGCGGTTTATATTTAATATTGTTTTATCGTGCATAATCATGAGTTAATATTAATTAATGTGTTATCTGACACTTAGGTGGAATTAACCCACTAAGTTGATTATGGGTGTCCAGTTGGGAACCCAGTTTTAGCCAATGTGGCAATCCCAAGTTGGGACATGTGTTAATGGCTCTCAGTTGAGATGGGACAATAATATGTGGAATACCTTATGTGCCTAAATGTTTATTAAGCCTTAAATAATTTATTATTTTATTGTTAATAATATCATGTTATTAGGTAGTGACCACTTTTGGGGTCAATTAAGGGGACCTTTGTGAGCATGAATTGAACACGTTACATAATTAAGAGGCCAATTAGTAACTTCATAAATTTATATGGGACCACTGATGGGACCCATGCGAGATATAGACAAACACCCATTTAGGCTTGGGATAATTTTAATACAGTTTTACAATTAATAGGGGCGTAATTGCAAAACTAGCAAACTTGTGGAGGTTTCATAATAAAAATGAAAAGTTATGTTATCGTGACACCCAGATAGAGAATAGTGGTGTCAAACGGGCCGGGCTCGGTCAAAGCGGGCTTGACCGGGCTTCGGGCCGAGCCGGGCCTCACCTAAAATCGGGCCGGGCCGGGCCGGGCTTGGGAAGGGAGGGGGGATGTCCGCCCCGAACCGGTGGCCCGGGCTCACTAGGGCCGGCCCGGGCTAGTGGACGGGCTCATGGACGGGCTTATGGACGGGCTCGTGGACGGGTTCGTGGACGGGCCCATAGACGAGACGGGCCGGGCCGGGCCGGAGTTTTGGGGGGGGGGGGGGAAGTTTTAACTTTTAAAGTTTAATGTTTGGGAATTGGGGGAAGTTTTTACTTTTACTCTTTTTTATATATATATGTTTAGTTTATGCATTAATGATTAGTGATTACTAAAAAAATTTTGTTTAACAAAAAAAAAAGTAAATAATATTTATTATTCAATAAAAATTAATGAGATTACTATTATTTGATATTTAAAAATTATAGTCTAATAAAATATAAAGATTACTTATCATAAATTGTACAATAAAAAGTAAAGATTTATTCATTAATGATTACATTGATTAGTGATTACTAAAAAAAGTTCATTAAAAAAAAAGTAAAGAATATTTATTATTCAATAAAAATTAAAGAGATTACTAGTATTTGATATTTAAAAATTGTAGTCTAATAAAAAATAAAGATCATTATCATTAATTTCAATAATTTGTATAATAAAAAGTAAATATTTATTCATTAATGATTAGTGATTACTAAAAGTCTAAAAAAAGTTCATTCAAAAAAAATAGTAAAGAATTTTTATTATTCAATAAAAATTAAAGAGATTACTAGTATTTGATATTTAAAATTATAGTCTAATAAAAAATAAAGATTACTTATCATTAATTTGTATAATAAAAAGTAAAGATTACATTTTACAGAATTGGATTTTTTTTTTTTAAAAGCCGTTCACAGTTTATACTCATGCGGGCCAAGAGTATTACAATTGATTTGTTTGGAACTAAATGATCTTCAACTCTCATATTCATTCTTCAATTCTTCATTCTTCAATTTTCTTTCGTAACTTCCAAATTTGCGAAGTCTTCAAGTATAGGATCTTGACGGTTTTGAGTTCGATATTGTGCACGGTCCCAATCCTTCAAGCACATCAAGCAGTCAAGCATATCAGGAGATAATCTGCCCCTCCTTTCCTCTAGCACCCTTCCACCTACACTAAAAGCAGACTCCGATGCAACTGTGGAAGCCGGAGGAGTTAGTAGATCACGAGCCATGATGGAAAGAATAGGGAAAGTTCTTACATGTTCTTTCCACCATGTCAAAAGATTTAAATCGACCATTTCCTCGTTGGTTAATCGACTTTCCCACTCGGTTTCTCGATACTTATTTAATTCACCAAGAATGTTAAAGCTACTTACAAATGATTGACTAACACCCTTTTGTTTCTTTCGACTGAGAAACTGGCTCGCCCAAGAACCACCTGACGCTCCCGAACTTAACTCAATATTAGAAGTAGAAGAAGAAGTAGCACTTTCTTTATTTGTATATTTTTCATAGTAAATACGAAATAAAGATTCCAAAGTATTTCCCATTTTAAAAGTAGCTATTTCTAGACCAGGCTCACCATCTGGTCCTTGCATCAATTCAGATATTTGTTTAACCATTTCACAAACACCATCAAAATTGATTCTAGGATCCAAGATTGCACATAAGTAAAATACAGGTGGAATGTTAGACCAATATTTTTTAAACTTTTTTTCCATTTTCTCGCAAATATAAATAAAAATGTCATTTTTTTGTTTATAACTATGAAATGTATGAGCCATATTATATAATTCCATAAGAACTAAACAAGAAGTAGAATAGTAAACACCGGAAAGTTTATTTGTAGCATTGTAAAATACTTCTAAAAATCCATGAAAGTCAAATGTCATATCCCAATCGTTTGAAGTCAAGTTTAGTGATGGATAATTAACATTAACAAATTGAGTAATAATATTACTATACTTTTTACAAGAATCTATCATAAGATAAGTAGAATTCCAACGAGTTTTAATATCAGTTTGCAATTTCTTTGGATTAAGACGATTTTGTTTACAAACACCATAAAATGCTTGTAGACGGTTAGGCGTTGAACAACAAAAGATCACTGCCTCTCTAATTTTAAGTATGTGATCATTAATTTTTGTTAATCCATCTTGGATAATCAAATTAATGATATGACATACACAACGACCATGAAATAATTTTCCATTCAACATTGGGCGCATAAGATCTTTAAACATATTAATAGCATTTGTATTAGCACTAGCATTGTCAAAAGTAATGCTTATAATTTTTTTTCATAATATCATACTCATTAAAAACATTGATTATATAGTTATATATATTTTCACTAGTATGAGGATAGTCTAATGCACGAAAAGCAATGATATTTTTATTCATATTCCAATTTTCATCTACAAAATGCGCCGTTATACATATATATCCCGTTTTATTACAACCAGTCCACAAATCAGAAGTGCATGCAATTGTACAATTAAAAGTAGAAAAATCCTCAATTAATTTTTTTTTGGTTTGTTGAAAAACAGATTGTATATCACTTCTAAGAGTATTTCTAGTAATAGGTTGGTAGGCGGGTTGTAAAAAAGTTTGAATAAAACGTGTAAAGCACTCTTCTTCAACTAAAGTAAAAGGCATATCGGATGCACAAACAAATTTTGCCAAGCCTTCCCTCATTTTTTTTTTATTATAAAGAAAAGTTCCAACACTTGTGCCAGTAGAAGCAAAAATTTGGGATTGTACTAGGCCGCCCGCTTGAGCGGTACCTGCTTCCCATGCACCTTTATGTTTGCTTATGATGTGCCTTTTAAGTGTATTATTTCCTCCACCTTTGTAAGAAAATTTGAGTCCGCATATTTTGCAAATAGCTCCATTTTTTTCGTCATTTAATTTAAAAAATAACCAAACAGGTGATTTTAATTTTCTTTCAGTGGTGGGACTTGGATCATTAGGATTTGAAGGAGATGGTTCAGATGGATTAGACCCCATAATTTCAACGTCGTCATCATCCTCCAATTCCAAATCATTAATCTCATTTCTTTCCCCATAATCTAAATTTTCAAAGTCATAAGTTGGGCCTTCCCTAGTTTTTGAAGATCTTGAGTGAGATGCCATTTTTTTTTTAAATAAAAAAAAAAAAAGAGGGGAAAGAAATATAAAAGATTAAAAATACTAATAATTAAATAAGCAACTAATAAAGCAAGAAGGGAAACAATAAATAAATTTACCTCAACTTATAGTAGTAAAAGAAGAAGTGAACAACTATAAATTATAATAAGATTTGAGAGCTTGTAAGTTCAAGTTGTAGAAGACTAGAAGTGCCTTTACAAATTAGAGCTTTGATAATTGAATCACCAACTTGTAGAGTAGAAGTGCTTGTAGACTTGTAGTTTATGGAGTAGTATAGAGAAAGTAGAGAATAGAGAGAGATAATTGATTTTTGCATGAGAAAATATGTTGTGGGAGGTTTAGTATTTATAGAAAATGGGCTAAGGGGTATTTTGGGAAGTCAAAAAGCACATTTACATTTTTACCCCCAAAATTAGCCGTTTTATAGCCGTTAGATGGGTAAAAAATGGAAAAATATTTGAAAAGGGGCCAAACTAGCCGTTATGGGCTCGGGCGGGCCTACCGGGCCGGGCCGGGCCACAACGGCTAGTTTATCCGGGCTTTTGGGCCGGGCTAGCGGGTTAGCGGGCCGGGCCGGGTTTCGGGCAAAGAAGCGGGCCGGGCCGTGGACGGGACTAAAGGTGTCCACCCCAGACCAGACAAAAGTGCTCGGGCCTAGCGGGCCGGGCTTTTAGCCCGGAAAAATTGGGCCGGGCTCGGGCCGGGCCGGGCCGGGCTCGGGCCGGGCCGGGCCGGGCCAACCCGACCCGATTGACACTTCTAATAGAGAAGGAGATGACTCCTCATCTCTACATGAATATGTTGGTTGAAGTTACAGAGAAAAAAATACAAGGGTTTGTGACAACGTTGACGGTGACGCTTTCGACGCCGATTGACGCGCCTAACGACGTCGATTTTCAAAATATGCTATATATTCGGACTCCTGGAAGTCTAATTTGTTGGTACTAAATTTATTAAGTTCTGTGGCAGTTTTTCCGCGACCCATTTTAGTGTTTTAGCTCATAACTTGTAGTTTCTATATAGAATTTGTACTTGGTTCTTAGTAGGGCTTTAATCTCACAAATATGAGCGAAACTCAAGAGGTGAGTGATGCTAATTTTGATAATTGGATGATTTCTATGTTAAGTTCAATTGTGATGCCAAAGCATGCCTAATTTGCTTAATTTAGATTATTTAGTTTATTATTGGGCAAAATTTATATGGCTAAATTAGGCCCAATTTATTTGTGAAAGCACGGTGTAATGATTAAATGAGCATGCTGAGTTGCCTATTTGGGTCAATGGAAATTGCTAGTTCTATACCAATATGAAATGATTTTTGTGGTGACGACACGACCACCAGAAGCCTATGGAAGCGCACGTGTGAAGGCGTGGGTCATGACTAGTCACGTGGCTTGGGGAGTGGAGCCGCGGGCTAGCCGGTAGTGGTGGGAGTGAACTAGTAATTGCCAGAGACTATAATTCTTTGTAATATGTTGAATTGAGCGTGTTTATTATCCATGTTCATGATTGGCACTGCTCACAAGCATGTAGCTTATATATTGTAATGGTTATTGAATAACCATCGTAGGTGATCACGGCGAGGAACCGGGGAAGTGAGTTGAGAAGTGGCTTGGCTAGCTTATGGGTTTGGAAAGTTGTTGTAATTTTGTTAGTAGTTACCTGCTTTTTAGTGTTAAACTTGTAATATGTTTGTAATTAGTTTCAAATTCTTATGGTAGTATATGTTGTAACATAGTTGGTGTAAAACTTGTATAATAGGAGTTGGTAGCCTTGATGCTTGTAATATATGGTTTTGGTGGTTAAATATTTATGTATAGAACTTTGGTTAGTTCGGGACGCTAATCTTGGAGTTTTTCTTTGAGCTTGATCGGTTAATGGTTTTAGTACTTTTATTAGAGTATTTAAAAACTCTTGCTTGAACTTGAATGCTCATGTTTGTGAGTTTTGTTTTATTCTAAATGGTTTAAAGCATTAGTGTTAATTTCAACTTGTGATTTGGTATTATTATTTGAGAATTTACGATTTGCTAAAATAGGGTTTTTGGCTGATTGCAAAGACAAGATTTTGCCCTTTGTTGGTTGAGCTTCTTTGGTTTAAACTTATTTTAGAACTTTAATCACTTGTGTAAGGCCTTGGTGGCGTGCCACGTGTCCTAGAATCGTTTGAGTGGTTCCGGGTCGTGACATTTAGTGGTATCAGAGCAATAAGCTTAGAACCTTGGGTACGAGAGATGACGATTGAGACTACGTGTAGATGATGAGCATGTAGATGCATTTCATGAATACATATGAGTAATTGCTGCTATGTTGTATCATAATATGTTGGCATAACATGCAAGATATTTATTTGAATTGACTGACAGGTAAAGAATGGATCATAATTGGGAACGTTCACCTCATTCGAGGATGGACCACCTAGTAGATGTGGTAAGCAATTTCGTAAGGGCAGTAAGTGACCGAATAGGAGGTGATAGACCTGCAAACCCACAATCACGGGCCGAACGGGGAGTCATTGAACAATTTTATAAAAGAAAGTCGAGTCAATTTGATGGAGGCAGATCCATCACAAGCTGATCATTGGGTAATGGATATGGTACGTATCTTTTGGGCGGTGGAGTGTACAGATGGGGAGAAGATAATGTGTGCTACTGATACTTTGAAAGGTGAAGCCCAGAGCTGGTGGGTAAATGTGATTGAGCAAGGGGCACCAGAGACTTGGAACAGATTTGTGAAAGTTTTCTATAAGCGGTACTTTCCAGCATCCGTCAAGACTCAGATGGTCCGTGAGTTTGCAAATCTGCAACAGGGGGATATGACAGTAAATGAGTATGTAGCAAAATATAATAGTTTGCTCTGATTTGCACATCAAACGGTTCCAAGGGATGTGAATAGGGCACGAAAATTTGAAGAAGGACTACAGGATAATATTAGAAGCCGAGTGGATACATATCAACTTCGAAAAGTGGCTGATGTACAAGATGTTTCCTTGATAGCGGAAAGAGATATTGACAAGTACAACAGAGCCAACAGAATAAGCGGCCAGCTGAGGGAAAAGGTAAAGGACAAGGTTTCTTTAAGAAGCCATTCTTATGAGGTTCCAATTCTAGTTCAGCAGTTCAAAGGGGAAGTTCTTTTTCTGGGGAAAGTCGTCCACTATGTTCAATTTGTAATCGTCAACATGGGGGGTGTATGCCATTTGACACATATGTGTAATATATGTAGGCAAAAGGGGCATATAGCAAGTAATTGCCCGCAAGCTCAGACCCAGAATGCAGGGAGTATCAATCCAAACATGAGGAGAAAATGCTTTGAATGTGGGCAGCTAGGACATCAAGCAAAAGATTGTCCAATAAGACAACAGCGAGGCCCAGGTTCTGTAGCTTCAACTCGGGCAAAACTAAGGACAAGTGGGGATAAGGGAAAAGGGCCAGAGCAAAGACAAAGAAGGTATTTTTGTCTAACGCCAGGGGATGCTGTAGCTGTCGATTCCGTGGTATTAGGTACATTACTCATTTGCTCACACCCGGCACATGTTTTAATAGATTCAGGTTCAACACATTCTTTTGTTACACATGAATTTGTTAGACACTTAAACAGCATGTCAGAACCTTTAGGGTACGATTTGTCGATATCGTTACCCTTAAGTAAACCCATGGTGACTTCATCAATGTTTAAAGCATGTGATATCAGGGTAAATGATAGGGTTTTGATAGTGGGTTTAATTCTGTTGGCCATTCATTATTTTGATGTGATTTTGGGTATGGATTGGTTATCCGTGAACCAAGCAACTATCGATTGTGAATATAAAAGAGTTACTTTTCAACCAATGGGACAAGGGGAATTTAGTTTTCAGGGAACTGGTGTTGTAGCACCACCATATTTGGTTTCAGCAATCCGGGCAGGCAAGTTGTTGAAACAAGGTTGTCAGGGGTTCTTATGTTCAATAATTGACACACGGGTTACAGGGACTAGAGTAGAAAACATTTCAGCTATGCGAGAGTTCCCGTATGTGTTCCCTAAAGATCTACCTGATGTACTAGTTGAGCGAGAAATTGAATTTACTATTGAAGTAGCCTCGGGGTCTCAGTTAGTATCGAAAACACCATACAGAATGGCACTAGTGGAGTTGAAAGAACTGAAGATTCAGTTGCAAGATCTTCTAAATAAAGAATTCATTCGACCTAGTGTATCACCGTGGGGTGCACCAGTCTTGTTTGTCAAGAAGAAAGACGGGACTATAAGGATGTGTATCGATTATCGGGAACTCAACAAGTTAACTATCAAGAACAAATATCCGTTGCTTAGAATTGATGACTTGTTTGATCAACTTCAAGGAGCCCAAGTCTTTTCTAAAATTGATTTGCGATCAAGTTACCACCAATTAAAAGTCAAAAAGGAAGACGTGGAGAAAACAACATTCAGGAACCGTTATGGTCATTATGAATTTCTTATTATGCCTTTTGGAGTTACGAATGCACCAACGACATTTATGGATTTGATGAATCGAGTGTTCAAAGACTATCTGGATGAGTTTGTAATTGTATTTATAGATGATATTCTAATATATTCTAAGAGTGTTGAAGACCACGAGAGGCATCTACGGTCAGTCCTACACGACTTCGCGAAAAGAAGTTGTTCGAAAAGTTGAAGAAATGTGAATTTTGGTTAACTGAGATAGTATTTTTGGGACACGTAATATCAAAAGAGGGTGTATCAGTGGATTCGCAAAAGATTGAAGTCGTGGCCAATTGGAAACCACCGATAAGTGTGCCAGAAATACGAAGCTTCTTGGGATTAGCTGGATATTACCGAAGGTTCGTGGAAAATTTTTCAAGAATTACAATGCCAATGACACAACTTATGCGAAAAGATGTTCCTTTTGTTTGGAGTCCAGAGTGTGAGGAAAGTTTTGTTGAATTGAAGACTCGTTTAATGACAGCACCAATATTGTCCATTCTTTCAGGTACTACAGGGTTTTTGATATATAGTGATGCTTCCTATCGAGGTTTATGCTGTGTTTTAATGCAAAACAACAAAGTGATTGCTTATGCCTCATGACAATTAAGGCCACACGAAGTGAATTATATGACTCATTATCTTGAGTTAGCGGCGGTTATCTTTACTTTAAAGATTTGGAGGCATTATCTCTATGGGGGAAAAGTGCGAAATCTACACTAATCATAAAAGTCTAAAATATTTGTTTACACAGCAGGATTTGAATATGAGACAAAGGAGGTGGTTAGAGCTAATGAAGGATTACGACTTGTCAATACAGTATCATCTAGGGAAAGCTAATGTGGTGGCTGATGCGTTGAGTCGAAAGTCTACAACCAATTTAGCCTATGCTTTGGCTTCACAAGAAAAGTTAATTCAAGAAATGGAGCAACTAAAGTTGGAGGTGATTCCAGAAAACAGAGGTGCTTTAATGTCAGCTATAATTGCACAACCGTCCCTTATTGATGAAATTCGAGCTAAACAGCTTCAAGATCCAATATTGAAGAAGATTCATGATGAAATACCTGTGTCACGCCCCGGCGTAGCCAAAATATGGAAAAATTTAAAATTTTCATCTTGGACCCTGAGGCACGTGACTGGTTGCAATACCGAATTGTCCATGACCAAATAATAACATTTAAACGATATAATAAAAAGATAAAACCATCATTTACTTAATGGAATATATTACAAAGAGAAGTCAAAGTACTTAGCTAGTTAATACATCATTTTAAATACATCAGAGTCTTATGGCTCTCGGCCTTACAAAACTATTACAAAATATATGCTAAGTCTTCTGGTTATAATCAAAACATTTACAGAGGATAACTGCTAGTCTTCTCTCTAACTAGCATAACCATAGCCATCTTCGGTGTACTCTTCCTCCACGTTCTCCGCTTGCGTAGCATCATAACCCGTGTACTCGTTACCTGGATAAGCTGGACATGGGAATGTCCAGCGACATGAACGTCGTTAGCTTATGAAAGCTGAGTGAGTAAGCTAAATCAAATGGAACGTATATAGTAAAACACAATAGGAATACATTTACTACCTTTCAACATATCTTTTAGGATCTTTACGTTCTCACCGTCGAATTATAACTAGTAGCGTACCCGACTACGTATTTGATAGGAATACAAACAATTCAGGAGACCCGTCTAGACATTCTTAATGCCACTACCATTCATTTCTAACATCCGTCATCATTTACAAACCCAAAGTGTCCCTTGCTAACCAAACCATCTTTCATCAACCACTTCATCTTTCATCAACCAAAACATCTTTCATCAACCACTTCGTCACGAAGAACCGAAGTGTTAAGGAGTGCAAGAACATCCATTTCGTCACGAAGAACCGAAAGGAGTCTTCACTCAAAAATCACCGCTTCGTCACGAAGAACCGAAAGCGTTACGGAGTACAAGAACATCCATTTCGTCACGAAGAACCAAAAGGAGTCTTTACTCAAAGAATCACCGCTTCGTCACGAAGAACCGAAAGCGTTACGGAGTACAAGAACATCCATTTCATCACGAAGAACCGAAAGGAGTCTTTACTCAAAGAATCACCGCTTCATCACGAAGAACTGAAAGCGTTACGGAGTACAAGAACATCCATTTCGTCACGAAGAACCGAAAGGAGTCTTTACTCAAAGAATCACCGCTTCGTCACGAAGAACCGAAAGCGTTACGGAGTACAAGAACATCCATTTCGTCACGAAGAACCGAAAGGAGTCTTTACTTAAAGAATCACCGCTTCGTCACGAAGAACCGAAAGCGTTACGGAGTACAAGAACATCCATTTCGTCACGAAGAACCGAAAGGAGTCTTTACTCAAAGAATCACCGCTTCGTCACGAAGAACCGAAAGCGTTACGGAGTACAAGAACATCCATTTCGTCACGAAGAACCGAAAGGAGTCTTTACTCAAAGAATCACCGCTTCATCACGAAGAACCGAAAGCGTTACGGAGTACAAGAACATCCATTTCGTCACGAAGAATCAAAAGGAGTCTTTACTCAAAGAATCATCGTTTCGTCACGAAGAACCGAAAGCATTACGGAGTACAAGAACATCCATTTCGTCACGAAGAACCGAAAGGAGTCTTTACTCAAAGAATTACCGCTTCGTCACGAAGAACCGAAAGCGTTACGGAGTACAAGAACATCCATTTCGTCACGAAGAACCGAAAGGAGTCTTTACTCAAAGAATCACCGCTTCGTCACGAAGAACCGAAAGCGTTACGGAGTTCAAGAACATCCATTTCGTCACGAAGAACCGAAAGGAGTCTTTACTCAAAGAATCACCGCATCACAACTCAACAGCACATCCCTTTTTCTTACTATCCTGATCTCCGCTGCCCAGATTACCTATCCGACAATTATCCTTATCATAATCTGCTTCTAACATAGCACAACCGACCCTTACATTTTCCCGACCGCGCATTCGTCACTCATTTTGGAATGTAGTTCATTAAAGGACTTCCGAATATACTTTCGAAGTTACGTTTATACATCCGTCATCCTGTTTTATGTCGTAATATACTTACATTTGAAACCTATCCAATCACTATCAGCGCAATAATCATGCCGTACAACATACTTATAGCTTGGGTATGAATTCTCTATGGTCATCACACTATATTCATAACAACGGAAGCCTAGCGTGTAGCTCGTGGATCTATAACATGGATTTGATATCAATAACCATATAGATGAAACCCTTAACATACTCATACACGCGATAGCACTACCATAGCACAAGATATCCATAACCACATAGGTACCGGAAAGCAAGCATCATTAATAAACACATCATACAAGTAGTTATACAATCTGCCAGAATTTAATTTTACTATGTTGACTGAATTGATATGATTTATTTGGGCATGATAAATTGATTTGTAGATCAAACTCAAAACTAGAACATTGTAGATAATTGGATTAGCTTCATGCACAAAAAAATTTAGCTTCAATTGCATTTTTGAGCTGCTCAAAATATTTATTTTACTTAGACATTTCTATATTTTTGGACTGCTCTGTCCCAGATTTATAGTACTGCGTTGCATGTGCATTTCACCTATCAAGGAGTCATTTTTAGGCCAAGCTATAGAAGAGTTATTTGTAGATAAATGAGTTACCTTTCTTCACAAAAAAACCTAGCTTAATTCAGATTTCAGAGCTGCTTAAAACACTCATTTTACTAAACTACATTCTGCTGGAGGTTTCTGTTTCTCAGATTTAAAGTACTTCGTTGCATGTACATTGAACCTATGAAGAATTGATTTTCAGACTGAGCTATAGAAGAGTTATTTGTAGATAAATGAGTTAGCGTTCTCCACAAAAAAACCTAGCCTCATTCCCATTTGTGAACTGCTCGAAATGTTCATTTTACTAAACATCATTCTGCTGGAAGTTTCTGCTTCCCAGATTTGAAGATTTGATTTGCATGTTGCATAGAACCTCAAAATACAACATCAAACACTTGCTAAACATTACTACATACTATATAGGTTCTAAAGTGAGTTAGAATACTCACCTAAACTTGAAATTGAGCTTGGGCTTTGGATTTGAGCTTAGGAAGCTTGGACACAAGCTTCAAGTGATGTAATCTTCTTCTTCCTCCTCTTCTAATCCTCTTTCTTCTCTTCTATTTTTCTCATGGACATGCAAGTCTCCTAACTTTCTCTCTAAATGCAGATTATGAAGAGTAAGAGAGGGTAATGTATGCTATAGGCATGTATATATAGAAAAACCCAAGTGCTAGGTGTCATTTGCATGGTTATATGCCATGCCATGTGTCCAACAAGTGGACAAGTGTCACATGGGGTTGCATGAAGCTTCCATGTGGCCGGCCATGTGGGGCCCACCTTGGGTTTTGTGCTACTTTCTCGGTTTGCGTGCATAAGTTCCTCGTTATGCGTATCGATCTCGGTTTACGTGCAGACATGTATTATTTCTGATGTCCGGGTCCAGGTACAGGACTAAGTTAATTCTAATTACGGTCGAGTCGGTGCAGTGATTATAGTCTAATTAGTAATTAAATTACACTGATACAGTCACACAAATAAAATAATAATATAATAATAGACCAGATATAGAAATTCATAAAACTCGTATTATTGCACGTAGAGAAATTACAGGCATTACAACCTGAGGGTAAGCAACCAAAATTTACTTTTGAGAATGGTATGTTGAAATTCAGGAGTCGGGTTTGTATACCCAATATAGATGGTATCAAGGAAGTAATTTTGGAAGAGGCACACAATACGAGGTACTCAATCTATCCGGGGTAGTACTAAGATGTATCGTGACTTATGAAAAATCTATTGGTGGTTAGGGATGAAACGGGAAGTAGCTGAGTACGTGGCAAAGTGTGTAGCTTGTCAGAGGGTAAAAGTGGAACACTAGAAACCAGCAGGAAAATTGGAACCATTACCTATACCAGAATGGAAATGGGAAAATATTACAATGGATTTTATGGGAGGCTTACTGAGGTCTAGGAAATCAAATGACAATGTATGGGTAATCGTTGATCAATTGACTAAGTCTGCACATTTTCTACCAATCAACACCAATGATCCGAAGAAATTAGTTGAATTGTATGTTCAAGAAATTGTGAGACTTCATGGGGTTCCAGTATCTATAATCTCAGATCTCAGATCGAGATAGTGCATTTACATTTAGATTTTGGCAAGGAATGCAGAAAGCGATGGGTACTAAATTGAGTTTCAGTATAGCCTTCCATCCTCAAACCGATGGATAATCAGAACGTGTAATTCAGATACTTGAAGATATGCTTCGACTTTGTGTTTTGGATTTTAAAGGTAACTAGGAAGAGCACTTGCTATTGGCTGAATTTGCTTATAATAATAGTTATCAATCCAGTATTGGGATGGAGCCTTTTGAGACTTTATATGGGCGTAAGTGTCTTTCTCTACTTTGTTGGATTGAAGTTGGTGAAAGAAGATTGATAGGGCCTGAAATCGTTCAGCAAACCACAGAAACGATAAAGACAATACAATAACGGCTTCAAACAGCCCAAAGTAGATATAAAAGCTATGCGGACTTGAAAAGAAGATCGATGGAGTTTGAAGTTGGGGATTTTGTATTCTTGAAAGTATCACCTTCAAAGGGTATTACTAGGTTTAGGAAACGTGGGAAGTTGAATTCAAGGTATGTTGGGCCATTTAAGATTATTAGGAAAGTTGGACTGGTAGCTTATCGGTTAGAACTACCAGCGGAATTAGCTAATGTACACGATGTATTTCATATATCAATGTTAAGAAGATGTGTATCGGATCCTAAGAAAGTGATTATTCCAGAGCCGTTGGAAATTAGGGAAGACTTGACTTATATCGAGCATCCAGTCAAGATTCTTGACAGAAAAGAACAAGTTCTGCTGACGAAGACTGATTCTTTAGTCATGGTGTTGTGGCGAAATCACTCCGTTGAGGAAGCCACGTGGGACAGAGAAGATGAAATAAAAGAGAAGTATCCATTCTAGTTCGAAACGTGAGGTACTTCGAGTTTGGGGACAAACTCCTTTTTAAGGAGGGGAGAGATATAACACCCGCTCCCGCGGTTTATATTTAATATTGCTTTAGCATGCATAATCATGAGTTGATATTAATTAATATGTTATGTGACACTTGTTGGAGGTGGGATTGGCCCAATTAGTTGATTATGGGTGTCCAGTTTGGAACCCAGTTTTAGTCAATTTGGCAATCCCAAGTTGGGACATGTGTTAATGGGTCCCAGTTGAGATGAGACAGTAATATGTTGAATACCTTATGTGCCTAAATATTTATTAAGGCTTAAATGATTTATTATTTTATTATTAATAATATCATGTTATTAGGTAGTGACCACTTTTGGGGTCAATTAGGGGTACCTTTGTGAGCACGAATTGAACACGTTACATAATTAATAGTCTAATTAGCAATTTCATATAATTATATGGGACCACTTATGGGATCCATACGAGACATAGACAAACACCCATTTAGGGATAGTTTTAATACAGTTTCATAATTAATAGGGGTGTAATTGCAAAACTAGCAAACTTGTGAGGGTTTTATAATAAAAATGAAAAGTTATATTATCATGACACCTAGATAGAAAAGGAGATGACTCCTCATCTCTACATGAATATGTTGGTTGAAGTTACAGAGAAAAAAAAAAAACGAGGGTTTGTAACAACGTTGACGACGACGCTTTCGACGCCGATTGACGCGCCTAACGATGTCCGTTTTCAAAATAGGCCATATATTCGGACTCCTAGATGTGAGTCTAATATATTGGTACAAGTTTTATTAAGTTTTGTGGCAGTTTTTTCGCGACCCATTTTAGTGTTTTAGCTCATAACTTGTAGTTTTTGTATAGGATTTGTACCTGGTTCTTAGTAGGGCTTTAATCTCACAAATAGGAGCGAAACTCAAGAGGTGAGTGATGCTAATTTTGATAATTGGATGATTTCCATGTTTGGTTCAATTGTGATGCTAAAGCATGCCTAATTTGCTTAATTTAGCTTATTTAGTTTATTATTGGGCAAAATTCATGTGGCTAAATTAGGCACAATTTATTTGTGAAAGTATGGTGTAATGATTAAATGAGCATATTGAGTTGCCTATTTGGGTCAATGGAAATTGCTAGTTCTATACCACCATGAGGTAATTTTTTGAGGGCGTGGGTCATGACCAATCATGTGGGCTTGGGGAGTGGAGCTGCGGGCTAGTCGGTAGTGGTGGGAGTGAACTAGTAATTGCCAGAGACTATAGTTCTTTGTAATATGTTGAATTGAGCGTGTTTATTATCCATGTTCATGATTGGCACTGTACACAAGCATATAGCTTATATATTGTAGTGGTTATTGAATAACCATCGTAGGTGATCGCGGCGAGGAATCGGGGAAGTGAGCTGGGAAGTGGCTTGGCTAGCTTATGGGTTTGGGAAGTTGTTGTAATTTTGTTAATAGTTTCCTTCTTTTTAGTGTTAAACTTATAATATATTTGTAATTAGTTTCAAATTCTGATGGTAGTAAATGTTGTAACATAGTTGGTGTAAAACTTGTATAATAGGAGTTGGTAGCCTTGATTTTTGTAATATATGATTTTGGTGGTTAAATGTTTATGTATAGAGCTTGGGTTAATCTTGGAGTGTTTGGGACGTTAATCTTGGAGTTTCTCTTTGGGCTTGATCGGTTAATGGTTATATTTAGTACTTTTATTAGAGTATTTAAAAACTCTTGCTTGAACTTGGAAGCTCATATTTGTGACTTTTGTTTTATTCTAAATGGTTTAAAGCATTTGTGTTGATTTCAACTTGTGATTTGGTATTATTATTTGAGAATTTACTATTTGCTAAAACAGGGTTTTTGGCTGATTGCGAAGACAGCATTTTGCCCTTTGTTGGTTGAGCTTCTTTGATTTAACCTTATTTTAAACTTATTTTGAAACTTTAATCACTTATGTAAGGCCTTGGTTGCGTGCCACGTGTCCTAGAATCGTTTGGGCGATTCCGGTGCATGACACAAAATCATCAAGATTTTTTGCTGAACTCTAAATGTGAGGGACCTATCACAAAATATTTCATTGTTAGACCTAATGCTTAAAGTGAGCTTCGCCATAGCCCTCTCAAATAAAACCCTTTTAAGCTAAAACTCATGCTACTTGTCTTTAACTCATTAGGTTCATTTTATATCTAAAAAACTTCAAATTGCTATCTAGTTTTTGTAAAATTTGATGTTTTCGAATTAGCAAAATACGATCTATCAAATGAGATCAATATTGACCATGAAATACTGTGAAAAAAAACTAAAAATTAAACAAATATGGAAAACCATGTTTTTTCGCATAAATATAAGAAAAACATATTCTATTCGTAAAATTGGCACTATAAGTGTATAGATCTTGAAAAAAAATGCAGGAAATAAAAATAAGAAAATCACCCAAAAGCCCCAAAATTGAGAAAGTTATCGCCGTTAACACAAACAAATAATGTTATATGTCTGCAGACAAAAAAGACAGTTAATATAATTTGTTGGACAGATAAAATCTCAAATTTAGGCTACAACGTATCCTTTTTGTTGCAAAATTTCCAAGCCCATTGTGTAGATCTTGAAGAAATACATATAAAAAAATGTCAAAAAATAAGAAAATTATGATTGTTTAACTCAATATTATCTGTCTGTCAACAAATAATATTGTCTATTTTGACAGATAAAATAAAAAATTGGGGTTCTCAATTTTTTTTTATATAACAATTTTCAACTTCAATGCGTAGATCTCAAACAAATACATAAAATCCAAAAACAAAATCACCCAAAAAGGCTAAAAAAATGAGTAAGTTATGGTTGTTTAAAGTTGACAGATAATATTATCTGTGGGTAGCGAGGGGCTTTTCGTCAAATTGAAAAAGTAGGGAAGTTTTTTTTAAAAAAAATGGCCAAATTGTGTGAGTTTTTGGCTAATACACTTAATATTGAGGGGTCTATCACCTAATATCCCATGCTTTAGAAAGTACTCTAAAATGGACTAAACCCTAATTACTCCAAAAGATATTTACTTTCTACACTTACTTTTCAATAAATTTCAACGATACGTTGCTCCATTGTGAACTGGAGGTAGGGGTGTAACCGAGCTGAGCCGCTTAACAAGGGCTCGAAGTAAGGCTAAGCTTAGCTCGCTCATTTGAGCTCGTGAACACGATCGATTAAGGGTCGTGAACAGGCTCGTGGAAAAGCTTGTTAATAGGTTTGATAAAGAGCTTGTATAGTGACTTTTATATATATTTATTATAAAACTATACAGTTTTAGAGAAAATATGACATATATCGTAAATAAGCTTGATAAATGATTATTTTATTATTAAACTATATCATTTAAAAGGGCATGTGAAAAAACTCGTAAAAAAACTCACGTGAAAGCTCGTGAACACTTGAAAGCTTGGCTCGTTTGAGCTCGTGAGCAAGCTCGCGAACTCGTGATCAGTTCGGCTCGTATACACCCCCTACCTGGAGGTCACAGTTCGAATCTAGAAACAGTCTCTCTACTTCTAGGGGTAAAGTTGTGTACATCTCACCCTCCCCAGACTCCCGTAATAACGGTAGCCTCGTGCACTAAGTTGCCCTAATTACATCTCTATATTAAATGACGTACATGGACAAATTAATAAAAATTATTCTAAAAAAATTGCTCTCGTAAACCCACCTATCTCAATAAACCATAACTCACAATTCACAAACTCCTCCAAATAAACCCAAGTCAATTAATGAATAAATGTTGATATATTTTTTCAAAAATGCATGTGTAAAATAAATTTTAGGGTAAATTACAGTAACACCCCTGAACTATGACCATTTTTACTAATATCCCCTGAACTTTAAAACTGAACAGACTCACCCCTTGAACTATCAAAAAATAAACAAACTCACCCCCTGAATAAGAGGTTTTAGTGTCAACAAATGATAGTCTAAGGGGTGAGTTTGTTCAGTTTTAAACTTTAGGGGGTGTTAGTGAAAAACGGTTATAGTTCAGGGGGTGTTACTGAAATTACCCTAAATTTTATTTCAGAAGAAATTATTTTAATTATAATACACATGAATGTGATTAGTGGACTTGGTCCTAGAGTCTAATGACTTGGTCCAATTGTTTTTGATCTGGTGTTTCATATCCCAACTCCCAAGTCCCAACGTATATATGTGTTTGGATATATAACAGAATACATATCACTTATTTTCAAGTATACTCTAAAATATCTCACCCATTATCCTATAATCTCTCATCCTCTAAGTGGGTGCAGTCCACTTTCCCCTCAGTCTATGGTTATCATAACGTCTATCATTGGATATACAATACAGTGTGTATTAGTTTGAGATATATACAACTTCATCGACATTAGCGGGAAAAGTATATATAGAGAGTTCCACTTCTTCTTCCTCAGCTTTTTATATGCGAAAAAAAAAGTGTGAAAAAACTTTGTAAATTGTTTTATTGTTTTTTTTTTCTTCTCTGTCTTCAAAAATTATATGGGCAATACAGAATAATCCTTGAGCATTCAGTGTAGTTTGTTGCTGTTCAGTTTAAGTGCATATAGCTGGACAGAAAATTTATTGTGATTTGGGTTGTTGCATCCTGGGGGTTGACACACCATCTTGTGCATTGCTGAGAAGATCAAGGAGGCGCGAAATCAACCTTAAAGAAAGCGACCTAGTCCGCGCCTCAACATTTCCGTACTCAAAGCTTTTCGTTACAGAGTTTTAACAATTTTAAGGTTGAATAGCCTCATGGAAGCCAATCAAAATACTGCTTCTGTCATCGACAACAGTCACAACCGCCCTTTCCGATTCAAAGGCCAATTCTTCAAGCGCTAGAAGACCAAGATGATGTTCTACCTGTCTTTACTGAAGGTTTCATTTGTTCTTGACGAACCAAACCCAAGGGACTCAGATATGCTAGAACCCGCAAGATCTTATCAAGCACAAAAATGGGAAGCTGCTAATTTCAACTGCAAAAATTATATCCTCAATGGGCTTCAGACGAGCTTTATGATTTCTATGTCGAGTTGCTAACGACTGCTGATGTCTGGAATGCACTTCAAAAGAAATACAACACTGAAGAGGCCAGCTCGAAAAAAATGCACTATAAGTTGTTACTTAAAATACCAAATGCCAGATGACAAATCGGTAGTCTGATAATGCCATGAACTTCAAACAATAGTTCATGAAATTCTTTTCAGAGGGGATGAACATAGATGAACAATTTCAAGTTACAATTTTAATTGATAAACTGCCCCCCTCTTGGAAAGATTTCAAGAACTCCTTAAGGCACAAGTCTAAAGAGTTTTCTATGGAAAGTCTAGTTGTGAGGCTCTGAATTGAGGAGGAATCTAGACTGCAAGACCAAAAAAAAAAAGTTTTGTGTTTGCCAAAATAAATATTGTTAGTCCCCAATAGAATAAAAATAAAGTTGTGAAACCAGCCCATAAACATTTTAAAAATAAAATTGGGCAGAAAAATTCTTTTGGGCAAAAGAAAAAATTTGATCCAAACCAGAGCCAAAACCACTTCAAAAAGAATACAAACTAAGGATCTCCTTCAAGGCAAAATAATTCCAATGGATGTTATATTTGTAGGCATCTTGAGTACTTTGCTCGAAATTGCCGGAAGCATCAGTCTACTCCTTAGGCTAACGTGACCGAAGAGCCACTTGTGACTATGATTACGGAAGTAAATTTCATGACAGTTTTCGAAGGATGATGGATTGATACCGGTGCCTCTAGGCACGTGTGTAACAATCGTGGTTGGTTCAAGAGCTACTCTCCGATAGAGAATGAAAATGTTTTACTTGGTGATTCACACACGACCAAGGTTTTGGGTACTAGCAATGTAGAGCTAAATTTTACCTCTGGGAAGAAATTAATTTTAAAGGATGTTTTGCATACTCCAAAGATTTGGAAAATTTTAGTGTCTGGATTTTTTGCTTAATAAGGTTGGTTTTAGCCAGACTTTTTCTAAGTCTGGAATGTTTGTTGGGAAAGGTTATGCATGTGAGAGTATGTTTATGAAATTTTTTTATATTAATAAATGCTCTAGTTTTGCTTATATTTTATCTACTTCTGTGAATGTTTGGCATAGTAGACCCTGTTATATAAATAAAACAATATGTAGACAATATGAGTAGATTATGATTAATTCCTATTTTGAGTAATGAAGGATTTGAGCATTGTATCTCGTGTAGCCAAGCAAAAATTACAAAAACTCCACATAAAAGTGTCACCAGAAATTCTGAACTTCTAGAATTAATTCATAGTGATTTGTGTGAATTTGAAGGAATTTTGACATGTGGAGGAAAAAGATATTTTATCACATTTATTGATAATTTTCCAAATTCACATATGTTTACCTTTTGAAAAATAAAAATGATGCTCTTGATGCTTTTAAGGCTTTTTTAAATGAAGTTCAAAATCAAGTTGACAAAAAGATTAAAAGGAGAGAGGCACGGAATATAGAGAAAGAGAATCCCACGACATTATACATGAAACTGCATTCTCTTATTCACTTGAAACGAATTTACAAAACTTCTTGTTGCTTTACTTGTGAGTTTTAGAGCTCCTTCTAATCTTTGGAGAGAAGCTTTATTAACTGTTTGTTATGTTTTAAATAGAGTTCCCCAATCTACAACAAAAATTACTCCTTTTGAGCTTTGGAAAAATAGAAAGCCAAATTTAATATTTTCGAGTTTGGAATTGTTTGGCATATGTTAGACTTCCTAATCCTAAGGCCATCTCCAATGCTAAATGCTATATCTTCTATGCCAGTGCTATTTTTTAGCATTGCTACAGTATCAAATGTTATATTTTGACATTTCTACTCCAATGCTACATGCTATTTTAAATGCTATATTTTGCCCCAACTATCATTCATCTTCCAAAGTAGCCTTTTGTTAAGTGTAGGCTTCCAATTTTGCATCCCAAATGCTTCTCAAATACATGTGACAAAGACATTTAGAAAGAAGAAAAAAAATTCGGACCACTTCAATATCTTTTAATCAAAATTAAATCGTCTCATTAATACATGTATTTAGGAATTATTTGAAATGCAAAAAAATTGAAAACATAGTTGAAAAAGTGGTCAAAATATATCATTTAAAAGCTTTAGTGATGACATGGCACAAATGGCATATGCCATTTGCCATGCCAAATTTGAGAGGATGGATAGCAATGCTATTTTTTGGCAGCTCTTTTGACACACCATTGGAGCTCAATTATGCCAAAACCCATGCCAAATATGGGATAGCAGCTGCATTGGAGATGGCCTAAGGGGCATAAAATTACTCCTTTTCTGGGATATGCTTCTAACAATAAGGCTTGTAGATTTTTAGACATTAAAAAAAATGTTATTTTTTAGTCTATTGATGCTAATTTTTATGAAGATATGTTTCCTTTTAAATTAAGGGGTAGTATGGGTACCCAATCTCCTGTTTCCATCCCCTCTAGACCCATTGATTCTAGAGTGCATGATAGAGATTATAACATAGAATCTGAACCTTGTAGGAGTACGAGAGCTAAGTTCTCAAAATACTTTGGACCCAATTTTTATACATTTACTTTAGAAGGAGATCCTTCTTGTTTAGACGATGCTCTTACCTCTTCAGAAGCTAATTTCTGGAGAAAAGCTATTCAGGATGAGATGGACTCTATTTTGTCCAACCTTACGTGGGAACTTGTGGATTTACCATCTGGGTGTAAAACCATAGGAAGAAAAATATAAAACTAGATTAGTAGCGAAATGGTTTAAACAAAAGGAAAATATTGAATTTTTTGATACCTATTCTCCAGTTACACATATTACTTCTGTTAGAGTTTTGTTAGCTGTTTTTGTTATTCATGATATATATATATATATATATATATTGTTAGCCTTGAATTTCTTTAAGGCATTATTTATGTTTGTTTTGATGATGACAAATCTAGTGACAATTGCATGTTCATAATAGTTTTATTCTAATAAATTATCTAGTCATTTTCATTGTGTTAAGCTCTTGATTTATACATTTAAATGTTCTAACTTTGTTTGAGATAATGAGATAGCATATGGTGAAGCCCAAAAGTGATGAAGCTCAACAAGGATCAAGCTTGAAGACTTGAAGATTTTTTCATCCTTGGTTAAAGACTGAGATTTACTTGTAAGCATCTTGATCAATCACTCATAGGGGCTCAAGTAACTTTAATTAGACTTTAGGATCCTTGTTCTCATACTTTAAAATACTTTCAAGGACCTAAACACATTTAGACCACTCAATTAAATTCATTTCAAAAAAGTTTTCAAGTGGTTAAATCAAAATCAAGTACCCTTTGTAGATGGGTCATCTTTAAAGCCAAACTTGATCTAATTTGTAAGGAACTAGATATTGAGTTTTATATGGTTGAAAAGGTATTTGAATCTAGTTTCCGAATCTTCAAACGGATCGCAAAAACAAGTTTTGTGGAGGGAGTTATGGCCGTTTTAGTAAAGAGATGTCAGTCTGTGAAAAACCAGCAAAAACCAGTTGATTGAATAATTTCATGTCCAGTCGACCGGAGGTAATGTCTAGTCGACCGAAGGTACTGTTCCAGTTGAATGGATTGTAAAAAAGTCAACTGTTTTATATTTTTGAAAGGTAGCTACTGCTACAAACTTTTCAGTCGACTGGATTGCGTTGAACAACATAAGGACTAGTTTTCTAAACTTTTCGAAACTGGTTGTAGATATTCACAAGGACTTCAAACCAAAAGTGGTCTCAAAGGCATAATATTTTAGATCTAGTTACAACACACTTGGGGACCTAAGCTATACTTTTTGGGGTACCAAATTGGGATGTATGATTGGTTTCAAAATCAAAAGTACTCTTCTCATGTTTTTCGCAATATATACATGTGTGCATATAGATATATGACAAAAGTAGTTGATGAAGACAAGGAAAGAAGATGGAACCAGAAGAAAAAAAAAAAAAAAACCAAAAAAGGGAAATGCGAGAAAAGAATCAAGGAACTTACTGGCCAAAGAAAACTGTGCATATACAAGTGTTCTTAAATGCTATGTTATGCATTCGATATAAAAATTGGTCTAAGTGCACATGAATGTATATTCAACAAATATGTTTAAGCAGTTCAGATGACGCCATGACTTACATCAATGTCAAGTGATTTGTGTTTGTCTTATTCTTAGATAAAGCTACCAATTGGTTCACGAGACAATGTTAATTGGATTTGAAATTCCTACAATTCGAATGGTGTTAAAAAAAGTGCACCACAGCAATCTCAAGATTACACATTAATCAATATACATGAATTACAAAGTCAAGGAATAAATGAAATCCTAATTGTATGGGTCTATTGTTTAGGCCTCCTGGTGTGAATATGGGTCCGACACAATGGGTCAAATCGACTTGAGGGTAACTAGAGACAAATTATATGCGACATGCATATGTTTAAAAAAAAAAAAAAAAAATCAAGTGACTAGAGTCATGATTGGCTTCAAGTCTACATGTCCAATTTTGTCCCCGAGTAACTAAAAAAAAGGATCAAGTCAGTAGATAAATCTTGTAGCAGTTACAGTGGAAAACTTAAAATCTTTGAATACAAGAATGCAAGGTATGGGAAAAGTGCACCAAATATATATATATATATATATCATGTTCAAATAGGCCTAGGCATCCTTTCCATTGGGTTCTTTTTGTCTCGTAGATTTAATAAAAAAGAAGAGCAGAAAAGAAAATTTACCAGTACATTCAATGGCGTGAAAAGGCAGCAGTCTATGTGAAGGAATACTACCACAATTGTTAAAGTTAATGATGGCATGCACATACACCGTAATTGTTATAGTTGGCTACGAGCTAAATCCGGCTGTGAACAGAAGTTAGTATCCTAATATAAGACAATGAGTTTTAGAAAGTAATAAATAAATTGGTGGCCAAGTCTTGATTAGATTTGGACTTAAATTTTGGACATGATACAACCACTTGTGGGATGCGTATCATGAGTGCATGTGTACATATATGTTCATTGTTCACACATATAAACTATTACAGCACATAAGGGGCAGTAGATAAGCCACTCGGATAAGTTACACTTATCAAGTCGATGTATGTGGAAGAACATTGCATCTACTACCACTCCAATTGTATTTGAGATATCCTAAATTTGGAAATCATAACATTACTCTATCATGTAATGTTTCCAAGTGTAACAATAATGTGCTTTGCATTGAAAAAAAAGAAGAAGAGAGAACAACAATCTCGCTAAAGGATTACTGCGCGCACATTTGCCAAGATGGTTTAACGGACTGCGAATTGGTCAAGACGTAAGCTTTAAAAATTAAAAAAAAAAATGTGATTAAACTACTTCAAGTCCTGTCGCGCATGCACAACAAGCGTACATGTCGACATGCCATGAAGTGGGGGCATTTGTAGACATTAAAATTTTGGTAATTATTTAATTACTGATTGATTAATTAATAATTAATTAAATTTAATTATTACGATTAGTCAAAATCAAGAAATCAAAATTATCTCAAATGTGGGCCCCACAAAATACAAGTGGACCAATTAAATTATGACAAATGTGCCATACAACATATGAAACTATACAAATAATTGTCTCTAAAGTAGTGACACGTGTCAAAATCTCAAGGGAAAACTTCAAATCAACGGTTAGGATGTATTGAGTCTCAAATTAAAACTCTACACCTTAAGCCTACAAATAGGGGTCTCTACCCATGTAGAAAGGACTTTTGTACCTTGCAACAAGCTGAGACTTCTCCATAGAATTGAGAGTTCTATTTTACATCCAAATTACCCAAGTCTTTCTGAAGAACAAACATACAGGTTTGTTGTTCTTCATATTCAAATCAAGCCAGCTTAATCCGTTCTTCTAGAAGTTGAAGAAAGTTAATCGTTCGTTTGTTCGAGATCAAGCCCCGACCCTCGTTCAAGATTCCCTTCAATTCCATCCATTGTGAAGATTTGAAGGACAAATCTACGGTTCAAGAACAAGCTCCAGAAGCCCTTGAATTGTGAACAATCAAGGAGATCGAATCAAAGGAATTTCTTTTCGTTGTAAAAGAATTATATAGAGATTGTATCCATATTTTCTGAAATCAATAAAATCACATTTGTTTATCAATTTTCTTGTTATTTCCATACTTGAAATTTATTGTGTACAAGGATGTGGATGATTTGACAAAAACTTTGGCAAAATTCACGCAAGGTGGACAAAATTTGAATATGCTTTTGGGAAAGCAAAAATGTGTTTTTGACAAAGCCGGTTTGGGATTTAATCCCACATACAAGGAAAAGAAGTACAAAAGCTTCTTTATAAATCCACATCTTCTACTTCAAATTCTCAAAATTCTTACAAGAATTTCTTTGTTAAGGAATCAATCTCAAATGAGACCCTTCCCCATGTAACTTGTCATTATTGCATGAAAAAGGGGCATGTTAATTACAAATGTTCATTCCATAATAAAATTAACATGATTTGGGTTGTGAAAGGATCTTCTCCTACCTCCTTGGCAAATATTGCATCCAAGAGGTGCTTAGACAATGGTTAAATCTCTCACCTTAAACCTAGTAAGAGTAGGTTATATTAATTTGATTTGATATTCCTCTTGATATTAACAGCATGCTAATCATGTTTATTATATCACATTAATTTGTTTTCATTGTGAAATCATGCTTGCTTTTCAAATGACACGTTGTTTGGATGTTCATAGCTATTCCATCCTCCTAAGGAGATAATGCATAATTTTGATCTCAAATTGATATTTATTCATATATGCATCTGTTGAGGAGGAACATATTACTATGTTCACTTTAGTTGATTTGGTATCTTATTGAGGGGGAACTTTTAGTTCAAATCCTCAATCTTTTTGTTGTTGTCAAAAAGGGTGATAGAGATGTAAAAATTGGGATAATGATAGGATAGAGATTTTTAGAAAGTTATCATTCTTGGATTCATCCTTTGTATATCTTGTTGCTTTGAATGACAACATGAAAATGACACTTATTGTGCTTTAATTGCAATATCTCTATTGTATGTTTTGACATCATCAAAAAGGGGAAAATTGTTAGCCTTGAATTTCTTTAAGGCATTATGTTTGTTTTGATGATGACAAATCTAGTGATAATTGCATGTTCATAATAGTTCTATTGCAATCAATTATCTAGTCATTTTTATTGTGTTAATCTCTTGATTTATACATTTAAGTGTTCTAACTTTGTTTGAGACGATGAGATAGCATATGGTGAAGCCCAAAAGTGATGGAGCTCAACAAGGAACAAGCTTGAAGACTTGAAGATTTTTTCATCCTTGGTTAAAGACTAGGATTTACTTGTAAGCATCTTGATCAATCACTCATAGGGGCTCAAGTAACTTTAATTAGACTTTAGGATCCTTGCTCTCACACTTTAAAATACTTTCAAGGACCTAAACATACTTAGACCACTCAATTAAATTCATTTCAAAAAAGTTTTCAAGTGGTTAAATCAAAATCATGTACCCTTTATAGATGGGTCATCTTTAAAGTCAAACTTGATCTAATTGGTAAGGAACTAGATGTTGAGTTTTATATGGTTGGAAAGGTATTTGAATCTAGTTTCCGAATCTTCAAACGGATCACAAGAATGAGTTTTGTAGAGGGAGTTATGGCCGTTTTAGTAAAGAGGTGTCAGTCTGCGAAAAACCAGCAAAAACCAGTCGACTGAATAATTTCATGTCCAGTCGATCAGAGGTAATGTCCAGTCGACCGGAGGTACTATTCCAGTCGACTGGATTGTAAAAAAGTTGACTGTTTTATATTTTTGAAAGGTAGTTACTGCTACAAACTTTTCAATAGACTAGATCGCGCTGAACAACATAATGGCTAGTTTTCTAAACTTTTCAAAAATTATTTTTACACCCCCCCAAACATCCCCAATAGTCATATATGTTGAAAAGCTATATATAGGGGTGATTTTAAGGGTTGGGTAACAAGGAAAATCATTAAAATATCTTGTTTAATCATCATGCATATTTGAGCCTTAGTTTGAGTGAAAAATCAATTTGTTCTTGATTACAATTGTAATTCTTGAGAGACAAATTGTAATGAGTTTTTATTTGTATTATCCACTCACTAAGGAGTTGTTTTGTGAGCTTTTAAGTATTATCCACTCTAGAGAGAGAGTTATCCTTTGTACCCAAATTATTCATTTGTAAAGAGTGAGGGTTAGTACCCCTTGTGTGCAAAGAAGACGTTTTCTTCTTTGGGAGAGTTGAAGACTCTTGTAATGATTTGATCTACACCCGTGAAGTAGGTCGGATTAAAGGAATCCTCAAGAGGTATTCTTGAGGGATGGATGTAGGCCGCGGTGTGCGGATTGCCGAACCACTTGAAAACTCGGTTTACAAGTTTCTCTTCCCTTCTCTCTTTACATAATTGTTAGTGATTGTGTTTAATTTGTATTAAGTTTTAAAAGGTTAAATTTCCGCTAAAACCTTATTCACCCCCCTCTAAGGTTTCCATTTCGGGCCAACATATATATATATATATATATTCATCAAATGGATATTAAAACAGTTTTTTAAATGGAGAATTAGAGGAGGAAATTTAATTGGATCAACCTGAGGTTTATTGATCCGAATAATAAAATAAAGTGTGCAAACTTGTTAAATCCTTATATGGTTTAAAACAGACACCCAAATAGTGGCATGGAAAAATTGATCAAACAATTATTTCAAATGGTTTCAAAATTAATGAGAGTGACAAATGTATTTATTATAAATACAATGGTGGAGTATGTGTTATGATATATTTATATGTGGACGATTTATTAATTTTTTGCTCTACTTTAGAGAATATAAAAGAGACCAAAATTTTTTTGTCACTTAATTTTGATGTGAAAGATCTGGGTGAAGCCAATTTAATTTTGGGAATAAAATTACAAGAATTCCTAATGGCATTTCTATTGATCAATCTCATTATATTGAAAAGGTTTTGAAAAAAAATATAATTATTTGATTGTAAACTTGTTTATACTCCTTTTGATTTGAGTATTAAATTATACTCTGTTCTATGTAGGGAGTTATGGCCGTTATGGTTAGGTATTGAATTCAGCCCCTATTTGTCTACGCGATGTATTATTATTGCTTGAATGATGAACTCGAATGTATCAGCCCCTATTGTGAAGCATTCATCATCTGCCTTCTTTATTCAACATTGCTTGGAAGTTTTATACAAACAGAGTGGTTTACTTTGTGCTAGATTAGCTAAAGTAGATAATAGGGTTGTTGGGTAGATTTACAACTCAAGGGGATGTGTGGGAAGTGCTTTGTGGTACGTGGTTCAGTTTCATTTTAATCTTAGGGGTATACAGTGTACACCACCACTTTTTAAAACAGAAGTCCAAGTGATCTTGGCTAAACTAGATAGCAAATGTAGATTAGTTTCAAGCTGATCATCTCGCTTGTGTGTGGATATGGACTCCATGTATAGAACAAAGATATTGATTAATGAATGAAGTAATGCTATGCTTCCCAAATTTTGCATCCCAAATGTGGTTCCCAACATCCTTCAATAAGGGTAGGACCACTTCAACGTCCTCCAATGAAAATCAAGTGGATTTGGGAGCCAATTTGGGATTCAAATTTTGGGTTGCATAGCAGTATTTTATTCTTTAAAATATGCGACTTTGGAGCCTCAATTAGTTTTCAACGTTGTCACTCTAGATGTGGTCTGGAAGTCACTTTGGGTGGTTGGACAACTATTTAATTGTTTATTTTCTTACCTTGGATATGAAATTCCTGGAAGTACACTAGATTTTTAGGGTGTCAATATTACTTATCTCTTGGGACTTCAAATTTTCTTAGAGAAATAATTTTTACTTGGTCGTCTCCAAGTCTACACACTTACACTTATGTTTCATTTTCTCATGTGGTCATATATTATTAAGCAAAAAGTTCTATCCATTCAAACTATGCTCACAATCCTACTACCTATTACAATGTGCTACACTGACAATGAGTTGTTTCATTACTACTCTTCAAACTTCGTTGGAGTCTGTCAAAAAAAATATCCCGTTGGAGATAGTGGTGGCCAACAACACTTTATTCATGTTGGATACGGCCACAAGGTTGGTCTGGTAAACACGGGTGAGGTTATGCTGTGGAAAGGCAAGGGAATACTCCATCGCGGAACGACAGAAGCTTTATGATAGCAGGCTGCAAGGATTTGGACGATGTTCAGGCCATGGGGCTAGCGGACAGTTTGGCAGCTGAGAGGCAATAATGCCCTTACATAAAGTTCAATCAATGAATGTACATATCACCTTTGCTTTTGGTTCAACAAGTGCAACTTTTTTTATAGATATTTTTTGGTGTTTGCAGCTTATATGCTGTTGAAAATTATAAATTGTGATTCAAGATTAAACTGTTGATGTGCAGTTCAAGATTAAATTTTGCATGTGGGATGTGGGGATTGGGAAAAATTGGACGTAAATATGACTAAATTTAAGTTTTTTTTTTTTAAATAGATTATTTCTTGCTCCACATTTCCTGAATTTGAACTGAATTTCTAGAATATCTGCTGAAATTTCCCTGTTTGTAATCCTTTAGACTACGCCCAACTTTGTCAATGTCTCCCTGGTTGTAATCATTTACACTACGCCAAAGTTTTGTATATTTCGTATCTAAAACTGACTTGCATACTCATATCTTTTTCACTTAACAAAAACCCTTTAACAGCTTGTTACCCATAACAATATTTGAACAACATAATTTACAAAATATTCGACTAACACACACACGGGCACGCGCAACACACGTGCTTCCAACTAGTAATAGTATAATCTGAATGTAGGGTTTTTGGTAGGGATGGTAATGTGACAGGTTTTCTAGGTTCCCGTCCCTAGCCCCCTGCCTTTAATATTGGTAGGGTAGGGTATGGGGTGTATTCTATGAAGCACAGATGCGGGTGCGGAGAGTTCGACATTTTTTCCAAAATTAAGAGTGCGGGTGCAGTGGGGTTCTTACATAAAATATTAAAATTAAAATTTTATATATTACTATATATGAACCATTCTAGCACTATACACACTTTTTTTTTTGACGAGAGCACTGTACACACTTGTTTTCATTTTTTTCCCCCTGATTAATGATTATGTCTTAATAACAATAAACAAGTAATACAATTAAAAAATATATTAGTTGTGTATATGTACTCTTTCGTCCCATTTTTTTAGTCCTATATTCTATTTTGGGATGTCCCAAAATTAGTGTCAACTTTCCTAAATTGATATACAATTTTATGTACTTTCCAAAACTACCCTTCCTTGAAATCTACATCAAGACAAAACTAAAAAAGTTATTGTAATGATTAGGGGCAATTGTGGAAAGTAAGTGTATATTCTTTTTGTCCCATGAATGAGTTGAGTTCTCAAAGGTGAACTCAAAAAATGGGACGGAGGGAGCAGTATATTTTATATGTGGGTTTTGTTAACCTGTGCCCTTAGGGCATATGTTAAGGTTCCAAAAGTGGAAATAAACAAGGGAGTCGACAAACATTGAACCCCACACTGGACACTGAAATTCACACTGTATCTCTTGTTTGTTTCCACTTTTAAAACCTTAACATCTGCTCTAAGAGCACATGTTAACAAAACCCTTTATATATACATATGACCTTTCAAGAAAAGGGAAAAAAAAAAAAGGGTTAGTTAGCATTTAGTCCATAGTGACTACCCTTTATACTAATAGGTCCAAACTTAAAACAAACTTAGGATTAGGTCCCTAACCAATATTTGTGACCAAATTACCCCCACTTCAAATCAAAATTAGATTTCAATTACTCTCAAAGAATGCAACAAGATTTTAGGGCTATTAAATTCAAAAATCTTGGATTGATGGTAGACCAACGAATTCTACTCTTAGATTTTCTCACTTCAAGTTCATAATCAATTCCTTCGGAGATGGGTTTCTAAATCAGTGTCTTTTTTGTAAAAAAATTTATCACCCAAACACTTGTGTTGAAATTGCATTCACCAAAGTCAGTCTGCTTCCGATATGAACAACGATTCCAGAAGAAGATGACTACAATTTGATCTAGACATACAAAATCCGATGGGAAAAAAAGGTGAGAAATTTATACCATAGTATATGTAAACGAGTTGTAGTTACAATCCGACGTTTTCATTTTAACTTGCTTATCTCCTTCATCTATAAAAAAATTGTTGATATTAAGAAGTTAGGATTTCAACTATTCTGTTGAACAACACCCAAATATATGACCTGTTGTAATTTTTATCTAAGATTTTCTCACATTGTAAGAGACAAAAACGAGATTCAAAAGTAAAAACGTCTTCATGGCAGAAAAATCAAAATTTATTCATTCTCTAATCTGTGTATTGTTTATTGGAAAACTGTGACGACCAAGAGCCAATACTCTTGAGGCAGGATGGGCGAGATGGATGAGGTGATGTCGAGTGTGGGGGCTTGTCCCACATCGCCTGGGGTGAAGTTCATGGACTAGTTTATAAGGATTAATTACCCCTCTATATGCAACAAGGCCTTTTAAAATCGTGAGGGAGCTAAACACAAAAGAACTCCACAATTAAGCGTGCTGCTGCCAGAGCAGTACTAGGGATGGATGACCCTTGGGAAGTTTTTTGTGTTTAGACCCAAAGTGGACAATATTGTTGCTAGACGGGGAGGTGGGTCGTTACAAAAACTCATATAGTAAAATAACGAAATGTTACAAAAAAAAATTTTCTAAAAAAAAAAAAAGAACTATATGAACATCTGTTGCAGAAAACTGAGATAAAAAAAATATGGGATTTACATTTGTTATTAATTTTAATATATCTGTAATTTCAACAAAATTGTCTACTACTTTTGGGCTTTATAGTATTTTCTTTAGCCAAATTGCTCACAAATCCTAACATAACAAATGAAAAAAACCAGAATACTTCCACCATTTTATTATACATCTCGTTTGTTTATATATATATACATATATATATATATATTTTTTTTGTGGAGAAATTTAACACTGACATTTTTTTCCAAATCTTTTCACTCTTTTCTGCAAATTTATACTGTGATATTCTTTTATACAAATTACTCACCAAATTCACATATAGAAATTAGTCACAATCAATGTACTCCCACCATTTTATTATAGATCAAATTTATTTTATATTATTTAGTGAGATATTCAACAGTACAAATTATCTCAAAACTTCCCACAGTTTCCTGCTAATTTATATGCCTTTCATTTTCAGCACATATAATCCCAATAGAAAGTGGAAACTACTACCAGGAAAAAAATTTCAATGCACCTTGCTGGGGTTTGGGAAGGAAAAAAAATAAACGAACTAAAATTAAGCCCAAAGCACATCAAAGAGATGCAGAAGACACCATTCTGGGATATATATGAGGCTTTCATAACAATCATTGGTCCATGTGTTATTGAACTCACCAGGGCGTCATGAACAAAAGGAAGGCTACAAAGGTATTTCAAGAAGCAAGAGAGTTTCAGTTGCTAGAAGATTAGTATAAACTCTACAATTTCCCAATAAATGTTTACAAATATGTAACCATGACAATAATTTTGCTATATTATCTTTTATAGTGGTGACTCCATTTTGGTGACAATGTGATAATCAGTCACTGTTTATATCAATAATATCAGTCAGCTACTAGGTGCATAAGAAACTGCTCTACGGTTTCTCGGGACATGTTTATAACAATATATTTGCTTCCATAGATTTAGTGGTTATGGTTTCCTTTAAAAGAATATGTGATAGTTTGATCACTCACTGTCTCTATCATGTCCATTTCACAACTTACATGACAAAGAAAAAGAACACCATAGATGCTATGGATAGTCCAATAATTTACCATTATCTGTTGAAATTTATGTATATAATAAATTTGTGCTCAAAAATGCTGTAGACCCAATTTGCCACACTACAACAGTGAATAATAATGATGCACTATACACTTTAAAATGGTGAGAAATTCTTTAAATAGTGAGAAATTTCTCACATGTCATAACAATGATAGTTAAATGGTGAGAAATTCTCAAGGTTCACACAAAAACTGAAAGAATATGAAAGAATATGAAACTTATTTTGAATAATAGACATTAGTTTTTGAAACAATGTGAATTATTGTAAATGTATATGCTTTACTGAGCCTTAAAGATTTTTGTGTACATTCAATCAGATGTGTATATGTTAAACAACAAGTTCATAACTTTTTGGTTTTCCATTCCTCATTTTTTCGTTCTATTGCCTTTCTCCACTGCAATGAACAATTTCTCAGTTTGATTATCAAAAAATATACCTTGATCGGAAAAAAACATAACATCATGGGAAATCGTCTTATTTTGTTCTCACTTTCTCATTAACAAAAGTGATAAATTTCTTATTAACAAAGTGAGAAAAAGGGTGAGAAATTTCTCACCAATCGCAAGTCATGAAACTAAACTGAACATGAATCGAAAGATTGATTTACAATATTTGAATGTTATTATATTGTTAATCAGATAATATATATCATATTTCTTGATGATGCCTAAAATTGGTAAGAGTAATTTGGACAGAAAATAAAATCAAAGAAGGTTTGCGTGTGGTTCGGTCCCGTTGATGAGGTGACCTACGTCCACGGTTGCGTCAGCACGCTCTCACTAGCAGATCACCAGCGGGCCTGGTGAGCCAACAGGGATGGGCGGCACTACCAGTAATACCGGCCGGGTATATGCGTGTAGGTGGTGAGTTCTCTAGTATGTGCTTGTATGCTTAGAGAAGTGATTGTTTTTTTTTTCGATCCCCTTAGAGAGGATAGGTAGGCTCTTTTATAGATGCAAGAGTCCCCCTTTACATGGTAAGTTCGTTAGATTTAGGAAACCTAAATCTAATCACAATAGATTTATTCAAGCTTAGGAATGTTTCCTAGACGGTTTAGGAACCTGCTCATTCCGGCCTTAATAGAGTTCTGGTCACATAAGGAAACTGCCCATAGAGTCCCACCCGAACTGCATCTCCTGGAGAGCCGCCATACCCTGCGCCCGGGCTGCTCGATCATCCCGAGCGGTAATGTCCCGTGACTCTTAGGGCACGGGCCCCAGGCTCTCACCCCGACTTGTCCGGGCTTTTTTGCTGACATGGCAGTTGGGCTTAAGCAGGATATTTCTGGACGTATCAGCTGCTCCCCATTTTCAAAGTTGATGTGATGCCTCATCGGATGAAATTTGAAAATTTAGAATATCTCCAAAATACCGCCCGGGAAAAGACCGGGACTCTCGTCAGGACGAGGCCGACTGGGAGTGATCCGTCGGGATATCGACCGAGCGGTGACCCTGCAGGACCGGGCTCCCTGACACCACGTGTCCCTTGATTATTGGTCTGGTTTGGATCCAACGCTGCCAGTTGGGAAGTAACCGAATCGTTCATGTGGCAACCGAACCACCACATCGTGCATTCAATGCTCACACTTTTTGAGGCGACGCCCCACGTGCCCGAAGTGACAGTTTCGGCGGGAGAGCGTATGAGCCGTCCGATCAAATCTGATCTTAGCCGTTCGCGATGCCTATATAAGGAGCACCTGTTCAATCTATCTCTTACTACAAATTGACAGCTGAATCGCCCGAGCAGTTTTTGAAAGCAAAACATTCCCGAGCTCTTTTTTCCCCGTTATTTTTGTTCTTCAAGCTTCCCTCAAATGGCCTCTCACATTGATCTGACATTTGATGAAGGACTAAAAACTTTCCGAGAGGACTGCGAAATTCAAGACGACGTCAGAGTTCGCCCCTACACCGAAGGGGAGGAAGTAGCCTTCCCTTTCGTCCTCATTAGCAGCTATCTGCTGCTTGTTGTGGGGCTGCACTTCCCTCTCCCGACCTCCTTCTGCGACCTGCTTCAGGGGTTGCGCATTCCGCTTTCCAAGTGCCGCCCAAATGTTATCCGCCTCCTCTGGGGGATATCAGTACTGAACCAGCGACTTGGGTTGCTCCTCCGTTCCATCGACGTCGTCAGGTGTTATATCCTGGGCATCGACCACGGGGGCCCTTACCTACGCCCCGGGGCCGAAGGCAAAAACCTTGTCCAGTGTCTGGACTTCCCGAATAAGAAGTGGCGCCAATATCATTGGGTGGTGGTGTCCGGCAACTGGATAGTGGACTCCGCTCTCTGCCCTCCTGCGGTTTTTGATCCCGACCTCTGCAACCAATCTTTTGCTGCCTTCCGTGGCGTTGCCCCTGCCGTTGCTGACACGGAGGCGATTGACCGAGCTGTCGAGGCCGGCCTCACATTCTCGGATTTGACCGGGGGTCCTGCTGGTGAGGTTGGTGGTGGGACCTCATCTGCGGCCCCCACCGCTGCTGCCTCCGGGTCTCGTCGCTACATTCAGTCCATGGCTACCGGTTCACGGGCTACAGGCATGGCCGGCCCGCCCGAGGGGCCAGTTTCTCTGTCCACCAGTAGTGATTTTGCCTCATCCGGGGATACAAGCCCGCCACCAGGCCCATCCAGGAAGGGAAAAGAGAAGGCAGTCGGGGAAGGATATCCACCTCCATAAAAGAAAAGTAGGACGGAATACCCGTCTGGCCTTCATGTGCCCAGCTCTTGGACCGGCCTCTCCCTTGGTAACCTGGAGGGTCGTCTTCAGGAGGTGGAGAAGCAGACCGCTCACCTGCAGATGGGCTCTGCCATGCAGGAGGTGGATATTCACACCCTCGAGCTCACTGTAAAAGAGCTGGTGGTGAGGATGGCGGCCTTGGAAGAGGAAGTCAAGGCTCTGAGGGGCAAAGGAACTTGAAGGCTCCTCTTCTCTTTTCTCCTTTTGTTGTTTTTTTTTTTTTTTTTTTTTTACCGGGAAGGCTACTATAACTGCCCCCAATCTCTGTACAGTTTACTTGTTATAGCAATGAAAAGGTCCTTGAGGCCAACTCTTTCTCTCCCTCTGTTCTTCTAACTGTTCATTACTTCTGTACTACACTTAGTCGCCAATACCCGACCATGTTTCATTGACCGAACCGGCCCTGGCTTCCTGACCCTTGGGAGATGGTCTTAAAACCTTGTCGGCTGATAGCCTCTGTCCCCCAGTTTCCGAACTAACTGGATGCTTCACCGGGTGAAAGTCGAAAATCCATGCTGCCTTAGAAACTGTCCGGATACCTCCCGGGAATAATGCTCGGGATTGGGGGCACTATTCCACCCCACTCGGCGGAAGACCCGACCGGGGTAGGAAAAAGGCCCGGGTAGCTATACAGAGGACCGGGCCCCACCAGTGCCACGTGCCAACCGGTTGTTGGCCAGGTTAGGATCCGACGACGCCGGTTCGATCGTAACTGAAGCGTTTGCATGCCAACCGAGCCATCCTGTCACGTATTGAATGCGCGCGCCTTTTGAGGTGACGCTTCACGCGCCCGAAGTGACGGTTTGGGCGGGAAATCGCTTGGACCGTTGGATCTGTCCTGATCTCGGCCGTCCATGGATCCTATATAAGGAACACTTGCCCATTTCTTGTTCATTCTTCTGCCGAGACGAGTGTCCCCGAGCGATCTTGAGAATGAAGGAAATCCCGAGCGAGTTTCCCGAGCCCCTTCTGCGCTTCAACCTTTGTAAGTCCCTTTCTGAACTCCTATTCATTGTTTTCTCCCCTTTTCTTCCCATCTCTTCTTCTTGCCGGAGTGAGGCTGGAGAGATCGAGTCTGGTAGGGTTCGAGCAGGCGTGGGATTTTTTCTTCATCAGGTTCTGTTCTTTTTTTTTTAAGTCGGGCGGAACCTTAATCCAGTTGAGCCGAGCGGGGGCTCGTTGGGTTGTCTTGAGAGAGTGCTACCTAGTGCTGAGGAACATCTATTCTTTGCCGTTCAGGCTAGTGACGCTGCCCCCCCTGTTTACCAGGCTTGGGGTTTCCTACCCATATTTAGGTCGCAGTTTGTATCCGTACCTTGCTGTAGGAATATCAGAGATGGAACACTCCGATTTTGATTCTTCGTCGAGATCGGAGAGCGAACGATACTGGTCAGGATCTCCCGGCGCCAGTCTGGGCCGGCTTCCTGCGTCCCTGTCCGATCATCTGAGCGAGGGCAGGATTCCTGCTCGCCTTTCCGACAGCGAGTCTACCCAGGAGGCCCTTGTTGCCTCCGTCTCGAGAGGTTCAGGTGACAAAGTGCCCGGGGAGGCTAATCCCGTAGTGTTTGCTTGTGAGTCCACCTTCTCTATATTGCGTTCCCAGGACCTTCTCCAGATCAGGGAGAGATATTCTCTTCCTCACGGTTGCGCCCTAGCCGTAAATCCCGGCGGCGCGCACCTTTACCAGCCAGGGTTCGTTACCCTGTTTGAGGATGCTATGATGGCGGGCCTCCGACTACCCCTTCACCCTGTCGCCCGGGATGTCCTGATCTATCTCGATATTGCTCCTGGGCAGTTGGCTCCTAATGGGTGGAGGTTCTTAATGGGGTGCATATCGCTGTGGCCGCAAGTATTTGAGTACGAGCTTACCCTCAGGGAATTTTTGTGGGCCCACCGACCATTCCCTGTGCACCAGGAAGTGGGGTTTTTCTCATTTTCTGCCCGTCCGGGTAGGAAAATTATTGACAAGTGCCCCAGCAACAACAAAGGGTGGAAGAACAAATTCTTCCAGGTATCCACCCTTCACCTCTGCGACAGGGCTCCGGGGACCCAGCTGAGGACGTCCTGGGCTGGGGAGTTGAGGGGTAAGGACGCTCCTTCTCTGTTTGCTCTCTCTCATTTTTTTTAGGAGTGCACTAGCTTACTAACTGATTTCATTCCTTTGTCCACAGCTGGCTCATCCGAACCTCCTAAGATCCCTGAGTCGTGCCATGCCAGGATTTGGGGCTTAGCAGAGCTGCCCACCAGTGTTTGGAACGTGTTGTCTCGAACGGGAGATTTTGTCGAGACCTATTCCCCCGAGGAGCCCGTTCCAGCCCCCAGTTTTTCACCGATCATCCCTGGTGAGCGTCCAGGTTGCCTCACTTGTTGGTCCTGTAACTGTTCTTGATGCTTTTTACACTTTTAACCGTGCGATCTTGTCTTTACAGAAATGGCCCCCAAACGAAATTTGGAGCAGCTGAGGGAAAGACAGGCTACTGCCGCCGCCGCCGCTGCTGCTGCTCGGGTGGCGGTCGCTCAAGGGAAGAGGCCCGCCGCCGAGGCCCCGGGCGGTGAGCGCCCTCTAAGGCGTATTCGCCATGGGACAACCAACCGTCCGGATCCCGTGGGGACATCAACTCCCCGAGCGTTCGCTGTGCAGGAGCCTACCATCCGGGCCG
This sequence comes from Hydrangea macrophylla, assembly GCA_033977485.1. NCBI lineage: Eukaryota > Viridiplantae > Streptophyta > Magnoliopsida > Cornales > Hydrangeaceae > Hydrangea > Hydrangea macrophylla. The sequence continues at coordinate 59,612,909 of CM066987.1, forward strand.
ATATTCCGAGCGGTGTTCCCATGGGCGACCATGGTGAGGTCCGGGAGAGGGTAAAGTCTGCCCTTATCCCGGGCCAGGTGGAGACATGCGCCAGCCTGTCCCCCGAGGATTTCCCGGGGTGGCTATATAACCTCTCCCATTTGGTGAACGTTCTATCTCCCTTTAAATAGTGATCCGTTTTCTTTTGTTTGCCTCGTTTGACTGACCAATCTTCTTCCTCTTGTCGCAGGTTGGCTGTATGGCCGCAAGATCCGAGTCCCTCCTATCTTCTCTGGCCGGGAGGGCCAGTGTTGCTGAGGCCGCCCTCTCAAAGGAAAGGGAAGAATCCCGGGTCGGGAAAGCCGCCCTAGCCCCCAAGATGAGCAAGACCAAGGCGCTGGCCCTGAGTTTGGGTACCGCTCAGGCAGATCTGGTGGCTGCTCTGGCTGACTTGGAAACTGCCCGGGCCCTCACGGCGGCAGCTGAAGCCCGGGCGAAGGTGGCTACTGAGGCACCTTCTCCAGGGGCTCTGGAAGAGGCGTTTGAGGACGGCTTCTTCCAAGGCTATGAAGACTTGATACGGCGGCTGGTTCGGGATCACCCCGAGTGGGTCCTTTCGGCCTACGAGGGGATTGACTCGGATTACTGGGACGTCGGTGCCGCAGATGTTAGGGGTACTGCCGTCGCGGCCGGTGAAGATCCTGCAGCTGTGGTTGAAGGAGCTCCCGCAGCTGTGGTTGAAAAAGATCCTGCGGCTGTTGCTGAAGCCACTAAGCTCGCCCCAGAGGAAGGGGCTGGGGAAACTGAAGACGTGGTCAATGTGGAAGACTGAAGTCTCGGACCTTCATTTTTTGTTTTGTAGTAGTAGTTTTTTTTTCTATTTTGGGGGGCTACTACAACTGCCCCCTGGGCCTTGTACATTTGTTTCAATTAATGAAAAGGCTCCTGAGGTCAGATTTCCCTTTCATTAACTATTTTCCTTTTCTGCGCTTTGCCTCTATGCTTGCTAGTATCCGTTCGGTTTTTGGCCGACCTAACACCTGCCTTAGCAAATGCTTTAGGACCGTAATCGACAGAACACCTAGTCTTACAAGGTTGCCCGGAGTGTATATGAAGCGTATCCTGTTTTATAATTCGGGGTATATCTCTGATCACTGTAAGTACTTGGGAAAATTTAAAATTTCCCAAGCTCTTGTAGCGACCGGTGTGATTCCCTGTTTTGGCCTAATATTCCCCTGCCCCCCAAGCAGTTTGCTAAGGTGGGGGTACGGGAGTGAGTGGCCGTAGGGAACCGACCTGGGACATGGGTGGTCGCAGGGGCATTTGAAGTTCGCCATTGTCGGCCACCTAGGGGTTTGGCCCCATTGTCGGCTGGGCCTAGGTGAAGCTTTAAATAATTTCCTATTTAGGTCTAGAACCCTCTTGCCCCCGAGATTCCTGTTAAGGCGGGGGCGTGCTGGGGATCGACCATAAGAAACCGACCTGGAACATGGGTGGTTGCAGGGTCCTTTTGTGCCTGGGTTCGGAGCCCGAGGTCTTTTCTGCTTCGGGGTGTTGCCTGAGGTCTTTTCTGCCTCGGGCTTATGCCCGAGGTCCTTGTTGCCTAGGGGTTAGGCCCGAGGTCTTTTCTGCCTCGGGGTTAGGCCCGAGGTCTTTTTGCATGGGGTACTGACTGGAATAAGTTTTCAAAGAAAACTTTTCAATTTTATTTGAAAAATAACAATCTGTAACGGTTGCCCAATCAGGGCTACATGAAAGGAACTTTTCCTATAGTACTAAATTCCTGTAGCCAGATGCTACTGATAATACTTGCGGAGGTGTTGCACGTTCCAGGGATGATTGAGATCATGCCCGTCCATGCTCTGTAGCCAGTAGGTTCCCGGTCGGTTGACCTGAGTCACTATATACGGTCCTTCCCAGTTTGCTCCCAACTTCCCATGGCTTGGAATTCGGGTAGACTGGTTCACTGCCTTAAGGACAAGGTCCCCGACTTGAAAGCTACAATGCTTCACCTTACTATTGTAATACCGCGAGATTCTTTGCTTATAGGCGGCCACCTTCAGATAAGCCTGGTCTCTATTTTCTTCTACAAGGTCTAATTCTGTTCTGAGGGCTTCCCTATTGTCCGGTTCACTGAAGTTGGCCACCCGGTGCGTGGGTAGCCCGAGCTCTGTGGGGACCATTGCCTCGACACCGTAGGTTAGGGAAAAAGGGGTCTCGCCCGTGGCCGCTTGGGGCATAGTGCGGTAGGCCCACAGGAGGGATGGTAGCTCTTCAGCCCATAGGCCTTTGGCGCCTTCAAGCCTTGTCTTGATCGACTGCAGGATTGTCCGGTTGGTTACCTCGGCTTGACCATTGGCCTGTGGCTGCTCGGGGGAAGAATAATGATTTAGTATCCCATAGCCCGAGCAGAACTGTCTGAAGACGGGTGTGTCAAACTGCCTACCATTATCGCTGATCCAAACTCGAGGAATATCGAACCGACTGAGGATATTCCTTTCCACAAAGTTTTCCATCTTCCGCTCTATTATTGTTGCCAAAGGTTCTGCCTCCGCCCATTTGGTGAAGTAGTCAACAGCTATCACGGCAAATCGAACTTGCCCCTTTCCCGTCGGTAAGGGACCAACAATGTCGATTCCCCACTGGGCAAACGGCCATGGACTTTGGACCGGTGTCTGGAGTTCTCCCGGTCGGTTGATCATGGGAGAGTACCGCTGGCACTTGTCACACCTTCGAACATACTCCTGCGAATCTCGGGCCATGGTTGGCCAATAGTAACCTTATAGTAGGGCCTCCTTTCTGGAAAGTGCCCGACCTCCTATGTGGTTCCCGCACACACCTTCATGAATTTCAAACAGTATTGCTTGCACTTGCGTAGGATGAACGCAGCGGAGGTACGGGATAGTGAATCCCCTCTTGTAGAGGACACCATCGAGAATGTGGTATCGTGCCGCCCGGTATCTAACTCGCCTTGCCTCCTCTTTGTCATCTGGCAGCCTTCCTATCGTCAGGAACGTCACAAGCGGGTCCATCCAACTGGGTCCCGGAGTGACCGGGTCGACCTCCATGCCCTCTGAGTTGATCACACTTGGCTCGAGTAGGAATTGTATCCTAATCCCGGGCAAGTCTGACTCAGACGACGAGGCGAGGCGTGCCAGCCGGTCAGCTCTAGTGTTTTCTTCTCTTGGTATCCGAGTGATGGAAAATCCTCGGAGCTGTTTGGAGATTGCCCGGACGAGGGCTAAGTAGGCAACCATGCTATCCTCCCGCGCTTCGTATTCTTGGTTTACTTGATTGACCACGAGCTGGGAGTCACTGTAGCCCTGGACTTGTTGCGCACTCATTGAGATGGCTAGCTGTAATTCGACCAAAAGGGCTTCGTATTCGGCCTCGTTGTTGGAGGCACGAAACCCAAACCTTAAGGCATATTCGAGCTGGATGCCGTCGGGGGTGGTCAAGATGATTCCAGCCCCACTACCTTGCTGGCTAGAGGAGCCATCGACATGTAGTACCCATGTTGGGATGCCAGAATGCAATCCGGGCGGTAAGGCCAGGGGCTCGGGCTCTTCGACCGGATCTTCAGGATACGTAAACTCGACCAGAAAATCTGCGACGGCCTGTCCCTTGATGGCCGTCCAGGGCCGGTAAGTTACTTCAAACTCTTCCAGCTCCGAAGCCCACTTGATGAGCCTCCCGGATGTGTCTGGCCGAGAGAGGATTCTGCAGAGAGGCTGATCGGTCAGTACTACAATGGCATGGGCCTGGAAGTACGGGCGGAGCCTTCGGGCTGAGGTGATGAGGGCGAAGGCCAATTTCTCGATGCGGGAGTATCGGCTTTCCGCGCCTTGCAACGCCCGGCTGGTGTAGTACACTGGGAACTGTATCCCGTGCTCTTCCCAAATAAGTGTCGAGCTAACCGCCGACGGTGACACCGCCAGGTACAGGAACAATTCCTCTCCGGATGCAGGTGTTGATAGTAGAGGGGAGAGGCCAGATATTTCTTGAGTTCCTGGAATGCCTCCTCACACTCTTCTGACAATTGAAACGCTTTGCGGAGAATTTTGAAGAACGGCAGGCACCGGTCAGTAGCTCGGGACACGAATCTGTTCAGTGCGGCCACCCGTCCGGCTAGGCTCTGAACTTCCTTTGTTGATTTGGGTGACCGCATGTTGATGATAGCTCTGATCTTATCGGGGTTTGCTTCGATTCCCCGTCTGCTAACTAGATGACCGAGGAACTTGCCGAACGAGACACCAAAGGTGCATTTGGCCGGGTTCAACCTCATCTTGAACTTTCTCAAAATGTTGAAGGCCCCGGCCAAATGCTCAAGGTGGTCGGGCTCATCCCGGCTCTTGACCAGAAGATCGTCCACGTATACTTCCATGGACTTTCCGATGAGGTCTTTGAACATGAAATTGACCAGGCGCTGGTAGGTGGCCCCTGCATTCTTGAGGCCGAACAACATGACTTTGTAACAATACGTGCCCTGGTCGGTGATGAACCCTGTCTTTTCTTCATCCCCGGGGTACATGCAGATCTGATTGTACCCCGCGTAAGCGTCCATGAATGAGAGGAGTGAGTGGCCTGCTGTTGAGTCGACAAGGAGGTCTATTCTGGGCAACGGGTAGCAGTCCTTGGGGCAGGCCTTGTTGAGGTCGGTGAAGTCTACGCACATTCTCCACTTCCCGTTGCTTTTCTTGACCAGGACCACATTAGCCAGCCAATCGGGATAGTGAACCTCCCGGATAGAGTTCGCCTTTAGGAGCTTCTCGACCTCCTCACTTACTGCTTTTTGTCTCTCGGGGACCATGCCCCTTCGCTTCTGCTTCACTGGGCGGCAATCTGGGCTGACGTTGAGACGATGGGACATTACCCGGGGATCAATCCCGGGCATGTCCTCATGACTCCAAGCAAAAATGTCTTGGTTTTGCTTCAGGAATTGGGTCAACTTTTCCTTCAATGCAGGCTCCAGCAGGGCTCCTATGTTGACCGCGCGGCTTGGGCGTTCAGGATCCAGCACAACTTGCTCCAGCTCCTCCATTGGCCCTATCACGTCGCTCTGGTCCCGGGGGTCCATTTCTTGGACGTTTAACGTTTCGGTGATTGCCCCCCGGCGCAACGAGTTAACATAACAACTCCAAGCAGTGGTCTGATCTCCTCGCAAACATCCAGGTCCCTGGGGAGTTGGGAATTTCACGGTTAAGCTGTACGTAGAGACGACTGCTCGGGCCCTGTTGAGGGTTGGCCTTCCGAGGATGACGTTGTAGGCCGACGGGGCCTCCACTATCACGAAATTAGTCAGCACGGAAACCTGCTATGGGTAGGTTCCCATGAGAACTGGGAGCTCGATTGTGCCGAGCGGTTGTGTGCTGGAGCCATTAAATCCAACCAGGGGAGTAGCGACCGGCCGGAGCCGATCCCTGGTTATCCCAAGCTGATCGAATGCCGTGGTAAACATGATGTCGGACGAGCTACCCGTATCCACTAGCACCCTCTGGACCATGTAGTTGGCTATGGAAAGTGTTACTACTAGCGGGTCATCATGGGGGCAGTGGATACCTTGTAAGTCATCGGACGTGAATGTTAGGACGTCGGTTGGGGAGGAGTCGGCGGATTGGACCTGCCAGACGTCCGCTCGGGATGCCCGGGCATGCCTCTTCCGAGTCGACTGTGAATCGCCCTCGCTGGACGTCCCTCCAGAGATCACGTGGATGAGACCAAGTGGTGGCGGGGGGCTGACCGGGAGCTTGGGCATCATGCCGGGGCCGTCTGTCCGCTGTGACAAACTCGACAAGGTGTCCCTGCTCGATCAGCTTCTCGATCGCCATCTTCAATTTGAAGCAATCCTCGGTTTCGTGGCCGTGATCCCTGTGGTAACGGCAAAACTTCTCCTGGTTTCTCTTACCGGGCGGGGCTCTGAGTTTAGCTGGCTGCGGAAGCAGCCTCTGTGCCTCTGCGGCGGCCATCACCTCATGTATAGGTCGGGAAAGGGGTGGAAAAGCCGTTGGGGGCTGGCTCCTAGCATCTCTCTGATCTTGCTTCGGCTTCTTTCCCGGACCCTTCTCGGATCCCTCGCGCTTGCGCTTGGCTTTCGGGGATTCATCTCCCGCCTGGCTGGCGCGTTTCGCCTTCAAAAACTCCTCGGTATCTATATACTTTCCAACTCTTTCCGACAGCTCCACCAGGGTTGCCGGTCGGTCGCGGTGGAACGACGTGGCCACCTTGGTGTGTTGGACTCCCGAACAGAAGGCCATGATCGCGGCCGTCTCGTTGAGGTTGCGGACCAGGAGCCTCTGCTGGTTGAAACGATCCATATACTCCCTTAAGGATTCCCCCTTGCGCTGCTTGACAGCTAGCAGCTGGGTGTCTGGTTGTGATCGGTCGAGCATCCTGACAAACTGGCTGATGAAGAGTTTGCCGAGGGCTTTGAAATTGTCAACCGTCCGGGGCTTCAAGGCATGGAACCACTGTGCAGCTGATCCCTTTAGAGTACTGGGGAAGGCCAGGCACATCAACTTATCTATCGTAGTGACCAGTGCCATCTGCGCCTTATAGGTACGGATGTGGTCTACCGGACTTCCCGTGCCGTCGTATGAGCTAAGGTGCGGGGGCTTGAATTTTCGCGGAATAGGAAATTGTGTCACCCGGGCGGTATAGGGCGACTCTGTTTCTGTGTTCGTGAGGTCGTGACCGGACTTGCGGTTCAGCCTCTCGATCTGCTGCTGCAGCTGCTCGACCTGGGCCTTGACGTCATTACGCCCAATTCTCCTGTCCATGTCTGAGCGATAAGTGGGGTCAGACGACGAGGCTTCCTCCTCAAAGCGTGTTGACTTTGGGGATAATACCCGGCTATGGGTCCGGGAAAGCCTGTGTCTAAGATCTCCCTGGCTCAGAGCGGGAGGGTCGTCATTCGATTCCCGGGCTTTTCGTCCGGACTCTTCTCCCCTTGCAGCTCGCCGTCGGTAGATGATGATTCTGGCGTCCTCCACTCGGCGCGCTCGGCGAGGGATGTACCGAGGTCCTTTTTGCGAGCGCTTAGTAGCCTGGCTACGTTCTTGATCTGGTGGGGACACTGGAGCAGATCGGGCTTGTCTACGTGTCCGAGCGGTCCCTCGGTCAGGAACGCTCTTTTCGGGCTGCTTCTCCGACGAATGGCGCTTCTCGTGCTGGGCCACAAGCGCCTTTATCTGTTGTTGTGTCCGGAGCTGGCCCTCCAAGAGTTGCTCTAGCGCCGCCGTGACCTGTTCAGTGGTCATGGAGGTAGCCCGTGGCTCGATCTGCAAGTCTTCCTGACTGGTTGAATCGGCGGTTTTCTTACCCTTCTTTGGCGGCATGTTGATCAGTCAAAGATTTTTGTTGATAAGAAAACCGTGTCGTGTTCCCACAGACGGCGCCAAACTGATGATGCCTAAAATTGGTAAGAGTAATTTGGACAGAAAATAAAATCAAAGAAGGTTTGCGTGTGGTTCGGTCCCGTTAATGAGGTGACCTACGTCCACGGTTGCGTCAGCATTCTCTCACTAGCAGATCACCGGCGGGCTTGGTGAGCCAACAGGGATGGGCGGCACTACCAGTAATACCGGCCGGGTGTATGCGAGTAGGTGGTAAGTTCTCTAGTATGTGCTTGTATGCTTAGAGAAGTGATTGTTTTTTTTTCGATCCCCTTAGAGAGGATAGGTAGGCTCTTTTATAGATGCAAGAGTCCCCCTTTACATGGTAAGTTCGTTAGATTTAGGAAACCTAAATCTAATCACAATAGATTTATTCAAGCTTAGGAATGTTTCCTAGACGGTTTAGGAACCTGCTCATTCCGGCCTTAATAGAGTTCTGGTCACATATGGAAACTGCCCATAGAGTCCCACCCGAACTGCATCTCATGGAGAGCCGCCATACCCTGCTCCCGGGCTGCTCGATCATCCCGAGCGGTAATGTCCCGTGACTCTTAGGGCACGGGCCCCAGGCTCTCACCCCGACTTGTCCGGGCTTTTTTGCTGACATGGCAGTTGGGCTTAAGCAAGATATTTCTAGACGTATCATTTCTCATTAACCCCAATCAAACATTTCAAATTTCAATCAATTTAATTTCAGCAAACGACTCCTAGAATCATGCAAGCATATATGGCCATATCTCTACATCCTTATAATTCATCACTCATTATCACGTTTTTAAGTTAGGCCTAAGAATAAGCACCTTAATTAATCCTATCTAATAAATAGATTATTTTCAAAATAATTAAAATAATAAACGAAAGAAAGAGCATATTCATCCAAAACATGTATTCGAAAATTAGACAAAGGACTAATTTTTAAGAGTAATATTTGGGACACAATCTTCATATAACTTTCATGTAACCTCTCCAAAAGATGTGTCTATCTCTCTCCTGTGATGTCACTAGACCCCACAGTGACACAAGAAAGAGATAGACGCATCTTTTAGAGAGATTGTATGAAAATTGTATAAATGTTGTGTCCCAAGTATTACCCAATTTTTAAGTTATCCTAAATCAAGGGATCAATTCAATAACACCCAATTCAATTCGGATATAATCTATTTTAGGCGTTAAATAGAGCACTAATTAATAAAATAAAATAAGAGAGTATGTTAATAAGTAGTTACACACAGCAGCACCACCCACACATAACGACACAAACACCTCGCACACCCCGTCGACCCCGACAGACGACAGACATCGACGTACACAAATACACACACATCGACACACACACACAAAGCGACACACAAATCGGGACCCTTACCTGCGCCTGAGCTTGAAGGTTGCGACAGATCTTCTTTTTCAGAGCTGCGGTTCCTCAGATCTACAAAGATGGGGCTTGAAAGAGGTACGAATTTTCTTCTTCTTCTTCTTTCATCTTCTTCTTCTTCGTCTTCTCCCAAATATTGAAAAAAAATCGAGATGGTTTCCAAAAGACTGAAAATAATCAACGAAATCTGCTTCTCTTCTTTAAAGGGTTGAAAATAAGCATCGAAAATCTCTTCATCTACTAAATCTGAGTATGGCGATGGCCTACCTAGGGTTTTTTTTTTTTCTACTATTTGTTTTCTGAACCCCCAGTTTTGATCAAACTTTGTTTTTAAATTTTTTTTTTGGACAAAAAGTGCCCCGCCGCACCCCCAAAGTGTCACTCCCGCACCCAAACCGCACCCAAAAGCCACAAAGAACTCGGGAAGCACTTCGAAGAACTACCAGCCGCACCCGTGCCGCACCGGAACTGGGTGCGCACTAAGTGCCCCTGCGGCTTCATTTTTGAAGTGTCCGTGCATTATAGGGTGTATTTAACCGGACTAGGGGTGGGTATGGGATCAAGTTTTACGACTTGTCAGGTTCGGGCCGGGATGAGGGTGAATTTCCTTCATAATATGAGGATTCTCGTTAGGATTCTCTCTCTCTCTCTCTCTCTATATATATATATATGTATGTATGTGTGTGTGTGTGTGTCTCAGTGTGCGATTTTTGTGTGATTTTAATGTATTCAATTTGAGTTTTTATTGTGTTTAAGTGTATTCATGTATATCAGTGAACATTGGTCGGGGCGGGGCGGGAATGGGGATATTACTCTCGGGACGGGGCTGGGTTGGGGAAGGGGCTCATGTTACAGGGTGGGGTAGGGGTGGAGCCAAGATTTTGGTCGGGAGCCTAGTGTAAGTCAAGGGTGGAGTTAGAATTTTTCTATTGGGGTGCTGGGATTGGAGGGGGTGCATGTAGTGGCCAAGCTATATAGGCGTTTGGGGGCAGCTCCCCCGGAGCGATTTTTTTGGGTCAACTTATACATGATTATATGTATTGAATTTGTTTTATATCACCATTTTTTTTTATCTTAGGATTGTTAACTGATTGTAGCTTTTTAACCTTGTTAATAGCTCAAAATGCCAGCTCTCTCCACTATGATTATAGATTGTTAATAGCTCAATTTTAACTCACAACGACGTCCTAAATCTCTTTGAGTAATGCTATGTTTCCCAAATTTTGTATCTCAAATGTTTCCTGTATACATCTGGTAGTGGTACTAGCTTAAATAATTACGGAATTACTTCAACTTCCTACAACCAAAATCAAGTGGGCTAACTATCACATCATTCACATGTAGTTGGGAACCATTTGAGATACAAAAATGGGAAGCATAGCATAATTCAAACTATTTTTACACACCCAATTGGGGTAAAACATGCAATATGTGGGGGGAGGGGGTTCTATTCCTAAAAAGCCTAAATATTGTATATAAATTTATAGTTTTCAAAAGTTCAGGGGTGGGCCCAACCTGGCCTAAGCATGTCTCCGCCCCTGGGTGGGGGCAGGGTAGGGGGGGGCCCGCGCCATTATTAGTTCCTGAAAAGAGTTTTAAGGTAAAAAGCACTTGGCACCCTTAAAGTATGCACTGATTTGCACTTTGCATCCAGAACTTTGAATTTCAGGGATTTTGTCCTTAAACTCTTCACCGAGATGCAATGTAAACCTTCCGTCAAAAAATCTCATGGAATCACCACACATGAGTGGCACACAAGCATAGTTCAACGGCATTTCTGTGCAAATTTAAACAATTTCCTTCTTACATGACTTCATTTGTGGAGAGAATACACCACAGATTTGCCGCCAACAACCATCTGCATATATACATATGCATATGTTGACCAGAAAAGCAGAGGAAGGCAAAAAGTGGTGAAGACAAGACACTATGGAAGGAAAAAGTGAAGAAAACATGGGATTGCTTTTGAGAGACTGCTCTTGTGGAGAGAGAAGTCATTTGAAGAAGACGTCCTAGACATATTTGAACCTGGGGAGAAGATTTATCATTTATTGGCTGTGCAAAAAAGGGTAATTTATGCCTCTCATTGATTACTCTTAGCAATGTTTTTACAAATTTTTATCTCTACTTTCAATTTATGTATTGCAGGAAGATGGTGGGTGTGGTTCTTTTCAGTGGTATGATCCACCCATGTGCACTCGTTCAAAGAAAATCATTCCGGCACGATCCCTTTTCCTTTCTGACTTCCTTGTTGTGTAGCTTTCCCTTTTCCTTTTGCCTTGCTCTTTCTACCTCCCTTTTCCATTCTGTCTCCCTTCCTGGGCGATCCCTTCTTCTTGTTGCTCTTCTGCACCTCCTTTGGTTATGACCATGTTCACCACACTTTCCACATCTCATTGAGCTTCCAGTCCTCGTCAACTTGGTGCTTGAACTTGCTACGTCATCCACTTCCTTTCACCTGAACTTCTTGGGTCTTCCAGGTTGTTTACGGTACACAGGTGGTAATATTGTAGTAATACCAGTTTGTGGGCGCATTTTATATCCATTCATTGGATTGATAATGTGTTCATAACATTTCATGTATGTTTCCTTTTGTAATAGTAAACCAGTCTTCTGGAGTACCTGACATGTAGAAAGTGACTGAAACTCCATGACAAAATAGAATGCCTGTCAAGTCCCCCTCCTGCAACTACAACTGCTATCATCCAAATCCACAACATATTGATCTCCTTTAGAACACAAATTTGAAACTTGTTTGCCCCAGACCACGTTGGGATGCAACTCCACAATCCACCTTTTTATTTTATTTTATTATTATTATTATTTTTAAGGATCTTTTGGATGTTGGGACAAAGTGAGTTGTTAGCATCTATCCCCACTGCTGTAAGTAACTGCCCACCATGTGGTCCTTTTCAAAAAACAACCATCCAATCACAGGCCTACAACCTGCTGCAAACCCAGCCTTACAAGCCCCAAGACACATACAGCCTATCAAACCATACACAGGTGCTTCTCTTGACTGATTGCATAAAACCCTTGTTACAATCATCCTTCAATTCGAATTCAACACTGTCGTGCGATCAATTTTGTACGAGATCAATGTTATTCAAAGCCCTAATTTGATTTGCCACTTTTTTTTTCTTCTTCCCAATTGCTTTCGATCTCTTGTTTGGGATGAAAGTATGTCGGTTAATTAGAGATAAACCCTATTATAGGTGGATTGGGAAGGAATGATGTAAAAGGACATAAATGCCATTAAACTATGCTTGTGTGCCACTCACATGAGGTGATTCCGTGAGACGTGAGATTTTTTGACGGATCGATACGGAAGGTTCACATTGCATCTCAGTGAAGAGTTTAAGAACAAAATTACCGAAATTGAAAGTTCAGGGTGCAGAGTGCAAATCGGTGCATACTTTAAGGGCGCAAAGTGATTTTTACTCTTTTAAGTTTTAATAATTGGTTGATGCATCTGAACTCGGTTAAAGTTTACAAATTTGGTAGTTTTTCTTTGTTGTATTCTTTAGGTATTGTTTTACAATGTGAGTTGTAACCTCTAGAGATTGAGTTGCGGACAATTTTTTTAAGTATAACATTGGGAACTATATTGTGGCGTTGTTGGGTTTAATTGGAAATGATGCCTATGTATACCCTCCTAGTTATTTCCCAAAAACCTTTTCTATTTAATTCCCTAATTATTTGTACGTAGTGGTTTGAATTTTTATTATACATATACATACATATATATATATGTACACTCTCTTGTTTGATTAATCTTGTTGTTCTACATGAATATTTTGGTTATTAGCTATGAGGTTAAGGGAGCATCAAGAAAGAGCAATGCAAGAACTTTTGATGAAGCGCCAAGCCGCTGCCCTTGCGGTGCCCACTAATGAAATGGATGTGCGGGCCCGTCTCCGCCGTCTCGGTGAACCCATAACCCTTTCCGGTGAACGAGAGATGGAAAGACGAGACCGTCTGCGAATGCTCATGGTGAAGCTGCATTCTGAAGGACAGTTGGAGAAGCTGCATCAGGAGGAAGAAGCCTCTCCCTCTGCAACAATGGAGGGAGGTGATGAAGAAATGGTTCAGTACCCCTTCTATACCGAAGGTTCCAAACCTCTATTGGATGCTTGTGTAGATATTTCTAAGTATTCGATCGGTAGGGCGGCTTTGCGTCTTCAGCGTGCTCGGAGAAAAAGAGACGATCCGGATGAGGATTTGGATGCAGAAATGGATTGGGCTTTAAAGCAGGCGGGAAGCTTGGCCCTTGATTCAAGTGAAACTGGAGATGATAGGCCACTTTCAGGATGTTCCTTTTCACATGATGGAAAGATGCTTGCCACCTGGTACTCTCTCTCCTCTCTGTTTGTGTGTGTGCGTGTGTGGTGTGCTTTCTCTGCGATGACTTCCTTGCTTTGACAAGGAGACCAATGTGTCTTCTGCATGTTATTGTCGTTATATTAATGTACTCTGAGGCTTTGTTTGGTTTGCAGATTTAGACGACAAAAAGGAAAGGAAAAAAATGACTAGGAATTTTTGCTTGCTGTTTTTCTTGTAGTGTTTTCCTCCACGCTTAAATAACATTAAAAACAATAAAGAGATTCAAAATATTATAGGAACTCAAGAAAAGAGGAGAGGAGGCGACTCGCAAAATTCAAAACCTTTAATTTATTTTACCATATATTATTTTCCCTACTATTTTCTTCACTGTTTGTTTATTAACCAGATTAAGTTAAGTGTTTTCCTTATCTTTTTGTATTCAGTAAATCCATGAACCAATCAAAGCATGACCTTTGCTCTGTGATAATATTGGGGCATATTCTCCAATCTCCATCACAAAAGAAAACAGCAATAGATGTTGAAGAGGTTATTTCTTTTTCCCTTTGTTTTACTATTAGTCTGCAAGTTTTCTATAAAAAAATAGTGTGTTTCATGATGAAATATTTTCATTTTCGTTAAAGATTAGAGCAGATTCTTCATTTACTGCATGGAGAGAACTAACATTAAAGCCATATGAGAAGTCAACAAGAATATACTAAACTTATGGAGTACTATGACTTGACAAGTTTTATGGCATTGAAGAAGTCTCTCTTATTATGTATCTCGTTTATATAAAGTTCTTAATTTTTTAAATATTTTTTCTAGTTCCTTGAGCGGAGTTGCAAAGTTGTGGAGCATGCCTCAAGTAAAAAAGGTTTCTACTTTAATGGGGCATACAGAACGTGCAACGGATGTTACATTTTCTCCTACAGACAACTATTTAGCTACTGCCTCTGCTGATAGAACAGCAAGATTATGGAACACTGAGGGGTATCTTCTCAAGACATTTGAGGGCCATTTGGATCGTCTTGCCCGAATTGCATTCCATCCTTCGGGGAGGTATTTGGGCACAGCTAGCTTTGACAAGACTTGGAGATTGTGGGATATATCTACTGGTGTAGAGTTGCTTCTTCAAGAAGGGCATATTAGCAGTGTGTATGGGATTTCTTTTCACCACGATGGATCTTTAGCGGCATCGTGTGGTCTAGATGCACTCGCTCGTGTGTGGGACCTTCGGTATGGCAAAAGTATTCTTGCGTTGGAAGGGCATGTAAAGCCGGTGAGACTCGAAACTTTTCTTCATGATATTATGATTTCTTTGTGTATACCGGTCAAAAAATGATGTCTTTTTCTTTTTCAATTGCTTTTGGGTTGCAGAACTTATTAGTAATTAACACAAAATTAGCGCGCATTGGGGTTAGCCTTTAAAATAATCAATTGTCGGAATTGGATATATATATATATATATTTTAAAAGCCTATTTTTTATTTAGCTTTAAAAAGGAATTAGATTTTTTTTAAAAGGCTATGAAAATACTAATCCAAATGGTCATAGCTTTATAAAACAATCACTCATAGCAGTGATTGTTGGATCCTTAAAAAGCTATTCTGAACGGGTTCTTAGTTATCTGTTTTCTTTGTCCCAGCTTCTTGGTGTTAGTTTCTCTCCCAATGGGTATCATTTAGCCACCGGTGGTGGAGACAATACTTGCCGAATTTGGGATTTGAGAAAGAGAAAATCGTTGTACGTTATACCGGCTCACTCAAATCTCGTTTCTCAAGTCAAATTCGAGCCTCAAGAGGGTTACTTTTTGGTCACTGCTTCATATGATATGACTGCAAAGGTAATTAGTCCCTTTTGCCATTATTTTCTCGTGAGGCATTTAAATTTTTATTACATGCACGTAAATGTATCAATGATAATTTGATCTATTTATGGTAGGTTTGGTCAGCTAAAGATTTTAAGCCTATCAAGACACTCTCCGGTCATGAAGCAAAAGTTACATCATTGGATTTAGTAGAAGGTGAGTTTGATACATATTTATTAGTGTATCAGGGAAAATATGAATATTTTGTTTCTCCATTATTATGCATCATTTGTGACGAAGGGCCATTCTATCTTGACAAGTCTTAATTGTAGATTGATCCTAGTACTAGTTGGCATCTCCAATTTATCTTGCTATGTATTTTTACTAATTTCATGTTGTGTGATGCGTCTGATTTTTGTAATAAGAACTAAATACATTTGATATCTGAAATATATCAAATATCCTAAATTAGAAATTGCATACTAAAAAAAAAAGTTGTTTTGTGTCCATATTACTAGGTGGTCTAATTGTACCATATTTTGTCCATGGAGGCAAATCTTTGTTACATGTTGTCGGTTACGTGGTGGGTGTGGTTTTTCACGTATATATTTCTTTCACAAATTGTGCAAAATGATTTTGAGATCTGTAGGATGTTTATCTATTTTATGTTTTTCGTTTTCTCGTATAGGTGCTCCTCCATTGGCACTTGATAATTGACTACTGTTTTATTTTTCGGTGGCAGATGGACAGTGTGTTGCTACTGTTTCACACGATCGGACTATCAAGCTATGGTCAAGCAGAAACAATGGAAAGGGAAGAGAAATGGACATTGACTAAATTACGTTTGAATTCACCATGGCATTGGTTAGATACGATGTAACGTTGGTGGCTCCTCTATTTGTAGATACTGCATCGTCATGTCGTTTAATTTTGTTTAGGGAACCCAAAAGCACATGATTCTTCAAGCTTAAAATTTCTACTCTAGGTGTCGATTTTCACCAACAAATATTAATACCTCTTTTTATGATGAGTGAAAGAATTATGACTACTAGTGGCAGGTTCGTAGTTTTTTTCTTACTCTGTATATTTTGATAGTTTTTTTTTATTTTTTATTTTTATTTATTTTTTTTAGGAGGTATATTTTGATAGTTTTTAACCAATTATATTTCAAGAAATGGCCAAACTTGAAAAGTGCAGTAAACTCTAGCTTTTGGAAGTTATGTTGTTTCCTTCTACCACCCTCTTGGTTAAGAAATGGAGTCATGTTATTCTTTTCCTTTTTGTTTTGACCATTTTATCTTTTTGATAGGCAACGGGGCGTCTTCAAGATAGTTTGGTTTGAATACCCCTGGGCTTCGACGCTGCTAGTGTCCCGACATTTTGTTTCGAAAATGCGGAGTAGTCAGGAATAGAAACTGATACACCCAAATTATGGGCAGTTTTCTACTCCAGTTAGAAGACTAATGGAAAGTGCAACTGTTTCCTAATCCAATTAAGAAACCCCCACAATTAATGTCAATCAATCCTAATACAATTAGGAAACTTACTTGATTGGTGTCAATCACACCCTAATAGGATTATATTTCCTTATCCATGTATGAGTAGGTCTCTTACATCTATAAAAGAGACCTCTCACCCCTCATGAAGGGGACGGCCAACTCTTTAGTCTACACAGCACCTCTACAAAATTCACCATTATATGCGTACAACCGGCCGGTATTACTGGTAGTGCCGCCCATCTTTGTTGGCTCACCAGGCCCGCCGGTGATCTGCTAGTGAACGTGCTCAGACACACCCGTGGACGTAGGTACCTTCATTAACAGGGCCGAACCACATACAAAAAATAGTCTCTCTCTCCCTCTCTCCTAAATTGCTCTCCTTTACTCTTACCAATTTTTGGCATCATCAGCTTGGCGCCGTCTGTGGGAAACGACAATTCTTCTCATCAACAAATTCTTGACTGATCAGTATGCCACCAAGGAAGGGTAAGAAGGCTGCGCAGCAGTCCGACCGGGATGTTCCTTCGGCCCCGGCGTCGATTGCAGCAATCCTGACATCTGAGCAAATCACCGCAACCCTCACACAACTCTTGGAGGGCCAGCGTCAAATACAGCAACAGATCGAAGCCCTGCTAGCCCAGCAAAGCAATCCTCCAGTGGCCGGGAAACGACCCGGGAACGTTGCGTACGGTCGAGAACCGATCTTGACCAGACAACGGGCCCGAGCCAACCCGTCTCGTGTTGAGGATGTCAAAGACGTCAGCAGTGGGCTTGCTGCCCGAGGGGAAAGGCGGGAGCATAGGGCCCGGGAATCAGTCTTGGGTCACTCGGTCAAGAGCCGAGTCGTCCCTAAGCGAGCGGTTACCCGGAGTCATAGCCGAGCCCCATCCCAGAGTACAGGCACCCCACCATGAAGAAGAAGCCTCTTCCACCAACTCGACCAGTTCCTCCGATACCGGTCGGGAAGGAGTGGAAGCCCGAATCAAGTACTTACAGAAGCAGATCGACGGAGTGGCCAAAAAGCTTGGTCAAAACCGTGTTCCGAATCAAGCCAATACCGAGATAGAGTCACCATTCTCCAGCCAGATCATGAAGTTCTCTATCCCGCGCAAATTCAAGCAACCTCGGCTAGATTCATACCACGGCTCGGGAAGCCCGGTCGACCACGTCCGGACCTACAAGGTTCAGATGGCCCTAGCCACCAACTCCGATGAATTACACTGCCTAGCCTTCCCCAGCACTTTGAAAGGCCCGGCCATGCAGTGGTTCTACTCCTTGGAGCCCCGATCGGTCTGCAGTTTCAAACAACTCAGCAAGCAATTCATCAACCAGTTCGCCGGTATGCATGAGCGGCCAAAGCCAGATATGCAGCTACTAACAGTCAGACAACGGAATAATGAGTCCCTCAAGGAGTTCACCGACCGGTTCAACCAACAGAAGCTTCAAATCCGCAATCTGAACGAGACAATTGCCATCCTAGCCTTCTGCTCGGGAGTTCAACACACCAAGTGCGCCGTGTCGTTCCACAAAAACCGACCGGAAACTTTGGTTGAACTCTCTGAGAGGGTTGGAAAATACATCGACACTGAAGAGTTTCTGAAGACCAAATGCACCGGGCAAGAAAGCAACGAGTCTTCCAGAAGTAAGCGAAAGCGAGATCAGCTCGGGAGTTCTGACAGTTCTTCCAGTTCACAGCGGTCTGAGTCCGGCAATCCCGACCCGACCACCGGTTCACAGCAGTCCGGGTCAGTTAGCCCCGACCGGACCTCCATCTCACAACAGGCATGGTTCGACAGTCCTGACCCGACCTCCAGTTCACATCGGTCAGGATCAAGCAGTTCCGGCTTTGCCTCCAGCACATAAAAATCAGAGCCCGATGATCGTGATCCGACACCCTGTCTCCATCATTCTAGATGAGCCCGACTACAGTGGTATTTGCCTGATCACTACGTGAGGCTCCACCGATTCTCAGAGAGCTCATCCAAAGATCTCGGGCTTAACCCCGAGGCAGTTAAAAAGACCTCGGGCCTAACCCTGAGGCATAAAAAGACCTCGAGCTCCGAACTCAGGCACTAAAAGACCTCGGGCTCCGAACCCAGGCACCAAAGACCTCGGGGTCACGCCCGAGGCACCGGCTTCGCTTAGGTCCAACCGACGATGGACGCAAACCTCCTAGGTGGCTGATGATGGCAAGCTTCAAAAGACCCTGCAACCACCATGTTCCAGGTCGGTTACCTACAGATCATAGCCTCTTTAAGACCTTCGTCTTAGCGAAAGCTTGGGGGGCAAGATGGCGTAGTGAACTAAACAGGTAATCACACCGGGTATTTACAGGCCTCGCGGATAACTAAGTCAAAATCTTGGACAACCCGAGCACCTACAGTACTCAGAGGCATTAACTCCTCTTAGGTCTAGACCGACGATAGAGGTGACTAAAATCTCTTAGGTTGGCCGACGATAAATGAGCAAAAGGACCCTAAAGCAACGTGATTTAGGTCGGCTCCACCAACATGGTCAAGCTCTTCTCCCAACAGTCTTGACGAAGGCTAACTGGGCGGAAGACAACCATCCTGGGGAGCTATCAATAAAAAGGACCCTAGAGCAATACGCTTTAGGTCAGCTTTTCCAACATGGTAAAATCTTTCTACCCACAGCCTTGACGAAGGTTTACGGGCAGAAGATAACCATCCTGGGAGCTAACTCAAGCAAAAAAGACTCCGAAGTAGGCCGAGTCTCAACTCTCGGTCACTTCCCGAGCATTCAAAGACTCCGAATTAGGCCGGGTCTCAACTCCCGGTCAGTTCCCGAGCACCTAAAGGTCCCGAGCTAGGCAGGGTCTCGACTCTCAGCCAGTTCCCGAGTACTCACCAGGCTCAGAAGCCCCGAGACAGCTTCCTCAAGCACTCAGACAGTGGCAAGTGGCATCAACTAATTTCCAAACTTGCCCCGATATAGCATCTGGCCAATCTTGGAAATGGGGGGCAGCTGATACACCCAAATTATGGGCAGTTTCCTACTCCAGCTAGAAGACTAATGGAAAGTGCAACTGTTTCCTAATCCAAT
Source organism: Hydrangea macrophylla (assembly GCA_033977485.1). NCBI lineage: Eukaryota > Viridiplantae > Streptophyta > Magnoliopsida > Cornales > Hydrangeaceae > Hydrangea > Hydrangea macrophylla. The sequence goes on from CM066987.1 coordinate 59,632,343, forward strand.
TAAGAAACCCCCACAATTAATGTCAATCAATCCTAATACAATTAGGAAACTTACTTGATTGGTGTCAATCACACCCTAATAGGATTATATTTCCTTATCCATGTATGAGTAGGTCTCTTACATCTATAAAAGAGACCTCTCACCCCTCATGAAGGGGACGGCCAACTCTTTAGTCTACACAGCACCTCTACAAAATTCACCATTATATGCGTACACCCGGCCGGTATTACTGGTAGTGCCGCCCATCTTTGTTGGCTCACCAGGCCCGCCGGTGATCTGCTAGTGAACGTGCTCAGACACACCCGTGGACGTAGGTACCTTCATTAACAGGGCCGAACCACATACAAAAAATAGTCTCTCTCTCCCTCTCTCCTAAATTGCTCTACTTTACTCTTACCAATTTTTGGCATCATCAGAAACTAAACACTACTTGAAGAAAATGTAAGGCTAATCCATGTAGGTGAACAAATATGCTAAGACTTAGTTTGACCCTCACGTGGCTTTTTAAATGTAGCTTATGAACTTTGTTTTTAAGTTATTTGACAATTTTGTATAAGTGACACATTATTTTAAAAAAAATATATATCATGAAATCAAAAGGTAACCGTGAGCATTTAAAAGCTCCATTCTAGAGCTTTTAAAAGCTCTCACAATAAGTCGAAGTTCAATATTTGTAAAGTTCATAAACTAGTCATGTACATTACATGTAAACATGTCATGTACATTGCTTAAAATAAATAAAATAACAACTTAACGCAAGTTTCATCAAGCTCAAATTGTATTGAATTGTGATTTGTATCGGGTCTTAAGAAACATATTGAATTGTGAAGGGGTTATATGAAACTCAAATCAACTCGTGAATCGACCAATACTTGAAGACTTTCCATCAGGATATTATTTTTGACTAGAGTCATGTTTATTAGCACAACTGTTGTGTACTTGAAGACTTTCCATCAGGATATTATTTTTGACTGGAGTCATGTTTATTAGGACAACTGTTGTGAATTTAAATGTCTTCTCTTTTCTTTATGCAGAAGAGTAGTGCTGAATTTGAACTTTCTTGGTTGAGATTTCGTAGGGGCATATAGAATTGGTTTTGAGGTAAGTGGTCCTTCACCATGTCTCTCGTCCCATGTATCGGAGTTATCTGTTTATATCTTTTTTCACTTCTTACAACCTCAAATTACTATATGTTATAATTTGGTGTCAAATTGTTGTAATTTTGAAAATCATTTGACTTTTTGAAAACTCATTTTACTTGTAAAAACTACCATTTTATGAATGAAATAACATTTTAACACTCAAGTACAATATTTTAGCACAAAAAATACTAGTATGTGTGATACATTCTAAATCACTGACATGTCTTTCCCTTTCGTTTGTTTCTCAGTTATCTTCACTCTCTCTGAGTCATTCTTTGCTTTGCTTGATTTCATATTTGATTGCTTCCACTTTTTATTTTCACCATCTCAGGAATCACTTTGCTTCATTATTCCTTTACCCTTTTTTTTTAATAATTATTTTTATTGTTTTTATTATTATTTTTTTTAATCCTTCGACCCTTTGCTGGCCGATGGCAGCAATCAAATGAGGTAAGTATTTTCATTTGAGTTGCTTAAAGTACTTGATTTTTGGTGAATTTTTTTTAAAAAATTATATAATATATATACATATATATATATATATATATTATTTTTGGGTTTTTGATTTGTAGACTTAGACTTGTAGTTGATTGTTGATCCCTAGTGATTTTTAGATTTTTTTGATTGTGTGTTTTTTTTGAGTCAATTAGGACATTTTATTATAAATATGTTGGTTTAAAGACAACTAAAAAAAATACGTTAGATTTAAGTTCCTTAATTTTTTTGTAGAAATATACAATTTGGTCCCTAAATATGGCCATTAATAGCAATTGATCCTAACTTGATTTGGTGTACATAAATTAATCCTTAATTTGCAATAGAAATCAATAATTAGTCCCTATTCTTAAATGGTTAGTATAAATCTGGACCATTATACCCTTGACATACATATAAATATATATACAGTTATATATATATACAAAGATTCTCTAAAGAGGACTCCCTCTCTTTATTAAAGAGAGGGCTTTTGTTTTAACCGTCAGATCATGTTTTCATTAAAGGCAGTGCTGTCATTTCACAGTTTTTAAATACGATCTGACGGTCAAAACAGAATCCCTCTCTTTAATAAAAAGAGGTCGCCATTCTTAGAGCCTGACTGTATATATATATATATATATATACAGTTATGGAAAACATGTTTTTAGGAAATAATAGATAAGGGAATTAATATCCCAAAAATCAAGGGATTTTGGTTATTAACAATGCAATGTGAGAATTTCTCACTTTTTTTTTCCTTTGTATATTCCGAAAACTTCCAAAATTGTGTTATATGCAGTTTTGGGAAACATACTTTTAGGAGATCATGTATAAGGGAATTAATATTCCTAAAATTAGGGATTTTTGATTTTACAGAATGATGTGAGAATTTCTCACTTTTTTGTGCAAATTTCTCACTAACTTCATTTACATAACATATGATCTATTGATTCCAGTCTATGCAAGTGAGAAATTTCTCACTAATTTAATCTACATACGATGTGGAAAAGCATAATCGTAGTAAATCAAATTTTCTATAACAAAATATAAGAAGCATAAATCAAACTGCAAGAAACTTCTCACTAGTTTTTATTGATTTTCAATATGCTTTTGAATAATTTCTTACTGAATTAATATCCCTAAAATCAAGAGATTTTGGATTTAACAAAGTAATGTGATAATCTCTCTCTCTCTCTCTCTCTCTCTCTCTCTCTGTGTGTGTGTGTGTGTGTGTGTGTGTGTGTGTGTGTGTGTGTGTTTATACTGCTTTGTATATTAAAAAAACTTCCAAAATTGTGTTGTATGCAGTTTTGAGAAACGTATTTTTAGGAGATCATGGATAATGGAATTAATATCCCTATAATCAAGGGATTTTCGGTTTAACAAAGTGATGTGGGAATTTCTCATTTTTTTGTGAGAAATTTCTCACTAATTTCATTTACATAACACATTATCTATTGATTACAGTCTATACAAGTGAAAAAATTCTCACTAATTTAATCTACATACAATGAGGAAGTAATTTCTTACAGCCTATATAAGTGAGAAATTTCTCACTAATTTCACTACATAACAAATGAGCAATTTATTACAACCTATAAAAGTGAGAAATTTCTTACTAACTTCATGTACATAACAAGTGAGGAATTTCTTACAGTCTACACAATAAGGAGATCATCATCAATACTATATGTATGTATACAAACGGTCCGAATCTTAAGCGGACCTTTAAAACCGAGCCTAAAGAAATCTCAAAAGTGAGAAATTTTTTTTTTTGTTGGTAAAAGTGAGAAATTTTTTAAAAAATGATAAATTCACACATTTTTGTGAGAATTTTTCACTTTTTACATAGTTCAGACTGTGTATACAAATTCATTGAAGTGAGTAAATCTATGGCACAACCATCGATGAATGCATCAAATCCATGAGCCATTTCAGAGTGATCGTCTTTTGTATCGTCTCGCGATCGGTTGATTTTGTTGATGATAGGTTGCAAATTTGAAACTTTGCTTTTCACTCGCATTTCCGAGAACAAAGATGAAATCGAATTTTCGCGCCTAAAACGATTCAATTCCTGTAAGATATTTTGATTTTTTTTTCTCACGAACTAGTGAGTAATTTATCCACAGAGTGGTCACCGACGGAGAGGGGTGGTCGTAGATGGTGGTGCATGGTTGATTTAGGTGAAGGGAGGTAGAGAGGGGAGGAGGAGAAAGGTGGTGTGGGTGGTCGCCGATGGCGGTGGAGGAGATGCTACCCCCTCTCTCTTCTTTCCCCTTCTCTGTTTTCATCTCTCTCTCTCTCTCTCTCTCTCTCTCTCTCTCTCTCTCTCTCTCTCTCTCTCTATATATATATATATATATAGACAGTCCGGCTCTTAAGTTACCTTAAAAAACGGACTGTGCAAAAAGTGAGAATTTCTCACAAAAAAGTGAAAAGCGTGTTAAAAGTGATAAATTTCCTGATTTGAATTCAAAACCCAGATTTTATGTGGATATATATATATACGAGGACAGTTTTGTCCTTAAAAATACTATAGAGATCTATTTCTAGATTTATTTGAAAAAGGGGCATATTTCTAATTAGATGTATATATTAGGACTATATATTAAATTACCCTTTTTTTTTTTATCTGAATAGCTCACCACATGTGGGCCACAACACGTGGTAGCATTCTAACCAAATACGTGAGTTGCTACACGTGTTAGCGAGCTAGTGACCAAAGAGTTATGATTTGATGTTGCTTTATGTGAGTGTTTGTACCAGATAAAATCCCATTCGAAATTATTTTAAAAATTTTAAATCTTCGTAACTTTTGATCCACAGCTCTATTTTTCGCGAAATTTATATTATTGGAATCGTGTTAGTGAGAGCTACAAAACTAGTACTACGGTTGATATGTTTTGAGGAATTTTTTTTTTTTTACATGCGTTGACAGCCTTGTTCGTGAAAAGTGTTAAAATTTCATCACAATTTGGAGCACATTTTAAAACAATGATGTGGTTTCACCACATTTCCAAAGTGGTGAAATTTAACCACTGTTTTACCATTGTTTTGAGCATATTTTAAAAAAAGTGGTGAAATATCACCACTTTTGATTCTGGGTGTCAAACTTGTGAACTTCATGAAATTTCTATACATTTAAAGGGGTGAATTTCATCAGTGTTTTGAGAAACAAAACTGTCAAGGCATGTAAAAAATTTGAGTTTTTTTTTCTTCTTAGGTGCTTCTTTTCTTTGAGAAAATCCCTTCAGTTACAAGACTTTGTCACTAACACATGCATTTTCAAGTATTGATCAAAGGACAAAGAAAACATTAAAACAAGCCAAATTGGGTACAATGTGAATGAAACATAAAAAAATAATTGAGAAAATCTTTAACTCGAGAACACCATTACTGTTTTGATAGAGTTTGGGATGAACCCATTTGAGAATGGGAAGGAGAGAGATGGTTTTTTTTTGTGATTCATGGAATGGTCCAGAGGAATATAATTCATGGGGGATGAGATTAGAGGAACATTTGGTTTGAAGGAAAGTAGGAACTAGGAATATATGGTGGTACTTGTTGCAGAAAGCTATATTGGATTGAATCTGCCCATTTTTCAATTCGGCTTTCATTTTTCTAACTTTCTTGCAAAAATCATTGCTAACAAAAATCTCACCACTTTTTAAAAATTCATCACTAAGTTTGGTGAAATTTCACCACTTTAAACAGAGTATAATCACTAAAAACGAAAAAAATATCATTATTGATAAAAATCTCACCACTTTGAAAAGGGGTATAAGGACAAATGAAAAAAAAAAAAAAAAAAACATAATTGATAAAAATCTCACAAGTTTTTAAAATTTCACCACTCTTTAAAGTTTGGTGAAATTTCACCGCTTTAAACAAGGGTATAATCGTTTTAAACAAAGAAAAATTATTATTGATAAAAATCCCGTCACTTTTTACAATTTCACCACCTTAAAATATGTTATGAAATTTCAGAAGGAAGTGGCGATCGGTGGTGTTGATGGCGGTTGGTGGTGGTAGAAATGGCTATTGTTGAAATTTCAACTCTAAAAAACACAAATTTCACTGCATTCAAAAGTGATAAAATTTCACTCACTGTTTTGGGCACATTTTAAAACTATGGTGAAATTTTACGACATCTACTAGATCTTAAAACTTGTGTAATTTACGAAATTCTTCACCACAATCATAAATATCACTATCTTGGTAGACAAAATTTCTCCATGTTTAAAAGTGGTGAAATTTTACCACTATTTTAAGCACATTTTAAAAGAGTGTTAAAAATCTCACCACTTTAATAAAATACAAAACTTCACCACATTCAAGATTAGCTGCCGAGAATAATTTAGAAAATAGTGAAAGGATTTATACCAAAAACTAAAAATGTGTCTTAAACTAACCAACCAAAATAGTAAAATGTTTTACAAACCAACTCGTTCACAACTTCACATAACCAACAAAGAAACCAAACAAATATATCACTGTAAGTCCCCTCACATGTCATTTGGAATTTAAATTTGGGATAAAAATTTTAAAAATGTAGTATTTACAGTTTACTGCAAACAAAACAACAAATACTCACGACTCACAAGTCAACAAAGGTGCTTTAAACTGACAAGCATGGCGCAACCCACGTGCTTGAATGTGTGGAAAAGTGGACAAAATATTCAAAATTTTGCACAGCTAAGAGCGTCACAATGGGAAGGTTATAGGATAACTTTAGAGAATTTACGTTAAAGACATTAACAACGTTGTTGTTTGTGCTATTGAATAAGATTATAAAATTTAAGAAAATTTAACTTTGTGGTACCACTAAGTTACGCTAATATAGGAAGAAACGGCACAAGATGTGCCGCCCTCATTCCAAACGGCATATGAAATGCCGCCCCCTTGAAAACGGCACAAGATGTGCCGCCCAGAATCACACGGCACTTGGAATATACGGCACATGATGTGCCGCCCCATATTCCCCCACTGCTAAAGGCCTTCTCTCCTGTACAATAACTTAGCCTAAGTTTTCTTAAGTTTCACGAATCCTCTGTAGATGCTCTAAAAGACTTTCTCAAACTTGAGTTAAAATCCCCTACAACGCGCACACAAGCACGTGAGGGATACCCATCTTCTGCAACTGCATCTTCATCCTTTGGTATTCTTCATCAGCTAAAACAACACCACTACCTCATCGTCTTCAGCTCCACGACACGACCAAACCAGCCCCACCCTATTCATCTGATAATCATATTCGTCTATATAATCATATTCTATCTGATGTATCAAGTATTGGAGATGCCCCATCAATTCATCATCATCTCCACCCACTTCCTCTAGATCATCATCCAAGTCAATTACGACTATATTATTTATTTATTTGTACTTTTCCTTTTCATTTAATGCTTCAATCCCAATTTTTGCAAAACTATCAAGAGGCCCAATACCAAATTGTAAAGCATATGTTCAACAAGAACATTAGGTGAAGCCCAAAAGGGCCAAATCCATGAAGTTGAGCAGTGTATCTTGGTCCTAATCTCATCCTCATCCTCACACGAACCAATACTAGTCCAAAATTATTCATCTCCCAGGATTTTCTAGCAAGCCAAACACCAACTTTGCCCCCTTTTGCTTCTGAATATCTATCAATAGCATTATTCACACACACAATAGCCATGGCTTCATTGGGAAATTCATCATCAAGCAGCCTCGAATCGACTCCGTAACAGTCTTCTCCAGTCGCGGCGGTCTTTTCTCCGATCTAGATCTCTGACGCGTTCGCGTTCTCTCTCTATCTTCAACTGGGTACATACACCATAGGGGTAGAGTTGTCACTATTTAACACTATGTGTGAGAGTTTAGGAGAGAAAAGAAAAGAAGATAAAGTCATAAGTGAGGAGAGAAAATAAAACAAGAGAAATGATGATAGTTTCTTTCATGTTGTTTGAGAGTTTAGGAGTGAAAAGAAAGTTACTTTCTTTCCTTTTGTTTGGGAGTTGCAAAGAAAAGCAACGAAAAAAATAAAAAATTACCATTTTATCCGTCAATTGCACATTTTTGTTTTTGCAAAGAAATGATGAGAGATACCAATAAAGAAGAGCCGGATAGTACCCATAAACTTGCGGGAGATTAGTTTGTGACTAACGTGAGGTTTTTTTTTTTTTGCAGCAGTTGTGACTGACGTAAGTAACACTGTATTATATTAGCCCTAGGACTTGGATGGAATTAAATTTGTTAAAAATTAAATAAAGGGTGTTATGGATATTAATAAAAAATCATTAATCCTCACTTTCTTTTCTCTCCATTTTTTCCCAATTTGGAGAGAAAGAAATAGAAAGAAAGTGGGAGTTATTTTTCTCTCATTTTCTCTCCCTTTCTCTCCTCACTAAAACTCCCAAACGAAAGAAAGTGAGAGAAAGTGAGATACTTTCTCTTCTTTTCTCCCATTTTAAAACTCCCAAACATAGTGTAAAAGATAAATGAAACTAGCGGACCTTAATTATCTAGTTACTCTAATCAGGGACTTAAATTAAAGTAAAAATAATTAGTTACACTTAAATCACTATATTTCCCTAATTACCCCACCCCCTCCCCCCCCCCCTCCCCGTCCTGATATCTTTTATGGGAAGGTTATTTGTAGATGGTTTTTGGTTGCCCGCAAAGGTATTTATGTTTTTGTAGTAGTCTTCTGCTCAGGAGTTCAACATACCAAGTGTGCCACGTCGTTTCAACGAAACTGACCGGCAACCTCGGTTGAACTCGCAGAGAGGGTTGGAAAATACATTGACACTGAAAATTTTCTAAAGATCAAAGACCCCGGGCAAGAAAGCAACGAGCCTACAAGAAGTAAGCGGAAGTGGGATCATGTCACGCCCCGGAACGGCAAAAATAGAGAAAAATAAATTTCCTTTTTGGGTCCAAAGGCAGCGACGGGTGAAGTCACATGATTGTCCACACCACGCAGTACTAAGCAACAAGAAGTAATAGTGTAACAAGAATGAAGTCTAGGTTCTGATCACAACGTAACATAAGTCAACAGAAGTTACTAACTATTACATATCAGAGTCTCGAATTAAATATAAGGCAGCGGAAGTACAAATGCCAAGGCAACATATGCCTGACTACAAAAAGATTCTAAAACGGCAAAGATAATTAACTACAACTCTAGTCTAGTCTTCAGTTGGCATAAGGGTAGTCCTCGGCGTAGTAGTCTTCTTCGGTCTGACCTCCGTCGGGGAAATTCTCCACAGGAACTCCGTCAACGGCATAGTAGTCTTCTTCTGCAGGCCCTTCACCTGTATAGTCATAACCAGGATGCGATAGAACGTAGAAATGTCCAGCGGCATAAACGCCGTCAGCTTAATGAAAGCTGAGTGAGTTAAATACTAACATGGTATCGACTATTGATATTATTACAAGTTATAAACCGTAGTCAAATTGGAATTCAGTAAGGGTAACTCCTTTAATCAAACCAATGATCCGATTACTGACGTTATACTCATTATAAGACCGATAACGCGTCTTGATAGGGGAACAGACTCGACAGTAGTTCAACTCTATAACGCACCATTGCTCATCCACCGCTTTTAAGAACATATGCACAGTTCACCGCATGTCATGGATACCACGTTAGTCCATCCCCCGCTTTTAAGAACATATGCACAGTCCACCGCATGTCAGGGATATAACGCTTTAAACAACAGTACATCATTCTATGCCACGACTTAGCGACGTCTACCAGTGATCACGGTCCACCGCATGTCATAGACACCTTCGTCTGTCTACCGCTTTTAAGAACATATGATTAGATCATCTGGCTATCTTAGGGCAATTGGTCCGGTTCACCGCAAGTTATAGACACCTTCGTCTGTCTACCGCTTTTAAGAACATATGATCGACCAAAGTCCGCCCACGTAAGGTTCCCGAATCTTAGCAAACCTACTTAAGTTCAACTCTATCACCGATACATGACAATCCCAATGTGGCCCGACTACTCTGAATGAAATGAACGTTGACTCCAAGGGTTCACGACCATTCCGTTATCTAACACTATAAACATTATCCGTTAATCTTGTTGTTACTACGACCCTACGCTGCATTAATTCATTATCATGTCTGTATTTCAATAGTAAAGCATGCTGGGAAGTACTGAACAATAAATAAACAACTAAACAGTTATTACATTATCTAAACAAGTACAACAGTAAACTGTAACTGCCAATCGATTGGTATAGATATCAATCGATTGGTATAAAAGTAGTGTCAATCGATTGGAAGAAAGTTCAATCGATTGGATCACAATCCATGTCAATCGATTGCATAAAATGTCAATCGATTGAGACATGAAAGATGTCAATCGATTGATATAGTGTCAATCGATTGGAACATGAAAGATGTCAATCGATTGATATAGTGTCAATCGATCACTACACCATTTGAGGACTTTTCTAACAGACATGAGTTTGATTTTCTAACGGTAATTTACCGTTACAAATATCTAACGGTAAAATTCCGTTAGAAATGTAACAATTCCGTTAGTAATTTTCAGAATGGGGTTTTTTGAATTTTCTAACGGTTTTGAAAAAAAATACTAACAATAAATTTCCGTTACAAAATTAGGCTTAAATAAAATACTAATAGTAATTTCCTTGGAAATAAAAAGGTTTTTGAAAAATTGATATGGGTGGCATTTTTGTAAATAAGCAGTTTAAAAATTTTCCCCAAAATTTTTTCCCAAACTTTCCCCCCTACATTCGGCGCTCTTTTTCCCTAGATTTCTTTCTCTATCACATTCTTTCCCCCTAGATTCGGCGCCATAACTCTCTCGCCTCCACCATCACCGAACCACCCCTGCCGTCGATACCTCCGACCACCACCCCTCTTCTTCTTCTTCTTCTTCTTCTTCTTCATATCTATCTCTCTCCCTTTCCCTCTCGGCTCCACCTCTGACCACCATCTCCTCGCCAGTAACCTCCATCAACAACCCTCTCTCCAGCTCTTCAGCTCCTGACTCTAGCGAAGGTTTTTCAAAGGTTGGGGTTTCTAATTTAGTCACTGATTTACCCATATTTCTAAGGTTAGGGTTTGAAGAGAAGGTTTGAATTTGGCAATCTTTGATTTTTATTCCATTAATTCATTTTAACCCTAACCTAATCTTATTTCATTTGATCTGGAGTAATTTCAGCCTGTGAGTGATTTGGTCTCTGAAACCTTTGACAACCAAGGTGAGTAGTTGAAGCTTTTTTTACACACATGGATCTTAGATTTAGGGATATATTATTAGTTTTGATTTTCCATATCTGACATTTCACTCTTGGGTTTTGCAATTGAATCTGTTGGGTCTTGATTATTGTTAGTCCAATCCAAGCATGTGGGATAGAGTTGATTTTAATTAGCTTTAACATTGTTATGATTGGTTTATTGTTTTACTTTTTGGCTATTAATCTGCCTTAGACAGCCACATGTACATGCAACTAGCTTTTCTCTGTTGCTAGTTTCTTTCAGTGTTAAATTAATTGTGTACCCCTCCAGTCCTTTTCTATTTTTTTTTCTTAGATGCTCAAGCTGGCTTATTAACATATGTATCATCACCAGGTATCGTTCAACAGATATCTGGGCATCATTCAAATTTGATGATCCTTCAGTCTGACCTAGAAAATTCACTCCCCGAGGATAGAAATAGGTGCATCAATGAGCTCTAAGTTACCCTCTAGTTCAATCAAATTATTTCTTCTGTCATAGTGCTTTAAATATGTGCTATATGGAAATAATATTCAGGACCTACAATATATTTCATGTTTGGAATTCGAATGTGTCATTGGCAACACATAATTGTATGCATTCATTTTATGTTAAATGCAGAGAACTTTGAAATTATATCATCTCATATTTCTTTGCTTGATGAGTGTCAGCTGCACTCTAATTCAAAGTTTGCAGCAACTATCATTTGCATCATTGACAACCGCACAACCAATACTCACACCTCAGGTATACCTTTCAACATTAAAGTGCTTGCGCGAGAAACCTACTATACTCAAATTCAGCAAACCATCCACTTTAGGATTCAAAGAACCTTTACATTGTTTGGTTTCTCTATAACCAACACTCATGAGCTTCTTCTCAAAATCCTTTCTCAGATGATTCCCAACAACTTCTGTATATGAGGGTTAAGCTTATTCACACCCTGGAACCCAACTTCATTTAAGCACCCCTCTTTATCATTAGATAAATTCCTTTTTATCAAGATGGGAGATGTAGGTCCAGAATAGTTTTGAATCTTCTTCGGATATGTTGTTTCCCTATTATTCAATCCATAATCCGATGTCTTCCTCCTAGGCTCTCCTCCCTTTTTGATATGATCACTCTTGTACCATTTCCTAGGATTCCCACCAGAGCCCACCGTAGGTTTTCCAAATCGGGCCATGTTTACTCCCACCCGATGTTCCAATAGCCACACTTCATTACATCTTCGAACTACCAATCTTGCCTGCTCCGTTGCTGAGAATCTCACGAAACCATATTTCCTTCCTCCTTTGTTTATCTTTTGGGGTATAAACACATCCATAACCTTTCCAAATTGATCAAAAATGCCACCCATCCAGATTTCATCCACCCTTTCAGGGATGTTGTTAACGAAAATAGTTGGCAAGTTTAATGACTGTCTATTCTTCGATTGGTTCCTCCTGCCCTTGACAATGATCCATTGATGTTCTTTTTATCTGATGGGCAAAGGTAGTGTTCTTTAAAAAAAAATTCATCTATACTTGGTAGAGTAGTAGGTAATTATAGCTTAATTATGCAAGTGTTCTTTTTTTCTAAAGTTCCTTTGCTTTCCTTCTCTGAATTTGCTATCATTTTGAACCTCCATGTGGGTTTTGAACTTTTGATGCCCTTCACTTAGTTGGAATGGGATAGAAATTTATTGCTTAAAACTTTTTATTACCTTTGCCTTAGTTGGTATTTGAATTAGTTTAAGTTTATATAGTGAAAATTCGGAGCTTTTATACCTTCTAGAACAATGTTAATTTTACTTAGGTGGGTTTTGCATCTTTAGGCTTTAGAACACTTCGTATAAATTTTACTATAGTTTTCGAAGCTAAAGTTGCATTGCCACTTCTATTATATGAGTGGGTAATACTGAATGAACACATTTAGTTAAAAAAAAGAAAAATTGAACTTCTTGTCTACCAAAATCCTTAATGAGAATTTCTACGAGGATAGCTTTTGATAGAAATGAATTTGGTGTCATGTTCTGATTCAATGAGGTGTTGAAGCTTTGTTATATGGAAACAGGTTGTGGTGCCTCTTACAAGTGGATAATGGGATCAGCTATTTGGTGGTGGTAATTCATCAGCTTTAGCTATAGCAGCAATTGCAGCATTTGGCAGTGGACTTTAGCCATTTGGTAATGTATAACAATATAGTTGGAATTCTATGTAGATACTGAAGGAAGACCTGTGCAAGCTTCCATTGGAGCAACAATAACACACAGTAAGGTTGAGCCTGATGCTCGTTTTTGGGATCCTCAAGGGGGACACGATACATTGGCAGGCAAGGGGCATTTGTGATTTGGCTCGAGTATTGGTTTAAGATTGGTTGACTATGTTTGTCTTATTTTCTCTGACTTTAAATTTCAGACATGGTTTATTTGTCAGTTGGTTTAGTTTAGTTTTGGATGGATTTACTCTTTCAATTTCAGACATGGTTTGTTAATTTTGGTTTGGACTTAGAAACAGTTTGTATTTAAGGATAATTATGCCTATTTTGGATTATATTTTTTGTATTTAATATAGATTCAGCTTGTATTTATTATGGTTTGGATTTGAGCTTATTATATATGTTTATAGTAAATGTCATGTGGCTATGATGGAAATTAGGTGCAAATAAAATTTGGGAGCATATTTTAGTATTTATGTTTTTCATATTTAAAATAATTACTAACGGATAATTTCCGTTAGTATTCTTACACATGTGTTAGAAAATAAACCGTTAGTAATAAAATTACTAACGGTTTATATCCGTTAGTAATTGTCTCAAAAGTGTTAGAAACTGTCATATTACATACCATTAGTAATGAAATTATTAACGGTAATTTACCGTTAGTATTTTTGTATATAAAAGTGTTAGAAAATAAACCGTTAGAATAAATATTACTAACGGAATATTTCCGTTAGGAATAATAAATTTCTAACGGTAATTTACAGTGAGTAAACATATTACTAACGGTAAATTACCGTTAGTAAAAATAATTTTCCTAACGGAAAATTTCCGTTAGAAATTCCGTTAGAATTATTAGCCACGCTCTATTTCTAACGGTAAATTACCGTTAGGAATAATTTTACTAACGGTAAAATACCGTTAGTAATGTGCCCTTTTGGTGTAGTGGATTGACACTTCGTCTTCTTCACAGTGAAGACTGCCCAGCAACATATAAACGGAAAACATGGTTTCTGCATCTCTTCTTTATCAAAACAAGTCCTAATATCAATGTAAGGTTACCAAGTGAGTTTAGAACTCACCTAGGCGTTAAGGGCGCGTTTGGGAACGTGAAATGAAGCTTGAGCTTCAATGGTGGCTCTTCTCTCTCTCCTCTGCTCTGCCTTCTTCTTTCTCCTTCTCTTCTTTCTTCTTTCTGATCTTCTCCTCTTCTTCCTTCTCTTCTTCTCAGTCCATCTCTGTGTGTGTGAGTAAATATATGTATATATATGTGAGTATATATATATGAGTGTATATATATATATAAACACACACAAACACCCCCTCTCACTCTCTCTGATTTCTGTAAACAGAAATACGCCCAAAATGGGCTGGTATATATAGAGGAAAGGTGTTCACGTGGCTTCTCCCCAGCCAGAGCAAAAGAATCTGCCCAGCTGCCTCCAATCGATTGACATAAGTGTCAATCGATTGACACAATCAATCGATTGAGATAAAGTTCAATCGATTGGTATCCAAAGCAAGTCAATCGATTGGAAAACTTGTCAATCGATTGGCATCCCAATTATACCAAGGGTAAGGCCAAGCTCATACAAGTATTAAAAGAAACATACAAGGTCTTAGTTATATAATATATTACAAAAATACAGGGTATTACAGATCATCCCAAGAAGAATAACGCAAAGGAGCCCCGTGGTTCTGGCAGTTCCTTCAGTGTCTAAGAGCGGTCAGAGTCCGGCAGCCCCGACTCAACCTCTAGTTCACAGCGATCTGGGTCCGGCAGCACCGACCCGACCTCTAGTTCACAGCGGTCAGAGTCCAGTAGCCCTGACCCGACCTCCAATTCGCAGCAGTCAGAGTCTAGTAATCCCGACCTTGCCTCCAGCTCAAAGTGACCAAGAGCCCAGTGATCTCGACCCGACCTCCTGACTCCAACAGTAAACGAGTCCAACTACAGTGGTACTTCTGCCCAATCATAGCATGAGGCTCCACGGCCTGTTAGAGAGCTCCTGTAAAGACCTCAGGATCACACCCGAGGCGTCCAGAAGACCTCGAGATCATACCCGAGGCACCACCAAAAGACCTCGGGACCTCGGGATCACACCCGAGGCACAAAAAGACCCCAAAATTTCCAACGTTCTGGGTCGACTGCCTATAGTAATTGTTCCCGCATGCCTGCCTCAGCAAAAGCTTGGGGGGCAAGACAGAATAAAAACTACAAGAAGTCACACCGAGTATTTACAAGGCTTGGGAGACCCTAACGCCTACAATACTCAGAGACACCGACTCCACTTAGATCTAAGCCGACGATAGAAGAAATCTTCTTAGGTTGGCCCACGATAGAGGAGTTAAAGAAATCCCTAAAATCCATACATTTTGGGTCTCTGCTTAGGTCCAAACTGACAATTGAGGTGACTAAATCCTCTTAGGTTGGCCCATGATAGAGGAGTAAAAAAGGACCCTAAAGCAACATGCTTTAGGTCGACTCCATCCACATGGTCAAACTCTTCTCCCAACGATCTTGACGAAGTCTTGCTGGGAAGAAGATAACCATCATGGGGAGTTAGCATAAAAAGGACCCTAAAGCAACACGCTTTAGGTCGTCTTTTCTAACATAGTAAAATTCTTTTACCTACGATCTTGACGAAGGTTTACGGGCAGAAGATGACCATCCTGGGAGCTAACTCAAGCAAAAGACTCTGAATTAGGCTGAGTCTCAACTCGTAGCCAATTCCCGAGCACTTAAAGATTTTGAATCAAGCTAATTCTCAACACTTAGCCAATTCCCGCGAGTTCACCAAACTCAGAACCTCCGAGGCAACTTTCCCGAGCAGTCAACAGATTTCCAAACTTGACTCAATATAGAATCAAGCCAACCTTGAAAATGGGGGGCAACTAATACACCCAAAAATTGCCTCTACACTAAAACCGAGCGGTAGACCCGGCAACCTGAGGCCCGACCAAACCGGTCAGGATTGTAGCGCTGGCCTAGCCCATCACAGAGACAACTCACCTGGGCCCCGAGGCATGATCCAGAACGTTCAGCCAGTTTTCTATACAAGTTAGAAGACTAATGAAAAATATAGATTGTTTCCTAATCCAATTAGGAAACCCTCTTGGTTGATGCCAATCAATCTTAAATCAGATTGTATTACTTAATTTGTCTAATTTCCTTGTATGAGTAGGTCTCTTGCATCTATAAAAGAGACCACTCACCCCCATAGAAGGGGATCGACTTTTCAGTCTGCATAGCACCCCTATAGCAACCATAATCATGCCCGGCTAACCACTGGTAACTCCAAACTGTTGTTGGTTCACCAAAGCTCCTCGGCTTTTTAACAGTATAGTGCACGTGCTCAGACACACACGTGGACGTAGGCTCCTTCATTAATAGGGCCAAACCACATACAAAAAACTGATCTCTCTCTCCTTAAACTGCTTTAATTTATGATACCAATTTTTGGCATCATCAATATATATATATAAAGAGATAAAAAAACGGGAGAGAGAGAGAGAGAGAGAAGGAATGAGAGAAGCCTAGGAGTGAGCGACGCTGGCGTCGGTGGTGGTGGTCGCGGCGACGCCGGAGAGAGAGAGAAGAAAGAAGAAAGAGAGCACTGTTCAATTATAATCGCGTAGAATCCTAACGTCCGCTAGCGCGGGTGCGGCTGATGTGGGCTTGCCCACAAGGGGTATTTCAGAGAGGGATCATAAGAAAAACATAAGAAAATTTTCGAAGGCATGAACGTCAGTTCGAGCGGGCAGCGCTCGCGCGGGATGCACTCGGTCGAGTTTTCAGGATGTCTCTCATAAAAACGTAAATAAAATAAAATAAAAAGTGTTCCGCCCGCGCGAGCGATCGTGGACTTTTTTTTGACTATTTCCCCCCTTTTCTTATATAATAATCTCAATTTCAAACTGTCACTCCTCCAAACCTTATTCCAAACACCAAATAAACTCAAAACTGACATAAAGGGAAAGAAATGCAACAAAGACTATAAAATTTCTTGGGTTGCCTCTCAAGAAGCTCTATGTTTAACGTCGTTAGCTCGACCATTTCAAACGCTACTAATCCAAATAAATTGAATCGATCAATTTTATGGCTTCTACTTCCTCACCCACTTCTCCGGAGTGTTATTTTCAATCTTCTATCTTCAACTACTTTCAATACGCAGAAGAAAATAAATACATAGATTTTCTCTGCGTTAATTTTTTTTATCAGATCCTATTAACTTTCGGGCAATACAAAATAATTATTGAGTTTTTGGTGTAGTTAATTTTCTGTTCAGGTAGTGCATAAAGGTGAACATAAATTTATATTATATTGGGTGGTTGCATCTAGGAGGCTGACCTCCATCCTGTGCACTAATAAGAAGAACGATGAGACACAAAATTAATCTTAATAAAAGCGACATTTTCCGCAACTCAACTCATTTCTGATTGGGAGTCCAATTTTCAAAGATTTTTTTGAAACAGATTTTCAACGTAGTATTACTGTCACACTTTTTTCTCGTTGGTAACGGTCAAACGTGGGCCGCCATACCCCTTTTAAAAGTACGAATTTCATCACATCAGCACAGCTGGTACGTTATCTATAGACAAATAGCAGGTCAAAACAGATCAGACTGTCCTTATCACATGCATAGGCTGCCATATATGTGAAAATATTCAGTGAGTTGGCACTTCAGCTACTGACTTGATATGATTATTTAATCTCAATAATTCATTTATCGCTTTTTTATGGTAGAATCATGACAATTATTTATTAAATTTAAAATTTAAAATCTCACTAATCACTTACAGAGTATTATAAATTTCTTAAAAGGAGAAATAAATAGATGATTAAAATTAAATAATTACACAACATCAAAATACTAATTTAATGTGACGGCCTCACGGAATAACTTCTCGCCACGGAGTCAATACCAAAACAGACTAACAAGTTACCATATAAACTGCTTTTACACCATAAACCAAATCACCAACCCCCCAGAGCTTTTTGATACAGTTGATTACTTGCAGAGGAGCAGAAAAAAGCACTTTTCTCACCGGATCGACAACGTGGCAGCGTTGACGATCAACAGACATGAGTCCTCCTCCTCTACGACGGACACGTTCTCTGTTGTCTGTACTCTTCTTCATCTTCGCATTCTTAACTTGTACTACTTCTCGAGGGAGTAGTACTTTCCCAAACGCAACTCCATATTCTCCCCGCCTTCTCGCCGGGCATCACACAAATGTGGTGAGTTTCTCTCTCTCTCTCTCTGTATATGTGTTGTTATTTTTTTGGTTGCGCGAACAGTGAACTCTCTCTCTCTCTCTCTCTCTATATATATATATATATATTTACACACACATACTCTCTCTCTCTATATATATATACACACATACACACATTGCTCAATTGGAAGTTGGAATGGAAACTGTAGCTTACATTGTGAAAATATTGTGTACTATATACATATGACTCTGTTTAAGTATGTATCTCTTTGTATTTCTTTTTCCAATTTAAAAAGAGTGATGATATGCATCCTAAATTTTAATTTCAAATCCCAATCTCAAATCATGTGGCATTAGATCTTTCCAATTTTGATTGAATGATGTTGAAATAGTAGTACCATCATTATTACTAACATACAACACAAAAATGCTATAATAGCTTATTTATTTTTATTTTTATTTTTTGGTAAACAGGAAACAACTACAATAGCTCTTATATATGTTCTATTTGATTCATAGAATTAGTGGGTGAAATGCGAAAGGAAAGCTTCCTTTGGGTAATAAGGAATATACTGAGGAAACAGTGTAAAAAAGAAAATAGGATGAAAAATAAATTCGAAATTTTTTTAATTGTAAGTTTTTTGTTTTTTTTTTTTTTGATATGATATACTGAGGAAATAGTGTAAAAATTGTGTAAAAAAGAAAATAGCATGAAAAATAAATTCGAAATTTTTTGAATTATAATTGTTTTTTTTTATATGATACGATATCAAAAAAAAAAAAAACTTATAATTAAAAAAATTTCAAGTTTAAAAAAAAAAAAAAAAAAAACTTATAATTAAAAAAATTTCAAGTTTATTTTTCATCCTATTTTCTTTTTGAATTATAAGTTATTTCCCTTCCGTACTCTATAACAATTTTGTTTTTTTAGTTTTTTTTTTAGTCTACACTTTGACACGCACACCCACACACCCCAATCCAACCCAACCCTAAGCCCCTCCCATTGGCCCAATGCTATTTGAGTATGGGAAAAGGAGGAAAATTTTAGATATGTAGATTTCTTTTCCTTTTTTTATTATTATTTATTATTTATTTCCTTCTCTAAACCTACAAACTGAACAGAGCCTTTCAGGGATCCGGTGTTTGACATTAAAAAAAAAAATAACAATAAAAAATAAAATAAAATAGAAGGATAAGATTCCCTAATTTTGAGTTTTGGAAGCATTTAAGGGTTGATTGTTTAGATTGAACAAGGTAGGAATTAAATATATACCAAGCGGCAGAAAAATGTTTGGTATCTACATATAAAAACAAAGAAAATATTAAATTAAAATGATCCATCATTTTTTGATATTAAAATTGAAAATTTCGAGTGATTGGGACCAATTAAGACTTAAAATAGTAGTAGCAATAGGGCTTAAAATATTGGTGTTGTAGTCATTTTCAAATGTTTCTAGATGGTCAATTTTGGGAGCTGTTCATGTTTTTCAATTGACCGTTGGGGAGGTCTAAAGAGTAAAGATGGATAAATATCTCACTTGGTTTCTGTAAATTTGGAGAATTCATAGAATTTTACTATAGAGGTTTTTTATTTTATTTTTTTGGTTGGACATAATGAAGATCGTATTCTAAGAAGCACCAGTGGGAGTTCGGGGATGTGGGGTCATACTTGTGTGAAATATCGAAAAAAAAAAATTGGCTTTTATATAGTTACATAAACATTGTACTACTATGCTGTCTTGATTTTATATAAAGTTAAGAGATAAATTAGAAGCTTAAAGGCTACAATGAGTAACCCTAGCTTTTTACCGCGTAATCCAATTCTCCAATTGACCCCAAAGTTTTCAAAATAATGTTAGAGACCTCATTTTTTTAACCCAAAATAATATAATGGGAAGCACCTAGAAGTATCCACATCAGTGTGGATTCTTCAGCCTTTTAGAAGAATCTGTGTTTCCTTGACTGACTGTATTGAGCGCAACTCTAGATGTTTACATAAATTAGGAATAAAAATGTAAGCTTCTATCCTGTGCCATTTGTTTCAATTGTTGAAACTAAAGGAAAATAAAATACTGAATTAGCTAGAGGTATATTTAGAAACCTTCTCGTCGAGGATACGTGATAATTTGCACATAAATTGAGCATCGGAGGGTAATATGTGTAAAATCAAGAACATCAAGATGGTTGGGTCAAGTAATACTAGAAAGTGGACAGTTCAGTTGTTTGGATTCAATTATTCATAAATATATGGAGATCAGATATATATATATATATATATGTTGTAATGGTAAATGGAACGAGGATAGTTAGGTGGACTAACTGCTAATGGATCCATGAGGAGTTCAAGAAAAGCGAATTAAAAGAGAGCAAGTTGTGAGCAATTGGTTTAATTTTAATGCTGAACTCGTGTTAGTGCAATTATTTTTCTGCCACAAAACCAAATTTTCAAGCAGGAAATTGTGCGTTTGGAAAGGCAGAGACATTAAGATTGATTTGTGGTACGGTAAGAAATGATAGAATTAGAAATGAAAACATTCCCGAGAGAATAAAATTAACACTTATCAGTTATCGTAGACAATATATATTAAGAAAAATTACTTAAAGTGGTTTGATTGTGTGTGTGCAACAAAAAACTAATAAATGGACTATTAGCGAAGAATGAAATACTGCATTTTTGGGGGGCAATTGTTATCTTGAGTAAATGTATCAATATTGAAATATTTACGTATATAAAGAGGAAAAAACCGGACGAGGGTAAAGGGTTAGGTAGAATCATTTTAAAGTGAGAGTTATGTGCAATAGAAATTGAGGATCACGCACGGGTTCAGTCAACCCCCAACTCATGTCCTTGTGCAAAAAACATCGACTCCAACTTAAAAGCAATAGCAAGTAAGACTTGTTTTTGTTAAAAGTAAAAGTCGTATTCTAAGTTTACAATGAATAGGACAATGTAATTAAAATTTGTGAAAACTTGTCATTTCAACCACACCCTTATGTTTTGTATTTTGGAAAACTTATGTGCATTACCTCTACCATTTGTAAAACAGGTGAGTGTATGTAGAACAATCTCGGGTATGTTGTCTAAGAAGTTTCCGGGTCATTCCTGGACACTTATGTTCAGGTAAAAGTCATTATAAACCAGGAGAAAGTACAGCTACATCTTCATTTACATTGTCCTATGAACTTGCAACTAATTCTACCATTCTTTCTTCAGGACAGTGGGAAATTTGGATCCAAGAACAACGGTGAATCACTTAGAAGGGCATTTGAATTTCTTGATGCGACCTTCTTCAATGATAGTAAGGTAGTAATAGATTTTCTCAGGTGATTTTACTGTAATTTAAGCTATGTTTGGTAGGAGGGATGAAAAAGTGAAAGAAAGGGAAGGATTGAGGGGGATATAGTGCTAAGGAAAGGAAAGCGGTGTCCTCTCCTTTTGTTTGGCAAAATAAGAAGGAACGGAGAAAGGAAAGAAGGGAATATTGTAGTTTTTAATCCTTCCCTTACATGATGAAAGTACGTATTTTTAAGGGCAAAACAGTCCATAAAAAAAAAACAATAGAATCCTCTTCCCTCCCTCTATTTTTCCACATTTGGAAGATGAAAAGAAAAAAACAGTTCTCTCTTCCTTTCCCTCCATTTTTTAATCTACCCAACAAAAGTTTATGTAATCTTTTCTCTTCCCCAATTTCCTTAGTACAAAACATAGTGTTAAAGAAGTTTGTATTTCTGTTGGTGAGATCATGGAAGTTTGTTCTCTATTTTCAATTAGATGTTGGAGATTGAGAAAGCTGCGAAAGAGTTCAATATCCCTATAATCAATGCCAACAGAGAATTAGTGGCTTCTGTTAATGGAGGGTTACAAGACCCATCTTGTTTGGTTTTCAATCCCTCATGGGGCAGTGAGCAAGCAGATCACATGAGCAAAAGGTTTACGTATCCTTCTCTTTCCAGAGTGCAAAGGCCGAAAAGTGAAGAAGACATTGCCTTCATGGGTGTAAGTGCATTCCCACAAAAAGTTGGATATACTAAGATTTGTTTGGTTCATGGATATAGTGAGGGAAAGGAAAGGGCCGGAAAGGAACATGCATGATAGGAAAGCTATTTTTATGGTGTTTTTCTTCATATTTGTTGATTTACCAGCTACTCTGAAAGCTTAAACTGTTAGAGGATGAGCACAACAATATATCTGTATATATATATATATATATAAAGCTTCAGCGTCCTCCCTCATGTGCTACACCGTTCCGCATGTGGAGAGCTAAGAAAACCAAATGCCACCATGCTGAGACAAATAACAAAGTGCAAATATCCACACCAAAGCATGGATGGGGAGTCGAACTCAAGACCTCCCACAAACAAGGCTTAGAGACCATATTGAGTTACCAACTACTCAAAAGCTTGAGTTGTTAGAGAATGTGCCCAACAATATATATCAGGCTTCAACAATATTAAATAGCATTAGAAATTAAGCATTTTCAAAATATAAGAGAAGCTCAAGAAATAGGAAAGGAAGTGACTCACAAAATTCATAAATTTTTAATTTATTGTTCTCACTATTTTGTTTTCCTTCCTATTTTTTCTGTTGTTATCCTTATTTACCAAACAAAGAACAATGTTTTTCTTAGTGTTCTTTTTTTCCTTTCCCTTACTAAATCCATGAACCAAATAAAGTCCAAGGCTCAGCTTGCTTTAAGGATTTAAGGAACGGAAAAAGAAAAGGAAAATAAATATTAAAACAAGAATGAAAATTGCTTCCCTAATGTTTTTCCTTGTTTTTTAAGCCAAGCTAAATAACATTGGGAAGTCAAAAAATTTAAACTTGGAATACGAACTCAAGGAAAAAAGAAGGGTAGTATCCCACAAAATTCAAAACTTTAGCCCCATTTTCTCCACTATTTGCATATTAACCGAACCAAAAGAAAATTGCATTTTCTTTGGTGCTTTCTTTTCCCCTTACCTCACTCTATCCGTGAAGCAAACAGAACCTGAACTTGAAATATTTCGAGTCTTTACAATTCCGTGTCACTTTTTGTTTTTTTGTTTTTTCTCTCACATCTGAGTATGGGGTGATCACCAGATTCTTGAATTGGGGCAACTCATTAAGACAAAACAAATCACATCTGAAGAGCTCACCGGGATTTTTCTGAAGAGATTAAAGAGGTAACAAGAGTAAATATAACTCTTTAAGTCCCTATGTCTTGTTTTCAAGTTTTCCTCCAAATGATGCATTGGGTACAACACCACAGCTACAATCCTGTACTTGAAGCTGTGGTCACTTATACAGAAGACTTAGCTTATAAGCAAGCAAAAGAGGCTGATCGGTTGCTTTCCCAAGGGGTGTATTTAGGTAATTCTCAATTCTGTATAAAATAGAGTTCCTTACGTTATATTTGGCATTCCCTTGCTTTGTTTTGTTTTATAAACAAATATGTGGCTGAATAACAATATTGCTTCCAGAATAAAAAATTGACTTGCATTTATAGGTCCTCTCCATGGAATTCCTTACGGGTTGAAGGATATAATTTCAGTGCCAGGATACAAGACAACATGGGGCTCAACAACTTTCAGAAATCAAGTTCTTGACATTGAAGCTTGGGTTTATAAGAGGTAATAAAAATATATAGCAAAGATCCCATCAGAATGTAAGGGGCTGTTTGGAAACGAAAAGAGCCAGTTCAGTGGTTCGTGAGTGGACCAGTTCTATTAATTGTGTTGGGTGAATGCCCATTTCTTGCGTTGGACGCTGTGCCCATTCTAATATTTCTGTTAAAACTGGTTCTTTGTCAAACGAACATAACCTTTGTTCTCACAAAAACCATATAGAAAAAGTGAGATTGGGACTATTCCAAATCCAATTTTAAACATTCCCAAACAGACACTAAGAGTTGATAATTCTAATATTGTTGGGCTCGTGACCACCCAATACAGGTTAAGGTCTGCAGGGGCTGTTTTGGTAGCCAAGCTTGTGACAGGTTCATTGGCATATGATGATATTTGGTTTGGGGGCAGGACAAGGAACCCATGGAATATCGAGGAATACTCTACTGGTTCATCAGCTGGTCCTGCTTCATCCACCTCAGCTGGTATTTCATAGTCATTGAGTTGTCTTTAGATTTTTACTCCCTTTGGCTTGCGAATTTAGAGAAGGAAAGGAAAGGTAAACCAAAAGTGAAAACTATTTTTCACTGTTTTTCTGTGTTTTTCCTCGGTAAAAGTGAAAAACTTTCAAAGTATATTAGGAACCAAGAACAGAGATATGGAAGTGACTCGCAAAATTCAAATTTTCAGTTTTATTTTTCTTGCCCTTCCTACTTTTCTTATAGTTTTCCATTAAACTAACAAGTATCTCATTCATTGTTCTCTGTTCGTTTCTCTTAGTAAATTGATGAACCAAATAGAGCCTTAATTCGTTTATTTGCTCTTTTGGTCACTTCTAGTTTAGTTTTTATTTTATTTATTTATTTTTGTATCATTTTTTGATGGTGGAGTATAGAAGCTTTGTAAGCCATTACATAACCTTCAATGATGCTGCTTCATCTTTACGTTCAACTATTACTCATTTGGCCAACTCATAATTTCTCCATCTCTAGTTCATAATATGAGCAAATGGCATCAGTTAGGTTGGAAAAAGCTACATAAAACATGTACTAAACCTAAGAAAATATTTTGTCTCAGGTATGGTTCCATTTGCAATTGGTTCAGAAACAGCTGGCTCCATAACTTTCCCTGCAGCTCGTTGTGGGGTAACTGCGTTGCGTCCATCCTTCGGTACTGTTGGTCGAACCGGAGTCATGAGTATATCCGAAAGCTTGGTAATGAATATCATTCTTGTTTTACATGTATGTTAGTTTTGGTAATTTCAGCAATGTGTTCAAATCTTATATTGGTTAAAAACAGGATAAGCTTGGCTCTTTCTGCAGAAGTGCCACGGATTGCACGATCGTTATTGATGCCATTCGAGGGAAGGATCCGAATGATCTCTCGTCGAGAGAAATTTCCTTCGATGATCCATTTTCGGTCGACATCACAAAGCTAACTGTTGGATATCTTGACGACGCCGAGATGGAGGTAAGTTGGTCTATCAGAATGTTTCGTGGCATTAGGTAAGGATGTGACTTTTTCATTTTTCTCATGTTGTGTGTATATGTGTTGATTGACAATTAAATCTGGATATAGTAATAGAGAAATGCTAGGCACACAACATATTTCACAATACATTCCACAGCAGGGGCTTTAAATGTATGTACCCTGTGCTGTGTAAGTGGTGCATAGAAAAGTGTGAAAAATTCAAACAGCACAGGTACAACACATTTAAAGCCCTGTTGTGGAATGTTTTGTGAAAGGTGTTGTGTGACTAGCATATTTGATAGTAATATTGTAACACCACCCCAATTTGGATTCAAAAACAAAGAAGGGATATAGTCAAGTAGTCTTCTTCACAATCTACATAGTAAAGGGCTTTTCATAATGTCATTTTTTTTAATCACACCTAATCGCCAACAAGAATTTGGTTGTTTTTACGAATTAAAGGTTGATAAATCCGCGAGTCTAGAAATTCATTTCGGATAATTGAACTTTCTCAAACTGTTTCTTTTTAAGAACAAAAAAGATTTGTACCAAAATAAAAGATGCCAAGAAGAACAAAAGACCCTGGACACGTAATGGATCTTGAAGTAATATTTCTGCAACTCCATGACCAAATCCACCCACATTCGGATTACTCGTTAATGCTTGATCAAATTTGATAGATTCGCCTTATGAAACAAGAAGTTCGGGTCCTAGAGGGATAATATCAACTACTTCCCATCCATCCGATGCATCCGTTATGGTTATTTCATATCCCCCTTTTCTTTTTGTATGATTTTGCATACTATACCTGTTGTTGTAGCATTATAGACCGTATTCCCTTCCCCTGTGTCCGCCTACATACATAGGAAATTTTAAGTAGTGAACATCTTTCTTAATCGCAGGGTTTGGGAAAGAATAGTAAAGGTGATTTCACTATATTTCTGGCATTAACATGGCCTATCACAAGAATATTTTTTTATTGGGGCAATGGATCTGAAAAGATAGATTCCGTATCTTTTCTTTCATCTAAGAAGAAATACGTTCAAGGGCAGCTGATTCAAATCTCGGGTAAAATAAGAACCCCTATTCAAAGCCCCCTTTTTACCATTAGCAAAAACTTGTTTCAATTGCATATCTTAAGGAATTCGAACAACTGCTGCAAATACAGTATCCAAAAGTACCGCTTGTGGAACTTCAATATCCATGGGCTTATTAGCTAAATGGCATTTGACAAATACAATACGCCATGTCACTTCTTGAGGATTTTCACAACCCTGTTGTGCAAAATTGGGATAGGCACTTGAAATGGATGTCCGAGTTATGATATATAGCATGAGCGATACGAAAATGGATCGAATATATATATACATATATATATAGAGAGAGAGAGGTAGAAGGGAAAGAGAGTAGAGATGGTGATAGAAACATGATAGAGGAAGAGTTATTGTTATAGAAGTCGATGAGCATGGAATTCCGTCGACCCCTTACTCATGTCCTCATGTGAAAAAAGTCATCGCCAACTTCAAAGGAGAAGCAAGAAATTGTGAAAAAGTTTAAATTGTTTTAAGAATGTATCTTTAAAAAAAAAAAAAAAAAAAAGGTAATCGTAAACAAAATACATTAGTATTGCTGCATATACTCAGAAGAAAGAAGAAAAAAAATCCACTTCCGTAATGAACGGAGCATATTACATCTGGTGAAAAAAAGCCACTTTCGTAGGCTTCGTTTGGTTTATGAATTTAGAGGAGAAGGAATATGAGATGGAAAACTATTTTTCCCTGGTATTTTTCTCCACACTTAAATGTAATTAGAACTTAAAGATCACCAAAATATCATAGAAACTCAAGTTAATAGGAATGGAAGTGGTTCACACAATTTAACTTTTCAGCCTATTTAATTTTCCTTCCTATTTTTTCTCATTGTTATCATATTTACCCAAGCAAAGAAAGTGTTTTCCTGAGTTTTTTCTTTTCCTTTCCTTCACTAAATGCATAAACCGAACAAAAACCTTAAATGTTCAATGTTCAGAAACTCTTAGACTTGACACTAAGATTATGGGCTTCAAAATTACCAACAAATCAATTCTATGAATCTTGCCAAAAATTTTATATATTTTTTTTCTTGTGATGGCAATGACAGGTTGTTAATGTGCTTCAGTCCAAGGGCGTTAAAATGGTTCCATTCAAGCTGAACTACACTGTCGAATCTGTTCAAGGTATCCTAAATTTCACGATGGATGTTGAAATGTTGGCTCACTTCGATGAGTGGCAGCGCTCTCGCCACGATGATGATTATGAAGCACAAGATCAATGGCCTCTTGAGCTTCGCCGAGCACGTGTGGTACCTGCAGTAGATTATGTTCAGGTATATCTCATTTTTTGGTTAATGAGAGAGTTTGCAACTTAAATTTTTGGAACTTATTTGTGGTTGGCTCATGGCTGCGTCTATATTTTCGATATAAACTGGAAAAAAATATACATGTAGAAAAGGGATCAACTTACCTTGAGCACAACCATGAAACAAGATTCATATTCCAACCTCATATGGTTGAGAGATAGCTTTGCTAATTTTGAATATGGGTAGCATTCACGCAAATAGAATGATCATATAAAGGGAGCATTAAATTCTTTGTTGCTATATAACGTTAATTTTTACTCATTCACGAAAAAAAAAAAAAAAAAAAGCGTGAATTCAAATCTTCCATGTTTAAATCGTTGAAGACACTGTTCTTCCTCCCCATTGAATGCTATCAACGTTTAAGTTGGTAATAAAGCGGGAATTGTACATGCAAAAGTTTGATACCAACATCTTAAATGCATTTGTGTCCCCTCTTTGAGTTTTAAATTTCTTAACTTTCATCCAAACAAACATCTCATTCACTCAATTAGCCCAAAGTATTTAAGCTCTTATAGATATCCCTTTTGATCATACTAAGGATTCTTTGTTTTATAGGCAAAACTAGTGAGAAAAAGAGAAGAATTGAAGCATATGAAAGCAAATTATTTTTATTTTTATTTTTTCCCTGAAAAGAGTTATGGAGAGATTCATTTTTCTTTGATTAAGCATGTTTTAACCCTCAACCAATTATGCGTAAAATCTACAGAACACCCATGGACATGATAGTGGCAGTTTTGAGGATTGAACCATATATGTATGTGTCCTCCTTGAGAATTGAACCATTTATGTGAAACTCCGTTTCATGGATGCAGTAGTGTAGTATCTATTTTGAGTGTAGATTCAATTTTGAATGGTTAAAGATGTCTACCTGTTCGTGGTTGGGAATCCTTATATTAAAGATGCAGGTCAAAAATATTTAGAGTGATTACTTGCTAAAGACCTTGTTTGGTTCATGGATTTTACAAATGAAAGGAAAAAAGAAAAGAAAACACTAAGTTATACTAATCCACCTTTAAATACAAATAGCTAAGAGCCCGTTTGGTAAAGTTGCAATTCCCAGTTTTCCAGTTTTTGTTTTCTTTGTTTTGAAAACGTGTGTGGTAATGGTTTCCCTTATTTATTTATTCAATTTTTTTTAAATGAAAACCGAAAGCATCATTTTTGTTTTTGTAAAACAACAATGAAATCGGACCTGGTAATGAGAACCAAAGAAAAGTGATTTTCAATTTCGTTACTATAAAAAAAAACGTAAACTAGTTTCTGTTTTCAGAAATTAGATAATTGAAAACTGGAAACATTACTAAACGGGAACAATGTAAATTAATAAACACATTGGTGAGAAATGGAGAACTGTTCATCCGGAGTGACTGGAAAAAAAGATGATTTGCTCTGAAGCCTAAAACAAAGGCCTTGAACTATACTCTGATCTACAAAATAATTTTGTTTTGAGTGAGTGGTTTATGTATAATTTCTATTTTTGAGAAATACAGAAACTTACATTAGCTATTAGTAAGTTGCTGTTCTTTTCTAGGCAGAGTTGCTCTTCAGTTTATTGTAGCAATACGAAAGTTCGGCATTATCAAACTTTTAGGCATTTCCTATATAGGTTCCATTTATTTGTCCATAACGTTATTTTAGGGTGATAATGAAATTTTGAGGACTACTCTGAGATTGCTGACTTGTCGACATCCTCATTTTTTGACCTATTTATTGACATACACGAATTGAATGTATTTCCACAGGCACAAAGAGCGCGAGGAAAACTAATAAGGGAGGTAAGAGAGAGTTTCAAAGTAGATGCATTTGTTGGCAATGCTACGGACTGGGAGAGGGTTTGCGTGGGAAATCTCGTGGGCATGCCAGTTATAGTTGTTCCAACCGGATTTAAAAAAATATCCGATCCACCTACAATTGAAACTCGTCGAAGAACGACTATCACCACCGGCATTTATGCTCCTCCTCACCACGATCACATTGTAAGTTCTAAGTTGAGGCAATGAACAATTGCATATATAGTTTGAATAACAGTCATGATGGGTTGCAAGTCTTTTCTAATTCAAAAAGAAAATCTTTCCAAACCATGCTTGCTTCATTGTGGTGGTGAGAAATCATCCAAGGTGATCATCACGGCACATCCTGTTGACATGGTGCAACACGCCACTCATATGCAACCATTAATTGAATATTTATCCACTTTTTCATGTTTACCTAATATTAGAAACTATTTGTCATGCTGGGTTAGTTGGAAATAGAAGAAACTCTGTTTTCTTATTATTCACTGTCAATTTACACCGTATATATACAACTATGAAGAGAAGCTAATAAAGGAAATAAAAGAAAAGAAAGGAAAAATACAAGATAAGATCAAATCATCCTAAATCAAATTATTCCTAAAACATTGCTATCTATAATTAACGGGAATATCAATCCGAATATTCCAACACTCCCCCTCAAGCTGGAGCGAAGGTATTCACGAGTCCCAGCTTGGCAATAGACAACTTCAGTAGAGAGGGCCCAACGGACTTAGTAAATACATCAGCAGTTTGATCTGAAGAGGGAACAAAGCGTGGAGAGATAATACCAGAACGCACCTTCTCTCGGATAAAATGGATATCAACCTCAACATGCTTGGTACGCTCGTGCAGAACGGAGTCAGACGCGAGCATTATAGCAGACTTATTGTCGCAAAACAATGTAGAGGGCACAGATATTGGAAACCCCAACTCTTGTAAGATAGATCGAAGCCACAAAAGCTCACAAGTACCTTGTGCCATAGCACGATATTCAGCCTCAGCAGATGATCTTGAAACGACTGCTTGTTTCTTACTTTTCCAAGAGATAAGATGTTTGCCATAAAACGTGCAAAAACCTGAAGTTGAACGCCTATCACTCTTGGAACCAGCATAATCAGCATCAGTATAACATGTGACCTCAGATTGTGGTCCTGCAGCAAAGAAGAGACCCAGTCCTGGGCAAGTTTTCAGGTAACGAAGAATGTGATGAACAGCTTCCATATGAGCAGTACGCGGAGCATGCATGAACTGGCTTACTACGCTTACAGCAAAAGCGAGGTCAGGTCTAGTATTGGTCAGATAAATTAGACGACCAACAAGGCGCTGATATGAAGCTGGATCAGATAATACTTCTCCTGACTCAGATGATATTTTGATATTTGGATCCATAGGTGTGGAAGCAGGACGGCACCCCATCATGCCTGTATCACTAAGGAGGTCCAAGATATATTTCCTTTGGTTCATTGAGATTCCATGACGAGATCGGGCAATCTCAATACCAAGGAAATACCGGAGAGGACCCAAGTCTTTAACATCAAAAGCCGTTCCAAGTTTCTCTTTTACTCTTATAATCCCTGCAGTATCATTACCTGTAATAATAATGTCATCAACATAAACAGACAAAATAGTACATCGACCATCCGGACATCGTCGAATGAAGCAGGTGTGATCAGACTGACACCTAGTGAACCCCATAGACAGAATAACATCACTAAAGCGACTGAACCATGCTCGAGGAGATTGTTTCAATCCATAGAGTGATTTACGTAGCCGACAAACTTTCCCAGAATACTCCCCCTCAGCCCGAAAACCCGGAGGTGGATCCATATAAATAGTTTCCTGTAGATCCCCATGCAGAAACGCATTCTTAACGTCTAGCTGATGAAGAGGCCAAGACTGAGCAGCAGCCAAAGACACAAGAAGACGAACAGTAGTGAGCTTGGCCACCGGAGCAAAGGTGGCACTGAAGTCTTTGCCTGGAATCTGAGTAAAACCTTTTGCAACCAGACGGGCCTTATAACGATCAATAGAACCATCTGGGAGGTACTTAACGGTAAAGACCCATTTGCAACCAACTGTCTTTTCCCCAAAGGGAAGCGAAACAAGATCCCAAGTATGATTCTGCTGAAGTGCATCCATTTCTGCTTGCATGGCTTGGACCCAATGTGGATTTTGGAGAGCCTCAGATACAGACCGGGGAATGGAAACTGAATCAACCTGACCAAGGAAAGCTTGATAGGGCTGTGAAAGGGCTGAATAAGAGATATATTGGGAAATAGGATGTTGAGTAGAGCAAGTATGACCATACCTATTTACCGGGCGAGAAATCCGGGTAGAGCGTCTTACCGGTACAGGAGAAGCAGGACCTGGATCCGGAGAAGGATTTGGTGGCGGAGCATAAGCATGAGTCTGTGAACGCCGGGAATAACGAAATTCTGGCGTAGAAGTAATGACAGGTGGTAGAGTTCCCTCAGAAACCTCAGAAGGAGAGGAATCAAGGATAACAACTGGACGAGGTAACTCGTTGGGGACAATGAGAGGCTCCTGAGGAACGGAGGCAGAGGAGGTATTTGAACCTGCAAAATAAGGGACATCTTCCAGAAAAGTAACATCCATAGAATTATAGAAACGACGACCAATTGGATCATAGCATCTATATCCTTTAGAGTGGGAAGAGTAACCTAGAAAAACACAACGTATAGCTTTATCATCAAGCTTAGTACGAAGAGGACTGCGGTCCTGAACAAAACAAGTGCAGCCAAAGACACGTGGTAAAACATGAAAGAGTGTACAATCAGGCTGAAGAACATGTAGAGGAGTTTTCCCATCTAAGACACGACTTGGGGTACGGTTAATAAGATACGTAGCTGTGAGAACAGCTAAATGCCACAAGTATTTAGGTACTGCCATACCGCGAAGAAGACACCGGACAACAGACATAATGTGACGGTTCTTTCGTTCTGCCACACCGTTCTGTTCCGGGGTATAAGTACAAGTGAGTTGTTGGAGGATACCTTTTTTATTAAGTTCAGAACAGAAGTTATTAGAAACATATTCACGGCCATTATCAGATCGGAGAGCGCGAACAACGGTTTGATACTGAGTTTTAACCATTTGCAAAAATTGAGTAAATAATGGAAAAACTTCAGATTTCTTTTTAAGTAGATAAACCCATGTGCACCGTGAATAATCATCTATAAATGTAACATAATACCGATACCCATATAAAGCAGTAATAGGGGATGGTCCCCACACATCCGAATGTATAACATCAAAAACACAAGGTGCACGAGACATGCGAGGAATGTAAGATGAACGAGTATGCTTAGAAAGTTCACACACCACACATTGAAATTTATGAGTCTTACAGGCTTTTATTAATTCAGGAAAAAGTAAGCAGAGATATTGAAAATTAGCATGTCCTAGCCGGGCATGCCACAACTCTATAGTTTTATGGGAGAAAGAACGAGAACTAGAACTAGAACTAGGTAAAACAGACGCCTGTAAACTAGAAGACACAAGTGGTGGTGGAGGTTCCCCAAAGAAGTAGAGTCCATCATGCTCATGGCCCGTACCAAAAATCTTCTTCGAAGTCAGGTCCTGCAAGAGACAACGGTCGGGTAAGAAAATGACAGCACAATTATAACTCTTTGCGAGGCGACTAACTGATAAAAGATTAAATGATAACTGAGGGACATGAAGAACAGAAGACAGAGTAAGCTGTGAGGATAAACAAACATCACCCTTACTCTGGACACGAGTGGTGGAACCATCGGCTATACTCACAGTTTGGTTAACAGGTATAAGAGGGGACGAAAAAAGGGATAACTCACCAGTCATATGATCATTGGCTCCTGAGTCCAAAACCCACCTTGGAGTTCCTGTCTTAACATGTAAGGAGTGTTTAAAATCTGAGTGCGAAGGGATTCAAACTCAGATTTCAAACCCATCAAGAACTGGTAAGTGTGCAGACGGTCAAGACGCTGAACAATAATAGTAGCGGCTTCAGCAGGAATATCACCAAGGGGCTCGTACTGAGCCAACTCCTCCCAACGAGACTGAAGATATCCAAAATAATCAGAGACACTTAGCCGGAGAGAATCCTGTGATGATTGAGAAACTTCGCGATGAAGTTGATAAATCCGGGATTCATTGCGCTTATGTGCATACATTTGAGTCAAAGCATTCCACAGGCCATGAACAGACGTGTGATACATGAACATATGGTAAATACGAGGCTCCATTGAATTGAACAACCAACCCAAGATAGTACAGTTGTCCATATTCCATTGATCAAAGGTGGAGTCGGTGGGAGCAGGCTTAGGTGTCGTGCCAAGAAGCCAACTAGACTTGCCTCTGGCACCAAGAAAAAGACGAATGGAATGAGACCATGCGGCAAAATTTTGCCCATCCATGAGAACAGTGGTAACCCTTTGCGCAGGCGAATGTGGAGTCAGGGACATAGAGAGATCCGAGCGTGGATGTGAACCGGGAGGAGACTGATTAGTACCCTTATCCTTTCCAGTGTCAGTCATTGTTGCAAAATCAAGAAACCCCAATAGAGAATCAACAAGGCGCAGAAGAGAAACCACGGATTGAAAAGGCTGCTGGGAAAAGAACAAACAGCAGCAATCAGAGGCTACCGGAACACCCCAGGTAGCCCAAGGGAGGAAAAAGAGAGCACAAAGGGGCTCTAAACCATCAGAAGACCCAAGAACAGGGCAAGACGCAGCCTAGAGCTGCGCAAGGGTTAGCCTAGGCTAACCAAAAAGGGGCTGAGGGGCCTGGGTGTGTGCGCCGAGAGTGGGGAAGGGGCTGGTGGCCGGCGCTGGTTGTGGAGGTGGCTGGTAGTTGCGGCGCAAGGTGGTGTGGTTGTGCGGGTGGTGGTGGTTTGGTTTGTTTTAGGGTTTGATTTCTCTTTGGCTCTGATACCAAGAAGAAACTCTGTTTTCTTATTATTCACTGTCAATTTACACCGTATATATACAACTATGAAGAGAAGCTAATAAAGGAAATAAAAGAAAAGAAAGGAAAAATACAAGATAAGATCAAATCATCCTAAATCAAATTATTCCTAAAACATTGCTATCTATAATTAACGGGAATATCAATCCGAATATTCCAACAGAAATTGAATGTTATTTTTTATTATTCATACTTGTAGATGAACATATCACACTAGGCCAGAAGGATGGCGTAGTGTGACAATCACCTTGAATAACTTCTCATTGGGGTGAAGTGATTTTTTGTCGTACATATATATTTAAGAAGAATGCACGTGTAACGGTCTTGATCACCTATTTTTGTCTACTCGTTATGTTTTGGTGACTTGGTGCAACTTTGAAATTAAATGTAAAAATCATTTGATACCTTAAGGTAACTCTTTCGAGTGTCTACGTAAGTACTACTTTATTTTTAAGGATCTACAAGATGTAATATTGGATATACTCCAAAAAACTAATGGGCCGTTTAGAAATGTTGCAGTTTTCATTTTTCTATTTTTGATTTCCATTTATTTGTGAAGCCGGAAACTGAAAGTGTTTGCTAGTCGTTTCCTTTTTCTTTTTCTTTTTTTTCTTTTTTTTTTTTTTTCTTTTTCATTTTTAAAAGTGAGAACTGAAAATGTGTTGGTAATCATTTCCATTTTGCTGAGGGACGGCTTAGCCCAGCTCGTAAAAGGGCCTTCATTCCACGCTCATACCGGGGTTCGAACTCAGCCCCGCTCCCTCGGAACCAAGCAATTATTTGTTGAGGAATTTTCAAAATAAGGAACTAAGAGTAAGTGTGATTTGAATTAGACATGATGGGTCACAAATCATTGAGATTGAATTCGAACTGATAGCTAGGTCACAACCATTCAGATTTGGTTCAAAATTAAATTCAAATCCATGAGTTGTATACCTTGGACCAATAGTCACAAGGCTAATAGACACAACTGTCTATGAAGGGATACCAACCACTCTATACATTGAATGGTATAATTCTCATTTAAGATGATGAATAGATCTTTCTCTTTCTTCCTTATGAAAATTAGGAGATGAAGTTTTGTAATTTTTTCTTTACAAAATACATATTCCTAGATTCTGTTTTCTGTAGAAACAGAATTCTAGAAGTGGCTTTTATTTCTTGGTGGCTTCAATAATACATATTGTAAGATAGGGTTTGCTTCTTTATACCTTGAATACAGATTTGTAGAATTCTCGTTTGTACACCAAATTGTGATTATGGTGAGGGCAAATACTATATTTAGGCAAGTGTTTCGTACACGCCTTGTATTATTGAAGTACATTTTTCTGCAGTGTTGTTTGTCGTCAGATTTTGAAGACTTTGAAGACCAATTTCCCAACAATGTCCTCGCACGAGACCGCTGCACCAAAAAATCATTTCCATTTTCTTCTTCTTCTTCTTCTTATTATTATTATTATTATTATTAATTGACAACGAATTTGGGCAAGAAAACGAAAGCAAAAAAAAATTTGGTTTATAGTTTTCGTTTTTCTTTATAACAAAGAAATAAGCTAACTTCCGTTTCAAAATTTAGGAATCTGAAAACTTGAAACATTACCTATTGGCCCTAAGCTTTCAATATTTCGTGTAAATTTTGAATAATGTGGCTTCATAAAGTAAGAAGTCATCTTTTACCAAGTCAGTAAAATTTTTTTTTTTTTTTTTGGCTGTTTTCTCAACGTGCAGGCTTTAGCGTTGGCCATGGCTTATCAATCTGTCACCAACCATCATCGACAACGCCCACCGATTGATGATCTAGGGCCAAAGGATATGATCTCGAATCCGCCTACCGTCCCAATCCCTCCATGACAATTGCACGCTTAGAGTCGGGTTTGTGTTAATGTGATCTTTAGTCTATCAATTGTCTTTGGTTATCTGAATTATATCATATTCTATTTTTTCACAGAAAAATATTTCCACTTAGATGACATATACACATACATAAATTACTTCCTTGAAGGAAGTTGTTTATTGATCTAAGTTACTAGTGAGTGAATGGTATTTAGTGTATTTGGACGATCAACAAAATTTTACCAATAGAACATGACCAATACTGGAAATGGTATTTTTCATTGTCAAAAGAGTATTGTTATGTTGTTGAGATTGTCCCACATCCACATCGGAGATTTATAACTTAACTACTCAATATATAAGTTCAAGGGACAACCCCACCCATTGTCAATTGGTTTTGGGATGGATGCTCCAATTTAACAATCGTAAATCTGGAATATCTCAAATGCTATGGGACGGTACCACATGCACTAGTATGTAGTATCAGGACCACTTCCACATGGACAATTGTTAAAAGCTTGGGAATTAAATTTGGGATTCAAATTTGGAAACCAATAGCATCACTACTCAATAGCATTTTGGAAGTTGTAATTGTGGATTTTTTTTTTCTTCATTAGTGTATTACTTATCTCCTGCCTTATTTATTATTATTTTTTTTTTATCGCAACCTCCTCCCTTGTTAAGCCTTATTGGGAGGAACTATCAATACCACCCCAGGGAAAAAATAGGGCGTTATGAAAGATGTCCATGTGTTTTATAAAGTTAAATAACAGTTTTATTAGCACAAAACCGAGACACTTAGAACATTAACCAAAATCAAGAGGCTGTTAAGTATGTGTTTTTTCAATACATGGCTACATTGAAAGCCCACGAGTCTATGACACTTCAACTCTTTTTTGGTGGTGTTGAAAATGTTTGAAGACTCCAATGTAATCATTTCTATGTATAAAGATCTGATTGAGTTCCTGCAGTTGAAAGTTGATTCTAGGAATTGTCGATCCTTTTTATATTGGAAATATGTACATAGGAATGATCTTACAGCGATGCTTCATTGTGAATTGAACGTCATCTATAGGTGTGAAATATATATACACATATATATATATATATATATGTGTGTGTGTATGCTAGGTGGCAACGGGGATACGGGTGCGAGGGATTCGCCAATTTTTCAAAAAGTGTGATTGCAGGTGCTGGACCCCACAGTGTCACCCAGGCAAGAGATAAAGATAGTTGTGAGAATGAGTTATGTCCCTAGCATTGTTGTATATCCATTCATGAATAGCAGTCGGACAAGCTAATCTATTCTACTCTGTAATTGCAAAAAAAGTGAAATTTTAAGATTTCCAACGAGAACTGAAAAATCCTAGCACAAAATGACCAAAAATACAAGAGCTCATGTCATACTCTATAGGCTAAAAAGACGAACCCGAGAAATCAAGAGTTTAAACTTTAACCAGAGGCTTTAGAAGTAGGCCTCTAAACGAATTGGATTTAGATCGGATCCACAAAATTCAGATCCATATTCGTTAACAATTCTGCTATTCAGATCCGGTCCATTTATCCGTCGAATCTGCCTTATTTAATCTATATCCAAATTTGATCAGATCAGGATATTCAGATCCGTTTGTCGGATCTAAAACGACAACTTACCTACTTATATGTATTCTACTATTTACCACAGAAACTAATATTTTTATTTTTTTTTTCTCTATGCATACGTACACAAAAATCAATCAATGTTTAACTTATCAATATACTTGATTATGTAAAAAAAATTTATCTTTAAATCAAAATAATATACTACTGAAATTAAATGTATATAATCTAGTGTATACTATATACGTTGTTCAATTTTATATGTAACAGTAATCTTATCTAGTGTATTATATGTATACTTTTTGTGCATAGTTTATTCTTATTCGGATATAGATCTTAGGCGAATCGAATACCACCAAATCATATCCGATCTGTCATCCAAACATTCTAAATGGATTTGGATATAAATATAGATCTGGATCTAAAAAAAAAACCTTAGATCCATCAAAAAGTGCTGGATCCGAATCCGGAACCGATCCGGGTCAAGATCCGGTTCATTAACAAGCCTATTTGGAAGTAGAAGAGTGCTTCTTGGATCCCTCTTGCTTCTTATCTGCCTCAGTGGCCTTTTTCTTTTCCTTCTTCGCTCTCTTCTTCAAAGCAATCATGTGCGCCATAAGAATGGTTGCATAAGAAGCTTGAAAAAGATGGTGATCTTTTGCACCAACCTTCAATTCCCAAGAAACCCAGATAAAATCGTTACCGAGGAACAATTACGTCTGAATAACAAGTCGGCAAAAAAAAAAGAGTAATGATTCGTGCACATAAAATGTGCACATAAAGTGTGTACATAAAAATCTAGGTCATTCATTTTGGTGGGTCCTATGTGTGCAGGGATGGATCCCACCAAAGTGAATGACTCAAATCTTTATGTGTACACTTTATGTGCACATTTTATGTGCACGTAGCATTACCCAAAAAAAAAAAAACACTATACGTCTGAATAACAAGTAGGCAAAAAAAAAAACATTATAAAACAATAAAAAGGATCTTGCACCATTTTAATATATTCCTGTTAACATGATATTCTAATATCGAGTGCTAACTAAAGAGAGACCCATGGAAGATGGAAGTCAACTCATCCGCTTTAATGCAATCGGAGGCAGCGATGATTCAACAAAAGTTTAAGGTTCCCATAAATTAAAACTCAAATTTATGATTTCTGAAATTTGACAGAAGTATATAATAATGATTGAAAACTCAAAGAGTTTGACCAGCACATGTCACCAATAACTTCACATGTATCAATATCGCCACTAATTATGGGCTCCATCTATAACTGCTAGCACACTATGGACCCAGTCCGAGGCATGTCTGTTCCACTTGACAGTAACCCACTCTGAAGCTCACCTCCTCAGATAACCACTCTGAAGCCCACCTCCTCAGAGAAAACCACTCTGAAGCCTACCTCAGAGGAACCCACTCTGAAACCACCTCAGATAGCCCACTCTGAAGCTCACCTCAGAGGAGTCCACTTTGAAGCCCACTTCAAAGGAGTACACTCAGCAAAGTAACCTCCACTTGGTTGGATCTGAAAGATCCAAATCTGCTCCCCTCATCGCTAAGTCTCCACTCTATACATTAGTTACACAAACACGCATGATACGGAATGCCCACCCTTGATCCGGAAGCAGTAACAAAGGGTGGCCACGTCCCTTGGGATCTCGGGAACTTATGGTTAGGTGGCTAGAGCCAAGGGCATCTCCTTAAACTAATGCCTCACATGCAAAGTTAAGGTTAATCCCAGAGAGAGAGAGAGAGAGAGAGACACGTGACAGTGCCCTGCCCCTCCAGCCTTGCAACCAATCAAAGAGGTCTGTGACCGCAAGAACAGCTAAACCTTTGACTCTCATCTTGCCTAGTCATTTCAACCTCGATGAATATTTTGCGAACCAATGGCATTGTCTCGATATTTCCCTTGTTTAAGGAACTGCACCAATGGCCTTTAGCTTCGGTATCCACCCTCGCTTAGCCCTCTGGAAACCACAACAGCATGGTCTCAAGAGACACATTGCTTAACCTTCTGCACCAATAGAAACCATTTCCCCCTCGACCCATGCAATATTGAGTTGTTGCTCTAAAGCGACAATACCCCTTGCTTAGCACTTTGCACCAATAGAATATCGTCCCCCTCTTACCAACCTATAGCATTGGTTTATCGCCAAAGTGACAGCACCTCCTTCTCGTATGACTTGCCCCCTTTGACTTGTCCATCTCTCATTTAATGTCCTCAACTACTTCAAACAAACCACCACTTAGAAGGAGCCAACCCAGCTCCTTCAGCTAAGATGAGAACGCTACAACCCTCTGTATAAATACCGGCTTCATTCAATACATCCAACAACCAGAATCCCATCTAGAGCAACTTAGTTGAAAAGCCATTTTACTCTTGCATTTACTCTAAGTTCCTCTGCAAAACCTCCCATTATCCCCCATACTTAACATTCCCACTTATCCCACTCGACACTCAACCATCCTTTGGCTTTACTCCGATACTAAAACTACCATTTTGCGCTATTTTGATACCCAGTAACACACTCCAGTCACTATCAGTACTCATCATTCAGTACCCAAGACCCGAATACTTATTACTTTCTCTCTCTCTTATTTGGGGCTTCCTTGGTTCTCACCCTAGCCATGTTCTCTCCGAAACCATTTATTCTATTACATTTTTACATAATATTATTCTACCACACTTCTGTCACGACCCATCCCGCTACG
Organism: Hydrangea macrophylla; assembly: GCA_033977485.1. Lineage (NCBI taxonomy): Eukaryota > Viridiplantae > Streptophyta > Magnoliopsida > Cornales > Hydrangeaceae > Hydrangea > Hydrangea macrophylla. Next base: position 59,672,997 of record CM066987.1, read on the forward strand.
CGCGAAAATAGGACACGTGGCATGCCACTAAGGCTCATCCAATTCAATTAGAGTAAAATATCAGCAGAAAACATAAGTGAAATCTATGAAATTCAGAGTTATAAAAAGTTTTGCGCATTTGAAGACACTTACAAAACACCCTGTTTAAAACCAGCAATCCAGTCGACTGATCATAGGTCTGGTCGATTGAAAATCCAAGATATAGAGAGCCTCAAAATCTCAGCAACCAATTCAGTGGACTAATCAAGGTCCCGTCGACTGGGATCACAATTTCATCGTCGAAAGTCAAAACATGTATATTTTCTATATAACATAGGTTAGAATTTCATACCTCGTGCGATTTCTCTCTAACTTTGAAGGAAGTACTAGAGGGTCAATTAAACGTCGGATCTCTGATTTTGAAAGATTCCTACAAGTATTAACATGTTTTTCCCAAAATTTCAATATTAAGATTTTCGTAAAAAGTTGTCAAGTGGGGCCTAAAAGGTATCAAAACGTAGATCTTTACCTCAAGGAGTTAAAATATGAAATCTGGTTGAAAACTGACGGACGAACGATCATCGATCAGTGTCGCAAAACTCGTGGGAATAAATCTCTCTTCTATCTCTCTCTCTCTCTCTCTCTCTCTCTCTCTCTCTCTCTCTCAGGTATTTGTTTTGGAAGATTATGACAAAAATATCTCATGTTTTCTATTTATAGCCACGACTCTCGAAAATTATGTTTAACTCCCCACGAGTTTTCAAAACTTCTAATTAACTCCCGAAACGTCTTAAACATCTAATTCATCGATTCACGAGTGAAAATTTATAAATTACAAACTTTTCGTCTAAGTTCTGTTTGGACCCAAAATAACGTTATGAAAACTATTTATGTGAAATCTCTATACAACCTACCTTTTATGCAACGTATCACCTACGTTCTCACTATAATATTCGAAAATGACCTAAAACAAGACCAACATTATCAGAAATTACTCTACACAGGTAAAATTAATATTCATATACACCAGATATTTCAAATAATATTTAAATAAAATAAATGTCATTTAAATCATATGAATTCCTCAAGAATTACCAACTTCCCGTGTCCTCACTTGACACTCACTGTTGACCCACAGTCAACCACATCTCAATTATCAATCAACATTAATAATTCTAGAATTCAAATATGCATTAAAATTGAACGTATTTTTCTTGGAACGGGTGTGACAACTCTTCCCTAAAAAAGGAAGTTTGTACCCAAACGTATACCTCATTAATCGAAAAGGTGAGGATATTCATTTCTCATCTCTTTCTAATTCTCCTACGTAGCTTCCTCAACTGAATGACTACGCCATAACACTTTCACCATCAGAATTATCTTCATTCTCAATACTTGCTCTTTCCGATCCAAGATCTCTATCGGATGCTCCATGTAAGTCAAGTCTTCTTGGATCTGTAATGGTTCTGGTACGATGATCTTATTCATATCCATCATACACCGTCTCAACATTGACACATGAAACATGTTGTGCACCAATTGCCAACTCCGATGACAAAGCTACTCGATAAGCCACTAGTCCTACTTTCTCTAGGATCTCAAAATGTCCAAATCTCAAATTAACCTTTCCCCTCTTTGCAAATCGTGCAATACCTTTCAAAGGCGATACTCTCAAATACACAAAGTCTCATACTTTGAATGTCATCGGTCGTCACTTAGAGTCCTTACAGCTCTGATAACGACTTTAAGCTACCTTAAGTTGCTCTTGGATAAACTTTACCTTCTCAGTAGTCAGTTATATTATCTCAGGTCCTAACAACTTTCTTTCTCCAACTTCAATCCAACAAACCGGTGATCGACATTTACGCTCATACACCACTTCATAAGGTGTCATCCTAATACTTGACTAAACCTTGTTGTTGCAAGCGAATTTAATTAATGGTAGGTGTTTTTCCCAATCACTTCCAAAGTCTAGAACGCAAAGTCTAAGCATATTTTCTAGTGTCTGAATCATTCGCTCTGACTGTCTGTCAGTTTGAGGATGAAATGCAGTACTAAAACTCAACTTAGTACCCATAGCCTTTTGTAAACTTCCCCAAAACCTCGATATAAAACTACTATCACGATATGATACAATCACTGCTGGAACCCCATGTAGTCTCACAATCTCTTTCACATACAACTCTGCTAGTCTAGACGGCTTAGTCATCTTGATCGGTAGAAAATGTGCTGATTTTGTCAATCTATTAACTATAACCCAAATCTTGTCGTTCTTATTAAGCGAACGTGGAAATCCGAAAACAAAATCCATCATGACCTCATCCTATTTCCACTCTGACACTGGCAGTGGTTGTAGTAATCCCGCAGGCACTTGTCTCTCTGCCTTGACTTGTTGACATGTTGAACATTCTGAATCGAACTTAGCCACTTCCCGCTTCATACCTCTCCACCAAAACTTTTCTCGCAAGTTCTGGTACATCTTGTTACTTCTCAGATGAACTGAATATTAGTACTATGAGCTTGCTCTAAAAGTCGCTCTTTCAAGTCTTTAACGTTTGGTACACATAATAATCATTGAACTGTTCTGCCTTGATCTTATCTATAATGTCTGGGTGAGCTATGATCGCCATCATTAAGCCACCATTCGTCTCTGGATCTACCTCTAACTCTAAGCATTCCATTTCTCTAACTAGTTCCTTTTGTTGTGTTAGCTCGTCGGCTAAGTTTCTTGTTGTCTTCCGGCTTAAGCGTCGACTACTACATTAGCCTTCCCTGGGTAATACTCAATCGAAATATCGTAATCCTTCATCTGCTCTAACCATCTCCTCTGTCTCATATTCAAATATCGTTGAGTTAATATGTATTTTAAGATCTTGTGGTCCGTGATGATCTCGCACTTCTCCCCATACAAGTAGTGGCTCTAAATCTTCAAAGCATGGATTACCACAGCTAATTCAAGGTCGTCAGTAGGATAATTTATCTCATGTGTCTTCAACTACCTTAAAGCGTAAGCAATCACCTTGCCACCTTGTATAAATACACATCCCAAACCCTAATACGACGTATCACTATAGACCACAAACCCCTCGATTTCGGATGGTATCATCAAGATGGGTGCTCTTGTCAATCGCGACTTCAACTCTTGAAGACTATCTTCACATTACAAACTCTATTCAAAAGTAACACCCTTTCTCATCAACTTTGTCGTAGACAATGAAATCTTCAAGAAATTCTTAATGAAACAATGGTAGTATCCAGCTAACCCTAAGAAACTTTGAATTTCTAACGCTGAAGTCAGCCTCTACTGATTAGATACAGCCTCTACCTTATGAGGATCAATTGAAACTCCATTCTTGTCAATCACGTGACCAAGGAAAGTAATGCTAGGTAACCAGAATTCACACTTCTTCAACTTTCTAAATAGTTGCTTTTCTCGTAATCTCTGAAGTATAAGTCTCAAGTACCTCTCGTGTTCCACTTCATTCGGAGAATAGATAAGAATGTCATCTATGAATACGATCACAAAGTCATCTAAATAATCATTAAAGACTCGTTTTATAAGATCCATGAATGCGGCTGGTACATTGGTAATCCCAAATGGCATTACTAGGAACTCATAATATCCGTAACGCGTTCTAAAAGCTGTCTTCTTTACATCTTTGACTTTTACTTTCAACTGATGATAGCCCGATCTCATATTGATCTTGGAGAATACTTAAGCCCCCACAAAGTTGATCAAATAGGTCATCAATTCTTGGCAACGGATACTTGTTCTTGATTGTCAACTTGTTGAGTTCTCGATAGCCAACACACATTCGCTTTGATGTAGGATTTAGGTTTCAAAACAGCACTAAAATCATGCACAGTGAAAAATATAGTTTATAAAATTAATTGGTAGCTTGGATCTACTACTCACTAACTCTACAGATGCGTACTAGAGAGGGGACAAGAATTATACCTTTAAGTCTTGAACCCAATTCAGAATCTTTGACTTCCAGCAGCCTCCACTAGATGGTCTTCACTCTTATGACTCCTATGGATGCTCCCGGAGTGACTAGGGTTGGTAAGAACCTTAACAGAGAGGATAGAGAAGGTGTGGGAAGCCCTAAATAGTCTCTGCAACTTTTGGTATAATAAAAACAATGAACACAGATTTTTGAATGCAACTGCTCTATTTATAGATTCCCAGAACCGACCTTACTTTCAATCGATCGCATTGACTTTGATCGATCGAACCTTCAATTGATTGAACAACATTCGATCGATCGAACTTGCCATGACTTCAATCGATCGAACTCCTTCGATCAATCGAACCTGTCTTGGCAAGATCCTCATGTGCCTTTCCGAGAATCCTAGTGCAGCTAAGAGTCGAACCTCCTAGGCTCTTTATTGTTGGCTCAGACCAGTTGTTAATTTCCATGATCAAACTCTTTGATCAACAAACTAACCAACTGATCAATTAACGTTTATTCCACTATAAAACGATAACTGAACTCCAACGCAAAAGAACATATCCGAAGCAATAACTTGACTTATACAGTGCACTAATGTCCCTCTACCGTCTGCAATCATAATCATATTCAGGTAGTCGGATAACTGTTACTATCTACCTGAATAATGACTACATCTTCCATTCCTTGAGTTCCATTCACCTCTCATGATTACCAAACATGTTGATAACTACTTATCAACAAGACTGCAATGCACAAGACTTCCCACTTCTGAAGCATAGGAATTCCTGCCATGCGATTCCTCACCTCATGTGTCTTTGGTCAATGGTCCTTGGAGAATGCTAAACCATGCCTGAAAGGTAATAAACCTTTCTTCGAATTGTCCATGGAAAACCTAGGTAGTACCTTCTCGATATACCCAGCATGAGATAATCTCATTATCGTTTGCTTACGATCCTGAAAGAGCTTTATCCCAAGGATATAGCTCGCCTCTCCTAGATCCTTTATATTGAAAGTACTAGCTAGCCAAACCTTAATTGAAGACAATGCCCCTACATCATTCCCAATGAGTAGAATGTCATCAACGTAAAGCACAAGAATAGCTACCACACTTTCCCTTCACACTTCTTGTATACACAAGGCTCATCTAGATTCGGTATGAAACTAAACGACTTGACCACTTGGTCAAAACGAATGTTCCAACTCCTGCATGCCTGCTAGAGCCCATAAATGGACTTTTGCAACTTGTATACCAACTTACCTTTCCCACCAGCTATAAACCCTTCTGGTTGCTGCATATAGAGTCCTCCTCAAGATTTCCATTCAAGAATGCAGTCTTGACGTCTACCTGCCAGATCTCATAATATAGGCATGTAGCAATGGATAAGAGTATTCTGATGGACTTGAGCATGGCTACCAGCAAGAAGGTTTCCTCATAGTCAATGCCCTCCCTCTGAGTATAACCTTTCGCTACAAGCCTAACCTTGAAGGTTTCGACCTTTCCATCAGATCCTCTTTTCCTCTTGTAGACCCACTTACAACCAATGTGTTTAATATTGGCAAGAAGTTCTATAAGATCCTAGACCTGATTAGAATGCATAGATTCCAATTCAGCCTTCATAGCTTTAACCCAATGAGCTGAGTCAACATCAGCCATTGCCTCTTTGTACGTGGCAGGATGAGATTCAGATTCTATGGAGACAACTTCAAAAACTTCTCCTAAGAACATGTATCTATCAGGCTAGTTGATAATCCTCCCACTACGACGAGGTACCAGTGCGAAAATGGGTAAAGAAGTGGTTTTTTCTTATCTTACATCATTTTCAACTGTTGGAGGAATAGAGGGTTCTCTATCTATCCTTCCCTTAGGTTTATGGTTCATGATATAATCATCCTCCAAGAAAATAGCATTTGTACTAACAAACACTTTCTGTTCTCTTGGATCATAAAAATACCATCCATAAGTACCCTTTGGATATCCTACAAAATGCACTTCCGATCTAGAATCCAATTTGCTCATCTTTCCTTTTAGCACATGTGTCGGACACCCCCATATCCGGAGATGATGCAAAGAAGGCTTGCGCCCAATTCACATCTCCCATGGTGTCTTGGGAACAGATTTACTTGGTACTAGATTTAGTATGTATGCAGCGGTTTCCAAAGCATAACCCCAAAGGAATAATGGCAACTTGAAATAACTCATCATCGACCTAGTCATGTCTAAAAGAGTCCAATTCCTTCTCTCCGCTATACCGTTCTACTTAGGCGTACCAGGTGCAGTCAACTGTGAAAGAATCACATTCTGTACGAGGTGATCAATAAACTCATTAGAGAGGTACTCGCCACCTCGATCAGATCGAATGGCCTTGATATGTGTGCCCAATTACTTCTCCACTTCAGCTCTAAACTCTTTGAACTTTTCAAAGGCTTCAGACTTGTGCTGCATTAGGTACACATATCCATACCTAGAGTGGTCATTAGTTAATGTTATGAAATGCTCATAACCACCCTGTGCTGTAATATTTATTGGTCCACACACATCAGTATGAACTAATTTTAATAATGCATTGGTCCTATTATCCTTTGTAGGAAAGGGCCTTTTGGTCATCTTACCCTCTAAACAAGACTCGCAGACTTCCATTGGTTCAAGAACCAAATCGCCTAAGATCCCTTCTTTGACTAGTCTGCCAATCCTATTTAGATTGATATGGCCAAGCCTCATGTGACAAAGCCTTGTTGGATTAGTGGAAGGTTCCTTTCTTTTAGATGGTACAGTTACCACTGAGTTATTACGTTCCATGTTAGAATCAATAGAAATATTAGGAGTAATCACATACAAGCTATTAATTTTAACACCAGAACATATAAAAGAACCATTTCTTTTAATGACAACTTCGGTTACAAAATGAAAAGAATAATTTTTAGTCAATAACTCTGAAATAGAAATTAAATTACGTCTCATTAAAGGGACATAAAGTACATATGATAAAACTATGTCTTATTGTCCAAAAACTCTAAAACTACTACTCCTATAGCAACCGCAGAAACGGTTGCGCTAGAACCCATAGTCAGCACGATCTCCCAATCACTGCATTTCCTGGTTTATTTAAATCCCTACAACGAATTCCAGATATGGTTAGTCGCACCAGAATCAATGCACCAAGTGTTTGAAGTATTCGTTATAAAACTTACTTCAATCACATGTGATTCGATCATACCTTGAACTCTTGTAGCTAAGAATTCTGCATAGCTCCTCTTCCAGTGGCCCTTCTCACCGTATTGGAAACACTTTCCTTTGCCTTGGCCACCCACCTTCCCCTTCCCCTTACCCTTACCTTTTCCCTTAGATTTTGTAATCTTAGGGACTGGTCCAACACATGGACCACCAGTGCTAGTCTTCTTCTTCCCTTTCTTACCTTTCGGTGCAGATCGGGAAGAGGAAGAGCTTTTTTCAACGTTCAAAATGTTGCCCCTAGGTTTGATCATCCCTTCTGCTGCCAGTAAAGAACTCATTAATTCACTCATTGAGAAATGCATTTGATTCATATTATAGTTAAGTTTAAATTGAGTGAATGAAGGCGACAGTGAATTGAAGATCATATCAACTTGGGTCTGTGCGTCAATGTTGACTCCCAACGTCTCCAGTTCATTTAAATAACTAATCATTTTTAAAACATGTTCTTTGATTGGAGTTCCTTTTGACAACTTGGCACTCATTATCTTCTGCATGGTAACTTGTCTGGCAGGCCTGCCATGCTCCCCAAACATTTCTTTTAGGGATTTGATAATGGCACTGGCAGAATCATTTCACTGGAATTGGTGTTGCAACACACCAGCCATAGAGGCCAGAATGTAGCAATGGGCCATTTCATTCGATTTTTTCCATTTATCGAACTCGCCTCTAGCAACTGCCGAAACATTTGCAGCGGGTTCTTCAGGGCATGGGGTGGTAAGGACATAAATGTAATCCTCCGCAGTTAAAACGATGTCAAGGTTACGTTTCCATTCAGTGTAGTTATCCAGTTACCTTTTTTTTGAGTGAGTATAATGGCACGTGAACTAAATGCAGATCCAGACATTATGATTACTGAAAAATCAAACAGACAACAAATATGGATATCAGAATTTGACAAATTAAAATAAAAGAATCCTGAAAAACTCTTTTTTTAAAAACAAAGTCGCCGGAATATCAAGACGAAAGAGTAAAGCCTCCGTGTGGCGGTCAATACTCGATCTTTCGATTAATCATGACTTGTCCGTTATGCAACTCTTGCAAAACAAGTTATGACTCTCGAACCTATTTGATCTCTAAGTTTCTGAATAATGCCCCATATGGTATCTGTTATCCATACCTTAGCTAGTGTGCACCATTAACTAGGATCCAATCACAACCGCCTCAAGTAGTACCTTCGTGTGGTGGTCACCCTCTAACACGTTTAATTGATTCTATCTGTAAGAAGTTCACATCTAGTAACCAATAAGTAGTATGTCCTCCGTATGGAATGATCACCTCTAGCGAGATGACACATAATGCACTACTCACATTACAGTGAACCGTTAATAGAAGAACGTGGGTGTTATTAATAAGACCCTCTCCCACTTGTTTTATTGATTAAGGATTTTTCTTTTGGGAAAAATGTTTCTCGTCATTGCCCATAAACATCCAATGTCTACTAATGAGTTAAAACGATTTTTGAATTTTATTTTAGAAAACTTGTTTTAAGTGCATGTAACTAGTAACAATGTATTAAACGCCAATCATAAACTAGGCACATAAAATAAAAAACTAAAATTAAAATTAAAGGATCCGAACGATGCCTCTATCTCCCATGGCTCTACCTCTATAGAACCTCCTTCTTGGTTTAATCGCCTCTGGATCCATCTTCATGGACAATGGCTTCTCACTCCATCTTCATGGATTTTCTAATTCTATTACATTGATCCTATGCTTATTTCGAAGCTTACAATTTATCTAAAAATAGATAATACATCAATAAAATTAAAGGCTAGGGAAACTAATGTGACTTTTCTATTTGTAGAATTGAAGTCACAGCACCCTTTACATATGCCTTAAAACCAAACCAAAATAAATACAGCATACACCAATCTCAAACATTTAAATACAGAATTCAAAAAAGGACCTGGTGCCATGGGAGATAGTGGACTAACTTACTGCAAAAGGGTTAGATATACACACCTCCACGCATATATACATCCATTGGAACTACTAATTAACTCACATACAACACAAACACTTTATGGAAGTAATTAGAATTTAAAACATCTCTGGTTCTCTATCACACTTCGATCGATTGAAGAAAACTCGATCGCTTGAACCTCCAATCGATTGAACTAAGTTCGATCGATTGAAGAAAACTCAATCGCTTGAACCTTAAATCGATTGAACTAAGTTCAATTGATTGAACTTGTCTTTTTCATAGAATTATTTAAAAATTACAGAATAGTTTAAAATTGAAGCATATAAATTTTAAAACTTTTAAAACTGTAAAAAGAACACCTGGACAGAAAACCCTACTTCGATCGATCGAAATTATTTCAATCGATCGAACACAAAGATTTTCAATCGATCGAAATTGCTATGCATCCAATGCAATCACAGATTTGTTTTCTACTACGAAAACACTACAGAAACAGATCTGTGAAGATGCAGTTTTAAAACAACACTAAATACTAACATGCAAATCAAACTAGTATTCTTAAAACTCATCGATAGATCCAAACAAGTGTGGCTCTGATACCAATTGAAGGATTTAGGTTTCAAAACAACACTAAAATCATGCACATCGGAAAAGATAGTTTATAAAATTAATTGGCTGTCCGAATCTACTACTCGTTAACTCTATAGATGCATATTAGAGAGGGGACAAGAATTATACCTTTAAGTCTTGAACCCAATTCTAAAATCTTTGACTTCCAGTAGCCTCCACTAGATGGTCTTCACTCTTATGAATCCTATGGATGCTCCCGGAGAGACTAGAGTTGGTGGGAACCCTAATAAAGAGGATATAGAAAGTTTGGGAAGCCCTAAATAGTCTCTACAGCTTCTGGAATAATAAAAACAATGAACATAGATTTCTGAACACAGCTGCCCTATTTATACATTCCCAGAACCGTCCTTACTTTCAATCGATCGTAGTGACTTTGATCGATCGAACCTTTGATCGATCGAACAACATTCGATCGATCAAACTTGCCTTGACTTCAATCGATCAAGACTCCTTCGAGCGATCAAACTTGTCTTGATAAGATCCTCATGTGCCTTTCCAAGCAACCTAGTGGAGCTAAGAGTGGGACCTCCTAGGCTCTTTATTATTGGCTCAGACTAGTTGTTAATTCCCATGATCAAAGTCTTTGATCAGCAAACTAACCAACTGACCAGTTAACGTTTACTCCACTATAAAATGATAATTGAACTCCAATGCAAAAGAACATATCTGAAGCGATAACTAGACTTGTACAGTGCACTAATGTCCCTGTACCGTCAGAATTCATAATCATATTCAAGTAGTCGGATAACTGTTACTGTCTACCTGAATAATGATTACATCTTCCATTCCTTGAGTCTCATTCACCTCTCATGATTACCAACAATGTTGATAACTACTTATCAATAAGACTGCAGTTCTCAGTAATCAGCTCGGTGACATTCTCAAGGGAATGCTTGCTCTTTATCAGAGGGTAGATTCTATCTTGATAATATATGTTCACAACTCTATGAACATGACAAACCCAAGATACCCAGGTTTTGATCTTTTATAGACCTCACTGATTGGTAAGTCAAAGTAGTCATATCCACAGTCTGTGTTCATAATCGTCTCAAGATTGAGAACACGTACCTTATACAAGTTATGAGTTCTTATCGACTGTTGACAGTCTTAAGTGTCAATAGGAAAACTCAGGTCCGTTAATGCACTATAAGCACTAGCATATTAATTAAGAGTTATGCTCTAGTGATTGAGATTAATCACTCCATCCAATTGTAGTCAATCATGCGACAGTGTACACCTGATGAGATTCCAGTCTCGTCATCCACTGTGACAAGTTCTAAGGATCAAAAAATAGTAATTCGTATCTTACATATATGTATCTCATACATACATGAATTACTTACTACGATACTTAAGGATTAACAATCATCTCATGAAAGAAACATATATAATACAATGTAAAGCTGATATCCATATATTAAAATGTTAATGTCTCGTACATAAAGTAATGGTTTGAGGGCACAAACCCAACATTTGGACCATCTTTCTTCTTCTCAAACAACACTGGAGCTCTCCATAGTGATATGCTAGGTTGAATGAAACCTTTGTCAAGTAGTTCTTGTAGCTGGATTTTTAATTCTTTCAATTCTAAAGGTGCCATTCTATACGGTGCTTTCAATACGGGTCTTGAATCCAGCATGGTCTCAATGGTGAACTCAATCTCCCTCTCAATAAGGACATCTGGCAAGTCATCTGGGTATACATCCAGATACTCTCATACTATTGGAATGCCTTCTACTCTCAATTCAATCGTTGAAGTGTCAATTACTGAACATAGATATCCCTAACATCCCTTTTTCAATAACTTACCTGCTCGGATAGCTGAAATCAAATTCGGTGGCGGTGTAACCCCACTCCCTTGAAAACAAAAGATCACATGCACCGGTGATTGAAAATTGTCTTCTTTCCGTTTACAAACTATTGTGGCATGGTTATGGGCTAACCAATCTATTCCTAGTATCATGTCAAAGTGGTTCATCACAATCGGTATAAGGTCTACGGTCATCAACTTCTCACCTAGTTTGATCTCACAGTCCTTGTATATCATAGAGGTTGGCAATGGACAACTCATATCCTAATGGTGCCGACCTAATATTCAAATGTTCAACGAAATGATGCGACATGAATGAATGCGTTGATCCTGAATCAACGAGTATGCATGCTAAGTGCGAACATACAAGCACCATACCTGAGACCATTGTATCCGTAGTAGCCACATCTCTGGAATTCATCTGGAATTGCCTCCCTTCGTGCTGCTCTGTCCCCAGCCTCCTCTCATTAGATTGCTTAGGCTTCGAACTACTCGAAGCCATGGAACTTGCTCCTTATTGGAGTCGTCTCCTCGGACAATTCCTGGAGAGGTGCCCAACCATCCCACAATCATAACACTTACCTCTCATATCAGGTTCCGAACTAACATTTTTCATCACTTGAGTTTTGTTCTGAAAGCTAGTCATAAAACATTGGCCGATGTATGGTCGGTTGCAAAGTGAGCACAACAGTATGCTACTAGGTGCTCTCCTAAAATCACTAAAACTATAACCAAAGCCTCATGTGAATGGCCTCTTGAAAGATCCGCCTTGGTTCCGGTCACCACCATCGTTACCTCGCTTGCCTTGCTGTTTTTGCCTTGATCTTTCTATTCTACTTTCGACTACAAGTGTCATTTATTGCACTGCTGCCACAGTTAAATGCTCATAGGTCTCTACCCTCAATCGGATATTCTCCCTTAAACCTTCCTCGAACTTCCTTGATCTATCATGTTCCTTTCGCATTGACCCCTTTCCAAATCTTAATAATGTGTTGTACTTGGAAGTATATTCGGTTACGGTCATGTCTCCCTGTCGGAGATTGTCGAATTCTCTCTTTTTCGCATTATAAGCGGCTCATGGAAAGAATTGGCGATTATAATCTGCTTTGAACCCTTCCCACATTATCGGTGCCCCTTGATCCAAAATATTTACTCACCAATTATGGGCTTCACCCTTGAGCACGTAACTTGCATTCTCAATTTTCTCCCTATCGGACATCGGGATAGATCAAAAAATCCTCTCCATGTCCATAACTCAGTGCTCCGCTAGCATTGTGTCAAATAACCCATGAAATTCTATCGGTTTTTCCTCATGAATTGTTCAGACACGGGTCTCCTACCTCGAGTCTCAGGTACATATACCATAGCTATCGGTGCTGTCTCAAATGGAGGTATCGGAGGTAATCGCTCTACTATTCTGAACCAATTCTCTGATGTTTCCAATCATTTCTGTCACGTGGTTCATGCATCGAGTATGGGGTAATAGATCTCGATCACCGTCACTCATGATTGTACGATCATGTTAATCTCAATGCATAAACACTATGCATGTTTGACAATATATATGAGCATGTATGTACAACCACATACCATATGTATCAAATATCTCTACTATATATAAATGCATTCTAGAATATGTGTCGAAACACTCAACACTTTACTCGACGTCGCATATTCTCAAAGTTTTGCTACTTATAGCTCTGATACCAATAAATGTCATGACCTATCCTGCTACGTTCGAAAATAGGACACGTGGCACGCCATCAAGGCTCATCCAATTCAATTAGAGTAAAATAGCAGTGGAAAACATAAGTGAAATCCATGAAATTCAGAGTTACAAAAAGTTTTGTGCATTTGAAAACACTTACAAAAACACCCTGTTTAAAACCAGCAATCCAGTCGACTAATCAAAGGTCCGGTCGACTGGAAATACAATATATAGAGAGCCTCAAAATCTCAGCAGCCAATCCAGTCGACTGATCAGGGTCCCGTTGACTGGAAATTCGAGATATAGAGAGCCCAAAATCTCAGCAGCCAATCAGTCGACTGTGTCAGGGACCTAATCGATTGTGACCTCAAAATTTCGGTCGACTGATACTTCCCGGTCGACTAACTCAGAAATTCCCATTTTGAAAACCCAATCCAGTCGACTATGGTCTCCACCCAGTCGACTGTTTCTTTCACAGAATGACAAATAACATTTAAACCCAATCATCCAGTTGACTTTGTCGGGGACCCAGTCGACTAATTTTCAATAATTAAGAGCAGTAGCTGGTTCAAAACAGACTTCTAGTCAACTGTACCAAAACCAGTCGACTGTTTTACCTCAGTTTACTAAGCATTCTGCAGATTTCAATCTATGATTCTCTAAATCCAATTCCAACACATTCTTATTATATTTCAACGATTCAAAGCATAATTACTACAGATTACAATACTACAAATCCATCCAAGATTCTAAACTAATACATGGTTTCAACTTCTCGAAATTTTTATTACAACATTTGGAAAGGAAAACAAAAACATGTATAAGAGCGATCTCGTCCTCCCATCTGCCTCACTCTTTGTGTTTCTTCTTTCCTCTCTTCTTATCACCTGCAATGGAGTAAAGCTCCATTGCTCAACTATATGCCGAGTGCACAAATTATAACATACGCAACATATGATAAATCATGCTTTAATCTCATAAACCATATCAAAATAGTCTCTAGGGAGAAAAATACGCATTCATCCGGTAGCGGCAAGTCCAAGTCTTAAATCGTGATGCCAATGGCTAGTCCAAGTCTACAACCATTGCATCCCAAGTGCCCTAACAAGTCCAAGTCTTAAATCATGCATAGTAGCCATTGCTACTAAATTCTCAAACATCAAGAAGCTTACTCCGGCATAAAATTGTATAAGTCCCCCCTTTGACCCACATAAGCACTTAACGTGCTCGCATCAAATTAGACATACTTTTCACAGTCAAGAGCGTGCATAATTAACGGGCCTACTATTAACACATGAATTTCACCCGAATCACAATTTCGTTGTTGAAAGTCAAAACATATATATTTCCTATATAACATAGGTTAGAATTTCATACCTCGTGCGATTTCTCTCCAACTTTGAAAGAAGTACTAGAGGGTTGATTAAACGTTAGATCTCTAATTTTGAACGATTCTTACAAGTATTAACATGTTTTTTCCAAAATTCTAATATTAGGATTTTGGTAAAAAGTTGCCAAACGAGGCCTAAAAGGTATCAAAACGTAGATCCTACCTCAAGGAGTTCAAATATGAAATATGGTTGAAAACTAACAGACGAACGATCGTTAATCGATGTAGCAAAGCTCGTGGGAATAAATCTCCCTTCTCTATCTCTCTATCTCTCTCTCTCTCTCTCTCTCTCTCTCTCTCTCTCTCTAAGATATTTGTTTTGGAAGATTATGACAAAAATATCTCATGCTTTCCATTTAAAGCCATGAGTCTAAAAAATTATGTTTACCTCCCCGGAGTTCTCAAAACTTCTAATTATCTCCTGAAATCTCTTAAACGTCTAATTCATCGATTTACGAGTGAAATTTATAAATTAGAAGACTTTTTTGTCTAAGTTCCGTTGGGTCCAAAATCACGTTCCGAAAACTATTTCCACGGAATCTCTATACAACCTAATATGCCTGAAATTGGCTCTACTTTATTTACTGAGCGGTTCGACTCAGTGACCTGCCCCAATCTTGACTCCCGAGCAGTATATGCCCAAGGCTGACCAATAGATCGTGAAGACCGCGCAGGCACGACTCGTCACAGGGACAACTCACCTAGGCCCCAAGGTATGATCCAGAACGTTCCAACTAGATTCCTAATCAGGTTAGAAGACTAATGGAAAGTGTAAATTGCTTCCTAATCCAATTAGGAAACCCCCACGATTAATGCCAATCAATCCTAAATTGGATTGTATTTCTTTATCCATGTAGCTTCCTTGTACGAGTGGGTCTCTTGCATTTATAAAAGAGACCACTCACCTCCTCCAAAGGGAGAGCAACTTTTCAGTCTGCATAGCACCCCTATAGAAATCATGATCGTGCCCGGCCGACCTCTGGTAGCTCCAAATTGTTGTTGGTTTACCAAAGGTCCCCAACTTTTTAACAGTGTAGTGATCGTGCTCAGACACACACGTGGATGTAGGTTCCTTCATTAATAGGGCCAAACCACATACAAACCCGGTCTTACATTGTCTCTCACTACTTCTCTCTCCTTAAACTGCTCTAGTTTATCTTGTCCAATTTTGACATCATCAACTTGGCGTCGTCTGTGGAAATGACAGATTTCTCAAAACACAAATCTCCTAAATGATAGTCATGCCTCCGAAGAAGGGTAAGAAGGCTGCACAGCAGGCTAACCGGGATGTCCTACCAGCCGCGACAGTCCTCACCCCAAAGCAAATTACCGCAGTTCTCGCATAGCCCTTAGAGGGCCAGCATCAAAGTCAATGACATATTGAAGCCCTACTAGCCCAACAAAACAATCCTTCAGTGGTCGGGGAATGTTGCGCGCGGTTAAGGCCCGATCCTGACCAGACAACGTGCATGACATAATCCCCTCGTGCTGAGGATACCAGAAATATTATCAACAACAGGCGTGCTGCCAGAGGAGAGGGATAAGAATGGATGGTCCGGGAATCAATCCAAGATCATTTGGTCAAAGAACCAGGATGATCTTGGGAACACAATTAACCGGAGTTATAGCCGAGCCTCATCCCAGATCACAGCACGTGATGACGATGAAGCCTCTTCCACCAACCTGACCAACGCCCTAGGTACCGGTCGGGAAGGTGTAATGGCCCATGTCGAGAATTTGAAGAAACAGATCGACGGAATGGCCAAAGAGCTAGGACAAAATGCTACTTAGGACCTGTCAAAACCGAGACAGAGTCACCATTCTCTAGCCTAATCACGAGGTTTTCCATCCCACGAAAATTTAAGCAGCCTCGCCTGGATTCATACAACAGCTCGGGTAGCCCGGTAGACCACGTTCGGACCTATAAGACCCAGATGACTCTCGCCACCAATGCCAACGAACTATACTGCCTAGCCTTTCCCAACACTTTAAAAGGCTCGGTCGCTCAATGGTTTCACTCCTGAAGGCCGATCGGTCAAAGACTTCAAGGAGCTCAGAAAATAATTCATTAGCCAGTTCATAGGCATGCTTGACTGGCTGCAACTTGACACCCAGCTACTCACTGTCAGATAGCGGAGGGGGAGAGTCGTTGAAGGATTACGCCAATCGGTTCAACCAATAGAAGCTTCAAGTCCGCAACATGAACGAGACAGTTGCCATTACAGCCTTTTGCTTGGGAGTTCAACACACCAAGTGTGCCACATCATTTCACCGAAACCAACCGGAAACCTTAGTTGAACTCACAGAGAGGGTTGGAAAATACATCAATATTGAAGAATTTTTAAAGACCAAAGACCCCGGGAAAGAAAGCAACGAGCCTACAAGAAGTAAGCGGAAGTGGGATCATCCCGAGAAGAATAACGTAAAGAAGTCCGGTGGTTCTAGCAATTCCTTTAGTGTCCAACAACGGTCTGAGTTTGGCAGCCCTGACCCGACCTCCAATTCACAACGATCTGAGTCCAGCAGCCCCAACCCGTCCTCTAGTTCACAATGGTCTGAGTCCGGCAGCCCCAACCTGACCTCCAACTCACAACGGTCTGAGTCCGGTGATCCCGACCAGACCTCCAATTTGCAGCAGTCAGGATCCAGTGATCCCAACCTTACCTCCAGCTCAAAGTGACTAGGAACCTAGTGATCCCGACCCAATCTCCCGCCTTTAACAATCCGAGCAAGCCTAGCTACAGTGTTGCTTTTGCCCGATTGTAGCATGAGGCTCCAAGGACTTTCAAAGAGCCCTTACAGAAGACCTCGAGATTACACCCGAGGCACCCAAAAGACCTCAAGATCACACTGGAGGCACCCAAAAGACCTCGCCCAAGGCATCCAAAAACTCTAGAACCACCAACGTTTTAGGTCGGCCGCCTACAGTAATTGTTCCTACAATGCCCACCTCAACAAAAGCTTCGGGGGTCAAAAGGGAACAAAAGCTACAAGAGGTCATACCAGGTATTTACCGGCCTTGAGGTTAACTAAGTCGAACTCTTAGATAACTCGAGTGCCTACAATACTCAAAGGCACCGACTCTACTTAGGTCCAAACCGACGATAGAAGAAATCCTCTCAGGTTGCCCCACGATAGAGGAGTAAAAGAAATCCCTAAATTCATACATTTTTGGTTCTCCACTTAGGTCCAAACTGAAGATAGAGGTAACCAAAACCTCTTAGGTTGGCCCACGATAGAGGAGCAAAAAAGACCCTAAGGCAACGCACTTTAGGTCAGCTCTACCAACATGGTCAAACTCTTCTCCCAACAGTCTTAACAAAGTTTGGCTGGGCGGAAGATAACCATTATAGGGAGTTAACATAAAAAGGACCCTAAAGCAACACGCTTTAAAATGGTCAAGTTCTTATACCCAACAATCTTAATGAAGCCTAACTGGGCAGAAGACAACCATCCTGGGGGCTAACTTAAACAAAAGACTCCGAATTAGGCCAAGTCTCAACTCTTAGCTAATTCCTGAGCACTTAGGAAATGGCAAGTGGCATCAAACAAATTTCCAAATTTGACTCGATATAGCATCATGAAAACCTTGGAAATAGGGGGTAACTGATACGCTGAAATTGGCTCTACTTTAATTACCAAGCAGTTCGACTCAGTGACTGACCCCAATCTTGACTCCGAGAGGTATATGCCCAAGGCCGACCAACAGGTCGGGAAGACCGCGCAGGCATGGCTCGTCACAGGGACAGCTCACCTAAGCCCCCAGGCATGATCCAAAACATTCCAACTAGATTCCTACTCAGGTTAGAAGACTAATGGAAAGTGTAAATTGTTTCCTAATCCAATTAGGAAACCCCCAAGATTAATGCCAATCAATCCTAAATTGGATTGTATTTCCTTATCCATGTAGTTTCCTCAGAGACATACGTGGATGTAGGTTCCTTCATTTATAGGGTCGAATCACATACAAACCCGGTCTTACATTATCTCTCACTACTTCTCTCTCCTAAAACTGCTCTAGTTTATCTTATCCAAATTTTGGCATCATCACAACCTACCTTTTATGCAATGTATCACCTACGTTCTCACTATAGTATTTCAAGTGACCTAAAACAAGATCAACATTAGCAGAAATTATTCTACACAGCTAAAATTACGATTCACATACACCAGATATTTCAAATAACATTTAAATAAATAAATGCCATTTAAATCATATCAATTCCTCATAAATTACCAACTTCCCGTGTTCTCACTTGACACTCACCATTGACCCACAATCAACTTCATCTCAATTATTAATCAACATTAATAATTCAAGAATTCAAATATGCATTAAAATTTAATGTATTTTTTTCCGGAACGGGTGTGACAACTTTTGCATTATTTTATCTGTTATTCCACATGTACTAACCAGCTTACGTGTTATAACTATCCGTATCTCTCATACCCATCACAAAACAACTTATCACAATAGATAAAAACAATGAAACTACAAATGTGATGCCACTGAATGCCTAAGGGATCACACAAGGGTGTGGTGTTTAGCTTTCATTTGAAACTATTAAAATCAAGACTTAATGGAAACATCTAATTGACCAGCTAATTCAAAATCATTCTAAAAAGGCTGTATAAAGGTCCAAGTGTAGTAACTAAAAAATTATCATTTAGCATACACTGCATCAAAAATGCCAGCAGTAGGGGAATTACTTACCTTACCCTCCTTGGCACACTCGCCAAAAAGAGGTATTAAGAAATTCTAGCCAGAGTTTGGACAGCCAGTGAGAGAAAAACTAAAATCATAAATATTCTGTTAGATGATAGAAAAGCTAATGAGACTGGTTTTACAATTTTCGGGCCAACCCTCCTTTGGCAGAATCGTAATAAAGACCAATTGCAACAAATCTTCCAATGATCTTAAAAACAAGACTAGTGATGAAAAAATAGACATCTTTGGATCACGCCATCATCATAAGGGCATCTTGGTATGGGGTTGAATCATCGACCCTGGTGATACGAATAAAATTGTGTGCTCTAAATGCTACACCCAAGTATAGGTGATCGTTCAAGTAATATACTTTTTAGTAAACCTAGGTCGAACCCAAGGGAGAGATTTAATTTCAATTGACTAATTTTTACTTAATTTATTAGCTTTAAAAGTAAAGAAAAGTTGAATTCTTTCGAAAATTGCTTTTAACTATTCTTTTTTTTAAAAAGTTAACTAAAAGAAGTTTTTGTGAATGTTAAATTGCTGGAAATAAGATTAAAAACTGAAATTAAGTAACTACGTAAATTTACTAATTAATTTATAACTAGAATTTGAGTACTAAAGTGATTTCATTAAGTAAATTAACTACTAACTAAAAATTGATTAAAACAACGAATTAAATTAAGATACTTCTAAATAAGGGAAAACGTAAAGAAATCACAAATCCATAGTAACCATCTTAATTCACATGCCTAAGAATAGATACGGCAGTCCTAATCATCTACGATCTTGCCTCTAACGTGTAGGTTTCATTAAAAAAAATGAAATGCCCTTTAGCCGGCCCAAAGATATGAAACTGTTTCAATTAATCCCCTTTTTATGAAGTACGGGCAAATTGCTTATGAGCATGATTTATGGCCAAAACTAATCTACGGTGCTTGAAAATAATTAAACTAAACTAAAACCATGAAGCAAGTTCACAAACTATTGAAAATCCAAGTTAAAAGCTGATATGTACAAAAATGTCAGGTCAAAGTCAAGCCTCGCCACTTCAGCAAAGAGAAGCCAAGTCACCTTGAATCTGGGCTGACTACCCAACCATCCTGGGGTGTTACACAAAACTGCCTGGTTTGGTCCAAAGCCTGGGCATGTGCTCCTGGGCTGGCCCCACATGGGAGCACCTCCAGAAGGCGTGATTGCTTGCCCAGCAAGCAGCCAGACAGTTTCCTATCCCAGCTAGAAGTCTAAATGGAAGGATCAAGTGGTTTTCTAAACCACTTAGGAAACTCTCCTTGGTACAAGAGAGGAAGGAGCCTTTATCGCGACTAAAACACCCTCAACTCCACCCGTCTTTCGATGGGCCTCAATTAGCATCCAAATAATCATCTTTTACTATGTTTGGTTCGACAATTAATACTATAATAGTATATTACATCACATAAGGATTTTGAAATGGAAGATCAAAAGATAAGATGTCATTCATAAGATCTAAGCCAAATATCACACAATGTTAAGTGAAAGATCACTGATGTTGTCAAAATCAAGATATAAAAAGTGTTCTTTACTTTTCTAAGGATTTGTAGTGTGAAAGTAAAGGTCGAACCCACAGAGATTGATTTACTACAGCGACTTACTTTTAAAACCTAAATTTAGTTAATTAAGAAAACGGATTTGATTTTAATTTGAATTAAACTAAGAACAGTAAAATAGATATAAATTATGAAAGCGATTTAAAAGTGTTTTTGTAAATATGTTTAAAGGAACCTAGGATTGCAAATCCACCACTAGCTTCATAATAAGGGTGTTTACGAATTACTTTAGCTTATTAAGTTGGATGGATATGGGGAATTGTGGCTACAAGCCCAATTCCACCGTCAAGAGAATAATCATGGTTCAAGCACCAACATATTCCATCTTCGATTAGCACGAATTATCCCACACTAAACTAGGGTTGTGATATAATTCGTCTAATCTAGGCATGGATTATTCGGATACTTGATAGCACAAACCAATAAAGCACCATCACATGTAAATAATCTAAACAAGCACAGCAAGCATAGATCATTGAGCATATCACAGTCAAAATAGATCTAAGACAAGAATAAACTTTGAAAGCAATGATTTAATCAATAGAAGTACGATTTATTTATAAAAATCCTCGAAACATGTAACTGTCATCCACACATAATAAAACTAAAATAAAAACATAAAATACTCCCTATTACTCGACTAGGGCTTCATTGAAACCCTAGATCTAAGGTCTAGCTGTCCATGAAAGCGGTAGATGGCAAGTAGTTGATGGAGGAGGCCATGGAAATCTTTGGTCTTCTTCTTCTTCTCCTTGCTTCCCTCCCTTCAATGGCTGAAAGTATGGTTGTATATGTCTGTATATATTTTCAACAACCCTTTAATTGAAGTAAAATAGGGTATATATAGATTTACAACAAGTTTTGGAAGCTCTCCTAACTCGAGACGAATTGAAACTGATATAATTTACAATCTGGACGCAGTTAGGATGTCTTGTTTGCACAGGAGTCTTCAGTATACTGAAATACGCAACTTTGGTTTTTACACATATCGCGCGAGCGGGTCGCGCGAGCGCGACATTTGGCTCCTCGCGCGCGCGGATCGCGCGAGCGATTCTGGGATTTTCGCGCCCGCGGCTCGCGCGCACGACTTGGCTTTTTCAGCTTCTTTTCTTCTGCCTTTTCATCCTGTTTAGCCTGATATACTTGATTTTTTCCAAAACCTGTCAGAAAATAGAAAACGAAGTAAAAATATACAAAAACAGGATAAAAAGGTACTAACAAATGCTCGTTAAGGCGTATAAATAGGATTTGTTCTCTCCCGATCACACCCCCAAACCTACATTTTGCTAGTCCTTGAGCAAAAATAAAAACTAACTACTAATAAAATACTACTCCATTTTCGCATGGATCACGATTGCATTTAGCATATGCAACAAGCCTTTTAAACCTCTAGGTATCCCTAGTCGGACGAGTGAAGTCTCGTGAGGGTTCTCATCAACAAGTCACCCACAACCATCTTTATTAACTTATGAATTGAAAAACTTTTATTAAAAACAATGAACATAATATTCAATACTCCTTATTATACAACAAAGATTTAAAATAGAATAACGAACATAAAGAAACAGAATCAAACGTCTACCTACATCATGAAACACAATCCTAAGCACATGAATCGTATAAATCAATAGAGTTTCTCATAAAAGTGCACGTGTGTGATGTGATAGTCAAATGAACACGCGCATGTCATGAACTTGGAATATAACTCGGATGACCATCTAACTATGTCTTGACTACGAATCTCACAATGTCAATTACACTCTCAAATGAAACACTCAGAAACAGGTGTAATTTTTCTAAAATATGTGAGTAAAGGAATTATGTTTTCAAAACGAGAAATGCTCACATATGACTCAAAAAAGACGCATGACACGAAAGAACAGTAGTCTCATGGATAGGATGCCAACAATCAAGAAAAATTAGTCATTACCATGTTTTAATCTCCCTCCCATCGTTTTCATATCCAAGCCATGTTTTCTAGGATCAAATAGGACTTTTCAAAGGTTGTAATGTGGCTCAGACAATGGAAAAGGATAGAAAGGATTCATTAGGTAGTTTTCAGAATGGCATTGTAAGGCATGTTCGATTTCTTTCATTCATCTCTTCTACCAACTTTCATTTTTTTTTTCATTCTCTTCTTTTCAATTGTTTTCAATTTTTTTCTCCTCTTTTTTTCAACCTTATATTTTTTTCTTCTTTTTCTTTTGTTTTTTTTTTCCCAATATATTCACTCTTTTTCCTTATTTTCTTGCTTGTCAGATGACTCTTCATTGATTTCTAAGCAGCTACCCCAATAGCATCTTGTCTTCTTCTTCTCAATCACACATCGCCTTAACACCACTAAAAGTTGACAAATCTCTCAGTGGTGAACTCCAAGTTTGTCAAGTCGGAGCAAAAACAAGGATAATGGTAATTAAAGAAAGAAATGGCATTTTAACGGCTCAAAGGGTGAACTAAGGAAATTTTTATCATTTATCGGTCGGTAATAAACAAAGAGGGCCTATAATCATGTCCTATGGTAATACGGTTCTTCAATATTTACAATGGAAGATTATTTAGCATGGTAACAAATATTTTAACTTGACTATCAACCAAAACAAGAATAATGAGACTATAACAACAAATTAATGCGCTATTTCAATGAAATTCGACAAACACATAATGTACTTATAACCCTCTAAGAATAAAAGATAGGCTCAAAAGCTCACTGGGCTTAGTCTCCACCATGTGTTATCTAGAAATCCGAATCACATTATAGTTCACATCAGACATGTATTCAAATGACTACGTGTAGTGCATAGGTTTATGTGCAAATCTATGATATAAAACTACGATTCTAACGATAAATGACCTAAAACATTACATCATGACTTTAGCAAATATTTAATCACATTTTCTCTTGTTTATCATTCTATAACAATCAAAGTTACATAAGAAGAAGTATCTAATTCATATTGCAAAACGTCGGTAACATCGTTTATTTAAACACACTTATTGAAAAATTTTAAAATTTTGCATAAAATAATGTGCATGTGCATACCCCCAAACCTAAACCTTTCATTGTCCCCAATGAAACAATAAAACGAAAGAAAGGAAAGTACGTAAGGAAGGAATGATATTACCTCGATCTCGACAAGCATAGAACAGGTGAACACAAAGGAATATGTCAATAAAGTTCAATGTTACCTGTTACTTCTGAATAAAGGAAAATTAAACAGACAAAATGATAAAAACAGCTAAAAGAACTATAACTAAGCTACACGAAACTAAATAAACTATAAGAAGAAACAAAACTATGAAGACAACACGAAAATAAACTATAAAAGGAAATACAACATAACCAGAATTATGAAAACAATCAAAGACTCGATCTAAAAGTACCTAAGAAACAAAAACAGAAAAGTAAAAACTATGTGACAGGTGTGGAGAAGGGATAGAGAAAACAAAAGAAAATATC
Organism: Hydrangea macrophylla; assembly: GCA_033977485.1. NCBI lineage: Eukaryota > Viridiplantae > Streptophyta > Magnoliopsida > Cornales > Hydrangeaceae > Hydrangea > Hydrangea macrophylla. Next base: position 59,697,377 of record CM066987.1, read on the forward strand.
AGAAAAAGGCGAGCGGTCCGCGCGAGCGGCCGTCGCGCGCGCGAATTCCAATTTTTTTATTTTTTTTTTAATCACGCGCGAGCGAGACCCCCTCACGCCCGCGAAAGGAGGCGCGAAGAGAACCCGAGGGCTCAAAAACAGAAAGTAATAAAAATTTCACTAAGGTACAATCTCGCTCCCGCGGGCCGCGCGAGCGGGCCGCACGCGCGAGATTGGTTTTTTCTCTTGTAGCACTTATTTTATGTATATAAATTACAAATAACTTAACTCTGACCCCCAAACCTGTCCAGAACCTCAAAAACAGAATAAAATGACCCAAAAACAAAGAAAACAGACAAAATTAAGCTTGGGTTGCCTCCCAAGAAGCGCTAACTTTTACGTCTTTAGCTAGACCGTTCTAGCTCAAGGCTCACGGAGGCCGTAACTCAGACTGTGAACCCTTTAAGATGTCAGGAAGAGCCCGATGGTAAGTAGAAATCACGTCGCTTTGAATAAATTCGATTGACGGTTTGTCAGTACGTTCAAATCGATTTCTTACCTTTCGAGTAGATTCAACATTAGGGTCCGAGGTATTAGGATTCATCCACTCATCATCCTCTATATTATTCCCCGCACTTATATTTATTACGTTAGTAAGTTCAATATTCCGTTTAACCTCACTACCCTCCACACCTAGGGAATCATCGTCTTTGGGAGGTTGATCAACAGCATTAAAAACATTTAATTTTAATTTTATATTCCCGAACGACACTTTCATCACCCCTATTCTACAATTGACACGTGCGTTAGCCGTGGCTAAGAATGGATGACCAAGAATAACAGGAGTATATTTTCTAGCATCTAGCACCGGTTCGGTGTCAAGGACCATAAAATCAACAGGATAAAAATATTGATCAACTTTTACTAGCACGTCTTCGACGATTCCCCTAGGTACTTTAATAGAACGATCCGCTAATTGAATAGTAGCGGCCGTAGGTTTAAGTTCACCTAGTCCTAATTGTTTGTAGACATGATAAGGTAAGAGATTAACACTTGCACCTAAGTCAAGGAGAGCCCGATGAATGATAGTGTCACCTATGACACATGAAATCGTAGGCGTACCGGGATCCTTATACTTCGGAGGAGCGTGTTGAAAAATTGAACTAACTTTTTCCGTAAGGAAGACCTTTTTAGGAGTCTGGCTGCGTATTTTGCGTTTTTGAGTGCAAAGGTCTTTTAAGCATTTAGCATACGTGGGAATTTGCTTAATTGCGTCGAGGAAAGGAATATTAATTTTAACTTGTTTAAATACCTCGAGTATATCTTCAACTTTCGACTTTTTCTGTGTAAAATGTGACGGTTCCTCAAGATTAGGTGGATATGGCATTCTCGGAATATAATTTGTTGGGACCGGTTCATTTTCTTTTCTATTTTGATTCACGTCCTCACCCCTCTCTTTATTAAAGTTGATGTTCATATCTATCACATTCTCATTCTTATTAGGGGTTTCTATCACCTCCTCTCGTGTAGTCATCCTAGTTGAGACGGCATTTACTTGTTCATTCGACCCCTTAACCTCATATTGTCCCTTAGGGTTTTGAATTGTTTGACTAGGCAACGTCCCCTCGTTTCTACGACTCACTACAGTAGCTAGTTGTCCCATTTGGGATTCAAGCTTCGCAATGGATTGTGTGTGAGAGTGCACTATTTGTGCTTGTGCCTGTACTTGTGTTTCAATATTCTTAAGGGAAGCCAACACCTTTTCCTCAAAAACGTTAGTCCTTGCGGGGTTAGGATTAGGAGGAGGGTGTTGGTATTGATTGTGTTGATACTGAGGTCGATAAGCGTTAGGGAAATTACTCATCTCATTATTATTATTATTATTATTATTACTTTTCCACGAGAAATTGGGATGGTTTCTCCAAGGCGCATCCGGATTATTAGTAGTCGAATTATAATTATTTCGTGGGTATTGTTGAATAGAATTAATGTGTTGCTCCACGAACTCCGGAAATTGACTCGCCGATGGACATGCAAGGATAGAATGTGACGGATCAGAACATAATGCACATACTTCTGAAGAAGGTGGGGCTGTCATTTGATTCATTGTCATAAGTCGGTCAAGTTTTTTAGATAATTTTTGAAATTCAATAGAATGACTCGACTCAAACTTCACCTCTCGTTTGGGTGGAGGAAGATATCCTTCAGAACATACCGACACAGCCTGATGCATCGAGTTCTCGCTTAAAGTTTCAAAAATTTTCCAGGCCTCATCGGCGCTTTTGTGTAGGAAAGTTCCCGCACAAACGGCATCGACGGTATTACGGACTGAGGGAATTAGTCCCTCATAGAAAACCTGTACCAACTGCCACTTAGGAACCTGATGATGTGGACACGAACGGAATAATTCTTTAAATTTTTCCCACGTGTCGTAAAGTGATTCCCCATCTTGCATAACAAAGTTTGTTATGGATTTCCTTATCTGATTCGTACGCATAATAGGAAAAAACTTTTGTAAAAATGCGGTGTGTAAGTCTTCCCATGTTCTAATTGTGTTTGGCTCCAAGGATTGGAGCTAGTATTTAGCTTTATCTTTTAACGAGAATGGAAAGAGCCGCAATTTTAATTCATCATCAGTAAGATTTTGAATTTTCAAAGTAGAGCATATATCTTGAAAATCTCCTAAGTGTTGATATGGATCTTCATTTAGACGGCCATGGAAAGATGGAAGTAGCGAGATCGTAGACGACTTTATCTCAAAGTGAGATGCCGTCGCCTCCGGTAAATCAATACATGTTTGTGGCGTGTAAGTCGTAGGAATAAAATAATCTTTAAGTGGAGGAGGTGGCGGTATATTAAGATTATTCATATTATTTCCGTTGTTTTGATTGTTGTCGTTATTACTAATGTCTGCCATTTTAATCGGTTCTATGTTATGAAAGCGTGGTTTCTTTAATCTTGTAAGGGTACTACGTATTTCGGATTCAAATAAAGACGTTGGTTTTGGTGTCAAATCGTCGTCTATTAAAAACCTTGTTCCAGAAGTTAAGTTTGAAGACTTGTTAAGTCTTAGGGTGCGTTCAAGTTCAGAGTCGAAAGTTTGTAATTCCGGTTTATTTGAACGTGTACCTAACATAAACTAAAAGAAAGTAAACTAAAAACAAAAATTGACTCAACAAAAGAAAAACAAATAGCAATCACGCAACTAAGATAACAAGCACCCAACTACTGTGATGCATGAATATTATCCTGTCATGCAATGACCGCGTCAAGCCCAGCGCCCCGGGTTTCCTAGCTAATGCAGTGCAATTAACCCTAAACTAATGCAAATAGTGCGTCACAGCGCCCTGACTTACAGTGGTTTAGAGCGAGTTTCTCCAAAAGCAATTTATTTTATTTTATTTATATTTTTATTTGCGTAAGCTCCTTTGATGTGCTTAGCGAATCCACTCGGAAACGTTGACTACAAAATAAAAGAACAAGTTAGTAACTAAAAACAAAACGGAAAATAAGACGAATAAAAACTAATCTAATATTTACGAATTAACTAAACTAAGATTCTAAAACTAAAGCTAGTAATTTACAATCCCCGACAACGGCGCCAAAAATTGATGTTGTCAAAATCAAGATATAAAAAGTGTTCTTTACTTTTCTAAGGATTTGTAGTGTGAAAGTAAAGGTCGAACCCACAGAGATTGATTTACTACAGCGACTTAATTTTAAAACCTAAATTTAGTTAATTAAGAAAACGGATTTGATTTGAAATTGAATTAAACTAAGAACAATAAAATAGATATAAATTATGAAAGCGATTTAAAAGTGTTTTTGTAAATATGTTTAAAGGAACCTAGGATTGCAAATCCACCACTAGCTTCATAATAAGGGTGTTTACGAATTACTTTAGCTTATTAAGTTGGATGGATATGGGGAATTGTGGCTACAAGCCCAATTCCACCGTCAAGAGAATAATCATATGGTTCAAGCACCAACATATTCCATCTTCGATTAGCACGAATTATCCCACACTAAACTAGGGTTTTTGATATAATTCATCTAATCTAGGCATGGATTATTCGGATACTTGATAGCACAAACCAATAAAGCACCATCACATGTAAATAATCTAAACAAGCACAGCAAGCATAGATCATTGAGCACATCACAGTCAAAATAGATCTAAGACAAGAATAAACTTTGAAAGCAATGATTTAATCAATAGAAATACGATTTATTTATAAAAATTCTCGAAACATGTAACTGTCATCCACACATAATAAAACTAAAATAAAAACATAAAATACTCCCTATTACTCGACTAGGGCTTCATTGAAACCCTAGATCTAAGGTCTAGCTGTCCATGAAAGCGGTAGATGGCAAATAGTTGATGGAGGAGGCCATGGAAATCTTTGGTCTTCTTCTTCTTCTCCTTGCTTCCCTCCCTTCAATGGCTGAAAGTATGGTTGTATATGTCTGTATATATTTTCAACAACCCTTTAATTAAAGTAAAATATGGTATATATAGATTTACAACAAGTTTTGGAAGCTCTCCTAACTCGAGACGAATTGAAACTGATATAATTTACAATCTGGACGCAGTTAGGATGTCTCGTTTGCACAGGAGTCTTCAGTATACTGAAATACGCAACTTTGGTTTTTACACATATCGCGCGAGCGGGTCGCGCGAGCGCGACATTTGGCTCCTCGCGCGCGCGGATCGCGCGAGCGATTCTGGGATTTTCACGCCCGCGGCTCGCGCGCGCGACTTGGCTTTTTCAGCTTCTTTTCTTCTGCCTTTTTACCCTGTTTAGCCTGATATACTTGATTTCTTCCAAAACCTGTCAGAAAATAGAAAACGAAGTAAAAATATACAAAAACAGGATAAAAAGGTACTAACAAATGCTCGTTAAGGCGTATAAATAGGATTTGTTCTCTCCCGATCAATCACATAAATAAACCTAGAAAAAATCGTCTAATCATATATCAAATAATCAAGACTTCCTAATCTAAAGGGGGACATGAATTGTTATTGAAATAAATAATCAAAGAAATCAAAATATGCTTAGTAAACTAGTATGATGCATGTTAATCTTTGAGAAAAGAAGACCTCTCGATCCCCGGGACGGATGAGAAAGGACGATTAGATCGAGGGGAAATATGAACGTATGATCAAGTTCATTCCTTATAATCTTCTTAGATTAGGAGTCACAAAAGCCCCAAATCTTTGCATGGATACAATGTATGTATCTAGAATGTGCAAAGGTTGTAGTGTGTTTGTGTACATGGATTTTCTAAAGTGGCTTAGAAGTCTAGAATGTGTATGAATGAATGAAGGAAACCATCATGGGATATGTGCAAATGTAGTATGAACTACTTCCTAGGACATGAGCTAATTTGGAGTACATGTAAGCATCAAATCAAAGTATAGAAGTAAGAGTATGCTTGCTATGAATAGTGGACAAAATAGTAGCATGATTGAGAGGGGTTTGGAATGTTCTAAATGCATGATTTTTTACGGGGATCTTCCTTATTGTGCCTAGAACACAACCCAAAAGGACAATCTTTAATGACTATCACAGATTGAGAGAAATCATATAAACAATAGAGGTTATTCAGAAACAGAGACCGTACTGTCGACTGAAATGTTAGAAACTCTTAGAAAATGAAAACAAAAGATCTAGAGGCCCATATTATACAGAAAGTTCCCTAAGACACTTAAATTCAAGGAAAAAATGAGTTGGGACCACCCTTTTTGGAAAAGTTGTCTATAAAACAAGTTGAAAGTCAACCTAGCTGCTGTGATAACAAGGGCAGAATGTTTGGAAGGAATGTTTGGGCAAAAATGGACCCTTTTTAAGTGCTTCCAAGTCAAGCCAAAAATCATGGGTGTTCCATAATGAGTTAGAAAGACTTTCCAAGTGGTCTTGCATCCATATATTGAGTATTGAACCCAAAACAATTCTTTGAAATCAAATAACTCACTATTTTGAAGATTTTTTTAGAGAAATAAGGTTTATTTCTTGAAATCAAAATGAGGTATTTAAGAGGGGGTTTTGAAAACATATTTTCAATATTTAATGAAGATTATAACCACTTAAAATGTCAACATTTGTCACGCCCCGGAGTAAGCCAAAAATAGGGAAAATAAAAATTTTCCTTTATGGGTCCGTAGACACGTGACTAGTTTGTTAACCGTTCTGTCCTTCTAACTCCGCACCATAAAAATCATAAGGAAATGCTAGAACATAAGCATAATCTAAACTTATCAGAGCGTAAGTATAGCAGTGGAAATTAAGCAGGGATTACAATAACTTCAATCTTAATACAAGAGGCCATACTAAACAATTTATACAATCTTAAAACTTGAGAAACTGTCTATCAGGTCCTGGGCAAGGCTTTATCCTCCTTGGCTCCACGGTACAGCATCCTGAACTCTTCTATCTATCTCCAAACCTGCAACACTCTGGGCATACGAATGCCCAGGGCGTAACATGCAGTCAGCCTTGGAACAAGGCTGAGTGAGAGTCTCAACCGCACCATAATCAGTAAATACAACACATCTCTCAACTCACGTCATAGTTTAGTACTTTAAAGTATGGTTATTCTCTTATCAAAAGACGCATTCTCACCACGGGCATAATAGAGGTTTCAACAAGAAAGATAAATAGATAAATATAACATCATAGAATACATTCTCTTTATTATAAACTCGTGCGTGCAAATGCATGATCAATAAGACTCATTCCCAACTCTTTTCAAAGGCACTTGCTTTTAAAACCGATATTTTCAAAACCATTTTATTTTAAAACCAAAACTTTCCAAAACCAAATCATTTGTACCAGATCATTTCCTCCTCCACTCAATCTCATCATTCACTTTCTCTCTCTCTCTCTCATCCACTTGACAACACGCGGTATATCAAGGATGAAAATATACTATCACAGCCAATTCATACTCATTCCCTTGATAGGCCACCGGACGTCTTCACGGCGCACACTATCTGTAAACAATGAAACTGGCACATGGGACGTCTTCAACCATGTGTATACTCTCATTGGTCGTCTACACAGCTGAGAAGTATATTAGAGCACTAGCCGGACGTATTCAACGATACATGGGACATCTTCAACCACGTATGCGCATCACCGGACGTCTTCAACGGCGAGAGGCGCGCTAGGAACCCTAACCGTTCATGTCCACCCGGCTCGTCAGCCGTTGATCCATAGGATCCAGAAATCACATCTCTTCTCATTCACATTCTCATCAAACACTTCTCTTTCTCATACATGATACATGCTGACACATGTTATGAAATGCACGTGTGTCCATCATCGATACTCATGTGCAATTCTACTTTTATTCCTCTTTATTAATAACATAGCATGCGTTATCTATTCAGTCAACAACATCGTAAAACGTGCATTTAACACATAGCAGCAGAAACGTAACATATAGAGCATGGATCATATAACATGGATTTGATACCGATAAACATATAGATAAAACCCTTGACGTGCTCACATATGCGATAGCACTACAATAACATGCTTTTAAACATCTTATAATTAACGGCAATACACTTGACATCATAAATCAGCTCATCACTTATACATAATATCATACATGTGACTTTAATCATCTTATATTAGTCTTAATAGGATTAGAGTGAGGTTAGGAAACTCACCTCGAGTCGCCGCTCCTCGAAACGTAGATAAACGTCAAGTTCTACAACAATAAACGGAATAAACAGAAGTAATGTATGAGTACAACTATAGGGGCAAAATGGTAATTTTACCAAATGAGGTCATAAACCTCAAGGTAGTGATCTACGTGTCATTCTAAGTCCAACGCCATTGACTAGACTCAAATCGGAGTCCGTCGCGTTTTTCGAGGTAATATGCGGGGTACTACACTAATGCAGGTCCTAAAAGATAGGCTGTATTTTCGACCGAGTCGAAAAGTCACCAAACTTTACGGTAATGTTCTAGACATTATTTTAAGACTCTGGGAACTGACCGCGTAATTTTCGGAGTCCTAGATTATTTATTATGAATTTTTGAAGATAATATATACCAGAAAATACCCGAAATGGGATTTAAATATGTAATTATAATTATACAGAGGAATCAGTACTTAGAAGTATTTTTATTAAATACTAGATATTAAAATACACCACCAGTATTTATTTCATAATTTTCGGAGCTCGTTTGGTATTTTTAATAATTAATATACTCATAAAATAGCTCCTTATTAATTATTAAAAATACTGGAATATAATATTATAACTTTATAATTTACACTATATAATAAAATAGTCCCTGGGTCATTACCCTATTTTTCTTAGAATTTATAAATACACATAGGTATTTATTAATCATTTAAAACTAATATTTATTATTTATTTTAATCATATAAATAATAAATATACAATATTTATAATATAATAATGATATGTAGAATATTAAAATAATATTCTATAATATTAAAAGCCTTAATGGTATAGTTATGAATTAATTTATAATTATTTAAAACTAATTAAGAACCCTTTAAAACTAATTAATATTAACAATACTAATAATAAGAATAATAATAATAATAATATTAATAATAATAATATATTCTGAGACCCAACGGGTCAAACCCGAACCGACCCGACCTAAACGGGTTACCCGAATATACTCTCAACAAAACCCAAGGGCGCGACCCAATGGATCAGACCCGACCCGACCGAAACCCAAACGGGCTACCCATTTCTACAAACAAAGAAACCCAAACCAAAAATCCATTCGGGTTGACCCTAACCCGAACCCGAAACCCAGATACACTCACAAACTAAACCTATCCGATAACCCAAACCCGGACCTAAACTTGACCCAACCACAGACACAGACTAAACCTACCCATTAACCCAACCCGGACTGAGCCCGATCCAAAGCCTAACCCGCTAACACTCACAAACCAACCCAGCCCGCTAACCTAAACCCTAACTGAACCCGAACCGGACTTAACCCAAACCCTGACCCATCTATACACACAAACTGACCTAACCCGTTAACCCTAACCCGAGCCGAACCTGACCTAAACCCAAAACCATTACCACTCACGACATAACCCGCCTCGACTATCCAAAACCCGACCCGAACTCAGCCTGACGTCAAAACGACGTCGTGCTACTTAAAGTACCCACGGGTTTTTAAAAACCCATACCCGACCCGTTATCCTACCCTTTTATACACACAGTCCAACCCACCCTAACTTAAAACCGACCCGACCCAAACCCGGACGTTATAACCCGTTTCCCTTTCGTCTTCTCCGGCGAAGCAACGTCGCCGGAAAGTCGGGGCTCGCCGGAGATTTTTCAATCCTCCATATCTTTCTCATTTCTTCATCAAAATTGATGAATCCAACGGGGAAATGACCGGGAAGACCTCCTCTACAACATACTAACAGCTCACGGCATGGTTCATTCGTTTTGACTTCCTACAATTGGATTATTCTCTCGGCCATTTAAGAGAATAATGGCTTGCATGCCTAGCCAAACATCCCGTAGACTACAAACTGATCTCAGGGGGTCTATCTTGGACCAAGTAGGTCTGAATGGTATAGATTTTGGGAGCTATGGCGATGTTTCACAAATCAAGCTCCGGTGAGGAGCTTCAATGGCTGCCTAGGCTTAACCAGAGCACCAGGCTCTGTTTGGGAGCTTGCATGTGGGTCTAGAGGCTTCCTAGGTGACATGCAGAGGCTCAAGAATGTGAATAGGGTGTGTGTTTTACCTCAGAGGCTTCGGGTTCTCTGATCTCTCTCTTCTTCTCCGATCTCTCTCTTCTTCTCTGTGTGTCTCTGTGTGCGTGTATAGTGAGGGGTAGGGAGAGCACAGGGAAGAGTGTAGTGAGGTGGGGTGTTGTGTGTTAGGGAGAGTGGACAGAGAGGGAATAGAGATGAGGGTTTGGTGTGTGTATCGGCCGAGGGTGGTGGGGGATGTGTTATCTCCTTCTCACAAGCTCTCTCTCTCTCTCTCTCTCTCTCTCTCTCTCTCGGGCACTCTCTCTCTATACAATCTGCATAGGCAGATTGTGGGGAAGATTTTTGTGCTGTGTGTGTACATGGAGTACACATATATATATATATAGAGAAATGGTGAATGTTGACAAGTGTCATGCCATTGGTGCATGGCTTGACAAGTGGCGCACAATGTGTAATCATATGTATAAGTGGGTGTGTGTCCAAGGGTAGATTGGGGTGGGGTCCACATGATCGCCAAGTGGCAGTGTGGGTCCCATACTAGGTAATATGCACTGAGATGTGTTCATAAGTCCCAATGTAAGTGTATGTGTATGCTGTGTGTATCCAGGGGTAGATTATCAGGGTGGGGTCCACTTGGTTCCAGTGTGGGTCCCACTCGCAGGTAGCTACACTACTGACTATAATTGAGACTGAAAATGAAAACCTGTTACCAGGATATGCGGGTCCAAATGCCATTCTACCTATGGTTCTAGTATAGAAATTTATATGCTGGGGTTACGACTATTCTAGTAGACACTAAATTTGAATTGACGTAGTCGTCGTCAAGACGATTACTAAGGATCCTAGCAAGGACTCCTAATGGATCTTCTGTAATCATATCCTGGGGTGACGTCAATATTCTAAATTCCTAGGTGGAATTTCTAGGAAATTCTGGGTGCTACAACATTTGACTCACATCAAGAACCTCCAAGATTATTGGAAGGTATTGTTTCCATTTTAAAGACAACTTCATGAATACATAGGAATGCATTGAAGTTGAAATCATCATCGATCAAACATGTTTTTGAGGTCAAGAGCTACTATCCATAAGGATTCACTCACCTAAAACTGCATGTCATCATCTAGATGATGATAGACTAGTAAGTAAATAAAAAAAATAAAAAAGAAATGAGGTAAGAGGAGATAAACAAATATAAACAAGCAAATAGATAGTAATCAATAGATGATATTCACGATGTATTGGACTTATAGTTTGGTGTTTCACTCATATGTGGTGATATTGGACATGGAAGTAGCTTCATCTCTTTAAATGCTCACTAAAATGGTGGTTGGGTATATTGAATATGAAGTAAATGGAAGTAATGAAGTAAAAACAAAGTTTAGAACTCACTTTTTGTTTGGAAATTAAAGAAGGAAGCTTCTTTTCTCTCTATTCTAATCTTATCTCTACAACTTTCTCTCTAAATTTTTCAAAGCTTACATTTGACACCCCCTAAATGAGAAGAAGTCAAGGGGGGTTTATATAGGCCAATTTGGGGTGGTTTTGGGGTTTTAGAAGTGCTCCCATTGGTCCCAAATATCTGTGAACATAGAACTACGTCGTTTTGTTTTTTAATTAATCAAAATGAACCCCCAAAAGAAATTACAAAAAAACACCATTCTGGAGGAGAGTGCCGCGGCGGCAGTGGGCCAGTGCCGCAGCTGCACTACTCCTCATTCGTCCAGATAATCCTTTTTAGGCCCTCAGAGGTTCTGGTATTTGCGAAAAGGCCCTATTTCGTCCAAAATTCACAAAAAATGCATATAAACTCCAAATTGAGGTTGTGATATATCGTTGGTAAGGTAATGGAGTCTACTTTACATAAAAAATAGTTCGGAGATAGGTTACCTAGAAAACTTTTGCGGTATTCGCGCTAAAAGCTGATTTGATCGCCTTTTTCATCTTCGGAAATTCATAATAAATTCGTTTGAAATCCAAAAATTATGTGCGATATACCGTCGGAAAGCTATTGACCTCTAGTATCCATGAAAAATGTTTAAAAAAATGATACGCTACTCCAGTTTCAAAGTCAATTCTTGGTCAAATTGCTCAAACTTGGGATTCACGGGAAGTTCTGGAAACCTCTGGGAGCTCCCAGGAGCTGACGTTTTCGTTCGATTTTCTTTTAAAACTCATTTTAATACTTTTCACATGATTTAGAATGATTCCAAAACTTTTCAGCGAATTTGGATGACTCCGGTCAAACCTTGGTCAAACCGATCAATGGGGACTTTCTAGAAACTTTTAGGACTTCCGGGGGTCTCTGGGAGTCGACGATTTCATCCGGTCTTGCTTTAAAACTCATTTTATTATTTTTCTTATGACATAGCGCATTTCTAGTACATTTGGTCCAAATTCGGGAGCGTTCGGGCTTTCAGGGGTATTTTGATTATTCTGAGCATTTTGAGAGATAGAACTAACTTCCAGGAGTCCTTTTTTAGTCTTTTCGATCATTGTGAACCACCAAGCTATGGGTCTCCTAAATCTGATAGCCAAAAAAATGGGGTGTCTATAGTTTGCCCCTCTTTGGCAGGAACTTGCGAGGCAACGCATGTCGCAAGCGAGTGCCAAAGTTTTGAAGAGACAGGTCTTTTTGGAGGCTATAGACTTAGGATAAAAGCATTGCAAAAGATGTAGTGACAGAAAACATGATGCTAGGGCCAGGGCTGGTCGTGCTCTTCGTAATCTGCCTACGTATTCCAAGGGGAATCAGACTAGGATGTAGTTCGGGGCATAAAGGAACAGATCACACATGCACATACACAATAATTAGGCGGATGCTATGCTATGAGGATGATATGCAATGCATGAATGTGATATGAATTATGTCCTGAGTCCTATCATGCCTAGTGTTCTGATCCTAGTATGAGTTGGTGTTGTGGGGTGTATGCCACTCCGAGTGGACTTATGTCGTGCTAGTGTCTCCGACTATGATGCAGTGGCTGACTCGGATAAAGACACAATGATTTTGGAAGACTCTAGGTCTCGGGGCAAACTTTTTAAATTCTGAGAAACGCGCTTTGCAAGTGAAATGGATCAGACGCAAGGTTTTAGAAGATGATAACTAAAGGTGACCGAGGGATCTTGTGATGACCGATAGGTGCGAAAGCTATGATAATGCACAAATGAGGAAGCTCATAATAATCAGGAGACACGGAGTCGTGGAACAACGGTGCTAGTCTTCGGGTGATGTTTTTGTTGCTCCTGATGACCGATCTTCGGGAGTCGGTTCTGCTTTTGTTGCTTTCAATTGGGGATAGTGGAAACTATTATCCTTCTATTTCTGTTCTCAGGGGATGATGTAGGATTCTCGGAGAATCTCTCTTAACTGTTTCTTGATCGGGGACCAGGACCCATCTCTGAATCTCTCAGGGTTGATCAAATCTTCCGACGCTCAATCCAAGAGGGCTGGTCGGGGACTCCGGGAGCTGGTATCTTTCTATTTCTGTCCTCGGTGGATGACGTAGGATTCTCGGAGAATCTCTCTTAACTGTTTCTTGATCGGGAACCAGGACCTATCTCTGAATCTTTCACGGTTGATCAAATCTTCCGGCGCTCAATCCAAGAGGGCCGGTCGGGGCCTCCAGGAGCTGGTATCTTTTTGTTTCTGTCCTCGGGGGATGACGTAGGATTCTCAAAAAATCTCTCTTAACTATTTCTTGATCGGGAACCAGGAACCATCTCTGAATCTCTCACGGTTGGTCAGATCATGCAATGGTCGGTCCAAAAAGCCGATTCGGGCCTTCAAGAGCCGATATTTTTCTGTTTCTGTCCTCAGGGGATTAGCTGAATCTGTTGGGGTTAAAATGGATCTGTTGGGGATAAAACCTCACAAATCTTGACTAAAATGGGCCAGCGGGACTAATCGAAACCATAAACGGGCTAAAATGGGTCAGAACGGGCCAAAACGGAGCAAAGCGGGGCCCGCGGGGAGCAGTGCTGCGGCGGCACTGGGTGGCCAGACTCCATGTGTGTATATCTCGGATTTTTGAGCATTTTAAGCTCATTTTTTGCCATTGCAGGGTGCTTTTGGAGCCAAAATTCGTCAAAACTCAGCTTGTGCGCGCTCAGGTGAGTAATCTTTCCCCATGATTAGAATTTTGATTGGTGTTTTGGTTTGTTCCATTTTTCAAGAAGAAAGTTTGGTTTTAGTTTCCATTTTCCTTGTAGATCCATGGCTTTGAGCTCAAGAAGACCGTCTAAGAAGGCCAAGGAACAAATGAAAGCCGAGAGCCAAACCCCGGACTTGATTTTACGGGACCCTCAACGTCATCTTCGGCCGCGGCTATAGTGAGCCTGGTATGTGAAATTTTCACCAGTTTAGGACTTTTTTGTGCATTGTGCTAGTTGTACGAACTGTAGTGTACACCTAGAGTTTGTTGGAAGCTTGTTTTGTGCTCGTATGTTGATTTTGTGAAGTTGGCCTTTGGGTAGTGAATAGTGATTTTGCGCTAGTTTTTTGTCGTTTTTGATGTGTGTAGGTGCCGGAAGTGACATTGAAGGGCCATGGTAGCCTGATGGAAAAATAGGTTTAAAAATTATTTTAAACGTGCAGTGGAAAAGTTAAGTTATAAAAACTTATTGGTAGCCCATGATCTACTACTCGTCAGTTCTGTAGATGCGTACAAGAGGGGACAAGAGTTATACCTTTGTGTCTTCAACCCAATTCTGAAATTTTCAACTTCCAGTAGCCTCCACTAGATGGCCTTCACTCTTATGACTCCTATGGATGCTCGTAGGAAGGACTAGGGTTGGTGGGGACCCTAATGGAGAGGAAGGAGAAGGTTTGGGGTTCTAAAAATAGTTTTTGTAGCTTCTGACGTTCAAAATTGACGAACTACTTTTCCAAAACGCAGCTGCCCTATTTATAGATTCCCAGAACCGACCTAACCTTCAATCGATCGAAGGACTTCGATCGATCAAACATTCAATTGATCGAACCATGCTCGATTGATCGAACCTGCCATGACTTCAATCGATCGAACTAGCTTCAATCGATCGAACCTGTCTTGACAGCTTCCTCAAGTGTCTTTCCAAGTGTCCTGGCGGAGCTAAGAGTGGGACCTCCTAGGTTCTTTATTGTTGGCTCAGACCAGTTTGTTAATTACCGTGACCAAACTCTTTGATCAGCAAACTAACTAACTGATCAGTTAACGTTTACTCCACTATAAAATGATAACTGAACTCCAATGCAAAAGAACATATCCGAAGCGATAACTAGACTTGTATCTTGTACTAATGTCCCTCTACCTTCAGCATTCACAATCATATTCAGGTAGTCGGATAACTGTTACTGTCAACCTGAATCATGATTACTTCTTGTATTCCTTGAGTCCCATTCACCTCTCATGATTACCAAACATGTTGATAACTCTTATCAACAAGACTGCAGTACTCAGTAATTAACTTAGTGACATTCTCAAGGGAATGCTTACTCTGAATCAGAGGGTAGATTCTATCTTGACAATATATGTTCACAACCCTATGAACATGACATACCCAAGATACCCAGGTGTTGATCTTCTATAGACCTCACTGATTGGTAAGTCAAAGCAGCCATATCCACAGTCTGTGTTCATAATCGTCTCAAGATTAGGAACATGTACCTTATACAAGTTATGAGTTCCTATCGACTGATTGACAGTCTTGAGTGTCAATAGGAAAACTCAGGTCCGTCAATGCACTATAAGCACTAGCATATTAACTAAGAGTTACACTTTAGTGATTGAGATTAATAACTCCATCGAATGGTAGTTAATCATGCTACAATGTAGCCTGATGAGATATCCAGTCTCATCATGCACTGTGACAAGTTCTAAGTAACAAAGAATAGTAATCCGTATCTCACTTGTATGTATCTCATACATACACGAATTACTTACAATGATACTTAAGGATAACAATCATCTCATGAAACATACATAACTAAATGTAAAGCTGATATCCATATATTAAAATGCTAATGTCTCATACATAAAGAAAATAGTTTGAGGGTACAAACCCAACAAACTCCCACTTGCACTCACAACCATACAGGATTATATCTGAGACCTAGACTATCTAGATGACGATCAAAGACCTTCTGTGGTAAGGCCCTTGTAAACGGATCAGCAAGATTGTCAGCGGTGGCAATCTTGGTGACAGTCACATCTCCACGTTGAACAATATCTCGGATAAGATGATATTTCCGCTCTACGTGCTTCCCCTTTCTGTGGTTCCTTGGTTCCTTGGACTCAGCCATTGCCCCACTATTATCACAATAAAGCATAATAGGTGACAACGACGCTAGTACCACCTCGAGCTCCATAAGGAACTTCTTGAGCCAAACAACTTCCTTTGCGGCTTCACAAGCAGCCACATATTCAGCTTCTGTAGTTGAGTCTGTAATGCATTTCTGCTTAATGCTCCTCCAACTAACAGCACCACCTCCCAAGGTAAAGAGATGTCCGGATGTTGACTTCCTCGAATCTTTATCTGACATAAAGTTCGAGTCAGTGTATCCTACTGGAATTAACTCACTACCGCCGTACATAAGCATGTAATCTTTAGTCCTTCTCAAGTACTTAAGAATGTGCTTAACAGCTGTCCAGTGCTCTGGACCTGGATTCGATTGATACTTGCTAACCATGCGAACGACAAAACAGATATCTGGTCTACTGCATAACATCGCATACATGAGACTTCCAACTGCCGAAGCATATGGAATTCCTGCCATGCGATTCCTCTCCTCCTGTGTCTTTGGGCACTGGTCCTTGGAGAACGCTAAACCATGCCTAAAAGGTAACAAACCTTTCTTCGAATTATCCATTGAAAACCTAGTCAGCACCTTATCGATATAACCAGCTTGAGATAATCCCATTATCTTTCGCTTACGATCCCGAAAGAGCTTTATCCCTAGAATATAGCTCGCCTCTCCTAGATCCTTCATATCGAAAGTACTAGCTAGCCAAACCTTGACCGTTGACAATGCCGCTACATCATTTTCAATGAGTAGAATGTCGTCAACGTAAAGCATAAGAAAAGCCACCACTTTCCCTTCACACTTCTTGTATACACAAGGTTCATCCAGATTTTGTACGAAACCAAACGACTTGACCGCTTGGTCAAATCGGATGTTCCAACTCCTAGATGCCTGCTTAAGCCCATAAATGGACTTTTGCAACTTGCATACCAAGTTACCTTTCCGACCAGCTATGAACCCTTCTGGTTATTGCATATAGATATCCTCCTCAAGATTGCCATTCAAGAATGCAGTCTTGACGTCCATCTGCCAGATCTCATAATCTAGGCATGCAGCAATGGATAAGAGTATCCTGATGGACTTAAGCATGGCCACTGGCGAGAAGGTTTCCTCATAGTCAATGCCCTCCCTCTGAGTATAACCTTTCGCTACAAGCCTAGCCTTAAAAGTCTATACCTTTCCATCAGATCCTCTTTTCCTCTTGTAGACCCACTTACAGCCAAAGGGTTAAATGTTGGCTGGAAGCTCTACAAGATCCCAGACCAGATTAGAATCCATAGATTCCAATTCAGCCTTCATAGTTATAACCCAATGAGCTGAATCAACATCAGCCATTGCCTCTTCGTATGTGGCAGGATTAGATTCAGATTCTATGGAGACAGCTTCAAAAACTTCTCCTAAGAACATGTATCTATCAGGCTGGCTGATAATCCTCCCACTACGACGAGGTACCGGTGCGGAATTGGGTGAAGAAGTGGTATTTTCTTGATTTACATCGTTATTAACTGTGGGTTGGACTGAGGGCTCTCCTTCTATCTCTCTCTGATCTATCCTTTCCTTAGGTTTATGGTTCATGATATAATCATCCTCCAAGAAAACAACATTTGTACTAACAAACACTTTCTGTTCTCTTGGATCATAAAAATACCATCCATATGTACCCTTTGGATACCCTACGAAATAACATACTTCTGATCTAGAATCCAACTTGCTCATCTTTCCTTTCAGCACATGTGCCGGACACCCCCATATCTGGAGATGTTGCAAAGAAGGCTTGCGCCCAATCCACATCTCTCGTGGTGTCCTGGGAATAGATTTGCTAGGTACTAGATTTAGTATGTATGCAGCGGTTTCTGAAGCATAACCCGAAAGAAATAATGGCAACTCTGAATAACTCATCATTGACCTAGTCATGTCTAAAAGAGTCTGATTCCTTCTCTCCGCTACACCGTTCTACTGACGCGTACCAGGTACAGTCAACTGTGACAGAATCCCATTCTGTACGAGGTGATCAATAAACTCATTAGAGAGGTACTCGCCACCTCGATCAGATCGAATGGCCTTGATATGTGTGCCCAATTGCTTTTCCACTTCAGCCCTAAACTCTTTGAACTTTTCAAAGGCTTCAGACTTGTGCTGCATTAGGTACACATATCCATACCTAGAGTGGTCATCGGTAAATGTTATGAAATACTCATAACCACCCCGTGCTCTAATATTTATTGGTCCACACACATCAGTATGAACTAATTCCAACAATGCATTGGTTCTATTGTCCTTTGCAGGAAAGGACCTTTTGGTCATCTTACCCTCTAAACAAGACTCGCAGACTTCCATTGGTTCAAGAACCAAACCGCCTAAGACCCCTTCTTTGACTAGTCTACCAATCTTATTTAGATTGATATGCCCAAGCCTCATATGCCAAAGCCTTGTTGGATTAGTGGAAGGTCCCTTTCTTTTAGATGGTACAGTTACCACTGAGTTATTAAGTTCCATGCAAGAGTCTTTAGAAATATTGGGAGTAATCACATACAAACCATTTGATTTAATACCAGAACATATAAAAGAACTATTTCTTTTAATCACAACTTCAGTTCCAAAATGAAAAGAATAACCATTATTCGATAAATTAGAAACTGAAATTAAATTACGTCTCATTGAAGGGACGTAAAGTACATTTGATAAAATCAAAACTTTATTGTCTAGAATTCTAAAACTACGACTCCTATAGCAACCGCAGAAACGGTTGCGCTAGAACCTAGAGTAAGTACGATTTCCCCATCATTGCAGCTCTTGGTTGATATGAACCCCTGCAATGAATTACAGATATGGTTAGTCACACCAGAATCAATGCACCAAGTATTTGAAGTATCCGTTATAAAACTTACTTCAATCACATGTGATTCAATCATACCTTGAACTCTTGTAGCTAAGAATTCTGGACAGTTCCTCTTCCAGTGGCCCTTGTTGCCGCATTGGAAACACTTTTCTTTGCCTTGGCCACCCACCCTCTATTTTCCCTTACCTTTTCCCTTAGATTTTGCAATCTTAGGGACCGGTCCATCACTTAAACCACCAGTGCCAGCCTTCTTCTTCCCTTTCTTTCCTTTTGGTGTAGATCGCGAAGAAGAAGCGCTTTTTTCAACGTTCAAAACGTTGACCCCAGGCTTGATCACCCCTTCCGCTGTGAGTAAAGAACTCATTAATTTGCTCATTGAGAAATTCATTTGATTCATATTATAATTAAGTTTAAATTGAGCGAATGAAGGCGATAGCGAATTGAGGATCATATCAACTTGGGTCTGTGCATCGATGTTGGCACCTACGGTCTCCAGCTCGTTTAAATAACCAATCATTTTTAAAACATGTTCTTTGACTGGAGTCCCTTCCGACATCTTTGCACTCATTATCTTCTGCATGGCTACCTGGCTGGCAGGCCTTCCATGCTCCACAAACATCTTTTTCAGGAATGTGATAATGTCACTGGTAGAATCATTCGATTGGAATTGGTGTTGCAACACACCAGCCATTGAGGCCAGAATGTAGCAACGAGTCATTCCATTCGACTTCTTCCATTTGTCGAACTCGCATCTGGCAGCTGCCGAAGCATTTGCCACGGGTTCTTCAGGGCTTGGGGTGGTGAGGATATATATGTGATCCTCCGCAGTTAACACGATATCAAGGTTACGTTTCCATTCAGTATAGTTGTTTTCAGTTAACTTGTTTTGAGTGAGTATGGTGGCAAGTGGACTAAATGCAGATCTAGACATTATGATTACTGAAAATCAAACAAAATAAATATGGATATCAGAATTTTGACAGTTTGAAATAAAAAAATCCGTAAAAAAACTCTTATTTAAAAAACAAAGTCTCCGGAATATCGAAACGAAAGAATAAAGCCTCCGTGTGGTGGTCAATGTTCGATCTTTCAATTTATCATGACTTATCTGCTATGCAGCTCTTGTAAAATAAGTCATGACTCCCAAACCTATTTGATTTCTAAGTTTCTGAATAATGCCCCGTATGGGATCCCTTATCCATAGCTTAGCTAGTGTGTACCATTAACTAGGATCCAATCACAACCGTCTCAAGTAGCGCCTCTATGTGGTGGTCACCCTCTAACACGTCTGATTGATCCTATTCATAGGAAGTTCACATCTAGTAACCAATGAGTAGGGTACCCTCTGTATGGAATGACCACCCCTGGCAAGGTGACACAAAGTGCACTACTCATCTTACAGTGAACCGTTAATGGAAGATCGCGGGTGTCAATAAATAAGACCCTCTCCCACTAGATTTGGTAAATTAAGGATTTTGCTTTTAAAGAAAATTTGTTTTTACACATTACCTATAAACATCCAATGTTTACTAATTCGTTGAAACGGTTTTTGAATTTTATTTTAGAAAACTTGTTTTACGTGCATGCAAGTAGTAACAATGTACAACGCCAATCACAAACCAAGCACATAAAACAAAAAACTACAATGAAACAAAGGCATTCATATGCCTCTATCTCCCATGGCTCTATCTCCATAGAACCTCCTTCTTGGTTTGGTCACCTCCAGCTCCATCTTCATGGACAACGGCTTGCTCCATCTCCATGGAGTTTCTAATTCTATTACATTGGTCCTATGCTTCTTTTGAAGCTTACAATTTATCTAGAAATAGAAATTACAACAGCAACAGTAAAATAAAAAGGCTAGGGAAACCGGTGCGACTTTTCCATTCGCAGGATTAAAGTCGCAGCGCCCTTTACATATGCCTTAAAAACAAACCAATAAACATGCACCAATCTCAAAACATTCAAATACCAAAATTTAAATAGATCTTGGTGCCATGGGAGATAGTAGACTAAATTGCAGCAAAAAGGTTAGTCGCATGCACATCCACGCATATATAACAAATATATCTAACTATTGGAACCCCCAATTGATTCACATAGTGTCTAAACCCTTTACCAACTGAATTAGAACTTAAAACAACATCTCTCTTTTCTATCACTGTTCGATCGATCGAAGATCGTTCGATCGCTCGAACCTTCGATCGATTGAACACTGTTCAATCGCTTGAACATTCTATTTTACAGAATGATTTAAAAAATTTGCAGAATATTTTAAAATTAAACTTTTTAATTTCAAAACTCTTTAAAACTGTGAAACAGAGAACCTGATAAAGAGTCTGTCTCGATCGATCTAAATACATTCGATCGATCGAACACCAGAAGGTTTTGATCGATCGAAAACTGTTCGATCGCTTGAGTACAGAGAATGTTCGATCGATCGAAACATGTTCGATCGATCGAACCCGCCTTGCATCCTATGCAATCACAGATTTGTATTCTACTGCGATAACACTGCAGAAACAGATCTGTGACAATGCCGTTTCGAAAACAATTCTAAAATCAACATGCAAATCAAAGCTAGTGTTCCAAAATGTATCTATAGATCCTAACAAGCGTGGCTCTAATACGAATTGATGGAAAAATAGGTTTAAAAATTATTTTAAATGCGCAGCGAAAAAGTCAAGTTATAAAAACTTATTAGTAGCCCATGATCTACTACTCGTCAATTCCATAGATGCGGACAAGAGGGGACAAGAGTTATACCTTTGTGTCTTGAACCCAATTCTGAAATCTTCAACTTCCAGCAGCCTCCACTAGATGGCCTTCACTCTTATGACTCCTATGGATACTCGCAGGAAGGACTAGGGTTGGTGGGGACCCTAATGGAGAGGAAGGAGAAGGTTTGGGGGTTCTAAAAATAGTTTCTGTAGCTTCTGACGTTCAAAAACGATGAACTACTTTTCCAGAACACAGCTGCCCTATTTATAGATTCCCATAACCGACCTAACCTTCAATCGATCAAAGGACTTCGATCGATCGAACATTCGATCGATCGAACCATGCTCGATTGATCGAACCTGCCATGACTTCGATCGATCGAACTAGCTTCAATCGATCAAACCTGTCTTGACAGCTTCCTCAAGTGTCTTTCCAAGTATCCTAGCGGAGCTAAGAGTGGGACCTCCTAGGTTCTTTATTATTGGCTCAGACCAGTTTGTTAATTACCGTGACCAAACTCTTTGATCAGCAAACTAACTAACTGATCAGTTAACGTTTACTCCACTATAAAATGATAACTGAACTCCAATGCAAATGAACATAGCCGAAGCGATAACTAGACTTGTATCTTGTACTAATGTCCCTCTACCTTCAGCATTCGCAATCATATTCAGGTAGTCGGATAACTATTACTGTCAACCTGAATCATGATTACTTCTTGTATTCTTTGAGTCCCATTCACCTCTCATGATTACCAAACATGTTGATAACTCTTATCAACAAGACTGCAGTACTCAATAATTGACTTGGTGACATTCTCAAGGGAATGCTTACTCTGAATCAGAGGCTAGATTCTATCTTGACAATATATGTTCACAATCCTATGAACATGACATACCCAAGATACCCAGGTGTTGATCTTCTATAGACCTCATTGATTGGTAAGTCAAAGCAGCCATATCCATAGTCTGTGTTCATAATCGTCTCAAGATTAGGAACACATACCTTATACAAGTTATGAGTTCCTATCGACTGATTGACAGTCTTGAGTATCAATAGGAAAGCTCAGGTCCGTCAATGCACTATAAGCACTAGCATTCTAACTAAGAGTTACACTCTAGTGATTGAGATTAATCACTCCATCCAGTGGTAGTTAATCATGCTACAGTGTAGCCTGATGAGATATACAGTCTCATCATGCACTGTGACAAGTTCTAAGTAACAAAGAATACTAATTCGTATCTCACTTATATGTATCTCATATATACACGAATTACTTACTATGATACTTAAGGATAACAATCATCTCATGAAACATACATAACTAAATGTAAAGCTGATATCCATATATTAAAATGCTAATGTCTCATACATAAAGAAAATGGTTTGA
Source organism: Hydrangea macrophylla (assembly GCA_033977485.1). Taxonomy (NCBI): domain Eukaryota; kingdom Viridiplantae; phylum Streptophyta; class Magnoliopsida; order Cornales; family Hydrangeaceae; genus Hydrangea; species Hydrangea macrophylla. Next base: position 59,720,331 of record CM066987.1, read on the forward strand.
GGGTACAAACCCAACATAGCCTTGCTCACGTTTTTCTGTGGTACACCCAACTCTCGCTTGCCGTCAAGAGAATGGTAGACGATGCCGGGTTTGGCGGTTTTGTCCGCCTAGTCTTAAAGAGTACCAATGATCTGGCACATTTTTATGCTCTCGTTGAGAGATGGTGGGACACTACCAATACTTTCCACCTGCCATTTGGTGAGATGATAATTATGCCTTTTAATTTTTCCATGATTACCGGCTTGAGGGTTGGCGGAAAACGCTTGGTCTTGGATTACTTCTATGAGATTGACCCTGAAGCTGTAGAGATGCTAATTGGGGTTGTTCCTCCTAATCTGGAGAGGCACTGGTTTTCTTGTGACTGGCTTTACCGGAATTATGGCAGAGGGAATCATAACCTGAATAATTCTCAGCTTTTGAGGATATTTCTTCTGTATGTCCTTGGTTGCTCGATCTTCGTGACACAGAATGACCAGGTGAGCTTGAGGCTTCTTTCTTGCCTGGCGACCATTGGTGAGATCCCCTCTTATGACTAGGGCGGTGCTGCCCTGGCCCACCTTTACAAGCATATGGGTGAAGTTTCCCAGGGTGATGTCAAATAGACGGGGGATTCTGGCGAGCTTAGGAGGTATGTACTGTAACTTCTTTTATCTTCTGACCTGTTTTTAATTTTTGTACTTCTTGTCCTTTTTTATTTTCCCTTTGTCTATGCAGCTTTGGAGCTTTGAGTACCTGAAGATGTTGGCTCCTTCTCGTGCTGATGAATCAGGTGAAGATGAGGACGGCATGGCTCCTGTGCCTTTGTTCCCCCAGGGCTTGAGATGGCGGAGAGATGTTGTCGGGGTAAAGAGCGAGGCTCATCGGATTATTCTCCTCAGAAACTTCTTATCTGGGTTAACAGCTACTAGCGTCAATTGGACGCCTTGGGAGTGCGTTGCCTATGCTGCCCTAGAGGAGATACAAGCGGTCAAGCCCCTTTCCTCTTGCTGACTTCTGATGGAAAGTACCGAAAGCAGGCAATGGTTCCTTGGCGAGCGAGTGTCTCGGCAGGTGGTTGGTGGTCTGAGGTATCGCGTCCCTCATATCCTCCTGTAATGGATGTTGATGACCTTTCTGGTGATGCTTTATTGGCGGCCTTAGCTGGTACCGATGTTTGGGATCACTTTCTCACTGAGACCGACTATGAAGCTTACCGTGGCCGCTTCCTGATGCCCAACTTCCCACTCTTGGAGGTGAGTTTATTTTAAGTTTTTGTCTCTATCCGTTGCCTATGCTTTTGACTCATCTTTTCCCTAACTTGTTTTGTGCCTACAGCTTCGCGAGATGTATAGGTGACAGGTTCCCCCAGTTTTTGATCCTATCCCTCCTTGGGATTGGACCGTTAATGTTTTGGGTGCAGATGGCTCTCCCCAGGTTATGGAGGTGCCACGGGTCACATGTGGGTATCCCACCCAGCCAGCAGGCGTCCTCAACATCCCTTGGAGTTATGCTGAGGAGGGCCACGCCTTGGTAGCTAGCTTACGGTCTTTCGTCCTCACGCGAGACCATCGGGTATGTCTCTAATTTTGCACTCCTTAAGGTTATGAGGTCCTAACCCTGATTTTGCCCTTGACAGATGGATGGTATGCGGCAGTTTGCCACCAGTCAGATGGCATCCTTGGTAATTTTTTGACTCGACTCCGTTTTTGTACTTTTTGTTGTTTCTCTACTGATTGCTTTCATTTTGTTTGTGTGTGCAGTATCGTGGGGGTGGTGCTGGCTCATCGAGGACCGGGCTGAGGTGCCGAGGTGGCAGGAGGAGGCCCTCGTCGACGTACACTCTGAGTGGCCCGACAGAGGACGAAGAAGAGGAAGACTGAGGCCTCCTAAGCGGGGATTTTTGTTTTATCTCCATTTTATGTTTTCAATTGGGTTATATTAGTGAATACTGTGACTGATGGACAATATGTAAGACAATGTGTAGGATGATGTGTAGGATGATTTATCACCCTCGACAGCGTATTATGATGTTTTGCCTTTCGAGCCGGATAGTTTCCAGTTTGAAGGCGCAGTTGTGTGCTTGCTTTAGTTGGTGCTTGTGCACTATGATTCTGTGATTGTTGATGTTACTGCGATGAGCAGCTTTGTGATAGTGAGTGTGTTTGCCTTGCAGGTGGGATAGTCCGTGAAATGGGGAGGTGCTGCCGAAATTTTGAATTTTGCTAGAGCCGCGATAGAAAATATGGCATTGTAAGATCCCGCTCAACTCACAGCTTGGCTGAACATCACGGATGGTGTGGAGCGGATCAACCTCTTCAGCTATGGTCTGACCGAGCTATTCTCTCTTTGCCAGATGGCTCTGAACACTGAGTTCATGCGTGCTGCTATTGTCCACTGGGACCCGGTGAACCATGTCTTCAATTTCAACGGCCTAGAGATATGTCCCCTGCTTGAGGAGTTCTGTGCTATCCTTGGCTTTGATTCTGACTCTGACCTGATTCTCCCTTCTGTTGATACCCTCAGTCCAACGCGAGGCTTGGCTGAATACCTAAATTGTTCCACTACTCTTTCTCATCGGCTAATTCATGATGAGGTTCTTGGCATTGCTTCCATCATCGCCCAGTATGCTAGTCTTGGGAATACTAGTGCATATGATGCTACCCGCAGGGCCGCTCTAGTATTATGCATGACTTCGCACTTTCTGTTCTCGAGTGCTTCTATCGACTTGGTGCACGTGTGCCTTGGGCTGAAATTTAGCAGGAATCCCATGGCTATGGTTCTGGCTGAAACCCTGAATGGTTTGGATCGCGCTTTCAATCAAGGAACGCTTCTTCTTTCTGGGGCGCCTTTGATGTTACAGGCTTGGCTCTACGAGCGCCTTCAGTTATGGACTGGTAGTGTGCCGCCAATTTACTTCCGCAGGGCTGTGCTTCATCCTCATTACACTACTGCCGATTGGGTTGGCCTGATGGGTGCTTTATCTAAGGCCGACATTTGCTGGATTGTGAGGCGTTGGGGCCTTCATGTTGTGACCACTAATCTCAGGGATTACCAGAGAGTGTGGCTAATGGGTCTGAGAGAGATCTCTTTCTATCATCCTCGCCGATTGGCCAGACAGTACGAGCGAGTTCAAGAGGTCCCCCGGGGTTTACTGAGAGGGTCTTTGTTTCTAGAGTCAAAGCCACTACTATTGCTGCTTTCATCAGGGCTGGGCCGGTCGAGCAAGAGCCTATTTCTAGAGACCTTTGAAGAAATAAAAGACACAAAATAAAACTAGACTTGACTGATCCTGCTTCTTTCCTCCAGGTGTCTTTGATATTTGGGATTGCTTTTTGAAAGAACTTTTGTGTTTTCATTTATCCCTGCTTATGTAATATTTGAAGTTTGTTTATCAGCGAGCCTTGGTTACTTGGAGAACCTTATTTTATGCATTTGGCTTTCTGAAAATATTTGTAGTATGATTTTGATTAGATGTTTGCTTTTGGTACTTGTTTGGGCTTGGTAGGACGATTAGAGGCAAACGAGGCGGGTGGCCAAAGTTTGCCCCTAGTTTGGGATATGTATGGTGGTGAGGCAAACGAGGTAGATGGCCGACGTTTGCCCCTAGTTTTAGAAGAGGTTTAGGCAAACGAGGCGGGTGGCCGAAGTTTGCCCCTAGTGTGGAGGGTGATTTTCGGGTTATGGTAAGGACCGCGACTTTATTTCTCTCATATGCTCATAATTTTTCCTAGGCACCAGTTAGGTGACCTAGCGAGCTCTTTTCTCTCTTTTGTTATTGCTCACTTTGGATTTAACTCTAACTTTTGCCTAGGCGTCCTTTCAGATTTTCGACCTAGCGAGCCATCCTTCTTTTCTTTTGAAAGTCTGCCTACGTACCCCCGAACGGGGATCAGGTCCAACATAGTTCAGGCGAGGCTTGAAAGAAATTGGGCTATTTTTTTTTTTGGGTGGAGCGACAGAACCAATATAGTTGCCTACGTATCCCCGTGTGGGAATCAGGTCGAGCATAGTTCAGGGCCAAAGTTTTGAAAACAAATTGGTTTTGGGGAATGGTCAAGCATAGTACTTTTTTAGGCGATCCATGTTGATTGGTTTTTTGAATTCAACGCCATCGAGGTCCATGAGGTAGGTTGCTCCTCCGGAAAGGATAGTTTTGACGATATAAGGGCCGACCCATTTGGGTTTGAACTGTCCGCGTGGATCAAAGATTGGGGCTCATAATTCCTTAAGGACAAGGTCACCCTTGACAATTTTCCTCGGACAAACCCTTTTGTTGAAAGCACGGGCTATCCTCTTTTGATAGATTCGGACATGGTTAACTTCCGTAAGGCGCTTTTCATCTATGAGGGACAATTCTTCCTACCTTTTCCTTAGCCAATCTGATTCCAAAATTTCACATTCTGCCATCATGCGCAGGGACAGTAGTTCTATCTCAACTGGAAGTACTGCTTCCATTCCATATACTAGTGAGTAAGGAGTTGCTCCTGTGGACGTCCTTATTGATGTTCTGTATCCCCAAAGAGCGAACGGTAGCTTTTCGTGCCAGCCTTTATAGGTATCGGCCGATTTCTGCAGTATGGCCTTGACATTCTGGTTTGCAGCTTCGACTGCCCCATTAGTCTGTGGCCTATATGGTGACGACTTGTGATAAGTGATTTTGTATTCCTCAAACAAATCCCTGACTTCAGCTTTGAAATGACTACCATTATCTGAAATGATCTCATGGAGGACTCCATAGTGGCAGATGAGATTTCTCTTAATGAATTTGGCCACCTCCTTGGCCCCCAACTTGGTGTAGGATGCGGCTTCTATCCATTTTGTGAAGTAGTCAATGGCCACCAAAATGTATCGATTCCCGTTTGCGGCCTTCGGGACGATTTCGCCAATGATATCGATTCCCCAAGTTGAGAATAGCCATGGGGAGGTCATACTATAGAGCAGAGATGGTGGTACATGCATCATGTTCGCATGGATCTGGCACTTGTGACACCTTCTCACGTATTCACAACAATCTTTCTCCAATGTCGTCCAGTAGTACCCTTGTCTTACGATCTTTTTGGCTAGCATGTGACCATTCATGTGTGGACCGCACACCCCTTCGTGTATTTCTTCCATCATTCTTCTGGCGCACTTTTCGAACAGGCAAGTTAGATTGTGACCATTGTATCCTTTCTTCAATAACTTTCCCCCACAAATGATGAACTGTGCTGCGAACCTTCGAATAGCTCTTTTGTCTTCCTCGGAAGATTCTAGGGGATATGCTCCCTTTTCTATGAAGTCCCAAACATCTTGGTACCATGGTGTTTCATTCTCTTCTTCTTCGATCGCGACGATCATGTTGAATGAAGGCTCGTATCTGTGCTCAATTACCAAAGGCATCATCTTGACTCCCATGGGAATTTTGATCATGGAGGCTAAGGTAGCCAACGAATCTGCTAGCTGGTTCTCTTCCCTTGGCAAGTAAAAGAATGTGATGTTCTTGAACTGTCTCTTTAGTCCATCGAGATGATCATGATAGGGTTTCAACCTTTCTTCTTTCACTTTCCATTCTCCTCTGGCTTGTGATATAATGAGCTTTGAATCTCCGAAGACATCCAACTTCTGAACTTTCAGTTTTATGGCTGCTTCCATCCCCAAAATGCATGCCTCATATTCAGCAATATTATTGGTGGAGTTATAATTGAACTTGACTACCAATGGGGTGTGGTCCCTATTTGGTGACACTAGAATCATTCCTACTCCGTAGCCTTTCATGTTGGCTGTTCCATCAAAGTACAACTTCCACTGTTCTTCCTTGATTTCCATGATATTCTTATCCGGGAACAGAAAATCTCCACTTTCTTTAGAATTAATGGCGTGCTCAGCAAGATGTTCAGCTATAGTTCTCCCTTTTACCGATTTGCTTGTCACATACTTGATATCGAATTCGAACAGTGGAAGTAATCAACGGGATATACGATCGGTCAGGGCAGGTTTTTCGAGGAGGTATTTTAGAGGATTCATGCGGGTATGAGCACAACTGGGAAGACCAGCATGTAGTGCCTCAGTCGGTGAGTGCACCAAACCAAGGCCCAACATATTTTTTTGAGGGTAGAGTAGTTGAGCTCATACCCAGTCATCCTCTTGCTAAGGTAATATATGGCTTTTTCGGAGTGGCTTTCTTTTCCTTCTTGGGCTAACATGCAACCTATGGTATTTTCGGAGATAGATAGGTAAAGGAATAAGGGCTTATGAGGGGTGGGTGGTGAAAGGACGGGTGGATTTTGAAGGTAGGCTTTTATTTTGTCGAAAGCGGCTCGGCATTGGTCATCCCATTGGAACTTCTCTCCTTTTCTCAGTAATCGAAACAAAGGATCACATGTAGTTGTGAGTTTGGAGATAAAGCAGCTGATAAATTGGATTCTTCCGAGAAACCCTCTCACTTCCTTTTCATTCTGTGGTGGTGCCATTTCTAGGATTCCCTTGATCTTAGAGGGATCTACCTCTATCCCCCTTTGTGTGATGAGAAAACCCAGGAGCTTACCGGAGGTCACACCGAAAGTGCATTTCTTTGGATTCAACCTCATCTTGTACTTGCGCAATCTTTCAAAAAACTTTTCCAGTGCCACCGAGTGTCCTTCTCTGTCCTTGGACTTCACGATCATGTCATCTACGTACACTTCTACTTCCTTGTGAATCATGTCATGCAGCAGAGTGGTGGCAGCTCTTTGGTAGGTTGCTCCAACATTCTTAAGTCCGAAAGGCATTACCCTATAATAGTAGGTTCCCCAAGGGGTGGTGAATGCTGTCTTTTACCGATCTTCTGGCGCCATTAGAATCTGATTATACCCCGAAAAGCCATCCATAAATGACAGTAGCTCATGCCCTGCGGTGTTATCCACTAAGACATCAATGTGGGGAAGCGGGAAGTCATCCTTAGGACTGGCTTTGTTTAGATCACGGAAGTCGACGCACACACAAACTTTTCCATCCTTTTTGGGGACTGGCACAATATTGGCAACCCATTCCGGATACTCGGTAACAATGATGAACTCTGCCTTGAATTGTTTCTCCACTTCTTCTTTGACCTTGAGTGCCCATTCTGGTCTCATGCGCCTAAGTTTCTGCTTGACGGGTTTAGAATTGGGAAGGAGGGAAATGCGATGTTGGACGATGTCGGGATCGACCCCAAGTATGTCCTCATAAGACCAAGCAAAAACATCTTTGAATTCTTTTAGCAAGAGAGTCAATTTTTCTTTTACTTTTTTATTAAGAGTTGAGCCAATTTGCACAATTTATGGATTATCTATTTCACCTAGGTTAATTGATAAAGTATCTTCAATTATTTCATAAGCAGGTGGTTTTTTAATTAGTTGCTTAAGTTCGATTGGGAGATCCTCGGAGGGATCTGTGCACTCGCAAGTATTAGACACAGAGGAGTAAGCAGAATCATCTTTCGTTCCATTCATGATAAGTGGAGTGATTACATTAGACAGTGGTGGGCTTACAGTAGCCGACTTTGGTACAGACTTGATAATTGGAAGTACAGACTCTGGGGGAACAGGGGATAGGGAGGCAGATGACTCTACAGCCTGGTTGCTCAAACCCTCTTCAGTTGGCTTGATCTGATCATCTTGGCTCTTGGCCCTCTTTTCTTCCTTTTCTTTGGCGAACTCTTTCCACATTTTCTCAATGGCTTCAGCGTCCAGATACACCAACTAGTCTTCCTCTGGGGTTTTCTCAATTTCTTCAAGATAGAACGGATTTTGATAGGAGGGCCTTTCGCAGTCAGCGAAGATTTCCAGCCCGGGGTGCCTTTTCCAGTGGCCTGATGGATCCAAGGTTGTGGGAACCCAAAATAGGGGAAATCATTCTCTTCTTTGATGAATTGCCCATTCAAGGTTTTGCGGTATGGTGGGAGACTCCTCACTTTTTTCTTCCATGGTCTCTGTAGCTCGACGTCTTCTTCAGTGGGCTTGTACCCCAACCCAAAAGTGCCTTGTTGCCCTTTGATCTGTGGAAACTCATGAATCCCTTGTTGGCGTTGGCCCAATCCCATTCTAGGGAAGTAGTTCATTTTGCGGACGATGTTGATAACTGCAGAGTAGATCTCGAGGAACCTATCTTCATCATTGATCATGTGGACTTCTTCCATGAAGAATCCCCTAATTTCTCCTTCTTCTAGCTCAGGTATTTGGATTTCAAAGATGGGAGCGTAGCTTGGAAAAGCTTCATTACCCCAACTATTGCCGGGGATGATTTTCACCTCCTTCTCATGAATGTACTTGATCATTTGATGCACAGTGGATGATACAGCTTTGTTGACATGCAGCCAGGGCCTCCCAATCAACAAATTGAACGAGGCAGGTATGTCCATAACTTGAAAGATTTCGGTGCTAACCAAAGATCCTACCCGGATTTGGAGAGAAACAGTCCCCATCACATTTCTCTTGGTGTTATCGTAAGCCCTCATGGATTGCACAGATGGTGTGATGTCAAGGACATTGACCCCCAAGGCAGTGGTAGTCCTTAGAGCACAAACATTTAGGTCAGAGCCTGTATCGACCAGACAGAATGGCACCTGATGTCCCTTACATCCAACAGTGATATAAAAAGCTTTGTTATGTGTAGACCCTTCCGGCGATAGGTCTTCATCAGAAAATGTAATGATTGGGTCAGGGGTGAGTGCGCCCAAGAAAGCCACCATGTCTTCCGGTGCAGCGTCGATGGGGACCTCAATTCCAGCCAAGGCATTCAACACAGCTTGCCTATGCTTGTAGGATGTTACCATGATGTCCCACATCGAGAGATGTGCTTGGGTTTTCTTCAACTGCTTTATCAACTCATTGTCTTCTTCGATAATTTCATCCATTTTTCTTTTTTTTTTTGTCTTTGACTGGACTTTTTTTCGATTGCTTCAGTGGTAGGCTACGGAGGCTGGTAATGACGGCCTGACCTAGTCAGATGATCAATATCGGCAGGAGTAGGCCCTTCCACAGTCCCATCTTCTTTGAACCAGTCACAATCTGTTCCCACAATGGTTTCTCCGGCTCGTTCCAGATAGAAGCATCGCTTTCATTATTGGGATCATACCATTTGAGGTCCACTACCCCTAGATCGTGTTCTTCTAAGAAGAATAGATCTTGTTCATCAGCCAGCTGTTGCTGCCACTCATCATTTCCTCCTTCAATTAGATGAATTTCCATAGATTCTGGGATGTCAATGAGAGGTAAAGGTTAACCTAAGGGGGTGATATAGGTAGCAGGGTTAAAGGATACATGGTTGGACTCAATGAGGCTGATATTTTGGTGGTTTGGCAGGGGAGTTTGAGTGATATGGGGTTGCTTTGGAGGTGGCTCAATGATATTCTGGTCAATGAGGTCTTGGATATCATGGCGAAGGCGCATGCGTTCATCGGTGTTATGGCCAGGGCTTGGTGGTAGGTGCATCTTTTGGATATATCGCAGTTTGGTGGGAGTGGGGTCTTTCGAGGCTGGAGCAGTTGGTGGTGGCCCTTTTTAAGGAGGCGATCTAAGGCTGAGGAGAGGGGGATTTCTAATTTGGCAAAGTTGCGAGGAGGCTTTTTCTGGAAAGGGCGATTGGGCGAGTTTGCCTGGTTGAGGGGTTGGTACGGCTTAGGAGGGTAAGCCATGGGTTGACTGCTAAGGGCATTGACATCCGGAGGGTTGCGGGAGTAGTTGGGCCTTTTTGACTGACTCGGAGGCTCTTCCTTCTTGATGTTTCCTTCCCTTATAGCGTCTTCAATTCGAGTTCCAACCTCAAACAGTTCTTCAAAGGTGGAGATGGACTGACAAAATAATTTCTCATGGTAGAGGGGTTACAGATTCCGGGTCAGCATCCTTACATGTTCTTTTTCAATCGGCCGATGGGTCATTTGGGCTACTTTATTCCTCCATCTGCTCAAAAATGCAGCGAAGGATTCATTGCTGTTCTGCCAAGTAGTTTCCAAATCTCTAATAGTGACATCAAGTTCTTGGTTGTAGGAATAATGATCAACGAATACCCAAACTATGTCTTCCCATGCCCGAGTTTTAGAAGCTTCCAAGGTAAGGAACCATGAGAGTGCGGACTTCGCGAGAGTTTATGGGAACAGCATTGCAATGTGCTCATGAGTGCAGCCCATTGATTGAAAAATGTTCATACACAGCTTTACATGGCTCTTCGAATTTCTGGTTCCATCAAAATGGTCAATGGCAGGCATCTTGAAGTTTTCCAGCAGCTTCAGCTTAACAGGCTCAAAAAGTCCTTCCAAGTCTAGCATGTAATCATCAACCCCTTTACTCTTCCTTAATACGCTTTCCAGTTTGTCGACTTTGTCCATTTTCTCTTGGAACTTTTTCTCATATACGGGCGGCGGGGCCCCTTGAAACCAGTCTTCTTCTCCATTGTTCTCGGGATGCGATATGAATCCGAATGGTGGTGGTGGAAACTCAGGGAGACACTACTGTCGCTGCTATTTCAGTTCTTCCATAAACTTCAGGACCTGGGCCAAGCTGTCAGATTGCTGGCTTATGGTGGCTCCCAATTCGGTGACCTTGTTTTCTAGCTCTTCCCGATTCATGCTGAAATGACTTGTTAGGCTGATTCTGACCAACCGATTATCTTAATTTTTGACCCAAGACGGAGATCCCAGTTGCTAGCTTTGAGAATCTATAGTGACCTTATAGATTTGAGAGGATTTGTATCAGATTCTGACAGTGATGACTTTAGATAGACAAATGACAGTGATGTTAACGGACGTGGACTGACTTGTGTATAGCCTGACTGAAACAGTGCGTGCAGACCGATAGGAAAGGTACATGCAAATGAGACAAGCATGCGAATGTAAGCACTAATCTATATGATGCTCCTATTTCTAGCAGATAGCAGTTTGAACAAATAAGGCCCTAACTATATAGAGTGTGCCAACTTTACTTTCCAGTATGATCATCAAAGCATAACAGGGGTTTTCAGAGTTTTATGAAGGTTTCTAGGAGAGACTGGACATTTCTGGTTGATTTGGACAGAGTTTCGGAGAGAAACTAGCATATCAGGGCATTTTTGGTTGGTTTGGCCAGAGTTTCTAGGAGAAACGGGTTAATGTGGTTATATCTATTTGGTTTGGAAAGAGTTTCTGAGAGAAATTGGCATATCTGGGCAATTCTGGTTGGTTTGGAAAGAGTTTCTGGGAAAAACTCGTTAATGTGGTTATATCTGGTTGGTTTGGACAGAGTTTCTGAGAGAAACTGGCATATCTGGGCATTTCTGGTTAGTTTGGATAGAGTTTCTGGGAGAAACTGTTAATGTGGTTATATCTGGTTGGTTTGGACAGAGTTTCTGAGAGAAATGGGTTGAATTGGTTATATCTGGGATATCTGGACAGAGTTTCTTAGGAGAAACAGGTTGATATGTGATGATGGTGATCATACTGTCTAGTAGGTTTTCATGCTCCTATGTCTTAGGACGGACAAACAAGGTTTGCGGTGTATATCTTTGTGAGCATGGAGCAGACATCTTTGTCATGGTGCCTAGGCAGGTCAACTCAATGTGATCACATATGAGTGATTGCCTTGGGAATCAAAAGAAAGAGGTTCTGCCTCATGCCACATAAGCATCTACACCTCGCAGGTAATCCCGTCAGGGCATACAGCAGTTATATCACATTATCCTATCTGAAAAGATAAATGAACAGTCCTATGAAAGGTTCTACAGGAATCTATATGCAAAGGCTGGGTTTAGTCAGAGAGGGTCCATTGACGAGAGTACCAATATACCGTTAGAGAGACAATGCGGAGGTTTTTACTCTTTTAGATATACCTTGGAAGGTACAGTATCAACGGTGACTTATGCCCTGGCACAGCAAGACCTGAACAATGTCAGCGCCGCATTTCAGACACAGTCGGAGGGGAAATGCAGAAGTGCAATACGGTGAACCAGACACAGTAAAAAGATGATTTTAAGGATGCTTCTTATGAGTCAAACCTCTGTATTATTTTGTTTTGAAAATAAATATCCCCAGCAGAGTCGCCAGATTGTGGACACGCGAAATTCCACCTCTTTGTTTATTTTAAATTGATTTGGATCAAAGAAAGAAAAGAAAGGTCTATTGAAAACATATACAGAGTCGCCACTTGGTCTTTAAGGAACCAAGAAACCTAATTTGACTCACCCAAATGGATAAAGGACACCGGCCTTTCATAACCAAAGAACTTGGCTCGGGGTTTTGGTACGAGAGAGGAAGGAGCCTTTGTCGCGACTAAAATACCCTCAACTCGCCCCGTCTTTCGACGGGCCTCAATTAGCATCCAAATAATCATCTTTTACTATGTTTGGTTCGACAATTAATTCTATGATAGTATATTAGATCACACAAGGATTTTGAAATGGAAGATAAAAAGATAAGATATTATTCATAAGATCTAAGCCAAATATCACACAATGTAAAGTGAAAGATCACACAAACAAACCTCGGAAAAATCGTCTAATCATATATCAAATAATCAAGACTTCCTAATGGGGACATGAATTGTTATTGAAATAAATAATCAAAGAAATCAAAATATGCTTAACAAACTAGTATGATGCATGTTAATCTTTGAGAAAAGAAGACCTCTCGATCCCCGGGACGGATGAAAAAGGATGATTAGATCGAGGGGAAACATGAACGTATGATCAAGTTCATTCCTTATAATATTCTTAGATTAGGAGTCACAAAAGCCCCAAATCTTTGCATGGATGTAATGTATGTATCTAGAATGTGCAAAGGTTATAGTGTGTTTGTGTACATGGACTTTCTAAAGTGGCTTAGAAGTCTAGAATGTGAATGAATGAATGAAGGAAGGAAACCATCATGGGATATGTACAAATATAGTATGAACTACTTCCTAAGACATGAGCTAATTTAGAGTACATGTAAGTATCAAATCAAAGTATAGAAGTAAGAGTATGTTTGCTGTGAATAGTGGACAGAACAGTAGCATGATCTTTTGGAAATTGAAAAGAGGGGTTTGGAATGTTTTAAATGCATGATTTTTTTATGGGGATCTTCCTTATTGTGTCTAGAACACAATCCAAAAGGCCAAACTTTAATGACTATCACAGATTGAGAGAAATCATATAAACAATAGAGGTTATTCAGAAATAGAGTTCGTACTGTCGACTGAAATGTTAGAAAATCTTAGAAAATGAAAACAAAATATCTAGCGGCCCATATTATACCGAAAGTTCCCTAAGACACTTAAGTTCAAGGGAAAAATGAGTTAAGACCACCCGTTTTGGAAAAGTTTTCTGTAAACAAGTTGAAAGTCAACCTAGCTGCTGTGATAACAGGGGCAGAATGTTTGGAAGGAATGTTTGGGCAAAAATGGACCCTTTTTAAGTGCTTCCAAGTCAAGCCAAAAATCAAGGGTGTTCCATAATGAGTTATAAAGACTTTCCAAGTGGTCTTACATCCATATATTGAGTATTGAACCCAAAACAATTCTTTGGAATCAAATAACTCACTGTTTTGAAGATTTTTTTGAGAGAAATAAGGTTTATTTCTTGAAATCAAAATGATGTATTTAAGAGGGGGTTTTGAAATGGGGGTTTTGAAAATATATTTTCAATACTTAATGAAGACTATAACCACTTAAAATGTCAACATTTGACTCACACCAAGAACCTCCAAGATTATTGGAAGGTATTGCTTCCATTTTAAAGACAACTTCATGAATGCATAGGAATGCATTGAAGTTGAAATCATCATCTATCAAACATGTTTTTTAGGTCAAGAGCTACTATCCATAAGGATTCACTCACCTCAAATTTCATGTCATCATCTAGATGATGATAGACTAGTAAGTAATTAAAGAAAATAAAAAAGAAATGAGGTAAGAGGGGATGAACAAATATAAACAAGCAAATAGATAGCAATCAATTGATAATATTCATGATGTATTGGACTTGTAGTTTGGTGTTTCACTCATATGTGGTGATATTGGACATGGAAGTAGCTTCCTCTTTCTTAAATGCTCACTAAAATGGTGGTTGGGTGTATTGAATATGAAGTAAATGGAAGTAATGAAGTAAAAACAAAGTTTAGAACTCACTCTTTTGTTTGGAAATCAAAGAAGGAAGCTTATTTTCTCTCTATTCTAACCTTATCTCTACAACTTTCTCTCTAAACTTTTCAAAGCTTACATTTGATACCCCCTAAATGAGAAGTCAAGAGGGGTTTATATAGGCCAATTTGGGGTGGTTTTGGAGTTTTAGAAGTACTCACATTGGTCACAAACATCTGTGAACATAGAACTACGTCGTTTTATTTTTTAATTAATCAAAATGAACCCCCAAAAGAAATTACAAACAAACACCATTCTGGAGGAGAGTGTCGTGGCGGCACTGGGCCTGTGCCATGGTGGCAGTGGGCCAGTGCCGCGGTGGCACTGCTCCTCATTCGTCCAGATAATCCTTTTTAGGCCCCCAGAGGTTCCGATATTCGCGACAAAGCCCTATTTCGTCCGAAATTCACAGAAAATGCATACGAACTCCAAATTGAGGTTGTGATATACCGTTGGAAAGGTAATGGAGTCTACTTTATATAAACAATAGTTCAGAGATAAGTTATCTTGAAACGTTTTGTGGTATTCGCGATAAAAGCCGATTTGATTGCCTTTTTCACCTTCAAAAATTCGTTTGAAATCCAAAAATTATGTGCGATATACCGTTGAAAAGCTATTGACCTCTAGTATCCATGAAAAATGTTTGAAAAAATGATACGGTGCTCCAGTTTCAAAGTCAATTCTTGGTCAAACTGGTCAAATTTGGGATTCCCGGGAAGTTTTAGAAACCTCTGGGAGCTCCCAAGAGTTGACGTTTTCGTTCGATTTTCTTTTAAAACTCATTTTAATACTTTCCACATGATTTAGAATGATCCCGGAACTTTTTGGCGAATTTGGACGACTCCGGTCAAACCTTGGTCAAACTTGGTCAAACCTTGGTCAAACCGGTCAACGAGGACTTTCTGGAAACTTTTGAGACTTCCGGGGGTCTCTAGGAGTCGACGATTTCATCCGGTCTTGCTTTAGAACTCATTTTATTGTTTTTCTTACGATGTAGCACGTTTCCAAAAAATTTGGTTCGAATCCGAGACCGTTCAGGCTTTCAGGGGTATTTTGGTCATTCTGAGCATTTTGAGAGATAGAACTAACTTCCAGGAGTCCTTTTTGAGTCTTTTCGATCATTGTGAACCACCAAGCTATGGGTCTCCTAAATCTGATAGCCGACAAAATGGGGTGTCAACAATATTAATGAAAAATATGATAAAAGCTTTCATAAAAATAGATCTAAAATATTAAATCTAATTAGAAACTAAGAAAAACCTGGATTGAATGAAATAATATGAACTTGGATTAAGAAATCTCCAAAATATAGCTCAAATCCACACCGAAGTTGCTTGAATGAAAACTAGGGTTTGAGGACCCTAGGATCTCCTAAAGCTACTCTAAACTTGTATATAATATTAGTTATATTGTTTTTCTATGAACTATCTAATATATATAGATTTAGCAAGGTTAAAAATGAAAAACTTTGCTTCCCGTAATTCTGCAAAACGCGATCGGTCCTGCCCTTTTTAGAACGACCGGTCATGGTCATGACCGGTCTTGTGTATGTTTTGGGACCAGTCCTGCCTATGTTGTGCGATCAGTCATGGTCTCTGTCAGAAACTTCTTACTTTTGTTCTTCTAATCAACTTTTTCTTCTGCACCGTTATCCACTTCATTTTCCTTATGCCTTTTTATTATGCAAAACAACACACTTATGAAAATATTAGCAGTATTGCCTCAATTGTGCATTTGTATTAAAATAAGCATAAATACTTAGAGTTAGGGATGAAACATATATAATTCGTCCTATTAGTGCTTCTGGATATGCATTATCCATCGCTTTTCACACCCCTATGTAATACTCGTAAAATTTCCTAGTTAATAAAATAAGCTCTCGTATTTCAATTCGTATTTTTCATGTGTTCTATATAAATAACAAGTATCTATACATTAATAACTTGGACTGCAAGTTACAGACCTGGACTTACTTGTCACACGAAACTATAAAATATGTATCGAACTTAGACTATATGGCACAAGATCCAAAACAAGATAAGATCATACAAAAATGGAAATGTAAGTACAAACCTAGGATGCTGATAGTACCACCTAAGCTACCTAATACCCATTATGTAAACCTTTCCCCTCAAACTCTCGGTTACTCCTCACCACCCACTAACCACCGGCACACTCCCCCACCTCCCTCTCAAATCCATCCCCCTCAGTTCTCTCCATCCACTCTAAACAGATTTGTAAATCTGCGTGAACATATATGAGTATGTATATATGGGCTATGTGTATATATATGAGGACCATAGGAGAGAGAGAGAGAGAGAGAGAGAGAGAGAGAGAGAGAGAGAGATAGCATAGCAAACACACACCTACTCTCTATAACTCATCAGAGAAGAAGAATGAGGACCAGTGGAGAAAAAGAAGAGAAACAAGAAGAAGAGAGAGAGAAACTAAAACGAATTGGTAAACCCCTACACCCCTTTGTTTTTATTTATGTATCTATTATACACCACACACAGACACCAGGACCCCCATGCATGACACAAATAGAGCCTAAGGCTCTCTATGTACTCTGACCACCATTAGAGTTCAAGCTTGAGCTAAATTTTCCAAACATCAACCAAACAACCCCTAAACTAGATCAAACAGACCCCACTGATCCCAGATAGACCCCATAGGAATAGCTTTTGGATTGGGACTTGTTGGCCGACCATGCAAGCTATTATCCTCCTAAAACTCGAAAAGGATAGCCCTCTGGTTAGTGACCAAAACGAATGAACCCCGAGCCCATCTTATAGTATGTGATAGAGGAGAGGAAGACCAGCATTTTGGTGTTGGAAATAGCAATTTACATGGAAAGAGGAGAAAGAAATAGCCCCTGAAAGTCTTTCGGCGACACGCGACCCATCGGCAGCGAAGCTTCACCGGAGAAGAAGGTGGTGACCCGTTTAGCTTCGGGGGGTTTGGGTCGGGTAGGGTTCGGGTTAGGCTGTGTGTGTAGTTGGTAGCTGGTCGGGTTGGCGTTGAAATAACCCATGGACTTACTTATTGAAACGACGACGTTTTGTTTCGGATCGTACCAGATCCGTTTGGGTCGGGTACTGGTCAGGGTTTGGATCAGGTTCGGGCCGGGTTCAAAGTAAATCCCTTAGTATTCGGGTTGGGTTAATTCCTTAGTATATATGATTAACCCATTTAGCTTTGGGTCAAATTGGGGTTGACCTGCGAAGTTTTGAGTTCGATACTTCTGAGTCTATAAAAGGGTTACCTGTTTGGATTCAGGTCAGTTCGGGCTGAAGCGGTCTTGATTTATTATTTAATCTGTTTTATTTATAAATAGGTTTAATAGTTTATAATTGATTTTTAAATATGTAAAAATAGTTTCATATCATTTTTAAATTCTGGAATATTATAATATAAAAATTATAATATTCTAAAATTATAAATTATACATACTATATTGATTAATTACCTTGTTTTAAATAAACGATGATTATTGTTTTATTTCAATAAATAGAAATATGATGATTTTAAATTAGTTAAAAATAGTTTTAAATATCAATATTATATTTTAAATATTTTGAAATATTATTTAAAATTATATTCTTATATTTTGTTATTATATTTTATAAATTGTGTATTATGCTTATTATTTAATTTATCTAAATAAATAATAAGAATTAGTTTAAATTAAAATAACTAGATAATAAATGTGTAATGACAGTTTTAATATAGGAAAACTAGTCGATAATCCGTGCTATGCACGGGTTGTTGTCCACCAAAAGAAAAAAGAGAATAAACTACTACTAAAACTGTTGAATAGATCATAGTACAATATAATCTAAATTACAAGTTCATCCCAAAAGTTTTGATTCCAAAATATTAACAATGATCAGAAAACCTAGGATTAAACATCTACACAGATATACACATTCGTCTTCTCAATCTACACATATATACACATTCGTCTTCTCAATCTACACATATATACACATTCGTCTTCTCAATTCAGACCAGAAAACCTAGGATTAAACATGATAAATTGCACTCATGAATACTGACCAAAACACCTAAGATTATTTCAGCCTTCAACCAACAATAAGGTCCAACAAAAACAACGCATAATAAAGGTGAACATAACTTATATTCATAATTATTTGCAATCACCTCTTCTTTAAATTGCACAAGATAGATGCCAAATGGCTGGTACTACCCTTGACGTTTGATTTCTTCATTTGTTTTTTATCAAAAATTTGTCATCCTCAATTAGGTAAAAGAAGCTTTCAGTCTTCCCCGGAGAAGAGAACTCTCTAAGAACATCATTTCCAAATATAGCTAGCATGTAGAGATATCCTTCTTAATCTGCATAGCCGAAAAGAAGTATGGATTAATCATAATCTAGTAATATAAGCTGACAGAGATCAACTATTCAATGATTGAAATGATAAACATTCAAGAAAATAGAAACGCCTAATCAAATGATACATATGAACAATCAAGCATGTTAGAATAGTCTTTGGAAAAAAAAAAAGAAAGCATATTAGAATAGTCGATACCTCGCAACATTCATGACCACAAGACAGTTTGTTAATTTTGTATTTTAGCCCTAAAATTTAGATTTAGGACAAAAGCATTTCTTAAAATAAGAAATCAGTAAGCAATGCAGAATGGAGGAACTGGCTTGGAATCAAATTAAAACCCTGTAGAGCATTCTGATTTCAAAAGCAAAGATCTCTAATGGTGCCCTGAAATTTGGATAATTGGGGCTTTATTTAATCCATTACCGGAATGAGGCAATTTTAAATCTTGCTTTTAAATGCTCACTTTATTGAGCTTTTATAACTTTGCATTCCTTTCTGTAACTAATGGGGTCTAAAATTTCTAATACATATAATTGAATAAGGCATAAGCTTCACTTCCTATTTTTTTCCTATCAAAAGTTGTTTAAGTTCGAATCAGGCAAAAGCAAATGACATTAGTACAAATGGCCACTACCTTTCTCCAAATATAACAGTGACAAGACATACTCCATTCATCTCATGTATACCTCGATAGTAAGGCAGGCATGGAAACTCCAAATGAAAAAATTAGTGTGTCAAATCTACTACATGAAATTTTGGAAGCAATGTATCATCCAATTTAATATGTCAAATTAGAAGTTTTTAATTGGCATTTGTTTTTTTTATAAAGGAGACAATTTGTTAATGCACTAGGATAAACCCATACCAAGCTATATTGACACACCCAATTTGAAAAAGACAATCTACCCAACAAATAGAAGGAAAGACAAACAACACATCAAACCACAACCAAGTAGCCAAAGAAGAGCTCAAAAAAACCACCCAATCTAAATACAACACATGATAAGGGATGATTAAACACTCCAAAACGGAAGTAGAATCCAACTGCAAGCATTAGAGAGTGATACCCAAAACTTATGAAACCCATAAACGACACCATGGAACAACATAGAATTCTACAAATTGTTCACCACCCATGGAATAAATGAATCCGTGATATCACAAGCTATCCAGGATAGCACCATCAAAGATTGCAAAATCCCAAAGCTTCTCAAGGAATCAACAAATTCGCAATAAAAGAGCTAAACCAAAAAGCAGCAATAAAGATAGCAAAATCCCAAAGCTTCTCCAAAGAAAGCAATAACCAAAGTCCCAGGGAATCAAACAATACTACCAAACACAAATGAAGAAAATTAGTGTGTCAAATCTATAAAAACAAGCAATAAAAAAAAAATCTTTCAACCAAATTAAGCTTTTAAACAAACAATAGAAGTAAAAAAATTATACCATCATGAAGCTCTAATTACACGTGTAAGAATTTTCTCGTGACTGGTTGGCTTGAAGGAGTTGAATACATAGATAAGTATATTACAATTTTTGTAATGAACACAATTGAAATTTGAATGTGTACATACATATATGTAAGAAACAATGGAAAAAATGCATTCAATATTTCTTAACAGCAATTCATCCGTGACTTAGGGAGTTTCTTGTCACTTCTTATACCTCAAGGGGGACTGTAATATATGCAAAACTCAGGGGATTCCAGTGCAATTGGCCCTAAAAAAATTAAGAGTAAAAAATTGATAATAAATCATAAAGAAGTCCAGAAATTAATGGTTAGTGTCAGATTACAATGACATGTAGAAATTTGATTGCTCATAAATACATACCAAGAAAGCGAATCATCTTCAGAGTTGAGATATCAAATAAACCCATACCAAGAGTTAAGATCTCAAAAATTGACAATAAAGTGGTACGTTTAAGGAATTAGAGCACAGTGAAAAGAGATAAAATACACAAATCAGAGAAAAGTTCAACAAATTTTGAACGATAGATGATGATTAACAGACGAACCATGAAAGCAAGCGACGCATATTCATGGAGAGAGAGAGAGAGAGAGAGAGAGAGTAGGGGCGGCTGGTTTTTTTAGATATTTTTGGATCTCCGTCATTGTAGAACCAAGCGCTGAAGGGCATGCGGAGTTTTTATAGTCGCCATTTGCAAATATAGGTACAAAGTCTAAACATGTACATCAGAGAGAGAGAGAGAGAGAGAGAGGAGAGAGAGAGAGAGAGAGAGAGAGAGAGAGAGATTGATGATTCTTAAAGACCACTGTTCATGGATCTGGGATAGAAGCAAGCATTTCCATTCCAATGATAGGGGATATGAGAAGGCATGAGCACTGTTCTCGGAGGCAGGAAGGCGGCAAGTTGGCAACCACTACTTGATGGCTCTTGGCTGCTTTGGTTTCAATGATTTGGGATAGGATGGGTCGTTCTAAAAAAACGTTGAAAGGAGGGTTTTCTCACGATGGGAAAAACCACGTAGACACTTTTCTGTGGGGAGAATTTGCCACCTAAGCACCACGTGGCGTAACCCAGAGACTGAGTTTTAGTTCTACTTTTATATATGTAAGTAGATTATATCAAGTTTCCATAAGGCCTAATGCCGTATGGAAAAAAAATGCCTTTGTTTTATAAATTATTATTTATAAAACTCAAACTTTAGTATTTTTAATATCATTTAATTATTTATAAAGCACTCGTTGGTTGTCTTTTAATTAATTTAAATACCAAACAAATTCTGAAAATTACGAGAAAAATACCATTATCCTATTTTAAGGCCTAGTATTTAATAAAAATATTTCTAAGGACCAAATGTACTTCTAAAAATATATTTTATAATCATAGGGCTCATACGTCTATTATTATATGATTAAGACTTCAATAATTCATAATAAATAAACTGTAGCTCAGAAAAATACGCGGTCAGTTCTCAAATTCCTAGAATGACGTGTAGACCTAATTTCCAAAGTTCAGTGACTTTTGATATAGTTAAAAATACAGCTAACTGTTAGGGCCCACACTGGTATAGGAAACCTAGTCTGTTATATGACGGACTCCGATTTGCGTCTAGTCAATGGCGTTAGACTCAGAATGATGTCAGGATCATCATGTTGAGGTTTAGGAACTCATCCGACACAGTTACCATTATGCCCTTGTTACCAGTATACATGTTAATCGCCATTCTATGTATTGATATGAATTATAGGGACCGAAGATACACTTATTTTCACGAACTCGCATCGAGGTGAGTCGTCGAGTCGTCCTAACTCACTTGGTATATTATAGAAATATTCCATGTGTATTATATTAATATCCTGTGTGTCCTGTGTGGACATATTTGATGAGTATCATATGTGTGTAAGTTAAGATGAATTATTTATATGAAAACGCATGTCTAGATAACTACACTCCATGCTTAATGAATAATTGTTATTATGATTCATGCTTGCTATGTTATACATTATACACTCACATGAGCACTCATACGAATGTAGTCGAGTCGTGATGTCAAAGTTGACATCTGTATGGTTAGTCGAGGAGACTAACCTAATTATATTGTCACACATGTTTGAGTGGACCGCGGAGGTCTGAGTAATACAGTCAAATCAATGGGAACAACTTTAAATGCTATGGGGCCCTGTTAGGCGCCGATAACAAAAGTACCCATTCGAATTGATAAAGTTAATCATGAGTTGGTGGTTTATAGCCTATTAGGCCCTGTTAGGCGACGATAGCAAGATATCCATCTGGGTCTTGAATACAATGGTTATTACTTATATTGCTGTGGAGACTTGCTAAGCGACGATAGCGTTATAACCATTCTATTCTTCAGTCAAGGTCACGAGGACCTAAGAGTAAAGTAAGTATAATATTTTAGACCAAAACTGCTATGGGGCCCTGTTAGCCGACGATAGCAACGTGATCATTATACTCTAAGCTAACGGTGTTACACTGGTAATGTAATAAATCACATGAGTCAGTGTTGGTGTCTGAGTGAAGTCGAACGTATCGATATTGCATTGTGTTGCCACTATCTCGCCCATACTATCATATGATTATATGCTTATCAA
Organism: Hydrangea macrophylla; assembly: GCA_033977485.1. NCBI lineage: Eukaryota > Viridiplantae > Streptophyta > Magnoliopsida > Cornales > Hydrangeaceae > Hydrangea > Hydrangea macrophylla. The sequence goes on from CM066987.1 coordinate 59,742,827, forward strand.
ATGTTTAATTCGAGAGAATTGGTGTACTTGTAATTATTGCTTGTATTAAGAGTGATCGGTTAGATCAACTCACTTAGCCTCAAAAGCTAACAGCTCTATTACCCTGGACATATTATGTCTAGGTTATCATGAAGAAGCCCATCCAGGTAACTATGAAGAAGAGTACCTCGATCCTCAAAAGGGGGACTATCAGGTAGGTTACCCTGAGGGAGACTATTCAAAAGAGTACACTGATGAAGGGCATGGATATGCCAGCTGAAAAGAAGAATCTGGTCTATTATCATATTAGGATTTCCTTTACGCTTTAGAACTATCTTTTGTCTGATGTAATAACCTAAGTGGCATCGATCGCCCAAACTTGTGGTTTTTTTTGGAACTATTGTAATAGCCTAGTAGTAAACACTTAAAGTTCCCCCATGAATACCATTAGACATTTTATAAATTCCTCTTACGTTATAACCATATTAGAGTACTTACAAGGATAGGTCAGTCTTATATAATTATAATGGCTCACGGATCCGGAAAGAAAAATATATTTCCCTCTAATTTTTGCTACTCCGGGGCGTGAAGTGACACCCTAACTAGCTCATTGCTAGTCCCTAGTAATGAAATGAACTAATGCAAAGAGAAAATTATCCTACAAATCTAAATAAAAAATAGAAAATAGCAAAAATAAAATAAAGGCTAACTCACTTTCGCAGGAATCGTGATTGCATTTAGCATATGCAATAAGCCGTTAAACCCCTAGGTGTCCCTAGTAGGACGAGCGTTATCTCGTGAGGGTTTGTAGTGAATCTTCCCACAAAATTCTTACATTATTATTATATCTATCCACCCATCCTCCAATACCAAGCACACAAACACAAGACAAGATACTTAACAACATCCTTTCCCAATTTATGCAATGTAGAATGTGTTTCAATGCAGCTCATCTATCATAGAAATCATTAGAATATATCATTTTTTTACTAAACTTCACGTGTATGTGTGTGTGTGTCGACGACAATACTGTTTAGTATAGACTTCAAGTTCTATTCGCTATAACAATCTTTAGACATACAACTTCGGCTCAAGTCTCACCGAAAATACACTCTCAAGATGAATTCACTCTGAATCGAGTGTATTTTTATTTTCTCTCTGATATAGAGGCTTAAACAAAGTAAATGCAAAGGACACAAATGCCTCGTATATCTATAATGAAAAATGGAAATATTAAGTGTAATAGCCTCTTTGTAGTAACCTCGTATTTTTCATGTTTAAATTAACAATTTAGACTTCGTCTGTGGTTTTAGCAGAAATTGGTCATAGTGGTATTTTGGTCATTTTCCAATTTTATAAGTCATGAACTGAAAATGTAATTTTTGGAACAAGTTGCGTGGGATTAAATGATTTGGAATTCGTGTTGAAAGTTAAGATTTTTCGATCTCCGTTTAGAAGACATATCGATCTCAGTACTTTTTACATTTAGTTGAATCCTAACTAACCTAGTTCAAATCCAACCGACTTGAAGACCAAGCAAATTATTTAGTTGCTACCTAACCTAAATGATCTTGACCATCAAATAGACTACCTAACCTAAGCTAACTAATCGTGGCCATCCAATTCATCGTGGCCACCAAGAAGCTTAGCCTATAAATATGGATACTATGCTTCTTACTTTTACACCAAATTTCATAGAGGTCAAAGAGAATTTCTAAGAGAAAGTTAGAGGAAAAAGAAGAAGAAGAAGAGAAGTGTTTGGGAATTGCTCAATATCATTTATAGGTACCAGGTTGTGTATAATATGCTTTCTAAATTCTTCGGAGTATTTCTTTGTTATCTCTGCTTGTACTCTTTTTGCAGCTATGTTGTGCTTTCATTTGAAATCAATGAGTATGTGTTTATTGCTAAGTGCTATGGGACTAAAGGATCATGAGCAAGGAGCACTTACCAACAGTCCAACAAGCCTCAAAGACCGACGTACTGGAGACGGGTGAGGTAAAGAGGAACCTGGTATGATGCACTTTGTGTGAGCAGTTGGTTCGAGTGAGCGGTTAGTTTTGTGTAAATGGTCTATTTATTTGATTTTGTTGTACCTTTTGAGCCTTTGATATTCTTGTCATATTGTATACTTCCCGGTGTGGTTTTTTTAGATGCAGGTAGTGCTGGTAATCGAAGCCTGGAAAGGAGATAAGGCTAAGGATATGATATAGGAGATCCGTGGAGTATATGGGCCTGTTGGGAGTTTTAAAGAAATGTTGTACTTCTATTTGAAAGAATCAAAGTGTAATTCATTTTATTTTTCAATGGAAATATGTTTTATTTTTGCGGGGCATCCCTCTTGAATGGAACACTTCACACTAGAAGAGTGACTTACCATCAAAAATCATTTTCTTACCTTCATTTCAAAACTTAGTTACTTGGAATCTATAAGGCTTCATTAAAGGATAGAGATGGAAATTGAAGACGAAGAAAGTAATAGAATAATTCTCAAGCATGTAATTCACAATTCCTTCCTCTATATTTTATCAACTTCTCTAATACATATCTTTTCGTTTCTCCTTCTCTTTTTATTGATTTATTTATTTATTTTTATTTTTTTTATATCACCGTTATTGACTTCGATTTCCAATCACATGGTTAAGTTATCAAACAATGTAAAATGTGCTCACATCGCAATGAAGAAACAAGAACAACTTGTAATTCGATGATCAAGAGAATAGCACGTTGCTTATCATTTTTTCATGATATTGATATGAACGTAAACAACAAGATCAACAGAGATGAATAACATGAATAAATCCAAGAAGCACAACCTATTTCATACTCTAAATACTAAATTTATCCATTTAAGTAGTCCAAGATTTTTTTTTTCAAATTTTGGTAAGTCCTGAACTTTCTCTTCTAGCGATCCATCAAATTAAAGAAATAATGAGGCTTAACAAAGAGATGTGAATAAAAAATAAATCGACTAGATATACAAATAACTCTCTCAAAAGAAACGAATAGTGCAAGAACTCATAACGGGTTATTATCCTTGATCGCATGTTTCTATATTATTATAGGTTATTTTTAACAAGAGATTTCTACTAAAACATAAAGTTGTCCATTGTGCATTAAATTGTGTGAATTTCAATAATCAAGACATACTCAATAATTAGGATGATAAACAGACTGAAAGAACGCACAGTGTGTACTAAAAATCTATAATGAATGTTATGGGTATCTCGCACTCGTACTGCAACGATGGAGAATGTCTAAACATATACAAGATCGTGGTTATATTTTTTTTTTTTCAAACTAAAAATTTTGAGATATTTATTGGTCTTGGTAACAACAGGCATATGACATGAAAGTACCAATAATACGAGGCATGCAATGACTCACTCCCCCAACTAAAACTCAACATTGTCCTCAATGTTCTAAGCTAAGCATATGGACAAGTAAAGTAAAGCGAAAGAAGGAAGAATAGCACCTCAAGACTTTAAGATCCAAATATAGATTACCTGCAAAATTCTATTAGCAACAAGAAACGATAGAAAACTCAATCATTATACTTCGTAATTCATAACCACCAATGAGAAGTTAAGCAAGATAAACATCATATATTAATAATCAAAATTTCAGTGGATCCTCCCTATAAAACAAATAAGCACTTAGAACATCATGTAGGATCTCAGGAAATAAAATCTCCCCCCCCCCCCCCCCCCCCAAAAAAAAACTAATTTCAGATACAAGGTTGGACTGAATGGTAAAAACCTTTTTGCTACCAAATTGTAGGGGGACATTGATAAAAATAGGAAATATTTGTCCAAAATGCTTGAAAGGAAAAACTAAAGAAGGGGACCTTGGCTTTTCAATGAGAAAAGGGTGGGAATAATAATTGAACATATAACCATCATAGACCTCCCTTTTTAATGGAATAGTTTCTATTGAAGCATAAACACAAGGGTGTGTTTTTGTATTTGGACTTGGTTTGACTTGTATAGGATCAGATATGGGCTTGACTTGGCAAAATATGTCTATTTGGGCACCCAAGTCATCATTGTCCACATAAGTTAAGAAATCCAAAAAGGCACTTGCAACTTGGTGACGGTGAAGATCATCTAACTTGGGGCTGAGTTGGTCCACGTCCTTAATAGAATGTTCTTTGCTCAAAATCACATTACTATACTCACAACTTTCTTGTTCATCAAGCTCTAAATTTTCTAAAAAGTCAAGGATGATAGATTCTTCATCCTCGTATTTTGGTAATAGCTCTTTTTTCTGCCTCTCCTCCAATAATTCCATTATTGTGTGATCCTTTACTTACCATACATGTTCATTAAGTCTAGTCGAATCAAGATAATCTTGGGGAATGGACTCAATGCACTACACTTCCTCTACATCATCCTTTTCCTCTTGGTGTTGAGGGTTCGAGAAAATCCTGACATTCAAAGTCATGTCTCCGAAAACCAAAGTCATCATACCACTCCTAATGCAAATGGTGGCGTCGATTGTTGCCAAAAAGGGTCTACCAAATAAAAACAAAAATTTGGGCAATTGGGTTAGGGACAAGTTCTGTGTCTAACACCACAAAGTCTACAGGGAAAATAAAGTTCTCCGCCCTAACGAGTACATCTTCCAAAATACCTCTAGGCATCTTAATAGATCTGTATGCTAATTGTAGTGTAATCCTAGTTGGTTTGAGATTACCTAGTCCTAACTGTTGATAGATTGAATATGGCAACAAGTTGATGCTAGCTCCTAAATCTAGTAGTGCATGGTCGATCTTGTGGTTCCCAATGATATATGTTATTGTTGGTGTGCCAGGATCTTGAAATTTAGGTGGCAAATTATTCTTAATAATCTAACTTACTTGACCAGCCAAATAAGCTTTCATTTTCACACCCTATGCAAAAATCTTTCAAGTATTTTGCATAGGCAGGTACATGATTAATATAATCCAAGAGAGGTAAGTTAATTTTTACTTGTTTAAAGAGTTCTAAAAATTCTTGGTGCTTAGCATCTTCACATTTTTTAAGTCTTTGTGGGTAAGGGGCTGGAGGAATGAATCTAGACGTTTCCTCTTCTTCTCTCTTACCATCTTGCTTCTCATTTTCTTCATGGTGGATTTTATTCTCTTGTTTATCACTATCATTTTCAACTACTTCCTCTACATTATCCTCTCCAATATTAACCTCTTCATTATCAATCATTTCCTCTATTTCAGGAGGGGAGATATCTTACCCTACAAGTCTACCACTTCTCAAGGTTGTTATTGCTTTAGCTTGTTAATGATTTCCTGATCCTGCATTTAGGCCACCATTTTGTGGTTGTCCTCTAGGGTTTGCGTGTGGTTGAGCTAGTAAAAAGCCCTTTTGAACATTTTAAAATTGATTACCTACTCACTAATATCAACCGAGCTCTAGGAGCTTGGGTTGAGGACATATTGACTCTTAGGGTACGTTCAAGTTCAAGATCGAAAGAATGTAATTCGGGTTTACTTGAACGCATACTAAACATACACTAAAAAAAATACCAAAACCACGGCTGACTCAAACAAATACGAAAAGTAACCACGCAAATAAGACCACAAGCACACAACTACTATGATGCATGAAAGTTATCCTGTAATACAATGCTGGAGTCAAAGCCCAGCGCCCCAGGTTTCCTAGCTAATGCATGTGTAAATTACCCCTAAACTAATGCAAATAATGTGTCTCAGTAATCAAATAATGAGGAGGTCGAGAAGCTCCTAAAGGCGAAGTCTATCCGAGAGGTCCATTATCCCGACTGGTTAGCTAACGTTGTTCTTGTCAAGAAAAGCAACGGGAAGTAGAGAATGTGCGTGGACTTCACTGACCTCAACAAGGCCTATACCAAGGACTGCTATCCACTGCCCAGGATAGACCTCCTTGTGGACTCCACCGCAGGTCACTCACTCCTCTCATTCATGGACGCTTACTCGGGGTACAACCAGATCAGCATGTACCCCGGGGACGAAGAGAAGACTGCGTCCATCACTGACCAAGGCACGTATTGCTACAAGATTATGCCCTTTGGTCTCAAGAATGCCGGGGCTACCTACCAGCGCCTGGTCAACCACATGTTCAAAGACCTCATTGGAAAGTCTATGGAGGTATATGTGGACGATCTACTGGTCAAGAGCCGGGACGAGCCCAACCATCTCGAGCACCTGGCCGGGGCCTTCAGCATTTTGAAAAAATTCAGGATGAGGTTGAACCCGGCCAAATGCACCTTTGGTGTCTCGTCCGGGAAATGTCTTGGCCATCTAGTCAGCAGACGGGGAATTGAGGCAAACCCCGAGAAAGATCAAAGCTACCATCAACATGCGCTCACCTAAATCAACAAAGGAAGTTCAAAGCCTAGCCGGGCGGGTGGCCGCGCTGAATAGATTTGTCTCCCGAGCCACCGACCGGTGCCTGCCATTCTTCAAAATCCTCCGTATAGCGTTCCAGTGGTCAGAAGCGTGTGAAGAGGCATTCCAGGAACTCAAGAAGTACCTGGCGTCCCCTCCTGTCCTCTCAACACCCGTGCCGGGGAAAGAGTTATTTTTATATTTGGCAGTGTCACCATCGGCGGTTAGCTCGGTACTTATTCGAGAAGAGCACGAGATACAATTCCCAGTGTACTACACCAGCCGGGCGTTACAGGGCACAGAGAGCAGATACTCCCGCATCGAGAAACTGGCATTCGCCCTTATCACCTCGGCCTGAAGACTCCGCCCGTACTTTCAGGCCCATGCCATTGTGGTCCTCACAGATCAGCCACTCTGCAGAATTCTCAACCGGCCAGACACGTCTGGGAGGCTCGTCAAGTGGCATTGGAACTGGAAGAGATTGAAGTGATCTACCGACCCCCGACAGCCATCAAGGGACAAGCCGTAGCAGACTTTCTGGTCGAGTTTACATATCTCGAGGACCCGGTCGAAGAGTCTGAGCCCCCGGCCTTACCGCCCGGGTTAAACTCTGACATTCCCACCTGGGTACTACATATGGACGGTTCCTCCAATCAGCAAGGCAGCGGGGCAGGAATCATCCTGACTACCCCCAACAGTATCCAGCTCGAATATGCACTAAGGTTTGGGTTCCGTGCCTCCAACAACGAAGCCGAATACGAAGCCCTCTTGGTCGGGTTATAGTTGGCCATCTCTATGAGTGCGCAACAGGTTCAGGGGTACAGTGACTCCCAGCTCGTGGTCAACCAGGTTAACAAAGAGTACGAAGCACGGGAAGACAACATGGTAGCCTACTTGGCTCTTGTCCGAGCGGTTTCCAAGAAGCTCCGAGGATTCTCCGTCACTCAGATACCCAGAGAAGAAAATACCAGAGCCGACTAGTTGGCTCGCCTCGCCTCGTCTTCCGAGTCAGACTTGCCTGGGATAAGGATACAATACCTACCCGAGCCAAGTATGATCAACTCAGAGGGCATGGAGGTAGACCCGGTCACTCTAGGACCCAGTTGGATGGACCCGCTCGTGACATTCTTGACAACAGGGGGGCTACCAGACGACAAACAAGAAGCACGCCGGGTTAAGTACCAGGCGGCACGATATCATCTTCTCGACGGCATCCTCTACAAGAGGGGATTCAATATCCCATACCTCCGTAGTGTCCACCCTGCACAAGTCTAAGCAATACTGACTGAAATCCACGAAGGTGTGTGCGGGAACCATATCGGAGGTCGGGCACTCTCCAGAAAGGCCCTACTACAAGGTTACTACTGGCCAACCATGGCCCAGGACTCTCAAGAGTATGTCCGGAAGTGTGACAAGTGCCAAAGATACTCTCCCATGATTAACCGATCGGGAGAACTCCAGACACTGATCCATAGCCCCTGGCCATTCGCCTAGTGGGGAATCGACATTGTCGGTCCCCTACCGATGGGAAAAGGACAGGTCAAATTTATCGTGATAGCTGTTGACTACTTCACCAAATAGGCAGAGGCCGAGCCCCTGGCGACGATAACCGAACGAAAATGGAGTGCTTCGTGGAAAGGAATATTCTCAGCAGATTTGGCATTCCCCGGGTTCTGGTCAGCGACAATTGCAGACAATTTGACACCCCTATCTTCAGGCAATTCTGCTCGGGCTATGGGATACTGAATCATTACTCCTCCCCTAAGCACCCACAAGCCAACGGTCAAGCCGAAGTAACCAACCGGACAATCTTACTGTCAATCAAAACAAGGCTTGAAGGCGCCAAATGGCTGTGGGCTGAAGAGCTACCAACCCTCCAGTGGGCCTACCGCACTACACCCCGAGCGGCTATAGGCGAGACCCCGTTCTCCTTAACCTACGGTTTTGGGGCGGTGGTCCCCACAGAGCTCGGGCTACCAACATACCGGGTGGCCAACTTCAGTGCCCCGGACAACGAAGAAGCCCTCAGGACAGAACTGGACCTAGTAGAGGAAAAAAGAGACCAGGCCTACCTAAAGGTGGCGGCCTACAAGCAAAGGGTCTAGCGATACTACAATAGCAAGGTGAAGCACCACAGTTTTCAAGTCGGAGACTTCGTCCTCAGGGCAGTAAACCAGTCTACCAGAATCCTGAGCCATGGGAAATTGGCGCCAAACTGGGAAGGCCCATATAAAGTAACCCGAGTCAACCGACCGGGAACCTACTGGCTAATGAGCATGGATGGCCATGATCTCTCTCATCCTTGGAATGTGCAACACCTTTGCAAGTATTATCAGTAGCATCTGACCACGGGAATTTAGTACTATAGAGAAACTTCTTTCTTGTAGCTCTGATTGAGCAACCATCATAATTTTTTTTTATTTTTAAATAAAATGGAATGGTTTACTTTGAAAATTTACTCCTTTCAGTACATCGTGCAATGCTAAAAAGACCTCGAGCCTAACCCCAAGGCACAAAAGACCTCGGGCCTAACCCCAAGGCACAAGAGACCTCGGGCCTAACCCCAAGGCATAAAAGACCTCAGGCTCTGAACCCAGGCACAAAAGGACCCTGCAACCACCCATGTTCTAGGTCAGTTTCCTACGGTCGCTCCTCCGCATGCCCCCGCCTTCACAGGACGCTCGGGGGCAAGAGGATACTAGACCTACACAGGAAATTATTTAAAGTTTCGCCTAGGTCCAGCCGACGACGGGGCCAAACCCCTAGGTGGCCGACGATGGCAAGCTTCAAATGACCCTACAACTACCCATGTTCCAGGTCGGTTCCCTACGGCCATTCACTCCCGCACTCCCGCCTTAGCAAAATGCTTGGGGGCAGGGGAATATTAGGCTAAAATAGGGAATCACACCGGTCACTATAAGAACTTGGAAAATATTCCTGAGTACTTATAGTGATCAGAGATATATCCCGGATGGTAAAACAGGACACACCTATGATACGCCGGGACATCCCGGACAGTAATACAGGGTACTCCTATAATACACTGGGCGATCCCGGACACTAAACAGGACCAGTTCTTACAGCACTTCGGGCAACTACCTTTTAAACAGGTCAGAAAGACTAGGTGTTCTATTGGGTACGGTCCTAAAACATTTGCTAAGGCAGGTGTTAGGTCGTCCAAAAACTTAACGGATACTAGCAAGTATAAACAGGCACGTGCAGAAAAAGAAAAAACAGTTAATGGAAGGGAAATTTGACCTCAGGGGCATTTTCATTAATCTTTAAAAAAAAAGGGTACAGAGCCTGGGTGGCAGTTGTAGTAGCCTCCCCAAAAAGAAAAAAAAACTACAACAAACAAAAAGGAAAAACTAGTCCACCACCACTACCTCCTCATCCTCAGCGGCCTGCTCGTCAACGGAGGGGTCCCCGTCCGGTGCAGCTTCAACAGTGACCTCGACTTCAGCGGTGACCTCGGCTTCAGCAGCGAACTCGGAGTCGGCCTGGCCTTCCTTCTAGTAATCGGACTCGGCCCAGGAATACCCGGACAGATCCCAGTCGGGATGGTCAGTGGCAGCCCGCTTCGCAAGGTCGGCGTAGCCCGTGAGGAACCCTGCTTCAAATTCCTCCTCAACTTCTCTGGCTTCAGCCTCCCGAGTAGTGGTAAGCTCCGAGAGCGTGGCCGTCATAGCTTCGAGATCCTTCTCGGCAGAAGTCTTAACCTTGGCCTCAGCGATCTTTTTGGCGGTGACCCTACCAGCCTCCGCAGCCTTTCGGGCAGCCCGCTCGGTTGACAAGGAGTCGCGGACTTCCCCCAACTCCAAGGTTGTTGCCCGACATCTTTCTTCCTCAACGGTTAGGGCAAACTCCGCGGACTCCCGAGCAGCCCTCTCCACGGAAAGGTCAGCCTCAGCAGCGGCCAACCTTTCAGCGATGCCAGGAAGGGTGGTCTCGGCCCTGGCGGTAATACAGCCAACCTGCAAGAACAGGGAAACGTCAGCACACGCAAAGACAGAAAGTGGTGGTGGTGGTGCAGCAAGTGGTCATGTCAGCAAGTGGTGGTGGTGGTGGTGCAGCAATCGTAACGACGGGCATGGAGGTGGCAGCCGCCTCCTTCCTAGCCCGGATAGATATCCCCCGGAAAATCCTCTTCAGCGGCCGGCCCTCAACGGGGGCTAGTTTCTTCCTCTTTTGGCCAGCCCAGGCCATCAGAGCCGCTTCTTTCTCCTTCAGCGTCGCTGCATTCTTGGGAGCCATTTCTGCAAAACCCGGAGCCTATCAAAATTCAGCAAAGTACTAGGTACAAATAGAACCGGACGGTCAAGAAATAGTATTTACCAGGAATGATCGCGGGGAGAATAGGAGCCTTGAGGCGCTGGGACTTATAGGAAATCTTCGGACTTCCCGACAGGGTCAGCACCTTATTGATGTCAGTTGGGTCCTCCATCAGAGACAGGATCCTGGCTTGGAGCTCATCGGGAAGACTCGACAAATCAACTGCTCCCACTGCAAAGGAAACATACAAATGGGTTAGTCAAAATAAAACAGAATGACTAATCAAGAAAGAAGAGAGGGCGGGCTTACTCCTCAGCTCCCCCGCCCAGGAGGTCCTCAACTAAATTCCCGACGCCCTCTCACACAGCCCCAGGGTGGACACTTGGAAGAATTTCTTCTTCCATCCTTTGTTGTTTCTCGGGCAGTTGACAATTATCTTCCGCCCCTTCCTGGCCCCGAGCAAGAAGAAACCGGACTCCCCGTGGACTTTAAAGGGCCGGTGAGTCCAGAAGAACTCCTACAAGGTAAGCTCATACCCGAGGACTTGGGGCCACAAGGATATGCACCCCATCAGATAACGCCAGCCATTCGGGGCAAGCTGCCCGGGAGAGATCCCGAGGTATATGAGCGCGTCCTGGGCAATTGGGTAGATAGGCAGGCAAAGGCCCGCCATGAAGGCATCCTCGTACAACGTGACGAAGCCCGACTCGTGGAAGTGAGCTCCGCCATCATGGACAGTAAGGGAAAAGGGGCCAGGAAGCTCATACCTATCCCTGATCCTATCCAAATCAGGGCCGCGCAGGATACTGACTATAGATTCGCAAGAGAAGACGACCCCGGGGCTGTTCGGTACAGACCCCTCGTCACCCGAACCCAGAGATGTCGAGGCTATGGAAAAATCCTGGCGCGTTTCCTCGTGAAATGCCCGGGCAGATATTCTTCACTCACTATGCTGGTCAGAGGGGGCCGATAAGGGAGGATCTGGACTTGTGCTCATAGTCCCAGACCGCACCTGTTTGTCTTCCGACCGGGACGACGAATTGAAATCTGAGTGACACATGATGCTGGTGGAAGACCTAAAGGGCAGACGACCTAAGAATGGGTCAAGAAATACTAACCTGATGTACAGAGGAGGTAGATCTAACAACCTAAGGGGTAGGTCATACAAGACTCGAGAAGCAACACAACTTTCTCTCAAGACGATACTGGGAATCCCCGCTCGTTCAATCTGCTCTAGTGTACCCCCAGACTGGAAGAAATGGCAAAAATGGAAAAAGAAGAAGTCCCAGGTTCGCTCTGACCTAAGTGGGTTCACTCCCTCCAGCTTCGTTCAAGAAAAGAAGAAGACAATGATGAACTGAGGACAGAAAGGAAGGACTTACAAGATTAGGAGCAGAAAAGGACTCGGGAGCCTTGCTCGGGAATCTTGGTTGCTCTCAAACCGCTCGGTAAAGTCCCTCAGTTAGCAGCAGCAACTGGAGGAGTGAGCCAAGTGTTCCTTATATAGGAACTGTGGACGGCCAAGATCAGGATAGATCCAACGGTCCAGGCAATTTCCCGCCAAAACTGTCGCTTCGGGCACTTGAAGCGTCGCCTCAAAAGGCGAGCACATTAAATGCGTGACAGGACGGTTCGGTTAGCACACGACCAGTTTGGTTATGACCACGCTGTCATCGTTGAATCCTGACTAAGCCAGTGACCAGTTGGCACGTGGCAGCGGTAGTCCTCGGGCCCATGATGTTACCTCCCGGGCTGTATCTCGACCAAGTAAAACCAATCCCGCCTTAGTCCCACGTTGTAACCGACCGGGCGGGTCCTTCACAGGCAGTACTAATTTTCAAATCTGATCATACCTTGGGCGTCTGCTTCAGAATGGTCCTACATGGGCATGCCATTGGGGTTACTCGGCTACTTGCCCAGCAAGCCCTCGAGCAGTGCCCTATCTCGGTTAGCCCTCAAGTGTTTAGATCGGCTCACAACAGGCCGGATATTGGCAATCACAAACAATACAATTGATGCAAAAAGGTGGCCTCGGAGGACCTTTTCATTAATTAAAGTGTTTTGTACATTGAGGGGGCAGTTTTAGCAGCTTTCCCAGCAAAAAAAAAAAGAGAAACAAAAGAGGAAAAAGAGGGTCTTCAGGTTCCCTTGACCTTCAGAGCCTTGATTTCCTCTTCTATGACAGCCATCCTGGCCACCAACTCTTGGACAATAAGCTCTAGAGCATGAAAGTCCACCTCCCGCATGACAGAGTCCGTATGCAGAAGAGCACTTTGCTTTTCCACCACCTGCAGACGACCTTCCAGGTTATCCAGGGAAAGGCCAGTCTAGGAGCTACGCATGTGAGGGCCGGCATGTGCTTCCGGACGATTCCTTTTTAGTTGGGGTTGAGATTCCTCCTCAACTGCTTTCTCCTTACCCTTCCTGGTTAGGCCTGGTGGCGGACCTGAGTCCCCAGACGAGGATGAACCAGAGTTGGTGGATAGAGTGATTGGCCCTTCAGGCGGGGCGGCCCCTCTCATGGCATGCAGGCCGGAAGCCATGCACCGGGTATAACGACGCGACCCGGAAGCAGCCGCGACGGGAGCTGCAATGGGAGCTTCACCGCCAACCTCATCAATAGGTCCCCCGATCAAATCGGAAAACTTGAGGCCGGCCTCGACCGCTCAATTGATCGCCTCTATATCAGCCACAGTGGGAGCGATGTCACGGAAAGTGGCAAAGGACGTCTTGCATAGTTCAGGATCAAAGGCTGTAGGAGGGTACATAGAGGAGTCCACCAGCCAGTTGCCAGAGACAATGACCCAAGGGTGATGACGCCAGTTCTTGTTGGGGAAGTCCAGACCCCAGACGAGATGCTTTCTTTCCGCTCCGGCCCGTAGGTGAGGATCCCCGCGGTCGATGCTCAAAGTATAGCACCTGGCGACGTCTACCGAGCGGAGGAATATCCCGAGCCGCTCGCTCAGCGCTGATATGCCCCAAAGAAGCCGGGCGAGATTCGGACGGCACTTGGCCAGCGGGAAGCACAATCCCAGTAAGAGATCGCAGAAGGAGGCAGAGAGAGGAAAGCGCAGCCCCACTATTAGCAACAGATAACTGCTAATAATGACCGAAGGTAAGGCTACCTCTTCTCCGTCAACATAGGGACGGATCCCGACGTCCTCAGGGATCTCACAGTCCCTTCTGAAGGCAGTAAGTCCTTCACTGGAGATCAGGTCGACGTGAGAGGCCATGGGGGAGAAGCTTAGATTATAAAAAAAAAGTAGAGGAAAAGAGCTCGGGAATACTTTGCTCTCGAAGACCGCTCGGTATATTCAATCTTCAAACAATAGGAATTAGTACTCCTTATATAGAAATCATGGAAGGCTTAGATTAAAATTGATCGAATGACTCATATGCTTTCCCGCCAAAAGTCGTTGACAGCTGTCACCTCGGGCACATGAAGGGTCGCCTAAAATGACGTGCGCATTAAATGCGTGACATGATGGTCCGGTTACTACGCAATTGTTTGGTTACATCCCAACTGACTCCGCTGAACCCTGACCAGGCCAATTACTCCCTGACACATGGCAATACCCACACCCAAGCTCCTACCTTTACTGGTTGGTTACTCCACCGGGGGACCTGGAGTGTGGTCCATCATCCCGAGCAGCATTTCCGAATCGAGTCTGGGCGGTTTTCAAGACGCTACTGATTTTTGAATCCTAACCCGATGACGCATCTGGTCAGTTCCAAAAATGGGGGGCAGCTGATATGTCCAAAATTATCCAGCTGTGAAGACCAGTCCGCCATGTCACCAAGAGGTACCGGTTCTTCCGGTAAGGGCGCCTACAGCCAAGCATTCCCGAGGTGTTCTTCCAGACTGGGCGGTTCGCACCAACTGGCCGGGCATGACGTTCGCGGTAGCCCGCGATCCCGTCCAATCCAGCAGTTTCCTAAATCAACTATAAGTCTGCGAAAAGAGTTATGGCAGTTTCCTAAATCACTTAGGAAACTCTCCTAAGATCATGCAAATCTATTGTGATTAGATTATGTTTCCTAATCTAATTAACTTACCATGTAAGGGTGGACTCTTGCATCTATAAAAGAGCCCACCTACCCTGTCACAAGGGACCCCGATCCGAAATCAATTCTCTAAGCTTACAAACATTTGACAGAGAACTCACCATCAATACGCATACACCCGACCGGTATTACTGGTAGTGCTGCCCATCTTTGTTGGCTCACCAGGCCCGCCGGTGATCTGCTAGTGAGAGCGCACAGATGCAACCGTGGACGTAGGTCACCTCGTTAACGGGACCGAACCACATACAAATTGTTCTCATCTCTTTCTCTCTCAAAACCTTTCTTACCAATTTTAGGCATCATATATATATATATATAGGATTATCATTGGGAACAACTAGAGCTAGTTTTGCGAAGGAAATTGGGAATTCTAAGCTTATTTTAGACCAATTTGTGAGGTGAGTGTCCTAATCCCAAAATTGGATATTTAATGTTATTTATTTGCTATTAAATGTTGTATAATGCTTAATTGTGATTAAGTAGAAAAACATGTGAATATTTATTGTTTAACATGTCCAAAATGATGAAATTGCCATGTTAACATGTTGAGTTACTTACATGCATATTTGGGTCAAAGGTGAAGTAAAAACAAGTTTAAAATTATTTTAAACGTGCAGCGAAAATATTGAGTCATAAAAACTTATTGGTAGCCCAGGATCTACTAATCGTCAATTCCATAGATGCGTACATAAGAGGGGAACAAGAAATCATACCTCAAGTCTTGAACCCAACTCTGAATTTTTTTTCTCCTAGATGGTGCAGCAGCTTCCACTAAGCCGTCTTCACTCTTATGACTCCTGCGGATGCTTCCCGGAAATACTAGAGATGGTGGGATCTCTAATAAAGAGAATGGAGAGGGTTTGGGAGCTCTAAAACAATTTCTACAGCTTCTAGCGTATTAAAAACGACAAACTCTTATTTTTGGACGCAACTACCCTATTTATAGATTCCCGAAACCGACCTAAAGTTCAAGCGATCGAAGTGGCTTCGATCAATCGAACATTCGATCAATCAAACCACCTTCGAGCGATCGAACCTGTCCAAACTTCAATCGATCGACACAACTTCGATCGATCGAACATGTCTTGACATCATCCTCATGTGCCTTTCCAAGTATCCTGGGGGACCTAAGAGTGGGATCTCCTAGGTTCTTTATTGTTGGCTCAGACTAGTTGTTAACTCCCATGACCAAACTCTGTAATCAACAAACTAACCAACTGGTCAGTTAACGTTTACTCCACTATAAAAAGATAACTGAACTCCAACACAAAAAAACATATCTGAAATGATAACTAGACTTGTATGTTGTACTAATGTCCCTCTACCTTCATCATTCGCAATCATATTCAGGTAGTTAGATAAACGGTTACTGTCAAATTGAATCAAGATTACTTCTTGTATTCCTTGATTCCCATTCACCTCTCATGATTACCAAACATGTTGATAACTACTTATCAACAAGACTGCAGTTCTCAGTAATCAACTTGGTGACATTCTCAAGGGGATGCTTACTCTCTATCAGAGGGTAGATTCTATCTTGACAATATATGTTCATAACCCTATGACACATGACATACCTAAGATACCCAGGTGTTGATCTTCTATAGACCTCACTGATTGGTAAGTCAAAGCAGCCATATCCACAGTCTGTGTTCATAATCGTCTCAAGATTGAGAACACGTACCTTATACAAGTTATGAGTTCCTATCAACTGTTGACAGTCTTGAGTGTCAATAGGAAAGCTCGAATTCGTCAATGCACTATAAGCACTAGCATATTAACTAAGAGTAACACCCTAGTGATTGAGAATAATCACTCCATCTAATGGTAGTCAACCATGCTACAGTGTAGACCTGATGAGGTATCCAGTCTCATCATCCACTGTGATAAGTTCTAAGTATTGAAGAATAGTAATTCGTATCTCACTTGTATGTATCTCATACATACACGAATTACTTATTATGATACTTATGGATTAACAATCATCTCATGAAAAGAACATACACAATGAAATGTAAAGCTGATATCCATATATTAAAATGTTAATGTCTCATACATAAAGTAATGGTTTGAGGGAACAAACCCAACAAACTCCTACTTGCACTCACAACCATACAGGATTACATCTGAGAACTAGACTATCTAAATGACGATCAAAGACCTTCTGTGGCAAGGCCTTTGTTAACGGATCCGCAAGTTGTCAGAGGTGGCAATCTTGCTGACAGTCACATCTTCGCAATGAACAATATCTCGAATTAGATGATATTTTCGCACTACATGCTTTTCCTTTCCGTGGTTCCTTGACTCCTTGGACTGAGTCACTGCCCCACTATTATCACAATAAAGTGTAATAGGTGACAGCGATGCTAGTACCACCTCGAGCTCTATAAGGAACTTCTTGAGCCAAACTGCTTCCTTTGCGGCTTCACAAGCAGCAACATACTCAGCTTCTGCAGTTGAGTCTGGAATGCATTTCTGCTTAATGCTTCTCCAACTGACAGCACCACCTCCCAAGGTAAAGAGATGTCCGGATGTCGACTTTCTCAGATCTTTATCTGACCTAAAGTCCGAGTTAGTGTATCCCACTGGAATTAACTCACTACCACCGTACATGAGCATGTAATCTTTTGTTCTTCTCAAGTACTTAAGAATGTGCTTAATGGATGTCTAATGCTCTGAACTTAGATTCGATTGATATCTACTAACCATGCCAATGGCAAAGCAGATATCTGGTCTAGTGCATAACATCGCATACATGAGACTTCCCACTGCCGAAGTATAGGGACCTCCTGCCATGCGATTCCTCTTCTTTTGTGTTTTTGGACACTGGTCCTTGGAGAACGCTAAACCATGCCTGAAAGGTAACACACCTTTCTTCGAATTATCCATTGAAAACCTAGTCAGCACCTTATCGATATAACCAGCTTGAGATAATCCCACTATCTTTCGCTTACGATCCCGAAAGAGCTTTATCCCTAGAATATAGCTCGCCTCTCCTAGATCCTTCATATCGAAAGTACTAGCTAGCCAAACCTTGACCGTTGACAATGCCACTACATCATTTTCAATGAGTAGAATGTCGTCAACGTAAAGCATAAGAAAAGCCACCACTTTCCCTTCACACTTCTTGTATACACAAGGTTCATCCAGATTTTGTACGAAACCAAACGACTTGACCGCTTGGTCAAATCGGATGTTCCAACTCCTAGATGCCTGCTTAAGCCCATAAATGGACTTTTGCAACTTGCATACCAAGTTACTTTTCCGACCAGCTATGAACCCTTCTGGTTATTGCATATAGATATCCTCCTCAAGATTGCCATTCAAGAATGCAGTCTTGACGTCCATCTGCCAGATCTCATAATCTAGGCATGCAGCAATGGATAAGAGTATCCTGATGGACTTAAGCATGGCCACTGGCGAGAAGGTTTCCTCATAGTCAATGCCCTCCCTCTGAGTATAACCTTTCGCTACAAGCCTAGCCTTAAAAGTCTCTACCTTTCCATCAGATCCTTTTTTCCTCTTGTAGACCCACTTACAGCCAAAGGGTTAAATGTTGGCTGGAAGCTCTACAAGATCCCAGACCAGATTAGAATCCATAGATTCCAATTCAGCCTTCATAGTTATAACCCAATGAGCTGAATCAACATCAGCCATTGCCTCTTCGTATGTGGCAGGATCAGATTCAGATTCTATGGAGACAGCTTCAAAAACTTCTCCTAAGAACATGTATCTATCAGGCTGGCTGATAATCCTCCCACTACGACGAGGTACCAGTGCGGAAATGGGTGAAGAAGTGGTATTTTCTTTATTTACATCGTTATCAACTGCGGGTTGGACTGAGCGCTCTCCTTCTATCTTTCTCGGATCTATCCTTCCCTTAGGTTTATGGTTCATGATATAATCATCCTCCAAGAAAATAACATTTATAATAACAAACACTTTCTGTTCTCTTGGATCATAAAAATACCATCCATAAGTAACCTTTGGATACCCTACGAAGTAACACACTTCCGATCTAGAATCCAACTTGCTCATCTTTCCTTTCAGCATATGTGCCGGACACCCCCATATCCGGAGATGTTGCAAAGAAGGCTTGCGCTCAATCCACATTTCTCGTGGTGTCCTGGGAACAGATTTGCTTGGTACTATATTTAGTATGTATGCAGCGGTTTCCAAAGCATAACCCAAAGAAATAAAGGTAACTCTGAATAACTCATCATTGACCTAGTTATATCTAAAAGAGTCCGATTCTTTCTCTTCGCTACACCGTTCTGCTGAGGCGTACTAGGTACAGTCAACTATGACAGAATCCCATTCTATATGAGGTGATCAATAAACTCATTAAAGAGGTACTCGCCTCCTCGATAAGATCGAATGGCCTTGATATGTGTTCCTAATTGCTTCTCTACTTCAACCCTAAACTCTTTGAACTTTTCAAAGGCTTCAAACTTGTGTTGCATTCGGTACACATATCCATACCTAGAGTGGTCATCAGTAAATGTTATGAAATACTCATAACCACCCTGTGCTTTAATATTTATTGGTCCACACACATCAGTATGAACTAATTCCAACAATGCATTGGTCCTGTTGCCCTTTGTGGGAAAGGGCCTTTTGGTCATCTTACCCTCTAAACAAGACTCGCAGACCTCCATTAGTTCAAGAGCCAAATCGCCTAAGACCCCTTCTTTGACTAGTCTGCCAATCCTATTTAGATTGTTATGGCTAAGCCTCATATGCCAAAGCCTTGTTGGATTAGTGGAAGGTTCTTTTCTTTTAGATGGTACAGTTACCACTGCGTTATTAAGTTCTATACAAGAGTCTTTAGAAATATTGGGAGTAATCACATATAAGCCATTAGTTTTAGCACCAGAACATATAAAAGAACTATTTCTTTTTAATGACAACTTCTGTTCCAAAATGAAAAGAATAATCATTATTCGATAAATTTGAAACTGAAATTAAATTATGTCTCATTAAAGGGATGTAAAGTACATCTGATAAAACTATTGTCTTATTGTCCAAAAACTCTAAAACTACTACTCCTATAGTAACCGTGAAAACGGTTGCGTTAGAACCTAGAGTAAGCATGATCTCCCCATCACTGTATTTTCTGGTTGATTTGAACCCCTGCAACGAATTACAGATATGGTTAGTCGCACCAGAATCAATGCACCAAGTGTTTGAAGTATCCGTAATAAAACTTACTTCAATCACATGTGATTCAATCATACCTTGAACTCTTGTAGCTAAGAATTCTAGACAGTTCCTCTTCCAGTGGCCCATGTCGCTGCATTGGAAACACTTTCCTTTGCCTTGGCCACCCACCTTCCATTTGCCCTTACCTTTTCCCTTAGCTTTTGCAATCTTAAGGACCGGTCCAACACTTGGACCACCAGTGCTAGCCTTCTTCTTCCTTTCCTTTCCTTTCGGTGTAGATCGGGAGGAGGAAGAACTTTTCTCAACGTTCAGAACGTTGCCCCCAGGTTTGATCACCCCTTCCGCTACTAGTAAAGAACTCATTAATTTGTTCATTAAGAAATTCATTTTATTCATATTATAATTCAATTTAAATTGAGCGAATGATGGCGACAGCGTATTGAGGATCATATCAACTTGGGTCTGTGCATCGATGTTGGCTCCCAAGGTCTCCAGTTCATTTAAATGACCAGTCATTTTTAAAACATGTTCTTTAACTAGAGTCCCTTACGACATCTTTGTATTCATTATCTTCTGCATAGCTACCTACCTGGCAGGCCTGCAATGCTCCCCAAACATCTTTTTCAGGGATTCGATAATGTCACTGGCAGAATTGTTAGACTGGAATTGGTGTTGCAACACACCAGCCATTGAGGCCAGAATGTAGCAAAGGGTTATTCCATTCAACCTTTTCCATTTATCGAACTCGCGTCTGGCGGCTGCCGACGCATTTATTGCAGTTCTTCAGGGCATGGGGTGGTGAGGACATATATGTGATCTCCGCAGTTAATATAGTGTCAAGGTTTCGCTTCCATTCAGTGTAGTTATTTTCCAGTTAACTTTTTCTGAGTTAGTATGGTGGCAAGTGGACTAAATGCAGATCCAAATATTATGATTTACTGTAAAAATTAAAAGACAAAATAAATATGAATATCAGAATTTGGCAGTTTGAAATAAAAGAATCCTTAAAACTCTTATTTTAAAACAAAGTCGCTAGAATATCGAAACGAAAGAATAAAGCCTTCGTGTGGTGGTCAATGTTCGATTAATCATGACTTATCCGCTATGCAACTCTTGCAAAACGAAGTTATGACTCCCGAACCTATTTGATCTCCAAGTTTCTAAATAATGCCTCGTGTGGGATCCCTTATCCATAGCTTAGCTAGTGTATACCATTAACCATTAACTAGGATCTAATCATAACCGCCACAAGTAGCGCCTCCGTGTGGTGGTCATCCTCTAACACGTTTGATTGATCCTATCCATAGGAAGTTCACATCTAGTAACCAATGAGTAGTGTACCCTCCGTATGGAATGCTCACTCCTGGCGAGGTGACACAGAATGCACTACTCATCTTACAATGAACCGTTAATGGAAGATCGTGAGTGTTATAATAAGACCCTCTCCCTCTGGATTTGATATAAAAGGATTTTGCTTTTGAAAGAATTGTTTCCACACATTACCCATAAACATCCAATGTTTACTAATGCGTTGAAAATGGTTTTTTAATTTTATTTTAGAAAACTTGTTTTACGTGCATGCAAGTTGTAATAATATAATTAATGCCAATCACAAACAAAGCACATAAAACAAAAAACTAAAATGAAATAAAAGCATCCAAACGATGCCTCTATCTCCAATGGCTCTATCTCCATAGAACCTCATTCTTGGTTTGATCGCCTCCAACTCCATCTTCATGGACAACGGCTTGCTCCTCCATCTTCATGGGTTTCTAATTCTATTACATTGCTCCTATGCTTCTTTCGAAGCTTACAATTTATCTAGAAATAGAAATCAACAACAAGAAAATAAAGAAGGCTAGGAAAACCGGTGCGACTTTCTTTTTCGTAGGATTGAAGTCGCAGTGCCCTTTACACATGCCTTAAAATCAAACCAATAATTAAATACAACAATCACCAAACACAAACATTGAAATACAAAATAAAATATTTGTTGATGATTGGTGCCATGGGAGATAGTGGACTAATCTTGCTACAAAAAGGGGTTAGTCGTACGCACATCCACTCATATATAACAAATATGTGTAACTATTGGAACCCCAAATGATTCACATAGTGCATAAACTCTTTACGCACTGAATTATAACTCAAAATAACATCTCACTTCTCTGTCACACTATCGATCGACAAAGGTTTGATCGATCGAACTTTCGATCGATTGAACATAATTCAATCCAATTGATTGAACATTCAATTTTACAGAATGTTTAGAAAAAACTTACAGAATAATAAAATATTTAAAGTAAATATTTTTTAAAACTTTAAAACTATAAACTGAATACCTAGAAAGAGAATCAAGCTGGATCGATCTAACACCATTCAATCGATCGAACAAAACAGAGTTCGATCGATCGAAACCCATTCGACAGCTTGATAATAGATGAGGTTAGATCGATCAAGACTACTTCGATCAATCAAATTCATCATGTATCCAATGCAATCACAGATTTGTATTCTTCTACATAAACACTACATAAATAGATCTGTGATGACGCAGTTTCGAAAATAGTCCTAAAATAAACATACAAATCAAAACTAGTGTTCCAAAACACATCTATAGATCCAAACAAGTGTGGCTCTGATACCTATTGGGAAAAACATGTTTAAAATTATTTTAAACATGCAGCGAAAATATTGAGTTATAAAAACTTATTGGTAGCCTAGGATCTACTACTCGTCAATTCCATAGATGGGTACATAAGAGGGGAACAAAAAATCATACCTCAGGTCTTGAAACCAATTCTGAATTTCTTTCTCCTGGATGGTGCAGCAGCTTCCACTAGGCTGTCTTCACTCTTATGACTCTTGTAGATGCTTCCCAGAAATACTAGAGATGGTGGGATCTCTAATAAAAAGGATGGAGAGGGTTTGAGAGCTCTAAAATAGTTTCTGCAGCTTCTGGCGTATTTAAAACGATAAACTCTTATTTCTGGACGCAGCTGCCCTATTTATATATTCCCAGAACCGACCTAAAGTTCAAGCGATCAAAGTGGCTTCGATCGATCAAACCACCTTCGAGCGATTGAACCTGTCTAGACTTCAATCGATTGAGACAACTTCGATCAATCGAACCTGTCTTGACTTCATCCTCATGTGCCTTTCCAAGTATCCCTACAGAGCTAAGAGTGGGACCTCCTAGGCTCTTTATTGTTGGCTCAGACCAGTTGTTAATTCCCATGACCAAACTCTTTGATCAGCAAATTAACCAACTGGTCAGTTAACATTAACTCCACTATAAAACGATAACTGAACTCCAACACAAAAGAACATATTCGAAAGCGATAACTAGACTTGTATGTTTTACTAATGTCCCTCTACCTTCAGCATTCACAATCATATTCAGGTAGTCAGATAAACGGTTACTGTCAACCTGAATCATGATTACTTCTTGTATTCCTTGAGTCCCATTCACCTCTCATGATTACCAAACATGTTGATAACTACTTATCAACAAGACTGCAATTCTCAGTAATAAACTTGTTGACATTTTTCAAGGGAATGCTTACTCTCTATCAGAGGGTAGATTCTATCTTGATAATATATGTTCACAACCCTGTGAACATGACATACCCAAGATACCCAGGTGTTGATCTTCTACAGACCTCACTGGTTGGTAAGTCAAAGCAGCCATATCCACAGTCTGTGTTCATAATCGTCTCAAGATTGAGAACACGTACCTTATATAAGTTATGAGTTCCTAACTGTTGACAGTCTTGAGTGTCAATAGGAAAGCTCAGGTCTGTCAATGCAATATAAGCACTAGTATATTAACTAAGAGTAACACCCTAGTGATTGAGAATAACCACTCCATCCAATGGTAGTCAATCATGCTACAATGTAGACCTGATGAGATATCCAGTCTCATCATCCACTGTGACAAGTTCTAAGTATCGAAGAATAATAATTCATATCTCACTTGTATGTATCTCATACATACACGAATTACTTACTATGCTACTTAAGGATTAACAATCATCTCATGAAAGGAACATACACAATGAAATGTAAAGCTGATATCCATATATTAAAATGTCAATGTCTCATACATAAAGTAATAGTTTGAGGGCACGAACCCAACAAAAGGGTCTCAAGTGATAATCACCATTATTTAGCCCATATATAAGAGACTGAGAGATGGTAAAATCCTAAAAAAAAATGGGATAGTGGTGACAACCACAACGAATTGATTACGGTGACAAATGAATGAGTGTGATTTCTCTATATGCTACTGAAAACTGAGAATGGCCTGGAACCAGGGGTCCAGAACGATGGTGATTGATTACTTGACACGCCTGCGACCATTTATTGTTGTGATTACATAATTGATGTTATGATTCATTAGATACTCTGATTGCATGATTAGTACCGCTTATTCATTGAGCAAAAGCTTATTCGATTTTGTGGCTAATGACCACGCAGGTTCAGATGAACATCACAGTGAGAAGTGTTGAACAACGGGGTTCTGGACAACTTGGGAGTATGTTTCTTTTGTTGTATATGTTAATACGTTGTTTGTGGGCATACTCATTTGGGTTGGAAGTTGGTGTAAAAAATTGATCTGCAGAATTCGCAGGTCTATTTTTGGTCTGTCGACTTTTACGGAAACGGACATAACTCTTTCTAGAAAATTTGGATTCACGCACCGTTTTTTACTTTGGAACTAAGACTCGAATGGCTATTTTTGATATAAAATTTGACTATATTTTCTTAATCTCTATTTTACCTCTGGGCATGTTTAAGCTAACGAATTCCTTTTACTATGTTTAATTCTTGTTTTGCAGTTACTAAGAGGCATTTTGTTTTAGGTGACTCTTTGTTACACGGTCCTAATCCACGTGTGATGGGTTGGGGTGTGACATTAGTTGACTGGTACTATGTGATATGGACAATTAGTGACATTCACCCGTCATTCTCTATGGACCCAAAAAAAGAATTTTATTTTTCTCTATTTTTGCTACTCCAAGGCGTGACAGTTTCTATGCCTATTTAAGTACTTGATTATTTCATATGCTCTTGAATAAATAACAGTTACTTTATCTTACTTTCCAATAGTACGTAAAACCTTACTCATAATTAAGGTTGTTAATATGTTGATAAACTTTATTCGAAAACAGGTAGTTTTGGGTGGGCCTCTCTCTTTCAATCTCTTGTTCCCATCAAATGAGCCAGACATATGGATTAATGGGGATGTGATCTGGATGTTCAGTCATTACAAGCCTTAACTTGTATTGAAGGATTGAAGAAACAAAATGTACCTAGAAAAGAAAAAAAGCAAAACTGTTGTACTGGACCGCTGGAACAAGAATAATTTAACAAGTTTGGGGAAAGGTTAGTCTGAAAACAAGTCCAAAGTGTGACATTTTGCACAAATTGAAAATAGCCTAGAAAAAGGCAAGGTTGATTATTGTCAACTCACAACCCCATGTGCATATGAGAGTTTTTTTTGGTAAGAAAATGATTCAATTATTTACTAATCTTTAGTGGGTATTTATAGGAAATAGTGGCAATAAAAATGGGAATCAACATAGTCTTTAGAAAAGCATGGGGACATATATAGGAATTCTTACAGAAAATGGTTTACTAATCCTTGGTGGATTGATATCGGAAAAGAATAACAATCATACATGTCATTACTCTGTATTCAATTTTGATTAATGTCTCTTCTTTGTTTTATTCCCCCCGCAATATAATTGTCTCATTTTACAGT
Source organism: Hydrangea macrophylla (assembly GCA_033977485.1). Taxonomy (NCBI): domain Eukaryota; kingdom Viridiplantae; phylum Streptophyta; class Magnoliopsida; order Cornales; family Hydrangeaceae; genus Hydrangea; species Hydrangea macrophylla. The sequence goes on from CM066987.1 coordinate 59,768,434, forward strand.
TTCTCTCAAATTGCTTAATGCAGCAAAGACAAAGCCAAGGACGCCATTTTTGACTCCTATAGAAGAAATAAAGATGGTTTTGCAGCAGTTCTGGACGAGGAATGCGTCGCTGAGATTGAAAGTGCAACATTTTCAATACTCACTATTTTTTTACCCCTATTTTCTCTATGTTTGTTCCAATTTGTCTCAGCAAATGTATATGTATTCATCTCACTAAAAAGGCTTACGATTGAAATTATAACATATTCTTAATAGCTAAATAGATGTACCACTATGTGGCAGTGGCCAACAATACTGCACAACCCGTGTGAAGCAGGGGGTATCGACTAGTTTTCAAATAACCCGCACACCTTTTCTTTTCTTTTTATTTAATTTTGTTTTCCTTCTTTATGATACTTACTACTTTGCCCTAAAAAATTGATTTAATATTAAAAAACAAATATAGAATTGTAAAGGACTTTTATAATAAATGTATATGTATATATCGGGAGAAGCACTTAAGTGAACATGGTTTTTAAGCCTAAAAAATCCGCAGATCAGCGAGACGGGGCGCGGGTTAGCGGGGCAGTCCGCAGATTTTTTAAGCTTAAAAACCTAGTTCATTGGGTTAGTTCAAGAGCCTCTATTTGTATATATCACAGATCCCATGTTTTGAGTAATGTCATGATTCTCAAATTTTACATTCCAAAAGGTTTCTAAGCATATGTGGCAGTAGATCCACTTTTAATAGTGGTGAGACTACTTGAACATCCTCCAATTAAAATAATTGAGCCCACTACCACATGTGTTTGTAAAGCATTTGGAAAGCATAACATTGCTCTAAAATTTTAGCATCATTTTTGTAGCAAATAATTGTAACTTTAAATACAACTTTGATTCTAGAAAATATGCTTAGTTTAAAAAAAAAAGAGGCAGTTTTCAAGTGGTACACCATTTTACCACCAAATTACAACATAATCATACCAAAACCACCTTTAGCAATGTACTATGTATCATAAATATAATTTATTCTATATATTTAACAATTTTTATTTAACTAATTAATTTGTATTAATAAATACTTAAATGTATAAACAAAAAAGAAACTATGTCTTCTATACTAAATAATAGCAAACTCTCTTTCTCTCTCGCTTCTCTCTACAACCCACCCACAAATCCTCTTTTCAAGGACTCTCCCTCCATGGGGTGCCCTTGAGTGTTTATTTTTGTTTAATGTTACTTGTTGTCCCTCTTCTGTGAGGGTTGTCCCTTCTCTATTGGGGTGTCGTCCTTCCTCTATAAGGGTTTGTCTCTCTTCTGTGGGGGTTTGGTCTCTCTTTTTAAGAGTTTTTTTTTTATTTCGATTATGGGTTCTCCACTGCGATCTCTCCTTACTCTATTTTTCTGTGGCTTGATTCGGCTCCTCCTCTCTCAGCTTGTTTTCTTCCAGATCTGGTATTCTCTGATGTAGATCTAGTGTTTTCTCGTGTAGATCTGGCGCTGTTTGGCGTCTGGTGGGGTCATTTCGCAGTCATGGTGGGTTTTTGGATGATCGTTAATGTAGGTTTTCTGGCAACTTCTCCCTCAGCCGGCTCCCTTTTCGAGCTGTACCTCAGTCAGTTTGCGCTTCATCTAGGATTGGGGAGGCCTGCAGTGCAGTTCATTAAGTTTGTGTTGTTATTCTTATCTTTTCTTACTTTTGTAAGCATGTTCTGGTTCCTTTTTGAAATCTGCCTTTTGTGAATGAATGAAATTTACCTTCTAAAAAAAAAAGAAGCTGAATAATAGCAATACAACACAAGGGCTCAATTGTCTTTTGGACATTCAAAATTATGTTTGCATTTATGTAACCAAATTCTTGCATAATCTATCTTGTCACTGTAACCACTTTTACAATACATTACCTAAACACGACAACTATCAAAATATATTATGGCAAAAGCTATCCCAATTGCAAAGCACAAGTTGTCCCAAACAGAATAAAAATTCACTGCATCTTCTTTCCAATAAAAATCAAGATAATCCAATAATTCCTCCAAAAAAAAAAAAAAAAATATATATATATATATATCTCACTGTGTCGTAGTTTCCAAATAGCCACATAATAGCTGGAGTAGAACTGGCTCCAAACATGCCCTAACAAGTGAGAAAAATATTGCATGGTCTTGGATTATAGGCCACGTGGTGGTTCAGACCAATAAAGGACTGTCATGTAGTATGAGAAATGAGAGACCACTTGGCCACATGACAACCCGTACCAACTAGAATCACAATGTGGCCACTCGCAAAATTTTGTGATTGATTCATATTTTTCTGCGATTGAATTACAAAAGCTAGTTTTACTTAGATCCTTTTTCAAATTCTAGAATCACTCATAAAAGCAATTACCAAACGTACCTTAACACACGTAAGACACCTACAAACGTTATGAAAAGTGTGATGCCACGTGACGTCTTTCATTTTAAGGATATCGATAACGACATTAACCAATTAAGAAACTATTCAAAATTTGAGTTAAAAAAAAAAAAAAAAAACTATGTTAAATTGGGGAAAAAAAAAAACCTTAAAATTAACTGAAAATAATAACAAGTGAGTAGTAGTTCATAGTTGACATTGAATATAAAGCAAATACTTACTTGGCAAGATCCCATTGGCTTTTGGAGCCCATAGATCACATAATTGTCGTCATAAAAGTCGTAGATTTCATGTCCCTATCGATGGCATAAGGCCTAAATAGCAATTTTTTCGTCAGATTTCAGAATTGGTATTTTAAGTAAAATTTCCCCAAAACGGAGGGTATATTCATCATTATCACCTCCTCTTTCCTTCCTTCTCATTTGTATATATATATATAGAGAGTTCGTATGTATAGGTTTGTATATATCTACAGATTCTCTGATCCGCCGTCCGATTCAGACCCTTTCTCCGACAACCCTCCTCGGTCGGTTCTCCTCTCTCTCTCTCTCTCTCTCTCTCTCTCTCTCTCTCTCTCTCTCTCTTCTGTGTACAATCTGAATTGTAAATTTAAATTGGATTTCACTTTTGTTCAGTAATTCGAATTCTATAGTCAAAACCTGGATCAGATCGATTTGATCTAGTTTCTCTCTCACCTCCCGCTCCGATCGATCCCGAGGAGGTATCGCTCTCAGATCTCTATGCATATATCCATGTATACATACATTTGTGAATGCATGTACCTGTAATTGCCGAATTTAGCTCTTTCATATGATTCTTTAAGTTTCTGTATTCAACGATTAACGTTATATGAGATTTATAGGTAATTACTGTTCTGCATGACTTTGAATCTTCTTTGGCTCCGATTGTGTGTCCCTGTGAGTTTTGTTTGATTATAAAGAGATCGATGCGGTCCAGTATACATGGATGGATGTGGTTATACGCAAGTGGTTGTGACCGGTTCTTATTTGTTAAAAATTTGAAATTTTGATTTGTTTTGACATTTTCTTTTTTATGGATCTGAAGATTCATCATCATAATGTTGTTTTCGAGTATATGTGCCAGGGCCGGATGCAGGAATTTGAAGTTGGGTGGCTTGGTAGGGCGAAAAGGGTAGTCGAGTTTATGGGGTTCGGGAAGTGATTTTTTGGTCTCTTTGTACATATTTTTCATGCAGATGATATACATAAGTAGGGCTCTAAAAATTAATATAAAAATTCAAGAAATCTTTTACCATTATATGATACATACAATTACAACATTTTGGGATCTTTTTACTACTAATTATAAAATTATAACTAACAAATACCCCCTCCATCCCATTTTATGTGTCCATCTTTCCTTTTTGGGATGTCTCAAAATTGTTGTGCAGTATGTAAATTTTACTTAGTTTCTCAAATTACCCTTCCTTGCAATCATCATCAAAACAAAACAAAAAAAGAAAGTGCAATGATTATGGGCAATTGTAGAAAGTAGGTGCAGATTCTTTTTGTCCCCGTAAATAGTTCGATTACCCAAGATGTACACATAAAATGGGACGGAGGTTGTAGCTCCTAAAAGTTACTACCAGATGGCACATTAGAAAAGTTAATGCTGATTGGCACCAAAGGTACAATAAAATTACACCTTATTACTATAAATTGAGACCAATAAATTGAATGTTTCATACTTGGTTGACACCTTTAGCAACACTTTTTGCTCTAGTATTAGTCATTTCTGCTCTGGCATTAGAGCTAGCCTAAAATTATCATTAGTTATGAGTTGTTCAAAAAGTGATGGTTATTATGAGTTGTTCTTGTACACATCGCAAAAGATAATAGGGGAACGTGACAACCTGTACAAATGTACCGTAGTGGCATTCTTAAATAATAATTATGTTGTGCAGAATTTGTGCACGCATGCACGTAGGTGGGTTTCGTATGTGTGCGTGGTGTACAACTTGCATATGCGCAGTTACACATGCATATTTATGACCGTCCATGTAATTATTTCAATGGTGTTATTGATAGTTGTTGCCAAATGAACCCAAAAATTTAGTCATTCAGTAGTGTAAGAAAATCAATCAAAGAAGTTAAAAGCCAAAAGTATAAAAAAAGGGGCATAAATTGGAAGTACAATTGAGTGGGTGTGTTGAGGCCTCCCTTTCTCCACCAACACACCGGTTACATGCATGTATTTGTATGTTGAGTTTTTCGTTGCGTCTTGAGGTGGAGGATGATGAAGTGAATTATTGTTTTTGCAGAAATTTAACTGTTGAAATGGCATCAACGGCTGGTGCCACGGGATGGTTGAAAGGAAAGGTGAAAGCTGTTCCTTCAGGTGATAGTTTGGTGATAATGGGCAGCAGCAAGGCTGAAATTCCCCCAGAAAAGACCATTACTTTGTCATCCCTTATTACCCCCAGATTGGTAAGATAAAAGACAAAAGTTGTGTATTTCATGTTATTTTTAGTCCTACAAGGCTCTTATTTGATATTTATTTTCTTAGGTATTTTATTTTGAGCTTTAAGCTATTTTGGTGCGTCTTTTTTTTTTTTTTTCCCAATAAATCTTGAACATAGGCTTAGCTACTTCCGTATCTAGTGGCATTCTAGTTGTTATTCAAGTTAAGAAAAGTAACCTGCTTGTTAGAAGTGTCAGTTGGTATCACAATCATGCATGAGTTGTTTATTGACCTCTTTTTGTATGCATGTGGCCATGTTAGGGAATTATCATACTATAACATCTTTTTGGTTTTAGGTCTTAGATTGAACTTGGGACTTTTTTTAGGTGACAGATTAATGAAAAATTAAATAAGATAATGCTTTGTGCAAATTGTGTGGTTGCATACTAACCCCTTGTTTTATTTTTGTAAATGAATGGATAATACAATGGATCGGACAAACTTATCGTTACTGAATATGTAAATTAAATTCTGAGCACTTTGCTTACTGATCTGGGCTACATCATTTATTTTGAAGTCTGATTGACAACATCCCCTTTATTTTGGATGGTTTATTCTCCTCCTTTCTGTTTTAGGCTCGTAGAGGTGGTGTTGATGAGCCATTTGCCTGGGACAGCAGAGAATATCTACGGAAGCTCTGTGTAGGAAAGGTACTTGTTCTTTAAATGCTTCAATTCTGATTGTTTCAATTATTATTATTTTTTTTGGGGGTAGAGAATGACATGGAAATACATTTCTTTTCCCTCTACTAGGAGGTCACTTTCAAAGTGGACTATACCGTTCCAACAATAGGGCGGGAATTTGGCTCAGTTTTCCTTGGTGAGAAGAATGTTGCGTTGTCGGTTGTTTCTGAAGGCTGGGCAAAGGTTATATCTGTCTCTTTTGGTTGTATGCATTTCTCTCTTTGGAGAATGGTGGTTTTGTATGTATGGGCATTTGCTGAATCTGTTTTGTGCAGGTACGGGAGCAGGGTCAACAGAAAGGAGAAGCTAGTCCTTTCTTAGCAGAACTACTTCGTCTGGAAGAGCAAGCCAAGCAACAAGGTCTAGGACGTTGGAGCAGGGTCAGTCCAACTCTTTTCCCTCCCACTTTTTTTTCTTTGCCTTTCTATTTTAACATCATAGGGTTGATAATAAACTATCTGTATTTTTACATACCTGTTCCTTGGCTATGCTACTAACTTTGATCGTAGTGACCTTGGAAATAAGCTGTCTACATGTTCAAGCAATGAAGGGTCAACAAGGTCTAGGAGGTTGTAGCAGGGTTAGCGTGTGTTTTCCCTCCTGCTTTTCTTCTATTTTTTTCACATCATGGGGGTAATAAAACACACTAGTTTTATATTCACCTACGACCTGTGCGGTTTGCTTTACGAGTAATGAACCTTTATAGTCCTACATTTTCAAGCTTACAAAGGGTTGATGCTGCAGAGCGGTTATCTCCTAAGTAGCATGAGTGTGGATACATGATACTGATAGAACATGATACAGCCACGGATATGGCAACATTGGAAATTTGGAAGAACTAGGAGACGAAGACCTGAAAAATGATCAATATGTGTGCTAATATTATATAAGTAAAAACTAGCTATTTTTTTTTTTGTCAAATTAAGAATTATCAAAGTAAGAAGTAGCTTCTTGTTCTTGTTGATCGTCATTTCTTTGATTTCATCCGGCTTTGCCTGCTACTTGTTCTATAATCTATTATGTCAATGCATCGTGTCCCAAATCTAACTTAATACTTTCAAGTTTTGGCTTGTTTGACATGTATGGGAGTGTGCCTGACCTATTTCTGATACCTGTATGCAACCCTGTTCTTGTCTGGTTTTCTTGTCCTCCCCTATATTGAAATCCAAACATGTCTCATTTCTTCTTAGTCTGAATACACTTGTGAACTTAGTGGAATGAGGGTATTGTGAGCATTCATTCAGAAATAACATCATTAACATTTATACGCTATCTTTTTCTCTACTGCTGATTGCAGACACCGGGTGCTTCTGAGGCAGCCATAAGGAACTTACCACCCTCTGCCATTGGTGATTCTGGTAACTTTGATGCAAGGGGGCTTTTAGATTCAAACAAGGGAAGGCCCATGGAAGCTATTGTGGAGCAAGTTCGTGATGGAAGCACTATTCGTGTCTATTTGCTTCCAGAGTTTCAGTTCGTCCAAGTGTTTGTTGCGGGAATCCAGGTACAAAGTCATAACGAAGTCTCAATTGAGTTATGAAAATTTGAAATGTGTTTCTTCTTTCTGTTTTATTAGTCTTAATTGACAGGTACCTGCTTATAGCCCGTTTGGGTTGGCTTTTAAAATAATATTTTCTTGGAGTAAGAGATTTTATAAAATGCTGTTTTTTTGAGCTTTCGAGGCAATTAGATTGCTAAAATGCTATGAAAAAGCTAATCCAAGCAGCCACGGGTTTTAAACTCTCTCTTATAAGTAAACGATTTGTATAAGTGATTGTTGGCCCCCCAAAAGCTATTCCAAACGGGCTATTAGACCACCCCAAAATTTCATTATCCTTGTGTTTGAAACAGTCTCCATCAATGGGAAGAAGGGCTGCAGTGGAAGCTATTGTTGAAACTGAAGCAGTCTCTGATCAAACAAATGGAGAAGCTTCTGCTGAACCTCGAGGCCCCTTAACATCTGCACAGAGACTTGCTGCTTCCTCTGTATCTGCGGTTGAAGTTGCCGCTGATCCATTTGGAAGGGAAGCCAAACATTTTACTGAGATTCGTGTATTACATAGAGATGTGAGTGAATGTTTGTATTCTATTTTTACTGGCATTGCATTGTCTTTGGATGGTCTTAGTTTTTGCTCCGCCTTACAGGTTCGCATAGTCCTGGAAGGGGTGGACAAATTTAACAATTTGATTGGTTCAGTATATTATCCTCATGGTGATTCAGCGAAGGACCTGGCGTTGGAGCTCGTGGAAAATGTAAGAGATAAGTTTTGTTCTGCATTTATTTTGAACATGGATGAATTCTAGAACCATAATTCATTTGAAGAGTAGAATACTTCATTGCTAATGTTCTTTCATATTGACTACCGTGAGTATTGAGTAGTATTTTCTTGCTTTCCTCTGCTTTGATTTATTCTATTTTTTAGTTTGCTTTGGTATTGGCAAACAATCGTATCCATTTAAGGGCAATCAGAAACCTTTGATTAAGGCCGTTTGCATTAAAAAAGTCTTCAACTTGATTATATTGCTTAGGTTATGGCCTCATGACGGAAACCTTGGATTAAGGCCTTCTGACGGGAAACAAAGAAGAAGATATGTATTGTTTTTTTTTTTTATTATCTGAGGAATCTGTTTTAGTTTCTTTCCAGTTTTCCAGTATATTTGAGTCAGCAGTGACGATTATAACTTTTTAAGATACTCAACCTAACTCCCGTAAAGTTACTTGGTGAGGATTGATAATTCTATTTTCAACCTCCATGTCTGATTATTAAACAGTTGGCATTCATGTCTTCTTTTCGTAGACCTTAATCTCTGTTCTTCTAAGCCCCCTCCTTTTTTGTTTGGCCCTTTCATTTTTGGTTTCCTAAAACATCTGCGTTTTCACCTTGCTTAAGAAATTCAAACTAGTCTGTTAATATAGACATATCATGTATACTGAAAAACGATTGTCCTTAATTTGAGCCCTCGAGAAGGCTGTATTATCATGTTCCTATCTGGCTATCTACAAACTTTTTAGTTGTGATACCACTGCTAAAGGGAGTGGTGGATCATACAAAGATACTGTGACTTTGAATTTTGAAACCTCTGTTATGATTAGTTGCTCGAAGCCGCGGGAAGTACTGACACGAGATTTTAGTTTTTGCATGCCCGGTCAACTTCTGGTAGTGCTGGTACTTGTGGTTTGTGGTTGTGATACCACTGCTAAAGGGAGTGGTGGATCATACAAAGATACTGTGACTTTGAATTTTGAAACCTCTGTTATGATTAGTTGCTCGAAGCCGCGGGAAGTACTGATGACGAGATTTTAGTTTTTGCATGCCCAGTCAACTTCTGGTAGTGCTGCTACTTGTGGTTTGTGGTTCTCATATCATCCACCTCTTAGAAAGGAATGAACTTAAATCTTGATCCCTCATACTGTAGTAATATAGGGACAGGCATTTAAGAAAGTGATAGTTGCTTAGGTTTTTTTTCTTTGTATTGAGTCTATTGTGATTTCCTTCTCTTTTTTTTTTTTTTCAGATTCTATAAATTTCTGATACTTCTGAGGCATTCACTTGGTGATTTTTTGGTTGTTTCATACAAAAAATATACTCACTACATTTTTATTGACATTTCAAGGTATATTCATTATGTTGATGGATCCAATGGTAAAAGTGTGTGCCATATTTTAATGGCGGTAAAAACTAGGAATTTACCATTTTAATGACAACTAAAAATGACTATATGCAATTTGATGTTTTAAAGCTACATCATTATTTGATGGTTTTTTTAGCCATCGTTATTGACTGTGTGATGCAGCTGCTTATGGGTTCTCTTTTCTAAGTTCCAGTACTTGTAATCCATTTATGAATTTAAGCCAAATATCTGTACTCTCTTTTGTTTTGCCTTTACTTGAAAATTTTATAGTGACTTGAAAACCTTTTTTTTTTCCTTGAAGATTATTATGGTAGAATGAGCCTTATACATTACATTTATCCTGCCTCTTCCTTTTTTTGGGTGCAGGGATTAGCAAAATATGTTGAATGGAGTGCAAGTATGATGGAAGATGATACCAAGCGACGGCTGAAGTCTGCTGAACTTGAGGCAAAGAAGACCAAGCTGAGGTATTGGACAAACTACGTACCCCCGGCTACCAATTCAAAGGCAATCCACGACCAGAATTTCACTGGAAAGGTTTGTTACCGGTCCAGTAACTGCTTAATCAATATATATATGTATACATGGGTTTTTTTGGGATCTAAATTGGGATTTCCTTCAGGTGGTTGAGGTTGTAAGTGGGGATTGCGTCATTGTAGCGGATGATTCTGTCCCATATGGCAGTCCATTAGCAGAGCGACGAGTCAATTTGTCAAGTATAAGGTGTCCCAAAATGGGGAATCCTCGTAGAGATGAAAAACCTGCTCCCTATGCTCGTGAGGCAAAGGAGTTTTTACGTACACGCTTAATTGGCCGTCAGGTATGAATATACCTTTTATTTATTTATTTATTTTTTTCCTTTGTGATTGTTGTCATCCTTTAACATACGAGGAATGTAGTTTACACTATTTTTGGAATGAAGGACGGACGGAAGAGGATAATCTCTCTTTTTTGGTAGAGTAGAAGGGAAGGAAGAGCCATCCCTCGGGGCTCACCATTTCTCATGTCTCATCCCTCCAGAAGTGAACGGGGTTGGGGGAGAAGAAGCTTCCCGCCTTTTTTTTGACTCTTCCTTTTGAAAAAGATTCGTTCTTTTGTAATGGATGGATGTAATAGTAAAAGTCCAATACTCCAAACATTCCATCATCTTTTCCTTCTTATTTAACCAAACGTACGGAGGGAAGACCCCCTTCATTTCCCTAGGGATATTTCTTCCATCCCCTCTCTCCTCTCTTCCTTTCACTTTTGCATCCCTCTTACCGAACATAGCATTAATGAAGATTATTTGTGTTTATCAGGTGAACGTGTCAATGGAATATTCCAGGAAGGTCGATGGACCTGCCGCCGCTGCTGGCCCAGCAGATTCAAGGGTAATGGATTTCGGAACAGTCTTCTTGGCTTCACAAGTCAAGGTTGAGGGTGATGAGTCAGCCTTACCCGCCCCAGCCACCCAGCAGGCTGGGTCAAACATTGCTGAGCTGTTGGTTGCTCGAGGATTTGCTACTGTCGTTAGGCACCGGGATTTTGAGGAAAGGTCAAACTATTATGATGCTCTTCTTGCTGCTGAATCACGTGCCATTGCTGGGAAGAAAGGGATCCATTCTTCGAAGGATTCCCCAGTTATGCACGTAACAGATCTGACAACGGTAGGAAACCTAACCTCTAGGACTAAATGCCTGTTTAGGAATGCATAAACCATGATCTGGTTCAGTCCCAGTCTCTTTTTCTATCTGATTTTTATGAGAACCAACATCATGTTGATTTGAAAAAGAACTAGTATTATGAGTTGGTTCACTTGTGAACCATGAAATTGCTTCTTTGCCTTCCCAAGCAGCCCCTAAGGTTTCATTTCGTTCATGGATCTAGAGAAGTAAAGCAAAAGCGAAAGGACAACAAGAATGAAAACTATTTTCCTAGTATTTTTTTTTTCTATTGTTTCTGCCATACTTATTAAAAGTAAAGTGATTTATGAATTTAGTAGAAACTCAAGGAAAGAGGAATGGAATTGACTCACAATATTCAAAATTTTTAACTTTATCTTCATCCTATTATCATCACTATTTTCCTTATTAATCAAACAATTTTGGAAAAGTTTTCTTCCGTGTTTTCTTTTCCTTTCCCTCTCGAATTCCATGAATTAAACAAATCCTTATGGGTCGTTACTGGATTGACCAGTTTGAAAAATTTGCTACTCAATTTTGAAATGTCCCTTTAGGCCTCAGTCAAGAAAGCCAAAGATTTCTTGCCCTTCCTACAAAGGAATAGGAGGATGCCGGCCGTTGTGGAATATGTCCTCAGTGGTCATCGGTTCAAACTGTTGATTCCTAAGGAAACATGCAGCATAGCTTTCTCCTTCTCTGGTGTTAGATGCCCGAGTCGTGATGAGCCATTTTCTAATGAAGCGATTGCCGTAATGAGACGAAAGATAATGCAGAGGGATGTCGAGGTACCTTTTCAAGCCAGCACCATGTTATATAGTTTCTGTTCCCTTATTTGTTGAATTTTGTATTTTCATTATTATCAAACTGTGAATCTTCGTGAATCAGTTTCCCAAAATTATGTTACGTGAATCATATATCGTGAATTGTAAGATCCACTTTTGTTGAAAATAAATAAAATATATACCTTTTCAAGCCAGCAACATATTATATAGTTTCTGTTCCCTTATTTGTTGAATTTTGTATTTTCATTATTTTCAAATTGTGAATCTTCGTGAATCAGTTTCCCAAAATTATGTTACGAGAATCATATATTGTGAATAGTATATACATATAGAAATACGTGCAGTGAACAAAATAACAATTTAGCATAAGTTTCATGCAATTTAGAATTACAAATTTTGACCAACGACCCAAGTGGTCAAGTGGTACCACCTTGATCTCTCCAGTGGAGAGGTCAAGGGTTCGATTCCCCTTAGGGGTTGCCACCCATATTTGTGCATTTAGTCGGAATGAGTGGCCCTTGTTGGGCTTTGCGCTATGGGCCATTTGGGGCTGTGGGGTGGGGTGGGGTTGGGATGGGTTTGTGTGCGTGTGTGGGGTGTGTGTGTTGTATCCTGCCGTGATTCAGGTCAGACTCGGAAAAAAAAAAAAAAATACGAATTACAAATTTTTAATAATACTAAAATGTGAACCATATTGGGTTGCATTGTATGAAACTTGAATCAACTCCTGAATCGACCAACTGTAACAACCCTGAATATTTTGTTTCAGATTGAAGTGGAAAATGTGGATAGAACTGGGACTTTCTTGGGATCTTTATGGGAGTCAAGGACCAATATGGCAGTGACACTTGTGGAAGCTGGCCTGGCGAAGCTTCAAACTTCCTTTGGCAGTGATAGAATTCCAGATGCTCACCTCCTCATGCAAGCTGAGCAAGCTGCCAAGAGGCAGAAATTGAAAGTGAGAAGCACAACATTTTTCATATTACAGCTGTTTTCCATTTCTTAAAGACACTGATGAATATATTATATATTTTACAGATATGGGAGAACTTTGTTGAAGGGGAGGAAGTTCCTACTGGGTCATCTGCTGAAAGTAAACAGAAAGAAGAGCTGAAGGTGACTGTGACATGATTGTGTTACTGTTTTTTGTATGCAATACCCCAATGGATGCTTATAAGTGATGAACATATTTCTTAGGGCCCATTTGGATTGCTTTGGCTTCTCTGTTAAGGCGGAATCATAAGCCTAATCACAAGGGCACCATGGGAATTAAGAAAATTTCATTAAAACCCAAATCTGCTTCTTGCAAGACTTTTGAGCTGAAGCACCTCACGACCTGCTTCAGCCATAACATACTTTTGTAGAGCTAAATGGCTTATTAAAATTTCTCCAAATACTCTAATATATGCGTTTCTTGTCCTGTTTGGGTCCAAACGTACATTTGAGAAATTTTAAACAGGGCCTTAAATGATTTACTCTAATGATGTATACATGCAGATAACGGTGACAGAAGTCTTGGATGGTGGCAAATTTTATGTCCAGATAGTTGGTGATCAAAAGGTGGTTTCTATTCAGCAGCATCTTGCTTCCTTAAGCATTCTAGAAGCTCCTGTTATTGGTGCATTCAATCCTAAGAAGGGCGATATTGTACTCGCTCAGTACAGTGCAGATAATTCCTGGAACCGAGCAATGGTAAGGGTGACAAACCTGATAACTCTGTTCAATTCTCAGTTTTTTTCCTTTGGTCATTCTCAGTTGGAACCCATAGTTTAATTAACTAGTCAAACAATTTCCTTCCGCACCCCTAACGAAGGTAATTCTCCATTTTTTCGCTGTTCAGTTTGGTTCACATAAACACAGTTTGGTCTGAGGGAAGGACGAGAGAAGAATTTTTAAATATTCCCTTTTGGATAGTTTGGATCACTTAATGAGTAAATGAAATAAGAGGACATAGATAATTAAAAGAGTAAAAGGTATCTCTCGTGGTTCGAAAAAAATTTATCACCTCGAAAGGACGGTGATTTGGAGTAATTTAAAGATATACTCTGCTCCTGATATGGGCGCTGCATTAATTTAATTGAATTGAGAAGGGAAATGAAAGGAAAGGAAAATCATTTTCTCCTTTTGTTACAAGGAAATTAGAGAGGGAAATAGGAATGAGAAGAAAATAGGATGGAGGATGCAGGATAACGTTTTAATCTTAATTTGTATCCATCCCGCCCCAGTCACCCCCCCCCCCCCCCCCCCCCCCCCCCCCCCCCTCCCTCTCTCTTACTGATGAATCATTTGAATACCTCAATTTTAGACTGCTTGTTTTAATTCTGTCAACATGTGAAGATTGTCAATGCACCCCGAGGCCCTGTTGAGTCTCCAAAGGACAAATTTGAAGTATTCTACATTGACTATGGAAATCAAGAAGTTGTTCCGTACAGTCAGTTACGACCAATTGATCCCTCCGTGTCATCCGCACCTGGACTTGCTCAGCTTTGCAGCCTTGCGTACATAAAGGTTCCGAGCTTGGAGGAGGATTATGGGCCAGAAGCAGGTCATTATCTGAGTATGCACACATTAGAGGGTGCGAAGGAATTCAAGGCCGTGATCGAGGAAAGGGATACTTCGGGAGGAAAAGTGAAAGGGCAAGGAACTGGGACAGTCCTCTTGGTAACTCTGGTTGATACTGAAGCTGATTCCAGTGTAAATGCCGCCATGCTGAAGGTTTGACTAATATTTCTTTCTTTATCCTTTCTTTAGAAGCTTTTTATTTAATCTTGTCTCTTTTCTGTCGCATTGCTGTTGTCCATAGTCTTGAGAAGCAAGGTTGTTGGCTGGATTTGTAGAAGTTATTAATGCATTACCTTTTGGGAATCCTAGAACATAAAATGCTCCGAAGAGACCTAGAAATAGGATTTACGGTGTGTTTGGAACTACATGTTTAGAAAGAATACATTTGGTTCGGAAGTAATTCGCCCCCACCTAGTACATGTATCAACATCAATTTCAGGGAGATAAAAACAAAAGAGGGGTAGAGGTGGAAATGGAGGCGTAATAGAGTGTGTGTTATTTTGGTATAGAAGTTGAGGAGCATGGGGTTCCATCAACCCCCAACTCATGTCGTCATATGCAAAACACCGTCACCAACTTAAAAGCAAAAGCAAGTAAGACATGCTTTCTTTAGAATAAAAAAAAATTTGTATTACAATGTATCTTTAAAATAAGTTGAAATAGAAGAGGCTAGTGTAATTAGAAGGTGTTAGAATGCATCACTCCAAAGATGTCATTCCCAACACCCTTCTCTTCTTCATTTTTAACTTCTTTTAAATATGCAGTATAATACACTTTTGCCTATTGAAAAAAGCAAAGGCCAAAGAGATGGTGGGTTGTATGTGACGAGAACATGACTTGGGGGTTGACAACCCTATGATCTTCATTCTTCAACTTCTATAGCAAATAACTTTCGGTCAATATTCAACAACGAAAAAAAGTTTCTTTTACACAGCATTTGCAGCCTTTTCTATAGAACCATATGATCATGGTTGTCAAATCTTGAATCGGTTGGCCAATATTATGAATCGTGAATCGTAAGATTCACACTTTTTTCAAAAATTAAGGTTTATATATGTGTACACACATAAAAACACACATAAATTGGTTGAAATGGACAAAATAATATTGTAACTGTTCAAAGAGAGAAAATAGAGAGAATGAAGGCTTAACCTCTACAGTTGGCCAACACATGTATATATATATTATCAATGAAGAATTACACAAAATACCCTTATACCTTAAAGCTCCCCCTCAAGCTGGAGCATAGATATCTATCATGCCAAGCTTGTTACAAAGATCATTGAACGGTCCCTTATTCAGAGCCTTGGTGAAAATATCTCCTAACTGATCATTTGTCCTAACAAAACACGTAACAATTTGTTTTCTCATGACCATATCTCTAATAAAATGACAATCTACTTCAATGTGTTTGGTCCTCTCATGAAACACTGGATTACTGGCAATGTACATAGCAGCTTGATTATCACAATACATCTTCACTGGCTTATCACTTGAGAACCCCATCTCTTGCAGAATAGATTTCGCCCACAACATCTCACACGCAATATGAGCCATAACTCTATACTCAGCTTCAGCACTCGACCCTGCTACTACATTTTGCTTTTTAGTCTTCCACGTAACAAGATTACCACCAACAAATACACAGAATTCTGACACTGAGCGTCTATCTAAATGATCTCCTGCCCAACTAGCATATCTCAAAATATCTCCAAGTTATTTGAAGGTTTCAACACCAAACCTTTTCCAGGAGCACCTTTCAAATATCTCAAAATACGACACACTGCCTCCCAATGTGATAATTTGGAATTCTGCATAAACTGACTTACAACTCCTAGTGAGAAGGTGATATCAGATCATATCAGGTCGAGTCACAGTTAAATAAATCAACTTACCCACAAGTCTTCTATATCGTCCAGCATCACTGAAGTCCTCCCCATCATCTTTACTAAACTTTATATTGGAGTCCATCGGAGTGTCAACAGGTTTTTGAACCCATCAATCCTGTTTCATCTAGAAGATCAAGCACATACTTCCTCTGAGACAAACAAGTTCCTTCCTTAGATCTAGCAACTTCAATGCCTAGGAAATAACGCAGTAATCCCAAGTCTTTCATGTGAAAATGCTTACTCAAGTGAGTCTTCAACAACTGTATACCTTCATTATCATTGCCAGCTATCACTATATCATCTATGTAAACTGTTAGAATAATGGTGCCTGTCTCACAATGTCTCACAAACACCGAGTGATCAGAACTCGTCCTCTTTAACCTATATAAGCTAGCTACTTGAGTAAACTTGTCAAAGCAGGCCCTTGGAGACTGGTTAAGTCCGTAGATAGCCTTCTTCAACCGACACACCTTATGTGACCCCCCTTGAGCAACATACCTAGGAGGTTGCTCCATGTAAACCTCTTCCTGAAGATCCCCATAAAGAAAATCATTCTTGATATCGAGTTGGTAAAGAGGCCAACTCTAATTAATAGCAACAGACAATGGTACTCGAACCGAACTAAGACGAGCAACGAGAGAGAAGGTTTCAAAATAATCAACGCCGAAGGTTTGGGTATACCCTTTCGCAACTAACCTAGCTTTCAACCGTTCGACAGTACCATCAGGGTGATACTTAACCATATACACCCAACGACAACCCACAACTTGCTTCCCAGAAGGAAGATCAGCTCCCAGGTACCACTGTTGGACAATGCTAACATCTCTTCGTCCATAGCACTCTTCCATCCCGGTGAAGTTAATACCTGAGTATGAGACTTAGGAATAGAAACATAGGATAAAGCACAGACAAAGGAGCAAAGTGTAGCAGACAAATGAGAAAAAGAAACAACTTGATCAATAGGATGCTGAATATAAGAACGGGTACCTTTACGGAGTGTAATAGACAGATCAACAGACTGGGGGACCTCACCCGAAGTTGATGATGTAGGAGGTGGAGCAGAAGGAGTCTCAGCTCGTGGTGGCTTTTCACGGCGCGGCTTTTCACGGCGACGGTACACTTGTAATGGCAACGACCCAGAAGTAGGAGGAATAGGCAGAGAGGAACAGGCAAAGGAACAGATGAAATCGGAGCAAGGACATCAACATCTAAAGAGGTTCTAGACGACGAAAAAAAAGATGTACCTTCAAAAAAGGTAACATCAGCACTTACCACATAACGACGATTCTGAGGATTCCAACACTTGTATCCTTTTTGAGTATGGGAATACCCCACAAAGAGAGACTTTGTAGCACGAGGATCTAATTTATCTTGACCTGGAGTAAGAACATGAGCAAATGCAACGCAACCAAACACTCGAGGAGGCAAAGCAAATTAGTTCTTATCAGGATATAAGATAGAATGAGGAATGCCACTATGAAGAACAGAACTGGGCATACGATTTATAAGATAATAAGCAGTAAGAACAGCATCCCCCAAAAATTGCTTAGGGACTTTTCATTTGAATCATAAGAGTTCTAGCAACTTCTAAAAGATGTCTATTCTTACGTTAAGCAACTCCATTTTGTTGAGGAGTATAACCACAAGAAGATTGATGTATAATCCCATGAGAATCACAATATGATTGAAGTGGTCCTTTAACATATTCTAAAGCATTATCAGACTGTAAAGTACGAATGACACAACCAAATTGAGTCACAATCTCACTATGAAATAATTGAAAAATTGAAGAAATTTCAGAACGATCTTTCATTAAAAATATCCATGACATCCTTGAACAATCATCCACAAAAGAAACAAAATAAGAAAAACCTAATAGACTCTTATGTCTAAACGGACCACAAATGTCGGAATGAACCAACTCAAAAGGAGTGGACCGACGATTATTTTGACGTAAAGGAAAAGATACTCTATGGTGCTTGCCTAACTGACAAGCCTCACAGTCTAACATAGACACAGACTTAAAAGACGGAAAAACCAGCTTCAAGAACTGCAACGATGGATGACCCAGACGACAATGCCATTGATGCGGTGAGACAGCTGCTTGTAAAGCCACCGGTTTATTAGTTGAGGGATGTTGTTCAAGGTAGCAAAGACCATTCCGCTCATGACCTCCACCAATCATCTTCTTCAAGCTGAGATCCTAAAAGACACAACAATCAGGGTAAAAGGTTATAGAACAATTAAGTGATTTAGTAAGTTGACTAACTGATAAAAGATTAAAAGGAAATGCAGGAATATAACTGACAGAAGACAAAGTATGAGAAGAGGTCGGAGAGACAGAACCGTCCCCAATAATAGGACAAGACCGACTGTCAACAAGAACAACTGAGGACTTTGCAGATGAACGAGTTAACTTTGAAAAATTGTTGGACTTACCAATCATATGGGCAGAAGCTTCTAAGTCGATAGCCCACGGGGAAGGGGCAGAAGAAGAGAAACATGCAATGTTACCTGAATGAGCAAAGCCAGCGGAATCAGATACGGATAGCTGTTATTGTTGTTGGACTAAGGCATTATACTCCTCCCGAGACAGAGTGATAGACTCACTAGAAGATGCAACGGCCTGTGGAATAGGAGTACTAACTTCCTAGTGAGGCGCAGAGGGATTATCAGAAGTGAGCAAAGCTGGATTAGACGGATTCTCCCAGGGCTTACCATGGAGATCATAACATCGATCAACTGTGTGATTGTCACCCCCACAATGGGTACAATAAAGAGAGCCAGTTCTCCCACGTCCTCTACCAAAACCACGACCACGACCCGGAGGACCCCCTTGTCCCTCGACATCATTTATAACCGGATGGTATTGTGTTAACTCATCCATTAAACCCCTGAATGTACTGTATACTCACTGATCGACTTCTCATTCTGTTGATGAAGGAATAAATTCTGATAAACTTCATAGACTCAAGAAACATTGTTGTCCATGGAAAACATACCGACTCCCAAATATCCTTGGCCGAAGGCAAACATGACACTCTATGAAATAGACGGTTCCATACTATTCCACAACCAAGACATAACAGTGTACTTTTCAGAAACCCAATCGTAATACTCTTTAGCATCCTTCAAGGGAGGTCCAGACAAAATATGTTTTTACTTCTTGCGAGCACCTATAGCAACTTCAGAGCTTGAGCCCACAAGAAGTAGTTGGACCCATTCAATTTTTTCGTGGTAGTTTGCGTACTTATAATATCATTGACATTCTTTGTGGAACCGGAATCAGCCATAGTGATACCAACTGATGAATAGGAGTCTTAAATCAACACACAAAACACACTCGTAGAAGAACATTAAGAAGAACTCATACTAGAAATTAACCAATGAGGTCCATGAAGGACCGAGGCAGTACAAAGAGAAAATCACCAATCAAAACTGCACTTGAAAGTCAGATCAATGGGAAATAGAGAGAAAGCAGTCCAGAGATGTGGCGATGGGTCTGGTTGGTGCTGTGATGGCTAGGATGGTGCTGCGATGGCTACGGTGGTGCTGGGTGGTGCGGTGCAAGTCTGGGTGGGGCTGCGATGGCTAGGCTGGTGCTGGGTGGTTCGGCGATGGCTAGGGTGGGGCTCGGTGGTCTGCGATAGGTCAGGGAGGGCTGGGATAGGCTGCGGTTGGGGTTTGGTTTAGGGTTTGTTGGTGGATCTCCATGGTGGCTCTGATACCATGTTTAAAGGGAGAGAATAGAGAGAATGAAGGCTTAACCTCTACAGATTAGTCAACACATGTATGTATATTATCAATGAAGAATTACAAAAATACCCTTATACTTTAACAGTAACAAATATTATTATTATACTAATAGTCTAAATAATAGTAATCTAATGCAAATGTTATTATACTAATACTGTAATAGTCTAAATAAATAAATAGTGCTGTATATATATATAATACACGAACACATCCTTCAAAGTTGAGTATTAAAAAAATTTAAAAAATGGGTTTAAAAGTAGTCTAATAGAATAATATACATTATTATTGTAGCAACCCAGAAAGTGGGTTTTGTAGCAACCCAGCAGTGAGAGAGAGAGAGAGAGAGAGAGAGAGAGAGAGCGCCATACCTTTTCAACGAGAGGACGACGACAACAACTCGAAGATGGCGACGACGACGACAACGACGGCGATGTTCAACCAGTGAAAGGCGACAACGACGAGGTTAGGGCTTTCACAAAAGGCTAAAGGGGTTAGGCTGTGGACCCCTTCTGTGATCAACAATGTTGTCGATTTGCTTATACAGGTTTATAATAAAGGCCAGGTTTACCATACTACGTCGTTTCCATAAAAAAAAATTGGGGATTTTTCGAATCGGTTGAATCGATCGATTGTCACGATTCGCTACGATTCTGAATCGATTCATTTTAATTTACCATTCCAACTTCTGATTCGAATCGCCAAGCACATGAAGTGAATCGAATCGTGAATCGTACGATTCTAACGACCATGCATATGATAACAAGACAAATCCATCCATAGCAAGATTGTTTTACCATTCCAAAATATGTTACTGTAGAAGATCAACATGACAAATCCATCCATAGCAAGATTGTTTTACCATTCCAAAATCATTTACCAGGATACCAAGATTGTTATAATTAAACATCATACATCATCAATAGCACTATAAAATTATTAAAACCACAAGTCCAAAATAAGAAAAGAAAAGATCCATCCTAAGCAAGGGCAGAAAACACAATCCTGAAAGGGCAAAAATCATTTACAAAAAAGCCATCGTGTTGTTTCCACACATATCCGTGCCATACCCATGTTGTGTTTTAGCCATACACACATACAGAAAGTTGAATTAAATAAGCGGACACGTTTTGTGGAGTGTCAGGTAAGTATCGTACTGTGTTGTGTCCCGTACGTCTCTGATACGGGTACGGGGGCTTAAATGAAGAACCCATGATACATAGGCACTCTAAGTTGATTACGTCCCCAACTTAGTTTTCAATTTATTTGCTCTATTGTAATTGATTATTGGTACTGCTTTTGCCAAAGCAATAGTGGATGCTGCTAGAGTAATAGTGGATGTTGCTAAAGCAAATTTACTACTTGAGAATAGTAGTTGCTTTGGCAACATCCACTATTGCTTTGGCAGTAGCGGTACCCTTGATTATACGGCGCACTATTGCTTTGGCAGCAGCGGTACCCTTGATTATAGGGCAATGTTTGGGACACAAAAGGGTCACAAAGAGATGCTAACAAAAGGATGTGGCATCCCATGTGGCACCCATGTGGCAGTAGGACCCTCTACACTTAACTCAACCCATGGGATGCCACATCCTTTTGTGAGCATCACTTTGTGACCCTTTTGTGTCCCTAACATTACCCTTGATTATATTTGCTACTAATTTAATAATTGTCGGATGAGGTACATTTCCTTAATAGAATGTCATTGGTTCAGTGAAGAGGATCTATTTACAGATGACATGCACAATGTTGTTTTTCTCTTTTACTCGGCTAGTGTGTTTGAAGGGATAATCTTGTATTTTAGATGCATACGAATTTGGAAAATGTGAAGTACACCAGATTTAGTTATTGAGTTTTGTTAGCGGATGATGTGTCAATGGCAACTTTGGAATTATGATGTAATATCATGACTTTTTACTTTGTAATTAAAGAAGAGTTCCGCTAATCCATGTCATTTGGTTACTTCTTTAGGTAGCTTGTTTAGGTGTCTCTAGCATTACTCCGAATTCTGATGCTAGAAACACCTAAAAAAGCTACCTAAAAAACTCACCGGGTGACGTGGATAACTAAAGTTCTTTTTTAGTTGCAAAACAAGACTTTTATTTACATTTAACTTCAAAATTACTATTGAGACACAGGTCAACAATATGTAACTACATTGGGTATACTGGTGTTTTCTGAAATTTTTGTGGGATGAAAGAGATGAACAAAATTTTGTTTATCCATTTTTATCATCAATTACTAAAAGTTATGGTTGGTGGTGTAGAAAAGTGTTGCCCCTATTAGACCAAATTTCTGGATCCACCCCTTGCTACAGCCAATTATTTGTACCCATGTTTTGTGGGTTTTAAGTGTCTTAATCAGACCTCGTAATATCCACAGGAAGGACTTGCTAGGTTGGAGAAAAGGAAACGGTGGGAGCCCAAAGACAAACAGGCAGCCATGGACGAGCTGGAGAAATACCAGACAGAAGCACGAGAGAAGAGACTCGGGATGTGGAGGTACGGGGATGTCGAATCGGATGACGAGGACAGAGCTCTTCCCGTCAAAAAACCCGGTGGGAAGCGGTGAGGCCAAAGATTAAGCAGCAGCTCAGAGTTAATTTAGAAGCCAAAAAAAATCCGGTAACTTAAAAAGAGTGTTTTTAAGTTATTAGTGCGATGATTTGCTGCTCGAGGACTGAGAACAAAAACATGTTACATGTTGAAGTTTTGCTTTAATTTGTTTTTTGTTTTGTACGCTTTTTGAGTTCTTTTGAACTTTGGAAATGGGCGGCTGAGGGGACAATTTTGTTTGTTTAATTTTAATTTTATTTATAGTACTCTAAATAAGGAAAACTTCATCATGTCTGTCAACCTTGGGGGGATAGAATTTTTTTTCCTCCATTTCAACATAAGCTATAAAGTTATGTCCATTTCATGCGCTGGTTTGTGTTTATTTGCTTCCTTCCGTATTTGGCTGGTAATGGTGCTTCTGATAGTTTTGTTTTGTTTTCCATATGTTATTAGGAGCCTCTTTTTGTGTGTGTGTGTGTGTGTGTCATAGAGATTATCTAAATGTATATCTTGGATGAGCATGGTGGTTAAGGGACTGTTTGGTACAATTTTTGCTATGTGATTTGAGTCGGAAAAAATTGCCTATGGACAACCTATCCAGTCCCAAATTTCTGTGATTGACTCATTTTTTGCGATTGGATTGCAAAATCTTATTTGCCAACAATTTTATTTTAGCTTTTGGAGTTCTATAAACACTTGGGCTTTGTTTGGTTCATGGATTTCACAAGAGAAAAGAGGGGGAAAGGAAAACATGATGGAACTAGTCCAATCCGTAAAGGTACAAGGAACTAGTTTTTTTTTATCTTGTTTTCCTTTCCCCCTTTTTTTCTCTCACGAAATTCATGAATCAAACAAAGCCTTAGAGACTACCAAAGCTGTTGCCAAACTGGGTCTAATTCTTCTAAATCATATATGATTCCAATCTGTATTAATGGTTTTAGGGATAGTTCGAGTTGGAGGGCTTTTAGGGGTTAGTAATTTGAGGTTTAAGTTCCAGTATTTTCTTTAAGGGAAGGTTTAGAAAATGTACAGTACTGACTCTATCAATGGAACTATGTATAAATTTCTACAAATGAACCATAATGCATGTACGTTTGGTTAAATTTGAAGTAGTACTTTAAAGCAACTCCATCTCCAAGGGCAATATGCTTTTTTGCTAGGCAAATTAGTTGAATAGTGAAATGGCTACTTAAAATGAATAGTTCACATTTATTCACTCCAAAACCACTAGCCATTATTTGTTTTTAAAAATTATTAATAATTCAAACTATGTCAACCTATATAAAATGTTTTTTCTTAGTTCAAAAAGTATTAGGCATTTTGCCCAACTTCTTTGGCTTAGGCGCTTTGCCTATTCCTTTGTAGATCATATTTGGGGCTTTCACTGAGCATTTTGGTGAATCAAGGGTATGACTAGTGGGGTGACTGGTCCCTTGGAGTTGTTCATAGGGTGACTAGTCCCTTGGAGTTGTTCATAGAGCTTCAAAAGCATATTTTGGCTGAAGTTTTAGCTTCAGCCCAAACGGGTTGCATGAAACAAAGTTTGGGTTAAGTTTTTCTAATTTTCATGGTGCTCATAGGATTAGAGCTTCTGCTTTGTCTGAACTAAAAAAAAAGAGAGCAAGTTTTGGACTTTTACTTCTACATAAGTGCAAAAGTCACAGTCAATCCAAACATTCCCTATTAGTCTTTGTTTGATCCTGAAAGAATGTAAATTGTACTGGTGGAAGAGATTCATATTACTTATTGTGGACATTACCATAAACACATGAGAAATGTACTAAAGTGCTATCTTGAATACCATATTATATAAAAATAAAGATTGGGTATTATCTCGCCAAAATAAAAAAATAAAATTACAACTCTCCTTTTTTCTTGTTTATTTATTTTTTCCTTCACATATATATATATATATATATTTTCTGAAATAGAATGTACTACATGAAGGTGGTGTCAGAACGGTGAGATCCCAAATCTGCAAATGTCATAAGATGCTTATCAGATTTTGTTTTTAATTAATATTTTTAAATATTTTGAAATTGACATTGTAGAGAGACCACCAAATTGCCGATGATTAATATAGGTCATGCAATTTATGGTTTATATAATTTAGTCAATTTCAGCTCAAGTTTTTTGAATAGAGGTTAATGATGAAACACTTTAGTAAATTTCTGGTTAAATTTAGTTAATGATGAAACTACGGAGTGTTCCTTTTAGTGATGCTTTGCATGATTGCATCTCAAATTCATGAAAATGGTTGAAACCACCTTAAAATAAACCCCTAATTCAAAGTCCTTTTGGTAATGTTACGATTTTCCTTTATTTTTAAATTAATTATTTTTCATTTCATTTTCTTCACAACGAAATGAAAATGAGTGTGGTGATAATTTCCAGATTTTCTCTTTTTGAAAACGTAAAACCGAAATCGTGTTTGGTAATATTCTTTTCGTTTCTTTTTTGGTTGAAAATGACAACGAAATTGGGTCTAGAAAATGGGAAATTTCTTTCTTTTTTTTTTTTTTTTTTTTTTTTTCATTTTAATACTAAAAAACATATACAAAAACTAGTTTGTTTGAGTTTTCAAAATTAAGAACAATGAAACAATCAGATATTCATTCATGGAAAATTGCCATAACATTACTCATAAATAAATACAAAAAAAATTCTCCCCACCAATAGCATGGAGAGAATAAAATGAAAAATGTACCGTGATACCTACAAATATAAGAGAATACAGAATTTTCTTTCGTTTCAAAGAATAATGATATCTTGGTTCCCAAATAGCTTAACATTTGTACCACATATTATGGCAGTGATTGGTGTTACCACAAACCACTGCATGTTTTACAATTGATAATATATTTACAATCTGATGATGCCAAAATTTGGTTAAAGTAAATTAAAGCAACGTAAGGGAAGAGAGAGTGAGAGACTGGTTTTTTATATGTGGTTCGACCCTGTTAATGAAGGTACCTACGTTCACGTGTGTGTCTGAACACGTTCACTATACTGTAAAAGAGCCGGGGCCTGTGGTGAACCAACAAGTCTGGAGCTACCGTAGGCCGGCCGGGCATGTAGATGAATGCTATAGGGGTGCTGTGTAGACTGAAAAGTCAACTCCATCAATGGGGAGTGAGAGGTCTCTTTTATAGATGTTAGAGACCTACTCGTACATGGATAATGAAATATAATCCGATTAAGATGTGATTGACACCAATCAAGTAAGTTTCCTAACAGTATTAGGATTGATTGACATTAATTGTGGGAGTTTTCTAATTGGATTAGGAAATAGTTTGCACTTTCCATTAGTCTTCTAGCTTGAGTAGGAAACTGTCCGGAATGCTCGGGATCATGCCTGTGGGCCCGGATGAGCTGTTCTCGCGGTGGGATGTGCCTGTGCGGTCTTCCCGACCTATTGGCCGGGTCGTGGATAAACCGCTCGGGAGGCATCAGGTGGACCCAACCCACTCGGGATGGTGCTTGTCAGTAGTTGCAGAATAGAACCGCTCGGGCATGGACTGATTTTGGGTGTATCACAATCAACATGTTCAAATCAAAGGAGGACCTAATAAATTTGTTGACAATTATGCGCAAAATGGGTCGATAAAAAAGCATCTGGCGAAAATGAGTTGTGATTTCCCCAACAAGTGGTGTAAGAGATATGGTGGTAGAGCCATGGCGAGCCGTGCTCTCAGAATGCATGTTCATAGTGCTATGATGGCAAAGCCATAGTGGTCAGATCTATGGTGAGCAGAAGACAAGGTAGCAATGGAGATAATAGCACTGGGATGTAAAGAAAAATCATATTTATAGAAAAATGCTGGTGGTCCTTTTCTCCTGGTGATAGCGATGTAGGATAGCGGAGGCCTATGGAGTGGAGCAGCTAGAGAAGCCTGAAATTAAGGAGATAATACTGTGTGAAAAATTGACTAGCGGGCTACACAGGTGAAAATTTCAAAATTGCTACACTATCGACAAAAAAGGGAAATGATTCGGTGTAGTGCAACCAGTGATTTCGGTGTATCTTGTCGATTGATAATGTCACGACCTAGTGCGCTACAGGCGGAAATAGGACACGTAGCACGCCACCAAGGCTCATCTAATTAAATTAAAAGATTATAGCAGCGAAAAAGAAACTTAAAACAACATTGAGTATACAACTCTTTTGAAAACAATACCCTTCGAGTTATAAAATCCGTATAAATTTGAAAACGTAATTATATTTTAAAATGAATGAATTTATGTTGAAAGGGGTCCCAAAGGCACCCTAAGAATCAATCAAAATATTTAAATAATTTCTGAAAGAGGTAGACAAAGAAACCATGCAGGGGTCATTTCGACCGGTTGAATGACCCCCTTCGACCGGTCGAAAGACCCCCTGGCAGATTTCCCTTTGATAGTAGAATTTTGCCAAGAATCACACAACTTTTCACATATGTAAACACCTCAACTCTCATACTTTAATCCAAACTTTCCAAACATATCAAGGTTAGAAGAACATACAATAACCTTGCCAAACATTGAAATGAAAATGGAAAAGAAACAAGTTAAGGCTTGTTTGGCTCAAACACAAAAGTACCACTAACCTTCATTCCAAAACATGAGTTTAACGAGTTAAGTATACAAAACGCGAATCCATGAGTTTGGATTCATTAGAAACTTAACTAAAAGGAGTTTTGAAACATATTACAACCGTACTAATCTATTCCAAAGTTCTAAGTTAAGTACATAATCCGAACTACCGAAAATTGTATAATTTGGAATAGAACAAATATATATACTAGGATTATTTCCGTCGTCCCACAGCCTCACTCCTCAGGCTTCTTCTTTCCTTTCTTTTTGTCACCTGCAATGGATTAAAGCTCTACTGCTCAGCTAGTTGCTGAGTGAATAATTTCTTACATATGCATATATGGCAAATCATGCTTCAATATTATGATTCACATCAATAGTCTCTAGGGAGAAAAATACGCATTCATCCGGTAGCAGCAAGTCCAAGCCTTAAACCGCGATGCCCACGGCTAGTCCAAGCCTACAACCGTTGCATCCCCCAAGTCCCCTGGCAACTTCAAGCCTTAAACCATGCACAGTAGCCATCGCTATTAAATTCTCAAACATCGAGAAGTTTCCTCCAGATGAAATTGTATAAAACTCCCCTTTGACCCACATAATCATCTAGCATGCTCATGTAAACAATCAGACATGCTTTTCAGAATTTTTAGCATGCATAATTAACGGGCCTAATACTAACACATGAATTTTACCCAGATCACAATTTCGACTTTGATAATCAAAACATGTAAATTTTCCTATATAACATAGGCTAGAAATTCATACCTCAAGCTATCGTCCTATAACTTCAAGGAAAGGTTAAGATCGTCGATTCTACGCCGAATATCCGATTATAAGCAATTCCTACAAGTATTACATGTTTTTTCCCAAAATCCTAGAATTAGAATTTTTATAAAACTAAGCCAAACAAGACCTAAGAGGTATCAAGACGAAGCCATTACCTCGATGAGTTCAAATATGAAATTTGGAGAAAAACAATCGGACAAAAGTTCGTCGATTCGTGCCTTGAAGTTCTAAGCAACCAAAATCTCTCTCTTAGCTCTCAAGTTAGGTTTTGGAAAAACTTTACAAATGAAAATTTTTGGCCCGAAATGGATACCTTAGAGGGAGGTGAATAAGGTTTTAGCGAAAAATTAACCTTATAAAATATTAATACAAAATTGAATACAATCACAAACAATAAAGTAAAGAGAGAAGAGAAGAGACACTTGCAAACCGAGTTTTCAAGTAGTTTGGCAATCCGCACACCACGTTGTACGTCCACCCCTCAAGAACACCTTTTTAGTATTCCTTTATCAACCTACTTACAGGTGTAGATCAAACTGTTTCAAGAGTCTTCAATCACTCCCAAAGAAGAACACCTCTTCTTTGCACACAAGGGTTACTAACCCTCACTCTTTACAAATGATTTGAATTACAAATTGAACTCTCTCTCTCTAGAGTGGATGGATAGAATTATAGCTCACACAACAACTCCTTAATGAGTGAATAATATAAATGAATACTCACTACAATTTGCTCTCTCAAGGAAATACAAATGACGAACAAGAGCAAATTGATTAACTCACACAGCTAAGGCTCAAATATGAATGATTAAAGATCTACAAGTTGTATTATACAAATTGTTTTCCAATAGATTTATCAACTTTAAATGGTTTGGGAAAACATGTATTTATAGGCCTTGAAAGATTATAGCCGTTAATGGCAAAATGGTAAATAAATGGCCTTTCAAAAAACTAGTCGTATACTGCTCTGTGCAGTAATCCAATCGACTGAGGTCACGATCCAATCGACTGCATTTCAAACCTTTGAAACGTGCCATTAAAACAGTAGACTGAAGGAGGGATCCGGTCGACTGAAACTCTTGAAGCAGAACCTATGTTTTTGGAACACGAATCAGTCGACTGTTTTCATCTTGGGTCTACTAAACTTCGAAGGGTCCAGTCGACTGGGTAAAATGTCCAGTCGACTGTTTTTCCTGTGAAAAATAGTTTTCTTATTTTTGAAAGATTTATCAAAGTTTTAAGAAATAACTTTAAACCTTTAAGCCCTTTTTGAGTGATGATCAAGATACTTTACAAGTAAATCCTAATCTTTAACCAAGGATGAAAAATCTTCAAGTCTTCAAGCATGATCCTTGTTAAGCTTAATCACTCTTGGGTTTCACCATATGCTATCTCATGAACTCAAACAGAGTTAGAACATTTAAGTGCATAATTCAAGAGATTAGCACAATGAAAATGACTTGATAATAGTTTATAATATAACAATTAAGAACATGCTATTATCAATAGATTTATCATCGTCAAAACACACTTAAATAATGCCTTAAAGAAATTCAAGGCTAACAATTTTTCCCTTTTTGATGATGTCAAACATGCAATAGAGATATAGCAATTGAAGCACAATAAGAGTCATTTTCATGTTATCATTCAAAGTAATAAGATATGCAAAGTATGAATCCAAGAATGATAATTTTTAAAAATCTCTATTATCATTTTTCCATTTTTAAAGATCTCTATTATCTCCCCCCCCCCCCTTTTGACAACAATAAAAAGATAGGGGATTTGAATTAAAAGTTCCCCCTCAAGATAAACGAACATGTCATGAAGGCATCAAGATAACAAATCAACTAAAGTAAATATAGTAATATGTTCCCCCTCAACATATGCATAAATGAGTAAAAATCAATTATAATATCAAAAATATTCATTATCTCCTTAGGAGGATGGATATTTGAACACCAAAATAATGTGCCATTCAAAATGCAAGCATAATTTCACAATCAAAACAAATTAATGTGATAAACCAAACATGATTAGCGTGCTATCAAAATCAAGAGAGATATCAAAACAAATTAATCTATCCTACTCCTACTAGGTTTAAGGTAATATTTAATCATTATCTAAACACCTCTTAGATGCTTCATTTGCTGATGTGATAGGAGAGAATCCCCTGCTTTCCAATGCCATGAGGCAAAGATTGATGATATCTTCATCATTTGAGTTGCCGACTGATGATTCACTATCAGAGTCATCCCGAGTGGGCTTTTCCTTTGAGTGATCCTTCTTTTGTAGTTTCTTCCCGAATTTTGCCAACTTTCGGGTGATCATCTCCATCCCTCCTCATCACTATTAACATCTTTCCAATTTTTCTTTGAGCTTGAGGACTTTAAAGCCATGTCACCTCTTTTGGCCTCTTTCACTTCCTTTTTATTGCCTTCTCTTTCAAACACGGCCAACTCCATCTCATGTGTTATGAGAGATCCCATGAGTTGTTCCAAATAGAGCTTTGCTAGCTCCTTTGCTTCTCGAACCGCTGTAACCTTTGGTTCCAATTCTTTGGTAAAGACCTAAAAATCTTCTCAATCATTTCTTCATTAGGATAAGCTTTACCAAGGTTTTTCAAGCTATTAATAATAATAGAAAAACGAGAAGACATTTCCCCAATAGATTCATATGGCCACATTTAAAACATTTCATAAGATTGAACAAGCAAATTTATTTTAGACATTTTGACATGGCTTGTTCCCTCATGAGTAATTTTAAGTTATCCCAAAATTCTTTTGCGGATTCGCAAGATGAAATTCTATTGTATTCATTTGGGTCTAAACCGCAATATATCAAATTCATTGCCATAGCATTTAATTTTATGAGTTTTTTATCGGCATCATTATACTTATCTTCCATTTTTGGAATCGAAATACCATTTTCAATTTTTGTAGGAAGATGAGGCCTTTGACCACTATTTGCCATAAATCAAAATATTGAGAAATCAAATAGATTCTCATTCTATTTTTCTAATAAGCATAGTTTGAGCCATTAAAACATGGTGGTCTAGAAGTCGATTGACCCTCACTATAAAAAATGCGAGAATAATTGGTTTCCATTCAATCTTAACTCTACATTGTAAAATCTTTTGAAAATAGAAGAGCCGAGACTTTGATACCAATTGTTGCCCCGAAATGGAAACCTTATAGGGGGATGAATAAGGTTTAGCGAAAAATTAACCTCTTAAAAACTTAATACAAAATTAAACACAATCACAAACAATAAAGTAAAGAGAGAAGGGAAGGGAAGAGATACTTGCAAACCGAGTTTTCAAGTGGTTCGGCAATCAGCACACCGCGGCCTACGTCCACCCCTCAAGAACACCTTTTGAGGAATCCTTTATCAACCTACTTACAGGTGTAGATCAAACCGTAATAAGAGCCTTAAATCTTTCCCAAACAAGAACACCTCTTCTATGCACACAATGTTACTAACCCTCACTCTTTACAAATGATTTGAATTATAAATTGAACTCTCTCTCTCTCTCTAGATTGATGGATACAATTATAGCTCACACAACAACTCCTTAGTGAGTGGATAATACAAATGAAACATTACTACAATTTGCTCTCTCAAGGAAATACAAATGAACAACTAGAGCAAATTTATTAACTCACATATATAGTTAGGGCTCAAATGTGAATGATTAAAGATTAACAAGTTGTGTGATTCAAATGATGTTTTCCAATAATTGATCAACTTTAAATGGTTTGGGAAAATATGTATTGATAGGCCTTGAAAGATTATGGCCATTAATGGTAAAATAGTAAATAAATTTCCTTTCAGAAAACTAGCCGTATGCTGTTTTGCGTAGTAATCCAGTCGACTGAGGTCGCGATCCAGTCGACTGCATTTCAAACCTTTGAAACACGCCATTAAAACAGTCGATTCAAGGAGGGGTTCAGTCGACTGAAACTCTTGAAGCAGAACCTATGTTTTTGGAACACAAATCAGTCAACTGTTTTCATCTTGGGTCGACTGAAATTTGAAGGGTCCAGTCGACTAGGTAAAATGTCCAGTTGACTATTTTTCCTGTGAAAAACAGTTTTTTTTTTTTTTTTTGAAAGATTTATCAAAGTTTAAAGAAACAACTTTAAACTTTTAAGCCCTTTTTGAGTGATGGTCAAGATGCTTTACAAGTAAATCCTACTCTTCAACCAAGGATGAAAAATCTTCAAGTCTTCAAGCTTAATCCTTAATGAGCTCAATCACTATTGGGTTTCACCATATGCTATCTCATGAACTCAAACAGAGTTAGAACATTTAAGTGCATAATTCAAGAGATTAGCACAATGAAAATGACTTAATAATAGTTTAGAATAGAATAATTAAAAACATGCAATTATCAATAGATTTGTCATCATCAAAACACACATCAATAATGCCTTAAAGAAATTCAAGGCTAACAATCTCCCAACACTTTCTATATATAGCCTCGACTCTCTGAAATTACGTTTAACTCCCTACGAGTTCTCAAAACTTCTAATTACTCCCCAAAACGTCTTACACGTCTAATTCATTACTTTATGAGTGAAAATTTTAAATTATAAAAGTTTTCTTCTAAGTTCCGTTTGTTGCCGTAATTACGTTCTGAAAACTATTTTCGTGGAATTTCTAGGTAAACTACTTTTTATGCAACGCATCCCATCGGTTATCGTTGAAACAATCAAAAATGATCTTAATCAAGATCAAAACTACTAGAAATTACACTACACAGGTAATTTCACTATTCACATATATCAAATAAAGTCAAATAACATTTAAGTTATATAAATGTTATTTACTCATATCAACGCCTCAACGATTGTCGGAACATCATATCCTCATTTGACACTTCCGTTGACCACAGTCAACCACATTCACAATTATGAAATAACGTTGATAATCCTAACAATTCAATTATGCATTTCAAAGTAAATGATTTTTCGGGAAGGGTGTGACAACTCTCCTCTCAAAAAAGGAAGTTTGTCCCTAAACTTATACCTCATGAGTCAAAAAGGTACGGATACATGTTCCTCAACTTTTCCTCATTCTCCCACGTCGCTTCCTCGACAGTATGGCTACACCATAACACCTTTACCATTGGAATCATCTTTATTCTCAACACTTGTTCCTTCCGTTCCAAAATCTCTATTGAATGTACCACATAGGTCAAGTCCTCCTGGATATGTAATGGTTCAGGTATAATGATCTTGCTCATATCCGTCATACACCATCTCAACATAGACACATGAAACATGTTGTGCACAAATGCTAACTCGGATGATAGGGCTAGTCGGTACGCCACCGGTCCTACCCTCTCTAGGATCTCAAACGGTCCTACGAATCTCGGGTTAAGCTTTCCCTGTCTCCCAAATCCTACAATGCCTTTCGAAGGCGATACTCGTAAGTACACAAAGTCTCCTACCTCGAATGTCATCGGTTGTCGATTAGAGTAGGCATAACTCTTATAACGACTCTGAGCTACCTTAAGTCGCTCTTAAATTAACTTCACTTTTTCAGTAGTCAACTGTACTATCTCAAGTCGTAACAATCTTCTTTCTCCAACCTCGGTCCAACAAACCGGTGAGCAACACTTACACCCATACAAAGCTTCATACGGTGCCATTCCTACACTCGAATAAAATCTGTTGTTATAAGCAAACTCGATTAATGAAAAGTGTTTTTCCCAATCACTTCCAAAGTCTAGGACGCACAATCTAAGCATATCTTCTAATGTCTGAATCATTCGCTCTAACTGTTCGTCGGTCAACAGATGAAAAGAAGTACTGAAACTTAACTTCGTACCCATAGCCTTTTTTAAACTTCCCCAAAACCTCAATGTAAAACTACTATCATGATCCGATACAATCACTATTGGAATCCCGTGTAGCCTTACAATCTCTTTCAAGTACAACTTCGCTAACCTTGAAGGCTAGTCGTCCTAATCGGTAGGAAGTGAGATGACTTCATCAATCGGTCAACTATAACCCAAATCTTGTCGTTCTTGTTAGGCGATCGTAGAAATCCAGAAACAAAATCCATCGTGATCTCATCCCATCTCCACTTTGACACTGGTAATGGTTGTAGTATTCTCGCGGGTACTTATCTCTCTGCTTTGACTTGTTGATATGCCGAACACTCTAAAACATACTTAGCAACTTTCCGCTTTATACCTCTCCATCAAAATTTCTCTCGCAAGTTTCGGCATGTCTTGTTACTTCCCGGATGGACTAAAAATTTGGTACTATGTGCCTCTTGTAGGATTCTCTCTTTCAAATCTTTCAAGTTTGGTACACAAGCGATTCCCAAGCATCAATACTCCTTATTCTAAACTAAAGCCGGGTCGTTTCCCTAAAGGTATCTCATCTCTCATTTTTCATAAGTAAAAGTCGTTGAATTGTTCTGCCTTGATCTCATCTAGAATGTCTGGGTGAGCTATGATCGCCATCATTAAGCCACCATTTGTCTCTAGAATCACATCTAACTCCAAATATTCCATTTCTCTAACTAATTCCTATTGCTTGGTTAGCTCATCGGCTAAGTTCCTTATCATTTTCTAACTTAAAGCATCATCTACTACATTAGCCTTTCCCGGATGATACTCAATCGAAATGTCATAATCCTTCACCAACTCTAACCATCTTCTCTGTCTCATGTTCAAATCTCATTGCGTGAATAGGTATTTCAAACTCTTGTGGTCCGTGAAAATCTCACACTTCTCTCCGTACAAGTAGTGTCTCCAAATCTTCAAAGCATAAATCACCGCGGCCAATTTGAGATCGTGAGTCGAATAGTTAACTTCATGTGTCTTCAACTGTCTTGACGCATAGGTAATCACTTTGCCACTCTGCATAATACACGCCCCAAACCTTGATGTGAAACATCACTATAAATCACAAATCCTTCAATTCTGGTTGGTATCGTCAAGATAGGTGCTCTTGTCAACACGACTTCAACTCTTGGAAATTAAAATCACATTCCGAACTCCACTCAAAAGCAACACCCTTTTACATCAACTTTGTCATCGATAATGAAATCTTTGAGAAATTTTCAATGAATGGCGGTAGTATCTCGCTAATCCTAAGAAACTTCGAATTTCGGATATGGATGTCGGCCTTTGCCAATTAGATACAACTTCCACTTTGTGAGGATCAATTGAGACACCGTTCTTGTCAATCACGTGACCAAGTAAAATAATACTAGGTAGCTAGAATTCACACTTCTTAAATTTCCCAAATAGTTTCTTTTCTAAGTCATCCTTGAAGACTCGGTTCATAAGGTCCATGAATGCGGCTGGTGCATTAGTAACTCCAAATGGCATGCCTAAGAACTCATAGTGTCCATAGCGCGTTCTGAAAGCTGTCTTATCTACATATTCTATCTTTACTTTCAACTGATGATAACCCGATCTCAGGTCTATTTTGGAAAACACTTGTGCTCCACAAAGTTGATTGAATAGGTCATCGATTCTAGGCAATGGATACTTGTTCTTGATTGTCAACTTATTTAACTCCCAGTAGTCAACACACATATGCAGTCAACCATATTTTTTCTTTACAAATAACACTAGAGTTCCCAATGGTGATATACTAGGTCAAATAAAGCCTTTATCAAGTAATTCTTGTAGTTAGACTTCCAGTTCTTTCAACTCTACCGGTGACATTCGATACAGTGCTTTTGATACAGGTCTTGAGTCTAACATTATCTCAATGGTGAACTCAATTTTCTTCTTAATAAGAACCTCTGGCAAGTCGACTGGGAATACATCCAGATACTCTCATACTATTGGAATGTCTTCTACTTTGAATTCGGTTGCTGAAGTGTCAATTACTGAGCACAGAAATTCTTGACATCCCTTTCTTAATAACTTACCCATTTGGATAGCTGAAATTAAGTACGGTGGCGGTATAACCCCACTCCCTTGGAAACTTCGTGCGCCAGTGATCGAAAATTAACTTCTTTCTGTTCATAATCTATCGTGGATTTATTAAAAGATAACCAATCCATGCCTAATATCACGTCAAAGTGGTTCACAACAAGCAGCGTAAGATCTATGGTTATCAATTTCTAGCCTAGTTTGATCTCACAATCCATATATATTGTAGACGTTACTATCGGCTTACTAAGAGGTATCGCAATGGATAATTCAAATCCTAAAGGCGTTGATCTAACATTCAAATACTCAATGAAATGATGCGACACAAATGAATGCGTAGATCTTGAATAAAAAAGTATGCGTGCTAGATGCAAACATATAGGCACTATGCCTGAGACCCTGTAGCAGGCACATCTTCGGGATTCATCTAGAATGATCTCTCTTCGCGCTGCTCTGTCCCTGTCTCCTATCATTGGATTATTTAGTCCTCGAACCACTTGAAGTCATAGAACTCACTCCTTGTTGGGGACGTCTCCTCGGGCAATTCATGGATTGATGTCCAACTATTCCACAATCATAACATTTGCCCCGCAAATCGGGTGTAGAATTTGTACCACTCATTCCTTGAGTCCCGTTTTGAGGGTTAGTCATGAAACATCGACCCGTGTGCGGCCGATTGCAGAGCATACAGACTGGTATAGTGCTCATCGGTCTCCCTTGTCCACTAAAACTAGAACTAGAAGCTTCTCATGAAAGGCCTCTTGAAAGATCCCTCTAGGCTATGGTCACCACCCTCATTACCTCACTTACCTTGTTGGTTCTGTCGTGATCTCTCCATTCCACTTTCTACCACGAGCACCGTTTGCTGTACCGCTCCAACAATCAAATGTTCATATGTCTCCCCCTCAAGCGGATGTCCTCCCTTAGTCCCTCTTCAAACTTTCTTGCCCTATCCTCCTCCATTGGTACTGAACCCTTTCCAAACCTCAGCAAAGCATTGTACTTTGAGGTGTACTCAGTCACAATCATATCCCCTTGTCTAAGATTATCAAACTCTTTCTTCTTCGTATTGTGAGCCGCTCCTGGAAAGAATCAGCGATTGAAATATGCCTTGAACCCTTCCCAAGTTATCAGTGCCCCTTGATCTAGAACGTTTACCCACCAATTCTGGGCTTCACCCTTGAGCACGTCACTTGCATTCTCAATTTTCAGTGCATCAGATATTAGAATAGATATGAAAATCCTCTCCATATCCATCACCCAGTGCTTTGCTAGTGTGGTGTCGGATGTCCTGTAAAGCTCTATCGGCTTTTTTGTTATGAATTGTTCCGATACAAATCGTCCACCCTTGTTCTCAGGTGAAGGAACAATGGCTATTGGTGCCGCCTCAAATGGTGGTATTGGAGGTAATTGCTCCGTTATACTCTGAACCAAGTTTTCGATATTTCCCATCATCTCTACTAAATGGTCTACATGAGCATGCGGTGATTGTACTCGGTCATCACTCATGATTCTCAACCTGTCAATCTCAATGCATAAATACTATGCATGTATGACAATTAACATGTTCATACTATATAACAACATACCATATGCATCAAACATTTATACAATATGTGGATACATTCTAGAGTATGTGCCAAATCACTCACCACTCCACTCGTCGTCGAACGTTCTCAACGTTTTGTTACCTATAGCTCTGATACCAATAAATGTCACGACCCATCCCGCTACGAGTGGAAATAGGACATGTGGCATGCAACCAAGGCTAATCTAATTCAATTAAAAGATTATAGCAACGGAAAAGAAACTTAAAAAAACATTGAGTATACAACTCTTTTGAAAACAATACCCTTTGAGTTATAAAATCCATATAAATTTGAAAACGTAATTAGATTTTGAAACAAATGAATTTATGTTAAAAGGGGTCCCAAAGGAACCCTACGAACCAATCAAAACATTCAAATAATTTTTGAAAGAGGTAGAAAAGAAAACCATGTAGGGGTCATTTCGACCAATCGAATGACCCCCTTCGACCGCCCTCGCGAAATTATCTTTGATAGCTGAATTTTGCTAAGAAATCACCCAACATTTCAAATTTGTAAACACCTCAACTTATATAATTTAATCCAAACTTCCTAAACATATAAGGTTAGAAGAACATACAAAAACCTTGCCAAACATTGAAACGGATACGGAAAAGAAACAAGTTAAGGTGTATTTGGCTCAAACACAAAAGTACTACTAACTTTCATTCCAAAACATGAGTTTAACGAGTTAAGCATACAAAATGCGAATCCATGAGTTCAGATTCCTTACAAACTTAACCAAAAGGAGTTTTGAAACATATTACAACTTTACTAATCCATTCCAAAGTTCTAAGTTAAGTACATAATCCGAACTACCCAAAATTGCATCATTTGGATTGGAAACAAAAAAAAATACAAGGATGATTTCCATCGTCCCACAGCCTCACTCCTCACGTTTGTTCTTTCCTTTCTTTTTGTCACTTGTAATGGAGTAAAACTCCATTGCTCAGCTATATGTTGAGTACACGATTTCTAACATATACATATATGGCAAATCATGCTTCAATATAATAATTCACATCAATAGTCTCTAGGGAGGAAAGTACGCATTCATCCGGTAGTGACAAGTCCAAGCCTTAAACCACGATGCCCATGGCTAGTCCAAGCCTACAACCGTTGAATCCCCCAAGTGCCCTGGCAAGTTGAAGCCTTGAACTATACACAGTACCTGTCACGCCCCGGAGCAGCAAAATAGAGAAAAATAAATTTCCTTTTTGGGTCCATAGGGAATGACGGGTGAAAGTCACTAATTATCTACACCACACAGTACTAGTCCACAAGATAAACAGAAATAGAAAACAACTGAAATATAAAAGTAGTTCTATCTATTACAAACATCAGAGTATGGTCCTCAGGAACACAATAGGTCTAGAGATAACCTATGCCCAAGTACCTGTTAACTAAAATAGAACAGAGTTCAACAGAACAACATAAATGAACTAAATATGACTATCTTCAGATCTTCAGCTGGCGTAAGGATAGTCGTTAGCATACTGCTCCTTTCCACTATAGCCGGCATCAGTGGGGCCACCCTCTGCATAATCTAACTTCGGGTTGTAGTCATCATCGTAAGTTCCAATACCTGCATTGTTAGGGACATGGTAGTCTGGACGGGGAATGTCCAAGCAATAAAGGCCGTCAGCTTATTGAAAGCTGAGTGAGAACTAACTAAGATAGTCTCAAAGAAATAGCGTAATTACCAGTTACGAACGATATATAATAGTGATACTAATTATATCTCTTCCTCTTTTTATTTAGACACATCATTAACCATTTCTCATCGTCTACCAACTCTAAGGTTGACTATACCAATACTAACTATCTCAAACTAATTATATCATCACAACATAGCAGTGCTCTTGTTCACCGCTTTATCGCTTTTTAGAACTCTTGCGAGCACCTATACATCGTTCTCATATAACTACTAGTCTACGGATGTACTAATACTCTTGTTCACCGCTTTTAAGAACTCTTACTGTTCACCGCTTTTAAGAACGCTTGCGAGTATCGTATATACATAGCTTCGGTAATTACAAACCATGGGCGTGCCACATCTACTCTTGTTCACCGCTTTTAAGAACTCTTACTATTCACCTCTTTTAATAATGCTTGTGAGTACTATGCACCCATAATTCTCACGATCCTGATTAAATCCTTGTTACACACTTTCATATTCAACCTGAGCGAATCATCAGCTCGACTCACATAACCTCAAAGATAACCAATAACCCACTGACTCAAACACCAGTTACTTAATGCTACCCACGGTTATTATCTTAAATCCTTATCTCGTTATCAAATCATATTATTATTGATGTTCCGAACTTGACTGCATTACTCACTATATTATCTCAACCTCATTATCACATCCCATTACCTCTGTAATCCATAATATCGCATAATAGAAACATGAAACAACGATTAAACAACTACACATTAAGAATTATAGACTCAAGGAATATATCCATGTTATGCTATATTCGATCGATTGAAGTCATCTCAATCGCTTAAAGAAAAGTGATGTTCGATTGATCGAAGTGTTCTCGATCGATTAAAGTGAAGATGGTCTCAATTAATTGAAGTCATTTTGATCGATTGAGACTTAGTGGTGTTCGATCGATTGAACGCAGTTCATTCGCTCGAACTTCGTCTTCTCCAGATTCTGGCAGTGAATGCCCAGAATACAACTGGGTGTGTTTGGATCCTCTTTAAACGTACAGAATATGTAAAACATTATAACTAAGCTACCGAGTGAGTTTGGAACTCACCAAAAGATCGTAAGGGCGCGTTTGGCTAAGCTTTAGCTTTCAAAGCTTTAATGACCTCTCCCTCTCTCTCTTCTCTGCCCCAGTCTCTTCCGTCTCTCTCTTTGTCTTCTTCCTCTTCTTCTCCTATTTGTGTTTGTCTCTGTCTCTCTCTAACTGTGAGTATATATATGTGTGTATATATATAGGTATGTGTATATATAATACACAAGCACACAACTCTCTCTAGATCTCTCAAGTTCTCTCTCTGGCTTTCCAAACACAAAACACACACGAACACAATGTATAAATAGGGATAGTGGGGTGCAGGTGGCTGGTTTTACGGGAAACCTGGAATTCTGATAATTATGCTCTTGATCGATCGAAGGTAGTTCGATCTCTCAAACTCAGATCGACCAGTTTAGATCAATTGAAAAAGGCTTTGATCGATTGAAGTAGTGTCCACGTATTAAATTCAGGTCTGTAGGATTTCGATCGATTGAATAATGTTCGATCGCTTGAACTTCGGAAATGCTCGATCGCTCGAAAGAGCTTCGATCAATCGAAGATGAAATTTCAAATACGATCAACGGAAGTATATGGAATCTCTATGCATAAATAATTATTGAAAATACGAGGTATTACATCATCCACCACTCATTAAGGATTTCCTCGAAATAAAAAAAAACATACAAGGTCTAAAACAAAAACGAAAAACTTCTCTCGCATCTCTGACTCTAGCTCCCACGAAGCTTCTCCTTCATCATGATGCTTCCACTGAATCTTTACTAACGTAATCTCCTTGTTTCTGAGCTTCTTGATCCCACGGTCTAAGATACGAACTGGACCTTCATTGAATGTAACGTTGTTATTGACTTCAATATCTTTAAAGTTGATCTCGTGCGCTAGGTTATGAGCACACTTCCTCAACGTACTGATGTGGAAAATGTTGTGCACTCCTGACATCTTCGGCGGTAGCGCAAGTCGATAAGCAACTTTCCCAACAAGCTTTAGAATCTCGAACGGTTCGATGAATTGCGATGATAGCTTGCCCCTTTTTTGACCAAAACCAACAATCCCTAGAACAAGCAAAACTTTGAGGAGCACGTGATCTTCAATGGCAAACTCTAAGTCTTTGCGTCGCTTATCAGCATAACTCTTGTGTCGGGTCTAAGCTGTCTTCATCTTCTCACGTACCATATGAATTTTCTCGCTGGTTTCTCGTACGATCTTTGGCCCAAGAAGTTGAGTATCTCTGACTTCGGTCCAACAAAGCAGCGATCGGCACGGTCTTCCATATAAAGCTTCAAACGGTGCCATCCCTATGCTTGAATGATAACTGTTGTTGTAGGTGAACTCAATCAATGGCAGGTGCATCTCCCAAAAACTCTCAAAATCAATGACATAAGCACGTAACATGTCCTCCATCACCTGATTAACTCGTTCAGTCTGACCATGTGTCTGTGGATGAAAGGCTAAACTCAAGTTTAATGTTGTTCCCATCGCTATTTAGAGACTCTTCCAAAATTCTACTGTAAAACGCGAATCTCGATATGACACAATAGAAACAAGTACACCGTGTAACCGAACTACGTGCTGTACGTACATTCGGCTCAAACGTTCTACTGGATATGTCATACTATAGGAAATAAAATGTGCCGTCTTTGTAAGTCAATCCACGATTACCCAA
Source organism: Hydrangea macrophylla (assembly GCA_033977485.1). NCBI lineage: Eukaryota > Viridiplantae > Streptophyta > Magnoliopsida > Cornales > Hydrangeaceae > Hydrangea > Hydrangea macrophylla. The sequence continues at coordinate 59,810,110 of CM066987.1, forward strand.
ATGACATCGTGATTCTGCTATGACTTCGGCAATCCTACCACGAAATCTATAGTGATGTGTTCCCATTTCCATTGAGGAATCGGTAACGGTTGAAGTAATCAAGGTGGCTTCTAATGTTCTGCCTTTAGTTGCTTACAAGTAAGACATTGAGATACGTACTCATCCATTTCTCTCTTCATTCTTTCCCACCAGAAGTTCCTCTTCAGATCCTTTACATCTTTGTACCCCCCAGATGAATAGTCATTCGTGACTTATGCGCTTCATCTAATATTTCTTTCTGGAGATTTTCTTTGTCAGGTACACAAAGTCTACCTTTACATCGTAAGGCTCTGTCTATACTAATACTACAGATCTCTGGCTCTTTGCTGACATTTTCGCGAAGCATAACTTCAAATCTTCTGCAGTCTATTGAGCTTCTATGATACGACTGATCAAAGTTGGCTGTACCATTAAATATCCAAAATACTATTTTTCCATTGGTTCCACTAGCTGAAGCTCAAATTCAGCTAACACTTCTAATGCTTTCCATTCTCAATTTAGTAATGCAGCGGTCACTAGTCGAGGTTTACGACTTAAAGCATCTGCTACGACGTTTGCTTTACTTGGATGGTATTGCAATGAAAAGTCGTAGTCCTTGAGTAACTCAATCCATCTTCGTTGTCCCATGTTCAACTCTTTCTGAGAGAACAAATACTTCAAGCTCTTATGATCAGAAAATAGATCAAACCTCTCTCCATAAAGATAGTGTATCCAAATCTTCAATGCAAACACTATTGCTGCCAATTCCAAATCATGCATAGGATAATTCTTCTCATGTACCTTCAACTGTCTTGATCTATATGCAATGACATTCCCGTTTTGCATAAGTACATATCCAAGTCATTGGTGCGATGCATCACTGTAGATCATATACCTTTCTCCACTCTTAGGTATTGCGAGTACTGGTGCTGAAGTCAATCTTTCCTTCAATTCCTGAAATGCACCCTCATGCTTGTCTATCGACTCGTACTTCATCTCTTTTCTCCTCAAATTCATCAATGGCCCTACTATCTTGGAAAATCCTTCCATAAATCTCCTATAATATCCTGCTAAGCCAAGAAAACTTATAACTTCTGTCGCATTGGTCGGTCTGTTCCAACTTAAGACTGCAACAATCTTAGATGAGTCCACTATAATACCGTCTTGAGATATAACATATCCCAAGAATTTAACCTCTTGTAACCAAAATTCACACTTACTGAATTTTGCATACAACTTGCTATCTCGAAGCGTCTGCAAGGCAATCTGTAAGTGCTCTTTGTGGTCTTCCTCCGTCTTTGAGTAGATCAGTATATCGTCAATGAACACGATAATGAATTTATCCAGATATGGTCTGAATACTCTATTCATTAAGTCCATGAATACTACTGGCATATTCGTCAATCCAAAAGGCATAACTAGAAACTCGTAATGCTCGTATCTTGTCCTGAACACAGTCTTCGATACATCCTCCGGTCGAATTAAAAGTTGATGATATCCGAATTGTAGATCGATCTTAGAGAAAATCCTTGATCCTTGCAACTGATCGAATAGGTCATCTATCCGAGGTAGTGGATATCTATATTGATCGTAACCTTGTTCAACTCTCTGTAGTCTATGTAGAGTCGAAGTGTTTCGTCCTTCTTCTTCATAAACAAAACTGGTGCTCTCCAAGGTGACGTACTCAGACGCACAAATCCTAGATCTTCAAGTTCTTGGACTTGCTTCTTCAGTTCCAATATCTCAGTTGGTGCCATCCTATAAGGAGTCTTAGATATCGACAATGTACCAGGTACTAATTCCACGCAGAAGTCTATTTCTCTTTTTGGTGAAAGTCCTTTAATATCCTGGAATAATCCTAAAAATCTTATATAGTAGGAATCTGATCCATCTTAAGTTCTGCACTTGCACTCCCGATTGAAGCCAAACTACTCGCAAGAAACATGTCGCTCGTTGTCTGACACTGAAATCGGATCATTGAACGTCCTTGTATTGGAAATATAATCGTCCTAGTAGGGCAATCTAGGTTGGCATTGTACTTAGTCAACCAATCCATCCTTAGGATAATGTCAAACTTTGACATTGACAGAACTACCAAGTCTGTTCGAAGATTCCTATCTCCCAAGATCAGTGGACAATCCTTGCATACTTTACCCAGCTTAACAATCACTCCCAATGGTGACACAACATTAAGTGTTGACTAGAGTGCCTGGGGTTCTAAACCCAATTGACGCACAATCTTAATAGCAATAAATGAACATACAACTCCAGTATCAAATAAAACTTTAACATGACTATGAAAGAGTACAAGAGTACCTTCTAAATGTTGTTACTCATCAGCATTAAAGCCTGATTCCGCTGGAATGATAGCATTCATCCTTGTTTGATCTGGGGTCCTTGAATTCCTTAAATTGGTGCCCCATAATGTCTTCCTCGTGGTGCACGACATTCTTTGCTCAAATGTCCCGACTTATTGCAATTCTAGCAGGTGAGATCCATTCGGCGGTTAACCCTGAGGGCTGTGCAAAACTTGGCAATATGCCCTAGCTTTCCGTAATTAAAACATCCTCCATTATTGATTAGCGGTGCTGTTAGCAATGCCTGTGGTATGGTCCTTATTGGTGATATTGCTGGGGTCGAGAATAACCCCGTTGTGGCTTCCTGGTTCCCTCCTAGGTTCTCTTGTTCCCTTGAAAATTTCCCTGGTGTCTCCAACTCTGGGTATTCCTTGGCGGTTGGTCTCGAAATTCCGCGGCTGAAATCCTCTTGACGACTGAGGTCAATTTATCTATGATTGTTGTGCTGGATAGGCGTCTTTCTCCAATCCTGCAGCAAATCTAACAATTCCTTCAAAGGACTGATTCAGATGACCAACCATCATATATCTGAGGTGGGGGTTCAAGCCTTGGTAAAATCACCTTCTTCTGCGGAGTGTCTATCATATGCTGGGCAAATCGGGATAGACGCTCGAATTATGTGGTATATTCCCGTACAGTCCATCCTCCTTGAACAATATTTAGAAAGTTCTTTTCTTGTTGATCTCTCTCATCCTCTGGGAAATACTTTTCTAGAAATCTTTCTCGGAATGTCCCCCAAGGCATTCTCCTCGTAGCTTCGGCTCCTATCGTAGCTCTTTCGGCTTCCCACCAGTTTGCGGCAGCAAAAGTGAGTTGAAACATAGCAAGGCGACATTTTTCTTGTTCGCTGCACTCTAGTGCTTCAAAGATTAATTCCATCTCCCTTATCCACTATTCGGATTTCCATAGTTATGTTAACCTGTCGAAATTCTAGGAACGTAAACATAAAAAATTTGCTAATAGCTTATCGCCCGTCTTTCTCGGTGGCGATGGTGCAACAGGTCTCTAGTGAGTAGAGTGAATATAAGTATCTCCCATATGCTCCATCCTTTGTATAAAAGCTTCAAAAATTCTCGTTGGATCCATTCCCTCCAGAATAGGGGCTCTCAACCATGCTTGATTCCTTGGTCTAACCATGACGATAATGAGTGCCGCCTACAAGAGACTAAATAATCAGTTGAAAGTCTTCTCGCGAAAACGAAAACATGATAGAGCGAGAAGCAGCAAGAACTAACAGTTCTACTAAACAAAACATCTAAATCAAACATACAATCAATAGCGAAAATGCTACTCGGATAAATATATATATACCAAAAGATGTACCGTATAGTACACCCTAGTCAAACTGTGTACCACATGGGACAACACAAAACACAGTGCTAAGGTTAGCTATTATAATACTACTACTAAGGATAACATCTATACAAAGCTATGGTCAAATAGCTATCTCTCAAGCTCCAAAAATCATGTGGACAATATGTCTTGATATAAACTAACAAAAGCTAAACCCTGCAGATCCTGACTCAAAAGTCATTGGTATCTGATCTTCCTGCTGGTGCCTCATCCTCTGGTGCAATGTCCATCTCCATAGGTGGATCGGCCTCTGCTGGTGCTATTGCTCCTCCAACTATCACTCCTATATCCTAATCCTCGACATTCATGTCGTCAACCTCCATATCCTTAACATCGAAAGCTGGCTCGGCGACATCGGCGACTAACTCAGCAAAATCTCCAACTATGGCCATAGCATCTGCTAATGCAGCCTGTCCTATCGGAACTCCAGCTGGCTGTGTAACCATCGCTGCTACCCACTTGGCTGTCATGTTGGCAATGGCTGCCATATGTAGTACAGGTCCTACAGGTAAATCAAACTCCACAGGTATCTCCAGTACAATAATCTCCTCTGGCTCAATAGCAACGTCCTCTAACCCTCATCTCTTACTATATCATCCCCTCCGACCATAACGTCCTCATCGCCTAAATTTGGGTCCTCCTCTGGCTCCTCATCATCCTCGACAGGCTCGATGTCCTCGATGGGATCCTCCTTTGGGTCGGCATCTACAATCGGCTTGGCCTCTGGTAACTCTGGCTCCTCAGGCTACTCCTGTGGCTCTGGAATGGGTACCTCAGGTACTGGTGATGGTGGTGCTACTACAGGTGCTGCCTCAATAGGTCCTCCAAGATTAGCCCGTAGCTCAATAGCGTCCATCTCAAGCTTTCTCTAAATCAAGCGTAAAATCTCCTGGTAGGTATCCCTACCAATCCTCGCTGAATGGTAAGCATCCATACGCATCTCTGTAGGGTGGGTCTTCCCGGTCACATAGAGAGCCTTCCACATGTCCTCCTCTAGATATCAACTAGCTGTCTAGTGTATGTGGTCAAGATAAAACTCCGGATCAGCTGGCTCCACGGTATCCCCATGGATCACGTGTCCTCCATAGGCATCAGTCACAAACTTATGGAACTCTGGATCCATAGTGCTAACTTACAAAGGAAAACTAACTATTGTCAGAAGGACGAACTTATCTTAAACTCATATCTCATCTCAGGGATCTTAAAATACTAGGACCAGATGGTGTGGAATCGTTTAGTGAACGAAAGTATCACAACCTAGAGCTTTGATACCAAAAATCTTATCACACCTTGGAGCAGCAAAAATAGAGAAAAATAAATTTCCTTTTTGGGTCCATAGGGAATGATGGGTGAAAGTCACTAATTATCCATATCACACAGTACTAGTCCACAAGATAAATAAAAATAGGAAACAACTGAAATATAAAAGCAGTTCTATCTATTACAAACATCAGAGTGTGGTCCTCAGGATCAAAACAGGTCTGGAGACAACCTATGCCCAAGTACCCGTTAACTAAAACAAAATAGAGTTCAATAGAAATGAACTAAATATGACTATCTTCAGATCTTCAGCTGGCGTAAGGATAGTCGTCAGCATACTGCTCCTTTCCACTATAGCCGGCATCAGTGGGGCCACCCTCTGCATAATCTAACTTTGGGTTGTAGTCATCATCGTAAGTTCCAATACCTGTATTATTAGGGACAGGGTAGTCTAGACGGGGAATGTCCAAGCAATAAAGGCCGTCAGCTTACTGAAAGCTGAGTGAGAACTAACTAACACAGTCTCAAAGAAATAACGTAATTACTAGTTATGAACGATATGTAATAATGATTCTAATTATATCTCTTCCTTTTTTTATTCAGACACATCATTAACCATTTCTCATCGTCTACCAACTCTAAGGCTGACTGTAGCAATACCAACTCTCTTGAACTGATTATATCATCACAACATTCCAGTGCTCTTGTTCACCGCTATACCACTTTTAAGAACTCTTGAGAGCACCCATATATCGTTCTCATATGACGACTAGTCTACGGATGTTCCAATATGCTTGTTCACCACTTTTAAGAACTCTTACTATTCACCACTTTTATGAATGCTTGTGAGTATCATACATACATAGCTCTGGTAATTACAAACCATGGGCGTGCCACATCTACTCTTATTCACCGCTTTTAAGAACTCTTACTGTTCACTGCTTTTAAGAATGCTTGCGAGTACTATGCACCCATAATTCTGACGATCCTGAGTAAAGCCTTGTTACACACTTATTGAATTTAACCTGAACGAATCATCAGCTCAATTCACATAACCTCAAAGATAACCAATAACCCACTGACTCAAACACCAGTTACTCAATGCTACCCACGGTTATTATCTCAAATCCTTATCTAGTTATCGCATCATATTGTTACTGACGTTCCGAACCTGACTGCGTTACTCACTATATTATCTCAATCTCATTATCGCATCCCATTACCTCTGTAATCTATAATATCGCATAATATAAACATGAAACAACGATTAAACAACTATACATTAAGAATGATAGACTCAAGGAACATATCCATGTTCTGCTATGTTCGATCGATTGAAGTCATCTCAATCGCTTGAAGAAAAGTGATGTTCGATCGATCAAAGTGTTCTCGATCGATTGAAGTGAAGATGGTCTCAATCGATTGAAGTCATTTCGATCGATTGAGACTCAGTGGTGTTCGATCGATTGAATGCAGTTCAATCACTCGAACTTCGAATTCTCCAGATTTTGGCAGTGAATGCCCAGAATACAACTGGGTGTGTTTGGATCCTCTTTAAACGTACAGAATATGTAAAACATTATAACTAAGCTACCGAGTGAGTTTAGAACTCACCAAAAGATCGTAAGGGAACGTTTGGCTAAGCTTTAGCTTTCGAAGCTTTAATGGCCTCTCCCTCTCTCTCTCTTCTCTGCCCAGTCTCTTTTGTCTCTCTTTTTGTCTCCTTCCTCTTCTTCTCCTATTTCTGTTTATCTCTATCTCTCTCTAACTGTGAGTATATATTTATATGTGTGTATATATATAGAGGTATGTGTATATATAATACACAAGCACACAACTCTCTTTAGCTCTCTCAAGTTCTCTCTCTGGTTTTCAAACACAAAACACACACGAACATAATGTATAAATAGGGATAGATGGGGTGCAGGTGGGTGGTTTTGCAGGAACTTGGAATTCTGATAATTACGCTCTCAATTGATCGAAGGTAGTTCGATCGCTCAAACTCATATCGGCCAGTTTAGATCGATTGAAAAAGGCTTTGATCGATTGAAGTAGGATCCACGTATTAAATTCAGGTCAGTAGGATTTCGATCGATTGAACAATGTTCGATCGCTTGAACTTTAGGAATGCTCGATCGCTCGAAAGAGCTTCGATCGATCGAAGATAAAATTTCAAATATGATCAAGGGAAGTCTATGGAATCTCTGTGTATAAATAATTATTGAAAATACGGGGTATTATAGTACCCATCACTACTAAATGCTCAAACATTGTCTCCGGATGAAATTGTATAAAACTCCCTTTGACTTACATAATTATCTAACATGGTCATATAAATAATTAGACAAGCTTTTCATAATTTGTCTTGTGCATAATTAACGGGCCTAATACTAACACATGAATTTTGCCCAGATCACAATTTCGACTTTGATAATCAAAACATGTAAATTTTCCTATATAATATAGGCTAGAAATTCATACCTCAAGCTACCATCCTATAACTTCAAGGAAAGGTTAAGAACGTCGATTCTATGCCGAATATCCAATTATAAGCGATTCCTCAAGTATTACATGGTAATTCCCAAAATTTGAGAATTAGAATTTTTATAAAACTAAGACAAACAAGACCTAAGAGGTCTCAAAACGAAGCCTTTACCTCGAGGAGTTTGAATATTAAATTGAAGAAAAACAATCAAACAGAAGTTTGTCAATTTGTGCCTTGAAGTTCTAAGCTACCAAAATCTCTCTCTTAGCTCTCAAGTTAGGTTTTGGAAAAGCTTCACAAATGAAAATTTTTGGCCCAAAATGGACACCTTAGAGGGGGATGAATAAGGTTTTAGCGAAAAATTAACCTTTAAAAAAATTAACACAAAATTAAACACAATCACAAATAATAAAGTAAAGAGAGAAGGGAAGAGACACTTGCAAATCGAGTTTTCAAGTGGTTCGGCAATCTGCACACCGCGTCCTATGTCCACCCTTCAAGAACACCTCTTGGGTATTCGTTTATCAACCTACTTACGGGTGTAGATCAAACTGTTACAAGAGCCTTCAATTTATCACAAAGAAAAACACCTCTTCTTTGTACACAAGGGTTACTAACCCTCACTCTTTACAAATGATTTGCATACAAATTAAACTCTCTCTCTCTAGAGTGGATGGATACAATTATAGCTCACACAACAACTCCTTAGTGAGTGGATAATACAAATGAAAACTCATTACAATTTGCTCTCTCAAGGAAATAAAAATGAAGAACAAGACCAAATTGATTAACTTATATAGCTAGGGCTCAAATGTGAATAATTAAAGATCAACAAGTTGTGTGATTTAAATGATGCTTTCCAATACATTGATCTATTGGATTTGTGCCCTCAAACCATTACTTTATGTATGAGACATTGACACTTTAATATATGGATATCAGTTTTGCATTTCATTGTGTATGTTTCTTTCATGAGATGATTGTTAATCCTTAAGTATCATAGTAAGTAATTCGTGTGTGTATGAGATACATGCAAGTGAGATACGAATTACTGTTCTTTGATACTTAGAACTTGTCACAGTGGATGATGAGACTGGATATCTCATTATAAACACTGTAGCATGATTAACTACCATTGGATGGAGTGATGAATCTCAATCACTAGAGTGTGACTCTTAGTTAATATGCTAGTGCTTGTAGTGCATTGACGGACCTGAGCTTTCCTATTGACACTCAAGATTGTCAAATAGTCGATAGGAACTCATAACTTGTATAAGGTACGTGTTCTCAATCTTGAGATGATTATGAACACAGACTGTGGATATGGCTGCTTTGACTTACCAATCAGTGAGGTCTATAGAAGATCAACACCTGGGAATCTTGGGTATGTCATGTTCATAGGTTTGTGAACATATATTGTCAAGATAGAATCTACCCTCTGATTCAGAGTAAGCATTCCATTGAGAATGTCACCAAGTTGATTACTAAGAACTGTAGTCTTGTTGATAAGTAGTTATCAACATGTTTGGTAATCATGAGAGGTGAATGGGACTCAAGGAATACAAGAAGTATTCATGATTCAGGTTGACAATAACAGTAATCCGACTACCTAAATATGATTATGAATGCTAAAGGTAGAGGGACATTAGTACACCATGCAAGTCTAGCTATCGCTTTAGATATGCTCTTTTGCGTTCGAGTTCAGTTATCGTTAACTGATCAGTTGGTTAGTTTGCTGGTCAAAGAGTTTGGTCATAGGAATTAACAACTGGTCTGAGCCAACAATAAAGAGCCTAGGAGGTCCCACTCTTAGCTCTGTTAAGATGCTTGGAAAGGCACATGAGGATGATGTCAAGATAGGTTCAATCGATCGAAGTTGTCTCGATCGATTGAAGTCTGAACAGGTTCGATCGCTCGAAGGTGGTTCGAACGATCGAAGACACTTCAATTGCTTGAACAGTAGGTCAGTTCTGGGAATCTGTAAATAGGGCAGTTGCGTCCAGAAAAAAGAGTTCATTGTTTTTATACGCCAGAAGCTGTATAAACTGTTTTAGAGCTCCCAAACCCTCTCCATCCTCCTTACTAGAGATCACACCATCTCTAGTCTTTCAAGGAAGCATCTGCAGGAGTCATAAGAGTGAAGACAGCCTAGTGGAAGCTGTTGCACCATCCAGGAGAAAGAAATTCAGAATTGTGTTCAAGACCTGAGGTATGATTTCTTGTTCCCCTCTTATGTACGCATCTATGGAATTGACGAGTAGTATATCCTGGGCTACCAATAAGATTTTGTAACTCAATATTTCTACTGCGTGTTTAAAATGTCTTTTAAATCTATTTTATCATTCAATTGGTATCAGAGCCACGCTTGTTTGGTTCTATAGGTGCGTTTTGGAACACTAGTTTTTATTTGCTTGTTGATTTTAGGACTATTTTCGAAACTGCATCATCACATATCTGTTCTGCAGTGATTACGCAGCGGAATACAAATCAATGATTGTATTGGATACATGATGGTTTTGATCGATCGAAGTAGTCTCGATCGATAGAATTGCGTCTGTTCTCAAGCGATCGAACTAGTTTCGATCGATCGAACTATGGTTCTGTTTGATCGATCGAATGGTGTTCAATCGATCGAGAGCAATTCTCTGTCCATGTGTTCAGTTTACAGTTTTAAAGTTTTTAAAATATATACTTTATTTTTTTTAATTATGCTATAAAATTTTTCAAACCTTTCTGTGAAACTGAAAATTCAATCGATTGAACTGTGTTCAATCGATCGAAGGTTCGATAGATCGAAGTATGATAAAGAACTGAGATGCTATTTTGAGTTCTAATTCAGTGCGTAAAGAGTTTATGCACTATGTGAATCAATTAGGGGTTCCAATAGTTACACATATTTGTTATATATGCGTGGATGTTCGTACGACTAACCCTTTTGCGGCAAGTTTAGTCTGGTATCTCCCATGGCACCGATCATCAACAAATATTTTACTTTGTATTTCAATGTTTGTGTTTGGTGATTGTATTTAATTATTGGTTTGGTTTTAAGGCATGTGTAAATGGCACTACGACTTCAATCCTACAAAAAGGAAAGTCGCACCGGTTTCCCTAGCCTTCTTTATTTTCTTGTTGTTAATTTCTATTTCTAGATAAATTGTAAGCTTCGAAAGAAGCATAGGACCAATGTAATAGAATTGGAAGATCTATGAAGATGGAGGAGCGAGCGTTGTCCATGAAGATGGAGTTGGAGGCGATCAAACCAAGAAGGAGGTTCTATGTAGATAGAGCCATGGGAGATAAAGGCATATGAATCCCTTTGTTTCAATTTTAGTTTTTGTTTTATGTGCTTGGTTTGTGATTGGAATTTGATTATATTGTTACTACTTGCATGCACGTGAAACAAGTTTTCTAAAATAAAATTCAAAAACCGTTTCAACACATTAGTAAATATTAGATGTTTATGGGTAATGTGTGGAAACAATTTTTTTAAAAGAAAAATCCTTATTTATCAAATCTAGTGGGAGATGGTCTTATTAAAAACACCCACGATCTTCCAGTAACGGTTCATTGTAAGATGAGTAGTGCATTCTGTGTAACTAGTCGTTGGTTACTAGATGTGAACTTCCTATGGATAGGATCAATCAGACGTGTTAGAGGGTGACCACCATACAGAGGTGCTACTTGAGGCGGTTGTGATTGGATCCTAGTTAATGGTACACACTAGCTAAGCTATGGATAAGGGATCCCACATGGGGCATTATTCAGAAACTTAGAGATCAAAAAGGTTCGGGAGTCATAACTTGTTTTGCAAGAGTTGCATAGCAGACAAGTCATGATCAATCAAAAGATCGAATATTGACCACCACACAGAGGCTTTACTCTTTCGTTTTGATATTCCGGCGACTTTGTTTTAAAATAAGAGTTTTACGGATTCTTTTATTTCAAACTGTCAAATTTTGATATCCATATTTATTATGTCTTTTGATTTTTACATTAAATCATAATGTCTGGATCTACATTTAGTACACTTGCCACCATACTCACTCAAACAAGTTAATTGGAAATAACTACATAGAATGAAAATGAAACCTTGACATTGTGTTAACTGCGGAGTATTCCTGACTCGAGGCATTGTAAGTGAACTTGAGTCACAACCTCTCTTTAATTTAAATTTCAAACTATACTTAACTCGGTTAGTTTTTTGTCTTTACAGTTTACATTAAGGTAGGTTGTGCATGGAGATTAGAGGAAGTTGGTGACCAATGGACTTTGGAATTTGATTTATGGATGATTGGACGGTTTTATTTTGGACTCTAATTTGCATTAGCTTTGAGTGTTGGATGACTGTAATATTTATACTCCTATTTTATCTTTTGAACTACTATTTTAGTATTTTGGATGGTTTGAGACTTTGAGTATAGTTGACTTATTGTGTAATTTGAATTTGGAAACTAGATTATCTGGTTAGTTGATGTTTATCATGTTGGGCAGGTTTTAAGTAACTTTTGAATCTTCTAGTAGAATGTGTATATAGATATTTTTTGTGCTCACTGTGTGCTTGTGTTCTCACTTTTAAATAACCACTCCAAAAAAATTTTAAAAATTGATTGCAAAAAAGCCCAAGACTAATGAAAACTTGGCCCAAAACTGATAAAAATTTGACCCAAAACAGCTCAAAATAGCCCACCTTAAAACTGTGATTTTTCACCCGACTCCACCTGAACCCAATGAGTCGGTTTCATCCGACCAAGTGGGTGGATGATGGGTGCAGACTTTCCAACCAACTATTCACAGGTGGATGAGCGGGTGAGGGCCAAACCCGAATCACCCGACCCGTGAACGCCCCTAGTTGGCATTGATAGTTAATTAGTATGGAGAATATTCTCAAAACTTCCGACATTGATGGTTAATTAGTATTGAGAATATTCTCAAAACTATCAAAATTGACACTATATTTTGCTTTTAGAATTTATCAAACTATTACCCTTTTTTTTGTTGAGGAATTCTCAAAACTATTATAGATGATGATTTGTTTGTGGAATGAGCTGGTTATAGTCGAATGTGCTACAAAGATAATTCGGTCCAAGATGACACACTTATTCCTTAACACCTTGGGAAGATCGTGGAGTCAAAAGAACAAGAAGCTATAGAAGCATGAGATTGTAACAGATAGTGAACGGATTGCATGTAGTTAAAACAATGTAATAGAACAATTGGGAAAATTTTTGGGGGGTGTGGATCAACATTTGGGCTAAATGATTTGTAACAATGGCATTTATATTGTTTTGAGATATTCCTCAATCTAGTTCCGAGTGTTAAAAATTCTATGTTGTATGCATTGTTGAATAATAACTTTAACCACCATTTTTTGCATGGTTACTTCGAAAAAAACATCACCACCAATTCCGCAATTCCTCAAAGCATTGCAATTTACTATTACAATATGAGAAATTTCTCAACTTACGTTTTGATAGTGAATGAATCACAAATAATGATAATTAATTTGAGAAAATTCTCAAAAGTATCCTAGTAAATAGTTGGATAGGCTAAGAAATTTCTCAAAGTACTCTTGTAATCAGTTTAAGACTTCGAGAAATTCTTCAAAGTATTCTAGTAAACAATATCGATTTGCATGTTATAATATCCAAATAATCAAATAGAAGAGAGGCTTTTTTTTTCTCCCCATACAACACTGTTTTGTACATTACTCAAATCTGTAAGATTCAATTTTCACAAAAAAAAAAATATTCCATATATATCATAATAAAATACAATTATCAAAAATTGATTCAATTACGATAAAAATTATTCCATAACTGTATTTATTCACCTTCTATTACTGAAATACATGTTTCACTATTTAAGGGATTGATATATATACACCCTTATATACCAAGAAGGATAAATTAGTCCCAAAAATCTCAGATTGGACTTTTAACCAAAAAAAGATTAGGGTAGGGTCTTTTACCACTAATTATGGATGATGAGGGATTTTTGGGTAAAAAAACTAATAAAGCAATCCTTCAAGTGATAAGGCAAATCATTATATCTTAAGCGTAGATAGGGGTGTCAAACCCGCCCTGCCCCGCCATTCGTGCGAATCAGGCGAATATGGACGAGTCACAGGGCGGGTTGGTGAGGCAAGCGGAGCGGGGGCGAGTTGACTCGTTTGGATAATATTGCGACCCAACCCATAGATTCGATGGCCTACGGAGCGGAGTGGGGCGGGGCGGGGCAACTCGCGAATTAATTCATGGGTTGGTTGGTGGGTTAATTCGTGAGTTAGCCCACGAGTTAACCCATGGATTGATTCGCGGGTTAACCCACGGGTTAACCCATCTGGCCCATCCATCCATCTCACATTTTCAAGCTGCCACTTGCCACTTGCCAGTCACGAGACTCACAGTCACGCACGCTTAGACTGTTAGTGTTACTGTTAGACAACTTAGACTGCTTAGTTTGAAAAAAATTAATAAATAAAGTGAAACGTGGTTGTGAGTCTGTGACATTTTTGTAATGTGGAATATTATATAATTTATATTCTACACTTTATTATTTATATAATGCTTTTGGATTTCATTTTGTGATGCCTTGAACAGTTTTTTTAGAAACAATTTTTTAGTATGTAACAGTTTTTTAGAAACTTTTTTTTTAGGATTATGTAACAAATTTTTAAACTTATATAAAAACAGTTTATTAAAATCTTAAATAGTTTCTATAAAATAGTTTTAAAAAATCAGCTTATTAAAAATAATCAAATTTAAAATAACTATAAAAAAATTCATACCTTTTTTTGACGAATTGGATCCTTGTATCATTCCCTAGAGTAGGTGGGGTATTTACCTCAAAACCTCTCCGATGTTGAAGTTAGTAAAATTATAAAAATAAATAATCAAATTGATATAACTGTAAAAAAAAAACTCATACCTTACTAATTTTTTGACGATTTGGATCCTTGTATCATTCCCTATAGTAAACGGGGGATTTACCCCAAAACCTTTCCCAAATTTTCAACATCAAATTGCCTTGAGCCCATTTTTTTTTCAAAAAAGAAATGTAAAAATAACTAGCAATAAAAAAAAAGTAAAAAAAAATAAAAACGAGTAATAAAAATTAGGGAGATTAAGAGAATAAGTGAATAACTAGTAAGATGATCTACTAATTCTGTAAAAATAGCAATTTGAATGTGATTGAATTGAATTTGGACAAGTTGAAAACTTGTATTCTTAAGACTTTTTCACACTTCAAAATTTTATAGGAACAATTAGGGGAGCAAAAGAGCACTGATTCAGAATACTTTGATGTAGAAAATATAGAGAGAGTAGAAAAGTGTATGTAAATTGGTGAAGAAAATTGGTATAAGGTGTAAGGTACTTATAGGAAAAGTGTTTGTATGCATCTAATTTGAATCTGTAGACTGTAATGGACCATTACTCATTTCTAATGGCACATTGTGTGGTAGTGGTTGAGAATTAAGTTATTAACGTGATTAAGGTTGCAGTCTTGCTGCTCTTGCAGACTCTCTGCCATATATATGATATTCTTAATTTCTAATTTTCTATAGTTTACAGTCAGTCTACTGAGGATCCAACCGAGCTGCCGAGATAGTTGAAAATTTATTGTGAAGTTGTGTGAATTAAAGTGATGGTGAGTCTGAGTCAGGTCATAGGTGAGATGGTCCGTTCCCACTTGCCCATTGGAAATTGAATGAACTTGTTACTTGCATTGTCGTGGGCCCATCACCCATGGCTTGGCGTAGAATCATAGATAGAGACTTAGAGTTTAACTTTACAAGTATTCAAAAATCTAAAATCAAAATGAGTGACCAAGTCAACAGTCAACTTGTCAAATGTCAAGTCCTCAACTTGTCAAGTGAATTGGCTGTACAATTTACAGTACAAGTAAATCTGTAAATTAAGTGTCTAGTCTGTCCAGATAGTGACATTATGTGAGCCACATGCGACTTAGCTCGCGGGTTTAGGCGAGTTGTGTTGACGGGTTGGCGGGACTGGGCGGGGCAGGTTGTGAGACGGGCTGGGTTGGCGGGGCGGAAGAATCCGAGAGTGGGTTGACGATTTACACGAGCTGGACCATGGGACGAATTGTGGGCTAAAAAATGAGAGTCGACCCGACCTCATACCCAATGAATTGAGTCACGAATTGGGTTCACCACGGGGCGGGGCGAGTCGCAACTCGTCAATACGAGGGGCGGGGCAGGGCGGGGCGGGGCAGGGCGGGGCGGACCAATTTGCCCCGTTTGACACCCCTAGGCTTGGCATAGAATCGTAGATAGAGACTTAGAGTTTAACTTTATAAGTATTCAGAAATCTCAAATCAAAATGATTGACCAAGTCAACAGTCAACTTGTCAAATGTCAAGTCCTCAACTTGTCAAGTGAATTGACTGTACAGTGTACAGTACAAGTAAATCTGTAAATTAAGTGTCCAGTCTGTCAGATAGTGACATTATGTGAGCCACATGAGACTTAGCTCGTGGGTTTAGGCGAGTTGTGTTGACGGGTTGGCGGGGCGGGGCAGGGCAGCTTGTGAAACGGGCTGGGTTGGCGGGGCGGACAAATCCGCGAGTGGGTTGACAAGTTACGCGAGCTGGGCCACGAGGCGAATTGTGGGCTGAAAAATGAGAGTCGACCCAACCCCATACCCAATGAATTGAGTCACGAATTGGGTTCACCACAGGGCGGGGCAAGTCGCAACTCATCAATACGCGGGGCGGGCCAATTCGCCCCGTTTGACACCCTAAGCATAGAATTCTATTAAAATTTTCTTTGCCTTTCTTACAGTTGCCATTTTATACTCTATCGTACTGCCAGAATCTTCAATTTTTAATCTTCACAAGTAATCGCCAAAAATAGCGCAAGCACTATTTATGAGCACTATTCATAGATATTATAATGTGTGAATTGTACTGTAGCAATGAATAGTACAACTCACAATGAATAGTGTCGATGATGATGGTGGTGAATACTGACTAAGTTGGCTCAAATTCCACTTGTTGGAAAAGCACGCCACTAGTAAATAGTATCCCAAGATTACTTTCCCTCTTTGTAAGATTAAATGATATGAACAGTAATCAAAACAATAAAAAAAAATGATACCAATTATTTATACGTGGATAACCAAGAAAGAAAAAAAACCACGAGGCCGTAGTCCAAGTAAAATCCTCCACTATGTATAATAATGGGTTACAAAGTCTCACCCAAAAAATAGTTAACAATAATTTAGAAAAAGCCTAACATCATCAAGTGACAGGATTGGTGGGTACAACACAAAAATAAGGGGCAAAACAAATGTGACCAAGTAGTGGATTTGTTGCTTTCCAATATGATCTGACTCTCAGCCTCTGCCCTCTCTATTTCTTACACAGTGATTTGCGAATTGTTGTATTGATGTGCTCTTTTTCTTTTGTTTTTTTCTTTTTTTTTTTTCTGTGATCATAAGCCATCTCGTACACCCCATTTTACAGTTTAACTAGAATCAATACTCCAGTTATACACAGGAAAATGTTTCTAAATTTTGCTAAGTAAATTTTGTGTACTTCAGTTTGTTAGTGATTGTCGTGCCCGCGCCTGCGCCCCCGGAACGCCAGGCCGTCGGTGTAGGCCCGGCTTCCTGAGAGTGGATAAATTGCGACTTGATTTTTTTGTTGGGAAGGTGAAAAGAGTATGGTAGGGCCTATTTGAAGTGTTCAGAGTCGCCACCTAATATTTGGGGTGTTAGGACCCCTGCAAAGACAATTAAAGTAATATATCTTTGACTTTTGAAAAATTATTTTTGAGAAAAGTGGGCCCTTTAAAAGTGTGACTCTGAATAGCCATGCGAAAATCAGAGATTTTGAGATGGGTTCGGGGACTCGATTATGTCGAGGGAAGGTATTAGGCACCCTCGAACATCCGTGCGGGCACGGTTGCCAATTTTAGTGATTTTTATTAAAATGGGGCATTTCATTTGCAAAAGAAAAAAAAAGTTTTCTTTTTTGTTTTAAAAAAAAGTGATTAAGACGAAAAATTGTGATAGGTATGGCCGCACTCTTTGAGAGTTGCTTACGTATCCCAAGATGGGAATCAGGCCAAACGTAGTTCTGACTTGTGTGTCAGTGTATGCATGATTGTTTTTAGAGAAAGAAATGTGGTCCCGTTTGACCGTGCACGGGTGATATAGTGATTTGAAAAAGAGTTTGGTGTAACTAGGAACTTTAACCCACGTTGTGTAGTCCTAGATTTTAACCTTTTGAAAGTGATTGAGATTGAAATTAGATAATGCAAGTGGATGGAGAATGATGCATTTTTTGTACTTTTCTTCTTTTTTTTTCCGTGCTTTTATTCCTATGCCGGAAATAAGGATCTGTGCCCAAATAACTAAAAAGTGTATCGGAAGTAAGGGTCGGTGCCCAAAAAAAAAGAAAATATATTTTTTGTATTTTTCATTTTTCTGTTCTTTTATTCTTATGCCAGAAGTAAGGGTCGGTGCCCAAATTTAAGAAAATATTTTTTTGTATTTTTCATTTTTCTGTTCTTTTATTCCTATGCTGGAAGTAAGGATCTGTACCCAAATGACTGAAAAATGTACCGAAAGTAAGGGTCGGTGCTCGAAATAAAGAAATGAAAAGAGGATCGTTTTTTGTATTTTATTTTTTATGCCGGAAATAAGGGTCAGTGCCCAAATGACTGAAAAATGTACCGGAAGTAAGCGTCGGTGCCCAAAAGAAAGAAAAGAAAAGAGAACTTTTTTGTATTTTTATTTTATGCCGAATGTAAAGGTCGGTGCCCAAAAGGAAGAGAAGTGTACCGAAAGTAAGGGTCGGAGCCCAGAAGAAAGAAAAGAAAAGAGAATTTTTTTGCATTTTTTTTTGTGCCAGAAGTAAGGGTCGGTGCCCAAATGACTGAAAAGTGATTTTTTGTGTATTTTTTTTAATTTTATGCCGGAAGTAAGGATCGATGCCCAAAAGAAAGAAAAGAAAAGAAAAGAATTTTTTTTTTTGTATTTTTTTTTTTGTGCCGGAGGTAAGGGTCAGTGCCCAAAAGAAAAAAACGAAAAGAGAAACTTTTTTTTTGTATTTTTATTTTTTGTGCCAGAAGTAAGGGTCGGTGCCTAAAAGAAAAAAAGAAAAGAGAATTTTTTTTTGTATTTTTATTTTTTGTACCGGAAGTAAGGGTCGGTGCCCATTAAGAGTGAGGAGACTTATCTGTTTTACATGTATTATTAGCATATTCCAAGCAAAGGTGGCATTGGATTTTTATTTTGAGAAAGTCTATTTTTTGTATTTTTCTTTTTATCTTTTTTTTTTTTTTTTTTTTTTGTATTTTTGATTTTATACCGGAAGAAAGGGACAGTGCCCATATAAATGAAAAGTGATTTTTATTATTTAGGCATGGATTTCCATATTAGAAAAAATCACGTAGTCCCCAGTATAACATAGGTCCCCGTATTAGCAACCACGTCATCCCCAGTAGAACATGGCTCTCCGTATTAGAAACCACGTGGGAATTCCGTATTGTGAACCATATAATCCAGAGTCGGACGTGATTTTTATATTGGAAACTAAGTACTTCCAAATATAACGTGGATGTGTACATATATTTATTATTTATTATCAAGCAGGAATAAAGATGATATGTACAAGAAAAAAAAGTAATAAAAAACTGAGTTATTAGAGGAACTCGAGAAATTTGCTAGAATATTGATGGTAAGTGACTAGGATGTTGGGCGGTGATTTGAGGCAATATGATGACGGCGATGGTAATGTGGCCGTGAGGTATGTTGATGAGAATCGTGATGATATGATAGCTAGGTGGAGGGTAGTGATTGTAGTGGTGACCTTGATAGTGATGTTTAAAAGAGATGGTATGGTGGTGAAAAGACTTTTTTTTGTAGGGGTTTTTGTATTTAATGATGAAACAAGGGAGATAGAAAGAAACATGAGGGAGATATGGACCATGAAGGAGATACAGAGAGTAGCCTCTTTCTTTTTTTTCTTCTTCGTTCCTCCTCCCTCCTAATGAATCTGCAATGCTCATTTTATAGACCAACAAGAATCCCTTCCTCTCTTTTTTTGTTTTTTATTTTATTGTAAAAATGCACTCCACTATCAAAAAGGAAACCTTAGCTTTCTTTTTTTTTTAGCTTTTGCTTTTATTGTTTGATGCTTGTTTCCACCGAGCATTGTCCTCCACAATGATTATGGAGGAGGTAAATAATCGTGTGTGGGTAGGATGCATGTGGAATTGTTGACTGTTTGACCCCCATAGCTACGACTCGCAGTATCTTTCCCATTCGAGGTCAGATTGGGATGATTCAAAAAGCGATAAGTTTGTGTCAACGGGCACTTTATTTTAAAATGATTGGATTGGGAAAAAATGGGGTGTCTACAGCTGCCCCTCTTTGTCATGTTTTATGAAGCAAATCGTGATAAAAAAACTAGACGACCCATTTTTGTCCCTTTTTCTTTTTAGTGATGAGAATAAGTAGAAGACGTGCCAAAGTAGGTAACTGAGTATGAGGTGCCAACGTAGGCGAGTGAATGTGAAATTCCATCGTAGGCAAGTGAGTATGAGGTGCCAACGTAGGCGAGTGAATATGAAATTGCCATCGTAGGCAACTGAGTATAAGGTGCCAACGTAGGCAAGTGGATGTGAAATGCTATCGTAGGCAAGCGAGTATGAGATGCCAACATAGGGAAGTGGGCGTAAGATGCCATCGTAGGTAAATGAGTGTGAGATGCCATCGTAGGTAAGTAAATGTGAAATGCCATCGTAGGCAAGTGGGTATGAAGTGCCAATGTAGGCAAGTGAATATGAGATGCCATCGTAGGCAAGTGAGTGTGAGATGCCATCGTAGGTAAGTGAATATGAGATGCCATCTTAGGCAAGTGAGTGTGAGATGCCATCGTAGACAAGCGAGTGTGAGATGCCATCGTAGGCAAGTGAATGTGAAATGCCGTCATAGGCAAGTGTGAGAGGTGCCAATGTAGGTAAGTGAATGTGAAATGCCATCGTAGGCAGGTGAGTATGAGGTGCCAAAGTAGGCGAGTGAATGTGAAATGCCATCGTAGGCAACTGAGTATGAGGTGCCAATGTAGGCAAGTGGGGATTGTGGGTACCACCAGAGTAGGCAAATAACTCCGCTAAGGATTGAGAGCGTTACCAGAAAGGGTGGACAACTCTGTTGGGGATTCATGTGAGAATCGAGTAGCAGAGGGATGGTATAGTTGAGAAGTGCATAACTGTGTAATCTCAAACTCTAACAAAAAATATAGTAAAGTGAGGGTATGGTCGAGCTCTTAAAGCTGCTTACGTATCTCCTGTCGGGAGAATCAGACCGTGCATAGTTCGTATATGCTGGGAAAAGAGGTATGTAGCCAGGAAGTGCGAAGCCGCGTAATCCTAAACTAAGGTTGATGTTGATGATAACGAGATGCCACTTAATAAACTTACTACCGATGGTGATATTGCGAACAGGATGCCTCTTGACGGACTCACTCCTAAGTTTAAAGATGTGAACAAGGTACCACTCGACGGACTCATTCCTGATAGTGATAATTGTGAATAAGATGCCCTTTGACGGACTCATTCTTGAGCTTGAGATGTGAACGGAATGCCACTTGATGGATTTATTCTCGATGGTGAGATTATGAACAGGATGCCCCTTGACGGACTCACTCTTGAGCTTAAAGATGTGAATGGGATGCCACTTGATGGACTCATTCCCGATAGTGAGATTGTGAATAGGATGCCTCTTGACGGACTCACTCTTGAGCTTGAAGTTGTGAACGGAATGCCACTTGACGGACTCATTCCTGATAGTGAGATTGTGAACATGATGCCCCTTGACAGACTCACTCCTGAGCTTAAAAATGTGAACGAGATGCCACTTTATGGACTCATTCCCGATAGTCAGATTGTGAATAGTATGCCTCTTGACGGATCACTCCTGAGCTTGAAGATGTGAATGGGACGCCACTTGACGGACTCATTCCCGATAGTGAATGAGGGGAGCAGGATGCCACTTGACGGACTCATTCCCCATGGATGATGTGAATAGGATGCCCCTTGATGGACTTACACCTGCGACTGTATGATATGAACAGGACGCCACTCAATGGACTCATACCTGATACTGGATGAGATGAACAGGATGCCCCTTGACGGACTCACACCTGATGCTAAAGGAGATGAATATGAGATGGACAGGATGATCTTGAGTACGGGACATACTTCTTGATGATCCATAGAGGAGAGGTTGATTTGATATGTGGACTTGAGCAGAGGGGTTGTAGAGTTGGCGAGCCTAAGCAAAGGCGGCATGAAATAGGAGGTCTTGGAAGTATGTTGGGCCAGTGGTTGGGCTTTGGAAGTATGTTGGGCCAGTGGTGAGGCTTTAGGAAGTATATTGGGCCAGTGGTTGGGCTTTTGGAAATATATTGGGCCAGTGGAGGTATGTTGGGCCAGTGGTGAGACTTTTGGAAGTGTTGGGCCAGTGGTTAGGCTTTTGGAAGTGTTGGGCCAGTGATTAGGCTTTTGGAAGTATATTGGGCTAGTGGTTGGGCTTTTGGAAGTATTTTGGGCCAGTGGTTAGTGTTCTCCTTAAAACGATGATGGGAGTATCGGGACAATTTACCCTTGTTACAAAAGATATGCATTTTCTGCTATATGAATGATTTTTTTTATTTTATTTTATTTTTTGAATGTGATGTTCTGCTATGTACAAAGTATTTACAAAAGTGTTTGATGTATGAGTTTATCATCTGCGAAAGAATGTTCATAAGTTAGTGGATATTGTATGTCTTGTTATTTGTTGGAACACTAGAAGACAACGTATCTTGACTTCATGAGCTCAGTGCCCCAGTATTTGGTGAATGTCCAATCCTTGTATGTACTTGTTGTGTCAACAGTTTTGCCATTGTCTTGATTTTTTACTCGTAGCGCCCTTTTTAAGGCTTTCACTACGCCCATCGGACTATCTTGAAATTGACAGTATGTGATGGTCCATGTCTTTGAAATGATGCAAAAGTATGATTTAATAAATCCAACAAGACTCGTGTCAATCAGAGTGGACTTTTAGTGGGTTGTATTGTAGGTCAGGGTCATGGGTTAAGCAATGCAGGATCGCGTGAAGGCTCAAAGTTTTTTTTTTTTGAAAGGTCGCCGCCTGAGATCACCTTATGCTCTGTTTTTTTCTTTTTGCATGCCCCAGTCTAGTATGGGGTGAGTATTGCTGAGTGAAATGTGACTTGGGGAAGAATTGCCCCATTTCGAAGTGAGTATCCAAGTCGGATAGTATTTTGTGGATTGGTTTCCAACTTCTGTACTGAACTCTCTTTTTCTTTTTCTTTTTCTTTTTTTCTTTTTCTTTTTTTTTTTTGCCGAGCCTATTTTTTTTTTTGCTTTGCCCCAGTGTGGGGGGTGATCCTCAGGGGGTTTGAATTTGAAGAAAAATTTTCATTGTATAACTCAAGTGGGCTAGCAAGTGAATAATAGTGTATAGATAGCTGAAATGATTGTCTCTCATCATTTCGACACAAGTCTAGTTAGGTTTTAGAAATCATATATGTGCAACATGAGAATGTGCAATGTCATGAGAAGCAACAGGTTATCCTAGTTAATATTTGATCGATGTGTGGCACGCCTTGGGTTTGGATTTGAGGTATTCTTGCCCTTGAGAATGGGTTGTCCATATGCTACAGCAGTTGTAAAGCTGCATGTACTTGTGATGATGAGCAGTGTCAAATACTGTAATGATCGATTATAGCCTTGAAACCTTTTGGCACGTTCTCTTATGGACTGCAATTGCATGGTAAATTGGACACGTGTTGCGTCCAAAAGTCTAATTGCGATGTCCAAATTGGCTTTTAACAAGTTACAAGACAGTTATATCCAATGAATCATGAGATTTTAAGCAAGATGATAATTATTGAATGGTGTTTTGTTTTGTTTTTTTTTTTAATTTGTTTTTTAAAAGAAATGTATGTACTTATATAGCAGATAATGCATATACTGAGTAGTGGAAAAACTGCCCCTGTGCGGCATTTTGATGCCTTGTAAGGAGTGGCATTCTAGGCAATGGGTATTGGCCTTTTGTGAGAGTGACCCAAAAGCTTGTGGGTGTATATGGGTAGAAGTAGGCTTATTTGTTCAGCAGCTTGAGGGTTCAAACAATCGCGAATGCACTGGTACTGATCGGATTTGATCTTCTCAAGTTTTGTCATCCGGCCATGCTCAGGCTTGACGCTTGGACATGTTTGGTTTTAGAATTCAGAGTTGTTTGGACTGGTTGTCCATTCGAACTTTTTCGATCCATAGAGAAGTCGATGATGCCGAGAGTAGGCTGAGCATGTAGAAGCTTCCCATGTTGACTTCTGCCAGAAGTGTACCTGTAGTAGAGGTCAGAAGAAGTAGAGGTAGACGTAAAGTTAGTAAGTCACTTCAAAGGAAAGAAACGGGAATTCTTCTCCCAATGACTCGTTAGAGATGGGAGAGTACTGCCCCAGTGTGATGTGTGTTCCCAAGGTATGAGATGAATCTGGATAGCCTTTCGGCATCACCAAATATCTTTGAAAAGTGGATTTGGCCTTGGGGAGTTTTATTTTTGCTTTGAAAGGTGAGAACGAGTTACGAAAAAGTCTGGCACCCTTCTAGCGCCATTATGAAGTTTTGGAAAAGTGTATCCATCCTTGTTAAAATGTAAGGGTAGGACGAGTAAGAACGCGCAGCCTTTCGGCGCCGTTTTGAGTTTGAAAAGTTTTTTTGCCCCCTAGTTTGTAAAAAGTGCAGGGGGAAGACAGAGAAGGATCTGGTAGCTCGTCGATTCCGATAATTATTTTTAAAAAGTTTTTTCGTCCCCAGTTTATATAAGGGGAAGATAGAAAAGAATCGGACAGCCTATCGGTGTCATTTTGTATTTTGAAAAGTTTTAAATGCACACGTGCAGAATATTACTATGTGGAGAGGTTGACGTCTAATGTAGACTTAAATCAGGCATGGTCCCCAAACCTTCAAACCTCCAGCGCCGAAGTACTTTCTCAGGTTGGTGGTTCGAGCGGAGGAAGTTTCGGTGCTGGTATCGGCGGTTCTACCGCAACGGCCATGCCACTTACTAATCCTTCTATCTAATCTTAATAGTTTCCTTTTGAGGAAGGGTTATGTTATGCTTGCATGCCAGTGTGTAGTGTGTGTGATAGTTAAAGATCTTGGCATTGGCCTTTGCAATTTTGGCATTGGCCTTGCAATTTTATTTCAGACTGAGTCGCGAATACTTGTACAAAAGAATATGAATTTACAAAGAAAATGTAAATAAAAAAAATTGTTAGTACAAAAGAAATGCCCCATTGTAATGAAAATCACTAAAGTGATGGCCTTAGTCTTCTTAAGAGTAAGATCCCCAGCAGAGTCGCCAGCAGTCACACCCGCGCCCCCGGAGCGCCAGGCCGTCAGTGTGGGCCCGGCTTCCTGAGAGTGGGTGAATTGCGACTTGATTTTGATTGAAAATGGTAAAAAGAGTATGGTAGGGCCTATTTGAAATGTTCAGAGTCGCCACCTAACATTTGGGGTGCTAGGACCCCTGCAAAGACAATTAAAGTAATATATCTTTGACTTTTGAAAAATTGTTTTTGAGAAAAGTGGGCCCTTTAAAAGTGTGACTCTTAATAGCCATGCGAAAACCAGAGATTTTGAGATGGGTTCGGGGACTCGATTATGTCGAGGGAAGGTCTTAGGCACCCTCGAACATCCGTGCGAACACGGTTGCCAATTTTAGTAATTTTTATTAAAATGGGGCATTTCATTTGAAAAAGAAAAAAAAGTTTTCATTTTTGTTTTAAAAAAAAAAGTGATTAAGACGAAAAATTGTGATAGGTATGGCCGCACTCTTTGAGAGTTGCTTACGTATCCCAAGATGGGAATAAGGCCAAACATAGTTTTGACTTGTGTGTGAGTGTATGCATGATTTTTTTTAGAGAAAGAAATGTGGTCCCGTTTGACCGTGCACGTGTGATATAGTGATTTGAAAAAGAGTTTGGTGTAACTAGGAACTTTAACCCACGTGGTGTAGTCCTAGATTTTAACATTTGAAAAGTGATTGAGATTGAAATTAGATTATGCAAGTGGATGGAGAATGATGCATTTTTTTGTACTTTTTTTTTCCTGTGCATTTATTCCTATGCCGGAAATAAGGATCTGTGCTCAAATAACTAAAAAGTGTACCGGAAATAAGGGTCGGTGCCCAAAAAAAAGAAAATATATTTTTTGTATTTTTCATTTTTCTGTTATTTTATTCTTATGCCGGAAGTAAGGGTCGGTGCCCAAATTTTAAAAAATATTTTTTTTGTATTTTTCATTTTTCTGTTCTTTTATTCCTATGCTGGAAGTAAGGATCTGTACCCAAATGACTAAAAAATGTACCGAAAGTAAGGGTCGGTGCCCGAAATAAAGAAATGAAAAGAGGATCTTTTTTTGTATTTTATTTTTTATGCCGGAAATAAGGGTCGGTGCCCAAATGACTGAAAAATGTACCGGAAGTAAGGGTCGGTGCCTAAAAGAAAGAAAAGAAAAGAGAACTTTTTTGTATTTTTATTTTATGCCGAATGTAAAGGTCGGTGCCCAAAAGGAAGAGAAGTGTACCGGAAGTAAGGGTCGGTGCCCAGAAGAAAGAAAAGAAAAGAGAATTTTTTTAAATTTTTTTGTGCCAGAAGTAAGGGTCAGTGCCCAAATGACTGAAAAGTGATTTTTTGTGTATTTTTTTTATTTTATGCCGGAAGTAAGGATCGATGCCCAAAAGAAAGAAAAGAAAAGAAAAGAAATTTTTTTTTTGTATTTTTATTTTTTGTGCCGGAGGTAAGGGTCGGTGCCCAAAAGAAAAAACGAAAAGAGAAACTTTTTTTTTTTGTATTTTTATTTTTTGTGCTAGAAGTAAGGGTCGGTGCCTAAAAGAAAAAAAGAAAAGAGAATTTTTTTTTGTATTTTTATTTTTTGTACCGGAAGTAAGGTTCGGTGCCCATTATAAGTGAGGAGACTTATCTGTTTTACATGTATTATTAGCATATTCCAAGCAAAGGTGGCATTGGAGTTTTATTTTGAGAAAGTCCATATTTTGTATTTTTCTTTTTATCTTCTTTTTTTTTTTTTTTTTGTATTTTTGATTATATACCGGAAGAAATGATTTTTATTATATAGACATGGATTTCCATATTATAAAAAATCACGTAGTCTCCAGTAGAACATAGGTCTCCGTA
Organism: Hydrangea macrophylla; assembly: GCA_033977485.1. Taxonomy (NCBI): domain Eukaryota; kingdom Viridiplantae; phylum Streptophyta; class Magnoliopsida; order Cornales; family Hydrangeaceae; genus Hydrangea; species Hydrangea macrophylla. Next base: position 59,836,825 of record CM066987.1, read on the forward strand.
TTAGCGAAATGGTGACGGCGGTGGTACTGTGGCCGTGAGGTATGTTGATGAGAATCATGATGATATGATAGCTAGGTGGAGGGTAGTGATTGTAGTGGTGACCTTGATGGTGATGGTTAAAAGGAATGGTATGGTGGTGAAAAAAATGTAGACTTTTTTTGTAGGAGTTATTGTATTTAATGATGAAGTAAGGGAGATAGAAAGAAACATGAGGGAGATATGGACCATGAGGGAGATACAGAGAGGAGCCTCTTTCTTTTTTTTCTTCTTCGTTCCTCGTCCCTCATAATGAATCTGCAATGCTCATTTTATAGACCAACAAGAATCCCTTCGTCTCTTTTTATATTTTTTATTTTATTGTAAAAATGCACTCCACTATCAAAAAGGAGACCTTAGCTTTTTTTTTTAGCTTTTGCTTTTATTGTTTGATGCTTGTTTCCACCGAGCATTGTCCTCCATAATGATTGTGGAGGCGGGAAATAATCGTGTGTGGATAGGATGCATGTGGAATTGTTGACTGTTTGACCCTCATAGTTACTACTTGCAATATCTTTTCCATTCGAGGTCAGATTGGGATTATTCAAAAAGCGATAGGCTTATGTTAATGAGCACTTTATTTTAAAATGATTGGATTGAGAAAAAATGGGGTATCTACAATAATTTTGATCTCGGACTACTACAATTTTGGGATATATACTATAGATGCTATATACATAGGAGGGATAAAGAAAGAGAGAGATTATAAATAGATATTTGTATTAAGGGGGAATTATTGGAAAATCCTACAAGTAACTCTCAAAAGTTTAAAACTCCAATTTTTTTGACAATTTTCTAAAAATGACAAAAGGAATCTCAGATAGCACTCACACGGTATAAGTGCGAGTACCGTAAGAAATCCCACATAATTACCCAGCGCCTGCCGCGCTTCACGCGCGCGCTTTTGGTTTCAGCCACTCACACCGTGTGAGTGATTGTACCATATGATATCTATTTCGAAAATGTGTTTTTTAACTTTAAACTTTCATACCTTTTGATATACAACTCTGTTTACAAATTTTATACCGTTGGAACCGTGTCGACAAGAGCTACAAAACTAGTACCATTGTTGATATGTTTTGAGCAAAAAAAAATGACATTTTACCTGCCTTGTTCAGTTGTTCCTGAAAAACTTAAATTTTCACTTGATATTTGTGTACGCGTTCAGTGATATTTCACTGACTTTCATGTATGTCAGGTGAAACTTCACTAGAAGTAACTGACTAGATTTTAAAGTCTAATTTGATTATTAATTTGTTAAAACGTCTCTTAAATGCAAAGTTAAGTGAAATTCACTTAATGTTCATGTATGAGTTAAGCGAAATTTCACTAAATATTCATATATGCATGGTGAAATTTCACTTCTTCTTCTTCTTCTCTCTCTCTTTCTCTCTTTTTTTTTTGGTATATTAAACAATGCATATTTTGTTAAAAGAAGCAAATTTCACAATCAATTATAAAAATACCAATTTTCAACCAAAACAAGTGTAGGAATTCTTGTTAAAATTCGTCCTTTGTTTTTTCTTCTCAAAACATACAAATTTCATGTTTTTACATACATAAATAATAAGTAAAATTTCACTTGATATACATAAAATAGAAAAATCTAGTTGAAAGTCCCATTTTACCTGTGTTTTGTGTAATAGGTCCAGCAATTGGTACTCCATAATAATAAGCCCTACAGTTGTAATTGTTGTTAGAGATTAGTCCAAAATCCCTAATTAGTGATAGATAATTTTACCATTTTACCCATAAATGATATATATAATGCTGATATGTATATTTCGGTCAAACTCAATCCCATAAATCCTGCATATATTTTGGGAAGTTGCCAAACTCAATCCCATAAATCTTGCATATATTTTGGGAAGATACTAAATGCCATGATTGTAGGGTTTTATACGTTAGATTCTGTTTAATATTACACTGAACTTTTTTAATTTCGCATTTTCACCATTCTTCGTGATCTTACAGTCATTCATCACCATCACCAAAAAAAAAATAATAGTGTTAAATTTCACACTAGAATGAATGTGAGTGTTAAATTTCACACTAGAATTGTTAAATTTTACACTCATATTCGAATTATTCAACAAATGGAATACTGTCTTATCACAAATTCATTTGCACATTCATTTTACACTAACTGCAACATTTTATTGATATCACAATTTTCCTTCACATAGTAAATAATTTTGCACCACATCATATGAATAAAGAACATGAGTGTTAAATTTTACACTATAACCTTTTGAACCACAACTTTTGAACTACAACATAGTATGCAATTTCACATCACAACTTTTGAAGCAAGAACATGAGTGTTAAATTTTACACTACAATCTTTTGAACCTAATATAGTATACAATTTCACTCCACAATCTTTGAAACAAGAACACTAGTGTTAAATTTAACACTGCTATACTAGGAATACATTTAACACGGTCTTATCACTAAAAACAAGTTTACAAATGAATTCATCAATCTAACACTAGCTTTTCATTTCATGCATTCTTCGTCTCATCTCCTCCGATATGAACTCTTCTTCCCACACCACCAAACAATGCAACATCTTCCCATATATCAACCACTGACATGCCTCCGCCTCCGTCGCCGCCGCCACCACCACCAACAATCGCCACCACCAACAGCCACCACCCTTCTTACAGAGGACAACACCTTCACAAGAAACCACAACATCACTTCTCGATTTCATCATCACTGCTATCCCAATCTTCATTCTCTTCTCTTCTTCCAAACCCAACAATCTTTTCTACAAATTCACACCTCCGATCTCAATCCCACAAAACCCTCGTTGATTTCTCAGAAACCCAATCATGTGACCACAGAGAAGGTCGGAGAGGCTGAGGGAGACTGAGAGAAAGCAGATCCAGCATTACCATTGTTGTTGAGCTTTCTCTCTCTAAACAAAAACTAGAAGAGAGAGAGAGAGAGAGAGAGAGAGAGAGAGAGAGAGAGAGCTACTGACTAGAAAACAATTGTATAGACATAAAGAGACCTTGTTGATGGATATGGAATGTGATTTTTCCTCATTTGGGTATTTGAGTTTTGAATTTTGAAAACCCCCAAAATCTTGGGGATATTTATTGCAATTTTGAATGAGAAATGGAAAGGGTAGTTTGGTCCGGATTTGTGGTGTGGACTTCAGACTAAAATGTTTCATGGGTTGAACTTATTGAAAGAAACTTAGAGTAAAATGGACATTGTACTAATTAACTCCATAAAATATTAAGTGAAATTTCACTCAATTCTAGAGCTTTTAAAAGCTCTCCCCAAAAAAGCCCTAAGTTCAGTTTTTGCAAAGCTCATAAACTAGTTACCAAATGAATTAACATGAAATTGTGTTTTAAAAAAGGAGAAGCACCAAAATGGGGGGTCAAATTAAGCCTTAATGAGTTAGCAATGGCTTTATTGCTATTCGTCTTTTTAAAATTTTTTTTCCTCAAAACATATAAATTTGGCATACATAAATATTAAGTGAAAATTCACTGAACCCGTACATGCCATGCCTTCTTCCTGAAAAACTTGAAGTTAAACTTAACATTTGTGTACTCGTTCAATGAGATTTCACTTAGTATGTCAAGTGAAAATTCACTAACTACCCCAAAAGTCGTTAGAAGTAACTCTCTAGAGTTTAAGGTCTAATTTGATACTTACTTTGTTAAAAAGTCCCTCAAATGTCAATTTAAGTAAAATTTCACTTAATATTCATGTACAAGTTCAGTGAAATTTCACTTAATATTCATGTATGCCAAGTGAAATTTTACTCTCTTTTTTTTTCTCTTTCATATTAAACAATGCATATTTCGTTTAAAAAAAAAATCAAATTTTACAAATCAATTATAAAACATAGTTTTTCAACCTAAACAAATACAAATACAAATACAAATTCTTGTGAAATTTCACTAAAACTCTCCTTAAGAACAAAGTGAACATTCGGTTTTTTTTTTCTCCCAACATATCAACTTGGCATACGTGAATATTATGTGAAAATTCAATAACCCATACACGAATATTATGTGAAAATTCTACTAGATTCGTCTGGAACATGGCATGTAAAAATAAGAATTTTTCTTTTGCTCAAAAGGTATCAACAATGGTACTAGTTTTGTAGCTCTCGTCGACACGGTTCCAACGGTATAAAATTTGTAAAAAAACAGTGTTGTAGATAAAAAGTTATGGAGGTTTAAAGTTTAAAAAAATATTTTCGAAATAGATATCATATGGTACAGCCACTCACACGATGTGAGTGGCTGAAACCAAAAGCGCGCGCGAGAGGGAGAATGTGACCTGGGATCTTCTATGGTGCGTGCACTTATACCATGTAAGCACTGACTTAGATTCTTTTTGTCCTTTTTAGAAAATGGTCAAACCAATTAGAGCTTTAAACTTTTTAGGGTTACTTGTAGGGATTTTCCAATAATTTTCTACTGTATTAATTGTAGAGATTTAGAGTAGACAAAATAAATAAATAATATGTATTAAAAAGTAATAAAAAAAAACACAAAACTGTCATGTGACAGACATTTGATTCTACATTATAATATATATATATATTCCATTTCCTTGTCCCCTCCCCCAAGACTCCACATGAAATAGTCTCCCCCGCCCCCCCGGGACTCCACATGAAATAGTCTCTCGCTTTTAAGCTTGGGTTGGAATTTGAAAAGGCTGAACCTTCTATCACTAAATAGTATAAACATTTCTTATAGTCTCTCTCTTTTAAGCTTGGGTTGGAAAGGCTGAAACTTCTATCACTAAATAGTATAAACATTTCTTACACATTTAAATAAGCATATATATTTGCTCGCCCCAAAATTGTTCACCCTTTGCTCACCCTCATCTCCCATTGGTTAATGCAATAGGGTCCATTACTAAATGGGAATGAATTGATGGTATAAAGTACTGAATCCCACTGCATGAGCCAATAGAAAAGGATGGTGAACAAAGAGGTTAACAATTTTGGGTAAGTAAAATTGTACTCCATACAAGAACTCAAGATAATAACAGCGGGTACTCCATCCACTGAAGGCACGTTCAACATGCTTATACTACAGAAAAAGGGCAAAACAAAAAAAAAAAAAAAAAGAAAGAAAGAAAGAAAGAAAGAGTAGAAATCTCTCTCTCTGTCTCTCTCTCACACACACACACAAGAATCACTATGACTCTCGATAGATTCTTCTAGATATATCAGTTGATCAAAATTTATAAGTGACCGATCGGATGTTTCTGCTTCTTTGATAGTTGCAACTATCATGATTTTCTTCTTGTAGGGAATCAACAAATGCACTTGGCATATCGAGAAGTTTCAATTCTTGGAGGCTTGTGATTGTTTTAGGAAGCTTCTTCAGCCTAGAACAGCCACACAAGGTTAAAGATCTTAGACAAGGAAATGCTCCAATATCAACTACCCAGTGCTCGAGTTCCCAAAGTTGAATTAGCAACTCTTTAAGTTCAAGAAATCCGCCTTCCATGCAATGCATAGTATTTCCCAAATACGAGTGTGTCAAGAGTTTCAGAATTTTGAGCTTCGGCAACTCCATTAGGATAGGAAAAGGATCTTCCTTAAGATTAGAGAATACTAAGCACAACTTGATGAGATTTGATGGGAAATCACTCAAAGTAGGAAGACTTTTTAAACGTCCAATCAAAGTCATCTTGTAAAGACTATGATGCGCTCCCAATTTCAGCACAGGGATTGCTCCACCCTGTAACCACAATGAATCCAACTGGTCTAGCTTTGATAAGGACTTGGCAAGCCCATCAACATGCACACTTAAAACCTTGCAAATTTTCAAATGGCGAAGGTTGGTAAGCATCTCTAGAGAAGTGGAAATCCATTTACCAGCAGTTATGCCAGTGAGTGTCTCAAGATTTCTCAAATTCTTTAAATCTTCCTGTTTGGAAAATGCAACTGAATGCATTGAACCTAAAATGTCAAAATGTTGTACTTTATTTGCAATAAAACCCTGCCCCATGCATAAATGTCTCAAGGCTCGGAGATTCGAGAGGTTCTTGGGTAAGGTTTTGCATCCAGTTTCTCGGATGTCAAGTGTATGGAGATTAAAGAGGTTGCCAATGGAGCTTGGGAGTTCAGTTACGGAAGTATTCCTTAGTCCAAGATATCTTAAATGGACAAGTTTTCCAATCTGATGTGGTAAATAAGACTGATCTACCCCCTCTAGATTAAGAACTTTGAGATATTTTGAGTTATACAACACATTCTTAAAGTAGCTTTTTGGTACTTCAGTAGAGTTCGCAAATTTTAGTAGAGTTCGTGGATGGTTTAAAGGAAGACTCTTATTAAGGATGTCGTGATAGAAATCCAAATGTCGAATAGAGAATGAAGACTCATCAAGCACAGAAATTTCGAAGGACTTACTTTCCTTGGCTTTAGAGATGGCTAGTTCTCTGAGAAGATCATGGATGCGGCATGCTTTGACACCTCCATTGCATCTCTTCTTCGCTACTTGAGTCATGCTTCTCTGAATCAACTCCCCCAAGTAATCCTCAGCTACTTCCTCCTGGGTTTCAGCTCCCCTAGGTTCAATAAAGCCTTCTGCGATCCAAAATCTTATCAAATTGCGAATCTGGAATTCAAAATCTTCCGAGAAAAAAACCCCACAATAGAGAAAACAATCCTTCAAGTAATAAGGCAAATCATCATAGCTTAAGCCTAGAATTCCAAAAATATTTTCTTCGCCTTCTTGCAGTTGCCAGTTCATACTCTTGCATACTTTTTCCCATTCACTTGGAAGCTTTTCCTTCCGCGACAACAAGCCTCCCAAAACAACGATAGCCAAGGGCAAACCACCACATCTTGCCACAATCTCCTTTCCCCATCTCTCCAGTTCTGGAGGACAACTTACTATGACGTTGCCTGGAAATGCCTTCTTGCGGAAGAGGTCCCAACACTCCTTCTCTGGTAGAGTTTTAAGCTCGTGAGGAATACTTAAAGCATCTGCGTAAATGGCTACATCCTTATTTCGAGTAGTAAGCATCACTCTGCTTCTGCTCATTCCATCAGGTACGGCGGGTAGAAGAGCATCCCATACTCCTTTGCTCCAAATATCATCCACCACAATTAGGTACTTCTTCTTCTTTAGATATTTACCAAGCTTTAATGTCAAGTCTTCAATATCCAACATGTCTGTATCATCTGTTGAATGAGACATAACAGCATGAACCATCTTTAAATTAAAGATCTTACATTGTGTTGTTGTGATACAGTGATCCAAGTGTGGCATTCGAAATAACCCTTGACTTTGTTGTAAACTTTCTTGGCAAGAGTGGTCTTGCCAATGCCCCCCATTCCCACAATAGAAATAACTCGACGACGACTTTCACTTTCCATCAATTGTTTTACTATTGAACTTACATCATCTTCAAAGCCTACCACATATGTTTCCTCCGTGAAGATTGTCATATGTTCCCTCCGAGGGTGGTAAGAACTTGAGGCTCCATGACTTCCTTGAATGTCCTCCATTCCATACTTTGATTTGTTTGCTGATATTTCTTCTAATTTTTTCTTGATCTCTCTAATTTGTGTGCCGTAGGAATGAAGGCTTTTGTATTGAGTAAAAGGCCAAAAAATTCTTCGGATTGTGAAGTTGAGGCGGTGATGTCTTTGGTTGTGTGCTTGAAGAAGGAAGTCATCAATGATGTTTTCAGTAGCATAAAGCTCAGGCCTCAACTGGCCTACCCAAATTGAGAAGTTGTGGTGATGAATTTTTTGTCCGCATCTTTGAGGAGGGGTCGAATCCATTGGAGTTCGTTGTGTAGAGAGCGGATCTCATCTCTCACTCCGAAAATCAAACTAGATTCATTTGTTAATACCGCATCAAGTTTTGCCAAGAAAAATGCAACAACACTCTCCATTCTTTTTTTTCCCTTTTCTTTTTATTTTTCTTTTCTTTTCTTTTCTTTTCTTTTTTGGGGGCTAAAAGCAATGGTTTGAGAATGAAGCTATTCTCTATATCTCCAAATGCTTGATAGCCTCTCTGAAGTTGAATTGTATGGTTATGTCTTTATGATGCAAATTTTAAAATTTGGTTTTAATCGCTAGTTGCATGTCCTCTTCCTACAAGATAAACATGTTATTGCAGGGCAACTTCCCAAGTCAAATAAACAATTTCTATGTTATTGCAAGGTAACAAAGGCAGCTTCCTAAGTAAAAAAGAAAAAAAAAATAATAAAATGGAGTAATTCTATACTTTTCAAATTTGCATGTGCATTCAAAATACTTTGTCAGATGTATTACAGATGTATGTAGTACCACCAATCACTATCACATATGTGGTACAACAGGTAAACCGTCTAGAAACTAAACTTGGAATTTAAATTTGGTAAGCTAGAATTACTTATAATAACACTGCGACATTCTTGCAATACAACTTCCTAAGTAAATATATATATATATATATTATGACGTCATTTCAAGGCAACTTCCTAATTAAATAAGAAATCAATGGATAGATGACTCTGTATTTCCAAATGCTTGGTAGTATCTGAAGTTTCTTTGAGTGGTTCCTAAAGAATTTCTCTTCATCCCATTAGAAAAATTAGCAAGTCAAATAAGAAAGTGTGATGTTTTTCCAAGACAATTATTGTGATGCTAAATTGTCAATGCCTATCCCATTCACTTAGTCCCTACATGTGAGCAGCTATTGAGATTCCTTGCCTTTTCTATTGAGGCTCTGTTTGATTTATAGACTTTTTATTTAAAAAAAAAAAAAAAAAAAAGGAGGGAAAATTATATGGAAATTGTTGGAGAAATCTACTTAAAACCAATTCTTATGATGCATTTGGATGTGCGAATATTTTAATTTTATGAATTATTGTATCTTTATTTCATTGATTCTAAATTTGTAGGATTTTTAGGGGGGGGGGGGGTGTGGATGACAGGTTAAATTTGTTAATTCATCAATGACTTAAATAGAATTTATGTAGTTTGACAATCTTACTAAAATAGGTGTGTGCATATATATATATATATATATATATATGTACATATACAATCAGGCTCTAAAGAGGGCGTCCTACAGACACTGTATTTTGTCGGCTATCGGATTTAGGAGACACATAGCTTGGTGGTTCACAATGATTGAAAAATACTTGAAAAGGACTCTTGGAAATTTGTTCTATCTCTCAAAATACTCAAAAAGTGGCACAAATGACCAAAATATCCCTGAAAGTCCAAACACTCCTAGATCTGAGCCAAAAGTTTTGGAAACACGCTATGTCATAAGAAAAGTAATGAAATAAGTTCTAAAGCAAAATCGGATGAAATCGTCAGTTCCTTGAGACACCCGGAAGTCCCGGAAGTTCCCGGAAAGTCCCCGTTGACCAGTTTGACCAAGATTTGACCGAAATCATCTGAATTCGCCCGAAAGTTCCGAGATCATCCTAGATCATGTAAAAGTACTAAAACAAGTTTTAAAAGAAAATCAGACAAAAACGTCAACTCCTAGAACCTCCCAGAGGTTCCCAAAACTTCCTAGAGGTCCCCGATTTAATCGATTTGACTTAAAAGTTGACTTTGAGACCGGAGCACTATATCTTTTTTCAAACCTTTTCATAGATATTAGAGGTCAATAGCTTTCCAATGGTATATCGCACATAATTTATGGATTTAAAACGGATTTATTACGAATTTTCGAAAGTGAAAAAGGCAGTCAAATCGGTTTTTTTTTTCGTGAATACAGCAAAACTTTTCAAAGAGATCTATCCCTAAACTATTTGTTTATGTAAAGTAGACTCCATTACCTTTTCAACGGTATATCACAAGCTCATTTTAGAGTTCGTACGCATTTTGTGTGAATTTTGGACGAAATAGGGGCCTTTTGCGAATACTGGAACCTCTGGGGGCCTAAAATGAATAATCTGGGCGACTAAGGAGCAGTGCCACCACAACACTAGTCCACTTCCATCGTGGCACTGGCCCAGTGGCTCCGCGGCACTCTCCCCTAGAGCAGTCCATTTTTATAATTTATTTTGGGGGTCCAAATTAAATAATTGAAAACCAAAATGACATAGTTTCTTGTTCACAGATATTGGGACCAATAGGAACACTTTTTAAATCTCAAACTCCCCCCAAATTGGTCTATATAAATCCCCATTGACTCCTCGTTTGGGGGGTGCCAAATGCAAAATTTAGGAGAAGTTGTAGAGATAGATAGATAGAGATAAGGTTAGAAGAGAGAAAAGTGAGCTTCCTCCATTGATTTTCTATAGAAAAGTGAGTTCTAAACTTGTTTTTTTCATTACTCTCATATATGCTTCACATTCAATACTCCTATGGAAAAGTGAGTTCTAAACTTGTTTTTTTCATTACTCTCATATATGCTTCACATTCAATACTCCTAACCAGCATTTTTTTTAGCATTTATGAGATAGGAAGCTATTTTCATGTCCAAATGTCACCAAATATGAGTGAAACACCAAGCTACAAGTCTAAAATCACATTGATTATTGATGATGTCAAAATTTGGTAAGAGTAAAGTAAAGCAATTTTAGGAGAGAGAGAGAGAGCGAGTGAGAGACTATTTTTTGTATGTGGTTCGGCCCTGTTACTGAAGGTACCTACGTCCACGTGTGTGTCTGAGCACGTTCACTAGTAGATCACCGGCGGGCCTGGTGAGCCAACAAAGGTGCGGCACTACCAGTAATACCGGCCGGGTGTATACGTATAATGGTGAATTTTATAGAGGTGCTGTGTAGACTAAAGAATTGGCCGCCCCTCTATGGGGGGTGAGAGGTCTCTTTTATAGATGTAAGAGACCTACTCATACATGGATAAGAAAATATAATCCTATTGATATAGATTGGCATTAATTATGGGGATTTCCTAATTGGATTAGGAAATAGTGTGCACTTTCCATTAGTCTTCTAACTTGAGTAGGAAACTGCCCGTAATGCTCGGAATCATGCTTGTGGGCCCGGATGAGCTGTTCCCGCGGTGGGATGTGCATGTGCGATTTTCTCGACCTGCTGGCCGGGACGTGAATGAACCGCTCGGGATGATGAGTAGACTGAACTGCTCGGGCTGATGTTTCTGAGGAGTTGTGCATGATTGGACTGGCTGCTGATTTGAACCGCTCGGTCATAAGATAAAGCCAATTTTGGGCGTATCAGCTGCCCCCCATTTCCAAGATTGGCCAGATGCTATATCGGGGCAAGTTTGGAAATCAGTTTGATGTTACTTGCCACTGTCTGAGTGCTTGTGGAAGCTGCCTCGGGGCTTCTGAGCCTGGTGAGCCCTCGGGAACTGACCGGGAGTTGAGACCCGGCCTATTTTTGAGTCTTTGAATGCTCGGGAAGTGACCGAGAGTTGAGACTCTGCCTACTTCGGAGTCTTTTTGCTTGAGTTAGCCTCCAGGATGGTTATCTTCTGCCCTTGAACCTTCGTCAAGGTTGTGGGAGAAGAATTTGACCATGTTGGAAAAGCCGACCTAAAGAGTATTGCTCTAGGGTCCTTTTTACTATTAACTCCCCAGGATGGTTGTCTTCCGCCCGGCCAGCCTTCGTCAAGACTGTTGGGAGAAGAGCTTGACCATGTTGGTGGAGTCGACCAAAATCACGTTGCTTTAGGGTCCTTTTGCTCTTCTATTGTCGTCCAACCTAAGAGATTTTAGTCACCTCTTTCGTCGATCTAGACCTAAGTGGAGTTATTGCCTCTGAGTACTGTAGGTGCTCGGGTTGTCCAAGATTTTGACTTAGTTATCCGCAAGGCCTGTAGATACCCGGTGTGATTACCTGTTTAGTTCACTGTGCCTTCTTGCCCCCCAAGCTTTCGCTAAGACGAGGGTCTTACAGAGGCTATGACTGTAGGTAACCGACCTAGAACATGGTGGTTGTAGGGTCTTTTGAAGCTTGCCATCATCAGTCACCTAGGAGGTTTGCCTCCATCGTCGGTCGGACCTAAGCGAAGCTGGTGCCCTAGGCGTGACTCCGAGGTCTTTGGTGCCTGGGTTCAGAGCCCAAGGTCTTTTTAGTGCCTGAGTTCAGAGCTCTAGGTCTTTTTAGTGCCTGAGTTCGGAGCTCGAGGTCTTTTTATGCCTCGGGGTTAGGCCCGAGGTCTTTGCATGCCTCGGGGTTAGGCCTGAGGTCTTTGTATGCCTCGGGGTTAGGCCCGAGGTCTTTGGAAGGACTCTCTGACAATCGACGGAGCCTCATGTGGTGAGAAAGCAAGTACCACTATAGACGGGCTCTTGTAGATCGATGGAGACAGGGGGTCGGATTAGGATCATCAGGCTCCTAATTTATCTGTGCCGGAGACAAATTTGGAACTGCTTGATCCTGACCGATGTGAACTGGAGGTCGGGTCAGGGCTGCTGGACTCAGACCGCTGTGAATTAGAGGTCGTGTCGTGGCTGCCTGACCCGGACTGTTGTGAACTGGAAGAACTGTCAGAACTCCCGGGCTGATCTCACTTTCTCTTGCTTCTGGAAGACTCGTTGCTTTCTTGCCCTGTGTATTTGATCTTTAGAAATTCTTCAGTGTCGATGTATTTTCTAACCCTCTCTGCGAGTTCGACCAAGGTTACCGGTCAGTTTCTGTGGAACGACGCGGCGCACTTGGTGTGTTGAACTCTCGAGCAGAAGGCTATGATGGCAATTGTCTCGTTCAGATTGCGGATTTGAAGTTTCTGTTGGTTGAACCGGTCGGTGAACTCCTTGAGGGACTCATTATTCCGTTGTCTGACTGTCAGTAGCTGCATGTCTGGCTTTGGCCGTTCATGGATTCCGGCGAACGGGTTGATGAACTGCTTGCTGAGTTGTTCGAAACTGCAGACCGATCGGGGTCTCAAGGAGTAGAACCAGTGGGCGGCCGGGCCTTTCAAAGTGCTTGAGAAGGCTAGACAGTGCAGTTCATCGGAGTTGGTGGCTAGGGCCATCTGAGCCTTATAGGTCCGGACGTGGTCGATCGGGCTTCCCGAGCCGTTATAGGGATCTAGGCGAGGCTGCTTGAATTTGCGTGGGATGGAGAACCTCGTGATCTGGCTGGAGAGTGGTGACTCTGTCTCGGTATTGGCTTGATTCGGAGCACGGTTTTGACCAAGCTTTTTGGCCACTCCATCGATCTGCTTCTGTAAGTACTTGATCCGGGCTTCCACTCCTTCCCGACCGGTATCTGAGGAACTGGTCGGGTTGGTGGAAGAGGCTTCTTCATGGCGGGGTGCTGTCCTCTGGGATCGGGCTCGGCTATGACTCCGGGTAACTGTTCGCCTAGGGACAACTCGGCTCTTGACCGAGTGACCCTGGACTGATTCCCGGGCCATATGCTCCTGCCTTTCCTCTCAGGCAGCACGCCCGCCGTTGATGTCTCTGGCATCCTCAACATGGGACGGGTTGGCTCGGGCACGTTGTCTGGTTAAGATCGGTTCCCGACCATACGCAACGTTCCCGGGTCGTTTCCCGGCCACTGGAGGATTGCTTTGCTGGGCTAGCAGGGCTTCGATCTGTTGCTGGATTTGACGCTGGCTCTCCAAGGGTTGTGTGAGGGTTGCGGTGATTCGCTCAGATGTCATGACTGCCGCAGCCGTTGCTGGGGCCGGAGGAACATCCCGGTTGGACTACTGGTCAGTCTTCTTACCCTTCTTCGGTGGCATGATCAGTTAAGAAATTTGTTGATGCGAAGACTTGTCGTTTCCCACAGACAGCGCCAAACTAATGATGTCAAAATTTGGTAAGAGTAAAGTAAAGCAATTTTAGGAGAGAGAGAGAGAGCGAGTGAGAGACTATTTTTTGTATGTGGTTCGGCCCTGTTACTGAAGGTACCTACGTCCACGTGTGTGTCTGAGCACGTTCACTAGCAGATCACCGGCGGGCCTGGAGAGCCAACAAAGAGGGGCGACACTACCAGTAATACCGGCCGGGTGTATGCGTATAATGGTGAATTTTATAGAGGTGCTGTGTAGACTAAAGAATTGGCCGCCCCTCTATGGGGGGTGAGAGGTCTCTTTTATAGATGTAAGAGACCTACTCATACATGGATAAGGAAATATAATCCTATTGATATAGATTGACATTAATTATGGGGATTTCCTAATTGGATTAGGAAATAGTGTGCACTTTCCATTAGTCTTCTAGCTTGAGTAGGAAACTGCCCGTAATGCTCGGGATCATGCCTGTGGGCCCAGATGAACTGTTCCTGCGGCGGGATGTGCATGTGCGGTTTTCTCGACCTGCTGGCCGGGTCGTGAATGAACCGCTCGGAATGATGAGTAGACTGAACTGCTCGGGCTGATGCTTCTGAGGAGTTGTGCATGATTGGACTGGCTGCTGATTTGAACCGCTCGGTCATAAGATAGAGCCAATTTTGGGCGTATCAATTATTATCTATTGATTGCTTGTTTATTTTAATGTTCATCTCTTCTTACCTCATTTCCTTTTGATTTTTCATTGTTTACTTACTTATTTATCATCATCTAGATGATGACATGGTGTTTGAGGTGAGTGAATCCTTATGGATAGTAGCTCTTGACCTCAAAAACATGTTTAATGGATGATGATTCCAAATTTAATACTTCCCAAGTATTCTTGAAGTTATGTTCAAAATAAAACAATGCTCTCCAACAATCTTGGAAGTTCTTGAGGTGCGTTTGATGTTGATATTCCTAGTGGTTGTAATCTCCTTTTAGTGCTGGAAATATACTCCTAAAACCTCCTTTTCAAAACCCCTCTTAAATCCCTCATTTTGATTTTTTGTCTTCTCAAAATCTTCAAAACAATGAGTTGTACAAATTTAAAATGTCATTCTGAATTCAATACTCAATGGATGATTGCAAGGCTACTTGGAAAGTCTTCCTAACTCATTAAGGAATGACCACGATTTTTGGTTTGATTTAAAAACACTTGGAAGGGTTCCATTTTGACCCAAACATTCTTTCCAAACATTCTGTTTACTCAGTCACAACAGCTTAGTTGGTTTCTAACTTATTTTACAGAAAACTTTTCCAAAAAGAGTGGTCACAATTCATTTGTTCATTGAACTGCAGTGTCTTAGGGAACTTTCTGTATAATATGGGTATCCAGATGTTTCGTTTTCATTTTTAAAGATTTTTCTACATTTTAGTCGATAATACGGACTCTGTTTCTGAGCAACCTCTCTAGTTTATATGATTTCTCTCAATCTGTAACTTCAATCTTGATTTGGATTTTTGATATGTGTTCTAGACATAGTAGGGACGATCTCCATAAAAAAATGAATTGTGCACACTTGTAACCTCACTTTTCCATTTTTACAAAATCAGTTCTCTGTTCTGTCCACTATTCACAGCAAGCATATTTCAACTTTTATTCTTTGATTGGATGTTTACATGCATTCTAAATTAGCTCATACCTTAGGAGGTCATTCATACCACATTTGTACATATCCTACAATAATATTCTTCATGCATTCATGCCTATTACATAGTCTCAAATCACTTTAGAGAAATCTCATGAGCACTTGCACACTACTAACTTTGCACATTTTATGATCACAGATTGCATTCATGCAAGATTAGGAATGAATTAATCACACGTTCATGCTTCCCCCCGATCTAATCTTTCTTTCTCATCCGTCCCAGGGATTGAGAGGTCGTCTTTTCAAGAATTAACTTGCATCATACTAGTTTGCTCAGCATCTTTGTTTTAATTTATTTGTTTCAAGAACAATTTATCTTTTTATTGACCTCAGAATGACATTTTAAAGTTGAACAATTCACTGTTTTGGAAATTTTGGGAAAACAAGTGTTTTATTTCTTGAACTCAAAATGAGGGGCTTAAGAAGGGTTTTGGAATTGAGATTTTGGGAATGTATTCCCAGCACTTAAATGGAGATTATAACCACTTAAAACATCAACATCAAACTCATATCAAGAACTTCCAAGATTGTTGGAGAGACTTTGTTTTATTTTGAACATAACTTCAAGAATACTTTGAAAGTATTAAAGTTAGAATCATCATCTATCAAACATGTTTTTGAAGTTAAGAGCTGCTATCCATAAGGATTCACTCACCTCAATTACCATGTCATCATCTAGATGATGACAAACAAGTAAGTAAAACAAAGAAAATAAAACAGAAATGAGGTAAGAAGAGATGAACATAGTATGTAAACAATCGTATAAGCAATCAATAGATAATATTCAATGAGATATTGGACTTGTAGCTTGGTGTTTCACTCATATAGGATGGTATTTGGACATGGAAGTAGCTTCATAGCTCATAAATTCTCAATAATGGTGATTGGGTAAGATAAATGTGAGGTTTAAAGGGAAGTAATCAAGAGAAAACAAACTAAAAACTCATTTTTCTATATAAAATCAGTGGGAGGAAGCTCTCTTTCTCTTCTCTAACCTTATCTCTACCTCTACAACATCTTAAGCTTTATATTTGCCGCCCCCAAAATGAGGAGTCAAGAGGGCTTTATATATGCCAATTTGGGAGGAGTTTGTGATTTCAAAAGTTCTCCCATTGGTCCCAAACATCTGTGAACAAGAAACTACGTCATTTTGGCTTTCAATTATTCAATTTGGGGCCACAAAACAAAATTACAAAAAAAATGGACTTCTTGGGGAGTGTGCCGCGACGGCACTGGGCCTGTACCACAGCTGTACTGGGCCAGTGCCACAACCGCACTGCTCTTTAGACGCCTAGATTTTTCTATTTAGGCCCCTAGAGGTTCCGGTACTCACGAAAAGGCCATATTTCGTCCGAAATTCACAGAAAATACATTCGAACTCCAAACTGAGCTTGTGTTATACCGTTGGAAAGGTAATGGAGTCTAATTTACATAAAAAATAGTTCGGAGTCAGGTCACTTTGAAAAGTTTTGCGGTATTCACGATAAAAGCCAATTTAATTGCCTTTTTCACCCTCAGAAATTCATAATAAATCCGTTTTAGATCTAGAAATTATGTGCGATATACCGTTGGAAGGTTATTGACCTCTAGTATCAATTAAAAATATTCAAAAAATGATACGGTGCTCTAGTTTCCGGGTCAAATTTTAGATTAAACTGATCAAACCAGGGACCTCTAGGAAGTTCTGGGATTCTTTGGGAGCTCCCAAGAGCTGACGTTTTCGTCCGATTTTATTTTCAAACTCATTTTAGTACTTTTCACATGATCTCGGAACTTTTGGGCGAATTCGGATGATTTCGGTCAAATCCTGGTCAAACCCTAGTCAAAGTTGGGTCAAATAGGTAGTCGCGAAAAATGCCTTATTTCGTCCGAAATTCACAGAAAATGCGTTCGAACTCCAAAATGAGCTTGTGATATATCGTTGGAAAGGTAATGGAGTCTACTTTACATAAAAAATAGTTTGGAGTCAGGTCATTTTGAAAAGGTTTGCGGCATTCACGATAAAAACCAATTTGATCGCCTTTTTCACCTTCGAAAATTCATAATAAATCTGTTTTAGAACCATAAATTATGTACGAAATACCATTGGAAAGCTATTGACCTCTAGTATCAATGAAAAATATTCAAAAAATGATACGGTGCTCCAGCTTCCAGGTCAACTTTTAGGTCAAAGCGGTCAAAGTAGGGACCTCTAGGAAGTTCTTGGAACCTCTAGGAGCTCCCAGGAGCTGATCACGTTTTCGTCCAATTTTATTTTAAAACTCGTTTTAGTACTTTTCACATGATCTCGAAACTTTCGGGCGAATTCGGATGATTTCGGTCAAATCCTAGTCAAACCTTGGTCAAACCGGTCAGCGGGGACTTTCCGGGAACTTCCGAGACTTCCGGAGATCTCTAGGAGTTGATGATTTCATCTGATTTTGCTTTAAAACTCATTTTATTTTCTTACGACGTAGCGAGTTTCCAGAACTTTCGGTCCAAATTGGGGAGTGTTTGGGCTTTTCAGGGGCATTTTGGTCATTTGTAGCATTTTTTTAGCATTTTGAGAGATAGGATTAACTTGCAGGAGTCCTTTTCGAGTCTTTTTCGATTATTGTGAACCACCTGTTAGGAAAACTGCGTTCCTAGGATCCGTTGACAGTGCGTATACTATGTTACTGTAAAAATTTACGTGAAAGCTACAATGACCCTACAAGGGCGAAACTAGGGTTACCTTGAACTACAGAACGGATTGCTGTAGTAGACGAATCGAGAACACGGGCTCGATAACAACTCACGATCTTCTACTGTATTCCTCTGCTGCCAGAATATCAAACTGAGTATGGGCTCTATCGAAATCCTTTTTGTTTTCTACTCTCCCTCTTTTACGCTCTCCTTTCTATTCCGAGTTATAATACTCTTGATGGAAAAAACGCCAACTGAGAGGAGAGCCCAAGCAGCATATATAGGCTATGATAGGGACTATAAGAAGTAAATAAGGAATATGATTCCTTATGGAATTAGGAAACCCTAATTCGAACTGAATCAGATTCCTATTTCCATAAATTAATTTATACCACTAAAAAGTATAATTGCACTCCTACCCTTATCTCAAAAATATATTTCGAGCTCCATGTTATTAAATGTTTATTATCTCCCCATGTTAAGATTACGTATATCCATTAATTAACTATGATTAATTAAATATAATTACTGACAATCATAGTTAATTAATCTCTTAAAATTCCTTGAGATCCTCTGCTAAACTTATCTGATATGTCGGATACAAAATCCACCTGCAAGGTTTGACATATTCAAAACTTATAAGCTTTCTCAAGAGGATATCATCAATCTCAAAATTGAGACATTCATTCCATCATTAATTTATATCTACCACACAATCAATATTGTCACCCAATCAATGAGATATTGACCCATTTAAGGATCTCACCCTTTTAGGGATCAAAGTGTAAATATCAAATGCACGTATCTACAAATTAACTTAGGATTTAGAGCATAAGCACTCATAATAGCCATGAGGTATTAATTATCTTATAAGTCACTATAAAGATAATTACCCCAAGTCGGTCTCGTTTAATACACAAAGTGTACCAGCATAGTGAGTTGAAACTATACCGTTTACCGTAGTCAAGACAAACCTATTACAACACCATGTTGCAGTCCTATCGATGGTGTGTCCAATCTCATATAAGACTGTTAACCAAAATCTTACATTCTATAATATCTAATGGCATGAACTTCCGTGTGTAAGCCGAACTCTACACACCAAACCACCCACTATGTAGAATGAGAGACACACATGCATAACATTAAATAAATAATATAGTACAAGCATTGCCCACACAGATTCTCATAAAAATGGAATAACTGATTTTATTGAATGAATAATAAATCAACTACATAAAGCATGACTTTTAGTATATATCGCTAACAATCTCCCACTTAGACTCAAAGCCATGATGCGACACACCTCACTGCTATCCATTCTATGTGACTACCAAAAATCTTGGCTGGTAAGCTCTTGGTGAAAGGATCTGCCAGGATATTTGCTGATGCTATCTTGGTCACTTCAACATCACCTCTTTGTACGATCTCTTGTATCAGGTGATACGCTCAAAGTGTTTTCCCTTCTTATGGGCCCTAGGTTCCTTTGAGTTAGCAACTGCTCCGCTATTATCGTAATAAAGGGTAATAGCCGATTATACCGCAGGTACTACTCTTAGATCCATAAGGAAGTTTCTGAGCCAAACGGCCTCCTTAGCGGCTTCTGAAGTAGCCACATACTCGGCTTCCATGGTGGAATCAACAATACATGACTGCTTGATACTCCTCCAACTAATGGCTCCACCTCCTAGGGTAAACATATATCTTGAGGTAGACTTTCTGGAATCCCTATCTGACATGAAATCAAAATCAGTGTACCCAATGCGTACAAGACTGTCTGCTTGGTAAACTAACATATAGTCTCGAGTCCTTTTTAGGTATTTGAGAATATTTTTCACCACAGTCTAATTTTCTTACCCTGGATTAGACTGATATCTACTAACTATGCCAACAGCAAAGCAGATGTCAGGTCTAGTACATAGCATAGCATACATTAGGCTTCCTACCACCGAGACATAAGGAACTGCCTTCAACTTCTCTATCTCATTAGGTGTCTTAGGACACTAATCCTTAGATAGAGTAATCCCATGTCTAAAGGGTAGGAATCCCTTCTTGGAATCTTGCATGCTAAACCTAGCAAGAATATTGTCGATATAAGTGCCTTGTGACAAGCCCAACACCCTATTCTTGCGATCTCACATGAGCTTGATCCCTAGGATGTGACCGGCTTCTCCCAAGTCCTTCATATCGAATTGACTGGACAACCATACCCTTACAGAAGATAATACCCCCACCTCATTTCCTATTAGCTAGATATCATCCACATATAGTACTAAGAACACCACCATGCTTCCATCATGTTTCTTGTACACACAGGATTCATCCGCACATTGATCAAAACCAAAAGACTTGATTGCTTGCTCAAAGCAGATATTCCAAGACCTAGATGCCTGCTTAAGTCCCTAAATTGACTTCTTAAGCTTGCACAACATGTGTTCTTGACCCTTCGCGATGAACCCGTTTGGTTGCACCATATAGATACACTCGTCAAGATTCCCATTAAGAAATGCTGTCTTGACATCCAATCCATTTGCCAAATTTCATAATCGAAATGTGCAGCAATGGATAAGAGAATCCGGATAGACTTTGGCATGGCCACCGGCGAAAAAGTTTTCTCATAATCGATTCTTTCTTTTCAAGTGAACCCTTTTGAAACAAGCCTTGCTTCAAAGGTTTCTACCTTACCGTCTTCCTCTTATAGATCCACTTGCATCCAATGGATTTTATTTCATTGGGTGGTTCTACAAGATCCCAGACTTGATTGGAGTACATAGACTCCATTTCAGACTTCATAGCCTTTTACCAGAAATCTGCATCTTTATCTTGGTTCTTCGCGAATCTATTCTCCACATGTGGCTGGAGGGGTGATTTGTTAGGTAAATAGGTGGGTCTAAAGAGAGGCCCCCTCTCGGCCATGAAAGGTGGTGCATTGTGAGAAAGTGAAATACCATGCAACGGTATGGGTTCTTTGGAAAGTGTCTTTGGGTATGTTATTTAATCTATGGTTGTATCTTGTATTGTTTTATAAAAAAAAGAAAAAATACTCAATATTGAAAGAATTAGCCTCTCGGATGTGGACGTAGACATATTTGATCGTACCACGTATAAATCTGTGTATTTTTTTTTTTGTCTATTAAATACTGTGTCTGTATGTCTTCTGTGTGTATATTTGGAGTGTCTTTCCAAATATTGGTTTCAAATATTCCACTAGTGTTTCAAACTTTCGTTGCGTGGGAATGTTATTTCCCCAACAAAGGAGTGCTTAATATAAGCATTGATATGTAGTAATCCTATGCTTCCCAAATTTAGAATCCAAATTTGATTCTCAAATATTTTAACAATTGTACGACATGCTGAGACAGTTATACCACAAACCACTATGTGCACTTCTAAAATATTTGAGAAACAAATTTGGGAATAGTTTTATTGGAAACAATAGTAGGAAAAAATCAAAAAATGTAACATGAGTAACTACGCTTCCCAAAGTTGAATCCCAAATTTTCAATAGTATGTGGTAATAGTACCACCGCCTCCTACCACAATGCTCAGTACAACTATTAAAGCATTTAGAACCAAATTTGATATTCAAATTTAGAAGCATAACATCATTCCATGTAACACCATCTTTCCAACCAGTTCAGATAAAATTAAAGACTTCTAAAACTCACAATTTCTCAATTCTTTCATTTTTCACACAGAAAGAACCAAATAGATCAAAATAGCCCAAAAAGATAATCTCATATACATTGTCATACATTTAATTGTATCAAAAGCAAGCCTTAATAATAAGAAAATAAAATTACAGAAAAAGTCTTTTTCAGTTAAAAATTAAGCATTTGGAAACAACTAAAAGCTAAAAATCTACCAAAACCATCGGTGTCCCTCTGTTTCTTCATCCCTAATTCTCGCACCTATTGTTCCTCCAGCGTGGAGGGTGTCCCTCTGTTTCTTCGTTCCCTAATTCTCGCGCCTAGTGCTCCTCCGGCGTGGAGGAGCAGCGGTGGTATCTTCCTTCTCACCCTGCTCGTCTTTCTCTTCAGTGCTTCCTTGATTGTTGGAACTCTCTGCTACCTCCGGGCTCTTTGTCTCCACACTAGCTGTCTTTGCCTGAATTGGGTAACACACATTTTAAGAGGAAGCAAATAGACGCCTCTACAGCCTGTTTGGCATAAATTCCCCACGTTTGGACCCACAAGTGCTTTTGAGATCCAAAACACTTATGGGGCCATTAGGCAAAAACTATTGTGGCGATCACGATTCGCAACTGCAATGAGTGCAATTGGCCAAAGCAGCCCTGGACCGCTTTTGCCAAATGTTCAATTGTGTTTCAGGACCACGTTTGGGGCTTCCATAAGTAGAGTCAAGCGGGTTCTATATTACTTTTCCTAATTTCCTAATTAGGGCTTCTACTTCTGCCTCTATGCAGGAAGCATATTAGGTAATTACTAAATTTTTTAAAATTCCCATCATTGTGCACTCGTAATTAGGGATTCTACTTCTGCTTTTGCCTAAACGCAAAAGCCAAAGCCAAAACCCAAATGGGCTTTAAGTATTTACAGGAGAATAAAAAAAGAACATTTTAAGGCAAAGTGGGGTTTAAAACTCACTGATTTCTTCCCACCAAAAATGATCTTCAACAAAATTGAGAAGATAACTACAACGATGGATATAACAACACCAACTGTGAGGTTCGGTTGTTTCTCTGCCTTCTCGATCACCTCCTGCAAAACCAAGCTCAAATGTGAGGTTACAACAACAAAACAACATCATACCATGATAATGATTAATGACATACTCACCAAAATATTGGCATTGTATGCGCTCAAGAAAGGAATGTCTGCAATCTTGTAAAGGAGGTCAAAAATCACCTTCTGCAAATATAATCCGAAAACTTAGGGAAGCGCACGTTTGTGAATATATAAAACAGGCCCGGGTTCAAAACTACTCTCACTTTTATCTGTTTTTATCAAAACCAGTATTACGTTATTTAGATAAAGAACCGGTTCCAAGAGTACTCCTATGTAATCAAAACAATCAACTATTCAGAACCGGTTCTAGTACTACTCAAACAGCCTCTAAGAATTCAATGACTATAGACAACCCGCAAACAAATCTTGCCAGATCAAGTTACCTGGAAGCCCTTGAGACCATCTGAAAGACCGGCGGCTGCATCCTCAGCTTTCTGTTTCTCCTTCTCGACATCAAATTTCAATTTCCACTCAGTGACCCTGTATGATTCTGCAACTTTTTCGTCGCTAGCTATCAAAATGTTGTCAAACAGTATCCCATCCTGCATTGTCCAAATTTCAATGCCAATGGCAGCAATAGGCTCAAAGTCAGGCTTGTCAAGTTCAAAGTAGTTGGGGTTTGGAATTTCCTGAGGCTTCCAAATGCCCTTATAATTGGGGTTGTCAATAAGTGGGGTGTGCCATTTTCCCTTATAAGCGGGATTCCTTTTCATTGGTCTCTTCCACTCACCACAACCCGGGGCAGCCTCGCACTTCGGGTTGTCAATCTTAGGTGCTTCCCATTCACCGTCTTCTTCGTCATCCCAATCTTCGGGCTTTGTTGCCTCGGGATCATCAATTTCTTCGGGTTCATCGTCCAACCATCCTTCTGGTTTTTCAGCTTCCTCATCTTCGATTTCCATGGGTGCATCCTCATCCCAGTCTTCAGGTTTCACGGCATCTGGGTCTGGAATTTTCGCCCTCTCATCCCAATCCTCCGGCTTTTTATCATCTGGGTCAGGGATTGTCTTGGCCGGGATAAGCGCCGGCTCAAAATCTTCTGCAGAGAGGAAATTAGCCTTCTTTTTCTCTTCCCCGTCAATCAAGATTTTCAAATCATTATCAGGTTTCAAAATGGCAGTGTAGACATGGGTCAGTTTGTCAGATGGCACAGAGGGTGGAAACTTGAGATGGTGTTCAATGTACTCTCCACTCTTGGGGTTCTTATGCTTTACTATAAAGTGAACCTTGTTTGTGGTCCCGCACTTGTCAGGCCCAAACATGATAGAGTAAGGGGACTCATTGTTGAACTCCTTAGCCAACCAGCCAGCATCTTGGGGCCGGAGATATTTCAGATATGCACCACCGCATTCAAGACCGTTTTGTAAACGAGTTTCAAATTGAAGGACAACAGTTCCATCCTTGAGGTTCACAGGCTCATCAATCTCCTTGACAATGGCATATTTCTTAGCCTTCTCACTCACAAGAAGCCCATAATCGTCATGTCCCTCACTCTTAGAGTGTTTCCATAAACCTATAATCAGAGGAGAAGACGAATGTCAATTTTCCAATCCATAAGAGCTCGAAGGTAAAATTACTACATAAAGAAATGACCTAACAGACTACATACTACAAATCCACAACAAATCTTTGAAATTCCAACTACATATACACTAGTAAGATAATCAGGAGCCACCAAATCTATCAGAAATATTGATATTGATGACTGGTAGGATGCACATAGCCAATATACAAACAATCATCCTGCAATGTACTACTCTTTCTCAACAATTAAACACTACTTAAAGGAGATATTATGGGCTGAATTTAAGCATTTAAAGACAAGATCATAAAGCATCTACACTTCAAAATAAGAATTCTTCAATCTTCTATAATACGATAAGGCAAGATCATAAGTCTCATACCCCTTAGAAATGGATTGGTCATTTGGTGCAGCATCCACAGAAGATACTAATGGTATGACTAAGAATTTGAACGATAAGGCAAGTAAGAAGCGTATAGCCCATACACACACGTCATGAGAGGACTATATACATGACGGACACCATCATAAGTTCATAACTAATAAACCAACACTCATGAGATGCTCAAACATACACAAATATTGCAAGCAACAGAGCTATTGAATTCATGTACAAATATACTTTGATAACAGAATTGCATGCCAATCCATAACAGTCAACCAGCAACTAATGGCATAATATAATTGTGCTTCCAAAGTCGGAATGATCGACAAATATACTTGGACAACGGATTTATACGTTACCTTAATTTGTCAACCCAACTAGCGCCAAAACAAAATGTGCTTCCAAAGAAGCCAGGATGACCCACATTTTTATTTTGTACCCCTAAACTGTGAGATTTAAAGAAGGATTCTTCAATATCTCACAAGTTCTCCTTGATGTTTATGTTTTTCAAATCAAATTTAGAAGAATGTCATACTCTCCTCAAAATTTAATTAAGGTTCAT
Organism: Hydrangea macrophylla; assembly: GCA_033977485.1. Classification (NCBI taxonomy): domain Eukaryota; kingdom Viridiplantae; phylum Streptophyta; class Magnoliopsida; order Cornales; family Hydrangeaceae; genus Hydrangea; species Hydrangea macrophylla. The sequence goes on from CM066987.1 coordinate 59,862,111, forward strand.
AATTCTGGGTCAACTTTTTACTGAATCCTGAAATCAAGGCTCTTACGGATAAAATAGATTTCAGAGAAGCTATTTGTTTGAATATACGCGTAATTGTACAGAAGCCTCAACTCAATAATTCAAATTAATCTAAAATTGCTTAATTGCTTATCCACTTAAACTTGCATCTTAAAATCTCATCTTAAAACGCTATACACAAGCTATATATTTCATATCATCTAGAGAACAAACAATACTTCACATCAATGAGTTACATACCTGAATAATCGTCCTTGTTAGACACGATCCAACTCCCCTCAAACGGTTCATCAAATGACTCGTAAAAGATCTATCACATCAAAAAACCAAAAACCCATTTCTCAGTGAACGTAATCGTTACACACACACACATATACATATAAATATATATATGTACATACAAAAATATACACCTATAAGAGCTCTCTTACCGGATCAGTGGCGAGGAGCTGAGATGCAAAGCAACCGATCAAGATCAGAAAAATGAACTGCAGACTCATCCTCCTTCGTTTTCCTTCTTCCGTAACCCTAATCGAGCCAAAATTTCTGAGATTATCACCTAACACGACGAGAGATCTGCAACGTGTAAAGTGTAACCCTAACCCTAATTTGGTCGATCTGAGATAGAGAAGAAGGCCCCTTAAGAATTCTGTAGGTGTGTCTGTGTGTGTATATATATATTATTATTATAAAATATAGATCTGAGAAGTGGCTTCGAGTTGTTCCAACCAATTATATTGCATGCCACGTTAAAATAACCAATTAGATTGCGCCACGTAGACATTACAGACAAGTTCGTAGCGAAACTATAAATACATACGAATAATTGTACGGATTGATTCGGGCTGCCCATGGGTTGACCCGTAAAGTTTGACCAAGTAATACGGTTAGTATTAACAGGGATAAATTACACTTACCTCCCCTGAGGTAAAGTTAAATACAGGACTCTTCCTCATCGTTAGCATAACTGCACTGAACTCTCTTGAGATTTGGGATTGAGTAACGCTTTCCCTTCAGATGGTCAACGTTCACTTCACCGTTAATTGATTTTTAAACATTTTAATAATGACCAATGTTATAAATAATGTACCCTTACCAAAATTACTAAAAATTTCATGAGTAATGCTATGCTTTCAAAAAAAAAAATTTTTCAAAAGTATTTTCCAACACATGTGGCAATGACCCTAGTTGATTTTGATTAGTTAATGTTGAAGTGGTCCTACCATTAATGAAGAGGGTTCCATTGCCACATGTGTTGGGAAACACTTTTGGGGAAAAAATTTAGGAAGTATAGCATTACTAAAATTTTATATAATATTTTTTTTTTCTAATATTAATGTAAAGTAATTTTTTCTATTTGCAAATATTCCAATTAACATGTTTAAATTAATAAATTATACTCTCTCTGTCCCATAATAAGTGTCCACTTCCTTTTTGCACAATGTTTAAGAAAGTTGCATTATATTAATTTATTTGGTTCATTAAATAGTCTCTTTCCAATTTTACCCTTAGATGTGATGGGTGTTTGACTTTTTGCTTGTTTTGGGACCACAAATAAATGCTTCTTTGTCTTTATTATAAGGGTAGTTTTGGAAAGTAAGCAAAAGATATATGCCAATTTAGGAAAGTGGACACTTATTGTGGGACATCCAAAAAAGGAAATGTGGACACTTATTATGGGACGGAGGGAGTACATTATTTAGGAGTATTTGGGTAATTTTGCAAGCACGGTTAACTTTGTAAAGTTTCTATCTCTAATAGGGGATTTAACTGTAATTATGAAAATCGTGAAGGAGGTCACCATATTTTGATATTTTGAGGGTCAAAATTTACCCTTTTCTTTTGCTCTTTCTAACTGGACTTTCATCTGGTATACAAATTTGCATACATAAATTATATAGAAAATTATTGAAAAATCCTTACATGTAACTTTTAAAAGTTTAAAACTCAAATTGGTTTGATCATTTTCTAAAAAGGACAAAAGAGGCAAACTACCAAATTTGCCCCCAAAAGGAATCTCAGCAAATAAAATGACATGCCACGTGTGCGCGCAACACGCAGAATCATTTCTCTCCCCAGCACTTAACGCGCGCGAATCAATCGTCATGCACTCGCACACGCATGACTCACTTCTCACTGCACTCGCACGGTATGAGCATTGTACCGTAGCATACCCAATTTCGAAAAACGTTTTTAAACTTTAAACCTTCGTAACTTTTGATTTACAACTCCATTTTTTTTATAAATTTTATACCGTTAGAATCGTGTCGACGAGACCTACAAAACTAGTGTCATTGTTGATATGTTTTGAGCAATTTTTTGTTAAAATTTTTTTTACATACACGAATAATAAGTGAAATTTCACTTGACATACATGAATATTAAGTGAAATTTCACTTTATATTTATATATGTCAAGTTGATATATCTTGAGGGAAAAAAAAAAAGCAAATAAACATTTCATAAACTTAATATTTATGCATGCCATGTTGATATATTTTGAGGGTAAAAAAAATACAATTTTCACATGCTGAAATTTCACAAGAATTTTTGCAAAAAACTGTGTTTTTATAATTGATGGTGAAATTGATTTTTTAAAGAAAATATACATTGTTTAGTATGAAAAAAAAAAAAAGAAGAAGTGAGTTTTCACTTATTAAGTGAAAGTTTACTTATTAATACATGAAAATTAAGTAAAAATTCACTTTTTATTTCATGAGGGTCTCATAATATCTTAAGCTAACCCCCATGAACACAAACTGGGTGAAATTTTGTTTAATATCTTTCATGTATTCAGTGAAATTTCACTTGATTTTTTATGTATATCAAGTGAAAAAAAAAATTTCACTTTAAATTCATATATGCAAAACACATGAATTTTTTTTTTCTCAAAACATATCAACAATGGTACTAGTTTTGTAGCTTTCGTCGACACGATTCCAACGGTATAAAATTTGCGAAAAATGGAGTTGTAGGTCAAAAATTATGGATGTTTAAAGTTTAAAAATATTTTTCGAAATTGGAAATGATATGGTACACTGCTCGCACGGTGCGAGCAGTCTGTAAAAGCAGCAGAGCGCGTGGCCGCGCTTGGGGGCGCGTGGGGCGTGGGCGTGTGGTGCGTGGGGCAAGGGTAATAGTGGGTTTTTCGAATTTTTTTGTCCTTTTTGTCCATGATTTGTTATGTTAAGGGATTTTTTAAAAAAATTGTCAAACCAATTGGAGTTTTAAACTTTTGAGAGTTACTTGTAAGATTTTTCAATAATTCCCCCTAAATTATACATAGACCAATCACATCACGAAATCATATGACATGCACTAAAAAATATGCTGAAGTAATTTCCATTTTTTTTTTCCAAAAAAGATAGGGATACATACCAAACGACACACTAAGTGACACACCAGCTTTAAATGCATGTACCCTGTGTTGTGTAAGTGATACATAGAAAAGTGTGAAAAATTCAAACAGCACAGGGTACATGTATTTAAAGCACAGTGTGTCGTTTGGTGTGTCATTTGGTGTTTATTCCTATCATTGTTGATTTTTTCCCCTTCAGTCAGTGCATGTACTACCATGTAATTAATGTACTGCATGGAGTGCCAATGGTAACTTTTGAAGAACTAAAATCAAATCCTTTTTTATATTATAAATAGGTAAAATTACACTTTGCACCGGTGAAGTTGCGAATTTCAATTTTATATTTATACTTTTATTCTGAATGAATTGATCTACATATAAATATTAAAAATTGATTTTAGCATTCTAAAAGTTACTATTGGCACTCCATGCAATATATTAACTGTATGGTACTATATGTACTGGATGTGGTACTATGGAGTGCCAATGATAACTTTTGGAGTGCTAAAATCAATTCACTAAATATTTTAGCACATATTTTTTACTACTTTTCCCCCCTAAGTAGGAGTAAATATTCAATGCAACGGGGAAACTATGTCAGCAAAATAACATACTCACAGATTTAGGATTTGTGCTTATGTGGATGAGATTTTTCCTGAAAATATGGGGTGTAGATGGATAAATAGAAGGTTCAGATTTGATTGTTATACCACGTCAATAAAATAACCGTTGCGAATATTTTATCTTAAAGTAGGATTAATAAGATTCAGCTTTGATGTTTGTCATAGTGGTGGATCTAGCTGTTGACACTTCATATAGGAGGTCTCCGATTTAGATACTTCCTAATCTTTTATAGATTGATTCCCTAAAATTGCTCTATTTCTACATTTCTCTAGCCATTATTTTTGGATTCGCCACTGATACACCCAACTTGGCTCTACTCTGTGACTGAGCGGTTCTATTCAATGACCGGCCCCTATCCCGACCAGGTCATGCTACATAGCATCATCCCGAGCAGTCTGGACCACCCGAGACATCCCGAGCAGTATGTGCCTGAAGCCTGACTAACAGGTCGGGAAGACCGCGCAGGCATAGCTCGTCACAGGGACAGCTCACCTAGGCCCCGAGGCATGATACAGAATATTTCAGACAATTTCCTACTCAAGTTAGAAGACTAATGGAAAGTGCAAATTGTTTTCTAATACAATTAGGAAACCCACTTGATTTGTGTCAATCACATCCTAATTAGATTGTATTACCTAATCTAATTAGTTTCCTTATATGAGTAGGTCTCGTGTATCTATACAAGAGATCACTCACCCCCCATTAGAGGGGATCCCAATCAAAATCTCACCAAGAGAAATACACTACATCGTCTAGCCTCTCCCAAGAAATCCTAAACGCCATCCTGTACAGCCGACCTTTGGTAGTTCCAGGCACCATTGTTGGATCACCAAGTCCCTGCAGTAGTTTTATTTCATATAGTGAAAGTGCTCAGACACACACATGGGCATAGGTTCCTTCATTAACAGGGCCAAACCACATACAAAAAACCAGTCTCTCTCACTCTCTCTCTCTCTCTCTCTCTCTCTCTCTCTCTCTCTCCCCTTAAACTGCTCTAGTATATCTTACCAAATTTTGGCATCATCAGCTTGGCGCCGTCTGTGGGAATCGACAGATTCTCAAGAAATAAATATCTTAGCAGATAATCATTCCGCCGAAGAATACTGTCCACCGAACTAGTCTGGCGGATTTGCCGATCCTGACACCAGTAGCAGCCATTTTGAGACCAGAGCAGATCACCGCAACCTCGCATAGCTCTTGAAGATCCAACGTCAAACCCAGCAGCAGATTGAAGCCCTGCTGGCCCAACAAAGCAATCCTCCAACGGCCGGGAAACAGCCTGGGAACGTTGCGCACGGTCGGGAACCAATACTGACCAGACAATGTGCCCGAGCCAACCCGTCCCATGTGGAGGACACCAAAAACAACGGTAGGTGTGCTGGCCGAGAGGAGAGGTAGGATCATATGGCCCATGAATCAGTCCAGGGTCACTCGGTCATGAGCCGAGGTATCCTTAGGCACACAATGAATCGAAATCATAGCTGAGCCCGATCCTAGGGGATAGCGCACCGCCAGGAGAAAAAAGCATCTTCCACTGACCCAACCTACGTTCCGGATACCGGTCGGGAAAGTGTGGTGGCCCGTATCAAGGATTTGGAGAAGCAGATCGACAGGCTGGCCAAAGACCTAGGCCAGAATCCTATTCAGGACTGTGTCAGTACCGAGACAGAGTCACCATTCTCTAGCCGAATCACGAGGTTTGCCATCCCACGAAAATTTAAGCAGCCTTACCTGGATTCATACAATGGCTCGGGAAGCCCGGTCGACCATGTCCGGATCGACAAGGCTCAGATGGCCCTGGCCACCAACGCCGATGAATTGTATTACCTAGCCTTCCCCAGCACTTTGAAAGGCCCGGCCGTGCAATGGTTCCACTCCCTGAAACCCGATCGGTAATTTTACAAAGCACCGTTAACTTTGTAAGATTTCTATCTCTGATAGGGGATTTAAGTATAATTATGAAAATCATGGAGGAAGTCACCGTATTTTGAGGGTCAAAATTTACCCTTTTCTTTTGCTCTTTGTTGCTCTTTCTCACAAGACTTTCATTCGGTATACATATTTGCATACATAAATTATACATACACCAATCACATCAAGAAATCATATGACATACACTAAAAAAAATGCTGAAGTAAATTTTTTTTTCAACAATGTTAGGGGTACTAACAAATCTCACTAAATCTCTTAGACAGAGATAGAGTGTGGGTGTGAGTGTGAGTGTTAGTGAAGTTTGTTAGTGCCCCAAATATTACCATTTTTATTTATTTTTATTTTTATTTATGGGACGCTCAGCCATAGCACCCTAAAACCAATACAATGCTACATAAAGCCTAATGCCCAAATATTTAACTCAATAACCCCTTCCCCAACCAAAAAGGCAAAATGACCTAATAAACTGAAAATTTCCTAATAAACTGAAAATACTCTCTCCTCCTACAGAGTAGAAGTGACGACAACATATAGTTGAAGCTTTGATTCAAAGTTCCTGGCAAATACGCTAATCAAAAGTGACGATTCTTCGTGAGATTTGAGGACGAAATACTGATTAGACACAGAAATTCTCCAGAAAAACACAATCACATTGTCAAATGGCAAAGAAAAGTAAGTAGAAAATTTTGTCCAACTTTTGTTAATGTTCATAGTTTTCGATTCAATTAAAGAATGCACACACATATTTAGTCTTAAAACCCTAAAAATTGACTTCGAAGCAAGACTTCATGAATATGAACTTCAAAAGCTGAAAAATAAGGGTTTATGACAGATAATACTGAAATTATCTGTTACCCGAGACACCTAGGGATTCTGTAGAAAATACAGCCTCATTTCTCTTTATATAAACACAAAATAGTACAGTTGATTTGTTTTTTGTTGTTGATTTCATGTTAGGTTGTTTAATACATGTTGAAAACCTAATTTACAAACAGAATAGATAATATTATCTATTTTGTTAAACCCAATACTATGTAAAACCTAATTGCTGTTCAAAAGCACAAACCACTACCATTTTATCTGTGGTCTAATTTGCTGTCTATCAAAGTTGGAGAAAATTGCAAATATTACCTGTTGAGCAAAACATATAATATTATCTGTTTATAGCTTTTACACTACATACCATTGATGTTGTATGATTTGCCATACCACTTTTTCTGTTGCAGATTATATGTTGCTTTACATAACCTAATTATTGTTGAAAAACATATGCCATTAATATTTTGTTGTCTGATTTGCTGTCTATAAAATTTGGACAAAAATACAAATTTTATTTGTTGAGCAAAACAGATAATGTTATTTGTTGTATACAACTTTTACATAACATACCAAAGCTCTTTGTTATATCTGTTCTAATTAGCAACTAAAGCTTGTTTACACAACATATATCTGTTATGCATAACATATTTTCTGTTGTGCATAACACATTATTTGTTGTGCATTACAAATTCTCTTGTCCAACAATAATATTACCTGCTCTGAATTACAGAGAACTTTACAGATAACTTTACAGATAACATTGTTGTTATATTGCTTTACCTCTTGCATATTATTGATAACTTTATATATTCTTCATAGTTTGTTTTTCTAGTAATTTGTTAACAAATTTTACCTATTGAGCAAAACAGATAATATTATCTATAAATTAAGCTTATCTTAATTATATTATTTTAACAGGTGTTGCAAAAAAACAAACTATGAAGAAGGACAATATAATAACAGAAGACAGAAGGGCAGGGAAGAGCTATACACGACAATTTCGTTCTAGTTTGCAACCTATCCAAACCCTAATGGAAGAGTTAGAGATCCATCAAAACCATCATAAGTACCTCCAGAAATCTCCATTTTGGCTTCTGATAAATGCTTTTCTAACCAAACGGTAGAGTATTGCAGCTACAAGAAATCAGACACAGAAGTAGCTGCACTAATTCACACATACAATTCTAGATACAAGGCATTTAAAATTGGAGGGAAAAATATAATGATAAAGGAGGAAGATATTGCTGTAATATTTGGGATAAAGTTAGGGAGAGAAAAAATGACATTTAAAAGTAAGAAAAAGCTGACATCAAGTTTCATGGATAGATGGTTTGATAAGGGCAGTAAATTATCTGCCCTAGTTATAAAACTGAAGATAAATAAAGCAATAAAGGGACGAATATAAGAAGACATGGGAGATTTCACGAGGCTACTTTGCCTATATTTGTTTGTGACCCTATTTACCCCAACAACTGGTTATCAAATTGGTTGGACATACCTCAAATATGTCGAAGACCTAGATGACATGTGCAAATATGCACGGTCAGAAGCGATTTGGGAACAACTAAAAATTTCAATTGCAAAGAACCATAAAGATCCAGATAAAGTTTCAGGTTGTGTGGCTGCATTGCTAGTAAGTTGAATGAAACATATAATATTATCTGTGAGCTATATTTTATATGCAATGATTAATTTGTAGGTTAACATATAACGTTTATGTAGTATTGGTTGTGTGAGAAGACAATAATATTAAAACCAATGAAGAAACAAGAATGCACCAGATTTGAAAAGTGGGATCTATCAGAACTAAAGAAGATTCTTGGTGATAGAGGGATCGGCAACTTGGAGGCAAATGAGGTATAATCAACGACTTTGAATCAAATATAAAAGAATTTAAAAAAAATAAGGAAAAATTATCTGCATTACAAATTATCTGTTGTTTGACAGAGATTATTCACTTGTGCATTGCGAATAACAATAATATTATCTGTTGGGCAACGGAACTTTGTTATGAAATAGATAATATTATCTGTTGTACATTACAGATACATATATCTGTTCTAATTAGCAACTAAAGCTCGTTTACACATTCTCTGTTGTACATAACATATTCTCTGTTGTGCACAGCACATTATTTGTTGTGCATTACAAATTCTATTGTCCAACATATAATATTATCTATTGTGGATTACAGATGACTTTATCAGTTCTAAATAAAGAATAATTGTTGTGAAACAGATAATTTTATCTATTGTACATTACAGATACATACATCTATTCTAATTAGCGACTAAAGCTCGTTTACACAACAGATAATATTATCTGTTGTACATAACATATTCTCTATTGTGCATAACACATTATTTGTTGCGCAATACAAATTCTCTTGTCCAACAGATAATATTATCTGTTGTGGATTACAAATAACTTTATCTATTCTAAATAAATAATAAATGTTGTGAAATAGATGATATTATCTGTTATACATTACAGATACATACATCTGTTCTAATTAGCAATTAAAGCTCGTTTACACAACAAATAACATTATCTGTTGTACATAACATATTCTCTGTTGTACATAACACATTATTTGTTGTGCATTACAAATTCTCTTGTCCAACAGATAATATTATCTATTGTGAATTACAGAACTTTTTCTGTTCTAAATAAATTATAACACTCTTATTCTGTCAACTATGCAGGTACGTGATCGAGAATTAGGAATGACAACCAAGGAAAAAGAAATGCTCATCTATGAAGATGACGAGGAAGAGAAATTAAAATGATGATGAACAACAGGAAGATGATGCAAATGAAGAAAGTGATGAAGATGATAAAGAAGAAGAACCAAACAAGGAGGAGAGTAAAGAAGAAGAAGAAGAAGAAGAAGAAGACAATGATGAAGGAAAAATGAAGAGACTGAAGAAGAAGAAGAACAAGAAGAAGAAGAATATGTTGAAGAAGAAGAAGCAAAAAATGAAGCAAGTGAAAAAGAATAAGAAGATAGAAGTAACACAGAAGATGAACAGGAAGAAAAAAATGGTGATGACAATTATAATAATGGTGATGATAATGACGATGATGATGATTATGACAATGACATACAAAAAGAGATAATGGTTCAGGATGAAGAAGAAGAAGAGTCACAAAGATATCAAGAAGATGATGACAAATGTCTGTATAAGCAGTGGCACGATCTCTATAACGATGATGACCAATATGACAGAAACAAGAAAGAAGAAACAGAAAATGGGAAAGATAATGAGCAACAGCTACAGTTAAGTCAATCTGCACACCTCGAAGAGGACAAGGGCAAATAGCCAGAAGATGAACAACAAATAAACTTGACACTCTCACAAGAAACAAGTGACATTAAAAGCTCAGGAACTGAATCAATGGAGTTCGATATAGAAAATTTCAATAATTTGTGTAATTTAATGATAGATGACATTGAAATAGACATCAGCATAGAAGAGAGGAGGTTGAAGGACAAAAATGCTGAACATAAAGAGACAATTACAGAACTGATGAATAAAAGAGAGAATCTGGTAGAGAAATTGATGGATCTTGAAAAAGAAAACAACAAGCAAAAGATATCACTTCTTGAAAAATCCATCAAAATACAATTCATGGAGGACGAGATGACTAAAAAGGATAGCCAAATTGAAGTAATAAAGAAGCATATGCAGCACCTCGAGAGCATAATTAATAGGTATAATAAGAACTTCAGACTGTTGTGAAACAGGTAATATTATCTATTTTGAAACAGATAATATTATCTATTTTGAAATTTATAACTTTATATGATGTACATTATAGATAAATACTTCTGTTCTAATTAGCAACTGAAGCTCTTTTCATGTCCCCTAAAAAGCTACTTGACCATGAACATTAATCTAGAGATCGAGAAGAAGAAAAATGAAGAATGTGTTCAGAAGGAGGCACTAAATGGAACTGAAACAGACATCACAGAAATCGAATATGTGCAAGTGTTGGAGGAACAAGTGCATAAATACAAGAGAATCCAACATGATGAGGCCAAAAAATATTATGAGCACATAAAAGCAAGAGAGAGAAAACTTGAAGAATAGAGTCAACTGATTACTAGACTTGCATGTGAGAAACAAACTCTAATAAAACAGATTCAGGACCTCAAGGATCAACAAATGCCACAAAGGGAAAGCAATGAAGAGATAAAGGAAGATGAACAAGTAAAACAAGGTCAATGGTAAGGAATATCAGAAACAAGCAAAGGAAAGAGAACAAGGACCCATTATATGACTATGGTGATAACAAAGGAAAGGGCAAGCAACAAATAGATGAAGGGAGAAAAAGGACAAGGTAAATAGAGGGAGAAGAAGCAGATAAAAGACTTGGCAAGTTGATGATTGATATCAACGAATATAATGAAAAAAAGCCAAAGAAAATAAAGAAAGCAAAGTTGAAGAAAGGAAAAACAAATCCAATGCTGAAATACCTAAAGAATAAAGATAAAGAAAAGCTGAAGCACATAATAGAATTTGAAGATAACGAGTAAGCACGAATGCATTTCAAGTACGAAAATAATTTTCATATATTCATTTCTATCTAAACTAACAACATACTTGTTGAATTGTTAACGACGACGCAGTGATCTGGACTAGAGTAAAAGCTTCTGAATACATCAGCCTTCAGGACTTGTTAGCATTGCAAGATGATGATTAAATGACCAATAACGTAAAATACAGTACCTCTTATTCAACACAAATTATGTAACAGACAATATTATCTGTTAATAATTAACTACTTCACGGATATGAATACTAAAATGCCAAGAACATCTGACTCTTGGTAATTGATGTGTATGCGAAAATGTTGATGAACGATCAAGAAAAACTCACATGATTGGATGCTACAAGAAAAGGCAAACACTTCTTTTTCACTAGCGTGGGCATGGTAAGCAATGCCATTTTGAAAAGCAATGAACACATACATCTTATTAGCACAGTACATCATTCAAGTGCATGCTATAACATTATCTGTTTTTGTTGCTTTTTTGCAAAATAGGCAGTGATCACAGAAAATGCAGAAAAATTGAGGGAGTCAATGTTCGACAAATACATTGAAAAAAACTGTTGAGTATAGATATTTGCACTTCCCAATAAATTCAAGTGGCAGAAAATTGTTTTTAAATCATTGGACTTTGTTAGTCTATGATCAAGAAGAAGAAATATGGAGGTTTTACAACTCAAGAAAGCCAAGGACATGCGAAGATCAATATCTGAGAGATGCTTTTATGATGGTATAAAAATTTCACATATATGAAACTCCAACAAATACTTGACATATTACTCTCAGACTTAACTCACTAAATTACCTATTTTATGTATAGTAAGATTACTACTTCATGGTTCTAAAGCAAAAGCAAGAATAAATGGATGTTAAAGTGACAATCAACAATGATGCTCCACTATTTGTAATGGACAAAACACCCCAACAGTCTGAAACAAGGTATGTATGAACTCATAACCTCTTATATCACATTGAGTTAGAAACAGATAATATTATCTGTTGTGAACAACAGAATATGTTATAAACTAAACTCGACATATAATTTAACATTAACAAATGACTCTTGTTTGCAGTGTGGATTACGGGATAATCGCATGCTTCCTGATGAAAGCTTTGACAAAGGGAATAACAATTAAAGATAATTTCAAGAGAGAAAATGCAAGAATGATGAAGGCACACCTTATTGACCGATTTCTGAATGATGAGCAGAACTCATGAACTGAGAAGAAGGCCTTATAAAGGAGGGTAGCGAATCTCGCAGAAAGTATATAGATTATAGCACATAATACTATTTTTGTATAGATATATAGAGATAGTCTAATGTAGGGATATGAACAGATAGATGTATAGATTATAGATGTATAGATTATAGCACAGAATACTACTTTTGTAAGAAGGCCTTACAACTGATTGGTTTTTTTTTTTTTTTTTTTTATGGGATTTATGTGATTGGATAGAAGAAAGCTCATAGTTTGATTTGTGGAATGTGGAAAGATACTCAGTTTTAGAAATGATATGAAGAGGAATAACAAAGCATGTAGTTTGATATCCTATAACTTGCAATATGTAAAAAGCTGGTTTTGGATTATGTTCTCTGACTCTCCTGTGCATGAATACTAGTATGCAAGGTATTTGATATTTGGATTGCAAACATATAATATTATCTGTTGTAGAAACAGTTTCAAATCAAACAGTCACTATATCATATGGCCAGATTTCTAACACATAGATTTTATAATTACTAACGGATATATCCGTTAGTAATTAGTAACGGATGTATCTGTTAGAAATGTATTATATCCGTTAGTAACGACAATACAGTGGCAATTTTGCAAATAAAAACTCAAAAATTAAAAATGCGGTGGCAATTTTGTAAATAAAAATTCAAAAAATTAAAATACAATGGTAATTTTGTAAATAAACACTGCACAAAAAATTGGCCCAAAATTTTCCCCCCCAACATTTCCCACTAAACATTTACTCCAACAGATTTAACATTTAACAGAAGAGAAGACAAGAGGGAAGGAAAGGAGAAAGGGTAAGAAAGGGACTACGCCGCGCCTGCCGCCGCCGCCGCTGTCGGAACTAGAAAAGGTATTTGTAGACACCCCATTTTGTCGGCTATCAGATTTAGGAGACCCATAGCTTGGTGGCTCACAATGATCGTAAAAGACTCCTGGAAGACAGTCCTATCTCTCAAAATGACCAAAATGCCCCTGAGAGCCCAAAAGCTCCCAGATTTGGACCAAAAGTTCTGGAAACATGCTACGTCGTAAAAAAAGTGATAAAATGAGTTTTTAAGTAAAATCGGATGAAATCGTCAGCTCCCAAAGACCCCCGGAAGTCCCGAAAATTCCCGGAAAGTCCCCGTTGACCTGTTTGACCAAGGTTTGACCAAGTCTGATCGAAATCATCCAAATTCGCCGGAATCATTCTAGATCACGAGAAAAGTATTAAAATGAGTTTTAAAAGAAAATCGAGCGAAAACGTCAGCTCCTGGGAACTCCCGGAGATTTCCAGAACTTCCCGGGAATCCCAGGTTTGACCAGTTTGACCAGAATTTGACTTTAGAACCGGGGCACCGTAACAATTTTCAAATATTTTTCATGGATACTAGAGGTCAATAGCTTTCCAATGGTATATCGCACATGATTTTCGGATTTAAAACGAGTTTATTATGAATTTCCGAAGGCGAAAAAGGCGATCAAATCGGCTTTTATCGCAAATACCGCAAAACTTTTCAAAGTGACCTATCCCCAATTTATTTTTTTATGTAAAATATACTCCATTACCTTTCCAACGGTATATCACAACCTCAATTTGGAGTTCGTATGCATTTTCTGTGAATTTCGGACGAAATAGGGCCTTTTCGCGAATACCGGAACCTATGGGGGCCTAAACAGGATTATCCAGACGATTAAGGAGCAGTATCGCCACGGCACTGGCCCACTGCCGCCGCGGCACAGGCCCAGTGCCACCGCGGCACTCTCATCTAGAACAGTGTATTTTTGTAATTTTTCTTGGGGGTTCATTTTGATTAATTGAAAACCAAAACGACGTAGTTCTATGTTCACAGATGTTTGGGACCAATGGGAACACTTCTAAAACCCCAAAACCACTCCAAATTGGCCTATATAAACCCCCTTTGACTTCTCATTTAGGGGGTGTCAAATGTAAGCTTTGAAAAGTTTGGGAGAGAAAGTTGTAGAGATAAGGTTAGAATAGAGAGAAAAGAAGCTTCCTTATTTGATTTTCAAAACAAAAGTGAGTTATAAACTTTGTTTTTACTTCATTACTCCTATTTACTTCAACATTCAATACACCCAACCACCATTTTAGTGAGTATTTGAGAGATAGGAAGCTTCTTCCATGTACAATGTCATCACATATGAGTGAAACACCAAACTACAAGTTCAATACATCATGAATATCATCTATTGATTATTATCTACTTGCTTGTTTATACAATGTTCATATCTTCTTACCTCATTTCTTTTTTATTTTTCTTTATTTACTTACTAGTTCATCATCATCTAGGTGATGACATGAAGTTTGAGGTGAGTGAATCCTTATGGATAATAGCTCTTGACCTCAAAAACATGTTTGATAGATGATGATCATAACTTCAATACCTCCAAGGTATCCTTGAAGTTATGTTCAAAATGAAAATAAATCTATCCAACAATCTTGGAGGCTCTTGATGATGAGTTTGATGTTGGCATTTTAAGTGGCTATAATCTTTATTGAGTATTGAAAATACATTTTCAAAACCTCTATTTCAAAACCCCCCTCAATCCCTCTCATTTTGATCGCAAGAAAGAAAACCTTGTTTTCCCCAAAATCTTTAAAACAGTAAGTCAAAACAGTGAGTGAGCTGAGTTCAAAGATTTCTCTAGAACTCAATACTCAATGTATGGATGAAAGGTCACTTGGAAAGTCTTCCTAACTCATTATAAAACACCCATGATTTTTAGTTTGACTTGGAAATACTTGAAAATGGTCCATTTAGATCCAAACATTCCTTCCAGACATTCTGCCTCTGCTGTCACAGCAGCTTAGTTAACTTCCAACTTCTTTTTCAGACAACTTTTCCAAAAGAGGTGGTCCCAACTTATTTTTCCCTTACACTTAAATATCTTAGGGAACTTTCTGTATAAAATGGGCCCCTAGATAATTTGATTTCATTTTTTTAAGATTTTTCAACATCACAGTCGACAGTACGGACTCTGTTTCTGAGTGACCTTCATTGTTTATATAATTTCTCTCAATCTGTAATAGTTATTAAAGATTGGCTTTTTGGGTTGTGTTCTACACACAATAAGGAAGATCTACATAAACAATCATGCATTGAAAACATTTTAAACCCCTCTTTTCCATTTTCACAAGATCATGTTACTGTTCTGTCCACTATTCACAGCTAGCATACTTTTACTTTCATACTTTGATTTGATGCTTATATGCACTCCAAATTAGCTCATGTCTTAGGAAGTAGTTCATACTACATATGTGCATATCCCATGATGATTCCATTCATTCATTCATACACATTCTAGACTTCTAAGTCATTCTAGGAATCCATGAACACAAAGCACACTACAACCTTGGCACATTCTAGATATATACATTGCATCCATGCAAAGATTTGGGGTTTTTGTAACTCCTAATCTAAGAATATTATAAGGAATGATCATGATCACACGTTCATGTTTCCCCTCGATCTAATCATCCTTTCTCATCCATCCCGGGGATTGAGAGATCTTCTTTTCTCAAAGAATAACATGCATCATGCTAGCTTGCTACGCATATTTTGATTTCTTTGATTATTTGTTTCAAGAACAATTCATGTCCCATTTTAGATTAGGAAAACTTGATTATTTGATATGTGATTAGACGATTTTTCCTAGGTTTGTTTGTGTGATCTTTCACTTTTGCATTGTGTGATATTTGGCTTAGATCTTATGAGTGATATCTTATCTTTTGATCTTCCATTTCAAATTTTCTTATGTGATGTAATATACTGTTATAGTATTAATTGTCGAACCATACATAGTATAAGATGATTATTTGGATGCTAATTGAGGCCCGTCGAAAGATGGGGCGAGTTGAGGGTGTTTTAGTCGCGACAAAGGCTCCTTCCTCTCTCGTACCAAAACCCCGAGCCAAGTTCTTTGGTTATGAAGGGCCGGTGCCCTTTATCCATTTGGGTGAGTCAAAATTAGGTTTCTTGGTTCCTTAAAGACCAAGTGGTGACTCTGTATTTGTTTTCAACAGACCCTTCATTTTATTTCTTTGATCCAAATCAATTTCAAACAAGTTTCAAAACAAACAAAAGTGGTGGAACGCCGCGTGTCCACAATCTGGCGACTCTGCTGGGGATATTTTATTTTAAAACAAAATAATACAGAGGTTTGACTCATAATGAGCATCCTTAAAATCACCTTTTTACTGTGCCTGGTTCACTGCATTGCACTTCTGCATTTCCCCCTCCGACTGTGTCTGAAACGCGGCGTTAACATTGTTCAGGTCTTGCTGTGCCAGGGCACAAGTCACCGTTGATACTGTACCTTCCAAGGTATATCAAAAAGAGTAAAAACCTTGGTACTGTCTCCCTGGCGGTATATTGGAACTCTCATCAACGGACCCTCTTTGACTAAACCCAGCCTTTGCATATAGATTCTTGTAGAACCATTCATAGGACTGTTCATTTATCTTTTCAGATAGGACAATATGATATAACTGCTGTATGCCCTGATAGGATTACATGAGCGGTGCAGACGCTTATGTGGCATAGAACAGAACCTCTTTCTTATGATCCCCAAGGCAATCACTCATATGTGATCACATTGAGTTGACCTGCCTATGCACCATGACAAGGATGTCTGCTCCATGCTCACAAAGATATACACCACAAACCTTGTTTGTCGGTCCTAAGACATAGGAGTATGAAAACCTGCTAGACAGTATGATCACTATCACTACACGTTAACCAGTTTCTCCCAGAAACTCTGTCCAGATATTCCAGATATAACCCATTTCTCCCAGAAACTATGTCCAGATATTCTAGACATAATCCATTTCTCCCAGAAACTCTGTCCAGATATCCCAGATATAACCCGCTTCTCCCAGAAACTCTGTCCAGATCAACCAGAAATGTCCATTCTCTCCTAGAAGCCTGCATAAAAAAAACCTAGAAACCCCTGTTATCCCTTGGTGATCATACTGGAAAGTAAAGTTGACACACTCTATATGGTTAGGACCTTATTTGCTTAACTGCTATCTGTTAGAAATAGGAGCATCATATAGATTAGGACTTACATCCGCATGCTTGTCTCATTTACATGCACCATTCCTATCGGTCTGCACGCACTGTCTCAGTCCATCTTACACAAGTTAGTCCACGTCTGTTAACATCACTGTCATTGTCTATCTAAAGTTGTCACTATCAAATCTAGTCCTCTCAAAATCTGTCAGGTCAGTATAGATTCCCGGAGTCAGCAGCTAGGATCCTTGTCTTGGGTCAGAAGTTCAGATAACCGTTTGGTCAGACTCAGTCCGACAGCTTACTTCAGCATGAATCGAGAAGAGTTGGAGAACAAGGTTACCGAGTTGGGAGCAACCATAAGCCAGCAGTCTGACAGCCTAGCCCAAGTTCTGAAGTTCATGGAAGAATTGAAGCAGCAGCAGCCGCAACCTCCGCCTGGGTTTCCACCACCGGGGTTTGAACCACCCCCACATGAGAATAATGGGGAGGAAGACTGGTTTCAAGGGGTCCCACCGTTTGCGTATGAGAAGAAGCTTCAAGAGAAAATGGATAAGGTTGACAAGTTGGAAAGCATACTGAGGAAAAGCAAGGGGGTCGATGATTACATGCTAGACCTGGAAGGCCTCTTTGAGCCTGTTAAGCTGAAACTGCCAGAGAATTTCAAGATGCCTGCCATCGACCATTTTGACGGAACTGGGAATCCAAAACGTCATGTGAAGCTATGTATGAGTATCTTCCAGTCCATGGGTTGTACCCACGAGCACATTGCGATGTTGTTCCCGCAAACTCTTGCAAAGTCTGCACTATCGTGGTTCCTAACCTTGGAAGCCTCCAAAACCCGGGCATGGGAAGACATTGTTCGAGTCTTCGTCGATCATTACTCCTATAATCAAGAGCTGGATGTCACTATCAGGGATTTGGAAACAACCCGGCAGAACAACAATGAATCCTTCGCTGCATTTCTGAGCAGATGGAGGAACAAGGTAGCCCAAATGACCCACCAGCCGATTGAGAAGGAACAAGTGAGAATGATAATCCGAAATCTGCAACCGTTCTACCATGAAAAATTGTTCTACCAGTCCATCTCCAGCTTTAAGGAGTTGTTTGAAGTTGGAACTCGAATTGAAGACGCTATCAGAGAAGGAGAGATCAAAAAGGAAGAGCCTCCGAGTCAGTTAAGAAGGCCCAACTACTCCCGGAATCCCCCGAATGTCAATGCCCTTAGCAGCCAACCCATGGCGTACCCTCCTAGGCCATACCAACCCTCCAACTAGGCAAATTCCTCCAATCGCCCTTTCCAGAAAAAGTCCCCCTCGCAACTTCGCCAAGTTAAAAATCTTTCTCTCCTCAGCCTTAGACCGCCTCCTCAAAAAGGGCCATCTCCAACTACTCCAGCCTCGAAATACCCCGCCCCTGCCTAACTGTGATATGTCCAAATGATGTACCTACCATCAAGCCCCTGGCCACAACACTGATGATCGTATGCGCCTCCGCCATGATATCCAGGATCTCATTGACCAAAATATCATTGAGCCGCCTCCGAAGCAGCACCATATCACTCAAAATCCTCTACCAAACCACCAAAATATCAGCCTCATCGAATCCAACCCTGTATCCTTCAACCCCGCTACTCATATCACCCCCTAGGACAACCCTTACCCCTCATTGACATCCCAGAATCTGTGGGAATTCATCTAATTGAAGGGGAGAATGACGAGTGGCAGCAATAGCTAGTTGATGAACTAGACCTATTCTTCCTGGAAGAACACGTTCTAGGGGTAGTGGACCTCAAATGGTACGATCCCAATAATGAGAGCGATGCTTCTATCTGGAGCGAGCTGGAAAAGCCATTTGTGGGAACGGATTGTGACTGGTTCAAAGAAGATGGGACTATAGAAGGGCCTACCCCTGCCGAGATTGATCACTTGACTAGGTCTGGCCGACATTATCAGCCTCTACAGCCTACCACTGAAGCAACCAAAAAAAGTCCTGTTAAAGATGAGGGAAAGGGAAAAATGGACGAGGTCATCGAAGAAGACAACGAGTTGATAAAGCAATTGAAGAAAACCCAAGCACATCTCTCGATGTGGGACATCATGGTAACATCCTACAAGCATCGGCAAGCTGTGTTGAATGCCTTGGCTGGAATAGAGGTCCCCATTGATGCCGCACCGGAGGACATGGTGGCTTTCTTGGGCGCACTTACCCCTGACCCGATCATTACATTTTCTGATGAAGACCTGCCACCCGAAGGATCTGCACATAACAAAGCATTGTACATCACTGTCAGATGTAAGGGACAGTAGGTGCCATTTTGTCTGGTCAATACAGGTTCTGCCTTAAATGTTTGTGCCCTAAGGAGTGCCACCACCTTGGGGGTCGATGTCCTTGATTTCACACCATCTGTGCAATCCGTGAGGGCCTACGATAACACCAAGAGGAATGTGATGGAAACTGTTTCTCTACAAATTCGGGTAGGATCTTTGGTAAGCACTGAAATCTTTCAAGTCATGGACATACCTGCCTCGTTCAACTTGTTGATCGGAAGGCCTTGGCTGTATATCAACAAAGCCGTGTCATCCACCGTGCATCAAATGATCAAGTACATTAATGAGAAAGAAGTAAAAATCATCCTCGGTAATAGTTGGGGTAATGAAGCTTTCCCGAACTACGCTCCCATTTTTGAAATCCAAATACATGAGCTAGAAGAAGGAGAAATCGGAGGATTCTTCATGGAAGAAGTCCACATGATCAATGATGAAGATAGGTTCCCCGAGATCCACTCTACAGTTGTCAACATTGTCCGCAAAATGAACTACTTCCCCGGAATGGGATTAGGCCGACGCCAGCAAGGGATTCGCGAGTTCACTCAGATCAAAGGGCAACAAGGCACTTTTGGGTTAGGGTACAAGCTCACTGAAGAAGACATCGAGTTATAGAGGCCATGGAAGAAAAGGGTAAAGGGTCTCTCACCATACCGCAAGACCTTGAATGGATAGTTCATCAAAGAAAGGGATGATTTCCCCTACTTTGGGTTCCCCGAACCCTGGATCCATCAAACCACTAAAAAAAGGCACCTCGGGCTTGAAATCTTTGTTGACTCCGAAAGGCCCCCATATCAAGATCCGTTGTATCCCGAAGAAGTTGAGAAGACCCCGGAGGAAGACTGGTTAAAATACCTGGACACTGAAGCCATGGAGAAAATGTGGGAGGAATCCGCTGAGAAGAAGGAAGAAAAGAGGGCCAAGAGCCAAGATGATCAGATTAAGCCAACTAAGGAGGGTCTGAGCAACCGGGCTGTAGAGTCATCTGTCTGTGTCTCCCTATCCCCTGTTCCCCCAGAGTCTGTACTGCCAATTATCGAGTCTGTACCCTAGTCGGCTGCTGTAAGCCCATCACTACCCAATGTAATCACTTCACCTGTCATGAATGAAATGAAAGACGATTCTACTTACTCCTCCGTGTCTAATACTTGTGAATGCACAGATTCCCCCAAGGATCTCCCAATCGAACTTAAGCAACTAATTGAAAAACCACCTGTAGACACCCCAATTTTGACCGACCGTCGAATTTAGGAGAGTGTCACCTCCGTATCCGATGATGACAAGGACCGAAAAATTGAAGTACTCCAAGCTCTTCAGAAAAACTCAAAAACGCGATAAAATTTCACAGAATGAAGAAAAATACAAGGTATTTAGGAGAATTCAGGTATAAGACATGATTTTTGGAAAGGATCTTCAAAAATAATTTGTTTTAAAAAGGGGAAAGACCTAAAAAGGGGAACCTCAACTAAAAACGGCACACGGCAGACTGCCGCAGCACTCACTGAGTGCCGCAAGGCAGTCATAGAGTGCCGTTCCGGCTTTCACCGAGTGTCGCCATAAATTTCTGACTGCCGTTCCCTTTTTAAGTCTGTATTTTGCAATGCAATACGTATGCATATGCAATAAGAACAAAAAACTGATAAAGTAAGACTGACAAAAATGCGGCGATCCATTAATTTTTGCGGCATTTGATGAATGCCGTGCGGCAGTCATGCAGTGCCGCGACGGCAGTCATGAACTGCCGCAGCGGCAGTCACGGACTGCCGCGACAGTTTCTGGACTGCCGCGCTGGGCAGCAGTCTGTCTAATTTTAGAAAGTACACATTGTACCACCAAATGAGAGAATTACACCTATTTTTTGCTCCAAAATTCACCAAGAATACCTGTTAATTTTGCCTATAAAAGAGAAGGGATCTTCCTTGAAAGAGGAGGACCAAGAGAAAAATATTGGGGGAGGGGGGGGGGGGGGGGGAGAACACATACAAAAAATAGCCATTACTCCACCAACATTTTCCTTAGAGAGAAAAAGAGAGTGGAGGAAACTAGGAGAGCTTGGAAGATCTTCAAAGAAAAGAAAAAAGCTTTGAGGATAATTTGGAGGTGATCCTCTAACCATAGATTAGTAGCTTGCTCTTTCTTCTCTTAAAATCTCTAATCCTAAAACCTTTCATTATCTTCTTTGTTTGCCAAGTAAACTTAGGAGCTCTTTTTTGTTTCCAATACTTTCTTCTATTTCCTTGTCTATTTTCTTCTCTTGAGGGTCTTGGAGATCTTCAATATCTCTCTTGATCTCTTAAGCATGATCCCTTGAATCTCATGTAAGCTTATGCTCTACATGAGAGTCAAAACTTGATCATCACTTTATTTCATATAGATGGATCCAAGTCCATGCCCATGACTTGGATCCTCTAAACTTGATGTCTCATGGAATCCTTCCCATATTCCTTTGAAGACTCTTAAGTATTAGTTGTGTCTTCATCTCCAATGACCACCAAATGGTAGGAGAAAGTGGTTTTGAGTCTAAGCCCCCCCTTTCCATGGTTTAGAATCCTCATATTGAGATTTCATGAAGTCCATCCATACTTCACTTGAAATCTATAAAAAATAAAAGTTTTTTAGTCTCCAATGACCATCAAATGGTAGGAGAAGTGGTTTGGTTTAGCCCAACTTCATGATTTAATAGTTGGAGTTACCAAATAAAAGTTGAACTTAGCAAATGAAAACAGTGAGTTCTCAAACTGTTTTTGATCAAAGATTTTTAGTTCGAAATCTAACCGTTGAAATCGAATGAAACCAACGGGAAAGTGTCAATAACTCAATATTCTAGCACTGTAATTTTTGTTTTAAGTTGGTCTCATGTCTAAAATGGTTTAGTCATGAAGTTTGTGATGCAAATGCAATCTGTCCAGAATTTCAGAATGGTTTCAGAACAGTGACACTCTTTTAAAATAAGTAAATCGGAGTTCTAATGAAGTGTTTGAGACCCAACATAATTTGTTCTAAGTAGTTTAATGTGTTAGGAAACCCCCCTAAAAAGAATGAAGCATTTCGGATTATTTTACTATTTTTAAAAAATCAAACAAAATCTCTGGACAGAGAGTTGTACTTCTCTGAGTGATGTCTGGTTATTGTCCTTTTCCCGGAGATCCGACCGTTGAAACTTTGATTTCCTTTTTGATTTGGAAACTAGACTCAGAGAGGCATCTTGTGTCCAAATATCATTGACATCAAACCATGAGAGACGTGCTTTTTATTTTCTTAAAGTTCTGGTCTGCTCTCTGCAATTTTCTCAGAATTTTATTTGACCAACTTTGTTAATAATGGGTCAAGTGGCTTTTCTATGACTTAGGGCTTAAACCATGTTTCAATAATGATTAGTTGAGCTTGAATTCAAAGCTTAAAAGTATTTCATAGTTTATTCTTGTCCATGTACATATTCATCCATATGGTTTGGCACTTGTAATTAGGACCTATTTGCTTTGGATTCAATTACATTTGATAGGTTTAAGCTAGAAATTCAAGATCGTTATTTCTAACTTCACCTCTTGTATATCATGTGCGCTAATCTTTGTTTTGTAGCGCTATTAAGGTACGATTTCTCAACCCCTCTCTAGTTTATTGAATTCTATGATTTTATTCAATTTTTCGACCTCACGTGCGACACCTTAGAATTAAGGTCTGCCTTATGTGTATATGTGATTAGAGACTTTTCTTTTAGGACTTTCTTTTTGTGTGTGCATTGCACGTTTAATATCGCTGCTGGATCCCGGGTAAGTTCTCTTGTTCTTTATTGCATATCATATTGCTTGCTACTTGACATATGTGGTTTATGAATGATATTTTTGTCATTAGCAATTTTACACCCTTTGGACATGCTTTTGTGACGTATACGTATATATATGTATTAGTTGAGGGCACGCTTAGATTAATAAATTTGATTAAAAGGATGTTGAGTAAAGGCCTATCGCAAGATAGGATGAGAGAGGGTGTTTTAGTCCCACGGGCTCCTTCCTCTCTCATTCCATAATCCCCGGACCTAGTTAATCTTTGGTTTCGCAAAAGATCAGTTTCCTTTAAAATGGTTTCTTAATTTTCCCTTTAAAATTAAGTGGCGACTCATTTGTTTTTGAAATTTAGAAAAGATTTTAAGAAAAGCTGTGGGTAAGTCAACCTGCGATATCCACAATCTGGCGACTCTGCTGGGGATTGAACCCAGAATCTTTGGTTTCGCAGACCAGAACTCTGATTCCGGGTTCACTTGAGGATTAGACTTAAAAAACATCCTTTTAATCGAATTAATTAATCTTTGTGTGCCTGTTGCATTTCACTTGCAAGTCTCGCCAGTCGATTGCACGGAACTATGACCTTGGAGGCTCGGGGTAACCCGGTCGGTCAAGTCATCATGGGACTGTGTGATCACCCTTGATCTCGTACCATGATTTGGTATATGAAGCATCCTATCGGGTGTGTGTCAAGGGTCCCTTATTTGACCAAAACCCAGCTTTTGCATAGTAGCTTCTATAGAACCTTTCAATCTTAGGGATTTAATTCTTGATTAGGGCTATATATTAGGGAGTTTGTGTGCCCGGAAGGGATTATTTGAGATGATGACGATGCTTGCTTGATAAAAGATGTATAATCTTTTAATCACCTTTTAGCAGTTCCTCCTTAATCTGGAGAAAATGCTGAACCCTGATTATGAGATTATATTTCTTATATCATGTTTAGCTAAGCATCATTGACCTTGTATGTATCCAAGTCCATAAAGAGTGCGGTGATAATCCGATCATGTGATCCTTCTACCCAAGGAATTTTGAATCCACCTTTGAGAGCGAATGGTTTCTTTTTTCCAAAAACTTTCAAATACTCTTTCAAATCTTTTGGATCCACTTTTGACTAAAGCTTCGAATTAATCTTTGGGAATTGTTTTTAAGGGAAAATACTTTTCTAAGCAGAATTTCATCTTTAGTGAGAAATATTTTTACAGAAGACTCAAAACTCTTAAGAACTGTTTTCATCAATCTAAAAAATGCTTTTCAAAAGGGTAATAAGGATCACAATGGAAAGAGAAATTAGCGCACTCGACATGGGTAAGGATCTTATGTGTTATGTGCTTATGTGTTAGGATTTGGATTTTCTTTTCTGGCATATAGAGTAGGCACACACGCACACATGCATTGCATCCGCATGATGTATAAAATAAAATAAAGGTAAAAAAAAGAGAGGGTTTTTTAAAAAAGAAATTTTCAAAATTTGCTGTAGGAGCAAAGATAGCAAATCAAGCGTGGTTTAGGGATCCTGCGGCAAGACTGGTAAGGAGAGAATACACTGACATGGCCGAAGAAAGAAACAACGAAGAGATGGCCGGATTAAGGGTACTAGTCGAACAGCAAGCGGAACAGATGAGAAGACAGGCCGAGAACATGAACCGCATGATGGGAATGATAGAAGAGCTGAATCGCCGACCACCACATATGAATCCACCTGTTATGGACCCGCCTTTGGGAGGAGGAGACGGAGATTGGTTCGACGATCAAGAGGCACATTGGAATGATGCACTAAGAGCCAACAGGGACAGGGAGAAAGATGAGAAGGAGAAACTGCTGACCGAGAAGATAGAAAAGTTGGAAAGGGTAATGCGCAAGGCTCAGGGAGTGGATACCTATCTGATGGAACTAGAAGGGTTATATGACGGGGTCCACGAGACGCTGCCCGCCGGATTCAAAATGCCAGTTTTTGATAAGTTTGATGGCACAGGCAACCCCTGCAGTCACGTCCGAATGTGCATAGGGGCTTTTCAGCCTAGTGGGCTGAGCACTACCATGATGGCTGTCTTGTTTCAGCAAACCTTAACGGGAGCTGCTCTATCGTGGTACCTTACGCTTGAGCCGAGCAAAACCAGAGTTTGGGAAGAAGTGGTGAAGTCATTTGTGGCCCAGTATGAATACAATCAAGACTTGGACGTCACTGTCCGGGACCTAGAAACAACCAGGCAAGGGAACAAAGAATCATTTGCTGAGTACCTGAGCCGATGGAGAGGGAAAGCTGCGAAAATGGTGCAAAGGCCGTCCGAGAAAGATCAAATCCGGATGTTAATGAAGAATCTGCAGCCAGTTTATCAGGAGAAGATGAGGTTCCAGTCGATCAACACCTTTGCCGAGGTGTTCGATGTGGGGACAAGAATCGAAGATGCAATTCAAGAAGGAACAATCAAGAAAGAGGAACCACTGAATCGATATCGGAGGCCCAGTTATGGATCAAATGGAGGACATTCGGGGGGTCACCCTAGCCCCACTGATGTCAATGCACTTGGCGAGCCGGAGAGAAAATTCGATATCACCAGAAACCATCCAAGAGGGGGGGAGGATAAGCCGCTGAGGAAGTTTTCAGATTTGGGAGTATCATTATCAACCGCCCTCGACAGGCTGTTAGCAAAAGGGAATCTCCGTCAGTTGGAACCCCGACCTCCGCCGAGTCCGCTTCCTCCGCATTTTAAGGGAGATCTCTACTGCAAATACCATCAACAGAAGGGCCACTCGACAGATCGATGCATGAGGTTAAGGCACGAAATCCAAGACCTCATCGACAACAAAGTGATATCCGAACCCCCCGCCAAAGCCCCCAATGTCACCAAGAATCCTCTACCAAACCACCGTGCTGTGCCGCCACCACGGGGTCTTTATTTCATAGGAGTAGAGGAAATAACATTCGATCCGTCCAAGCTAATCACAAAATTTGGGGAACCAAGGAAGCTTTATCAGTTACCAGAAAATCCGGGGATCTGCATGCTCGGAAATCAGCCAGAGATATGGGAAAACAAAGTGACAGGGCAGTCAGATTGGTGGATTCAAGAAAGCAATGATCGGAACGTAGACCAAGTAGGGGGCGAGGATTTGTGGTACCAAAGTGACGAAGAGGCAAAAGAAAACTCGGAGGCCATCTCAGAAACTGACAACATTTGGGCGAAAGAGGAGATCGACCACCTGACTCGGTCTGGTAGACACTTCAAACCACATGAACTAGAGGAAGATCACCCGGGGAGGGAGCTGGAGAAAGGGAAAGGGAAAATAAGCGAGGAAGAAGAAGAGGATAGGGTCTTGAAGCAGATGAGGAAAACACAAGCTAATATCACCATCTGGGGATTGCTGATCGCCTCCAAAAAGCACAGGCAAGCAGTCTTGGATGCTTTGAACCAATCCGATGTCTCTATCGATACAGCACCGGAAGATCTCGTGGGAATGATCGGTAGGATCCCGACTCTGACCATTACTTTCTCGTCCAATGATTTACCTCCCGGAGGGCCCGTTCATAACAAGCCTTTGTATATCACCGTTGAATGTCTGGGGAACACCGTACCCACCTGTCTCGTTGACAACGGGTCTGCTCTTAATGTATGTCCTTTCCGCACAGCTAAGCGCATGGGTCTGGACGAATCAACATTCATACCGTCTGAACAAAAGGTGAGAGCATATGACAACACTCAGAAAACTGTCATGGGTATAATTCTCCTTCACCTCGCTGTCGGTCCACTTGAGAAGGAAGCCGAATTTCAGGTCATCGACATTCCTGCTTCTTTCAACCTGCTGCTTGGGAGGCCATGGTTAGACAGTTTGGGCGCCATACCATCGACGATCCATCAAAAAGTCAAATGTATCTGGGAGAGCAGGGTTTGTGATATCCTCGGGGACAGTTGGGTCCGTTTATCTGAAGCATCATCAAGCGCGCCAGTGCTAGAGTTACAGCTTCAAGAAGAAGAAGCAAAGATGGGAGGGTTTGAGTTCATTAGCACGATAGAAGAGGGAAAGCCAAGAGAATTTCTACCGTCCCATTTTGATCAATATGCCAGTCCAGTGGTCGCAGGAATCATGAAGAAAATGGGATTCTTTCCAGGACTGGGCTTGGGAAAAAACCTCTAGGGCCTGCCTGAGGCTCCAAGAATCCCTACTCAGACTCACACTCACGATCTAGGGTACCAGCCAACGAAGAAGGAGCTGAGAGCAAAGAAAAAGGCCGTCAATGCGCCGCTAGACCCTTACCTGAAAACGCTCAACGGGTACTTCGTGAAAGAAGGAGAAGATTTCCCCTTCTGTGGTTTCCCAGAACCATGGATGGACCAAAAGGACAAATGCATGAAGCTGGGGTTCGAGATCTTTTTCTCCCATGAATTTTCTGGGTACAAAGATCCATTTTTGCAAAAGCCTGAAAAGTCTGTTGCTGCCAAGGACTGGATTGGTACGCTAGACGGCTCTGTCATGAAGAATCTGCTGAATGAAGGAAGCACAGAGGTGGTGAAAGCAGAAAAAGCCAAAGGTGAATACGTCGAAGGTCTGGTAGAAGAAGCAGCCGAAAGTGAAGAAGATGAGGAAAATCATAGGGGGACCAACAAGGGAAAGACCGAAGAAGAAGAAATGGAAGAGATTACCAAGACAGGGGATCTGGAAGAGAGCTTCATCACCAATCTGGGGGGGGGGGGGGGGGGGGGGGGAGAGAAAGAAAGAGTGGATTTTTGAGTCTAGTGATAGGTTCCCCCCACACCCAGAGTCTGTAATGGCCCAAATGAGGCGTCTTTCAATTTCTATGTCTGTTGTAATCACTCCAAAGAAGATCAATGAAAACATGACTGATTCCGCCTACTCGAACACGCTTAATGAATGTGATGAATGTGATGATCATGAAACACCCATTGAATTGCAAAAGTTAATTGAAAAAGAAAATGAATCTGCATGCAAGATCGTAGAGAACACCCTGCCAATTAATCTAGGAAATGAAGATAACCCCCAAAATGTTTTTATTGGCTCAACGCTTAGCAATAAAGAAATCAAAGAACTAATCAATCTATTAAATGAATTCAAAGATGTTTTTGCATGGTCTTATAATGATATGCCAGGTATCGATCCAAAAATAGTCCAACACCACATCCCTCTCTTTCCCAATTCAAAACCCATAAAACAAAAATTGAGGCGAATGAGGCCAGAATGGGCACTTAAAGTAAAAGAGGAGGTTGAAAAGCAGTTAAAAGCTGGATTCTTGATGGTCACCGAATATCCCGAGTGGATTGCAAACATTGTACCTGTTCTGAAGAAGGATGGTCGTGTTAGGGTTTGCGTAGATTTTCGAGATTTAAACAAAGCAAGCCCTAAAGACGACTTCCCACTACCACACATCGACGTGTTGGTCGATAACACTGCGGGGCACGAGCTTCTATCTTTCATGGATGGATTCTCTGGGTATAATCAAATCCTCATGGCGCCCGAGGATAGGGAGAAAACCACATTCATTACTCCCTGGGGGACATATTATTATAGGGTCATGCCATTCGGACTTAAGAACGCAGGAGCAACATATCAAAGGGCTGCCACCACCCTACTGCACGACGTGATCCACAAGGAGGTGGAGGTGTATGTGGATGATATGATTGTAAAGTCCAAAGAAAGGGAAGGGCACCTAGGAGCTTTGAGAAAGTTCTTTGAGAGATTGAGGGAGTTCAAAATGAGGCTAAACCCGTAGAAATGCACGTTCGGAGTCACCACCGGGAAGTTATTGGGTTTCCTTATTACTCATAGGGGAATAGAGGTGGATCCTACCAAGATAAAAGCCATAACCTAAATGCAGCCACCAAAAAACGAGAAAGAACTGAGGGGATTCTTGGGGAGAATACAGTTCATCAGCCGCTTCATTTCCAAACTCACCTTGACATGCGACCCACTTTTCAAACTACTCATGAAGGGAGAGAGATTCAAATGGGACACCCCGTGTCAACAAGCCTTCGACAAAATCAAAACCTACCTCCAGAACCCACCTGTCTTGTCACCACCTTCGCCCGGGAGACCCCTGTTACTTTATTTCTCCGTATTCGAAGATTCAATGGGATGTATGCTGGCCCAAGAAGGAGAACAGGGGCATGTGGAGAAGGCCATTTACTACTTAAGCAAGAGAATGGTCGGATATGAGTTAAAGTATTCACCCTTAGAGAAGGCCTGTTGGGCCTTGGTTTGGTGTACCCGTCGCCTCCGCCACTACATGCTAGCCTTCCCTGTAATTCTGATATCCCGAATGGACCCATTAAAATACCTATTCGAAAAACCCGCCTTAACCAGCAGGATTTCCCGATGGACCATGATGCTAGCCGAATTCGATATCAGATATGTCACCTCCAAGTCCGTAAAAGGAAGGGCTGTCGCCGAGTTTTTAGCCGACCTCATTGTAGAATCTGAGGACAAAGGGGAATTCAAGTTCCCAGATGAAGGAATAATGGAGGTAAAGGAGGACCTGTGGAAGATGTACTTCGACGGGGCAGCCAACCAAATGGGTTATGGAGTTGGAATCATTCTCATAGCACCCGATGGGGTCCCTACCCCATTAGCCGTCAAACTCAAGTATAACTCAACTAACAATACCGCGGAGTACGAAGCATGCATAATTGGGATGGAAGCAGCCTTGGCTTTGAAGGTCGGAAAGATTGATGTCTTCGGAGATTCCAACTTGATCATATCCCAGGTCCGAGGAGATTGGAGGGTAAAACATGAGAAATTGAGACCTTATCATGACTATCTGGAAAGCCTGAAAGCACAATTCTGAAAGATTTCCTTTTACTACCTCCCTCGCGAAGAAAATCAACTAGCCGACTCTTTGGCTACCTTAGCCTCAATGATCCAAATCCCTTCCAAAATTGCCATGATCCCGCTGTCCATAGAAGTGAGGAATCAACCGTCATTCGAAATGATCACGTCCATAGAAAGAGAAAATGAGGTGCCTTGGTATGAAGATGTATGGAAGTTCATCAAAGAAGAAAAGTACCCCGAAGGAGCCTCAGAAAAGGACAGGAAGGCGATTCGACGATTTGCTGCTCAATTTGTGATCTACGCGGATAAACTATGGAAGAAGTCCTACACCGGGTATAATTTGGAGTGTTTATATGGAAGGGAAGCTAAGAGAATGATGGAGGAAATACATGAGGGAGTATGCGGGCCCCATATAAACGGGCACATGCTGGCGAAGAAGATCATTCGACAAGGGTACTATTGGACGACCTTGGACAAAGACTTTTGTGAATATGTTAGAAGGTGTCACAAGTGTCAGATTCATGCAAATCTGATGCACACCCCACCGTCGCAGCTCTATAGCATGACCACCCCTTGGCCATTTTCCGTATGGTGGATTGATATCATTGGTGAGATAGTTCCAAAGGCTTCCAATGAGCACCGGTATATAATCGTGGCGATCGATTATTTTACAAAGTGGGTAGAAGCAGCCTCATATGCGACTTTGAAAGCCAAAGATGTGGTGAATTTTATCAAGAAGAACATAATCTGCAGGTACGGGGTCCCTAATGAGTTTATCTCCGATCATGGCAGTCATTTCCAGGGGGAAGTTATCCCGCTCTTGGAAAAGTATAAGATCACTCGTCATCAGTCATCCCCGTATAGGCCCCAGACGAATGGAGCGGTAGAGGCAGCGAATAAGAATGTTAAAGCAATCTTGGGGAAGACGACGGATACGTATAAGGATTGGCATGAGAAACTGCCATTTGCTTTGTGGGGATACCGGACCTCTATAAGGACTTCCACAGGAGCTACACCTTATTCACTAGTGTACGGGATGGAGGCAGTCCTCCCGGTCGAGGTAGAAATACCCTCTCTCAGGGTTTTGGCAGAGTGCGAGATCACCGAATCAGAATGGATACGGGAAAGGTGTGAGGAGTTGATGCTACTTGATGAAAAGAGGCTGGCCGCGATAAACCATACTCGGGGGTACCAGAAGAGAATAGCTCGTGCTTTCAACAAAAAAGGTTCGCCCAAGGAAGCTTGCTGAAGGTGACCTGGTCCTCAAAGAACTGAAAGTGCCCGTTTATGACCCCAGAGGAAAATTCAAACCCAACTGGGTCGAGCCGTACATCATTAAGACCCTCCTTTCCGGAGGAGCGGCCTATCTCATGGACTTAGACGGGGTTGAATTTAAACGGCCAATTAACCTCGATCGCCTCAAGAAATACTTTGCTTGAAGCCATTTCTTTCAAAGCCTCCTACCTTGATGAACTACGCTTGACCTGATTCCCACTAGGGGATACGTAGGCAACCAACTTGGTTCGGTCATTTAAAAAAAAAAAAAACTGCTGCGCTAAACTAGGGGCAAACTGGCGTTTGCCCGGAGTCACTTCGAAGCCCTAAAACCAGGGGCAAACTTCGTTTGCTAGCCGAAGAACCCAGAAATAAAACCATCCTTCAGGTCGCCTGGCTGTCAAAATGAGTACTATAAAGAAACAAATGAAAATTCATGGAAAAGAATGAGTAGGAAACAAACAGCAAAGTAAGGAGCCAAGTAAAGACATTAAAAGGAGAATTCTTCATAAAAGATTAATCGAAAGGTTGAGCACTTTGATTAAGCATGCTAGAAATTTTCCTAAAGATAACAACACTTCTTGAAGTAAAAAAAGGAAAAAATCACATTCGGAAAGCGTAAAAAGAGTAGGCAGGGTCTGTCAGAAAGTTTTGTAAAATGGCAAACTCTTCCCTGTTTTCGTCTACTTTATTGTGCACGTGTCTTGTTAAGTCTGTCTCACAACCAAGGCCTGGATCTCTAGAAGATACTGGGCAGTGGGTACAGTCGAAGCAGGAACCCTCGGGCACGGAGCAGCCATCCTACTCGACCAAGCCTCAATGAAAGCCTTCACAATAGAAGGGCGCAAAGTGGACCCCCTGGTGAAATCAGCAGCCACAGACTCAGTAGTATCCTGCAGAAGCCCGAACTGACGGACCACCCAATCGGGAATGTAGAAAGTAGTGGCACTCAAGCCTGGTAACCAAATGCCAGGTCGTCCAGGAAGACGTACAGCAACAGAACGATGAGTTCACTGAGGGCAGATCCAGCAGATGTCACTAGAAGAGAGACCCTGGAGCCAACCGAGCCATGCATCGGCAGAATGGAATAAGCAATGGACCTCTATGCGGTCGTACGAAAGTGGCCCATGAAGATGCGAGGGGTGAATGAAGAGGTCGAGGCGTTCCATGAGCCAAACTTGCAAGACGAAAGGTGCCCCGGCAGATAACATGGCCCCGGTAACATGGGCATGGCTCAATCCAATCAAAGTTTTGCCAAGAACCAGCATAACAGCACTTTTTATCTCCCTCAAACCACGGGCAATGGGTATGAGAGTGTCAGAAGACGACTGAAATAAGAAGTAAGAGAGCATGGCAATTGACAAGGCACTACGTCGGATGATCTGGTACTCACCATCATAAGGGTCCCCTATGGGAGCATAAACGGAAGAAAGGCGTCCAAAGTCGATCTGCCTATCATGAACAAAAGAACCCGCCGCATTTCGAGATGTGTGGAGAAGAGCGGCTAAGTCCCGGACATACCCGGCCTGAATTAGAGGAACCATCAATTGAGCAGAGGGATCAGTGTGGAGAATGGCGCTAAATTCCTCAAATAAAGGGCAAATCTCCTGAAAGCCGAAGCGGAAAACACTAAGAGCAGGATCCCAACACTGAATGGCAGCTCAAAGTAGGCCCTCATTCAGATTCATCTGTTGAAAAGAAAAGAGATCGTTTAATCGGAAACACTCGAAGTTGAGCTTGTCAATACCTGAGAGAGTATCCATCCATGGGAAGAGGATTTGGGAGCTAATGGGGGCCATTTGAAGAGAAATGAAGGAGGAAGAAGATTGTTTTGCGGAATGTTGGAGGAAGAAGGGGCATAAATAGGAGAATAAGGCTGACCACCCAATCGCAGCACTCGATAAAGTGCAGCGGCACTCCATGAAGTGCCGCGCGGCAGTCCGTGAATGCCGTTGCGGCACTCACTGACAGCCGTCGCGGCAGTCACCGAGTGCCGCGGAGGCCTAACCGAGTGCCGTTCCAAGTTCTTCATCGGCCAGGGTTTGTTTGTAATACAATCAGCCCACCTGCAAACAGAAAACTAGATAGAAATACAATAAAACGTGCGCATCATGCAGCACGTGCAAATACATTCATTCATTTCATTTATTTATACATGTCAAATAGATAAAAGGAATACAAAAGAAGCATTCAAAGATAAAAATAAAGATGGGACCAAGCCATGGTCCCGCATACGGTAGGAGTTGGGCCAGGCTATGGTCACACATACGGTGAGAAAGCAACAATGTAATAATAAAAGTATTTAAAGCATCTATCCTACCAACTATAAGGGAACTATCCTACCAACTATAAGGGAACAACCATCAAAATAAAGCATATGTGTATATATACAGTCATCCACCAAAATGTAAATCCTCCCACAAACTCTCAAAAATAAAAAATAACAAAAGCAGGGTCAACCACGACCCCGACCCCGGCCGCGAGTATGACGAGTCGTGCGCCTGAGAGGCTCCTCCTCCGACTCGGTCCCGCTGCCTCCACCGCTCCCTCCATGACCACCGCTACTGCCGCCTCTGCCTCTGCTGGTGCCCTCGCCGCCGCCTCCGCCACGCCCAACACCGCTACCTCCGGGGGCATCGCTGAGAGGGATGCCGAACTGCTGGAGCCGCTGCTGGAGCTGCCCCACCTGCTGGGACAGGACTCTAATCTCCTCCGCCTGAAATAAAAAAGGGAATAAGTCCAGGCAGCGTTGAAATGACGGATAAAATACTGAGAATAAAAGGAATAAAAGATCATACCTGGGCCCTCAGCTGGGTCGCAGTAGTCGCCCGAGCTCCCTTAGCCTGAAAAACAAATCCCGAGAATAAAAGATTAGTAAGAAGGGAGACAATCAAAATCAAAGTCAAAGTGAAAGTGAAAGGTGGAGAGGAGTCTTTTACCATCCACTCGCGCCCGAGAACCCACTGTCGCACGCTATGGGCATACGTCAGGCCCTCCTCCGCGTAAGCACGCGGGACAACGTCGTAGTGGAGAGGTATAGTGGGAGCACCATGCGAGAGTCGGGGGATCGTCGTCGAGTGAGGCTCCCCGAACGAGACGGTCAACATGGTCCAATCCCACTCGGGTAAGGCAGGGGGACGAACCGCAGCAGGCACATGCTGTAAACAAAGGTAATAAAACATGAAAAAGGAATAAAAGGAGAACTCACAGAGATAATAAAGGAATCATTTACTCACCCGAGTCACTTCCATCAGAGGGAAGTTCGGCATCAGCTTGGCGGCACGGAAGGCCGCATATCCGTCAGGGTCATCCAAGAAGCCGTGAATACCGAGGCCGGCTAGAGCAGCCGTGAACTCGCTGCCCTGAAGTGTATCCGTGGCCCTCATAGAGTCGGGAGGAGGGAATGGCACGAAGAATCTGGGGGCCGCTAGTGACTGCCTGGTCACCCTCTCTCCTAGATACCACGCCTGGCCCTCTGGCCCACATAGAAGTCGCCTCGTCGGGTCATACCCGGCCGACTCTCAAATCCCCACACTAGCCTCAGGCAACACCCTGAGCCACGGCTACCAGTGTACATGCTCCTCCCGTAGGTTCGTCAGGAAGTTCCTGAACGAAACAAAGTCATGAGCTCCGGCCTTCCGCCCAACCCTGTCCTTCGCCCATTTCAGCCCCTGAGGCATGACGAGGGCGTCAGCGTCGCGTGTCACTGGAGACATCATGCGAAAATACTTGTGGGACCAGATCTGCGATAATAAAATAAGGGGGGTTAGTTTCTCAAAATTGAATAAATTTCTGAAAGCATAAAAAGGGCAATGTGTAACACCCTATATTTTATTTCATTAATAAATAAATACTGCATTTCATTTCCATGAATATTTGATTTAATTCCTCTTTGTAATAATTATCTGGGGTCAAACTGTAATTTCCAAAATATTTTTATGGTTTCAAAAACAATATCTATATTTTTGTATAAACCGGGAATTTATTTCCTACACTGATATTATTTTCCTGTATTTTCTTTCAACCGTAAAATACCAGTTTTAATTTCAATCTGCGTCTATACCGCGTCTTGGGTGAGGGAGCACGTGAGCTCAACCTCACCGGGTAATTTCTCCCTATTGCTTGGAGCCCAAATTTCTCAGTTTATATATATACGTTGGTTTCTCTCTCTCACTCACAGTCCCTCATCTCTCACTCTCAAACTCTCTCAATTCTCTCCCAAATTCTCTCTATCACTCTCTTGCTCTCAAGATCACACACACACACACAGATTATATACTATATACATACACACATACATAGATATATAGCTATATATATCTCAAGATCAAGAGAAATCGGAGGAGAATTCTATCGGCGGAAACTTCGACGGAAATTTATCGGTCTCAAATTCTCGATCTAATTAACCTCAGTGAGTATTATAAACTCACTCGCCATGTTTATATATGTATATTTCAGTTCATATAGGTGTGTATATGTGTATATATATGTATTTCACCATTGAAGCTTGAAATTGGAGTTTTGTAAATCTTAACCAAAATGAAATTTATGAATTGGGAATGAAAGATCTTAGTCCCAATAAGCTGTGGTTCGAATCCTACGCAATAATTCATCCGTATCGCGGCGAACGGTTGATTTAAAGTTTTGTCACTCTAACTTTGATCGTGAAAAGTAAGCGATACAATCCGTATTAGTTAAAATTGATCGCGTATTCTTAATCTACGCGGAAAACCGAAGAGATCCATATATTGCACGACATGTTTGAGACAGAATCTGAAAATGGGTAAATTTCAGTCCAGGAATTGAAAACAGAGGAAAAAACGAAGAAGATGACATTCTGCAAGAACTCGCGCGCGCGACCCGCTCGCACGAGGCTCGCTCGCGCGGACCATCCCCCCCCTTCGCGCGCGCGATCCGCTCGCGCGACCCGCTCGCGCGACATCACCTCTTCCTCGCTCGCGCGATCCGCTCGCGCGAGGTGGCAGTTTTGAGCAGTTTCTGTATTTTTGTATAAGGGACTGTTTGGAAAATGTTTTGGGAAATTTCAAGGAACTGTTTGGCTAATATACTGTTTTAAAAGCTCACTGTTAGAAATTGGACTTGTAAGAATGTTTAAGACCGAAATTTATGCTCGTACGATTATCCGGTTTTGTGAGTAAGTAATGGTGTTATTTATGGAACATTGACATACATATTAGGGTCGTGGTTGTGTCAACATGCATGTGTGGAATAAAGCGTGAAAAGAGTAAAGGGTGGCAGTTTGGTGTGTGACCTCAATATCGATCGGATAGTATTCCTGGTATTGGAGGCGATAGTGTTGTGTACGACTTAGATATCGATCGGATAGTATTCCTGGTATCTAAGGCGCGCGTTTCGGATATTGATCGGATAGTATTCCTGATATCCGAAGCGATGGTGATAGTGTTGTGTACGACTTAGATATCGATCGGATAGTATTCCTGGTATCTAAGGCGCGCGTTTCGGATATTGATCGGATAGTATTCCTGATATCCGGAGTGATGGTTGGTTGTGATCGGTCTAGATATCGATCGGATAGTATTCCTGGTATCTGAGGCAGTAGTGTGGTGTGTGACTTCAATACCGATCGGATAGTATTCCTGGTATTGGAGGCGATAGTGTAGCGTGTGAATTGGATGACTGAATTCTTATTACTCCTGGTAGCTGAAATGATGTGTTGATTGAATTGGATTGTCTAAAGGAAAGAATTGGCAAAATAAGATGTTCCACAATTCATGTACAATTTCGTATTTAATTCTTACTATATTCCCCCGTGATTCATGTTGGAATTGGAACCTTGAATATATTACTGTTAAAGTCAAATGGTACCGTTGTTTATTTGCTTATATATACATTGCGAGCACTTGTTTATTTTACTCATCAGCTTTCATAAGCTGACGGCGTTGATGCGTCCTGGACTGTATGTCCAGATTTTCAGGGGCAGGAGCAGCCAGGGTACTTCGACTATGCTAGTTAGAGGCAGGGAACTTTCCAGGAGGCTGCTTATTATTTTCCTATGTCTTTCATTTCTGAAGTTGTAATAGACTGGAGAATAGCTTTTGAATAAGGGTGTTTTGTGCCTAAGACATTGACTTATGTAATAGTTTAGCAAGTTTTAAATTTCGGAGCTTATGTTTATTAGTATCCTTTCTTTTAGAAATGTTGTTAAGTTATTTGTTGCAGGGACAATTGGTCATACTCACTTGTCACGACCTACGAGTCCATAAAGGAAATTAAATGCTTTCCTGAATTATGCTACGTCGGGGCGTGACAGGCTTTTTGGTATCAGAGCCAGGTTATGGCTCGACCAATTGTCCAGACACATAGGATCTCCCGTTAAGATAGAATTAAGATAAGATAGTTCGACTTTATTCCGTGTTTAGTCGTTTCCTATCGTTTAGAATTTTCCTTCTTCTCGAGAGGTTGACCGATTTCTTGTTGATCAATGGATAGGTACCGTTCTCTCGGTCATATGGCTGGAAGAAATCTCAGGAATCGTCCCGCTATTGAAGATGCACCCCCGGTAATAGATCCAACCGGAATGTTCGAGGCTTTTGTAAGAAGATTGGAGAGGATTAGTGATCAGAATGCGAGGAACAATAATCAGAATGGGAATCACAACGGGAATGGGAGACAAGCCCACCAGACTGGAGACAAGCTTCTCAAGGAGTTTCGCGCTCTACGACCTGAGTATTTTGCGGGGACTGATGAACCCTGGCAAACGGAACAGTGGCTACGCCAGATGGAGCGTATCTTTGAGACCATAGAGTGCACTGATCCGGAGAAGAAGCGTCTGGCTATCTTTCAGCTGTCTTACGCAGCGGCTGATTGGTGGGATGCTGAAAAAGCGACCATAGGGGAAGAAGCTGCAAGGAGAATGCCGTGGGTGGTGTTCAAGGAAAGGTTTCTCGAGAAGTATTTCCCTGAAGAAGAGAAGGACAAGAGGGAGAAAGAGTTTATGGAGTTGACTCAAGGGAATCTGACTGTCCGTGAGTACACTACTCGATTTGAGCGTCTGTCTCGCTTTGCTCCACATATGGTGGACACACCCCAGAAGAAAATCAAGAAGTATCACCAGGGTCTCAACTTGTCTCTCCGACATCTGACTATGGGGCATTTGGGCCAGTCATTTGAAGCTCTGGTGAGATTGGCTACGGGGTTAGAGAATGATGGTTGTCAGAATTCGAAGTCGTTTGGAAATCGACCTCCGCAGAAGGGTTATTCTGGATAGAAATCAGGGTACCCTCAAGGACAGAAAAGGACCTAGGATGGAGGAAAGAAACCTCAGCAGACACAAGCAGTTCAGCAGTATCAGCCTCTAGCAATAGAAGGGGCCAAAAACAATAACTGCTTCAATTGTGGAGTTCTTGGTCACCGAGCTAAAGATTACAGAGCACCTAGGCGTGCGGATCGTCCAGGAGTCGTGTGCTATAACTGTGGCATGCCCGGTCACATAAGTTCGGACTGCAAGGCTCCCAGGAAAGGTAGCTATGGTCAGCAAGGACAGGCCCGTCTGAATGCTGTTATTCCCGAGGCTGCTGGCTATGAGGAGAAAGGGTATGAAGAAGGTACCAATGAGGAGGGACCGCCCGAGCAACGAGCAGTGGAAGGTACTCTAACCTTGTTTAACTCTCATATTAAAGTTTTATTTGACACGGGTGCTACACATTCCTTTATATCTGTGAAGATTGTTCAGAAGTTGGGTATAGTACCGCAACGTTTAGATGAAGCTTTGAGTGCTGTCTCACCCTTAGGGACCACCGTCAAGTTATTACATGTATGTAAGGATTGTCCTCTACGGATTGAAGACCATGAACTTTTGGCGAGATTGGTGGTTCTGTCGATGAAGGAGTTCGATATAATCCTGGGAATGGATTGGCTCGAGAAGAATGGTGCGAAGTTGGATTGTGCAAGGAAGAAGATCACATTTGCGAACAATGGGAATCGACCCTTTGATTTCCAATGTAACCCTTCGGGTGATATGTTCCTCACCAGATGCCTAGCAAACATTGAGGTTGTCAGTGCAGAGGTGACAGTATCATCAATACCGGTGATCAAAGAGTTCGAGGAAGTATTCCGAGATATTTCAGGATTACCGCCGGAAAGGGACATAGAATTCTGTGTGGAATTGGTGCCAGGTACTCGACCTATAAACAAGGTTCCCTACAGGATGGCCCCTACTGAGTTGTTGGAGCTGAAAGAACAAGTTCAAGAACTTGAGAAGTTGGGTTTTGTTCGCCCAAGTACTTCACCCTGGGGAGCACCAGTGTTGTTTGTGAAGAAGAAGGATGGGACGATGCGGTTGTGTATTGACTACCGAGAACTGAATAAGGTTACTATCAAGAATAGGTATCCCTTACCTCGGATAGACGATCTGTTTGATCAGTTGCAAGGAGCCATGACCTTTTCTAAGATTGATCTACGGTCAGGGTATCACCAGTTGAGGGTGCGGAAGGAAGACATACCTAAGACTGCTTTCAGGACGAGATACGGGCACTATGAGTTCTTAGTGATGCCGTTTGGGATGACGAATGCTCCGGCGGTGTTTATGGACTTGATGAACAGAGTATTCAAGCCATATTTGGATCAATTCGTTATTGTCTTTATTGATGATATTTTGATCTATTCCAAGTCAGAGGAAGAGCACGAACAACATCTAAGGATCGCGATGCAGACTCTCAAGGATCACCACCTGTATGCTAAATTCAGCAAGTGTGAATTCTGGCTTCAGGAAGTTAAGTTCCTCGGACATGTGATCTCACAACAAGGAATCGCAGTTGACTCTTCAAAAACTGATGCAGTGGAAAATTGGACTCGGCCGACCAATGCTACAGAAGTCAGAAGTTTTCTGGGACTAGCTGGTTACTATCGGAGATTTGTAGAGGGTTTCTCGAAGATAGCAGCCTCGTTAACTGGTTTGACTAAGAAAGATTTGAAGTTTGAATGGACTGATAAGCATGAACGCGCTTTTCTGGAATTAAAAGATAGATTGACAACAGCGCCAGTGCTTGCGATACCAAGGGATGGTGAGAAGTTCACTATTTTTAGTGACGCCTCGTATCAAGGATTGGGTTGTGTCCTTATGCAAGACGAAAAGGTCATAGCCTATGGTTCACGACAGTTGAAGCCAAATGAATTGAACTACCCAACTCATGATTTAGAGCTGGCAGCCGTTGTGTTTGCGCTCAAGATCTGGAGACACTACCTCTATGGGGAGAAGTTTGATTTGTTCTCAGACCACAAGAGCCTTAAGTATTTGTTTACTCAGAAGGAGTTGAACATGAGGCAACGTAGGTGGATGGAGCTGATTAAGGACTATGACTTTACATTAGAGTACCACCCTGGTAAGGCTAATGTAGTCGCTGACGCCCTAAGTCGGAAGCCTCGAGGAATGATTGCTTCATTGATGATGAGGGAATGGAAAGCTTTAGAGACAATCACAGAATTTGATGTGCAGATTTCTGAGGGAAGTGACGGACATCACTTTGGATGCCTTGTAGTACAACCAACACTTGTGAGTCGAATCATCGAAGCCCAGAAGGAAGATGAGAAATTTCAAGTATGGTTCGCAAAGATGTTAGAGAAGGACCCGACAGAATGGAAGGTTGGGGCCGATGGAGGGCACCGATGTCGAGACAGATTGTGTGTGCCAGATTCAGGAGATTTGAGAAAAGATATTCTCGAAGAAGCACATAAATCGAGACTGGCAGTACACCCAGGAGGAACAAAGATGTATAAGGATTTGAAGAGAAACTTCTGGTGGGAAGGGATGAAACGAGAAGTAGCCGAGTTTGTGTCTAAATGTTTGACTTGTCAACAAGTGAAGGCCGAACATCAGAGACCCTCGGGATTGTTACAACCCTTACCTGTCCCAGGATGGAAGTGGGAACACATAACTATGGATTTCGTGGTTGGATTACCCCGGTCACAACAGAATCATGACGCGATTTGGGTAATTGTGGATCGTTTGACGAAGTCCGCACACTTCATCGCGTACAATATGACCTACCCAGTAGAAAGGATGAGTCGAATGTACCTTCAACAAGTGGTACGACTGCACGGTGCACCCGTATCTATTGTATCAGACCGCGATGCACGTTTTACCTCGGGATTTTGGGAAAGTTTGCAGAAGGCTATGGGAACTTCGCTCAAGATGAGTACTGCATTCCATCCTCAGACCGATGGACAGACCGAGCGTGTTAATCAGATTATGGAAGATATGCTCAGAGCTTGTGCAATCGACTTTGAAGAGTCTTGGGAGACGCACTTACCGTTGGTCGAATTTGCGTATAACAACAGTTATCACTCAAGTATTGGAATGGCGCCGTTCGAAGCTTTGTACGGACGGCCATGTCGATCTCCGTTGTGTTGGGCTGAAGTGGGAGACACCGAACTTTTGGGACCAGAGTTAGTAAGAGAGACCAATGAGAAGATCTCACTGGTCAAGGAAAGGATGAAAACTGCACAGAGTAGACACAAGAGTTATGCGGATCGGCGACGAAAGGACTTGGAGTTCAGTATCGGTGATCACGTACTCCTTAAGGTTTCACCTGTTCGTGGAGTAGTACGTTTTGGTCAGAAAAGAGGAAAATTGGCACCTCGTTTCATCGGACCGTTCGAGGTTTTGGAGCGTGTTGGGAAAGTGGCTTATCGACTCGCGTTGCCACCAAAGATGTCCGGTGTTCATAATGTATTCCATGTCAGTATGTTAAGGAATTACATACGGGATCCTTCACATGTGGTTAATTTTGATGATATTGAGACAAGTCAGAATGTTGTCTACAAGGATAGACCTGCGAGGATTCTTGACCAGAGTATCAAGAGGCTGAGAAGAAGAGACGTTCCTTTGGTTAAGGTTCAGTGGAGGCATCATGACGAGGGAGAAGCGTCATGGGAGTTAGAGTCAGACATGAGGACTAGATACCCCGAGTTGTTTCAGGGTTAGTTAGCTCAGATTTCGGGGCGAAATCTCTGTTAAGGTGGGTAGAGTGTAACACCCTGTATTTTATTTCATTAATAAATAAATACTGCATTTCATTTCCATGAATATTTGATTTAATTCCTCTTTGTAATAATTATCTGGGGTCAAACTGTAATTTCCAAAATATTTTTATGGTTTCAAAAGCAATATCTATATTTTTGTATACACCGGGAATTTATTTCCTACACTGATATTATTTTCCTGTATTTTCTTTCAACCGTAAAATACCAGTTTTAATTTCAATCTGCGTCTATACCGCGTCTTGGGTGAGGGAGCACGTGAGCTCAACCTCACCGGGTAATTTCTCCCTATTGCTTGGAGCCCAAATTTCTCAGTTTATATATATACGTTGGTTTCTCTCTCTCACTCACAGTCCCTCATTTCTCACTCTCAAACTCTCTCAATTCTCTCCCAAATTCTCTCTATCACTCTCTTGCTCTCAAGATCACACACACACACAGATTATATACTATATACATACACACATACATAGATATATAGCTATATATATCTCAAGATCAAGAGAAATCGGAGGAGAATTCTATCGGCGGAAACTTCGACGGAAATTTATCGGTCTCAAATTCTCGGTCTAATTAACCTCAGTGAGTATTATAAACTCACTCGCCATGTTTATATATGTATATTTCAGTTCATATAGGTGTGTATATGTGTATATATATGTATTTCACCATTGAAGCTTGAAATTGGAGTTTTGTAAATCTTAACCAAAATGAAATTTATGAATTGGGAATGAAAGATCTTAGTCCCAATAAGCTGTGGTTCGAATCCTACGCAATAATTCATCCGTATCGCGGCGAACGGTTGATTTAAAGTTTTGTCACTCTAACTTTGATCGTGAAAATTAAGCGATACAATTCGTATTAGTTAAAATTGATCGCGTATTCTTAATCTACGCGGAAAACCGAAGAGATCCATATATTGCACGACATGTTTGAGACAGAGTCTGAAAATGGGTAAATTTCAGTCCAGGAATTGAAAATAGAGGAAAAAACGAAGAAGATGACATTCTGCAAGAACTCGCGCGCGCGACCCGCTCGCGCGAGGCTCGCTCGCGCGGCCCGCTCGCGCGGACCATCCCCCCCCCTTCGCGCGCGCGATCCGCTCGCGCGACCCGCTCGCGCGACATCACCTCTTCCTCGCTCGCGCGATCCGCTCGCGCGAGGTGGCAGTTTTGAGCAGTTTCTGTATTTTTGTATAAGGGACTGTTTGGAAAATGTTTTGGGAAATTTCAAGGAACTGTTTGGCTAATATACTGTTTTAAAAGCGCACTGTTAGAAATTGGACTTGTAAGAATGTTTAAGACCGAAATTAATGCTCGTACGATTATCCGGTTTTGTGAGTAAGTAATGGTGTTATTTATGGAACATCGACATACATATTAGGGTCGAGGTTGTGTCAACATGCATGTGTGGAATAAAGCGTGAAAAGAGTAAAGGGTGGCAGTTTGGTGTGTGACCTCAATATCGATCGGATAGTATTCCTGGTATTGGAGGCGATAGTGTTGTGTACGACTTAGATATCGATCGGATAGTATTCCTGGTATCTAAGGCGCGCGTTTCGGATATTGATCGGATAGTATTCCTGATATCCGAAGCGATGGTGATAGTGTTGTGT
The DNA here is from genome assembly GCA_033977485.1 of Hydrangea macrophylla. Classification (NCBI taxonomy): domain Eukaryota; kingdom Viridiplantae; phylum Streptophyta; class Magnoliopsida; order Cornales; family Hydrangeaceae; genus Hydrangea; species Hydrangea macrophylla. The sequence goes on from CM066987.1 coordinate 59,906,472, forward strand.
ACGACTTAGATATCGATCGGATAGTATTCCTGGTATCTAAGGCGCGCGTTTCGGATATTGATCGGATAGTATTCCTAATATCCGGAGCGATGGTTGGTTGTGATTGGTCTAGATATCGATCGGATAGTATTCCTGGTATCTGAGGCAGTAGAGTGGTGTGTGACTTCAATACCGATCAGATAGTATTCCTGGTATTGGAGGCGATAGTGTAGCGTGTGAATTGGATGACTGAATTCTTATTACTCCTGGTAGCTGAAATGATGTGTTGATTGAATTGGATTGTCTAAAGGAAAGAATTGGCAAAATAAGATGTTCCACAATTCATGTACAATTTCGTATTTAATTCTTACTATATTCCCCCGTGATTCATGTTGGAATTGGAACCTTGAATATATTACTGTTAAAGTCAAATGGTACCGTTGTTTATTTGCTTATATATACATTGCGAGCACTTGTTTATTTTACTCACCAGCTTTCATAAGCTGACGGCGTTGATGCGTCCTGGACTGTATGTCCAGATTTTCAAGGGCAGGAGCAGCCAGGGTACTTCGACTATGCTAGTTAGAGGCAGGGAACTTTCCAGGAGGCTGCTTATTATTTTCCTATGTCTTTCATTTCTGAAGTTGTAATAGACTGGAGAATAGCTTTTGAATAAGGGCGTTTTGTGCCTAAGACATTGACTTATGTAATAGTTTAGCAAGTTTTAAATTTCGGAGCTTATGTTTATTAGTATCCTTTCTTTTAGAAATGTTGTTAAGTTATTTGTTGCAGGGACAATTGGTCATACTCACTTGTCACGACCTACGAGTCCATAAAGGAAATTAAATGCTTTCCTGAATTATGCTACGTCGGGGCGTGACACAATGAAACGTGAAAATATACCTCCCACGCTCTCCAATGCCCGCTGGTAGCAGCCGACTTGTCCCGGGAGATGACGCTCATATGCCTGTACAGGATAGATAACCCTGCGCCAGCCCAATCAAACTTAGCGACCCGGTCCAGACGCTCCAGCGACGCCACCAAGGAAGCAAAAATCCGGTCACCCTTGGTGCTCAACAAGGAGCACCCCAGCATGTACATCAAGAAGCCTCGGGCCATCTGCTCGTCGGTAAAGCCGGGTTTCCCCCGGAAGGTATCCATAAACCACCGGGCCGTGACCAAGGCCTCCTCCGGAACCACCCCTAATAACGGCTCCATCTGGTCCCACTCCTGGTCTGTCAAATACCTCAGAGGCTCTCCGCCAAAGGCGATCCCTGAGATCATGGAGAAGTCCAATGGCGTCAACGTCATCTCGCCAAATGAAAAGTGAAAAGTACTCGTGGTATCCCACCACCGCTCAGCCAACGCATGCATCTGTTGTAGGTCGTTGGAGCTCTTCGTCAAAAGTTTGACGAAGTCTCCAAACCCTGCTGCGTCAATAAGCCCCTGTATGGTCTCACTCAGCTCCGTATACCACTCGTGGCCATGAGCAAGGCTGCCATGCCCCTTCAGCACCTTCAGCTGCAGCTGCAAGAAAGAATAAAAAGGTTTGTTGTTAGGGAGTGGATAAAGAAGAAAGCAACAATAGTGAATAAATAATAAATAAAGGAGTGTTCATAGGGGATTTCACAAACAAAGCACTCGTTTGCATTCAAGAGGAAATGAATAAAAGAAAACACTCAATATTCTAGCAAGGTTTCGAAAAGAAAAGAAAAGAAAAAGAGTAGTTTGTTCACATTCTCTAAAATACATGCACATATAAGTTTCAAAAGAGATTTTTGGGCCCGAAAAAGTACAAGTTTCGAAGAGAAATGCGTAATTGCAAACATTCGAGAATCAATAAATGGCACTTGGAATGCTCAAGGAAAACTAGCCAGTGTAGTAAGAACAGGAGAAGGTTCAGAATTGCATTAGATTCTTTATTCACAAGCAATGTATCCCGATTAAATGGCTTTCAAGAGTCTTTGAGAAAAGTCAAAGGAGAAAATAAAGGATAAGTGTTCGGAATATTCAAACATAACATTCAGTTTCCGAGGTTCATGATAAGTGTTCGGAATATTCAAACATAACTTTCAGTTTCCGAGGTTCATGAGAATTGAAAAGAGAATAAAATAGAATTCCTTTACAAAAGGCATGGAATAAAGTATTCGAGACGCTCGGGGACGCCACGAGCACGACATTCGGAACAGGGTATCTAGAGAGTCGTGGCAATCTTACGTTACATTCACGTAAAGAAGGAAATGCGGGAAAGAAATACGAAAAATAAATAAAAGGGGAGCGTTTACCTCGCGCTTGAACACGCGGGCCGACAAATGCTCATCGGGGTCCCTCAGTAGGAGTGTGGCGTCCGGGTGATGAGTGGCAGTGTATCTGGCCTTCTTCTTGCGCCCTGAGCCACTCGCCATAATCTGTCAAAGAGAAAGAGAGAATCCGCGCGTTAGTTTAATAAAAATTCGGAAAAACAATGAAATAAACAAGTTTAATCAAACTCTGATCTAGCATAACTAACCTGTGAATGTCGTAGATCAATATAGGAGTGAGGAAAGAAAAAGAGAAAATTTTCTCCAAGAGAAATTTCGAGGGAAAGGAGGTTGAGAGAATGAGAGAAATGTAATGAACCCGGCGGTTTAAGCCACTGCCGCTCAAACGCGACACTCAATTTTCCGTGCACGGCAGTCAGTCAACTGCCGCGCGGCACTCGCCGAGTGCCGCAACGGCACTCCGTGAGTGCCGCGCGGCAATCACGGACTGCTGCGAAAAACCGCATGTGCCGTGATTAAGGCGGTTCAAAGATATTTACTTTCCCTCCATAAATTCAAATCAAGTCCCGAAAATTGAACTTGAACCCCCAAAATGTGCCTTCATTGCACTTATTGACCCCGGTTTTGTTTTTAGGTTTGAATCGACTACAAATTTCAAAATGTAGGTATAAATTTGAGCCTGTGGGCCCCCGACTCCCAGAAATTGAGATAAAATTCGAGCCTGCGGACCCCAAATTTCAAAAGGTGAAATCCTAGCCCGCGGGCCCCGGTTTTTGAAAATGTAAAGTAGATTTTAAGCCCGTGGGCTCCCGAACTTTGAAAATTTGAATCTGGAGAATATAACAGATTTATATTCCCGATCCGCGTGACAGATTTACATCGATCCCTCGTTTTGAGAATATAACGGATTTATATTCCCGGTTTTCACAACGGATTTGCATTTACCCTCGTTTTGAGAGTATAGCGGATTTATATTCCCGGTTTCCGCAACGGATTTGCGTTTACCCTCGTTTTGAGAATATGACGGATTTATATTCCCGATTTTCGCAACGGATTTGCGTTTACCCTCGTTTTGAGAATTAACGGATTTATATTCCCGGTTTCCGCAACGGATTTGCGTTTACCCTCGTTTTGAGAATATAACAGATTTATATTCCCGGTTTTCGCAACGGATTTGCGTTTACCCTCGTTTTAAGAATATAACGGATTTACATTCCCGGTTTCTGCAACGGATTTGCGTTTACCCTCATTTTGAGAATATAACGGATTCATATTCCCGGTTTTCGCAACGGATTTGCGTTTACCCTCGTTTTGAGAGTATAACGGATTTATATTCCCGGTTTCTGCAACGGATTTGCGTTTACCCTCGTTTTGAGAATATAACGGATTTATATTCCCGGTTTTCGCAACGGATTTGCGTTTACCCTCGTTTTGAGAGTATAACGGATTTATATTCCCGGTTTCCGCAACGAATTTGCGTTTACCCTCGTTTTGAGAATATAACGGATTTATATTCCCGATTTTCGCAACGGATTTGCGTTTACCCTCGTTTTGAGAATATGACGGATTTATATTCCCGGTTTCTGCAACGGATTTGCGTTAACCCTCGTTTTGAGAATATAACGGATTAATATTCCCGATTTTCGCAATAGATTTGCATTTACCCTTGCGATCAAAACAAAAGCACTTTCATGACTCCTGTAACAGACTTTCGCATAGATAATCTCCCTTGACTAAATGTGCGTCGTACGTGGGGAAAATATGATAAGCATGACATTTACATAACCAGGTCAATCCAAAAAAAAAAAAACACCGTTGCATGGCAGGTGCATCACGACAGGATGCACATCCATCCGTGTGACTACTTGCGTTTGTGAATGTTCGACCCATGCCTGAACTACGCTTTGGCCTGATTCCTGACGGGATACGTAGGCAACTCGCCGTAGGGCACGACCAATTAGAATTTCGCCGCACGCCTGTTTTTGCAATACCTTTTGTTTTTACCTAAAATCGACAGTCTGGTCAAAAGGCTTGTCTTCACACAGGCTTTGACATTCACTTATGGGACGCGTTCCTCCAACAAGCTCTGTCAAAGAGGGGCAAACTGTAGACACCCCAATTTTGACCGACCGTCGAATTTAGGAGAGTACCACCTCCGTATCCGATGATGACAAGGACCGAAAAATTGAAGTACCTCAAGCTCTTCAGAAAAACTCCAAAACGCGATAAAATTTCACAGAAAGAAGAAAAATACCAGGTATTTAGGAGAATTCAGGTATAAGACATGATTTTTGGAAAGGATCTTCAAAAATAATTTGTTTCAAAAAGGGGAAAGACCTAAAAAGGGGAACCTCAACTAAAAACGGCACACGGCAGACTGCCGCGGCACTCACTGAGCGCCACACGGCAGTTATAGAGTGCCGTTCCGGCTTTCACCGAGTGCCGCCATAAATTTCTGACTGTCGTTCCCTTTTTAAGTCTGTATTTTGCAGTGCAATACGTATGCATATGCGAATAAGAACAAAAAACTGATAAAGTAAGACTGACAAAAACGCGGCGATCCATTAATTTCCGTGGCATTTGATGAATGCCGTGCGGCAGTCATGCAGTGCCGTGACGGCAGTCATGAACTGCCGCAGCGGCAGTCACGGACTGCCGCGACAGTTTCTGGACTGCCGCGCTGGGCAGCAGTCTGTCTAATTTCAGAAAGTACACATTGTACCACCAAATGAGAGAATTACACCTGTTTTTTGCTCCGAAATTCACCAAAAATACCTGTTAATTTTGCCTATAAAAGAGAAGGGATCTTCCTTGAAAAAGGAGGACCAAGAGAAAAATATTGGGGGGGGGGGGGGGGGAGAACACATACAAAAAATAGCCATTACTCCACCAACATTTTCCTTAGAGAGAAAAAGAGAGTGGAGGAAACTAGGAGAGCTTGGAAGATCTTCAAAGAAAAGAAAAAAGCTTTGAGGATAATTTGGAGGTGATCCTCTAACCATAGATTAGTAGCTTGATCTTTCTTCTCTTAAAATCTCTAATCCTAAAACCTTTCATTATCTTCTTTGTTTGCCAAGTAAACTTAGGAGCTCTTTTTTGTTTCCAATACTTTATTCTATTTCCTTGTCTATTTTCTTCTCTTGAGGGTCTTGGAGATCTTCAATATCTCTCTTGATCTCTTGAGCATGATCCCTTGAATCTCATGTAAGCTTATGCTCTACATGAGAGTCAAAACTTGATCATCACTTTATTTCATATAGATGGATCCAAGTCCATGCCCATGACTTGGATCCTCTAAACTTGATGTCTCATGGAATCCTTCCCATATTCCTTTGAAGACTCTTAAGTATTAGTTGTGTCTTCATCTCCAATGACCACCAAATGGTAAGAGAAAGTGGTTTTGAGTCTAAGCCCCCCCTTTCCATGGTTTAGAATCCTCATCTTGAGATTTCATGAAGTCCATCCATACTTCACTTGAAATCTATAAAAAAATAAAGGTTTTTTAGTCTCCAATGACCATCAAATGGTAGGAGAAGTGGTTTGGTTTAACCCAACTTCATGATTTAATAGTTGGAGTTACCAAATAAAAGTTGAACTTAGCAAATGAAAACAGTGAGTTCTCATACTATTTTTGATCAAAGATTTTTAGTTCGAAATCTAACCGTTGAAATCGAATGAAACAAACAGGAAAGTGTCAATAACTCAATATTCTACCACTGTAATTTTTGTTTTAAGTTGGTCTCATGTCTAAAATGGTTTGGTCACGAAGTTTGTGATGCAAATGCAATCTGTCCAGAATTTCAGAATGGTTTCAGAACAGTGACACTCTTTTAAAATAAGTAAATCGGAGTTCTAATGAAGTGTTTGAGACCCAACATAATTTGTTCTAAGTAGTTTAATGTGTTAGGAAACCCCCCTAAAAAGAATGAAGCATTTCGGATTATTTTACTATTTTTAAAAAATCAAACAAAATCTCTGGACAGAGAGTTGTACTTCTCTGAGTGATGTCTGGTTATTGTCCTTTTCCCGGAGATCCGACCGTTGAAACTTTGATTTTCTTTTTGATTTGGAAACTAAACTCAGAGAGGCATCTTGTGTCCAAAAATCATTGACATCAAACCATGAGAGACGCGCTTTTTATTTTCTTAAAGTTCTGGTCTGCTCTCTGCAATTTTCTCAGAATTTTATTTGACCAACTTTGTTAATAATGGGTCAAGTGGCTTTTCTATGACTTAGGGCTTAAACCATGTTTCAATAATGATTAGTTGAGCTTGAATTCAAAGCTTAAAAGTATTTCATAGTTTATTCTTGTCCATGTACATATTCATCCATATGGTTTGGCACTTGTAATTAGGACCTATTTGCTTTGGATTCAATTACATTTGATAGGTTTAAGCTAGAAATTCAAGATCGTTATTTCTAACTTCACCTCTTGTATATCATGTGCGCTAATCTTTGTTTTGTAGCGCTATTAAGGTACGATTTCTCAACCCCTCTCTAGTTTATTGAATTCTATGATTTTATTCGATTTTTCGACCTCACGTGCGACACCTTAGAATTAAGGTCTGCCTTATGTGTATATGTGATTAGAGACTTTTCTTTTAGGACTTTCTTTTTGTGTGTGCATTGCACGTTTAATATCGCTGTTGGATCCCGGGTAAGTTCTCTTGTTCTTTATTGCATATCATATTGCTTGCTACTTGACATATGTGGTTTATGAATGATATTTTTGTCATTAGCAATTTTACACCCTTTGGACATGCTTTTGTGACGTATACGTATATATATGTATTAGTTGAGGGCATGCTTAGATTAATAAATTTGATTAAAAGGATGTTGAGTAAAGGCCTATCGCAAGATAGGATGAGAGAGGGTGTTTTAGTCCCACGGGCTCCTTCCTCTCTCATTCCATAATCCCCGAACCTAGTTAATCTTTGGTTTCGTAAAAGATCAGTTTCCTTTAAAATGGTTTCTTAATTTTCCCTTTAAAATTAAGTGGCGACTCATTTGTTTTTGAAATTTAGAAAAGATTTTAAGAAAAGCTGTGGGTGTAGACACCCCAATTTTGACCGAACTATTAAACTTAGGGGGATTTACCTCTAGAAATCAATGATGAATAATGTCCCGACGATTTTCTTCAAGTTCATCGCTTCGACTTCTGAAAAGCTTCAAGTTCCCAAACCTTGCTCCTAATACCCCTAGATTTGGCCAATCACTGACCATCTGTCTCGAGCTCACTAGAACATGGGTTACTTTCTAAAAAAAATAGAATAGATTAAATAATAATAATATTATAATGATATTTTCTAAAAATAACATTGTTTCTCATATTTTTAGTTTCAAAAAAAAAAAAAAGATACTATTTGGTGACTCATATGATTAATTTAGATTTAAAATGAAAAATGTGTCTATACATATATATATATACATATATAAGAAAAGGAAAATAATAAAAGAAAGTATTCCATGTGATTTGGAGAGTTAGAGATTCCTTGACATATTCCTAATCTAAAGTAAATACCCAAAAAGCCCTTTGTTGGGCACTAATCTCCCATGTGGTTTGAAGATGCTCTAGAATGTTCCTTTATTCTAGCCAACTTAAATGCCTTTCAAGTTTCTTGAAATTACATAGAAGTGCCATGGAGAGTTAGAGATGCCATAGAATATTCCTAACCCATCCCAAATTGACCTAGCTACCCTTATCTTAGCCCCTAAGATAATGAAAGTCTATAAAAAAACCCATTTTCTCTCATTTAGAGGGAGACACTTGAATTGTATAGAAAAAAGATTGGGAGAGCTTTAGAGGAAAGAAATATAGAGAGAGAAACTCTACTAATTATTTTACCCAAACCCCACCAAAACTCTACCCAACCATCAAATCACCATTGAAGGAGCTTGAAGCTTGAGGAAGAAGAAGAGGAAAAGCTTGAGGAATTCAACATCTCTACAAGTTTTGAGAAGATCTAGAGGTAAAACCTTCAAAATTTATCTTCATATATAATAATTCAATCACAAATTCTTAGATCTAGGAACTTTACACATTTTCAAAACCTCTCTTCCTACCCCATTTCATCACACACCACTTAGAATTTGTGATTGAATATCATGGTGTTTCATTAATTTGGATTAGAGCTTTGGATTTATGAATAAAAGAGTTTTGACTTGAAGTATTCAAATATTTTGATTTCTTTTCTTTTGTTTATATTCCTCTCAAAGAAATATATGAGATCTTCAATATCTCATTAGATTTCTTTGAGTTTGATCCTCTAATTCCCTATGATCTTATGATTTATATGGGGATTAAAGTGGATTATGATCAATCTCTACACATAGTTGGTTGAGTTCAAGTCTTAGTTCATGACTTGAAATCTCCTCATTAAAAAATCTTATGGGGATTCATGCTATATCCCATGGAGGTTTATGTGGATTTGTTTTCCTTTAGTCTCCAATGACCATCAAATGGTAGGAGAAATATTTTAAGTTTAAGACCATCTCTATGGCTTAGACTAACCTCTTCCTTGGGTTTTTTTGGAAGTTCTTCATATTTCATCCAAAACCTACATGTATGTGTGTCTTTAGCCTCGAATGACCACCAAGTGGTAGGAGTAATGATTTGAACTCAAGTTTTGGTCCATAAGTTTGAGTTCATTGTTTGGGATTTTGTGAAGTTCATTTCATACTTCATTAAAAGTCCATAAGTCTAAAGAGGTCCTTAGTCTTCAATGACCATCAAATGGTAGAAGAAATGATTTGGTTTGAGCCCAACATTATGATCTAATAGTTGAGGCCAATCAACAAAGTTGAACTAGCAAAATGAAAACAGTGGGCTCACAAACTGTTTTCGATCAAAGATTTTTAGTTCGAAATCTAACCGTTGAAATCAAGTCAAACCAACGGGAAAGTGTCAATAATACATTGTGTTACCACTGTAATTTTTGTTTTGGTAAGATTTTATGCTTAGAATGGTTTGATCATGAGTTTTGTGAGACAATCACAATCTGTCCAGAATTTCAGAACAGTTTCAGAACAGCAAATCAATTTTAAAATTGATAGATCAGAGCTCTAACCAAGTTTTCATGACCTCTAATAATTTTTTATAAGAACCTTAATGTGTTAGGAAGGTTCTCTAAAAAGAATGAAGCAATTTGGATTTGTTTTCTATTTTTAAAAAAATCATACAAGATCTCTGGACAGAGAGTTGCAAAATCCTGAGTGAGGTCTGGTATTTTCCATATTCCCGGAGATCTAACCGTTGAAACCTTGATTTTCTTTTTGGGTTAGAAACTAGACTCACAGAGGCATAACATATCCAAAAATCATTAAGATCAAACCGTTGGAAGTATTTTATTCCTATTTTTGAAAACCTGGTCTGCTCTCTGTAATTCATAAAAAAACTGCTCCTATTTTTGTCTAATCTTATTTATTTAAACTCAAATGGTCTCCTAATGTCTTGGAATCCAAATCATGTTTTGAATAATGATAATTTAGCTTAAATTCAGAGGCTAAGTTATCCAAATTAGTGAATAAATTCATATCTCATTCTTATTCATATTCATGCATTCATTCATACATGTTAATATTCATAAGTAGGACTTATCTCTTATCTAAATTGTATCTAATTGAACATGACTTAGGATTAATTATTTTTTATATTATATCTTGTCTAAGGCATGTGTACTAACCTTTGTTTTGTAGCGCATTTGAGGTACAATTTCTCAACTCTTCTCTAGTTTAATTCTATTCTTTGATTTATATTGATTTTTGACTCCATGTGCGACACCTTAGCCTAGGTTTTGTCTTATGTGTATATATATGTTAGAGACCTTTTCTTAGATTTATTTTGTTCTTGTATGCATTGCACGTTTAATATTCGCGGTCGGATCCCGGGTATGTTTTCTAGTTCTCTATTGCATATCATGTTGCTTGCTACTTGAATTACGTGGCTTATGAATGATATTTTGTCGTTAGCAATTTTACACCATTTCCAACATGCTTGTGTAATGTATATGTATATATGTATTAGTTGAGGGCATGCTTAGATTAATAATTTGATTAAAAAGGATGTTGAGTAGAGGCCTATCACGAGATAGGATGAAAGGGGGTGTTTTAGTCCGTCGGGCTCCTTCCCCTTTTATTCCATAATCCCCGGACCCAGTTAAATCTTTGGTTTCGCAAAAGATCGGCTTGCTTTCAAAAAGGTTTCTTAATTTTTCTTTTAAAAATTAAGTGGCGACTCTTCGTGTATTTGAATTGGAAATTGAAAAATATTTTAAAAGTGGGCCCAAATGCCGGTATCCACAATCTGGCGACTCTGCTGGGGATCGAACCCAAAATCTCTGGTTTCGCAGACCAGAATTCTGATTTTGGGTTCACTCGAGGATTAGACTTGAAAGCATCCTTTTAATTGAATTAATTAATCTTTGTGTGCCCGTTGCATTGCACTTGCATGTCTCGCCAGTCGATTGCACGGAACTATGACCTTGGAGGCTCGGGGCAACCCGGTCGGTTAAGCCATCATGGGGCCGTGTGATCACCCTTGATCTCGTACCATGTGTTGGTATATGAAGCATCCTATCGGGTGTGTGTCAAGGGTCCCTTATTTGACCAAAATCTGGCCTTTGCATGATAGTTTCATAAAACCTTTCAAAATTAGGAAATCAATTCTTGATTAGGATTATGTGCTAGGGAGTTTTGTGTGCCCGAAAGGGATTACTTGAGATGATGACGATGCTTGCTTGATAAAAGATGTGTAACCTCTTAATCACTTTTGAGCAATTCCTTTTCATGTCCTATGATATTTAAGAATAAGCCAAATCTTGATTATAAGATTACATCTCTTGTATCATGTTTAGCTAAGCATCATTGACCTTGTATGCATCCAAATTTATGAAAAGTGCGGTGATTATCCAAACATGTGATCCTTCTACCAAGGAATTTTAAATCCATCTTTGAAAGAAGATAGGTTTTTGACTTCTTCATTCCAAAGTATTTAGTCACTCTTTTAAAATCTTCGGGATTCACCTTTTGATTAAAATCCTAAGTCAACCCCTTGTTGAGGTATACTCTCGCATTCTCCTTCTTGAAGGAAGAATCCAAAAATCTTGGGAATTGTTTTTAGAAGAAATGTTTTTTTAATGAAAGCAAAATTTTGACCCGATCACCTTTTTGTTAAAGAATAATCCAAAATTTTGAAAATTGTATGTAAGAAATCTCCCAACTAAAGAAATGCTTTTGAAACAAATCCCAAAGCAAAATTTTCGACCCAACCATCTTTTGTTGAGAAACGTTTTTACCTTCAAAAGGAAAAATCCAAAATTCTCAAGAATTGTTTTCGAAAGATTTTATCATCCAAGAAATGCTTTCCAAAAGAGTTTTAAAAAAAAATTTCCATCAAAGGGGTAATGAGGATCACAAGTAAAAGGAGAAATTAGCACATTTGACATGAATGAGGATTTTATGTGCTTACGTGTTTATGTGTTAGGATTAGATTTTTCGTTTCTTTGGCATATAGAATAGGCACACACACACACATGCATTGCATCCGTGTGACATATGAATCATTCATGAGCATTTCACTTGGCATAAAAATTTAATAAAATCAATAGAAGTATAAGATTCTCTTGAGAAAATCGGTCAAAGTTGATTAAAAGATAAGTGCTGATAGCACCCGAGTCAAGCATTATTTGGTACAAAAAGCACAAGATTAGTCAGGAAGGAACAGATAGTAGGAAGAGAGATGTTTATGTACATATGTTGCTAGTAAGGTGATGGTGTTTTGAAATACTGCTGCTAAAGCAAATGTGGATGCTCCCGGGGACCCAATAATTTGAAAATCGTCTGTGATACTCCAGTTGAGACCAAGTCAAGTCTAGTCTGTGGTCGAGTTATGATAAGTTGGAGTCAAATGTCAAGTCCAATCGAGTCTTCTGGTCAGTCTGTTATCAAGTTTGTTCGCAAGTCTTTGTCGAGTTTATCGAGTTGAGTGATGTAATTCCCTACTAGTTGAATAAAATCTCATTTTTCTTGATTCAGTGTGCTAAGTTGTGAATGTATGGATCATTAAGCCAAAAAAAAAAGTCACTTTTTCAAACGATCATGGAAAATACTTTGTTAATAAATCTTTGCATTGAAAAGGATCCTAAGTGATCAAGCAAATTTTGTGCCAAATCCAAATAGGAGTAGAGAATTGATTAGCTACTTTAAGAATTTAAAGATGCTCTTGCTCAATCTTGAAAAGATGAACTTGGAACTTGAAGCTTGCTCACCATCCCCTTCTCTCAAATACCAAGCCTAAAAAGTCTAAAGCCATAAACTTGGTCCTTGATGGTAGCCAGACATTTTAAATGAACTTCTTATTCCAAAAAAAAAAAAAAGAAGAAAAAGAAAAAGAAGAAAGAGCTCGCTAGGATGAAAACCCGGAAGGGCGCCTAGGCAAAAGTTAGAGCACAAAAAAAAAAGAGAAGAAGAAGAAAAAGAAAAAAAAAGAAAGAGCTCGCTAGGATGAAAACCCTGAAGGGCGCCTAGGCAAAAGTTAGAGCACAAATAAGATGCGTGTTGATTTCAAAAATCCTAATCCTAGCCAGTCAAAATCTTGGAAAGAATAAAAGATAGTAAGGTAGAGAAAAGAAAGAGAAAAGAAAAGGCAGAGAATAGATAAAGAATTCTTGAGCACTTCAAAGTAGTTCATTGGCACATGAACTATCTCATGGCTTTGTGTTGTTCTAAACAAAGAAAAGAGATTGGAAATGAAAAGAGGGACTTATCAGCTTCAAAATTTTTGTGAGAGGCTCAAACATTGAGTGAGCCTAAAACAATACAGAGATATCTTTGAAAAAAAAAAAGATTTGAAGGGCTGATATTACTTTGTGAATATGATAGAGTATGAATAAAACGTGATGAGAGTTGTAAAGATTAACTGGCTAGTGAAAAGTTAAAGAATCAACCGTCAAATAAAAGAGAAGAAAAGAAAAGAAAAGAAAAGAAAAGAAAAGAAAAGAGGAAAGAGAATAGAATAAAGTAAAAAGTAGTTCATCATGCTACACAAGGGCTACCACAAGTGACATGCACTTCCTAGACGCAAATGGCAACATGGCTCGAAAAGCCCACCAATTCTTGAAGCCTAATTCTTTCAAGACCTCCAGAGTAGATGAACTACGCTTTGACCTGATTCCCACTTGGGGATACGTAGGCAACCTGCTCGGTTCGGTCATCACCCCATCATCTCATGCTATCTTTCTTTTGAGGCCTTGGCCGAACTACTTTGGACCTGATTCCCGCTCGGGGATAAGTAGGCGAACCTCCCAAGGTTCTCGATCCATAGCCATCCCTAAACTACAAGCAGCACCCTTTTGGCGCCTTTGATTTCTTTCTTTCAGACTAGGGGAAAACTTACGTTTGCCTGAAGCCACATATACATCGCCAAACCAGGGGCAAACTTCCTTTGCTGAAAATCCCTTTTATCATAGAAGCAAGCCCCTAAGTCTCTTTCAAACTAGGGGCAAACTTTGTTTGCCAAAATCCCTCTGTACCAGATGTAAGTTCTCAAGTAATTGAGTTTGTTTTGAAAAGATTGAAATAGAGTGCCTTTCATTCTATAAGCTAAAGCACTAATGAAGCACATTCTAGATGGGCAAAGAATTCGCTAAATCGAAAAGAGGAAGTTTTCAAAGTTTAGATTTATCAGCAAAACACTACCGTTTGTAAGATGATGAATAAATGAAAGGTGAGATGATACATTATTCACGATGAAAGCACATTAAATCATGATAATATAGAGTTTAAGTCAGTCGTCTTGCGTAATTGCTTTGTCAAGCCTGTCCTCCTTTGATGAGTCAATAATGGTCTCAAATGTGTGGGTTTAAGATGATGAATAAAAATTTGAAAAGTCTCCATAAGCATCCTAAGGGCAATACGCGCAGAAGTTTCGAACACTATCACACATGGTGCTAAAATGGCAATATAAGAGGAGTCCAAGACTAGGGGCAAAGGTGATTTCCCTCTTTTGACAGAACCGATGTGTTTCTTCCAAAGGTCCGCAAATGCAAAAAATCATGCTTTCAAGAGACTACTAGGACAGCACAGATCCCGTTAGCTCCATTCAAATTCTCTGAGTCCAAGGACTCCCCACTTTTGTAAAATCAATTCTTTAAGTCGGAGGACTACCCATTTAAAAAAAAAAAAAATCATCATTTCTTTGAGTCCGAGGACTACCCATTTTTGTAAAACCATTTCTTTGAGTCCGAGGACTACCCATTTAAAAAAAAAAAAAAAAAACTAACTCTTTGAGTCTGTGTGACTCCATTTGTATAAAAGTAAAGTTTGTTGGGTTTGTATGACTCCGTTTGTGTAAAAAAGTGAATTTGTTGAGTCCGTGTGACTTCGTTTGAATAAAGAAATGAAATTTTGAGTCCGCATGACTCCATCTTTGTAAATATATGAAATTTTGAGTCTGCATGACTCCGTTTATGTAAAATATGAATTTTCGAGTCCACGTGACTCCATTTGTGTAAAATATGAATTTTTGAGTCCGTGTGACTTCGTTTGAATAAAGAAATGAAAGTTCAAGTCCGCATGACTCCGTCTTTGTGAATATATGAAATTTTGAGTCTGCATGACTCCGTATGAATCTTCGAGTCCAAGTGACTCCGTTTGTGTAAAATATGAATTTTTGAGTCCGTGTGACTTCGATTGAATAACGAAATGAAATTTTGAGTCCACGTGACTCCGGCTTTGTGAAATATGAAATTTTGAGTCCGCATGACTCCGTTTATGTAAAATATGAATTTTTGAGTCCGCGTGACTCCGTCTATGTAAAATATGAATTTTCGAGTCCACGTGACTCCGTCTATGTCAAATATGAACTCTTGAGTCCGCATGATTCCGTTTGTGAAAAATGTGAATTTGTTGGGTCCGTGGGACTCCATTTATGTCAAATACTGAGTTCTTGAGTCCGCGTGACTTCGTTTTTTTTAAAATATATATATATATATATTTTTTTTTAGTCTGTATGACTTCGTGTTTATAGAATGTGAATTTTTGAGTCCGTATGAATCCGTGTTTGAGAAATGTGAAAATTTTCAAGATCATATGACTCTCATTTGTAAAATGTGAATCAGTGCGACTCCCCTTTGGAAATAGGAATTGTTTCAAGTTGAATCGACTCCGAACTCTGGATTTTGAGAATTTTAATTTGTTTGAGTTTAATTGACTCCTGATTCATGAGTTTGAACTAAATTGAGTTTGATTGACTCCAATTTTGTGAAGCAAAAATTCTTTGAGTTTTATCAACTCCTAATTTTGTGAAACTAAAATTCTTTGAGTCTGATTGACTCCAATTTTGTGAAACAGAAATTCTTTGAGTCTAATTGACTTTTTGAAATAGAAATTATTTAAGTCTGATTGAATTCCAATTTTAGAATATGGAACTGAAAAGAGTCTGATTGACTCCAGATTTTGAAAAATTGAATTGAATTAAATTGAGTCTAATTTGACTCCCGATTTTGGGAATTGAAATAAATTGAGTCTGATTTAACTCCTGATTTTGAAAATTGGAATTTTTTGTTGAGTCAAAATTGACTCTGATTAAGAAAATTTGAAATGTTATAAATTAACCCTCGATTTTGAAATAGGAAATTCTTTGAGTCCGTGTGACTCCATTTGTATAAAAAGTGAATTCGTTGAGTCCATGTGACTCCATTCGTATAAATATATATATATATACATTTGTTGAGTCTGTATGACTTCATTTGTATGAAATGTGAGTTTGATTGACTCTGTGTGATTCCATTTGTATAAGAAGTGAATTTTTGTTGAGTTCGTGTGACTCCGTGAATTTCGTTGAGTCCGAGTGACTCTGTTGTTGTAAAATGCAATTTTTGAGTCCAAATGACTCCGTGGTTGTAAAATGCGAGTTTTCGAGTCCTAATGACTCCGTTGTTGTGGAAATGCGGGTCCATGGATCCGAATGACTCTTTTGTTTTAAAATGTGAATTTATTGACTCCTTGTGTAAGAAAAATTGAATTTTTGGATACACGTGACTCCCTTTGAATTTGTGAGTCTTCTTAACTCTGAATTTTATTGGAATTGAATTCTTTGAGCCTAACCGACTCAGAACTTTTGAAAGTTTGGACTAAAATGGATCTAACTATCGCCAGATTTTAATGTTAAATTAAGCTGAATCTGATTAGCTCCCGATTGCGAAAATTAAAATCATTAAGTCCGTTCGATTCCCGATACATGAAAGTCTAACTTAGCACTCGAGCTTAGAAATTGAATTGAGTCTGATTGACTCCTAATTCTAGAAAAATTCATTTGAGTCTGATTTGACTTTAGATTTTAGAGTTTTTGAATCGAATTGAGTCTGTTTTTTTAATTTGAAATTCTTTGAGTCTGATCGACTCCCAATTTTAGATTTGAGTCTGATTGACTCTCGGTATTGTGAAATAGAATCCGATTCTAGTGCAATTGACTCTTGTTCTAGAAATTTGAAATTATTTTGAGTCTGTTTGACTCCGATTTTGAAATTAGAAATTCTTTTGAGTATGATTGACTCATAATTTGGAATTGGGAATTCTTTTGAGTCTGATTGGTTCATGTTTTTGGAAATTAGAAACTCTTTTGAGTCTGGTTGACTCTCAATCTTTTGAAATTAAAAATTCTTTTGAGTATGATTGACTCATGATTTGGAATTAGAATTTCTTTTGAGTCTGATTGGCTCATGTTTTTGGAAATTAGAAATTCTTTTGAGTCTGAATGGCTCATGTTTTTGGAAATTAGAAATTCTTTTGAGTCTGGTTGACTCCCAATCTTGTGAAATAGAAATTCTTTGAGTTCGATTGACTCCCAATTTTGTAAAAATTCTTTTGTGAAATAGAAATTCTTTAAGCCCAGTTTTATGAATTTAAATTTCTTTGAGTCCGATTGACTCCTAGTTTTGTCCGATTTTGCGAAATAAGAAAGTGAATCAAGTCTGATTGACTCATGATTTAGGATTTGAATTTGAATTTGAATTTGATTTGAGTCAAATTGACTCCGGACTTGGTGAAATTGAATTTGATTGAGTTTGACTGACTCCTGATTTCAGAAAATGAATTAAGTCGAGTCTAGGCGACTCCTAATTTAGCATTTAAATTTGGACTCGAATTGAGACGAATCGACTCTGGACTTGGTGAAATTGAGTCTGGCTGACTCCTGATCGAAATTTGAAAAGAGAAATAAGCTTGATTGACTACAAATTTTGGAAATTGAATTAAATTGAGTCTAACCGATTCTCGATTTTAGAAATTGAAGTGGATTTGAGTCCATTGAACCCCCGACTTTAGATATTTGAAATAATTTAAGTCCATTCGACTCCCGATTTAGAAATTTGAAATAATTTGAGTCTGATGTACTAGACTGTGAATGTTTGAAAGTAAATGGAATGAAATTTGTTTGACTAAGAAGGGAATTTGTTGGACTCTCGATTTTAGAAAATCGAATTAAGTCTGAAGGACCCCGGATTTTTGGAATTAAACTGATTCGAGTCTGACTGACTCCAAATTATGAAAATTCTGTCTGACTCCAGGTTTTGTGAAATTGAATTTGTTTCGAATCCAACTGACTCCTGATTTTAGAAATCAAATAGAATTGAGTCTGACTGACTCCCGATTTTGGGAATTGAATTGAATTGAGTCTAATTGACTCCTGGTTTTGTGGAATTGAATTTGCTTCGAGTCCAATTGACTCCTATTTTTAGTATGATTGATTCCTGATTTTAGAAAATTAAATTTATTTGAATCTGATTGACTAAATGATTTTAGAAGGTGAATTTATTTGAAATGAGTTTGATTGACTCCTGATAAGTGGAATTTGAATTCGAAATTGAGTCAAAGTGACTCTTGATTGGGCAAATTTTTTATTTGAGTCTGATTGACTCCTGATTTCAGAAGAATGAATAGATTTGAGTTTGGTTGATTCTAAGAATCTAAGTTGATTTGAGTTTGATTGACTCCTAATTTTAAGAGATTGAATTGAATTGAGTTTGGTTGATTTTAAGAAACTAAGTTGAATTGAGTCTGATTGTCTCTTGATGAATTGAATTGAGTTTGGTTGATTTTAAGAATCTAAGTTGAATTGAGTCTGATTGACTCTTGATTGTAGGAAAATTGAATAAACTGGAGTCTGATTGACTCCGGACTTCTGAAAATTGATTTGATTAGGAGTCTAATTGACTCCAATTTTGGACAATTGAATAAATTGGAGTCTGATTGACTCCGGACTTTTGAAAATTGATTTGATTAGGAGTCTAATTGACTCCAATTTTGGAAAATTGAATAAATTGGAGTCTGCTTGACTCCAGACTCTTGAAAATTGATTTGATTAAAGAGTCTAATTGACTCCTGATTTTGGAAAATTGGATAAATGGGAGTATGGTTGAATCTAAGCCGGTTTGAGTCTAATTGACTCCTGGTTTTAGAAGAATGAATTGACTCGAGTCCGAAAGACTCCAAATCCACCTGAATATGGTTAACTCGTTCTGGGAATATAACGGATTTATATTCCTAATCCTTGTAACAGATCTACGATGATCCATTTGTTTGGGAGTGTAACGGATTTGCATTCTCGATTTTCGCAACGGATTTGCGTTAACCCTCGTTCCGGGAATATAACGGATTTATATTCTCGATCCTCGTAACAGATTTACGATGATCCTTTATTTAGGAGTGTAACGGATTTGCATTCTCGGTTTTCGCAATGGATTTGCGTTAACCCTCGTTCTGGGAATATAATGGATTTATGTTCTCGATCCTCGTAACAGATTTACGATGATCCTTTATTTGGGAGTGTAACGGATTTGCATTCTCGGGTTTCGCATTGGATTTGCGTTAACCCTCGTTCTGGGAATATAATGGATTTATGTTCTCGATCCTCGTAACAAATTTATGTCGATCCTTTGGTTGGGAGTATAAGGCGCGAAGCGCATCTCAGTCGATTAGATGATTCTTGGAAGACACCGGAGTATAAGGCGCGAAACGCATCTCAGTCTTTCAGCGTGCTACCTGATTTGACACCGGAGTATAAGGCGCGAAGCGCATCTCAGTCAATCAAATGATTCTTGGAAGACACCAGAGTATTAGGCACGAAGCGCATCTCAGTCTTTCAGCGTGCTACCTGATTCGACATCGGAGTATAAGGCGCGAAGCGCATCTTAGTCGATCAGATGATTCTTGAAAGACACCGGAGTATAAGGCGCGAAGTGCATCTCAGTCTTTCAGCATGCTACCTGGTTTGACATTGGAGTATAAGGCGCGAAGCGCCTCTCAGTCGATCAGATGATTCTTGGAAGACACCAGAGTATAAGGCGTGAAGCGCATCTCAGTCTTTCGGAAAAAGGGTAGTTTCTAATTCGACACCAAGGTATAAGGCGCGAAGCGCATCCTAGTCGATTAGATGACTCTTAAAGAATGTCGGGGAATTAAGCATAGGAAGCGCATCCATGACAGTTGTGACTTTCTCAGAATAGAATGACATCATAAGCAGAATGGCATAGGGTGCATTTTTGATATTAAGAAAGAACAATATGTTGCTGAGGCATTATATGGAGCACGAGATTGCTTGAGCATATGCATCACAATAAGATAGGAGCATTCATCCGTGTGGTTATTTGCGTTCGTGTGTTGTCCTTTGCCTGAACTACGCCCTGGTCTAATTCCCGATGGGATACGTAGGCAGCTCACCATTTAGCACGACCAGCACCGACCGTCTCCGCGAATGTTTTTGCAACGCATTTTATTTTTACCTAAGTTCAATAGCCCGGTCAAAGGCTTGTCTTCACACAGGCTTCGACATTCACTTGTGATACGCGTAACTTCACAAGCTCTGCCGAAGAGGGGCAAACTGTAGACACCCCAATTTTGACCGAACTATTAAACTTAGGAGGATTTACCTCTAGAAATCAATGATGAATAATGTCCCGACGATTTTCTTCAAGTTCATCGCTTCGACTTCTGAAAAGCTTCAAGTTCCCAAACCTTGCTCCTAATACCCCTAGATTTGGCCAATCACTGACCATCTGTCTCGAGCTCACTAAATCATGGGTTACTTTCTAAAAAAAATAGAATAGATTAAATAATAATAATATTATAATGATATTTTCTAAAAATAACATTGTTTCTCATATTTTTAGTTTCAAAAAAAAAAAAAAAGATACTATTTGGTGACTCATATGATTAATTTAGATTTAAAATGAAAAATGTGTCTATACATATATATATACATATATAAGAAAAGGAAAATAATAAAAGAAAGTATTCCATGTGATTTGGAGAGTTAGAGATTCCTGACATATTCCTAATCTAAAGTAAATACCCAAAAAGCCCTTTGTTGGGCACTAATCTCCCATGTGCTTTGAAGATGCTCTAGAATGTTCCTTTATTCTAGCCAACTTAAATGCCTTTCAAGTTTCTTGGAATTACATAGAAGTGCCATGGAGAGTTAGAGATGCCATAGAATATTCCTAACCCATCCCAAATTGACCTAGCTACCCTTATCTTAGCCCCTAAGATAATGAAAGTCTATAAAAAAACCCATTTTCTCTCATTTTAAAGGGAGACACTTGAATTGTATAGAAAAAAGATTGGGAGAGCTTTAGAGGAAAGAAATATAGAGAGAGAAACTCTACCAATTATTTTACCCAAACCCCACCAAAACTCTACCCAACCATCAAATCACCATTGAAGGAGCTTGAAACTTGAGGAAGAAGAAGAGGAAAAGCTTGAGGAATTCAACATCTCTACAAGTTTTGAGAAGATCTAGAGGTAAAACCTTCAAAATTTATCTTCATATATAATAATTCAATCACAAATTCTTAGATCTAGGAACTTTACACATTTTCAAAACCTCTCTTCCTACCCCATTTCATCACACACCACTTAGAATTTGTGATTGAATATCATGGTGTTTCATTAATTTGGATTAGAGCTTTGTATTTATGAATAAAAGAGTTTTGACTTGAAGTATTCAAATATTTTTATTTCTTTTCTTTTGTTTATATTCCTCTCAAAGAAATATATGAGATCTTCAATATCTCATTAGATTTCTTTGAGTTTGATCCTCTAATTCCCTATGATCTTATGATTTATATGGGGATTAAAGTGGATTATGATCAATCTCTACACATAGTTGGTTGAGTTCAAGTCTTAGTTCATGACTTGAAATCTCCTCATTAAAAAATCTTATGGGGATTCATGCTATATCCCATGGAGGTTTATGTGGATTTGTTTTCCTTTAGTCTCAAATGACCATCAAATGGTAGGAGAAATATCTTAAGTTTAAGACCATCTCTATGGCATAGACTAACCTCTTCCTTGGGTTTTTTTTGGAAGTTCTTCATATTTCATCCAAAACCTACATGTATGTGTGTCTTTAGCCTCCAATGACCACCAAGTGGTAGGAGTAATGATTTGAACTCAAGTTTTGGTCCATAAGTTTGAGTTCATTGTTTGGGATTTTGTGAAGTCCATTTCATACTCCATTAAAAGTCCATAAGTCTAAAGAGGTCCTTAGTCTTCAATGACCAGCAAATGGTAGAAGAAATGATTTGGTTTGAGCCCAACATTATGATCTAATCGTTGAGGCCAATCAACAAAGTTGAACTAGCAAAATGAAAACAGTGGGCTCACAAACTGTTTTCGATCAAAGATTTTTAGTTCGAAATCTAACCGTTGAAATCAAGTCAAACCAACGGGAAAGTGTCAATAATACATTGTGTTACCACTGTAATTTTTGTTTTGGTAAGATTTTATGCTTAGAATGGTTTGATCATGAGTTTTGTGAGACAATCATAATCTGTCCAGAATTTCAGAACAGTTTCAGAACAGCAAATCAATTTTAAAATTGATAGATCAGTGCTCTAACCAAGTTTTCATGACCTCTAATAATTTTTTATAAGAACCTTAATGTGTTAGGAAGGTTCTCTAAAACGAATGAAGCAATTTGGATTTGTTTTCTATTTTTAAAAAATCATACAAGATCTCTGGACAGAGAGTTGCAAAATCCTGAGTGAGGTCTGGTATTTTCCATATTCCCGGAGATCTAACCGTTGAAACCTTGATTTTCTTTTTGGGTTAGAAACAAGACTCACAGAGGCATAACATATCCAAAAATCATTAAGATCAAACCGTTGGAAGTATTTTATTCCTATTTTTGAAAACCTGGTCTGCTCTCTGTAATTCATAAAAAAACTGCTCCTGTTTTTGTCTAATCTTATTTATTTAAACTCAAATGGTCTCCTAATATCTTGGAATCCAAATCTTGTTTTGAATAATGATAATTTAGCTTAAATCCAGAGGCTAAGTGATCCAAATTAGTGAATAAATTCATATCTCATTCTTATTCATATTCATGCATTCATTCATACATGTTAATATTCATAAGTAGGACTTATCTCTTGTCTAAATTGTATCTAATTGAACATGACTTATGATTAATTATTTTTGATATTATATCTTGTCTAAGGCATGTGTACTAACCTTTGTTTTGTAGCGCATTTGAGGTACAATTTCTCAACTCTTCTCTAGTTTAATTTTATTCTTTGATTTATATTGATTTTCGACTCCATGTGCGACACCTTAGCCTAGGTTTTGCCTTATGTGTATATATATGTTAGAGACCTTTTCTTAGATTTATTTTGTTCTTGTATGTATTGCACGTTTAATATTCGCGGTCGGATCCCGGGTATGTTTTCTAGTTCTCTATTGCATATCATGTTGCTTGCTACTTGAATTACGTGGCTTATGAATGATATTTTGTCGTTAGCAATTTTACACCATTTCCAACATGCTTGTGTAATGTATATGTATATATGTATTAGTTGAGGGCATGCTCAGATTAATAATTTGATTAAAAAGGATGTTGAGTAGAGGCCTATCGCGGGATAGGATGAAAGGGGGTGTTTTAGTCCGTCGGGCTCCTTCCCCTTTTATTCCATAATCCCCGGACCCAGTTAAATCTTTGGTTTCGCAAAAGATCGGTTTGCTTTCAAAATGGTTTCTTAATTTTCCTTTTAAAAATTAAGTGGCGACTCTTCGTGTATTTGAATTGGAAATTGAAAAACATTTTAAAAGTGGGCCCAAATGCCGGTATCCACAGTGGGTAAGTCAACCTGCGATATCCACACCACCTGCTTATGAAATAATCGAAGACACTTTTTCAGTTAACCTGGGTGAAACAGATAATCCACAAATTGTGCAAATTGGCTCAACTCTTAATAAAGAAGAAAAATAAAAATTAACCCTCTTGCTAAAAAAATTCAAAGATGTTTTTGCTTGGTCTTACGAGGACATGCCTGGGGTTGATCCCGACATTGTCCAACATCATATTCCCCTCCTCCCCAATTCTAAACCTGTCAAGCAAAAACTGAGGCGCATGAGGCCAGAATGGGCACTCAAGGTTAAAGAAGAAGTGGATAAGCAATTCAAGGCAGGGTTCATCATTGTCACCGAATATCCAGAATGGGTTGCCAATATCGTGCCAGTCCCAAAGAAAGATGGAAAAGTTCGTGTGTGCGTCGACTTTCGTGATCTAAACAAAGCCAGTCCCAAGGATGACTTCCCGCTTCCCCACATTGATGTCTTGGTGGATAACACCGCTGAACATGAGCTGCTTTCATTCATGGATGGCTTTTCAGGGTACAATCAGATACTAATGGCGCTAGAAGATCGGGAAAAGACGACATTCACCACCCCTTGGGGGACCTACTGTTATAGAGTAATGCCTTTCAGACTTAAGAATGCTGGGGCAACCTACCAGAGAGCTGCCACCACTTTGCTGCATGACATGATTCACAAGGAAGTAGAAGTGTATGTAGATGACATGATCGTGAAGTCCAGGGACAGAGAAGGACACCTGGTAGCGCTGGAAAAGTTTTTTGAAAGGTTGCGCAAATACAAGATGAGGTTGAATCCAAAGAAATGCACTTTCGGTGTGACCTCCGGTAAACTCCTGGGTTTTCTCATCACACAAAGGGGGATAGAGGTGGATCCCTCTAAGATCAAGGCAATCCTAGAAATGACACCACCGTGGAATGAAAAAGAAGTGAGGGGGTTCCTCGGAAGAATCCAATTTATCAGCCGCTTCATTTCCAAGCTCACAACCACATGCGATCCTTTGTTCCGATTGCTGAGAAAAGGAGAAAAATTCAAATGGGATGACCAATGCCAAGCCGCTTTCGACAAAATAAAAGCCTACCTTCAAAATCCGCCTGTCCTCTCACCACCCACTCCTCATAAGCCCTTATTCCTTTACCTATCTGTCTCCGAAAATGCCATGGGTTACATGCTAGCCCAAGAAGGAAAAGAAAGCCACTCCGAAAAAGCCATATACTACCTCAGCAAGGGGATGACTGGGTATGAGCTCAACTACTCTACCCTCGAAAAAACATGTTGGGCCTTGGTTTGGTGCACTTGTCGACTGAGGCACTACATGCTGGCCTTCCCGGTTGTGCTCATATCCCGCATGGATCCTCTAAAATACCTTCTCGAAAAACTCGCCCTGACCGATCGTATATCCCGTTGGTTACTCCTACTATCCGAATTCGATATCAAGTATGTTACGAGCAAATCGGTAGAAGGGAGAACCGTAGCTGAGCATCTCGCAGAACATGCCGTTGACTCCGAAGAAAGTGGGGACTTTCCATTTTCGAACGAGAATATCATGGAAATCAAGGAAGAACAATGGAAGTTGCACTTTGATGGAGCAGCCAACATGAAAGGATACGGAGTAGGAATAATTCTAGTATTACCAAATGGAGACCACACTCCGCTTGCAGTCAAACTCAATTATAACTCCACCAACAACACTGCTGAATACGAAGCATGCATTCTGGGAATGGAAGGAGCCATAGAGCTGAAAGTTCGGAAGTTGGATGTCTTCGGGGATTCAAACCTCATCATATCATAAGCTAGAGGAGAATGGAAAGTAAAAGAAGAAAGGTTGAAGCCCTATCATGATCATCTCGACCGACTCAAGAGGCAGTTCGAAAACATCACATTCCTCTACTTGCCCAGGGAAGAGAATCAGCTAGTAGATTCATTGGCTACCTTAGCCTCCATGATCAAGATTCCTGTGGGAGTCAAGATGATGCCTTTGGTAATTGAGCAAAAGTACGAGCCTTCGTTAAACTTAGTCGCCGCAATCGAAGAAGAAGAGACTGAAACACCGTGGTATCAGAATGTCTGGGACTTCATAGAAAAGGGGACGTACCCCCAAGAGTCTACCAAAAGGGACATTCGAAGATTCACAGCGCAATTCATCATTTGCGGTGGAAAATTGTTGAAGAAAGGGTACAACGGTCACAACCTGACTTGCTTGTTTGGAAAAAGCTCTAGAAGAATGATGGAGGAAATACACGAGGGGGTATGCAGTCCGCACATGAACGGTCACATGCTGGCTAAGAAAATTATAAGACAAGGGTATTACTGGAAAACATTGGAGAAAGATTGTTGCGAATATGTAAGAAGGTGTCACAAGTGCCATATCCATGCAAACATGATGCATGTACCACCACCCCTTCTATACAGCATGACCTCACCTTGGCCATTCTCAACCTGGGGAATCGATATCATAGGTGAAGTCGTTCTAAAAGCCTCAAATGGAAATCGGTACATTTTGGTGGCCATCGATTACTTCACGAAATGGGTAGAAGCCGCATCCTACAGCAAGTTGGGGGCCAAGGAAGTGGCCAAGTTCATTAAGAGAAATCTCATCTGCCGTTATGGAGTCCCCCATGAGATTATTTCGGACAACGGGAGTCATTTCAAAGCGGAGGTCAGGGATCTGTTCGAGGAATACAAAATCACTTATCATAAGTCATCACCATACAGACCACAGACTAATGGGGCAGTCGAAGCTGCAAATAAGAATGCCAAGGCTATACTACAGAAATCGACCGATACCTACAAAGACTGGCATGAAAAGCTACCATTCGCACTTTGGGGATACAGAACATCGATAAGGACGTCCACAGGAGCAACTCCTTACTCACTAGTGTATCGGATGGAAGCGGTACTTCCGGTCGAGATAGAACTACCATCCCTGCGCGTGATGGCAGAATGTGAAATTTCGGAGTCAGGTTGGTTGAGGGAAAGATACGAAGAATTGGCTCTCATAGATGAAAAGCGCCTAGCGGCAGTCGACCATGTCCGAATCTATCAAAAGAGGATAGCCCGTGCTTTCAACAAAAGGGTCCGTCCGAGGAAGATTGTCGAGGGCGACCTTGTCCTTAAGGAATTGCGAGCTCTGATCTTTGATCCCCGTGGGAAGTTTAAACCTAAATGGGTCGGCCCTTACATCGTCAAGACCATTCTTTCCGGAGGAGCAGCTTATCTCATGGACTTCAATGGTGTCAAATTCAAGGAACCAATCAACATGGACCGCCTCAAAAAGTACTATGCTTGACCATTCCCCAAAATCGATTTCTTTCAAGCTTTGGCCTGAACTACGCTCGACCTGATTCCCACTCGGGGATACGTAGGCAACCATATCGGTTCGGTCGCTCCACTCACAAAAATAGCCCAATTTCTTTCAAGCTTTAGCCCGAACTACGTTGGACCTGATCCCCGTTCGGGGGTACATAGGCAGACTCACAAAAAAAAAAAAAAAAAAAAGAGGATGGCTCGCTATGTCAAAAATCCGAAAGGACGCCTAGGCAAAAGTTAGAGTTAAATCCAAGTGAGCAATAACAAAAGAGAGAAAAGAGCTCGCTAGGTCACCTAACTAGTGCCTAGGCAAAATTATGAGCGTGTGAGAAAAATAAAGTCGCGGTCCTTACCATAACCCAGAAATCACCCTCCACACTAGGGGTAAACTTCGGCCACTCGCCTCGTTTGCCAGAACCTCTTCTAAACTAGGGGCAAACTGAAGACACCCCATTTTGTCGGAACCTCTGGGGGCCTAAACGTAAATTTCTGGGCGTCTGAGGAGCAGTGCCGCCGCGGCACTCAACCCTCGCAGAGTCCATTTTTGTAATTTTTTTGGGGGTCCAATTTGATTAATTGAAAGTCAAAACGACATAGTTTTGTGTTCACAGTTGTTTGGGACCAATCGGAGTACTTCTAAAATCCCAAAACCACCCCAAATTGGCCTATATAAACCCCCCATTGCTCTTCATTTTGGGGGGGGGGGGGGGGGGGGGCAAGTGCAAAAGCTTGAAAAGTTGTAGAGAAGAAGAGAGATAGAGATAGGTTTAGAAGAGAGAAAAGGAGCTTCCTCCTACTTATTTGCTATAGAAAGTGAGTTTTAACCTTGTTTTCTTCCATTACCTCTCTTATACTTCACATTCCAAACACCCCCAATCACCATTCTTGAGCATTCTTGAGTTAGGAAGCTACTTCCATATCCAAATGTCAAAATCTATGAGTGAAACACCAAGCTACAAGTCCAAAATCACATTGATTATCATCTATTGATTGCTATTTACTTGCTGTGATTATATATATGTTCATCTCTCCTTATCTCATTTCTTTTTTCTTTTCTTTATTTACTTACTAGTCTATCATCATCTAGATGATGACATGAAGTTTGAGGTGAGTGAATCCTTATGGATAGTAGCTCTTAACCTCAAAAACATGTTTGACAGATGATGATCATAACCTCAATACATTCCTATGTATTCTTGAGGTTATCTTCAAAATGGAAATAATGTTCCCCAATAATCTTGGAGGTTCTTAATGTGAGTTTGATGTTGGCATTTTAAGTGGCTATAATCCTTATTGAGTATTGAAAATATGTTTTCAAAACATCTATTTCAAAACCCCTCTCAATCCCTCTCATTTTGGTTTCAAGAAACAAAACCTTGTTTTCTCCAAAATCTTCAAAATAATGAGTCAAAACAGTGAGTGAGCTGAGTTCAAAGATTTCTCTAGGACTCAATACTCAACATATGGATGCAAGGCCACTTGTAAAGTCTTCCTAACTCATTAGAGAACACCCATGATTTTTGGTTTGACTTGGAAGTACTTGGAAATGGTCCATTTGGACCCAAACATTCCTTCCAGACATTCTGCCTTTTCTGTCACAGCAGCTAGGGCCACTTCCAACTTGTTTTACAGAAAACGTTTCCAAACTGGGTGGTCCTAACTTATTTTTCCCTTAAACTTAAATGTCTTAGGGAACTTTCTGTATAAAATGGGCCTCTAGATCATTAGTTTTCATGTTCTAAGATTTTTCAACATTTCAGTCGATAGTACGGACTCTTTTTCTGAGTGACCTTCATTGTTTATATGATTTCTCTCAGTCTGTGATAGCTATTCAAGATTGGCCTTTTGGGTTGTGTTCTAGACACAATAAGGAACATCTCCATAAAAAATCATGCATTGAAAACATTCCTAACCCCTCTTTTAAAATTCCAAAAGATCATGCTACTGTTCTGTCCACTATTCACAGCAAGCACATTTCAACTTTCATTCTTTGATTTGATGCTTATATGCATTCCAAATTAGTTCATATCTTAGGAAGTAGTTCATACTACATTTGTACATATCCAATGATTATTTCATTCATTCATTCATACACATTTTAGACTTCTAAGTCATTTTAGAAATCCATGTACACAAAACACACTACAACCTTTGCACATTTTAGATACATACAATGCATTCATGCAAGATTTGGGGTTTTTGTAACTCTTAATATAAGAAGATTATAAGGAATGATCATGATCACACGTTCATGATTCCCCCCGATCTAATCATCCTTTCTCATCCATCCCGGGGATTGAGAGATCTTCTTTTCTCAAAGATTAACATGCATCATTCTAGCCTTGCTAAGCATATTTTGATTTCTTTGATTATTTGTTTCAAGAACAATTCATGTCCCTCCTTTTTGATTAGAAAGTCTTGATTATTTGATATATGATTAGACGATTTTTCCTAGGTTTATTTATGTGATCTTTCACTTTACATTGTATGATATTTGGCTTAGATCTTATGAATGATATCTTATCTTTAGATCTTCCATTTCAAGTTTCTTATGTAATGTAGTATACTATCATAGTATTAATTGTCGAACCATACATAGTATAAGATGATTATTTGGATGCTAATTGAGGCCCGTCGAAAGACGGGGCGAGTTGAGGGTGTTTTAGTCGTGAGAAAGGCTCCTTCCTCTCTCGTACCAAAACCCCGAATCAAGTTCTTTGGTTATGAAGGGCCGGTGCCCTTATCCGCTTGGGTGAGTCAAATTAGGTTTCTTGGTTCCTTAAAGACCAAGTGGCGACTCTGTATCTGTTTTCAACAGACCTTTTCTTTTTTTTTTTTGATCCAAGTCAAATTCCTTTTCAAAACAATCTCAAACAAGAGAAGTGGTCCACTTCCGGTGTCCACAATCTGGCGACTCTGCTAGGGATATTTATTTTCAAAACGAAATAATACAGAGGTTTGACTCATAAGAAGCATCCTTAAAATCATCTTTTTACTGCGTTTGGTTCACCGCATTGTACTTCTGCATTTTCCCCCCCTCCGACTGTGTCTGAAACGCGGCGCTGACATTGTTCACGTCTTGCTGTGCCAGGGCACAAGTCACCGTTGATACTGTACCTTCCAAGGTATATCAAAAAGAGTAAAAACCTCCTTACTGTCTCTCTGACGGTATATTGGAACTCTCGTCAACGGACCCTCTTTGACTAAACCCTGCCTTTGCATATAGATTCCTGTAGAACCTTTCATAGGGCTGTTGATTTATCTTTTCAGATAGGACAATGTGATATAACTGCTGTATACCCTGGTGGGATTACCTGCGCGGTGTAGATGCTTATGTGGCATGAGGCAGAACCTCTTTCTTATGATCCCCAAGGCAATCACTCACATGTGATCACATTGAGTTGACCTGCCTAGGCACCATGATAAAGATGTCTGCTCCATGCTCACAAAGATATACACCGCAAACCTTGTTTGTTGGTCCTAAGATATAGGAGTATGAAAACCTGCTAGACAGTATGATCACTATCACCATATTAACCAGTTTCTTCCAGAAACTCTGTCCAGATATCCCAGATATAACCATATTAACCAGTTTCTCCCAGAAACTCTGCCCAAATCTCCCGGATTCTCCAAAAATCCCAGCATCTCTGCCCAAATCACCTAGAAATGCCCAAATATACTTGTTTCTCCTAGAAACTCTATCCACATTTCCCAAAAATACCCATAATACTTGTTCCTCCTAAAAACTCTGCCCAAATCATCCAGAAATGCCCAGATATACTTGTTTCTCCTAGAAACTCTATCCACATTTCTCAGAAGTGCCCAAAATACCAGTTTCTCCTAGAGGCTCGGTCCAAATCAACCAGAAATCTCTATTTTTCCTAGAAACTCAAATGACTTCTAGAAATTTCTCTGAATCTTCCGAATCCCTATTTCTCCCAAAAACTATATCCAAAATTCTCGAAGTATCCCGAAAATCCCTGTTATCCCTTGGTGATCATACTAGAAAGTAAGGTTAGCACACTCTGTATGGCTAGGACCTTATTTGCTTAACTGCTATCTGTTAGAAATAGGAGCATCATATAGATTAGGGCCTACATCTGCATGCTTGTCTCATGTGCATGCACCATTCTCATCAGTCTGGGCACACTATCTCAGTCAGTTTGTACATAAGCCGATCCATCTTCCTTAACATCATTGTCATTGTCTCTCTAAGTCATCACTATCAGAATTTGATACATTCCTCTCGAATCTATAGGTCATTATAGATTCCCAAAGTCAGCCTCTGAGATCCCCATCCTAGTTCAGAAGTTCGAGCAGTCATTTTGTTAGAATCAGTCCGCCGAGAAAATTCAACATGAATCAAGAAACTTTGGAAGCCAAGGTCACTGAACAGTCAGATCGGCTGACTCAAGTTCTGCAATTTATGGAAGAGTTCCGGCAACAGCAGCCGCAGTACCCACCTGGGTTCATGCCACCACCACCACCTGGATTTGGACCGCCTCCCGAAAATAATGGAGAAGAAGAATGGTTTCAAGGGGTCCCGCCGCCTGCATATGAGAAAAAGCTCTAAGAGAAAATGGACAAGGTCGACAAGCTTGAGAACATACTGAGGAAGAGTAAGGGGGTCGACGATTACATGTTAGATCTGGAAGGATTGTTTGAGCCCAACAAGGTAAGGCTACCCGAGAACTTCAAGATGCCTGAAATCGACCGTTTTGACGGAACTGGAAATCCGAAGAGCCACGTGAAGTTTTGCATGAGCATTTTCCAGTCAATGGGCTGCACCCATGAGCACATAGCTATGTTGTTCCCTCAAACCCTCCAGAAAGCTGCACTATCCTGGTTCCTAACCCTTGAAACTTCCAAGACCCGAGTTTGGGAAGATGTTGCTAGAACTTTCATTGATCACTACTCCTACAACCAAGAGCTTGATGTCACCATCCGAGATCTAGAAACTACCAGGCAGAATTTTAATGAGTCCTTCGCTGCATTCTTGAGCAGATGGAGGAATAAAGTAGCCCAAATGATCCACAGGCCTATTGAGAAAGAGCAAGTACGTATGCTGGCCAAGAACCTGCAACCAGTATACCACGAAAAACTATTCTACCAGTCCATCTCAACATTTGAAGAGTTGTTTGAGGTTGGGACTAGAATCGAGGATGCTATCTGTGAAGGCAAGATTAATGGAGCTGGGTCACTGAAAAAGGAGAAGAGACCCCACACCTTTAGTGAAGATCAAGAGAGCCTAGATGTCAATGCCTTAAGCCCATCATCAAGCCAAAATGACTGCAGTAAGAGGCACAAGAATGGAAACCAAAGAGTCTTCACACCACTTGACATGAGCTTATCCTCCGCTCTCAGTCGCCTTATTGAAAAGGGCCACCTTGTACCTTTGGAGCCCAGTAAGCCTCCTAATCACCCACCTCCTGGGTACAATGAATCCAAGTATTGTGATTACCACCAAGACCAAGGCCATGAGACCGACAACTGTAAGAGGCTCCGTCATTCAATTCAGGATCTCTTAGATGATGCGCCGCACCCCAATCCAATCCACTACCTCGGTCTGGACCAACCCATGACCTATCCATTTCAAAGATCCCCCTTCGCTGAGGACCATGAATGTTGAACTTGTGCCGGTGAAGCGATGGTGTTGTTTGGGACTTTTGCTAGTAAAACAAATGAGGATGCTCTTTTTTAAAAAAAAAAAAAAAAAAAAGAATAAGCGAGTCACCGTGACACTCCATTTGAGACCAAGTCGAGTCTAGTCAAGTCTATCCTAGGTTTTGAACCTATTTCAAGTTTAGTCTTGTGGTCGAGTCTGTCTACCATCGAGTAGTTATGGGTCTGTGTCAAGTAATGTAATCCCTCTCTCTTGCTGATGGAATGAAGTCTCATTTTGCCTAATCTAATGTGCCTAGTCTTAGATGCATGAATCGCTGAATTAAAGTGTCACTTTTCAAATTACCATAGATATTACTGTGCTAAAATAAAAAATTTTTTTTACTCAAACAAAAAAATCCTGAAAGGTCAAAGTCAATTTTGTGCTGACATCGATGAAGAGCCGAGAATTGAATAGTCTTACTTTAAGAATTTAAAGATTCTCTTGCCTCAATCTTGAAAAGACATGCTTGGAACTGACTTGGGGCTTGCCCAACACCCTTTCCACCATTTCTACCATTTCAAAGCCTTGGGCCCAACCCAATTCATAGCCATGCGAACCTGCGCAGACTTGGTCCTTGATGGTAGCCAAACATTTCAATGAGTTTCATCTCCCCTTTCCCCTTTCAAAAAAAAAAAAAAAAAAAAAAAGCTCGCTAGGTTGAAAACCCGAAAGGGCACCTAGGCAACAGTTAGAGCTGAAAAGGTATTGATTTCCAAGATCTGACCTTAGCCAGTCAAAATGATGGAGAAAATGAAAGAAATTTTTGATAAAACAAATGAGAGAATTGTATGTGCCTAGATCACACTTCCAAAGGCACGGAACAGCCACAAATAAATTCTGAGAGCTGACATGCACATTTTGGAATTCTAAGATGGCGATTGGAAGATCTCACAAGAATCGACTACATTAAAAAGCAAAATTGACTGGCTAGGCGAAAGTGAAAAGGATCAATCCTCAAAACAAAAGAAAAAGAAAAAGAAAAAGAAAAAGAAAAGAAAGGGAGGTTGAAACTGAATCCTTTTATTCAAAGCTACCATAAGTAATCCAAGTTTGAACTTCTTTGACGATTGGTTTGAAAAACCTCATACCTCAAACCCTTTCTTTCAGACCTTGCCTTGAACTACGCTCGACCTGATTCCCACTCGGGGATACGTAGGCAACCACATCGGTTCGGTTAACACCATCATAATCAAACCAATTTCCTTCAAGCCTTGCCTTGAACTACGCTCGACCTGATTCTCACTCGAGGATACGTAGGGAACCGCATCGGTTCGGTCGACACCATCATAATCAACCCCCCCTTCTTTCAAGACTTTGGCCCGAACTACGTTGGACCTGATCCCCGCTCGGGGGTACGTAGGCAGACTTTCAAAAAGAAAAGAAGGATGGCTCGCTAGGTCAAAAATCCGAAAGGATGCCTAGGCAAAAATTAGAGCTAAATCCAAGGTGAGCAATAACAAAAGAGAGAAAAGAGCTTGCTAGGTCACCTCACCGGTGCCTAGGAAAAAGTTATGAGCATTTGAGAGATTAAAGTCACGGTCCATGCCTCAAGCCAGAAAATCACCTTCCACACTAGGGGCAAACTTCGGCTATCGCCTCGTTTGCCTGACTTTTACTATCTACCCTTCATAAAAGGGGCAAAATTCGGTCATCTACCTTGTTTGCCCAAAACCTCCAATAAACCTGTTAGGGATATATACTAAAAGCCATGCTTTATGTAGTTGATTTATTATTCATTTAATAAAATCAGTTAATCCATTTTTTTATGAGAATCTGTGTGGGCAATGTTTGTATTATATTATTTATTTAATATTATGCATGTGTGTCTCTCATTCTATATAGTAGGTGGTTTGGTGTGTAGAGTTCGGCTTACACACGGAAGATCAGGCCATCAGATATTATAGAATGTAAGATTTTGGTTTACAGTCTTAGATGGGATTGGACACACCATCGGTAGGACTGCAGCATGGTGTTGTAGTAGGTTTGTCTTGACTGCGGGAAATGGTATAGTTTCAACTCACTATGCTGGTACACTTTGTGTATTAAACGGGACTGACTTGGGGTAATTATCTTTATACTGACTTATAAGATAATTAATACCTCATGGCTATTATGAGTGCTTATGCTCTAAATCCTAAGTTAATTTGTAGACACGTACATTTGATATTTACACTTTGATCCCTAAAAGGGTGAGATCCTTAAATGGGTCAATATCTCATTGGATTGGGTGGCAATATTAATTGTATGGTGGATATTAATTAATGATGGAATCCATGCCTCAATTTTGGGATTGATGGTATCCCCTTGAGAAAGCTTATAAGTTTTGATTATGTCAAACCCTGCAGGTGGATTTTGTATCCGACATATCAGATAAGTTAAGCAGAGGATCTCAAGGAATTTTAAGAAATTAATTAAATATGATTGTCAGTAATTATATTTAATTAATGGATATCTGTAATCTTAACATGGGGAGATAATAAGCATTTAATAACATGGAGCTCGAAATATATTTTTGAGATAAGGGTAGGAGTGCAATTATAATTCTTTAGTGGTATGAATTATAATTTATGGAAATATGAATCTGATTCAGTTCGAATTAGGGTTTCCTAATTCCATTAGGAAGCCTATTCCTTATTGACTTCTTATGGTCCCTATCGTAGCCTATATATATGCTGCCTTGGCTCTTCTCTCAGGTTGCATGATTTCATATTCTAAGCTTCCCTTGACCTCCTAGCTTTCTTCTAGAAGGGTTTCCACCAAACCCTAGTCTCTGTGAGCATTCAAGAGACATAGGAGTGTAGATCGCTAGCGTCGGACAACGCTCACTAAAAGAGCTTCGGACTGCTCGATACTGATCGAAAGTTGCTGAATTTTTTACACAACGTTCCTGACGTCGAGACGGAGCTGCTGTTAAAAATTCAAGTAAATCGGAGATCGTTTGATCCTCCTGACGAACAGATCTTTGTCGGATCAATGTGATCAGGATTGAATCGTCATAGCAATCAAAGAGAGTGTTATAACTGGGAATAGAAAATAGAACGTAAAGAGGGAAGAGCAGAAAACTAAAAGGATTTCGAAAGAGCCCACACTCAGTTCGATATTCTGGCAGCAAAGGAATACGGTAGAAGATCGTGAGCTGTTATCGAGCCCGTGTTCTCGATTCATCTACTACAGCAATCCAATTTTGCAGTTCAAGGTAACCCTAGTTCCGCCCTTGTAGGGTTATTATAGTTTTCACGTAAAATTTTTGCAGTACCAACTTATATGCACTGTCAACGGATTCTGGGAACGCAATTTCCTAACAGTGGTATCAGAGCAACGTTGATTTTGCGTATGGGTTGGACGCAACCATGTTGTCCAATAAAACAGATCTTATGCGTGTTTTTGATGGATGGATAGAACGTAGAACTGTGCTAACCCTTGTTTTGCAGCGTTCTTATTCCACTATTATGGTCACGGATTTTGTGTGATTGGATCCCACGATGGTTTTATCCGTGGTTAATTTTGCTGTTTTAATATAGCATGTGAACTCCTTTATGGAGGCATAGGATTTGTTTGTATTGGATCCCACGCTTGATTGATGCGTGGTTAATTTACTGCAAATATATAGCATGTGAACTCCTTTACGGAGGCATAGGGTTTGTGTAATATATCTCAAGTAAATCCATGAAGACAGTTCGTGAAGACAGTTTACAAGCAGTTTCAGAAAGCAATCTGGAGGCAATTTTTGGAGGCTATTTCAGAAAAGAGTTCTGGAAGGCAGTTGCGTAGTGGAGACATAGAGTTAATTGGGTTCCATGAAGATTTCTTCACAAGAGTTGCAGCTTGACCATAATAGTGGGATTCCTATTTTATTGTGGTTTCCTTATTTATGTGTGATTGAATGATTATTATTGTTTCATGTTTAATGAATAGGACAACATGGATAATTGTTCCTAGACCTATTTCAGATGTCTAGCTGCATGTTTAATTTAATTAATTTAAAATGATGGACAACTACATGTGTATTTAGAAATAAAACTAATTCCATAATTTGAAAACATAAGTACTTATTTTCTAAAATCATGAGAATAGAATGATTTTATTATCTACACATGTGGGTTTCACAAGTAAGGATGAATTAATCCTTGTCAAGTATTCCATTATTTTTTATTAATTAAATTAAAAGTTTTTCTAAAAAAATTATAACCCTCAATTTTTTTTAAAAAAATTCTAAGTGGGAGAGGGAATTTATCAAGTATAAATCCCATGGTCCCCATCACTGGTTTGTAGATGATATGATTAATTTTGTGTGATGGCTCTAGTGTCATCCTCCCTATCGGACATAGTTG
Source organism: Hydrangea macrophylla (assembly GCA_033977485.1). Classification (NCBI taxonomy): domain Eukaryota; kingdom Viridiplantae; phylum Streptophyta; class Magnoliopsida; order Cornales; family Hydrangeaceae; genus Hydrangea; species Hydrangea macrophylla. The sequence continues at coordinate 59,943,161 of CM066987.1, forward strand.
ATCATGGAATCATCAGTACAAACTTCTTTAAAAGAATGTTTTGGGTGATTGTTGGTGTGGATCACCTCTCCATCAGAGGTGTTCCTCACAGAACTCTTGACCTAGAATTAAGTGATGGTATACACTTAGCTATAAATAATAATATCCTCTCCATCTGAGTCACTGTTATTATTTATAGGACCAAAGCAAGTCAGCAGTTTAATTTTATTAGGCAAAGTACATTGCCTGGATAGTAAAATTAAAAGGCAATTGTCTATCTGAACAAATGATGGATAGTATATGGCTTCCCATCGAGTCATACTATTCACGGTGTATCAGGTTGCTGGCGGATTCCTTTCAAATATGGTAGAGGGAACCAATATTTTCAAATCGAATCCATAGTAATTTTTGCCCAAACGTAATTATTTATGTTGTGTGATTCTCAGGCTTTTAAATGGGTACTTTCAATCCACTTGCTGTTATACTTAAAGAAAACAAACTTACTGGACCAAACTATATAGACTGGAAAAGGAATTTGGATATTGTGTTAACTGCTGAAGAGTACAAGTTTGTGCTTACTCAAGTATGTCCTGAGCAACCTGGTGAGGGGGCAACTGCTGAGGAAACCCAGGCTCACAAGAAATGGGTCAAGGCTGATGAGATGGCGCGGTGTTACATTTTGGCATCCATGTCAAATGTTCTGCAACATCAGCATCAGTCAATGACCAGTGCCTATGACATGATGGAGAGCCTCCGAGAGATGTTCGGGGATCAAAGTCGTGCTGCTAGGCAGGTTGCTATGAAAGACTTGATGAACACAACCATGGCTGAGGGGACGCCTGTAAGGGATCATGTTCTTAAGATGATATCTCTTCTCAATGAACTAGAGATCCTTGGAGCTGAAATTGACGGGGAAACCCAGGTCGATATCGTACTCCAGTCACTGCCAGAGTCTTTTAAGCAATTCCGCCTCAATTACAACATGAATAAATTTAAATATACCTTGGCGGAGCTGCTTAAAGAACTTCAGGCAGCTGAGGGTCTCAACAGAAAGTCAGGGAGTGCTCTTGTGTTTGAGAAAGGTTCTACTTCAAAGCCGAAAGGCAAGAAGAAAATGAAAAAGGCTCAAAAGAAGGCCGCGGGTCCTCCGCCAATCCAAAGGCCACGAGGACAACCGGGAAAGCCTAAAGGCAAATGTTTTGTTTGCAAGCAGCCAGGACACTGGAAGAAGCAATGTCCAGTTTATCTCGCCAGACAGAACAATCAAGGTAAATCTCATTTACTAGTTGTTGAATCGTGTTTAGCGGTCCGATCTACCGGTACCTGGTGTGTAGATACGGGAGCCACTGATCATGTATGCAATTCTTTGCAGGGGTTCCAGGGAACCAGGCAGCTCAGTGATGGAGAGATTTATCTATATATGGGAAATGCTACGAGAGTAGCAGCAGTTGCAGTAGGAGATCTACATCTTAGTTTTGGTAGAGATAGAATTTTAATATTAAGAAATTGCTTTTATGTACCTTCTATTAGAAGGAATTTAGTTTCAGTTTCTAGTTTAGTAAAGAATGGATATTCAGTTCATTTTAATAAAGTAGTAGTTATTAAAGAAAATAAACGTTTTATTTGTTCTGGTCAATTGGTAGATGATCTTTATATTATAAATCCTATCTCTCCTATACTGCAACTTAATGAATTGAATAACACAAATAGTTTGCCATTTAAGAGAAAAGAACCTTCGAGGATGAACCAAACGCATCTTTGGCACTTACGCCTTGGTCATATTAATTTGAAAAGGATTCAAAGACTGGTTCAAAATGGGCCATTAGGCTCATTGGAAGTGGAGGCACTTCCAGTTTGTGAATCCTGCTTGGAAGGTAAAATGACCAAGAGGCCATTCTCGGCCAAGGGCTATAGAGCAAGAGAGCTGTTGGAACTGGTTCACTCTGATTTGTGTGGTCCTATGACTGTCCAAGCAAGAGGGGGATTTGAGTACTTTGTCACTTTCATCGATGATTACTCAAGGTATGGGTACATTTATTTGATGCGGCGTAAGTCTGAATGCTTTGAGAAATTCAAAGACTTCAAGGCTGAAACGGAGAAGCGTCTAGGTAAATGTATCAAGACACTACGATCTGATCGTGGTGGAGAGTACCTCTTGGGAGAGTTTAGGGAATACTTATTGGAGCAAGGGATTACATCCCAATTGTCTGCACCCCGTATGCCTCAGCAGAACGGTGTGGCAGAAAGAAGGAACAGGACTCTTATGGACATGGTAAGATCTATGATGAGTTATTCGGATTTACCAATTTCCTTTTGGGGACACGCGTTAGAGACAGCCGCATACATTCTAAACTTGGTACCATCTAAGTCAGTACCTACTACTCCCACGGAATTGTGGACTGGGCGAAAGCCTAGTCTGCGGCATGTTCGGATCTGGGGTAGTCCAGCACATGTGCTGAAAGGGAACGCAGAAAAGTTGGAATCAAGAACAGAAGTATGTTTCTTTGTTGGGTATCCAAGAGGAACTAAAGGTGGTCTGTTTTATAGTCCTAAGGATCAGAAGGTTATTGTTAGCACCAATGCCACATTCTTAGAAGAGGACTATGTTATGGACCACAAGCCCAGAAGCCGTATTGTTCTAGAAGGAATGAGAGGAAAGACACCGACATATACTTCTTCAATACCAACGGTACAAGAAGAAACACCACAAGAAAGAGTTATCGATATTCCATTACCACGTCGTAGTGGGAGGATTATCGAAACTCGTGTAGATCCCGAACCAACCATTAACACGCAGGTTCCTGAACCAGTACAACGTGTAGATAATGGTGTATTAGGTTCAGAATCTTCACAACAAAATATCAGTGATACACAGACACGGGTTGTGCCTCGTCGTAGTGGGAGGGTTATTATTCAACCTGACCGGTATATGTTCTTGGGAGAGTCTTATGACCGGGTCCCTGATGAACAAGGTACCGACCCCTGTAACTACAATGAAGCACTCCAAGATAAAGATGCAGATCTTTGGCAAAAGGCTATGAAGTCTGAAATGGAGTCCATGTACTCCAATCAAGTCTGGGATCTTGTAGAACCACCTAATGAAATAAAACCCATTGGATGTAAGTGGATCTATAAGAAGAAGAGAGGAGCAGACGGTAAGGTGGAAACCTTTAAAGCAAGGCTTGTTGCGAAAGGGTTCACTCAAAAAGAAGGAATCAATTATGAGGAAACTTTTTCGCCGGTGGCAATGCTGAAGTCTATCCGGATTCTCTTATCCATTGCTGCACATTTCGATTATGAAATTTGGCAAATGGATGTCAAGACAGCATTTCTAAATGAAAATCTTGACGAGTGCATCTATATGATGCAACCAGACGGGTTCATTGCGAAGGGCCAAGAACACATGTTGTGCAAGCTTAAGAAGTCCATTTATGGACTTAAGCAGGCATCTAGGTCTTGGAATATCCGTTTTGATCACGCAATCAAGTCTTTTGGTTTTGATCAATGTGCGGATGAATCTTGTGTGTACAAGAAACATGATGGAAGAGTGGTGGTGTTCTTAGTACTTTATGTGGATGATATCTTGCTAATCGGAAACGATGTGGGGGTATTATCTTCTGTAAGGGTATGGTTATCCAGTCAATTCGATATGAAGGACTTGGGATAAGCCGGTCACATCCTAGGGATCAAGCTTATGCGAGATCGCAAGAATAGGATGTTGGGCTTGTCACAAGGCACTTATATTGACAATATTCTTGCAAGGTTTAGCATGCAAAATTCCAAGAAAGGATTCCTTCCCTTCAGACATGGAATTACTCTATCTAAGGATCAGTGTCCTAAGACACCTGATGAGATAGAGAAGATGAAGGCAGTTCCTTATGCCTCGGCAGTAGGAAGCCTAATGTATGCTATGCTATGTACTAGACCTGACATCTGCTTTGCTGTTGGCATGGTTAGTAGATATCACTCTAATCCAGGGCAAGAACATTGGACTGCGGTGAAAAATATTCTCAAGTACCTGAAAAGGACTCGAGACTATATGTTAGTTTACCAAGCAGACAGTTTTGTACCCATTGGGTACACAGATTCTGATTTTATGTCAGATAGGGATTCTAGAAAGTCTACCTCAGGATATGTGTTTACCCTAGGAGGTAGAGCCATTAGTTGGAGTGAGGAGTGTCACTTCATGGCTTTGAGTCTAAGTGGGAGATTGTTAGGGATATATACTAAAAGCCATGCTTTATGTAGTTGATTTATTATTCATTTAATAAAATCAGTTAATCCATTTTTTTATGAGAATCTGTGTGGGCAATGTTTGTATTATATTATTTATTTAATATTATGCATGTGTGTCTCTCATTCTATATAGTAGGTGGTTTGGTGTGTAGAGTTCGGCTTACACACGGAAGATCAGGCCATCAGATATTATAGAATGTAAGATTTTGGTTTACAGTCTTAGATGGGATTGGACACACCATCGGTAGGACTGCAGCATGGTGTTGTAGTAGGTTTGTCTTGACTGCGGGAAATGGTATAGTTTCAACTCACTATGCTGGTACACTTTGTGTATTAAACGGGACTGACTTGGGGTAATTATCTTTATACTGACTTATAAGATAATTAATACCTCATGGCTATTATGAGTGCTTATGCTCTAAATCCTAAGTTAATTTGTAGACACGTACATTTGATATTTACACTTTGATCCCTAAAAGGGTGAGATCCTTAAATGGGTCAATATCTCATTGGATTGGGTGGCAATATTAATTTTATGGTGGATATTAATTAATGATGGAATCCATGCCTCAATTTTGGGATTGATGGTATCCCCTTGAGAAAGCTTATAAGTTTTGATTATGTCAAACCCTGCAGGTGGATTTTGTATCCGACATATCAGATAAGTTAAGCAGAGGATCTCAAGGAATTTTAAGAAATTAATTAAATATGATTGTCAGTAATTATATTTAATTAATGGATATCTGTAATCTTAACATGGGGAGATAATAAGCATTTAATAACATGGAGCTCGAAATATATTTTTGAGATAAGGGTAGGAGTGCAATTATAATTCTTTAGTGGTATGAATTATAATTTATGGAAATATGAATCTGATTCAGTTCGAATTAGGGTTTCCTAATTCCATTAGGAAGCCTATTCCTTATTGACTTCTTATGGTCCCTATCGTAGCCTATATATATGTTGCCTTGGCTCTTCTCTCAGGTTGCATGATTTCATATTCTAAGCTTCCCTTGACCTCCTAGCTTTCTTCTAGAAGGGTTTCCACCAAACCCTAGTCTCTGTGAGCATTCAAGAGACATAGGAGTGTAGATCGCTAGCGTCGGACAACGCTCACTAAAAGAGCTTCGGACTGCTCGATACTGATCGAAAGTTGCTGAATTTTTTACACAACGTTCCTGACGTCGAGACGGAGCTGCTGTTAAAAATTCAAGTAAATCGGAGATCGTTTGATCCTCCTGACGAACACATCTTTGTCGGATCAATGTGATCAGGATTGAATCGTCATAGCAATCAAAGAGAGTGTTATAACTGGGAATAGAAAATAGAACGTAAAGAGGGAAGAGCAGAAAACTAAAAGGATTTCGAAAGAGCCCACACTCAGTTCGATATTCTGGCAGCAAAGGAATACGGTAGAAGATCGTGAGCTGTTATCGAGCCCGTGTTCTCGATTCATCTACTACAGCAATCCAATTTTGCAGTTCAAGGTAACCCTAGTTCCGCCCTTGTAGGGTTATTATAGTTTTCACGTAAAATTTTTGCAGTACCAACTTATATGCACTGTCAACGGATTCTGGGAACGCAATTTCCTAACAAAACCATCATCCAAATTAGGGGCAAACTTCGGTCACCCACCTCGTTTGCTTATGAATCCCACTTTGTACACCTCAAACTAGGGGCAAACTCCGTTTGCTTAACACAATCCCTTCACACCGAGGGCAAGTTTTCAAGTTACCAAGTTGTTTTGAAAATTTTGAAATAGAGCATCTTTTACTCTAAAAGCTAAGGCACTAATTCAAAGCACTTCCTGGGAGAAGTAGAAAATTGACTAGATCACTAGGGAGGAATTTTAAAAAAAATCAGATTTATCAGCAAAGTGCTACCATGTTAAGATGAGGGGTGAACACCAAAAGAGAAATGGTACATCGTTTATGACAAAAGCACATCAAGTTTTGACCAGACGAGCTTGTTTTATTTTGGTGTCAAATGTGTCGCCCTCGTACGTGCGTCGATGTCTGTCAATCTTTGAGTCTGTCCTGGTCTCAAATGTGTAAGTCAACAGTGACTAATAGTGAATTTTTCAAATCAAGTCATTAAATCGTTAAGAGCGTTCCAAGGATAATACAAGCAGGAGTACCAAACACCATTACTGCACCAGTTAAGGCGTCAGCATGAGAAGCGTCCAAACTTAAGGCAAATGCGAATTTCATCCTTTTCCAAACCACCGAAAGTTGACCATCATCTCCTTGCAACATAAGTCCATGAGTGGCTATTGATTACCTTCCTTCATCCTAGCAACATAAGTCCATGAGTGGCTGTTGATTATCTTTCTTCGTCCATGCAACATAAGTCCATGAGTGGCTGTTGATCTTTCATCTTTCATCTTTCTTCATGCAACATAAGTCCATGAGTGGCTGTTCATGATCTTCTTTCATCTTAGCAACATAAGTCCATGAGTGGCTGTTGATCTCTCATCTTCGTTCATGCAACATAAGTCCATGAGTGGCTGTTGATGATCTTCCTTTCTCCTAGCAACATAAGTCCATGAGTGGCTGCTGACCTCTCATCTTCGTTCATGCAACATAAGTCCATGAGTGGTTGTTGATGATCTTCCTTCGTCCATGCAACATAAGTCCATGTGTGGCTGTTGATCTTCCTTCCTCCTAGCAACATAAGTCCATGAGTGGCTGTTGGTCATCCTCCTTCATTTATGCAATATAAGTCCACGAATGGCTGTTGATGATCTTCTTTCATCTTAGCAACATAAGTCCATGAGTGGCTGTTGATCTTTCATCTTTCTCCTAGCAACATAAGTCCATGAGTGGCTGTTGATCTTTCATATTTCTTCATGCAACATAAGTCCATGAGTGGCTGTTGATGATCTTCTTTCATCTTAGCAACATAAGTCCATGAGTGGCTGTTGATGATCTTCTTTCATCTTAGCAACATAAGTCCATGAGTGGCTGTTGATCTGTCATCTTTCTCCCAGCAATATAAGTCCATGAGTGGCTGTTGAACATCTTTCTTCGTTCATGCAACGTAAGTCCATGAGTGGCTGTTGACGATCTTCCTTCCTCCTAGCAACATAAGTCCATGAGTGGCTGTTGAACATCTTTCTTCGTTCATGCAACGTAAGTCCATGAGTGGCTGTTGATGATCTTCTTTCATCCTAGCAACATAAGCCCGTGAGTGGCTGTTGACCATCTTTCTTCGTTCAAGCAACATAAGTCCATCACTCTCCTCTTTCAATATCAAAACCTTAACTGTCGTAGGCCATCTCCGTATCCCTCATCACAAATAGAAAGATACCAGCTCCCGGAGGCCCCGACTGGCCCTCTTGGATTGAGCATCGAAAGATTTGATCAGTCGTGAGAGATTCAGAGATGGGTCCTGGTTCCCCGATCAAGGAAAAAGAGATTCTCCAAGAACCCTACATCATCCCCCGAGGACAGAAACAGAAAGATACCAGCTCCCGGAGGCCCCGATCGGCCCTCTTGGATTGAGCGCCTAAAGATTTGATTAGCCGTGAGAGATTCAGAGATGGGTATTGGTTCCCCGATCAAGGAAAAAGAGATTCTCCAAGAACCCTACATCATCCCCCGAGGACAGAAACAGAAAGATACCAGCTCCCAGAGGCCCCGACCGGCCCTCTTGGATTGGGCGCCGAAAGATTTGATCAGCCGTGAGAGATTCAGAGATGGGTCCTGGTTCCCCGATCAAGGAAAAAGAGATTCTCCAAGAACCCTACATCATCTCCCGAGGACAGAAACATAAAGATACCAGCTCCCGGAGGTCCCAACCGGCCCTCTTGGATTGAGCGCTGAAAGATTTGATCAGCCGTGAGAGATTCAGAGATGGGTCCTGGTTCCCCGATCAAGAAAAGAGAGATTCTCCGAGAACCCCGCGTCACCCCCCGAGGACAGATACGGAAAGATACTAGCTCCCACTACCCTCAGCAGAAAGTAACAAAAGAGGAACCGACTCCCGAAAATCGGCCGTCAGGAACAATCAGAACATCGCCCGCATCCAGATCTCCTGATTATCAAGAGTTTTCTCATCTGTCCATTTTCATAGCTTTATCACAAGATCCCTCGGTCACCTTTGGCTGTCATCTTCTAAACAAAGCACATCTGATCTATCCCACTTGTTTGCAAAGCACACTTCCCAAGTTCCAGAAGTTTGCCCCTAGACTTAGAGTCTTCTAAACCTTGATGTCCTCATCCAAGTCATCCACATCACAGTCACCAGCACAACACCAGCCCACTCGAAGTGGCATACCCCACAACACCTGCTCACACTGGGGTCGTAATACTAGACACGATAGGACTCAGGACACAATTCATATAACATCCATGCATTGCATATCATACTCATATAGCATAGCATCCGCCTGATTGTTGTGTATGTGCATGTGTGATTTATTCCTTTGTGCCCTGAACTACATCCTGGTCTGATTCCCCTTGGGATACGTAGGCAGCTCACACGGAGCACGACCAGCACTAACCTCAGCATCCTTGCATCTTTTGCAATGCTTTTTATCCTAAATCTATAGCCTCCAAAAAGTCCTGTCTCTTCAAAGCTTTGGCACTCGCTTGCGACATGCGTTGCCTCGCAAGTTCATGCCAAAGAGGGGCAAACTGTAGACACCCCATTTTGTCGGCTATCAGATTTAGGAGACCCATAGCTTGGTGGTTCACAATGATCGAAAAAAAGACTCAAAAGGACTCTCGGAAGTCAGCTCTATCTCTCAGAATGCTCAGAATGACCAAAATGCCCCTGAAAGCCCGAAAACTCCCAGATTTGGTCCCAAAGTTCTGAAAACATGCTACGTCATAAGAAAAGTGATAAAATGAGTTTTTAAGAAAAATCGGATGAAATAGTTAGCTCCCAGAGACCCCAGGAAGTCCCGGAAGTTCCCGAAAAGTCCCCGTTGACCGGTTTGACCAAGGTTTGACCAGGTTTGACCAAGTTTGACCAAAGTCGTCCAAATTCACCAGAATCATTCAGAATCATTAGAAAAGTATTAAAATGAGTTTTAGAAGAAGATCGAGCAAAAACGTCAGCTCTTGGGAGCTCCCGGAAGTTCCCAGAACTTCCCGGGAATCCCAGGTTTGACCAGTTTAACCAGAATTTGACTTTAGAACTGGGGCACTGTAACATTTTTCAAACATTTTTCACAAATACTAGAGGTTAATAGCTTTCCAACGGTATATCGCACATAATTTCTGGATCTAAAACGAATTTATTATGAATTTCCAAAGGCGAAAAAGGCGATCAAATCGGCTTTTATCGCAAATACCGCAAAACTTTTCAAAGTGACCTATCCCCGAACTATTTTTTATGTAAAGTAGACTCCATTACCTTTCCAACGGTATATCACAACCTCAGTTTGGAGTTCATACGCATTCTCTATGAATTTCGGACGAAATAGGGCCTTTTCGCGAATACCGGAACCTCTGGGGGCCTAAACGTAAATTTTTGGGCGTCTGAGGAGCAGTGCCGTCGCGGCACTGGCCCAGTGCCCCTGAGAGACCAAAAACTCCCAGATTTGGACCAAAAGTTCTGGAAACATGCTACGTCGTAAGAAAAGTGATAAAATGAGTTTTAAGTTAAATCGGATGAAATCGTCAGCTCTCCCAAAGATCCCCGGAAGTCCCGGAAATTCACGGAAAGTCCCCGTTGACCGGTTTGACCAAGGTGTGACCAGATTTGACCAAGTTTGACCAAAATCATCCGAATTCGCTGGAATCATTCTAGATCACGAGAAAAGTATTAAAATGAGTTTTAAAAGAAAATCGAGCGAAAATGTCAGCTCCTGGGAACTCTCGGAGATTTCCAGAACATCCTGGGAATCCCAGGTTTGACTAGTTTGACCAGAATTTGACTTTAGAACCGGAATACTGTAAAAATTTTCAAATATTTTTCATGGATACTAGAGGTCAATAGCTTTCCAACGGTATATCGCACATGATTTTCGGATTTAAAACGAGTTTATTATGAATTTTCGAAGGCGAAAAAGGCGATCAAATCGGCTTTTATCGCAAATACCGCAAAACTTTTCAAAGTGACCTATCCCCGATTTATTTTTTTATTTTAATGTAAAATAGACTCCATTACCTTTCCAACGGTATATCACAACCTCAATTTGGAGTTCGTATGCATTTTCTGTGAATTTTGGACGAAATAGGGCCTTTTCGCGAATACCGAAACCTCTGGAGGCCTAAACAGGATTATCCAGATGATTGAGGAGCAGTGCCACTGCGGCACTAGCACACTGCCGCCACGGCACATGCCCAGTACCGCCGCAGCACTCTCCTCTAGAACAGTGTATTTTTGTAATTTTTCTTGGGGGTTCATTTTGATTAATTGAAAATCAAAACGACGTAGTTCTATGTTTACAGATGTTTGGGACCAATGGGAACACTGCTAAAACCCCAAAACCACCCCAAATTGGCCTATATAAACCCCCCTTGACTTCTCATTTAGGGGGTGTCAAATGTAAGCTTTGAAAAGTTTGGGAGAGAAAGCTGTAGAGATAAGGTTAGAATAGAGAGAAACGAAGCTTCCTTCTTTGATTTTCAAAACAAAAGTGAGTTCTAAACTTTGTTTTTACTTCATTACTCCTATTTACTTCAACATTCAATACACCCAACCACCATTTTAGTGAGCATTTGAGAGATAGGAAGCTTCTTCCATGTCCAATGTCATCACATATGAGTGAAACACCAAACTACAAGTTCAATACATCATGAATATCATCTATTGATTATTATCTACTTGCTTGTTTATACAATGTTCATCTCTTCTTACCTCATTTCTTTTTTATTTTTCTTTATTTACTTACTAGTTCATCATCATCTAGGTGATGACATGAAGTTTGAGATGAGTGAATCCTTATGGATAGTAGCTCTTGACCTCAAAAACATGTTTGATAGATGATGATCATAACTTCAATACCTCCAAGGTATCCTTGAAGTTTTGTTCAAAATGAAAATAAATCTATCCAACAATCTTAGAGGCTCTTGATGAGTTTGATGTTGGCATTTTAGGTGGCTATAATCTTTATTGAGTATTGAAAATACATTTTCAAAATCTCTATTTCAAAACCCCCCTCAATCCCTCTCATTTTGATCTCAAGAAAGAAAACCTTGTTTTCCCCAAAATCTTCAAAACAGTAAGTCAAAACAGTGAGTGAGCTGAGTTCAAAGATTTCTCTAGAACTCAATACTCAATGTATGGAAGAAAGGCCACTTGGAAAGTCTTCCTAACTCATTATAGAACACCCAAGATTTTTGGTTTGACTTGGAAATACTTGAAAATGGTCCATTTGGATCCAAACATTCCTTCCAGACATTCTGCCTCTGCTGTCACAGCAGCTTAGTTAACTTCCAACTTCTTTTTCAGAAAACTTTTCCAAAAGGGGTGGTCCTAACTTATTTTTCCCTTACACTTCAATATCTTAGGGAACTTTTTGTATAAAATGGGCCCCTAGATAATTTGTTTTCATTTTCTAAGATGTTTCAACATTTCAGTCGACAGTACAGACTCTGTTTCTGAGTGACCTTCATTGTTTATATGATTTCTCTCAATCTATGATAGTTATTAAAGATTGGCTTTTGGTTTTATTTTTCCCTTACACTTCAATATCTTAGGGAACTTTCTGTATAAAATGGGCCCCTAGATAATTTGTTTTCATTTTCTAAGATTTTTCAACATTTCAGTCGACAATACGGACTCTGTTTCTGAGTGACCTTCATTGTTTATATGATTTCTCTCAATCTGTGATAGTCATTAAAGATTAGCTTTTTGGGTTGTGTTCTAGACACAATAAGGAAGATCTCCATAAAAAAAATATGCATTGAAAACACTCCTAACCCCTCTTTTAATTTTCAAAAAGTCTAGTTACTGTTCTGTCCACTATTCACAGCAAGCACATTTTAACTTTCATTCTTTGATTTGATGCTTACATGCACTCCAAATTAGCTCATGTCTTAGGAAGTAGTTCATACTACATTTGTACATATTCCATGATGATTTCATTCATCCATTTATGCATATTTTAGACTTCTAAGTCATTCTAGGAATCCATGAACACAAAACACACTACAACCTTGGCACATTCTAGATACATACATTGCATCCATGCAAAGATTTGGAGTTTTTGTAACTCCTAATCTAAGAAGATTATAAGGAATGATCATGATCACACGTTCATGTTTTCCCTCGATCTAATCATCCTTTCTCATCCGTCCCGGGGATTGAGAGATCTTCTTTTCTCAAAGAATAACATGCATCATGCTAGCTTGCTAAGCATATTTTGATTTCTTTGATTATTTGTTTCAAGAACAATTCATGTCCCCTTTTAGATTAGGAAAACTTGATTATTTGATATGTGATTAGACAATTTTTCCTAGGTTTGTTTGTGTGATCTTTCACTTTTGCATTGTGTGATATTTGGCTTAGATCTTATGAATGATATCTTATCTTTTGATCTTCCATTTCAAATTTTCTTATGTGATGTAATATACTGTCATAGTATTAATTGTCGAACCATACATAGTATAAGATGATTGTTTGGATGCTAATTGAGGCCCGTCGAAAGACGGGGCGAGTTGATGGTGTTTTAGTCGCGACAAAGGCTCCTTCCTCTCTCATACCAAAACCCTAAGCCAAGTTCTTTGGTTTGAAGGGCCGGTGCCCTTTATCCATTTGGGTGAGTCAAAATTAGGTTTCTTGGTTCCTTAAAGACCAAATGGTGACTCTGTATCTGTTTTCAACAGACCCTTCATTTTCTTTCTTTGATCCAAATCAATTTCAAACAAGTTTCAAAACAAACAAAAGTGGTGGAACGCCGCGTGTCCACAGTATTCTTCCTTCTTCTTCTTCTAAATCCTAGATCTATCCCCTTTATTCTTCTTCCTCCTCCCTTCTTCTTATTCTTCTTCTAAACCCTAGATCATCGGTTGAACATGTATCAGTGGGTGTATTAGTTTATAGAGAGACAGAGACACAGAAACATGTATCAGTGTATGTGTTTGTATATGTATCAGTGTGTGTGTTTGTGTTTGTCGGTGTGTGTGTGTGTGTATGTGTACGTGTATCCCCTTTGTTCAATTGTTAAAAATCTTATAATGTTTTTCCCTTTATCCATGTTATGTAAAACCTAGGACCTAGATTAACCCTAGATCTAAAACCTCGGTTTTCCCAAAAATTCTCCCAAAAATTATGTTTTTCCAATGGATGTTGCTTTGTATTTCTATTTTAAACCATGTTACATATCAGAAAATCTCACACCTGCGGGGATGCTGAAAAAATGTCCGGAATGCAACCATAACTCGGAGCTTGATCCTTGATCAGTTTAGGAATAAAGTTGATATAAGTTCTCACCATAGAGTGAAAACTTGACGATATGACGATACAGTCGTCATAAATGAACGTGTTAAAAAGGTGTTTACATTAATAGATCATCTCTTTAGATTAACCTACTAATTATCGTCGATACCTCTTTTGAAGCTCGATTGTGCATGTTGTCTTCCTTTGTAAAAAGAAGCTCGATTATGCATGTTGTCTTCCTTTGTAATTAAAAAGTTTGGTACATAAGTAGTACTGTAATTATTTTTCAAAAAATGAGTAATACTGTAATTTTACTTTCTATCAACAGTTTTTTGTTAAATTGGAGCTCAATTTATTGCTACACATCACTTGTTTCCCAATATTCGCATGATCAAGCATCTAATCTGACTACCAACTATATTTAACTTTATGGTAGTTTGTTGTATAACAAATTTTTCGTTGTATCACGTATGTAATCTCTTTCATTTTGTATTATTTTTGGCCTCAAGGTGCTAGTCCTGAAGTTTATAGGATTATTCTTCATTTCTTCCTTTGGTCGCATTTGGGAATTCCACATGCTACAGCTTTCTGCCCTTATCTCAATATCTAATGATTTTCAAGTGCATGTCATCCAATTAAGCTATGTGATAGACCTTAGAGAAAGAGTTTACTTAGAACATTTCATTGTCTTATTTTAGAGATTTGGAAAAGTGGGTACAACTTGGACTGCATCCACTATTCATGTGGTTGGTAACAGGGACATTCAAAGATGCAATGTTTTTAAGTGTTAAAATAGAGATTAATGTATTTTTTTGCGTAATTTTTCAATTAAGTGATAAACCTTCAGGCATTATCAAACACATGGAAAAGCAATAATATTAGGTTATCAAACACACCCTTAGTGTTCTTAATCTCACTCTTTATCTCTTGAAATTTAGCATCACAATGCATTTGCATGCATCATTTGGTATCATAATTTGGGAGCTATTAAGCTGGAGAGAGGAGGGGGGGATAGGGTGGTTCGGGTAATTAATCATTTGGTTTGAAGCTTTTTCCTCTTCAATTTTTGTCAAGAGTATTTTATGTTACTTCCTTTGTCCAGAGAGTTTTTAGTAAATTTTTTTTAGAAAGAGTGATGCCTTTTACAGTGGTTAATTTAGTTTTTCCCAATGTTCTCTGGCAGGTCCTCGCTAATTTAACTTTTGTGCAATCATGCTTCGATTTTTTTCTCAAACAAAGCTGAACAAAATGTTATGGTATGACTGGGCATCAATACTGAAACTCTTTATTACTCTCAACCTTCTAGGTGAGATGAAGTGACTTAACTTGGTCCTGTTGCAGGAACTAGGTGAGGCTAAAATTGAAATGGATCTTCTCCAGAGAGAACATGCACTACAAGAATCATCTAATGATTTAGAAAAACTGGTGTCAGCTTCCCATTGTAGCCGGTGAGAATTATTTGGTGATAGAGATAGATGTAGTTATCATTATTATTTTTGAAATCAGTCATCTGTCCAATTCCCGTATTATTGAAATTCTTTGGAAACACAACCATAGTCATTTAATAAGTATTTTGATTAAATGGGATTTAGTATGATCAGTTCTGGCACTTCGTTTTGACTATATTCATGTCCAAAACATGCACTTGAAAAGTTGACTTAGTGATTACCCTAACAATTAGCTTGAAATAAGACATGATGAGGTGCCTATCACTCATGTAATGGTTTTCATTTGTTAACAATAAAAATGAAAATTTGATTTTTATCCTTCTTAGTAGTGATTCATCAAATGCTCTCTCTTAGCTTAACTGCTCTAAAGTTTATTTTCTATTTTTTAATTGATCTAGTATGTCATCCTTCTGATCAGAGAGAAGTTCAAACTCAGAGAAGAGATAGTAGCTCATAGGCAAAAGAAGCTACTCGTAAGACGCTCTCGTCAGAAATATTTAGAAGAGGCAGCTTTGAGGGAAGCATAATTTCTTCAGGAACTTGATAGGTTGTGGCTCATTGTGTGTTCTTCGATAGTGGTTATTTTCATGAATTGGAAATATTGAACAATCTTTAAAATAACAACTGGTGTTCTGTGTTTTAGAGAGAGGACAACTGAAGTAGAAAGGGAGATTGAGAGACAGCGGTTGCTAGAACTTGAGCGTGCAAAAACCAGGGAATAGTGTTTAAGCGTTGTGCAAAAACCAGGGTACTGTGTTGGGTGCGGCTACGCGTCTAAGCCTTGTGCTTCCCGAAGTTATGAATCTGGACACGGGGACAAGGTAATCAATCTGTATGTCTTAATTTTCTAAGAGAAAATAGTGTTTTTATGTTATAAATAAAACTTTAACAGGAGTCATTTGGTCCATTTTGAATGAATTTTTTAGCAAAAGGAATTAGAAACTTTAAGACACTATTAATGAATCTGCCAGAAGTAGCTGTAGTTGCCTTCAGGGGAGCACAAGAATTAAGACCTCATCTTCGTTCCTATCAAGGTGTGTTTAGATCCCATTTAGATTGGTAGCTTATTTGTGACCAACAATCACTTTTTGAAACTATCGAGAGATTTGAGTCCGTTTGGCAAAAACTTTTTCACTGCTTTTTTACAAATCTGTAGCAACAAGTGTTGCCTAACCAACAAAACTACTATTTTAACCAAATATCTAACCAGCAGTATTCAAAATGAAATTCATGAACATTCGACCATTACCTTTTGGGGATTTTTATTCCAGAATGCAATTAATTCCAGAAGCATCTTCTGATAGTTGGGTTTAAATTTTGAGTTATTTTAATGTTTTATTTGATTTTTGCAAGATCATAATAGCAAGGTGTCCAGAATCTATTTTAGAAGTGAGAAAAACAATTGAATACACCTAGCGGGAAAGGAAGCAAAAGAGAATGAAATACTTAATTCTTTTGGTGACCTAGGAGTGCAAAACAAAATACCTAGTTATTTTTTACAAGTACACATGTTATTTAGAATCAATGAGAACGACTTAGTTTATTTTTGTCTGAAGTTTTTTGAAACGGTCATGTAACTTGTTTCATCAAAATCTTTGTTGTATTTCTAACTTTTTCCTGCAAGAAAATGGTAGCTTCAGGAAAAAAAAATCAATTTAAAATAAGAAAAAGATGAGGCCTTGTTGATTAAGTTTTGAATTAAGATATGAAACTTAAACATATGTCCTGCCTTGTTCACTTTTAGTTTCCCTTAAAGTGATAGGATCAAAATTTTCAACATTATTAGTTTTGGAGTAATGCTAAATTGTGGCCAAATTAAATTCTAAATTTGAATTAGTGGACGTTGTATACCCAGCAGATTTTAGGGGCTGTTTGGCAGACCAGTCCCTTAGGCTCAATTTGCTTAAAATCAATTTTTGTTGAAACCAAATCATAGTTACTGTAAAGTATACTCCTAGTAATGTTGCATGGGATGAACCTTAAAGGGGTAAACTAAAGATATTAAGGTCATTTAAATAAGATAATTAGAAGCCAGTATGAGTTTAAGAGAGAAACCACTTTGGACCAAATAACATGTCAAATATTAGGTGCTGGACGCAAGATGCTATTTATGGGACAATGCCTCTATCAGCCAAAATTTCAATCATGGGAGGATGCATTCTTCTTTCAAGCTACTATAATTTTTCCCTTATTTTTTACTTATATCAAGGAAAAAGATTATTCCCTCAAGCCTACGTATCAATGCGATTTTCCTCCTATATTCTTTGTGACTAGTAAAACAGATCTCTGTACGTATTATAATTACAACTGATAGAATGGACTTATTGATTGATATGCTCATTTTATAACTAATTTTTCTTGGAGCCTTCTCATGTTTCAGATGATATTGGAGAGTTGAATTACTAGCAGTCCACCTATCACTCTAATTAAGACAAAATTAACCGAGCAACTTGACAAAGTAAATTGACTGATGAAAGATAGTTGAGAGAGCAGGAGATCGAATGAGAGATACCAAAGATATATTTTTTTTCTCTGTCCAACAATTATCCTCAAAGTTGCATCTATTATTACATAACTCATGGGCGCATAGTATTGGTAGCTTTTATTCACATATTGTGTCAAAAAATGAATTTTCATGAAGTATTCCTGCTACAGATGGTTCCTTTCCTTTCTTATATATCGTTTTGATGTTAGACGGTGATACATATGACATCATGGATTAGTAACATAACAAATGCAATAAATCCTTAAGTGGCTGTTATTTTCGATTAAATGTCACTATCATGGATAAGTTCATTGATGCCCTTGGAGTTACTACTATTAGCAACTTTTTAGTCAACCAAAAATCAGCTTAGTTTCTGGTGACTAGTTCTAACTTCTAAGTAGGTGGTGTAACAATCTTTAGCCTAGGGTTAAATTTTGGTGAACCAATTAAGAAGGTTATTGATAATGACAATGAAAGATAGGGCAATTTGCATATATTTACCTCAACCCCTTGTTTGTGCCACTACATTTATCTGAACATGCATGGCTCTAGATTATTTTGACTGATGAGAATAACAAACTGACAAAAGCTTCTTTCTTTCAATTTTATTTGAAACATATTACAAGTGTTTATTTTTATAGAGTCTATTGATCAATTCACTTCGACAAAAAAATAAATAAATAAAAGAGGCAGAAAGTTGACATTCTGTGTCTAATATTGTATCGCAGCAATTTCTACTGTCGTCACTGTTGCTGAAATTCTGAAGAACAATGGACTGGCTATTGAGAAGAGTGAGTTTATTACTCCACTTGATTTAACCCCTTCTATTGATATTATAATAACTATCTCTAATGTGCTAATCTCTTGGACATTTTACTTAAGGTTGAATTGTATTTTCTTAACCATGTAGAAATCATGACATCAACTGTGGACATGGAAAGAGTTGCAGGCTAAGGTGGCTTAATTATCTGAGACCAGGACTCAAGAGAGGGATGTTCACATTGCAAGAGGAAGAGTCTATTCTCACCCTTCATGGCATGTTAGGCAATTAGTAGGTAGGCTTAAGTTAAGACTAAATGACTAATCTTAGATTGGTTAATCCTTGGGACCATACCATGCTAATAAAGTTCTGCACATATTTTCAAACTCAAGTATTTCTTAAGAAACTCGAATAAGTCATCTGCAGAATCATGTGAACCTTGGTTTTAATTTGCTACATCAAAGGATGGAGTGCAGTCAGAGGGCGGGAGTGTAAACTACATGCTTGTTACTTATATGTTGATGTTTTATTATAGGATTCACAGAGAATTATTGTAAAGTATATGTTTGTTATTTACATATATTGATATTTTATTTTTAGGATTCATAGAGAATATTCCCAATGATATTGTAGGTTATTTATGATTGGACTTCTTATGATTTTTAATTTCTATGTATGGATTAATTTTGTTGTATTGGGTGTAGATTGAGCTTATTATTTTTGTATTTGATATGGATTATTATGCTTGTTAATTAGGTGCAGATAAAAATTGGCAAAAATATAAATATATTTTTTTAAAATTTATACATATTTCTAACGGATATACCCGTCAGGAAATCCGTTAATACTTTTTTTTTTTGTTTTTTCATAGAAATTATTGACAAAACCGTTAGTATTCAACATAAATCTTTTAAAATTAATTGAAAAAAAAACCGTTAGTAAGAAGATTTCTAACGGATATATCCGTTAGAAATCCTTTGGTATACTAACGGATTTACTAACGGATATATCCGTTAGTAAAATTAATTTTTCTAACGATTATATCCGTTAGTAAATCCGTTAGTAATATTACTAATACTAAAATACTAACGGATATATCCGTTAGTAACATTTATTCTAACGGAAATATCCGTTAGTAATGAGGCCATGTGGTGTAGTGAGTTGTAGAAACAGATATATCTGTTGTGTACAACTTTTACAAAACACACCATTATAAAAGCATATATTATCATAGCAAAAATTACTACAAACAAATAGAACATACTAACCAAAAAATAGCAGACACTTTATTCAGAAGTCAAAGCCATGACACATTTAGACACGTAAAATCGAAATCCTTAATTCAACAGATAACACGTATAGATTGAATTACAAAGCTTCATTACATGTCTTTCTGTTATGTTTGGCATATTTGCCACACCTACCACACCTCACACTCCTAACACTTTCAACCTTTAAAGGAATTCTCTTTTTTCTTGGCCTTTCGAGTTGCTTTCTTGACAAGCGAGGGGGAACAACCATATCTTCAACAGTGACATTGGGTTTGGTGACTGTTAAAACACCAAAAATAGACTTGCTATATGCCTCAGAGAAACTTCTCGCATTGTACCAGCTATCCACAAACATATTCAAGTCATTCCCACTACTTTGAATAACAACACAAGCATGACTACACAGAAACCCGTTTAATTGCCACTGGAAGCAAGAGTATGTCAAACTATAGATATCAACCAACACAGATGGCATACATTGAACGTCAAACACATCATCGGAACACTTAATCACTTTCCTCATCCAACCCTAATTTAAAGATGAATGCAATCTCTTTTCCATTTCAGGACAGATATCAAAACTCCATTTCTTGCACAAATCTCTCCGATAGGACATTTGCTTCATAATTTGAACCTTAATCATATCAACCATCTCAGTTATAGGCATGTGACGAGCTGCTGCAATTTGTTAGTTAAAAGACTCAGCAGCATTCAAAGACATCTCACCATAATACTTTCCTTTGAAGTAAGCATGCCACCACTTATCAAGAGGAAGATCATGCAAAAAGCTATCAATTTTTTTGCGACCCTTACATCTCAACTGATCCATGTGAGGACGAAACGCTGCTTTAGTCGGGGCATAAGCACACCTATAGAAAAATGCCACAATCCTCTCCCTAAAGTCCTTGTCCACCCCACTATATTTCTCCCGTAAATTTTTCTCTAAGTGAATCATACAAAAAACATGAGGGGAGGATGGGAAAATGCTAGAAACAGCATAAACAAGATCAGGATTGCGATATGAGATAAACATCACAATACGATCATTCGACAAAACTTCACTTAACTTGCCACAAAACCACATCCAATTGTCAAGATTCTTAGAATCAACAACACCACATGCAATAGGAAGTAAACCTGCATTAGCATTGAATAGCTAATTAAGAGCAGCTCTAATACATCTCTCATTTGGTCTGCCAAAGTTAAAATATGGCAGATCCTCTAAAATTGCATGCTCTAATGCATAGCTATTTGGCCTCTCAAATTATAGCATTGTCAAATATTCTCTCAAATATGAGAGAAGATTTGACATTGCCAAATCTTTGCCACATCAGATTTTTGTTGGTAATTAGGCCCAACAACTATTTTTCACCCATTATCAATGCTAGTGTACAAAACACACTACCCAATATACTAGATTAATAGCTTTTGTGCAAACAAATGACATTTTGGATGACTTTTTGCAGTAGAGCATAATTATCAAATGGTAGATTTTTTATACTGTAGCATTGCTAAAATATAGGTTTGAAAGATGCAAAATAGCTTTTTGCACTGGAGATGCTCTTATACAAAAACACAAATACAATAAACATATACCATAATCCAGTTCTTAAAAACTAGTAGACACAAACAAATAATATTATCTGTTATGGATAACAGATACTATTATCGGTTACTAAACTAATAATAGTAGATATTATCTGTTATGTACTCACCTTGGTTACCATCCTTTCCAGTTGCATCTAATAGGTTACCCTTGTATCTACCCTTTAAAAATGTACCATCGAAGAAGAATAGGGACGACAAAAATTGAATCCATATATGCACCCGTAAAAAGAAGTAAACAATCTCTTAAAATGCCCACTACCATAATCATATTCAAACTCATCCGTATACTAGATATTAGCTGCCTAGGTTATTATTCAACGCCTCATCAGTATACCATCGAAGATCAAAAGACAATAAATCATCGCCATAAAGTTCTATCCCAGCCTTTTGAACACCCAACCACGATTGGTGGTAGCTAATATCTAGTCCATATTTGATGCAGCGCAGAAGAGAAAGACGAGAAGCACAAGATGGACAACCTTCTTGAACCCGTTGATTGTCGCAATAATGCCAAAACAAGGCTCTACGCTCGTTGATTCACCAAGAACACTGAGAATAGGCTTCAAAATTCTTGTTGATTCACCAAGAATGCCAACAACAATTGGAAATTGCAAAAGAGAAAACCTCTCTAATAATTTTATTCAATAACCAAAAGCTCCTCCAATAAGGGGTTTACAACCTTATTTATAATACTGTCAAACTTGGTCCCTATGAAAAAGAAACAAATAAAAGGAACCCTAATTTAAATAAACTAAGATGTAAAAGGGATCATAATTTTCGTTTTCCTTTTTGACATCCTAATTAATGACCCTTAAAAACTTGGAAATAAAGTTATAACCTTCTCAAAATACCCCTAATATATATGCTAACCTATTAGGACTTAATTTAACCATTTGGAATCCTAAAAATAGCTTAAAACATGCTAATAAAATCCTAGCAAACTAAAAAACGAAAATTAGAAACAAATGAAAATACATCAAAATCTTGAAACTAATTCTTGAATATTGTACTGCATCATTCTTCCCTTGTTGGAGAAAATTCGTCCTCGAATTTTGCATAAGATCTTGGACCTGAAATCTTCCCTTCCAAATAAATAGATATTTCGAATATACAAAATTCTTCCCCTTCTTTCCAAAATTAGCTTTTGTTATGCCTGAAATTTGAAGCACTATTTTGCCGCCTTTCCAAAGGTTGGCAAAGTTTTCCAAATTAGCATCATAGTAGAAAATACATTTTTCTGCTCTGAAAAAAATGATAACTTGACATAGTGCTGGAGTTGTGATCCATATGAACAATATGATGTGTACAATTAATTGAGTCTTCGATAACTGGCACGACAAGTGAATCAACATCTTAAACTATTTACACTTTAATCATGTCCACACCAATAATTTTAGCTGTAAGACTTCCATCAACATCGATGCCTTTTAATTCTTCTTTTCGATCTACCTTAGTAGTAGTAACTTCATCATCATAATGACAAGGAGATAAATACTCATGGCCTAGTATAAATCTCATTCTTATTGTGTGATACAGAATCAGGTCTTGATCCCGTTGTTTTTCGAATCGCCAATGTAGCAATCTGCTCTGCTAGCACTTCATTTTGTCGAACAAATCGTTCTTGCATCCATTCCTTCAAGCGCTCCAACTATTGTTGATCAGTAGCAACGTCCCTCTCATAGACTTTAATAAAAGCCATGAATCTAGGAAATAACAACTGTGCTTTGATACCAACTGATGCAGCGCAGAAGCGAAAGACAAGAAGCCTGAGATGGACAATCTTCGTGAACCCGTTGATTGTCGCTACAATGCTAGGAACATGGCTCTACGCTCGTTGATTCACCAACAATACTGAGAATAGGCTTCAAAAGTCTTGTTGACTCACCAAGAATGCCAAGAACAATTGGAAAATACAAAAGAGAAGACCTCTCTAATAATTTTATTCAATCACCAAAAGCTCCTTCAATACGAGGTTTACAACCTTATTTATAATATAGTCAAACTTGGTCCTACAAAAAGGAAACGAATAAAGGGAAACCTAATTTAAATAAACTAAGATGTGAAAGGGATCATAATTTTCGTTTTCCATTTTGACATCCTAATTAATGACCCTTAAAAACTTGGAAATAAAGTTATAACCTTCTCAAAATACCCCTAATATATATGCTAACCTATTAGGACTTAATTTTACCATTTGGAATCCTAAAAATAGCTTAAAACATGCTAATAAAATCCTAGCAAACTAAAAAATGAACATTACAAAAAAAAAATACATCAAAATCTTGAAACTAATTCTTGAATATTGTACTGCATCAATATTTATCCATAAAATCCCGAACAACTTCAAATGGACGGGTCAAAGGCTTTGACCGAACATCATCTACAACAACGCTACCAACTAAATCAGAGCTCATCCTTGGATTTCATGAGGTCCGAATAGAAGCCCCACAAGTGTGCTCTTTATTGAACTTCTTTATATAAAGGAACCCATTAGAAGGCACAACTGATGCATGTATCCGCCACATACAACCCCTAGTATCCTTGAATTTACATTCTGCCGTAATCCTTCCCTTCTCATTCTTCGTGTACTTGAATTGAAAACCAAGTTCAATGGCATATTTACAAAGCACTGTATGAAATTCCGCACTATCGTCTCTAAAACACTATCCAACACCAACTACTCCATTAGCCGAAGAAGCAGACAATAAGACTTTTTCCTAGTGAGATACATAGGAAGGTAGTAATTCTCTTTCACTACTACATTACCCACTAGTCAACATACCCATGCTAGATGCTTCATGAACACCACTAGACCGATCCTCAATAAAACTAACACAACCACTCTTCTCAATAACAACAATGTTACCACGACTACCACAAACACCATTAACCAATAAAATCATATTTTGGAAATCATCTTCATTCTCTGAAATACAGCTTGAATGTCCACTAATACAATACTCAAAAGAAACACTGTCAGGTGTCAAGTTACTCCATCTACCACAAGCAAAATCTACCAAATCGTGGTAAGAAACTCATTTGAAACCTTCACAACAGCTGCATAACCAACATGCTTCACCACAATAGAACTGAATTGTCTATTACAATCTACCAAAAAAAAAGAAACAGATTCAGAAATAGGGAAGCATAGAAAAACTGTTTCAAATAGATAATTTTATCTGTTTTAATACTATCTGTTTCAGTTTCTGTCTAAAAAACATATGCAATACATATTAATTATAACCAAACAAATAATAAAATCCGTTTCATAAGAGGTTCAAACAAAATGAATCCAAAAATTGAGCAAAACAGAGGTTGACTAAAATAGATAATATTATCTAGAAAGTAAACTCTGTATTACAATGTCTATATATCAGACATTCATTGAAAACAAAGATTCAAAAACAAAAATTCAAAATTCAAAACCCTAAAATAAAAAATAAGCTGAAATCATACTTGTATTACAATGCTATAAGAAAGTGGTGAAGAAAAATGAGATCTGAAGACGAATTATGTAACTCGTCAAAAAATGAGATATGGAGTTCTTCAGTAATACCACAAACTCGAAGGACAGAGAGAGAGAGACAAACAGACAAACAGACAGACAGACAGACAGAGAGAGAGATCGATCTGATCAGAGGCGAAGGAAGGAGGGGGATAAATTCAATCGTAAAAACGAAATGGACAATTCTGTAAAAAAAAAAAAAAAAGGAAAAAAGGGCTACGTTCATAACTGAAAAACACACGAGGGGCTTTGTCTTGTACAGTAATACAACTTGGTTTTTGTCTCATATAGAAATAATGTTAGGGATTTCTAATAAATTTCCCTTTTTTTTTAATAGGGAATTGATTTTTGCACTTGAAAAGCTACCATTGACACTCCATAGTATCACATCTACTGCATGTAATACCATGCAGTTAATGATAACTTTTGGAGTGCCAATTATAACTTTTAGAGTGCCAAAATCAAGTCCCTTTTTATATTATAAATAGGAAAATTACACTTTGCATCGGTGAAATTTGTTGCGAATTTCAATTTTATCTTTATACTTTTAATTTGAATGAATTGACCTACATATAAATATTTTAGCACATTTTTTACTACGTTTTCCCCCTACTAAAGTAGGAGTAAATATTAAATGTAATGGGGATACCATGTCAGCAAAAAAAACATATTCACAGATTTAGGATTTGTGCTTATGTGTCACGCTCGTTCCAGAATTTCTTTGTTTTGAACAATGCATATTTGAGATTTTGAGATTATTAATGTTTATTAATAATCTGAGGTGAGGTTGACTCTGGGTCAACGGTGAGGTGTTAGTGAAGACACGAGAACGCGGTACTTCATATTGCATTGGCATGACTAAATGACATTTATGTGATTTAAATGTTATTTGAAATATCTGGTATTTTAGTAAATGGTAAATTTACCTGTGTAGAGTAAATTTCTGGTAGTTTTGATATTGTTATATATCATTTTGAATGTTGTGGTGAGAACGTGAGTGACACGTTGCATAAAAGGTAAATTATCTAGATATTCCATGAAACTAGTTTCAGAACGTGATTTTTGGACACAAACGGAACCTAGACGAAAACTTTTATAATTTGTAATTTTCACTCGTGAAGTAATAAAATGGATGTGAGTGACGTTTCAGGAGTTAATTAGAAGTTTTGAGGACTCGTGGGGAGTTAAGTGTAATTCCCGATAGTAGTAGCTATAAATAGAAACCTTAGGATATTTGTTCATAATTATCCACACTTCCAAATATCTTGAGAGAGGAGAGAGAAAGGGGATTTAGTTCCTACGAACGGTCGTCGTATATTACGACCTTGTCGACGATATACGACGACCGTTCGTCCGTCAATTTTTCACTAGATTTCATATTTGGACTCCTCGTGGTAAGAGTTTTATTTTGATACCTCTTAGGCCTCATTTGGCAAAGTTTTTCCAAAAAGCTAATTTTAGAAATTTGGGAAAACCATGTAAATACTTGTAGGAATCGCTTGAGATCGGAGATCTGACATTTATTTGGTCTCATAGTACTTCTCCTGAAGTTTCAGAGTTATAGCTCGAGGTATGAATTCCGAACCTATGTAATATAAGGAATTTTGACATTTTAGATATTTTGTATGAAATGTGATTCAGACAAAATTCATGTGATAATCTGGGCCCGTTAAATTTTAGCTAGTACGTATAGAAAAGCACGGTGACATAATTATGTGAGTTTGCTAGTTGTTTATGTGGGTCAAAAGGGAGTTTGGTATAATTTTATGCTGGTGCATGCCTCTCGATATTTGAGAGTTTATAGTAGTGACGACTACTTGCTTGGTGTGGGAAGTGGCCAACCAGAGCAGATGGATGCAATGGTTGAGTGATTCTTGGCTAACTATTGGTATCGCGGTTTAAGATTTAAGACTTGGTGATATACAGGATGAATGCGTATCTCTCTCCTCGGAGACTAAATTATGTGATTTAGATGTTTAAAACATGAATTGCTTCATATGCATTTGTTTAGAATTGTACGCTTAGCATATAACTTAGCAGTGGAGACTTCCCCCATTGCATGTGAAAAGAAAAAGGAAAAGAAGAAGCGCGAAGAGTAAGGTCGAGTTGATAGCGGGGAACACGCTTGTTTATGTTTTTGTTTCCTTCCAATTATGTAATAAGAACTTTAATTTCATAATATGTCGTAATTGAATCTTGGGAATGGTTTGTAGTATTGTAATCTGTGGTACGATCTCGGTAGTTATGTTATAAATCGTCATTTTGTAGTTGTGAATGTGTTGGTAACTGTTTGGAAAATCTTGAGTGGGATTCTACAGAATGCTCAGCCAACTGCTAGGAATCAGTCAACTGATCCATGTTACAGTCGACTGGACCCCTATTTTACAAAGAGATTATTTCAGCTTTCGAAGGCATCAGTCGACTGAAGTGTTAGGAAACTGTGTTCCCGAAATCCGTTGACAGTGCGTCTAAGTTGGTACTAGAAAAAATTTCGTTAAATCTATAATAACCCTACAAGGGCGGAACTAGGGTTACCTTGAACTGTAAAAATGGATTGCTGTAGTAGATGAATCGAGAACACGGGCTCGATAACAGCGCATGATCTTCTACCGTATTCCTCTGCTGCCAGAATATCGAATTGAGTGTGGGCTCTTTCGAAATCCTTTTAGTTTTCTTCTCTCTCTTTTACGATCTCTTTTCTATTTGAGTTATAATACTCTATATGGAAAAACGTAAACTGAGAAGGGAGCCAAAGCAGCATATATATAGGCTACGACAGGGACCATAAGAAGTTAATAAGGAATAGGCTTCCTTATGGAATTAGGACACCCCAATTTGAACTGAATCAGATTCCTATTTCCATAAATTATAATTCATACCACTTAAGAATTATAATTACACTCCTACCCTTATCTCAAAAATATATTTCGGGCTCCATGTTATTAAATGCTTATTATCTCCCCACATTAAGATTACAGATATCCATTAATTAAATATAATTACTGACAATTATATTTAATTAATCGCTTAAAATTCCTTGAGATCCTCTGCTTAACTTATTTGATATGTCGGACACAAAATCCACCTGCAGGGTTTGACATAATCAAAACTTATAAGCTTCCTTAAGGGGATATCATCAATCCCAAAATTAAGACATGGATTCCTTCATTAATTAATATCCACCACATAATTAATATTGTCACCCAATCCTATGAGATATTGACCCATTTAAGGATCTCACCCTTTTAGGAATCAAAGCGTATCAAATGTATGTACGTGTTTATAAATTAACTTAGGATTTAGAGCATAAGCACTCATAATAGCCATAAGGTATTAATTATCTTATAAGTCAGTACAAAGATAATTACCTCAAGTCAGTCCTGTTTAATACACAAAGTGTACCAGCATAGTGAGTTGAAACTGTACCGTTTCTCGTAGTTACAAACCTGCAACATCACCATGCTGCAGTCCTACCGATGGTGTGTCCAATCCCATCTAAGACTGTAAATCAAAATCTTACATTCTACAATATCCAACGGTCTGATCTTTTGTGTGTAAGCCAAACTCTATACACCAAACAACCTACTATGTAGAATAAGAGACACAGATGCACAATATTAAATCAACAATATAATGCAAACATTGCCCACACAGATTCTCATAAAAATGGAATTACTGATTTTATTAAAATAATAAATCAACTACATAAAGCATGGCTTTTAGTATATATCCCTAACATGAAGGAGGGTTATCAGTCGACTGGTTTCTACACGATAACTTGACATTGTGCTAGATGAACTTTAGTAGACCAAACCAGCACAGTCGACTAAGAAATTGAGGCCCCAGTTGACTAGGACCCCAACACAATCGACTGGACTAGGCCATTGAACTTCAATACCTTCTGCTTTGGATCTCCAATCGACTGGGGAACCACTACAGTCGACTAGACCTTTGTTATTCAAAAGGGATTCTTTGGAAATGTTTCAATTGGACAAAACTTTTTATAACTCTGATTTTAATGGTTTCTGTTTGTGTTTTTTGCTGCAAATTTTACTTTAATGGAACTGGATAAGCCTTGATGGCATGCTACATGTCCTATTTTTGTGCGTAGCGAGATGGGTCGTGGCATTTATTGGTATAAGAGTTATAGGTAACAAAACTTTGGGAACGTTCGACGTCGAGTGGAGTGTTGAGTGAATTGACACATATGCTAGAATGCATTCATACATAGTAGAGATGTTTAATGCATATGATCTGTTGCTATATATACATGTTTATAATATTTGTCATACATGCATAGTATTTATGAATTCGTGAATCAGTGGAATCATACATATATGGAGTTGTATGATGAGATGAAGTTATCATTGGTTATCATAGACCTTTTATGGTGGCACGGGGGTTAGATGATATCGTGGTAGTGACGAACAATATAAAATGATTTGTGATCAAATTGGTGAATGCTTTAAATGTTAGTAATGAGTGCCATTTGGGGGATCCAACCAAGCACGGGATTTGAATGGTAAGCATCAGAGGAGATTTTCTTATAGTTCGCATAGAGAATGAAAGTGGCTGTCCGCAGTTGAGTTTTTGACTTGGGATTGATTAATTAGAGTTCTATTTTGGACATGGGTTAAACATCGTGACGAAAGAGAATGGGGATGAACAGTTGGGGTTCATGATAAAAAGATAGTCCAGCAACATGTATTGCTCGTGTATGGGACAGTGAGGAATCTCTCACCTTATCTTACGGTATTAACCTACTATGTGCTCGTACGGGGTTATCTTATGATGTTATCTTACGGTATATGCATAGTATGTCAGGTAGTTGAAGAATCTTTCAACTTATCATGAAGTATTGGAACGATTGGATGGTTGAGGAATCTCTCAACATATCTTACAGTATGTATTGGGAATTAAGAAATATATCAATAGGGTATGAGTATTGTGGCTATTGAGGAATCTCTCAACTGAACCTGGTTTTGAATTGTCGTAGTACCATGGTGGATTCAGATGAAGTGTAAGGATTAGTGAGAAAAGCTACCGAATTAATTGTGTAAGTGGGAAGTGGTATTTAAGGATTAGCCTAAGATAAAGGGTTAAGAATGGAAATGATAGAGTATGAGTAACCAGTTTGAACCAATAGATGGTTGAAAGTTAATTGATGAGATGATGAGACTTCTGGAGTGATTGCCTAGACTTGATGGATGTACACGTAGGAATGTAATGATAAGGATGATGAATGATAGTGAAGGACGACAAAGGTCGGAGGAGAAATTGTAGAGTTTCTTAGTGAGAAACAAATGAATGCAAATGCATAGAAGTAAATTTTTCTTAGTGTTTTGAGGTGGTTCGTCAATGAAAATAGAATAAAGGAAGTAAGAATACGAGACTAGAAGTAACAGATAAAGGTGATTGATCGAAAGTGACAAAAGTTCAGAGGAATCAAATTGATAATTCGATGGCACAAGGATAAAAGGATCTTGATAGCAAAATTCTATGGAAGGGTTGATGGAGAGAGTTGTTATTCCAGAGAACTACAGAATGGGTAACCTTGAACCTAAATTTGAACGTGTTTCAAAATAAAATGAACATCTTCTAAGTGCTGTGAAACCATCGTTGAGAATTTAAAATGAATTATTGTCAATGAAAAGTTGGAGTACAATAAGTATTAGGATATTGAACAAGAACAGTTATGGAAGTGAATAGAGGAGTAAAGAGACGTTGGATAAGGCAAGTTAGAGAAGTGAAAATATAAAAGGGAAAGTTGAAACTGTTATGAGTAAGTGGACAGAAACTGTGAGGGTGGGATGAAGACTTGGTAGTACGTTGGATACGTCATCGGATAACATGGTAGGATGTAAGGTGGTTAGAGAACAATGGTGAATACAATGGATTACTATCTCAATGTCCTGGATTCCATCAAGGTTAGAGAGTTGTGAGAATGTCGGACTTCACCCTAAGAAAATTTTAAAGTGTTAAAAATATTTTTAAAATAAAACTTTCTTTGAGTAAGAAAGTTTGTTTTAAATACTTGGGATTAGGTATCAAGTAGACCTTAGAAGACGGGTATCGTGGAAGGATATGAGATACATCGTGCTTGGGACACAATAACGTTTGTCAAACGAATGAGTTCTATGTGAGCAGATTTTGAAGTTGGGAATTCTAAAGTAAGGGTTAGTGAAATGTCATACACTTGGACTTAGTAAGTTAGAGGTAGTGCCACTAAACAAGTTGACTTGAGAATTGGTTTTCAAAAGGAATTTGATCTTAGTTTAAGTATTGGAATAACCCGAGGTTATGGATGAATTGAAGTTTTGAACAACTAGGAACTTGATGATATCCGTAAAGTGTGAAGCACTTGAAGACAACATCGATGAATCGTTTGACATTGGTAATCGGAGGGAGAATAGGGTGATTTGGGGTATTATCGCGAGAGGTAGGTGAATTGGAAGTCAATGGAGAAGTTATCGAATACCGTGAGACTATCATACTTTATGGGAATATTTAATTACCAGATTATCTTCAGATGGTTACAGGGATAGTA
Source organism: Hydrangea macrophylla (assembly GCA_033977485.1). Classification (NCBI taxonomy): domain Eukaryota; kingdom Viridiplantae; phylum Streptophyta; class Magnoliopsida; order Cornales; family Hydrangeaceae; genus Hydrangea; species Hydrangea macrophylla. The sequence goes on from CM066987.1 coordinate 59,974,333, forward strand.
TGAATGCTTGAGCAATAGAATATTCGCGAACAGTGGCTTTGATATCCGAATGGCAAAGATAAGGGATTAGAGAATCTGGATTGGAGTTAAGTCAGGTTAACTAGAGTCAGGAAATATGGAACTATTGAAGGAGGTATAGTGCCTTGGGATGTTATATGAAGAATATATGCTTAGCATAATGGATTGTCAGAAACCAGTAAGAGTTGACATACATGAGTGTGATGGATAGGGGCTTGTATAAAGGTAAAAGTGAAATAACTGAGATTTATGGAGTGGTATAACTACATCAATTGTAATAGTTCTACGTGGACTGATGAACGTAAGGTATGGTAGACGAATAGGATATGAGACGAGAATGAATTATAGCACAGTTGAGATCTCCGACAGAAAGATAATTGACTTGGGTAGGAGTGCATTTATGAAATAGAATGGATTGTGAATAATCATAAGTTTGGAACAAGGTATGTTCTGAACATGGGAATGTGTTTTGGTGAACTCTGTAGTATGGGTATGATTGACTAAGTCAAGTTTGATTAATGATATTATACATTACGATGGATATTGGGGTGATTGTGTTGAGGAGGGAATGAAAGTGGTATGTGAGATTTTAATTGGTTATTTTACAACATAAATGATAAATGTATTTGACTTTGTTGAAAGTTTTAAAACGAAAGTGTAGGGTATGAATCATTTGTTCCAATCGACAGTAGTTCGAGTACAAAATTTGGGAGAGATGAACGATGAATGTGTTTGGCCTCACCGCGGGTGATTTAGGACATGTGTAGACTCGAGCGAGTAGAATGGTGTGGAAATTTTCAATAGAGAACCTGATTGAAACCTTATGTAGCACGAGGTTGGTAAAACTTGAATGCAATGATAAGAATTATTAGAGACAGAGAGAGAGTACTAGTGCGACGCACTACCAACTATGTGATAGTCATTTCAATTGATGTTGCCGTGTTATGGATTTATTAGGAACGAAGGATTGAAATTGATAAGAAATAGAAAGTTGTTTGGAACATGTTATCATTTTATAAGTATTTGGTGATTATCAGGATAAGGATTGAATCTATAGTATGTAAAATAGGTGGTCAAAGTGTTGGCTTACTGATGGGGTACGTACATATTTTAGTGCTTAGTTGGTTCACTTTGAGATGAAGAATTGTATATGGTTGTTAACCAGTTGAATGTCTGTGTACAACTTGTAGTTGAAGGGAAGGATCGGTGAATGGAAGATGGGTTGTCTCTTTTATTTTGAGTATTGTGATGAAACTTTTGAATTCGAAAGGTATATATGAGAAGTACGATGGAATGATATCTGAGTTGACATTGTGATGTTGTGATGTAATTTTATATCGGGTTTAACTATTGAGTAAGTTAGACTCAGATATTGATGTTCTTATTTATCGAGATGCTTCGGAGTATTGCTAGGATTCTGTTTGAATCTTCTATTGGATTGAGTCGGGGGCTCTGAGTATTTATTTTTCTCATGAGATCGTGACTTCTCAGTAAGTAATTGATTTGTGTATGAGGCAAACGTTTGAAGTACTTGGGTGAAGTCTTGTGTTGGGTTTATACCCTCAAACCATTACTTTATGTATGAGACATTGACATTTTAATATATGGATATCGACTTTACATTTAGTTATGTATGTTTCTTTCATGAGATGATTGTTATCCTTAAGTATCATAGTAAGTAATTCGTGTATGTATGAGATATGTACAAGTGAGATACGAATTACTATTCTTTGTTACTTAGAACTTGTCACAATGGATGGTGAGACTGGATATCTCATCAGGTTTACACTGTAGCATGATTAACTACCATTGGATGGAGTGATTAATCTCAATCACTAGAGTGTAACTCTTAGTTAATATGCTAGTGCTTATAGTGCATTGACGGACCTGAGCTTTCCTATTGACACTCAAGACTGTCAATCAGTCGATAGGAACTCATAACTTGTATAAGGTACGTGTTCTCAATCTTGCGACGATTATGAACACAGACTGTGGATATGGCTGCTTTGACTTACCAATCAGTGAGCTCTATAGAAGATCAACACCTGGGTATCTTGGGTATGTCATGTTCATAGGGTTGTGAACATATATTGTCAAGACAGAATCTACCCTCTGTTTCAGAGTAAGCATTCCCTTGAGAATGTCACCAAGTCGATTACTGAGTACTGCAGTCTTGTTGGTAAGAGTTATCAACATGTTTAGTAATCATGAGAGGTGAATGAGACTCAAGGAATACAAGAAGTAATCATGATTCATTTGATAGTAACAATTATCTGACTACCTGAATATGATTACGAATGCTGAAGGTAGAGGGACATTAGTACAACATACAAGTCTAGTTATCGCTTCAGATATGTTCTTTTGCGTTGGAGTTCAGTTATCATTTTATAGTGGAGTAAACGTTAACTGACCAGTTAGTTAGTTTGCTGATCAAAGAGTTTGATCACGGTAATTAACAAACTGGTCTGAGCCAATAATAAAGAGTCTAGGAGGTCCCACTCTTAGCTCCGCTAGGAAGCTTGGAAGGGCACATGAGGATAATGTCAAGGTAGGTTCGATCGATCAAAGAAGTCTCGATCGATTGAAGTCTAGGCAGGTTCGATCGCTCGAGGGTTATTCGATCGATCGAAGGTTCGATCGATCGCTCGAAGGTTAGGTCGGTTCTGGGAATCTATAAATAGGGCAGCTGCGTACTGAATGTATTTTAATTGTCGTTTTTATACGTAGAAGCTGCAGAAAATATTTAGGTTTCCCTAAACTTCCCTATCCTCCCTATTAGGGTTCCCACCAACCCTATTCCTTCCAACAGGCATCTGCAGGAGTCATAAGAGTGAAGACAGCCTAGTGGAAGTTGCTGCACCATCAAGGAGAAAGAAGTTTTCAGAATTGGGTTCAAGACCTGAGGTATATTTCCTCTCCCTCTTGTTAGTACGCATCTATGGAATTGACGGATAGTAGATCCTGGGCTACCAATAAGTTTTATAACTTGACTTTTCTGCTGCGCGTTTAAACTTTTAATTTAAACTGATTTTTCCATCAATTGGTATCAGAGCCACGCTTGTTTGGATCTATAGATGCGTTTTGGAACACTAGTTTTGATTTACATGTTGATTTTAGAACTGTTTTCGAAACTGCATCGTCACAGATCTATTTTTGCAGTATTTTCGTAGCAGAATACAAATTTGTGATTGCATTGGATACATGTTGGATTCGATCGATTGAAGTAGGCTCGATCGATCGAAGATGCTCTGTGCACAAGCGATCGAACATGTTTCGATCGATCGAACTTTGGATATGTTCGATCGATCGAATGGATTTCGATCGGTCGAGACAGATTCTCTGTTAGGTTGTTCTTTTCACAGTTTTAAATGTTTTAAAAATTATATGCTTTAATGTTAAATTATTCTGTAAATTTTTTCAAATCATTCTGTGAAATAGAAAGTTCAAGCGATTGAACAGTGTTCAATCGATCGAAGGTTTGAGCGATCGAACGGTCTTCGATCGATCGAACTGTGACAGTGAAGTTAGATGTTGTTTTAAGTTCTAATTCAATATATAAAGAGTTTATGTACTGTGTGAATCAATTAGCTGTTCCAATTGTTATATATGTGTGGATGTGTGTACGACTAACCCTTTTGCAGCAAGCTTAGTCGCTATCTCCCATGGCACCAAGACTTTTAAATTTTGTATTTAATTGTTTGAGATTGGTGTACGTAATGTTTTATTATTGGTTTGGTTTAAGGCATATGTAAAGGGCGCTGCGACTTCAATCCTACGAAAAGGAAAGTCGCACCGGTTTCCCTAGCCTTTTATAATATAGTTATTTTTCTGTTTCTTGATAAATTGTTAGCTTCGAAAGAAGCATAGGACCAATGTATTAGAATTAGAAATTCCATGAAGATGGAGCAAGCCGTTGTCGATGAAGATGGAGCTGGAGGCGAGCAAACCAAGAAGGAGGTTCTATGGAGATAGAGCCATGGGAGATAGAGGCATATGAATGCCTTTGTTTCATTTTTGTTTTTTGTTTTATGTGCATGGTTTGTGAATGGCGTTTTACATTGTTACTACTTGCATGCACGTAAAACAAGTTTTCTAAAATAAAATTCAAAAACCGTTTCAACGCATTAGTGAACATTGGATGTTTATGGGTAATGTGTGGAAACAATTTTTCAAAAAGCAAAATCCTTATTTACTAAATCTAGTGGGAGAGGGTCTTATTAATAACATCCACGATCTTCCATTAACAGTTCACTGTAAGATGAGTGGTGCATTCTGTGTCACCTCGCCAGGGGTGATCATTCCATACGGAGGGTGCATTACTCATTGGTTACTAGATGTGAACTTCCTATGGATAGGATCAATCAGACGAGTTAGAGGGTGACCACCACACGGAGGCGCTACTTGAGACGGTTGTGATTGGATCTTAGTTAATGGTACACACTAACTAAACTATGGATAAGGGATCCCACACGGGGCATTATTCAGAAACATAGAGATTAAAAAGGTTCGGGAGTCATAACTTGTTTTGCAAGAGTTGCATAGCGGACAAGTCATGATTAATCGAAAGATCGAACATTGACCACCACACGGAGGCTTGATTCTTTCGTTTCGATATTTCGGCGACTTTGTTTTAAAATAAGAGTTTTTTTTAAGGATTCTTTTATTTCGAACTGTCAAATTCTGATATCCATATTTATTTTGTTTGTTTGATTTTCAGTAATCATAATGTCTGGATCTGCATTTAGTCCACTTGCCACTATAATCACTCAAAACAAGTTAACTAGAAACAACTACACTGAATGGAAATGAAACCTTGACATCGTATTAACTACGGAGGATCACATATATATCCTCACCACCCCATGCCTCGAAGAACCCGCGGCAAATGCTTCGGTAGCTGCCAGACGCGAGTTCGACAGATGGAAGAAGTCGAATGGAATGGCCCGTTGCTACATTCTGGCCTCAATGTCCGGTGTGTTGCAACACCAATTCCAATCGAACGATTCAGCCAGTGACATTATCACATCCCTGAAAAAGATGTTTGGGGAGCATGGCAGGCCTGCCAGACAGATAGCTATGTAGAAGATAATGAGTTCTAAGATGTCAGAAGGGACTCCAGTCAAAGAACATGTGCGTCAAGTTGGTACGAGAGGGGAAGGAGCCCGAGCAGGACTAGGTTTGGGGGTCTTGGTATGAGAGGGGAAGGAGCCTGAGCAGGACTAAAGCACCCTCTCCTCGCCCTACCGAACGGTAGGCCTTGATTCAAATATCCTTGTTCTTAATTCATAATTGGTGTTGTTTCCTCAAATATACTAGAAAATATGTACATGGCAAAGAGCATCTAATGAAAATCATTTCAAAAGATTAAATCAAGTAGCAGTCGGATGCACATTCAATACAAGAGAGAAGTATACTCACAGTGGCTAGTCTCGCTCGAGACCGATGCAAATAAAAGAGACGTGTCATGATATGCAAGAAGGAACGAGAAGACTTACATTGGGCTGACTCAAGCGAGTCGCAAAAAGCAAAAGAAAGAAAACGTGCAATGCAATCATGCAACAATCCTAGATAAGATTTCTCTAACATATAAGCATATAAACGGAGACTATCCTAAAGGAATTATGTCTATGAAAACAAAGTTGTAAACCTAGAAAAATTCTAAGAGCAAGGATAGAGATAATACATGATACATGGGCACTAAGCCACATGTAGATGAAGCAAACCCAGAAATCGAAGTTCGGATCCACGGCATTCAAATCTCTGCACTAAGACACAAAGGAATACATAAGATTGCAAAAATACAAGCAAACAAATGATATGCATGATAAACAAGGAAAAGATGTCATCAATCAAATTTCCAGATTCAGAAACCTCTAATGAATCCTATCAAAAGTGGTCTTAAACATGAGCTGGATTAAAACCCTTTTACAAAAAGGTAGATACATGTCTTAGGGAGCTTCTCCAAAAAGTAGGAGCTCATTATCATTTTTGATGCTCGAGAAATAAGAGTTTTGGGAACATTGGATCAGGACTGTCCAGTGTTCTTGTAAAAATCATATTTAATTCTATAAAAATCACATGAAGCTTTATTTGGTGTTAAACGTCGGAAGCTATTTCATCAAAGTATAAAAAAAAAAATAATCCCATAGACATTTCATGATCTTAAAGTCTATGAATTATTTTTTTTAACTAGACTCTATTATTCTGGAAATTTGGTATCATTTGACAAAGGAATACAAAACATAATACTAATTCATGAATCATGTTAATCAAGTTGATCTAAGCTTTTAATCTCTCATCCATTTATCCTAGATGATTTTTAAACCAAGTTTTATTCATCGATTATTGTTGAGTGATCAAGTTATGACCATTTTGTATACATAATCATGCTTGTAGTTAAACTTAGAAAATTCCAGAATAGTTGTATCAACTTCAAATGATTAGAAAATGATCTTAACTCGATCGTATGCTCATGATTTTACATCGGCATATAGATACATTAGTTAGGAATCATCTCTAAAAAGCGGATCATCAATAACTATCATCGATTTTCTAAAATTCAAATACAAAGAGACTATGTTCAAATCTATCAACCGATTTCTTAACAATTTCTGAAAATAGCATATCGATCCTAATGATTCTCAAAACAGATCAAATAAAAGCTAATTCATCAAAGTTCACCCAGAAAATTTGAAATCCATCAAACTATGGGTTTTGATGGACCAAATTTTATGGGCAAAACCAATCTACTTTGCTGAATTTTATCTACTTCATTTTAAAGTGTGAAAAAAACATTTTAGGTGTTAGTTGAAGCTTACTAGGGAGATCAAACTCATAGATCAACTAGAGAGATTCCTTAAGTTCTATGAAGAACTATAGATCGTAGATTAAAGGGACATACAAATATCCTATTGGAGATGAAATTCAATACGAATTATAGGAAATAGGAATAATCAAGAGATAGATATGAACATAGAAATCATCATTCTCATAGATCATACTTCAAAACCATCATAGAATTCAAAATAGATACATATATATATATATAATCGTATGTATGGATCTAAACTAAATAGAAGAATGAAATCAAAATTGAAAATCAAAGTAAAAATCAAAGTAAAAATCAATCTCTAATTAAGAATTATCAATAAAATCAAAGAGGATTTGGATCTAGCTATGTGAGTGTGTGACGAACAAAAGAGGAAGAAGATGAGTGTTCTAACAAACAAAACAAAACAAAACTAGATCCAAACCCTATAGATCTATATACAAAAGTAGGAATTAGAGATGAATTATGATGTCTACCTCTTGGAGGATTCTCAATTATGTAATCAAAGTTGATTTGAAGAGTCTTCTTCTTCAAGTGTTCTTCAAGTTATTCAAGCACTCATCCATGGAAGTTGAGGGAGGCAATTGATGTCAAATTGTGATCTAATTAGCCTAAAAAGTTAAGAAAACTTAAATTCATAATTCTCTCTCTAGAAATCTCTTAAATTGAAACTATATGTGCTGGTATCTTCAAGTATATTCAATAGTGTACTAAGACGATTCAACATGATCTCTAGGATGATCTCATATAAGATGAATGGGATCTATATATAGAGTTATGAAAACTTAATTCTTAAGTTTATGGGTTAAAACTTAGTTTAGAGATCTAATTAGATCAGAAAAGTGTTAAAATCGCCATTTCAGTGCCTAAACGTAGTTTTCAAGTAATTTCCTCGCAGTGGGAACCTCCTGGAAGGGTTTGGAACCAAAAAACACGATAGAGAACACCACATGCAGGTGGCGGTTGTGGTGGGATCCACCACCCCCTTACCCAAAATTGTATTTTGCTATAATGGGTCCCCTAGTTGCCCACAAGCCCTGTTTCAAGTTTTGTACACACTGCTTTTTCAGATTTTTGTAAAAATACTTTTTGGTGTCTGAAATTTTCCATTTACGTATCGTTGGAAAGATGTCGAGGTGAATTTTAGTATAAAAATATTCTAGGAGGTTTTAAAATAAAAATTGAAGTCTAATTGAAGTCCGGAAGTCCTCCGGAACTTTTGTCGTCTTTTTGAAATCAAACGACTTATTTTCAAAATTGGTTTTCAATGTGTATCGATTTCGAACTTTTCTTTAAAATTGAATCCCTGGATACCTAGAATACTGCATTTAGAACACTTCATGTTCATATAACCCTTAGTGAATATGAATTCTGAGAGACGATTTTGACAAAACCGGAATTTATCCATGGAAAAGGGTTTTTCTGAACTTGAAGTCACTTTTCGAAGTTTGATCTTTCGATTGTGTGGAATCTAGTACCTTCCACGGGGTACTTTTCATCATCGAATCCTCCAAGACGTTGTTCACCTTAAATCCTATCAGTGTGGTCAAAATTGGGTATCTACACATGCATCTGTAACTCAGAGATTTACATTTTAGATCTCTGGAGAAATTTCTCAAATCCAATGTCTTCATTGTCAAAAATGCAATATACCGAGTCTGCCACTATCTCCAGTTTTCACCGGAATCACCTTTTAAGCACAGAATGTCTTCCAAAGCCACTAATCATTGAATATTAGTTCATTATCACGTTAAAGCTTCAAAACTTACAAAACATAGAATATTTATTAGTAACAATGAATAATCAAATGAAGAGGGCCAACAAAGCGTATCTTCAGGAGTATAAATAGGAATTATTCGTTCCCGATCACTCTCTTACAACGGCCACATAAGAGCATCTTTATTGGGCATGCTAAACCTCATTCTGTTGTCAAAGACTCTTCGAAAAATAATTCTCCAATGGTGTGCAAAGATCATCCCAAAGTTGAATAATGATATTTTCTATGCCAATTTTGGCATGACCATTAGTGTTGCCATATTTTGGGACAACGTTCCTTTGACACACCATTGAGAAGTGCTTTTAGGGGATCTATAATTTGGCATGCCAATGTTGTAATACCTCAACTTTTCTCGATACAAAGGGATATCATTTCATTTGGAATGTACAAATGCTAAAACATAGCACTTAGCATTGTAGAAGTGCCAACAATATACAGTTGGCATGGAAAAACTACATTAATCATTGGAGATTCTCTATGAGCATCTCAAATAGACTCTATAAATTTTTTCTTCAAACTTGTACTCCCTACTATAAATGGTGACCTATATGGCACTTTGAAGATTTACTTTTTGTTCAAAAATTTAGAGCACCTCCAATCGACTCTTCAAATCTTATTATTTTATCTTTTATTAGTTTAGTGCAACTCTCTTTTACTTGTATTTCCACTAGACATAAACTAATTGTAATTGTTTATTGAAAAGTATTGGTTTGTCAACTGGAGCTTCACTCTTCAAACTGAAAGAGTGAATCAAGATTCTTCAAAATGCTAGTGACACATATAGAGTGTATTGAAGTGAGTTTTCATCCAATCACTCTTCAAACTAAAAAAGCATCTCTAATTTGACAATACTATCTCTAATTTGACAATACTATTAGAAATGCTCTAGCGGCTAATGCCATTTATTTTATTTTTTTGGTCAAATGAATGCCACAGTTGAATCCCTGAAAATTTGCATCATGGCGAAGAAATTTATGTTGGTGTGAAAAAACCATTGTTCAATAAACTTAACGCCAATTTCGAGAAAAGTGTTATTGTCAGAAGCAGAGCTAACATCGAGCTATGTCCCACGGTCCCACATCAAAGTTTGGCATTCTTTATGTTATATAGTACGGTAACCCAATTGTACTCTGGTCAATTATAACTATATATCTGATTCCATCAAAGGAAAATACTACTATGAGAAGCTTCTCACATGAGAAGGTGGATTTTAACCGTTGAATGAGTATTTAGCTTTAAGATTCAATTATAACTATATATCTACTCCACCAAAGGAAAATGCTATTATGAGAAGTTTCTCATATGAGAAGGCGGGTTTTAACCGTTGGATGAGTACAGCCTTAAGATCCGGATCCTAAGGCTAGATATTCATCCAACGGTTAAAACCCACCTTCTCATGTGAGAAGTTTCTCACAATAGCATTACCCTAATTCAAATTCCTAGCTCCGCTCTTAATTGTCATCATTTGCAATCACACAAAAATGCAACTAGTCAAAAGCAGGCTGGGGCTTAAAACCACGTTTGTGTCCCCCAAAAGCAGAGTCAAACGGGCCCTTATTTGAAATAGGCCTCAACATTCTAAGAAACCCTAAATTACATTTGTGAATAGCTCTGACTGACAAGAGAAAGCAAACATTTTCAGAATTCCCTCACCTCGATGGCTCCTCCTGAACCTTCCAAAACACAAAGGTCTGCAAGAATAGCCATTGAGGGAGAGAGTTCAGAGAAAGTTGGATTTCCTACACTTTGCAACATATATCTCCCCTAGTGGACAATGTGTACTATACGTTTGTATATGTGTAGATATGTAGGGATTTGCTAATCTATAGCAAAGGAGGCTTTTAGCGACGAAAAACAAACTATTATCGAGGAATTTTTTTGTCGCAAAAAGTTAAAACCTTTAGCGACAAAAGTATTTTTCGTTTCTAAAAAAACTGTTGTATGCTGCTAACCTACAATGATCATATTGTATGTTAGCAGCCCCCATATACATATATATATATATATATTTATATAGATATTTATGTGGAGAGAAAGGAAAAGTCATTCTATAGTCCCGGACCATGCTCACATGATGATCTCAACTAACCGGGGCTATCATGTGATCAAATTAATGAAGATATTTTGTGGTCCATTGACTAGATCATTTGGCCACATAACAATATCTTATTGGTTGAAACCGCCTAACAGGGGTTACCATGTATAGAATTTTTTTTTACCCCATTAACCAAATCACTTGACCACATAACAACCTTATTAATTGGACCACCACATGACGATGATTCTGGACCAAACAATAATTCCGAGAGGGAAGTAGAGAGTAATTGGACCACCACATGGCGATGTTTTGGACCAAAGAATAATTCCTAGAGGGAAGGAGAGAGAGAGAGAGTAGAATAAGTGGAGAGAATGTAGAATGCATGCTTTATATACCAAAAATAAAAAATAAAGTATTTAAAAATTAAAATTGGTCGCTATGTTTTTGAAAATTGTGGTAAGCCAAAATAGACGTGGAACACATTTATGAGGAAACGAAGTAAAGAAAAGAAGTGAATGTTCCAAAGTGTTTTGTCTAGTCGATCACAATGAAGAGAAACAAGGGATTTGGTTGAACTGTAGCAAGCAAACCCTCCAGCTCAGGCAAACCCATCATTGATTCCAATGATTGCTCACTATGTTCCCATCTTGGTGAGTAGTGTAGTGCAGTAAACTAAGCGTGTGTTTGGGATCGCTCAAACTAATAAAATGATCCTGTTCACCATACTAATGGCCTATTCGGGAATTCACTAAACGAGTAGTGCTATGATAATTACCAAAATTTTATTTATATGTGAGTTCTTTACACAAGTGGCAGTGGGTCACTTGATTTTTATTAGAGATGTTGGAGTGGTCCCACCCTGCCACTGCTGTATGTGTTAGGATTCACATTTGGAATATAAAATTTTGAAAACGTAGCATTACTCGCATAAAATAGGATGTGCTTTGGTTAGAGGCTGTTTCGGTAATACAATAATCAATTCTGTGATTCTGTGGTTCATAGAATAACTAGTTGTAAATGATTATGTGCTTGTGTAGCTGCTTTTTAGGTCAATAGGGGCCTGCTTTGAAATGTTTAAGTAGGATTTGGCTCAATTTAAGTTTCACTTTCTATCTGGTTTTGAGAGAATCGAGGTTATATACGTTGGTTCTAGGGGTGAAAACGGTTCGATTTTGCCCAATTTTTAGGCAAACCGATCGATTTTGGTTTGATTCGGTTCGGTACGGTTTTGTATAAATTTTTGGTTCAGTTCATTTCAAATGTTGCACTGCATGAAATTTTAAAAACAAAGTGAACGGAACTGAACTGATCGGTTCGGTCAGTTTGCTTACAACTCTAGTTGGTTCTAGGAGTCCATGTCTAACTTAAAAATGATCCACCAGCTACTTTTTTTATTTGTTTTATTTTTTTTTATAATGAAACTAATATATAATACTAGTTTTCATAATAAACAAATGGGATTTGCTAACTTATAGCATAGGAGACTTTTAGTGACGAAAAACAATGTTTTAGTGACGAAATCTTTTGTCGCTAAAAGTTGGAACCTTTTAGCGACAAAAATTTCGTCGCTCAAAACATGTTTTTCGTCACTAAAGGGTTGTTGTATGCTGCTAACTTACAACCATCATGTTGTAAGTTAACAGCCCCCTAAACAAATATATAAAAGTGGAACGTGATTTGAACCTGAACCTATTTTTAACATTCAAACTGGCCGTTAGGCTAATCACTTTCTATCTCTTTTTTGTTTTAATCAAAGTTATGTTCGTTTGACAAAGAACATAACTATTAGACTGGACAATGATTCATATGCCAAAACAAAAAAAATGACATTCACCAAAAAAATTCTATCTTATAAACCGCTAAACTAGTTCTCTTGACTTTGGCAAAATAGCCCACACGTGCTTGGTAGATGTCATTTGAATTGCATAGGAACTCATGCCTGATCTTATAGAGTTATATACATCACTCCTAAAACATGTTAAGAATCAAACAAACATCATGTCGGTTTTCATAAACACCCAAATGAAAATGACATTGGGATTAAACCTAACCTTATGTTTTGCATTGCCAAACAAGTCATAAACTTTAATCAACGAAAAGAAAATTGATGGAAGAGAAGTACAATCTCAAGCATGCATAAGAATTATCAGTAAACCGCCTTTCTTTGACCAAAACAAATTTTGTGGTTGGTTTGATAAAACTATAAAAACACATAGTCACACACCATTGATCTTTGTGAAATGGTTTGGATGTTTCTGATATGTCAATACTCGAAGATGCCATAGACGAGGGGGCTAACGATAAGCATGAGAGGATTATCATAAACCTCTGTTTCTTGGAATGTCAATAGCCGTTTCCTAACCCCAAAACAAAGATATTCCACTTCTTGGTAATCCCCACCATGAGAAGATAATCATTTCTTGATGAGAATTTCAAAGTTGACAAAATTCTAGTTTGTCATTCAATTAAAGGGTTATATTAACGAGTAATTCTTTGGTGACAACTTTCATACAACTTCCTAAAAAGATGTATCTATCTCTCTCCTGTGATGTCATTGGACCCCACAGTGATACAAGAGAGAGATAGACATATCTTTTAGGAGGTTGTATAAAGTTGTATGAAAGTTGTCGCCAAAGAATTATCCTATATTAACATGTGCTATAAGGGCATATGTTAAGGAGTTAAAAATAGTTAGAAATAAAAATAAGAGTAATATTGATGCACAAGCAACTTTCACAACTACTTATAAACACACTCTATCTCTCTCCTCTCTCTCCTGGGTGGCACTGTGGGGTCCACTGAAATTATCCGGACCCCACAGTATTACCTAGGAGAGAGATAGAGTGTGTTTGTAAGTGTCTGTGAAAGTTATTTGTGCCCCTACCATTGTTGTAAAAATAGATGTTTAAGCTACTTAACATGTGCCCACATGTTAGCATTTCCCCCTAAAAAGGAAATTAATGACATGGTTTCCCAAATTGGTAATACCGCAGACTCTATGGCAGTGGTACAATATGTTGTGGGAGTGGTCGTTACATGTGGTGCCACTCCATGGTATTCGGGATATTTCAAATTTGAGAACCACATCATTATTCGCTTTAGAGAGTTTACAATAGGTTCTTATTTTGAAAAAAAAAAAAATCATTACAACATTTATTTTGTTTAGATGTTATCACGAACCAATAAGAGGCCTTTATTTCAAGCACATGTTAGTGGTAATTTACGGAAAACATGAGCCTACACAAGCACTATGTATGTCTATTTATTGTGGTGATACCAATAACATTTTGAAAATTCACTAATTAGGATTAGGTTTATATCTTTCCCATTTACTCCATTTCGATTTGATGAAAAGTAAGGAGAGATGTTTGGGAATGCGGAGAATATCAGTTTTGTTGTTTGTAAGTGAATTGCTCAATGAATTTCAGTGTTATGTAGGGTGTTCATTTTATTTGCTTTGAAGTTCATACTCAACCTAAATTTACTTATTTAATACCTCTTATCAAACGGGTAGCTAGGATGTCATTTTTCTTAAGAACTGCATATAAATCAGAGTGGAACTAGACCACCCAGTCTAGTTTTGTGCGCCATCAAACAGATCCTTAGGGTTGTGTTAGTTTGACAAATAAATGTTTTACCAATTTATTTATTTATTTAATTTTTTTTCCCCGAACATCAAAATATGTAGAACCAATTATCTTTAAACCACATAACCAATTTCAGCATTCCAAACAGCTCCTTGGTTTAAATAAAATTGTGGTCAAAGAAAAAGAAAGTCAAATGGGACATGATTAAGAGCTATAGACAATGACAGGCCTGATAAACTTTCCACAAAAATTCCTGATTTGTTCACACAAGGATTTGGAAAATTGGTTTCGGGTGCATCTAGATAAATGGCTCACTACATTTTCTAGCTTCCTCATCTAAGGGCCTGTTTGGTGGCAGTCTCTACTTTCACGATTCAAATTGACAGATCTTTTTGCCGGTCACTTATTTCTTCCACCAACTCATGTTTCTATGATTGAAGCGCAGAAGGTGATTTTCTAAACAGTGTCATTTAAACTTTTGGAGTTTAATAACCATTTATGAGCAAAAAAAACTGTTTTTAAATGAATCCAAATTCAAATCAGGCTTAGGCTCTATTGGAAACCAAGGTCGGGCTAGTCGTGGTTCCCAAAATCATTTCCGTACCCTTCGAGTACACGTCACCCCAAACAATGCGATCGAACTCAGGAGAAGTCAACATCACGTGGTTCAGAAAGACAAGGCATAGAGTCAAAGTCCGGCTGAGCCTAATAGGTGATAGAAGTACAGTACCCAGCGATCGGGCATCATATTTGGAGTAAGTAAGCAATGGCGAGTGTTTGGGCCTGATTGATTAAGTTCGCATGAATGTTCAGGATCGGGCATCCATGAAAGGAAGGTCTAGCAGGAGGGAGTGGTTGAGCTCAATTTGTCGAAAGCATGCGTATAGCTATCATCGGGCTCAGAGACATAACAGCTGGCTAGTAAGACAGGTCGATGAATTGGTTAGGCGGTTCTATCTCTAGCTGTCATTATCCTATAATTAAGGAAGTAGAGTCCATGTAGGGGTGAATTTGGTCATCTCTAGCTAGGGATGGAGAGTCAATCCCGAAAATATTGGAGATTAGTTTAATTAAGATAAAGACAAGGAAAGAGTTTGAGATTAGGAAGGTTTCTACCATATCTTACTTGGGGCGCAATTCAAAGAGTCCTTACCATATCAAGATTGCTAAGTTCGCTATAAATACAAAGGCTGGCCAACCATGCAAAGGACTCTGTGTCATATCGAAAACAACATACACAATACACATAGCATTCTAGGCATTCAACCCCTGCAATCTTGCTACTCTGCACCAATAGCAAATAGTGGGTCTCTTTTCTTATTACTGATAGGTCAAAAAATATCCGGTTTAGCTAAATCACCACATCAACACGGAGATACCGAGTCATCCGAAAGAGGTGCCTAGAATTTAGCTAACCTGGGCTCATCGTTCCTGAACCACTCGGTCTTGGCCCGAGGTCGGGACCACGTGGTAGACTCGTCCCCCAGCGGGTACGACCCGGGCATGCACCGTGAGTTGCTTTACAAAGTTGCTGGCAGTTTCCTAATTCAGTCAAAAAACTAATACGAGCAGTTTCCTAAACCATTAAGGTAACTTCCATGATTTATGCTAATCACTTATAATCAAGTTAGGTTTCCTAAATCAGTTAGTTACCTTGTGCAAGTGGTCTATTATATCTGTAAAAGAGACCCCTCACCCTCATTGACGGGGACGGTATTCTTAACTCATAAGAATAGCAGTATACACAAGATACGAATGCATATACCCGACCGGTCCTCTGGTAGTGCCGCCCTCTTTGTTGGTTCACCAAAGATCGCCAGTGATTTGTTAGTAAACGCGCTCCAATGAACCCGTGGACGTAGGTCACCTAGTTAACGGGGTCGAACCACATACAAGCGTTATTTATCTTCATCTTCTTGCTCTCAATCTCTTACCAATTTTTAGCAACATCAGTTTGGTGCCGTCTGTAGGAAACGATGACTTTTCCCAAAAACAAATTTGTGACTGATCAACATGCCGCCGAAGAAGGGTAAGAAGACTTCTGCTCTGGCAAGTCAGGAAGATTCACAGGCCGGGCAACTGGCTGCTTCCATGACCTAGCTCCGAGCAGATTACTGCAGTTCTTCCATAACTCCTGGAGGGCCAGCGGCAAACTCAGTAGCAGATCGAAGCGCTGATGGCCCGTCAGGAAAAGCTTCCTCAAACTGAGTACTAGCCCAGGAAGGGCGCGCGCGACCGGGAGCCCGTGCAGATCCAGAGGCCTGCCTACATCGAGCATGTATCCCTGCCTACTTTGGGTTGATTTGGGAATGATGTGTATAGCTAAGCTCCCGAGCGGACACAGCAATGTCCCCGAGCCAATCCACGCCGGGCAGGGGACGCTTGATAAATCATTAATAGCAGGCCTGCTGCCAGAGGGGAGGGGCAAGGACAAACAGCTTGGGATTCGGCCAAAGACTCCCCAGTCAAGAGCCGAGGATATCTTAGGCACACGATTACCCGGAGTCGAAGCCGGGTCCTATCCCCGAGGATGATGCATTTCAAGAAGGAGGCTTCATCGTCCGACCCGACGTACCATTCAGATACAGAGCGGATGGCTAGTTAGAACATATCAAGGCCCAGATCAAGGACCTGCAAAAGCAAATTAAGAAGTTAAGGCATAAGCCGGGCCATGATTATACCAATACTGAAACAGAGTCTCCCTTTACCATCCGGGTCACAGGATTCCTCATCCCACGGAAGTTTAAACCACCACATCTTGATTCTTATGACGGTTTAGAAAGTTCGGTGGATCATGTCCGGGCTCATAGAGCCCAAATGGTGTTGGACACCATCACCGATGAACTACTGTGCCTGGCCTTTCCCAGCACTCTTAAAGGGCCGGCCACACAGTGGTTCCATGCTCTCGAGCCCCGAACGGTCGACAATTTCTAGGCACTTAGAAAGCTTTTCATCAGCCAGTTCGTGGGAATGCTCAACCGGCCACATACCGACACCCAATTGCTGATTGTTCACCAGCACAAGTGAGAGTCCCTGAAGGATTAAATCAACCATTTCAACCAGTAAATGCTCCAGATCTGCCACCTAAACGAAACGGTCACTATCACAGCCTTCTGCTCAGGAGTTCAGTACACCAAAGTTGCTATGTTATTCCACCATGACCGACCGATAACCTTGGTTGAGCTCTTCGAGAGGGTTAGGAAGTACATTGACATGGAGAAGTTCTTGAAGTCCAAGCATGCTAGCTTTGCAGGAGATGAGTCCGTGAGATCCAAACGCAAACGCGAAGGTCCCCAGAAGGCCTTGGGAAAGAAGCCGAAGCAGGATCAGCAAAGAGGCGGTCAAGATCGGGCCTTGATTACCTTCACACCTCTTACCCGGCCTATCCATGAGGTCATGGCTGCCGTCGAGACCCAGAGGCTCCTCCAACAGCTGGCAAAGCTAAAGAGCCCACCTGGGAAGAGAAATCGGGATAAGTTTTGTCGGTACCCTAAATACCATGGTCATGACACAGAACACTGCTTCAAGCTCAAGATTACCATCGAGAAGCTGATTGAATAGGGTCACCTCTCCAAGTTCGTCGCGATTGATTGGCGACCTCGACCTGACACTTGAGCTCTCGAGCAACCATAACCTCTCGGGCAAATCAACGTCATCTCCGGAGGAACTTCGGGTAGAGGGGATTCACATTCAGCTAGGAAGAGGCATGCTTAGGCATCCCGATCAGATGTATGGCATGTCCAATCTGCCAGCTCCCCGCCGATCGACGTGCTGACGTTATCGTCCGATGACGTGAAGGACCTGCACTACCCCCACGACGATCTGCTGGTGGTTACACTCTCCATAGCAAATTATGTGGTCAAGAGGATGTTAGTGGACTCGGGCAGCTCCTCCAACATTTTATTCATCTCGGCTTTCGATCAGTTCGGGAAATCAAGGGATCGGCTCTGACCCATGCCACTCCCCTAGTAGGGTTTAATGGATCTAGCACACAACCGCTCGGTACAATCGAGCTCCCAGTTCTCATGGGGACCTACCCCAGCATGTCTCCATACTTACAAACTTCGTGGTAGTAGAAGCCCTGTCCACCTATAATGCCATCTTGGAGAGGTCGACGCTCAACAAGGCCAAGGCGGTCGTGTCAATGTATGGCCTAGTGATCAAGTTTCCAACCCTACAGGGGCCCGGGAGCTTATATAGGGACCAAGCAACCACCCCGGAGCTGTTATGTCAGTTCCTTGCATAGAGCAGTTACAGAAACTTTGAACGTCCAGGAGATGGACTCGAGGGACATAAGGGATGGAGTCGGCCCGGCAGAGAAGCTGAATCAAGTGGTGCTAGACCCCCAACTCCCCGACCGGTCCGTAAGTATTGGCTCTCTCTTGGAACCAGATTTCAGGGAGAAGCTGATCCAGTTCCTGCAACAGAACCAGTACGTCTTCGCCTGGTGTCATGAAGACATGCCTGGATAGACCCTCAGGTCATGTCCTACCGTCTCAACATCGACCCGGACTCTTGGTCGGTCAAGCAGAAGAGGAGAGGCATGGCCTCTGGAAGACAAGCAGGGGTGCGCAAAGAAATCGAAAAGCTTCTAAAAGCAAAACCCATCCGAGAGGTCCACTATCCCAACTGGTTAGAAAATGTGGTACTAGTCAAGAAAAGTAATGGGAAGTGGAGAATGTGTGGATTTCACCGACCTGAACAAGGCCTGCCCCAAGGATTGCTACCTGTTACCTAGGATAGACCTCCTTGTGGACTCCACGGCCGATCACTTGCTTCTCTCCTTCATGGATGCCTACTCGGGGTACAACCAGATCAGTATGTATCCCGGGGACGAAGAAAAGACTTCCTTCATTATAGACTAGGGAACATATTGCTACAAGGTGATGCCATTCTACCTCAAAAATGTCGGGGCAACATACCAACGCCTGGTCAATCACATGTTCAAAGATTTGATCAGGAAGTCAATGGAGGTGTACATCGATGATCTATTGGTCAAGAGTCGGTAAGAGTCTGACTATCTCAAGCACTTGGTTCGGGCCTTTAACATCTTAAGAAAATTTTGGATGAGGTTAAAACTGGTCAAGTGCATATTTGGAGTCTTGTCCGGGAAGTTCTTGGGACACATGGTCAGCAGGCGGGGGATTGAGCGAACCCTAAAAAAATTTAGGCTATTATTAATATGCGGTCACCCAGGTCAACCAAAGAAGTTCAAAGTTTGGCCAGACGGGTGGCGGCGCTGAACTGATTCGTCTCCGGAGCTACCGACCGGTGTCTACCATTCTTCAAAATCCTTTGTAAAGCGTTTCAATGGTCAGAAGAGTGTGAGGAGGCGCTTCAGGATCTCAATAAATACCTGACATTGCCCCCACTGTTCTCAACACTCGTACCAAAGGAGGAGTTGTTCCTATACCTGGCGATATCGCCCTTGACAGTATGCTCGACACTCATCTGAGAAGAGCACAGGATATAATTCCCGATTTATTATACTAGCTGGGCACTTCAAGGTGCGGAAAGTCGGTACTCCCGCATTAAGAAACTGGCCTTCGCCCTCATAACTTGTGCCCGGAGACTCTGCCCATACTTCTAGGCCCACGTTATCGTGGTCCTCACAGATCAGCCTCTCCGCCGGATATTAGGCAAGCCCGAGACATCCGGAAGGCTTATCAAGTGGGTGTTGGAATTAGAAGAATTCGAGGTAGTCAATAAACCCCAGACAGCAATCAAGGGACAAGAAGTGGTCGATTTTGTCATTGAGTTCACATATCCAGAAGATCCGATCGAGGAGCTCGACCCGCCAGTTCTATCGCCCGGCTTACAGCCTGACATCTCGACATGGGTGCTCTATGTAGAGGAGTCCTCCAACAAATAGGGTAGTGGAGTAGGGATCATCCTGACCCCACACGATGGGATCCAGTTAGAGTACGCATTAAGGTTCGGGTTTCGAGCCTCTAATAACGAGGCCGAGTACGAAGCCCTCCTACTCGGGTTACAGTTGGCCACCTCCATGGGTGCGCAACAAGTCTAAGGGTATAGCGACTTCTAGCTCGTGGTCAATTAAGTCAATTAGGAGTACGAAGCTCGAGAAGACAACATGATAGCTTATTTAGCCCTTGTCTGAACAGTTTCGAAAAAGCTAAAGGGGTTATCCATCACACAGATCTCGAGAAAAGAAAATACGAGAGCCGATCGGCTAGCCCGCCTTGCCTCGTCCGCCGAGTCTGACCAACCCGGGATAAGAATAAACTACTTAGTCAAGCATGGTCAACTTAGAAGGTATAGGGGTCGAACCGGTCGCCCTAGGGTCCAGCTGGATGGACCAATTATGATGTTCCTCACAACTAGTACCTTATTGGACAAAAAAGAAGAAGTCCAGCGGGTAAGGTACTGGGCGGCCAGATACTACCTCGTTGATGGCATCCTCTACAAAGGGGGTTCTCTATCCTGTATCTCTAGTGCATTCAACCCGCATAAGTCCAAGGAATATTGCATTCATGAAGGAGTGTATAGAAGCCACATCGGAGGTTGGGCACTTTCCTGAAAGGTCCTACTGCAAAGTTATTATTGGCCGACGATGGCCCGGGATTCCCAACAGTATGTCAAGTGGTGTGACAAGTGTCAGAGCTATTCGCCCATGATAAACTGTCTGGGAGAGCTCCAGAAACCAATTCTCATCCCCTGGCTGTTCTCTCAGTGGGGAATTGATATTGTCGGTCCCCCCTCCCCCCGATGGGAAAAGGACAAGTCATATTTGCGGTCATCGCCATCGATTATTCCACCATATGGGCAGAAGTCGAGCCCTTGGCAAAAATCACTAAGAAAAAGGTGGAGAACTTCATTGAGAAAGACATCCTCAGCCGGTTCGGCATCCCATAGGTCCTGGTCAGTGATAACGGTAGGCAGTTTGATACCCCAATTTTCAGGCAATTCTGCTCAGGATATGAAATATCAAATCACTACTCTTTCCCCGAGCAATCTCAAGCCAATGGCCAGGCCGAGGTGACGAACCGGACCATTCTGCAGAATTAAAACCAGACTTTAAAACGCCAACGGACTTTGGGCAGAAGAAATACTGACCTTTCTGTGGGCATATCGCACCACCCCCTCGAGCGGCCATGGGAGAGACCCCCTTTTCCCTCACCTACAGCTTCGAGACAGTGGTCCCCACAAAGATCGGGTTAATCACTTACCGAGTAGCAAATTTCAGCAAACAGGGTAACGAAGAAGCCCTATGGGGAGAGCACAACTTAATAGAAGAGAAAAGGGACCGAGCATATCTGAAAGTGGCAGCTTATAAGCGGCGGGTCTCTCAGTAATTCAACAGCAAAGTAAAGCACCGTAGCTTCCAAGTGGGAGACCTGGTCCTCAAGGCGGTAAACCAGTCTACCAAGGTTCCAAGCCACGAGAAATTAGGGCCAAACTGGGAAGGACCATACCCGGTTACCCGGGTCAACCAACCGGACACCTACTGGCTACAGACTTTGGATGGGCACGATCTATCTCACCCTTGGAGTGTACAACACCTCCGCAAGTAATTTCAGTGAAGCTCGGATAAAAAAAATGTATTAACATTGGTTAAGAAATTTATAGTTCTTTTCGAGCAATTATTATGCTTTTCAAAAAAGGAATAAAAGATTTTTTGTTTTTGCGACAAGTTATTACCCTTATCAATGCTCTGTGTTGAAAAGACCTCGGGATCACACCAGAGGCGTAAAAGACCTCGGGATCACACCCAAGGCTGTAGTACCCAGAATTTCTAGAAATTTCACGTAGAAATTTGAGAATAGTGACGTCACCATGATACGGTTACAGAAGGTCCATTAGAATGACCTCAATTAGAAGTCTCTATAAGGTCCTATAGAAATCGTTTTCATGATGACATCTTCTTATAACCTAAAATCTATTAGAGTGATCGTAATCACGATGTTTTAGCTTTTAATTAGAATTCATAAACGACTCACCCCTGGATTCGTGCACAGACTCGTACACAGCCCCGTACATAGGCACAATTACAGTTGTGCACATAGAACAAGACATACACACAACCCCAAGCAAAGGCACATAAATTGAAATGTAGGCCCCACACATGGCCATGTGGCTTCCAATGCATGGCCCCCTCACCACATGGCAGCCATGCACCCACCACACTAAATTTGGCACCCATGTACCTTCATGGAGGACACTTGTCAAAACTCCTCCCTCCCACAAGTATTTATACCACATACACACACCATTTTCAGTATATACAGCACACTCACACACACCATCTTATACATCACACTATATATGTAAAGGAGACCGAGAGCTTTTGGTGAATAAAAATCAATCACACCACACTCACCCTTACATTGTACAACCACACTCCATCTTTATTCACACCCTCACACCCCCTCTCGGTACCATCCCTGCCTCATCCCCATCAATACACATACACACACGCTGGAGGCCAGAGGGAGAAGAAGTCGCAAAGGAGATAGAAGAAGAGAATCGGAGAATATAGAGAGAGAGTTGAGACAACCTGAGGTAAATCCCAACCTCCCCATTACTCTCTGACCTTCTGCATGTCACACACACACCCATAGATCACACATGCACGCAACCAAATAGAGCCTAAGGTTCTCTGTAACTTTCGGCCAGCCATTAAAATCTCCATTTGGAGCTTGATTTTTGAAATAGCACCAAAGCCCCTCTTTCCTACACCAAACTGACCCTTATGGACCCAAATAGACTCACTGTGAGCAGTGTTTGATTAAGAGTCCATTTGAATGGCCATGCAAGCCATTGTTCCTTTTTTGGCCTAAAAGAATAATGGGAACGTAGGTACCCAGAACGAATGGTTCGAGTCCCCAGCACCTAGTATGTGGTAGAGGAGGACCAAACGATTCGTTTGGCATTGGCCTTCTGCATTTTGAAGGAGTAATGAGGGAGATATGAAGAGAGAGGAGCTTTCCGGCGATCCCCGATTTTTCTGGCAACCCTATCTCGCCGGAGAAGATATAAAGAAAAAGGGTTATAACACCCGAGTTTTGTTCTGGTCGGGTTAAGGTTAGGATCATGTTTGTTTGTGTCTAGAAGTGGTTAATGGCCTGGATTAGGGACGGGTAAAATAGGACCCTTGGGTCCTTTAAATGGGACGACGCCGTTTTGGTGTCAGGTTGGGGACCGGGTTTTTGGGCGGGTTCGTTTGTGTGTGTTGTTGGGTTAGGGTATGGTCTGGGTTTAGTTTAGGTTAGAGTTAGTGGGTAGGGTTAGTATGTGAGTATGTGTGGGTTTCGTGTTTGGGTTAGGGTTAGCCCAATAGGTTTGAGAGATGGGCTTAGTTGTGAGTTTTCATGGGTAGTTTGGTTAGGCTTGGGTCAGGTCGGGTCGGGTCTGACCCATTGGGTCAAGCGTTGGGTTCCTCTGTGCGTGTTACTGGGTTACCCGTTTAGTTAGGGTCGGGTCGGGTCAACCCGTCGGGTCTGTGATTATTATTTTTATTTTTTTTTATTATTATTAGTTAGTAAATAGTCTTAAAAGGTTTTAATAATTATAAATCGTTTATAATTATGCTATTAATGTTTCATATTATAGAATATTATCTTATAATATTCTTAATACTCTATACATTATTACTATATTATTAAATTATATATTTATTAATTATATGGTTAATATAAATAATAAATATTAAGTTTCCTTAGTATTTAAATAGATATTTAAATACTTATGAGCTCTAATAAATTATAGAAAATTGGGGGAATGTCTCCAACACTATTTTATGATATCCTAAGTGTTATAAAGATATAATACTATATCTTAGTATTTTTAATAATTAATAAGGTGCTATTTTAAGAGTATATTAATTATTAAAATACCGTACGAGCTCCGAAAATTATGAGATAAAAACTGGGATCGTGTTTTAGTGTCTAGTATTTAATAAAAATACTTCTAAGGGCTACTTCTCATGATTGGTCATACTTACGTATTTAAGGACAAATACGGTGATTTTTTTTTAATATAATGAATTATCTTCGATAATTCACAATAAATAATCGAGGACTCCGAAAATTACGCGGTCAATTCCCAGAGTCTTAGAATAATGTCTAAAATGTTCTCCTTAAGTTTGGTGACCTATCCATGAGGTAAAAAATACAGCTTTTTCCTAGGGCCCACATTAGTGTAGTAAGCACTGCCTTTTAACTCGTAAAATACGACGGACTCCGATTTGAGTCTAGTCAATGACGTTGGACTTAGAATGATACATAGATCACTACTTTGTTTGAGGTCCACACCCTCATTTGGTAAAATTACCATTATGCCCTTACTATAGGAATTCATGTTTAACCATAATTCTATCATATGCTTTGTAGGGAATCTTGTTCCGACCATCATTTGAGGAAGCGTAAGACTTAAGATATCAAGGTGAGCATTTATAACCTCACTACAAATATGCATAGGGGCTACTAGAGTAATTTGTATGTGATGTGTATGCATATATATATGGTATTCTTTGTATTAATCCCATGCTATCCTACTATGAATGTTTATAAAGCCCTATTGCTATGTATTGCTATAATTAGCTGTAACTGAACTGCAACACTAGGAATACTAACATGTCAAGGGTTTTTCTATATGTTTTGTTGGTAGCATTCCATATTGAATGATCTATGACTTATGTTATCACTGTATCAGATGATAAACTATTAAATGAATGTAGCAAGACGTATATGAATAAAGAATGATATTACATGCCACTCTGATAGTGTTAACAAGTGGAGGATTGTGAACACGAGCATTCATGGCATGGTGTCAGCATGCAATGCATAATCATGGATTCTATGGACAGAGATGGATTGTGTAAGACCCGTCGAGGCAACCGGATCCGTAGTGATCAACGGTTGACGAGCCAGGGTTTTCTTATTATCGGGCTTTATTTGTTTCCGACAGTATTGAATGTGGAAGTCTTCGAACTTGGCGGGATACACTAGAAGTCTTCAGACTTGGCTAGATAAGCTAGAAGTCTTTGAACTTGGCGGTATACGCTAGAAGTCTTCGAACTTGGCTGGATAAGCTAGAAGTCTTCGAACTTGGCAGGATACGCTAGAAGTCTTCGGACTTGGCTGGATAAGCTAGAAGTCTTATGACTTGGCGGGATAAGTTAGAAGTCTTTGGACTTGAGTTTAATATTTCGATTCTTTGTGACGAAGTGACAATTGCGGAAGTTGTGTATCATTTCGATTCTTCATGACAAAATGGATACGATCTTCATGACAGAATGGATTGTGGTCTTTGTGACGAAATGGATACTTTCTCCGTGATAGAGTAAAGGTTATTATTACGCCAAAATGGAATCAGAGACGTTGCTCGAGATGAGTTATTATTCGAACTTCTTATTACATTTCTGAAGAGATGAGATGATCTATGAAGTCGAACACTGAGCGTCCCGACAGGAAGTATAATGTATTGAACACACATTGGCATGCATGAGCACGATGAAAAGATATGACAAGTGTTAATCTGTCATTAAGAACACTAAAAGATGTTGATGAGTCGTTGAGTATGAGTCTTTTCATGAGATCACATTTCTAGTTATGTTAAGTTGTTATATATATATATGTGTAAATGATACGTTCATTGAGTTATTATTACCTCTTAAATGCTCGTGGAAGGAATGTCTTTTGATAAGAGATTGTGCACATCTTAAGATTGTGCCCATATATGTGTAAATGATCCGTTCATTGAGTGAGTGGTTGTTATGTATATTTGTGCTATGTTGTGAATACTCACTCAGCTTGTATCCAAGCTGGTGGTATTGTGCCCTGGACATTCCAATGTCCAAACATTTTACATTATAATAGGTAAGCAGAGGATAAGGTGCTAAGGAGTTAAGGAAGGGTAAAGTCAGGTAGATGACCAGAGATAGTTACGGAGCAGTTGTAATATTTACGTTTAGAATCTTGTAATCACTATGTATATGGTTTTAGATAAGTTGAGGCCTAGTAGGTCCAGGCAGATCCCTTTTATAACTTAATGATTAAGATAAGTTTCTGGTTGGATTGATTCTTAATGTCTAATTTATGCTGTGGTTATGTTTATATTTAGCATTTCTCGTAATTAGATTATTTGTGCGGAGTTAGAAGGACGGTTCAGTATTTCAACTGTCACGTATCCATAGGTCCAGAAATGGAAAATTCAAAATTTTTCCCTATTTTACTACACCGGGGCGTGACAGGATTTTTAGTATCAGAGCCTAGGATTAGGCGTTTACCATTTATCCTATGCACTTTAAGTTATAAACCATTAGATTTTTCCCCACCTATACAGATACTAACGTGATGATAGTTTTATATTGGGCAGGTTAGCTTGGACCCTTTTTATGTCCAGGATGGATTTGGAGGACATTGGGTATATCCAGATCGCATAGAGCCCGCAGACCCAGTGTTGTACAATCGGAGGATTCGACAGAGTGCCCAACAGCATTTGGAGGGTAATATATGGCATGACATACATGTATTGGGGATCTCCGAGACTCTGTAGAGGAAAGCACACTACCGAGAGAGCACCCTTAGACTTGTCCACCAGGAGGCAACAGGGATGACTCAGGATCGCCATACCTTCAGAGTCATGACTTTTCGAGTTAAGTTCATACCCCCACTAGAGCCCGTAGGATCACCTCCTGCCGTCCCACTGCCAGCACTAGTAGAGCCCATAGTAGATGCACCCATTGCTGTAGAGCCAGTTATGGGGACCGATAGTGAGGACAAGTCTGATGATAACGATGACGATGACGAGTCAGACAACGATGAGCCAGAGATAGTTATGGAGGAGGTTGATGATGGAGACGTTGTGGTAGAGGACGTTGATCTCCTGGAGGATGCTGATCCCGCAATAGATGTTGACCTGGCTGAGGATGTCAGCGAGGAGCCACTTGAGGGAGACATAGCTGACGAAGATCCGGCAAAGGCTGATGGTGACGAGGATCCGACCGCGACTAATGGTGACAAGGATCCTCAGAGGCTTATGGTGACGAGGATCCGGTAGAGTTTGATGACGACGAGGACCCGGCAGGGGCTGATGGTGACGAGGATCTGGTAAAGGCTAATGGTAATGAGGATCCTGCAGACGAGGATGGAGCGATGGCAGTTATAGAGGATGGAGGGCCAGAGGTTGCAGATGAGGATGATCTAGAGGACGATGAAGATGATGAGATGATTGATGAGTTCGACCCTTACTTGGACTGGGTTCCACCTGAAGAGATTCCAGTTCAGGATGATGCTTCGCCTTATGAGTCAGATGAGGAGGATTATTGGGATAGGATTCCCAGGCTCTAGAGTCCTACTACAGTAGGGTTAGTAGCCCATTTTTTTGTGTATATAGCTATACTCAGGCCTATAACACGTGGTAGTAGTGACGTGTATTCCTTCTCTATGTAAATGTTTTTGGTACTGTTCCCTACAATGTTCATTCAGCGTACGCACTCTTCGATGTAAATGTTTTTGTAACTATGATACACTATGTAAAATATTCAAAGTTATCTATGAAGACTCGTGTTATTGGAACTTGATGCCTGTATCAACCATATCATTAGTGAAAATTTGTTTTTAGCATAATTTGTACCTTTCATATGACTACAAATGCTTGCTTGTAATTAGTTTTATCCATCTGGTAACTCGTTTTATGCCTATTTATTTATAGTCTATCAGAATGATTAATAGATCTTCACGTAGGATTGAATCCTATAAGATCAACCTTGTCATAAAAAAAAAAAGTAGAGTTAGGAGTGATGAACCTCCAAGGAATCAGACCCCAGAATAGTCAGCGACCACTCCGAGTTTAGAAAAGCTTGTAAATAAGTACCCCTTATCACTATGAATTTTAAGATATTTCTTTGGTTAGCATCGGTACTAACTTAGTTTTCTGTATTGGGCAGGATAGCATGGAGTACCAGGTAGAGTATGATGCTGCGAACGGACAGTATAGAGTCACCCTGGAGAGACAGATTTCCTCCCGAGGACTAGCTCACAATGGTGCCAGCATCCGGTACAGTGTTCGCCAGAGGATGGACGCGTTGCTTCTCTCATGAGAGACCCCTCCAGAGATTACGTATCATAGAGTGATAGCACCGCGCTTGATGACTGTTGAGATAGAGGGAGATATCTCATGCTATTGGAGACCTTGGAGTCCATGATCAGGATGAGCCTCAGGAAGAGTTAGCGCATTTTGTTACCCCCGTAGGTTTTGATGATGATTCAGATGATAATCAAGAGGAAGACCCGATAGCAAAGCCTAAGATGATAGAAGACCCTGATTGGCCCTTAGAGCCATCTTGGGATGCATGGATAGGTATTCCTCCAATAGGCTATCCACCATCTAGTGACTTAGGAGAGGTTACCACAGATTCTGATGTCGAGAGAGATGGAGACTGGACCCTTAGTTAGTTAATCGTATTTTACTAGAAGCTGTAGAACCACTTTCCTTGATGTAACCCAGACTAGTAAGAACTTGTATTCGTACTCCTATGGTAATCTTTCTATGTTATGATTAGTGATGATCTACTTTCTACTTGGCCTTAATATATTGGTATGAATGCAATATTTTCTTGCTTTTGAACTGATTACTAGTCTTACGTCTTGCATGTTCATTATTGGTAAGGTTATATGATCGGCTATTACGTGATAGATGCCCAGTTCACTTAATTAGTCGAGCCTAGAAAGTTTGGTTGAGATGACTAGTTATACCGATGAGAAGACTTAAGCACGAGAGAACTTATTGAATAGTGACGAGTCAAATACCAAACCACTATAAATGATTAGGTAGTCTAGCTTTGTATGTTGAACCCTCGTGATGCTTATTTGTATTTCATTTGGTAGACATCAACTTTTGTGTAGGACCATTGAGTCTTTTCGAAACTCTAAGCTATGGACGAAATAACCCGAGTCACCCAGGGCCAAGCAAGTGGAACAGCTAATACTATACCTCCAGAGATGGATCCAACAGGCGTATTCGAAGCTTTCCTACAACGGCTGGAACAAAACAGTAACAACAATCACAATTGTAATAACCACGTTGCACCCCCTCCACCTCAACAATCAGGTGATAAGTTACTCCAGTGATTTTGAGCTCTTGTTCCAGAAAAGTTTGATGGATTAGACGAACCATGGAAGGCTAGGGGTGTACAAGAAAAATCGAGACCGAAACCGACCGACCAAACTGAGGGCATTCGGTCGGTTTTTTATGTGAAAAAACCGAAAAAAAAACTGACCGAAACCGACCGTGAACACCCCTATGGAAGGCTGAACAATGGCTTCGCGAGTGGATCGTATATTTAGAATAATTGAATGTGGTGAAGCAGAAAAGCGTAGGCTAGCCGTCTTCCAACATACCTATGTGGCAGCTGATTGGTGGGATTCTGAAGTAGCAACATTCGGAGAAGAAGCTGCAAGAAGAATGTCATGGACTACATTCAAAGAGAGATTATTGGCTAAATATTTCTCGGAGATTGAACAGGATCACAGAGAAAGAGAATTCCTCGGTCTAGTCTAGGGAAATATGACCATATGAGAATACACTACCTAGTTTGAATGATTATCTCGATTCGGTCAACATATGGTAGACACCCCTAGGAAGAAGAATCGAAAATACCACAAAGGTCTCATTCTGTTTATTCTAAATTTGACAATGGGACATCTAGACCTACCGTTTGAGTCTTTGGTAAATATGGCAGCAAACTTGGAATATGACAGTCAAATCAGCAAGGAACAAGGGAATGAACAAGTGTCAACTGAAAATGTGAAGAGAAAGGAAGGAGAAAATCGCTACAGAAACAAAAGGGATAGGGATGGAGAAAAGAAACCAGGACTAGCACCACAAGCTGAATTAACAGATAAGTCAAACAAGGTGTGTTATAACGCTATATGCCCAGACACACAATAACAAATTACCCAGCACCCGAAAAATTTAGAAGACGAGGCAAACGATGTTGCTATTGTGGCAAGATGGGACACATCCGTAGGAAGTGCACGGAGCTGAAGAAACATGGCAATGCTCCACCACCACAAAAGCCACGAGACCAAGCTCGCCCAAGGAACCATTGACTTCAATTGACGAAGGTAACAACACAGAGTGCTGAGTAAGAAGTACAACACCACAAGTTCACATCATGAATTCATGGCATCCATTTGACTTGGCCGATACGAGGAGAAGATCTGAGTTAGTCATCTAGTAGAGACCTCACGACCATAGAGTCCGTTATAAGATTAGAACCTTGAGGATCTAGAAACCTCTAGATTTCAGGGATGAAATCTCTTGTAAGGTGGGTATAGATGTAGCACCAAGAATTTCTAGAAATTCCACGTAGGAATTTGCGAATAGTGATGTCACCATGGTACGGTTACAGAAGGTCCATTAGAATGACCTCAATTAGAAGTGTCTTTAAGGTCCTATAGAAATCGTTTTTGCGACGACATCTTCTTATAACCTAAAATCTATTAGAGTGATCGTAATCTCAACGTTTTAGCTTTTAATTAGAATTCATAAACGACTCACCCCTGGATTCGTGCACAGACTCGTACACAACCCCGTACATAGGCACAATTATAGTTGTGCACGTAGATTGAGACATACAAATAACCCCAAGCAAATGCGCACAAATCAAAATGTAGGCCCCACATATGGCCATGTGGTAGCTAATGCATGGCCCCCTCACCACATGGCAGCCATTCACCCACCACACTACATTTGGCCCCCATGTACCTTCATGGAGGACACTTGTCAAAACTCCTCCCTCCCATAAGTATTTATACCACATACATACACCATTTTTGGTATATGCAGCACACTCACACACACCATCTTATACATCACATTGTATATGTAAAGGAGAGTCATACCCGAGAGCTTTTGGTGAGGAAAAATCAATCAGACCACACTCACCCTTACATTGTACAACCACACCCCATCTTTATTCATACCCTCACCCCCTCTCAGTACCATCCCTGGCTCATCCCCATCAGTACACACACACACACGATGGTGGCCAGAGGGATAAAAAGTCACAGAGGAGAGAGAAGAAAAGAATCGGAGAATACAGAGAGAGAGTTGAGACAACTTGAGGTAAAACCCAACCTCCCCATTTCTCTCTGACCTTCTACATGTCACACACACGCCCATAGATCACACATGCACGCAACCAAATAGAGCCTAAGGCTCTCTGTCACTTCCGGCCAGCCATTAAAATCTCTATTTGGAGCTTGATTTTTGAAGTAGCACCAAATCCCCTCTTTCCTACACCAACCTGACCCTTATGGACCCATATAGACTCAGTGTGAGCAGTGTTTGATTAGGAGTCCATTTGAATGGCCATGCAAGTCATTATTCCTTTTTCGGCCTAAAAGAATAATGGGAACGTGGGTACCCAAAATGAATGATTCGAGTACCTCGCACCTAGTATATGGTAGAGGAGGACCAAACGATTCGTTTGGTGTTGGCCTTGTGCATTTTGAGGGAGAAATGAGGGAGATATGAAGAAAGAGAAGCTTTTTGGCGACCCTCAATTTTTCGGCAACCCTGTCTCGCCGGAGAAGAAATATAGAAAGGGTTATAACACCCGAGTTTGGTTCGAGTCGGGTTAAGGTTAGGATCGGGTTGGGTTGTGTCTAGAAGTGGTTAAGGGTCTGGGTTGGGGACAGGTCAAATAGGACCCGTGGGTCAAGCATTGGGTTCCTCTGTGAGTGTAACTGGGTTACCCATTTAGTTAGGGTCGGTTCGGGTCAACCCGTCGGGTCTTAGATTATTATTATTATTACTATTAGTTAGCAAATAGTTTTAAAAGGTTTTAATAATTATAAATGATTTATAATTATACTATTAATATTTTATAGTATAGAATATTACCTTATAATATTCTTAATACTCTATATATTATTACTTTATTATTATATTATATATTTATTATTTATATGGTTAATATAAATAATAAATATTAAGTTTCCTTAGTATTTAAATAGATATTTAAATACTTATGAGCTCTAATAAATTATGAAAAATTAGGGGAATATCCCCAACACTATTTTAGGATATCCCAAGAGTTATAAAGCTATAATACTATATCTTAGTAATTTTAATAATTAATAAGGAGCTATTTTATGAGTATATTAATTATTAAAAATACCAAACGAGCTTCGAAAATTATGAGATAAATACTGGGAGCGTATTTTAATATCTAGTATTTAATGAAAATACTTCTAAGGGCTGCTTCTCATGATTGGTCATACTTACATATTTAAGGACCAATATGGTGAAATTTTGTATAACGATTTATCGAAGATAATTCATAATAAATAATCTAGGACTCCGAAAATTACACGGTCAATTCCTAGAGTCTTAGAAATGTCTAGAATGTTCTCCTTAAGTTTGGTGACCTATCGATGAGGTAAAAAATACAACTTTTCCCTAGGGCCCACATCACTGTAGTAAGCACTGCCTTTTAACTCGTAAAACACGACGGACTCCGATTTGAGTCTAGTCAATGACGTTGGACTTAGAATGACACATAGATCACTACTTTGAGGTCCACACCCTCATTTGGTAAAATTACCATTATGCCCTTACTATAGGAATTCATGTTTAACCATAATTCTATCATATGCTTTGTAGGGAATCTTGTTCCGACCATCATTTGAGGAAGCGTAAGACTTAAGATATCAAGGTGAGCATTTATAACCTCACTACAAATATGCATAGGGGCTGCTAGAGTAATTTGTATGTGATGTGTATGCATATATATATATGGTATTCTTTGTATTAATCATATGCCATACTACTATGAATGTTTATAAAGCCCTAGCTATTGCTATGTATTGCTGTGATTAGCTGTAACTGAACTGTAACACCAGGAATACGAACATGTCAAGGGTTTTATCTATATGTTTTGTTGGTAGCAATCCATACTGAAAGATCTATGACTTATGTTATCACTGTATCCGATGATAAACTGTTAAATGAATGTAGTAAGACGTATATGAATAAAGAATGATATTACATGCCACACTGATAATGTTAACAAGTGGAGGATTGTGAACACAAGCATTCACGTCATGGTGTCAGCATGCATTGCATAATCATGGATTCTATGGATAGAGATGGATGGTGTAAGACCCGTCGAGGCAACCAGAACCATAGTGATCAACGGCTGACGAGTGGGGTTTTCTTATTATCTGGCTTTATTTGTTTCGACGGTATTGAATGTAGAAGTCTTCAGACTTGGCTGGATAAGCTAGAAGCCTTCGGACTTGGCGGGATACACTAGAAGTCTTCGGACTTAGCTGGATAAGCTAGAAGTTTTCAGACTTGGCGGGATACACTAGAAGTCTTCAGACTTGGCTTGATAAGCTAGAAGCCTTTGGACTTGGCGGGATACGCTAGAAGTCTTCGGACTTGACTTTAATACTTCGATTCTTCGTGGCAAAGTGACAATTGTGGAAGTTGTGTATCATTTCAATTCTTCGTAACGAAGTGGATACGGTCTTTATGACGGAATGGATTACGATATTTGTGACGAAATGGATACGGTCTCTGTGATAAAGTGAAGGTTATTATTACGCCAGAATGGAATCAGAGACGTTGCTCGAGACGAGATATTATTTTTCGGGTTTCTTATCTTAATCTGAAGTATGTCTGAGACGAGATGTTATTATTTCAACTTTTTATTATATTTCTGAGACAAGATCTTATCTGTGAAGTCGCAGACTTAGCGTCCCGATGGGAGGTATAATGCATTGAACACACATTGGCATACATGAGTACGTTGAAAAGATATGACAAGTGTTAATCTGTTATTAAGAACGCTAAGAGATGTTGATGAGTCATTGAGCATGAGTATTTTCATGAGATCACATTTCTAGTTATGTCAAGTTGTTATATACATGTGTAAATGATCCGTTCATTAAGTTTTTAGTATCTCTGAAATGCCCGTGGAAGGAACATCTTTTGATAAGAGATTGTACGCATCTTAAGATGCTGAACATTAATGTGAGAGTGAGTGATTATTATGTGTATTGGTGTTATGTTGTGAATACTCACTCAGCTTGTATCCAAGCTGATGGTATTATGCCCTAGACATTTCAATGTCCAAACATTTTGCAGGTATAATAGCTAAGCGCGAGATAAGGTGCTAAGGAGTAAAGGAAGGGTAAAGTCAGGCAGAAGACCAGAGATAGTTATGGAGCATTTGTAATATTTACATTTAGAATCTTGTAATCACTATGTACATGGTTTTAGATGAGTTGAGGCCTAGTAGGTCCAGGCAGATATAATGTCCCTTTTATGACTTACTGATTAAGATAAGTTTCTGGTTGGATTGATTCTTAATGTTTAATTTATGCTGTGGTTATGTTTATATTTAGCATTTCCTGTAATTAGATTATCTGTGCGGAGTTAGAAGAATAGTTCGGTATTTCAACTGTCACGTATCCACGGGTCCAAAAATGGAAAATTCAAAATTTTTCCCTATTTTGCTACGCCGAGGCGTGACAAAGGTAGAAGACCTTGGTGTCACACCCGAGGTGCAAAAGACCTCGGGATCACACCCGAGGCGCAAAAAACCTCAAGATCACACCCAAGGAAAATGACCTCGGTGTCACACCTGAGATGCAAAAAACCTTGGGATTACAACCGAGGCGTGAAAGACCTCGGGATCACACCTGAGGCACAAAAGACCTGAGTGTCACACCCAAGGTAAAAGACCTCGGTGTCACACCCGAGGCACCAGCTTTCCTTAGGTCCATAACTGACAATGGGGGTGAATCCCCCTAGGTGGCTAATGATGGCAAGCCCAAAGAGACCCTATAACTACCCATGTTCTTGGTACGTTCCCTATAGTCGCCCCCTCTACCAACACCCACCTTAGCAAAAGGTTGGGGGGGCAGGGGGGATGTTGGACTAAAACAAGAAATCATACCGGGCACTAATAGGACTTGGAATTCCAAAACATTCCCAAGTACCTATAGTGCCCAGAGAAACCGATCGGGATAGTTACAGGACCTATCTCCTACATTGTGCCTAGAGGGATCTTCAAAACAGGTCCTGAGAAAACCAAGAGTTCTTTACCAGTTGATCGGGAGAGAACAAGTCCTAATTACACGCGTTAATTCACATTTGTTAGCCATTTTATCTTATTTTTTGTGTATTTTTACTTTATTTTCTATTTTTTGTCAGAATTGGGAGAAAAGTTAGGATTCTAGGCTAAATTGGGTAAAAAAGTAGAAGAAAAGAAGCTAAAAAAGCCACATCGCGCGCGTGACCTTCGATTGTCGCGCTCGTGCGGCCCACTCGCACGACCTGTGTAAAAATCGAAGTTGCGTATTTCAGTGTACTGAAGATCCCCACATGAACGAAACTGCCTAATTACGTCCAGACTGTAAAATATAGCAGTTTTAGTGCGAATAGGTTTAGAAAAGCCTCCAAACTTGCTCCAAATCTATATTTACCCTATTCTAACTCAATCTTGGGGGTAGACATTATTATACACATCCGTACAGAACAAAACTTTTAGCCATTGAAGAGAGGAAAGCAAGGAGAAGAAGAAGAAGACCAAGGATTCCCATGGCCTCCTCCATCAACCTCTTACATCTATTTTAAATGTAATGTGCTCAATGATCTATATTTGTTGTGCTTGTATGGATTATTTACATGTAATAGTTCTTAATTGAATTGTGATATCAAGTATCTGAATGGTTCATGCCTAGGAAAGACGGATTGTGTTACAACCCTAGTTTAGTATAAAATAATTCGTGCTAACCGAAGATGAACTATGTTGGTGCTTGAGTCGTAGTTATCTTCTTGACAGAGGAATTGCGCTTGTAGCTACAATTCCCCATTATCATCCAACTTAATAAGCTAATTGAATTTATAAATATTCCTATTATGAAGCTAATGGTGGATTTGCAATCTTAGGTTCCTTTAAACATATTTATAAAAATAATTTAAAATCACTTTCATAGTTTAGAATTAATTTCATTAGTTTAATTAGTTTAATTAAAATTCAAATCAAAATCTCGTTTTCTTAATTAATGAGATTTAGGTTTTAAAATTAAAAGCTGTAGTAATTTTTTTCAATAAATTTTCAAGCATCCATATACCAAGGTATTTCAACCTCCTCTCTTTCAATGGTTGCGATCATCTCCAATGATGGTCGGGTTCTTTCTAAAATGGATAATGGGATTATGGTAACTCCTATAGGGATTTGGATCATTGAGGCCAGGGTTGCTAAGGAGTCTGCTAGTTGGTTCTCTTCATAGGGAAGATATTACAATGAAATCTTTTTGAATTGGAATTTTAATCTCTCTAGGTATTCATGGTAAGGTCTCAACTTCTTATGCTTCACTCTCCAATCACCCTGTACTTGTGATATTATTAGGTTCGAATCTCCAAAGATATCAATCCTCTCAACTTCTAAGGCCAGGGCTGCTTCCATTCCGATGATGCATGCTTCATACTCCGCCGTGTTATTGGTCGAGTTGTAGTTAAGCTTGACAGCTACTGGGGTGGAGGCTCCACTGGGCAACACAAGGATGTTCCCTACTCCGTATCCTATCTGATTAGCTATTCCATCAAAATACCTTCTCCACAAATCTTCCTTTACTTTCATCACTCCTTCATCTGGAAACTTAAATTCTCCTTTCTCCTCGGATTCTTTAGCAAGGTCAGCTAGATATTCATCCGTTGCCTATAATTGATGACTTGTTTGATCAACTTCAAGGAACCCAGGTCTTTTCTAAAATCGATTTGCAATCGAATTACCACCAATTAAAAGTCAAAGTGGAAGACATTGAGAAAACAACATTCAGGACCTATTATGATCATTATGAATTTCTTGTTATGCCTTTTGGAGTTACAAACGCACTGGTAGCATTTATGGATTTAATAAATTGAGTGTTTAAAGACTATCCAAATGAGTTTGTAATCATCTTCACAAATGATATTCTAATATATTCTAAGAGTATAGAAGATCATGAAAGGCATCTACAATTGGTCCTACAACGACTCCGTGAAAGAAAAGTTGTTTGGAAAGTTAAAAAAATGTGAATTCTGGTTAACTGAGATAGCATTTTTGGGTATGTGATTTCAAAAGAGGGTGTATCAGTAGACCCACAAAAGATTGAAGTTGTGGTCAATTGGAATCCGCCGACAAGTGTACCAGAAGTACGAAGCTTCTTGGGATTGGCTGGATATTATCGGAGGTTCGTATAGACTTTTTCAAGAACTGCAATGCTAATGACACAACTTATGCGAAAGATGTTTCTTTTGTTTGGAGTCCAGAATGTGAAGAAAGTTTTATTGAATTGAAGACTCATTTAATGATGGTACCTATATTGACTATTCCTTCGGGTACTAAGGGTGTGATATACAGTGATGCTTCATATCAGGGCTTAGGTTGTGTATTGATGCAAAATAACAAGGTGATTGTATATCCCTCACGACAATTAAGGCCACAGGAGGTGAATTATCCAACACATGATCTTGAGTTAGCGGCATTGATCCTTGCCTTGAAGATTTGGAGGCACTATCTCTATGGGAAAAAGTGTAAAATTTACACAGATCAAAAAGTTTAAAGTATTTATTTACACAGCGAGATTTGAATATGAGGCAGAGAAGGTGGTTAGAGCTGATGAAGGACTATGACTTAACAATTCATAATCATTCGGGAAAAGCTAATGTGGTGGCCGATGCATTAAGTCAGAAGTTAACAAATAATTTGGCCTATGCTTTGACTTCTCAAGAAAAGTTAATTCAGGAAATGGAGCAGCTAAAGTTGGAGGTGATTCCAGAAACCAGAGATGCTTTAATGTCATCTATTATTGAATAGCCGTCCCTTATTGATGAAATTCAAGCTAAGCAGCTTCAAGATCCAATATTATAGAAAATTCGTGATGAGATACCTCAAGGTAAGCAACCAGAATTTACTTTTGAGAATGGTATATTGAAATTCAGGAATCGGGTTTGCGTACCCAATATAGATGGTATCAAGGAAGTAATTTTGGAAGAGGCACACAATACGAGGTACTCAATCCATTCGGGTAGTACTAAGATGTACTGTGAGTTACGAGAAATTTATTGGTGGTCAGGGATGAAACATGAAGTAGCTAACTATGTGGTAAAGTATGTAGCTTGTCAGAGGGTAAAGGTGGAATACCATAAACCAGCGAGAAAATTGGAACCATTACCTATACTAGAGTGGAAATGGGAAAATCTCACAATGGACTTTGTGGGATGTTTATCGAGATCTAGAAAGTCAAATGATAGTATATGGGTGATTATTGACTGATTAACTAAGTCGGCACATTTTCTACCAATCAAGACCAATGATCCAAAGAAATTAGCTAAATTATATGTTCAAGAAACGTGAGACTTCATGGAGTTCCAATATCTATAGTTTCAGATCGAGATAGTGCATTTACATCAAGATTTTGGCAAGGAATGCAGAAAGCGATGGGTAATAAGTTGAGTTTTAGTACAGCTTTTCATTCCTAAACTGATGGACAATCAGAGTGTGTTATTCAAATACTAGAAGATATGCTTTGACTTTGAATTTTAGATTTTAAAGGTGATTGGAAAGAGCACTTGCCATTGGCTAAATTTGCTTATAATAATAGTTATCAATCTAGTATTGGGATGGCACGTTTTGAGGCTTTATATGGGCATAAGTGTCATTCTCCACTTTGTTGGATTGAAGTTGGTGGAAGAAGATTGATAGGGCCTAAAATTGTTTAGCAAACCACAGAAAAGATAAAGACAATATAACAATGGCTTCAAACAACCCAAAGTAGATACAAAAGTTATGTATACTTGAAAAGAAGACCGATGGAGTTTGAAGTTGGGGATTTTGTGTTCTTGAAGGTGTCGCCTTCAAAGGAGATTATAAGATTTGGGAAATGTGGAAAGTTGAACCCAAGGTATGTTGGACCATTTGAGATCGTTGGGAGAGTGGGACCAGTAGCCTATCAGTTAGAAATGCCACCAGATGTACACGATGTATTCCATATATCAATGTTAAGGAAATATGCATTGGATCTGAAGAAAGTAATTGTTCCAGAACCATTGGAAGTCAGGGAAGACTTGACTTGTCACGCCCCAACGTAGCATAAATATGGAAAGCGTTTAATTTCCTTTATGGACCCACAGGTCGCGACAGTTTGAAGGATCAATTCCGTCCCAAACGTCGAATAATATACTAATATAAATCAAAGTAGAGCAATTAAGGCTTACAAATTTTCTAACTTACTAATTATTACAGTACGTAGTTAACTAAAGGCACAATCCGCATTGCAACAAAATAATATCTACCATCTATTAAAGTTATCCTTATTACAAATCCAGTTCATAACTTAAAAACATATAATAATAAATTCTTCTTCGGGTAGCTGTTCTCAGTTTGCATAATCATACAGTTCTGCCTGATCATAACCTGAAAAGCCTAGACACAAATGTCCTGGGCGCATCAACGCCGTCGGCTTATTGAAGCTGGTGAGTATTAAAACATATGCTTGAATGTAAAACATACTCATTACTATTTTCCCATTTCCCAGTTTCATTATTCAGCAGATTATCAATATAGAAATGAATTCACATAATAAAACAGTAAAGATAACATTAATAAACTTTAATTCACAAAGCATATGACCGGGCATGGGAACAATGCAACTATTCTCATCTTATCAACTCTTTTATCTCAACAACACAACACCCAACACTCTCACTCCAATATCTTTGAAACACTAAGATGACCACACTTTAGTACAGGGGTACCACGGAGTGTCCAGTTTGCCTCACACTTTAGTACGGAGTACCAGGGAGTGTCCAATGCCTCACACTTTAACCATACCACGCATGTCAGGGAGTGTCCAATAGGCCACACCTTAGCACTACCATGGGTGCCAGGGAATGTCCAAGTCGGCGTCACACACTTTAATGCTACCATAGGCATCAGGGAGTGTCAAGTTTTGTCACTGTCGCATTTCAAAGATACTCTAGCCGTAACCTCAAAACATCACACTTCGGTACACAATTTACCAGGGAGTTTCCACAATTCAAACTCAACCACATACTCTTTTCACACTAACCATCACTCACCATGCATGTACATTTGACCCCACATGTATGCCATATGACTTAATATAAAAATGTAAATCACTGAAATGTAAGAACAACGTACGTACGAGGATAGATAAGTCGTAATTCATCGCGTTTATAAACCAAACATAATAAAGCGGATTTTGGGTTCTGTACAGCCTTTAAAACTTAATCCAAACAGTCCCTTACCAGAAAATAGACAAAAATAAAAAACAGTCAGGTCGCGCGCGCGGGGGGTCACTCTCGCAATATGCTCATTTTTCATTTTTCTTTATAAAATTTCTAACTGTCAGAAAACACGGAGATCTCGCGACTGGGCCGCTCGCGCGACATGCCCATTTTTTCGATTTTATTTTAAAGCTTTTCTTTCTGCCAGAAGATACAAAGGTCGCGCGCTCGGGCCTCTCGCGCGATCACGTGCGCGAGTTTAGGTAGAGACTTCATCTTCTTCGTGGGTTTTCCCCTGTTTCAGTTTTGAGGGTCCTGTTTTGACCCATTTTGAAATCCAAAGCATACATGACTTATAAAATATGAATCTCTTTGTTTTTCTGCAAGGATTATGAATCTAAAATCAATTTAACAAGAATCAATCCGTAGTTCTCGAATTTTATGAAAAACCGAGAGGTGTCAAAACTTCATTTCTAATATACGTTGCGATACGAATAAAATGGGCTCTAATATTTTAACCATAGCTTCTATGAACTATAATATTTCATAATCATCTCTAAAAATGATTTTGATTAAGGTCGAAAAATCACAATTTTCAAGCTATGGAGTTTAAACGTAAAATCATCAATGGTGATTTTAAATTAAACTAATACATACAGTAAACAAGCATATATTACATTCAAACTGAGTTTAGAATACTCACTTAGATAAGAATTGAAGAAGTTGTTGAGAAAGAATTCAAGAATTTAGAATCCCAACTTCAAGCTTTTGTCTAAGGAGGAGATCTTTCTCTCTCTATAAAATTTTTTGTAAATCTTTCATACTCTCTCTTTTTCTCTCTGTTTTAGTTTACAGAATGTGGGTTGATGAGAGAGTATGTGAGTGATATATAGGAAGACCAATTTGGTGAAATTGGGCTCCAAGTTCAACCTACTATACTCAACAATTTATTTTCTTTTCTCATTTACTAAACACAAAATATACAAGCACATATATGTATATGATACAAATATATATAGATTATACATAAATACACCTCAATTAAATCATAGCCAAACTAGGTATATAAAAGTTGTCGAGGAATCTCTTAGGGTGTTTGGGAAAACAACTTATGGCACTACCAAATTGCACTATCCAAACAAATCCAACACATGTACCCCTGAATATAAAAAAAAGTATAGTTTGACCTCAACAAAAGTATTTCTATTAAAATAAATAAGCAGAAATACATTTATCAATTAAATGAAAATACAGGTTGTTACATGACTTATATCGAGCATCCGATCAAGATTCTTGACAGAAAAGAACAAGTTCTGCGGACGAAGCATATATCTTTAGTCATGGTACTGTGGTGAAATCATTCTATGGAGGAAGCCACGTGGGAAAGAGAGGATGATATAAAAGAGAAGTACCCATTCTTGTTCGAAACATGAGGTATTACGAGTTTGGGGACAAACTCCTTTTTAAGGAGGGGAAAGATATAACACCTGCACCCACGGTTTATATTTAATATTGCTTTAGCATGCATAATAATGAGTTAATGTTAATTAATGTGTTATGTGACACATATTGGAAGTGTGTTTATCCCACTAAGTTGTTTTTGGTTATCCAGTTGGGAACCCAAATTTGGCCAGTGTGGCAGTCCAAGTTGGGATATGTGTTGGTGGGTGACACGAATAAAATTGTGTGCTCTAAATGCTACACCCAAGTATAGGTGATCGTTCAAGTAATATATTTTTTAGTAAGCCTAGGTCGAACCCAAGGGAGAGATGTATTTTAAATTGATTGACTTTACGCAATTTTTAGTGTTAAATAATGAAAAGATGATTTCTTTTGAAGATTGTTTTAACTATTTTGCATATAAAAATAAAATTATTACCTAGTAAAAACTATTAAGATTATTAAATAACTAGATGTGCTAGTAAATTAATGAAAATTACTTACTAAATGAAACTACTAGTTAGTTATGGCTATGTTTGGAATTCTAAAGTTATTCAACTAGGTAAATTAACAACTAATTAAAATTGATTAAAACACCAAATTTAATTAAAAGACTTCTAAATATGAGAAAAGCGGTAGGAAATCACCAATCCACGGTAAACTCCTTAACTTTCATGCCTACGAAAAGATACGGCACTCCCGATCATTCAAAGTCATGCCTCTAGCGCATAGGTTCAATTAAAATAATAAAATACCTTTTAACCGGTGTTAAGATATAGAACTAGTTCAATTTTACCTTTTTAATGAAGTACGGGCAGATTGCTTATGAGCATGATTCATGGCGAAAACTACTCTACAATGCTTGAAAATAAATTAACTAAGTTAAAACCATGAAGCAAGTTAACAAACTATTGAAAATTCAAGTTAAGAATCATTAACATCATTCTCGTTAACACTGTTCATATTAGAAAACATGAAATCTTATGAATCTCTACTTAAACAGTCATTGATCTCTGGATTTAGGGTTGCCTCGTTAAAAATATGCATGGAAATCAAGTTATTTATCGTTTCATTGCTCTTCCCTAACTAGAGATTTAGCCTAGCATAGTGAAATTGAATCTACACATTACATTAATGAAAAACATGATAAACACAATCACAAAAAAGATCTGGAATATAAAATTTATGTACGAACTAAGAAAAACCTGAATTGAATGAATATAAAACACTTGTATTGAAAAATCTCAAAACTAGGCCTTGAAATCAACAATCAATTGCTCGCATCCAAAACTAGGATTTGAGGAACCCTAGGATCTCCTAAGCTGCTCTAAAACTCCTATGTAATATGTGTTGTATTGTTTTTCTACAAACTATCTAGTATATATAGGTTTAGGAGTTTTAAGTCCGAAAATCTCTGTTTCTGGCAATTCTGACGAGCACGACCGGTCCTGCATATGTTTTGGGACTGGTCATGGTCACGACTGGTCCTGCCCTTTGTTGGGACCGGTCCTGGCTATTTTTCAGGATCTCCTTCCTTTTATTCTTCTAATCAACCTTCTCTTTATCACCATCATCCACTTTATTTTCCTTAGGGCATTATATTCTACAAAATAATGCACTTATGCGAATATTAGCAGTAATGTCTCAATTATGCGCTTGCATTAAATTAAGCATAAGTATTTATAATTAGGGATGAAAACACGTATAATTCCTCTTATTGATGCTTCTGGATATGCAATATCCGTCGCTTTTCACACCCTCTAACTAGCTCATTGCTAGTCCCTAGTAATGAAGTGAACTAATGCAACAAGAAAATTAACCTACAAATATAACTAAGAATAGAAAATAAAATAAAACCTAACTCACTTTCGTAGGAATCACGATTATATTTTGCACATGCAACAAGTCTTCAAACCCCTA
The DNA here is from genome assembly GCA_033977485.1 of Hydrangea macrophylla. NCBI lineage: Eukaryota > Viridiplantae > Streptophyta > Magnoliopsida > Cornales > Hydrangeaceae > Hydrangea > Hydrangea macrophylla. The sequence goes on from CM066987.1 coordinate 60,018,219, forward strand.
GGTGTCTCTAGTAGGACGAGTGTTGTCTTGTGAGGGTTTACAGCAAAGCTACCCACAAACATCCTAATCATGGTCACTATACATGCCTGCTCATCCTCCAATACCAAGCACACAAGTGTGGAACACTTCACAATTTCCCTATCGTACTTTAAGCGACACATAATGCGTACCCATGCAAAAAATTTAAAACTTCTATGTAAATTCCTATATGAACTGTAAAGTTATGTGTAAAATTTCTCTATTATCCACAAATTCTATTTTTTCCATCTTCCAACTCCATGCCTAAACATTTCCTCCCCACAACTAATACCAAGATGTCCTCATCGAAAACTCAAAGAAGCTAACGACTATGAGAATGTGGCTGAAAGATGAAAAAGAAAAGGACATGTGCCCCACGCCGAAGATATGCAGTGATAACAATGAAAAACACGTCGTAGCTCTCAACTGTCCAGGGAGGAGGTGGTGGAACATTAGCAACATTTGGATGGAAGAACACATCCACCAACTCCCAATTAGGATGAAACTATGGAAAAGAAGGTGCAAAATCTAAATCATCCATAGGTCCATTGAATGGAGCAAAGAACTCCACAATATCCTCAACTGATCAATCCGAATGTCCAATGAGGTGGCAAACTGCCTCGGGAATCCTAGGTGGCAAGTCATGGACTATGGGGTCATCATCATACATGGGATCATCTCAGGGGAATGCATCGATCTCTTCCGAAGCAGCATAGGAAGATAAAGAAATAGAGTCGTGCTCTCAGAAGTACTGTGTAACCAGGCTGCTATTCGGTGGGTAGGATGGGGCAGAAATAAACCGTAGCGGAGATATCATATCACATGCACGGATAGTGGGCTCTAGGTCAGTGCCACGTTCTGAAATCTTCTGTTGGATCAACTCATCCAATACACCTAGCATCAGCAACGTAGGCTCTCTCTCCCAATATGGAACAAAGTCATCTGGCAGTGGCCCAAGATCGTCGAAAAGGCTGTCATCACTACCAGCAGAGTGGGTGCTCTCCGAAATAGGAGAACCAGGAGAAGTAAGTGGCCCCATGATGGATTGCCTATCGTAATTAGGGGATGGAGTCCTCGGTCTGAAGATAATACCTCTGTGAATAGGCTGATGGGGTACAAAAATGGGTGGAAAAGAGAACATATACTATAACCTGCAATTCGATACCGCAATCACTAGAAATCTCAGGAGAGAGTAAAACTATGTGTAAAGTAACTAAATAGAAAAACTACAGTAATGACTCTACTAATGTACAATAGTTGTAATGTTATTGATGCTCTTACAATTGACCATAGTTGGGGTCATCCAACTGGAATGACTCCAACTCCGATTCAAATCCTTCTAAGAATGGTTTCAGTCGATGTTCATTTTCTTTAAACACCTCATTAGTTATTGGATCCTCAATTTCAACAGTTCCATATGGAAATACATTTTTAACAATCTACGGGCCATTCCATCTTGATTTCAATTTTCCCAAGAAAAGGTGTAATCGTGAATCTTACAATAAAAATTTTTGCCCAGGTCTGAAACACTTTCGTAGGAGACTTTTATTATGATAAACCTTAATGCGTACTTGATTTATTTTTTCATTTTCATACGCATCATTTCTTATTTCTTCTAACTCACTCAGTTGTTACTTTCTCAGCATGCCACCTTCTTGGATATCATAATTTAGGGATCTAACCGCCCAATATGCTTTATGTTCTAACTCAACGGGTAAGTGACATGCTTCCCTATATACTAGCCTATAGGGAGACATTCCTAAATTGGATTTAAAGGCTGTCTTATATGCCCAAAGAGCATCGGGAAGACGTGAAACCAATCGTTTCTGTTAGAATTAACAATTTTTTTCCAAAATATGTTTTATCTCCCTATTAGCAAGCTCTGCTTGCCCATTCGTTTGACGATGATATACGGTAGACACTTTATGGGTGACACCGTATTTTTTCATTAAAATATCAAATGGTTTTTTACAAAAGTGGGATCCTTGATGACTAATTATTGCTTTTGGGGTACCGAACCTTGATAGAATATTCTCTTTAATGAACGCAATGACAGTATTGTGATCATTCCTTCGAGTGGGTATCGCCTCTACCCATTTAGAAACATATTCTACAGCTAGTAAAATATGCTCGAATTGGAAAGATGGGAGAAAAGGACCCATGAAGTCCATTTCCCAACAGTCAAAAATTTTTATAGTAATAATCTGCGTTAAAGGTTCTTGGTTCCATCTTGATAAGCTTCCAAGCATTTAACAAACGCGCACATGTTTTACACAATATATATATATATATATATGAATCTTTAAATAAAGGAGGCCAATATAAACCACTTTGTAAAACTTTCATAACTGTTTTCTTAGCTAAAAAATGTCCTCCACAATGAGCGGAGTGTTTGAAATGTAGCACTTGTTGGATTTCTTCAATTGACACGCATTTTTATATTACCTGATCGGAACAATATATAAATAGATAAGGTTCATCAAAATAAAAATGTCTTGCTATCACCAAAAACCGTTTCTTATTAGGGGAGGATCAGTGACTTGGGAGATTCCTAGTTACTAGATAATTAACAATGTCAGCATACCATGCCAATGTAGTAGCCGCCATCAGTTGTTCATCAGAAAATGATTCTTTAATTGGTAAGGAATCTTGCACACACTTGTCCTCAACTGTCAACCTAGACAGGTGATCGGCTACAACATTTTCAACCACTTTTTATCTTTAACAGTTATATCAAATTCTTGCAAGAGTAGAATCCATCTTATAAGGCATGGTTTTGTATCTTTTTTAGATAACAAATACTTTAAGGCCGCATGGTCTGTAAACCAAACTATAGGTAACCCTATTAGTACGATCTAAATTTATCTAGTGCAAAAACTATTACGAGCAATTCTTTTTCTACAGTGAAATAATTCATTTGAGCTCCATCTAGTGTCTTGCTTACATAATAAATTGCAGATGGTTTCTTGTCTTTCCTTTATCCTAAAATAACCCCTATAGCATAATCACTCGCGCCGCACATTTACTCAAAAGGTAAGTTCCAATATGGGGGTTGCATTATAGGTGTTGTAGTAAGGTGTTGTTTTAGTTTATCAAAAGATAATTGACATTTAGGCATCCATTCAAATGGTGTATCCTTGGCTAAAAAGTTACAAAGGATGCAAAATTGCACTAAAATTTTGAATGAAGAGTCTATAGAACCCCGCGTGGCCTAGGAACGAACGTATGTCACGAACGGAATGAGGGGTAGGTAAATTTGATATTAAATCAATTTTAACGTGATCTACTTGAATTCCATCCTCAGATATGACATGTCCTAACACAATACCTTTTGTCACTATGAAATGGCATTTCTCCCAGTTCAAAACCAAATTCCTATCTTCGCATCTAGTTAATACTTTTTCTAGATTACTTAGGTATTCATCGTGTGATTTTCCAAAAATAGAGAAGTCATCCATAAAGACCTCTAAATATTTTTCAACCATATCACTAAAAATGCTCAACATACACATTTAAAAAGTCGCAGGTGCGTTGCAATGTCCAAACGGCATTCTACGATAAGCAAAAGTTCCGAATGGGCAAGTAAAGTTAGTCTTTTCTTGGTCTTTAGGTGCTATCTCAATTTGGTTGTAACCACTATACCCATCTAGAAAATAGTAATGTTTATGTCCGGCTACACGTTTAACATCTAATCCATGAAAGGTAGGAGAAAATGGTCTTTTCTAGTAATAGCGTTAAGCTTCCTATAGTCTATACACATTCTCTACCCAGTAGTGACACAAGTAGATTAATTCACCTTCGGCATTGGACACTATAGTAATTCTTGATTTCTTAGATATAACTTGTGTAGGACTCACCCAACGACTATCGGATATGGAATAAATTATTCCTACATCTATTAGCTTAAGGACTTCCTTCTTTACAACTTATTACATATTAGGGTTTAAACGTCTTTGCATCTCCCGAGATAGTTTAGCATCATCTTCTAAATATATTTTATGTGTGCAAATATCTGGACTAATTCCTTTCAGGTCATCTATTGTCCACCCTAAAGCACTTTTCTCTTGTTTAAGTAAGGTGCCAGTTTACCTTCTTACTCTATTTCTAATGTAGATGAAATGATAACAGGAATAGTACTATTATCCCCTAGGAAGGCATTGACCTCTTTAGGGAGCTCTTTTAACTCTAACATAGGGATTTGTAGGCTAGAAGGCACGACTAATGTAGTTAATTTAGGTGGTAGGGATTCAAAATGTGTCACCCACATAGCTTCCCTAATTACGTCTTCATCTTGATCTTTAAGGTACTTATTTAAAAAGGTAACTTCACTTGTATTACTTTCCTCTTCTTCGCTAATGAGTTGGACACTTGCTTGTATTAATGAGTCTAAGTAATTTACCTCTTCCATTTCCTCTTCTTCCAACTTATGATGGGGATTAGAAAAGATTAACATTTAATGTCTTATCACCAAAAACCAATGTCATTATACCACTTCTTACACAGATAGTGGCGTCTATAGTTGCCAAGAACGGTCTACCAAAAATCACGATAATTTATGCAATCGGATTAGGTAGAGGTTCTATGTCTAGTACCTCTAGGCATCTTAATAGATCTATCTGCTAGTTGTAGTGTGATCCTAGTTGGTTTGAGATTTCCTAACCCTAACTGTTTATGAACTGAATATGGAAACAGGTTAATGCTAGCTTCTAAATCTAGTAGTGCATGGTCGATCTTGTGGTTTCCAATGATACAGGTTATTGTTAGTGTGTCAGGATCTTAAAACTTAGGTGGTAAATTATTTTTAATAATTGAGCTTACCTGATCTGCCAAGTAAGCCTTCTTTTTTACACTCTGCTTACGTTTAACAGTACATAAGTCTTTTAAATATTTTGCGTAAGCAGGAACATGATTAATAGCATCCAAGAGAGACAAGTTAATTTTTACTTATTTAAAGATTTCTAAGAATTCTTGGTGCTTAGCATCTTGGCATTTTTTAAGTATTTGTGGGTAAGGGACTAAAGGAATGAATTAAAGTGTTTCCTCTTCTTCTCTTTTACCATCTCGCTTCTCGTTCTCTCCTTGGTGGGTTTTATCTTTTTACTTATTATTATCACTTTCAACCACCTCCTCTACATTGTCTTCTCCAATATTATTCTGCTCCTTATTTTTTTTTCTATTTCAGGGAGAGAAACATCTTCCACTATGACTTTTCCGTTTCTCAAGGTTGTTACAGCTTTAGCTTGTTCATGATTACCTAAATTTGTATTCAAAGCACTATTTTGTGGTTGACCTCTAGGATTAGTTTGCAGTTGAGCTGGGAACATTCCCTTTTGACAACTTTCAAATTGGTTACCTATTCATTCCATAGTTGACTGTAATTTTCCTATAGCTTGAACCATTTATTGCATCATTGCATCTCTAGGATCTTCTTATGCTTTCTTGTGAGGAGGCACATAAACATTAGAGTTATTTTGACTATTACCTTGATAATTTTGTTGCTGTGAAGTTGATACAGTTGGTTATATTACTGATTATATTGTTGAGAATGTGGTTGATATTGATTTTGATTCAGTTATAAGAACTGATTTTGTTAGGGCGGTAGATTAAAACTATTTGGTGCTTGGATTTCCCCAGTTTTCCAATTATTTAAATTAGGATGGTTCTTCCAATCATACCCCCCATACGCATTTGTAGGAGCGTTGGAGTTATTCATTGCATTAACAGCAGTAGGTGGTGTTTCTTGATAAACAGGTATATTAGGGCATGTATACACCTGATGTCCTACCATATGGCAATTACTACATACGTCTTCTTGACACATAACCTTAGATTGTTATGTTATTCCTTTTTCTAATGCCTCCATTTGCTTAGCCAGTTGGTCATATTTAGTTGAGTTCATCTTTAGCCCTAAGTAAGAATATGCTCTTTTGTTTAGTTTTATTGGACTCACTAGGAGGTGTGTGCATCACTTCACGTGGTTCCCATTGAGGTGAATTTTCAGCAAGCCAAACAAAATATGTTACAGTCTCATGCGCGCTTTTATGCATGAATGATCCTTGGCACATTGTTTGAACTAACTTTTTAGATTTCGGAGTTAACCCCTCGTAAAATAAACTTGTAAGGCGCCATTTTTCAAAACCGTGATGTGGGCAAGATAAAAGTAGATCTTTAAACTGTTCCCAAACTTTAGCAAACGTCTCATTGTCTTCTTGAGTAAAAAGCTTGATTTGTCGCATGAGGTCATAAGTTAAATGCTTTGGAAAGAATTTTTCAAAAACTCCTCATGCATCACAGCTCATGGACTAATTGAGCCAGGCCTAAGAGTCAAAAGCCAAGCTTTTGCTTTATCTTTTAATGAGAATGGAAAAAGTTTTAATCTAATAATTTCTTGCGAACACGTTTGGTCAACAAATGTTTCGCACACTGATTCAAAGTCTTTTAAATGTACGCAAGTCCTCTCATATTCCATCCCATAGAAAGTAGGTAAGAGTTGCATCATACCATTTCTAAAGTGAAAAGTACCATGATGTGGTGGAATGGTTATACATAAAGGGATCGTGTTCCTATTAAGGGCTAGTAAGTCCTTTAGTGGACGTGTATTATCATCTATCCTATCCCTTGGGTTAAAGTTATGTTGGCTTTCAAGGTCATCATTTAGAACTAGATTATTCTCCCCATTATTCTCGATGTTCCCATTAAGGCATTTAAAGTTAGGTGGTAGAAAGGCACCATTTGGTCAGAATGTTGAGGTGTAACTATCGGATTAACAGTTGAATTGGAGGAATCGTGAAAAAGTTGTATTTGTTGAAAGATTCCTTTGTTAGAGTTTTGTGACATGAAATGTGTAATATTATGAAAAACAAGAAAAGTATAGAAACTAACAAACCAAATAAAAATCAAGCAATCGCCTCTCCCCGGCAACGGCACCAAAAACTTGACACGAATAAAATTGTGTGCTCTAAATGCTACACCCAAGTACAGGTGATCATTCAAGTAATTTATTTTCTAGTAAGCCTAGGTCGAACCCAAGGGAGAGATGTAATTTAAATTGATTGACTTTACCCAATTTATTAGTGTTAAAAATAAAGAAAAGATGATTTCTTTTGAAGATTGTTTTAACTATTTTGCATATAAAAGTAAAATTATTACCTAGTAAAAACTATTAAGATTATTAAATAACTAGATGTGCTGTTAAGTTAATGAGATTTACTTACTAAATGAAACTACTAGTTAATTATGGCTATATTTGGAATTCTAAAGTTATTCAGCTAAGCAAATTAACAACTAATCAAAATTGACTAAAATAGCAAATTTAATTAAAAGACTTCTAAAAATGAGAAAAACGGTAGGAAATCACAAATCCACAGTAATTAAACTCCTTAACTTCCATGCCTACGAAAACATGCGGCACTCCCAATCATCCAAAGTCATGCCTCAAGCTTATAGGTTCAATTAAAATAATAAAACATCTTTTGACCAGTGTAAAGATATAGAACTAATTAATTTTATCATTTTAATGAGGAATGGGCAGATTGCTTATGAGCATGATTATGGTAAAAACTACTCTACAATGGTTGAAATTAAATTAACTAAATTAAAACCATGAAGCAAGTTCACAAACTGTTGAAAATCAAGTTAAGAATCATTAATGTCATGCTCATTAACATTGTTCATATTAGAAAACATGAAATCCTATGAATCTCTACTTAAACATTCATTGATCTCTGGATTTAGGGCTTCCCGTTAAAAACATGCATGGAAATCAAGTTGTTTACCATTTCATTGCTCTTCCCTAATTAGAGATTTAGCCTAGCATAGTGAAATTGAATCTAACCATTATATTAATAAAAAAAAACATGATAAACACAATCACAAAATAGATCTGGAATATAAAATCAATGTACAAACTAAGAAAAACCTGAATTGAATGGACATGAAACACTAGCATTGAAAAATCTCCAAACTAGGGCTTGAAATCCACAATCAATTGCTCGCATCCAAAACTAGGGTTTGAGGAACCCTAGTATCTCCTAAGTTGCTCTAAAACTCGTATATAATATGTGTTGTATTATTTTTCTACGAACTATCTAGTATATATAAGTTAAGGAGTTTTAAATCCAAAAATCTTTGCTTCCCGCAATTCTAACGAGCGCAACCGGTCCTGGATATGTTTCGGGACCAGTCATGGTCACAACCGATCCTGCCCTTTTGTTGGGACCGGTCCTGAATATTTTTTAGGATCTTTTTCCTTTTATTCTTCTAATTAACCTTCTCTTCATCACCATCATTCACTTCATTTTCCTTAGGCCATTATATTTTGCAAAACAACGCACTTATGCGAATATTAGTAGTAATGTCTCAATTATGTGCTTGTATGGAAATAAGCATAAATATTTATAATTAGGGATGAAAACACATACAGTTCCTCTTATTAGCACTTTCGGATATGCAATATCCATTGCTTGTCAGTGGATCCCAGTTGGAATAGGACAGTAAGATGTGAAATACTCTATGTGTCTAAATGTTTATTAAGGCTTAAATGATTTATTATTTTATTGTTAATAATATCATGTTTTTAGGTAGTGTCCACTTTTGGGGTCAATTATGGGTACCTTTGTGATCACGAATTGAACACGTACCATAATTAGTAGGCTAATTAGCAACTTCATATAATTATATATAATATATAGGACCACTTTGGGACCCATATGAGACATAGACAAATATCCACTTAGGTTTGGGATAGTTTTAATAAGTTTTATAACAGGTAGGGGTATAATTGCAAAACTAGTAAAATTGTGTGGAGGCAATACTAAAATTGGAAATCCTTATAACAAGCCACGTATAAGATAAGTCCATCTCATCTTCTTCACTTGGATTTACAACAGAAGAGATATAGGAGATACGTTTGTCGACTAGTTTCGACGATGACTTCATAACGCCGATTGACATGCCAAACGACATCGATTTTCGAAACAGGTTACATATTCGGACTCCTGGAGGTGAGTCTATCGCGTTGGTACCAATTTTATTAAGTTCTGTGACATTTTTTCTGCGACCCATTTTGGGATTTAAGCTCATAACTTGTAGCTTTGTATAGGATTTGTACCTAGTTCATATTAGGACTCTAATATTACAACTAGGAGCGAAAACTAAGAGGTGAATGGTGTAAATTTTGATATTTGGATGATTTTCATGTTGGATTCAATTATGATACCAGAGCATGCCTAGTTAGCTAGCTTAATTTTTGTATGCTTAATAGTAGTTGTAATCCATGGTGTAAAACTATGCCCATTTTATTAGTAAGGCATAATTGTGTGATCATATGGTGTGATGTTTAAATGAGCATGTTGAGTTGCCTATTTAGGTCTATGGAAATTTCTAGTTCTATACCACCATGAGGTAATCGATGTGGCGACAACCACGATCGCCAAAGACCAATGAGATCGCACGCGTTAGGGCGTGGGTCATGACTAGTCATGTGGGCTTGGAGGGGGGAGCCACAGGCTAGCCGGTAGTGGTTGGAGTGAGCTAGTAATTTCCAGGGACTATAGTTCTTTGTAATATGTTGAATTGATCATGTTCACACTACACCATATGGCCTCATTACTAACGGATATTTCCGTTGGAAAAAACATTACTAACGGATATATCCGTTAGTATTTTAGCGTTAGTAATATTACTAACGGAGTTACTAACGGATATATCCGTTAGTAAAATTAATTTTTCTAACGGATATATCCGTTAGAAAACTAGTTCTAACGGTTAGTTTTTTCAACAAATTTTAGAAGATTTATATTAAATACTAACGGTTTGTAAACAATTTCTAATGGATATATCCGTTAGTAATTTTCATAAAAAAAATACTAACGGATTTCCTAACGGGTATATCCGTTAGAAATAATTAAATCAACATTAAAAAAAAATAATTGATTTATATGCTTCCCAATTTTTATTTGCACCTACTTAACAAGCATCATAATTGTACCAAAATAGCCACCGAATTATTTAATTTCATCATTTGTCAACAAAATAGAGAATAGAAAATTGCATGAACAATTAAACCTACTTTACAAAAGTTCCTCCCAAAAATCTCTCAAAGAATCCAACTAAACGTCTAATACACACAGGAGTCTAGTTCCTACCATGATGTGGGAAATAATTCCAGCAAGTAATATATGATGTCAAAAACAAAGGAAGAAGGACACATTTAAGGAGAGAAACAAAGATGTATAGTAAATGTATCTACAAAAGCAAAATTGGGTTGTCCAACCAAAGATCATGCTCCAAACCATCTTTTACATTGTCCACATCTTCTCTACTCCACTCTGCAGCGTGACAAAATGGATAAGAGTCATATTTGGGCATTACAAATTGCTATAGTTGATACAACAAATTGAAAAGAGTGCTATGGAATTGTTAATTTTTTTTTACCTAAACACATGTGGAAATCATGCTATTAAAGTACAACGCCAACACTACGTAAAATAGCAAATGGCATAAGATTTAATGAGTATTTGCAATAAATAAATCCAAAGACAAAGGCTTTGTTTGGTTCTTAGATTTAGTGATACTAATCACTAATTTTAATGCAACACTTGTTTAACTATTTAAAATATTGACAAAAAAAAAAGTTTGTTATGCAACACTAGTTTTTTTGTGGGACCTATGTCTATACAGGAACCATAAAATACCCCTAGTGACAGCTTTTAAACGAGCCTAATTAATGAGCTTTTTCACGAACCTTAATCAAGCGTGTTCGCGAGCTTGATCACGACATTTCATGTGTGCTCAAGCTTGGCTCGTTTATTAAACGAGCCGAACCGAGCCATAATCGAGCCGTGCCACGAACCATTGTTGAGCAGCTCAATTTATATACACCCCTAGTGATAGCTAATATAGAATTTTCATTCCCAGGTTATGAACTCTGTGAAATGCCTAATGAAGATGGATACCACAACTAGAAAACATAACAAATTAATACTGAACCATATAAATGGATTAACAAAGTGGCTATTCAGATTCAACCAATGATTTCTAGCAAGGTTTAAGAAAATTCATAGCTTTTAAATTTCTTAGAAAATGTTTATTATAGTCAGTCAACAATAGCCATCTATAGAATTTTCAAGTTCCATGTAGCTTTCCCCAGCTAGAAATAAAAAAATATGATATTTAGGCACTTGGAGTTCTCATTTAGCATGTCAACAAACTAGTTGACTAATTTGGAATTCAAACAACAAATGGTCTAAAATGCTAGACATACTTCATGGATTTGATACAAAGACTTGCAATGGCCAATTATTAATAATTTGATGCATCTTATTATATTATGGAAAAGACTCAGCTTGGGTTTTCATTAGCAATCTCCATTGACTGCTTGCTTGATGGCATGATTTAGCAGAAAGTGCTCTTTCTTTTGAGCAGGACATGTAAAGTTCTAGAAAGTGTTGCATATAGCATAGAAATACAACTTCTACATGAGTACTCAATTCTAAGTATTTTAACAATAAGAGGTGATTAGTGTCTGATATTGCGTTTGTATTTCATTATTAACACACGTAGTGTCCAAAAAAAAATAATAAAGAAAAAAAGAAAAAATGTGTATCTAAGGTTGCTTTGATAACACAGTAAAAAAAAAAGTCCAAGATGTGAGGAGTGACTTAAGAGGAAGCACAATAGTCACTAATATTCACTCACCATGCTAAGAAAATGTTTGATAAATACGTTGGTTATAGAAAAGTATGCAAGTCAAAATGAACATTTGTCTTTGTTTTGCTAGAATGAATATATATTAGAAATTTGGTAAAAAAAAAAAACAAAACCTCATATTGGACAAACCGTTTGTAATTTTGGTCAAAAGTCCTGATTAGTGAAACTTAATCAACTCAAATCCTTTTGAAAAAAATTCTATTGAGGGACCTTTTACTCAAGTAAAAAAAACAGTTGGACCTAACACCTCGAAAGTCCCTGATTAACGAAAATTAATATAATCAAATGCTTATGAAATAATTTTATGTCGAGGTATCTTTTCCTAAAATAAAAATTGGGTTAGACCTAGTAAAACCAAAAAAAAAATATCTATTTTATAGAAATGTTGACTAACATTCCCTCTATATATACACACACATACATAATATATGTTAGAAGAAGTTTTTCACTTGAGTTCCAATGGAACCAGTAGACCCAACAACAGGGATTGGCTTTGGACCATCCCAGTAATTTTTTCCCTTCCCAATAATTTGTTTAAATGTATTTTCTTATATCAATTAAATTGTAGCCGATTATCACTATTTACCCCAACAAAAGGAAAAAAAGAAAAGAAATCAAATAGTACCAAAACGGATTGAACATTAAGGGAAAAAATATATCACAATCTTACTAAATAATGACCCCTATGGAGTAACTTTTTTGCCCAACCATCGAAAGTTAGAAGAAACTAAAACTAAGTAGTTTCCAGACAACATTGTCCATCATCTTTGGATGGAGTGTGATTACACCTTGCAAAGCTACACATAAGACATCAAGAGTCATGTTTCATTTTCCTTAATTCATTTGATTAGGCTGAATTCTTAAACTTTAATCTCTGGCTTCTAAAAATTTAATTTCTGGTTTCTTAAACTTGAACCTCTAGTATAGACTATGACCTAAAGAAGAAACCTATTTTATATTGGGTAAAAAAACTGTGGGTAGTGCACTGACTAAAAGGGTCGTAGCAGGCATGAGACAAACTCTAGTAGGCATTTTATCAAACATCATTTGAACACCCACTCAGAACCCCTTTCCAAAGCTGAACCAAATAGAGAAAGTTGTGCCCAAAGAGAACTTCAAAAAATAAAACTGAGGAGTAATGACACACTGATGCTCAACACACACACACACACACACACACACACACGTACACATACATATATACAGAGAAAAGGAAATAGAAACCAAACCTTGCATTCAAGCCTCCAGTAGTGGTCGATGATGAGCTCATGATAGAGTCATAAAAGGAACCGCGTCTCATTTAATTAGGGTTTCACGAATGAGTCTCAGATTAGCAGATTCCCTAATTGGACGAATTGGAGTTCGTTGATGGAGAGGTTCTAGAGAGAAAAAATTAGGGTTTTCTGATGAAAAGTAGGGCATCATCTCATAATAGAATGGACGAAGAAGAAGAAGAAAATGAAGAAGAAGAGAGAGAGAGTACCTATGACCGGCGGTGGCAACGAGCTGAGGAAGGAGTCCTGCGGATGGAGTCTGATCCTTTCCTTTTCCTTCTCTCTTCGCTTCTCTTTTGACTAGGGCTTAATCTGTTGAAATATTTAGAGGGAAAATGTTTGGGGAAATGTTAGGGGAAAATTTGGGGCAAAATTTTTGTATGTGGTTATTTACAAAATTGCCACCGTCCTTTTTTTATTTTTAAGTTTTTATTTATAAAATTACCACTGCATCTTTAATTTTTGACTTTTTATTTACAAAATTGCCATTGTATTGTCATTACTAACGGATATATACCTTTTTCTAACGGATATATCCGTTAGTAATTAGTAACGGATATATCCGTTAGAAATCATAAAAGTTGTCCGTTAGAAATCTGGCCATATGATGTAGTGTCATTATCCACATTCATGATTAACATTGTTAACAAAGCATATAGCTTATATATTGTAGTGGTTATTGAATAACCATCGTAGGTAATCGTGGCGAGAAATCGGGGAAGTGAGTTGGGAAGTGGCTTGGCTAGCTTATGGATTTTGGGAGTTGTTGTAACCTTGTTAATAGCTACTTGCCTTTTTATTTCTAAACCTACAATATAGTTGTAATCGGTATTAATCTGGATTGCAGTACAAGTCATACTTTGGTTATTGGTTCAAGACTTATGTAATATTTCTAGTTAAGCTTTATACTTTAACCGGATTGTAACTTAACTCCTGTAATGTAAGGTTGGACTATGTTAGTTGGGGTTGTGTTTTATCGTAGTGTTTCTATGACTAGTGTTATTAGATTGCGACGTTTGAACTTCGAGATTTATTTGTTGGGTTGGTTGTAAATGGTTATATATAGTACTTTTCTTAAAGTATTTTAAAAACCCTTGCTTGAACTTGGAAGCTCATGTTTATAAATTTTGTTGATTTGAAATGGTTTAAAGTTTTAGTGTTGAATTCAACTTGAGAGTTGGTATTGTTATATGAGAATTTACCACTTGCTAAAACAGGGCAATTGGCTGATAGAACTCTCAGAGGGGCTTTCAACCAGACAATTTTCAACGTTTATAATTCAAACTTTTACTTAGAGAAGGTCGCTTGGGACTCCTTTGAACCTTTGGAAAAGGAGCTTTTGAATTTGTCATTTGTTAGTTGAGCTTCTTTGGATTAAGCTTATTTTAAACTTTTTTTTAAAACTTTAACAACTTGAGTTAAGCCTTGGTGGTGTGCCACGTGTCCTAGGATCATCTGGGTGGTTCCGGGGCATGACACAATGTAGACACCCCATTTTATCGGCTAACAGATTTAGGAGGCCACAAGCATGTCAAACCTCAATGATTAGAAAGATCGAATTTTCAAAGATTGCCTCTAACTCTCAAAAGTCAAAGAAATGACCAAAATGCTCCTAAAAGCCCAAAACTCTTCGGATTGGCCCAAAATCTCAAAAATCATTTGATGTCATTCAAAATAAAAATAAAAAAATAAATATTTGAAAACATCAGCTCGCAGAGACCCTAGAAGTCCCGAAAGTCCCCGGAAAGTCCCCGTTGGCCGGTTTGACCCAAGTTTGACCAGGGTTCATCCGAACTCTCCATAAATTTTTGAGATCATTCTAGATCATGTGAAAAATACTAAAATGAGTTTTAAAATAAAATAGGATGGAAACGTCAGGCTCCGGATGCTCCCAGAACTTCCCAAAATTTCTTAGAAGTGCACTGTTTGACCGATTTGACTGCAAATTAACTTTTCAACTTTGAAATATTTTTATCAAATACTAGAGGTCAATAGCTTTCCAATGGTATATCGCACATAATTTTTGGATCTAAAACGAATTTGTTATGAATTTCGGAAGGTGAAAAATGCGATCAATTAGGATTTTATCGCGAATACCGCAAAACATTCCAAAGTGAACTAACTCTAAATTATTTTTTATGAAAAGCAGACCTCAATACCTTTCCAACGGTATATCACAATCTCAATTTTGATTTTCTATGAATTTTTTGTGAATTTCGGACAACATAGGGCCGTTTCGCAAATTCTGGGAGTTCTGGGGTCTAAACCCAAAATTTGGTCAATCGGGGGGTTGACTGCCATGGCGGCACTGGCCCACTACCATGGAGGCAGTGTCCAAGTTCCACGGTGGCACTCTGAGTGTTTTTTCATTTTCTTTTTGTAATTTTTAGTTGGGGTTTTAATTCAAATTTTTAACAAATAAAACGACATAGTTTTTTATATTCTGAACTTTATGGAATGAGAGACTTTTTCTAACCCCAATTACCTCCTCAAATTGGTCTATAAAAGAGACCCATTTGTTTCCATTTAGGAAAGAACTTGGAAGTCATTAGAGAGAGAGATATAGAGAGTTAGGGAGAAATAGAGAGAGGAATAGAGATTTTCTTCTTCAAAATCCAATCTGCATGTGAGTTTCAATGAGTTTTCTCAAAACTAAAATTGTATTTTCAAGATTTCAATCCATTTTATTTACATTCTTTGAGTTTCCAATGAGTTAGAGAGATGAACACACATATATACACATATATGAGAGGTTGAATGCTTGTGGTTCCACCATTGATAAACTATTGATTATATGCTTGTTTTTCTTTCCTAATCCCATTTCTTATTACTTGTCTTTATCATACTTGCATTTTCCCTTCTTAACCCTATTTCTATTTTGATTTCTTTACATCCTAGCATAATCTCTTCTCTTCCTCATTTCTATTTTGGTTCATTTTCATTTTCATAATCTATTCCCCATTTCATTTCTATTTTGATTTCTTTGTCATTTGTTCATCTCTCCCTCAACCTCATTTTTTTTTTACTTTTCTTTGATTATTTACTTGTTCATCATCATCTAGATGATGACATGGTGTTTGAGGTGAGTGAATCCTTATGGATAGTAGCTCTTGACCTCAAAAAACATGTGTGGTTGATGATGATTCTAACTTCAACACATTCCTATGTATTCTTGAAGTTATATTCAAAATAAACAATGTTCTCCAACAATCTTGGAGGTTTTTTATGATGAGTTTGATGTTGGTTTCCCAAGTGGTTTTAGTCCCCTTTTAGTGCTAGAAATGTGCTTTCAAAACCCCTATCTCAAAACCCCTCTAAAATCCCCAATATTTGGATTCCAAGAAATAAACCTTATTTTCTCAAGAAATCTTCAAAACAGTGAGTTCTTCAACTTTAAAATATTATTCTGAGTTCAATACTCAATGTATGGATGCAAGACCACTTGGAAAGTCTTCCTAACTCATTAGAGAACACCCATGATTTTTGGTTTAACTTGGAAACACTTGGAAGGGTTCCATTTTGACCCAAACATTCATTCCAAACATTCTGTTTTTACTGTCACAGCAGCTTGGTTGACTTTTAACTTATTTTTCAGAAAACTTTTCCACAAGAAGTGGTCCCAACTCATTTTTTCCTTGCATTTCAGTGTCTTGGGGAACTTTGTATATAATATGGGCCACTAGATGTTTTGTTTTCATTTTCTAAGATATTTTAACATTTCAGTCGACAGTACAAACTCTATTTATAATTATGAATAACCTCTCTTGTTTATATGATTTCTCTCAATGTATAATACTTATTGTAGTTTGGCTTTTTGATATGTATTCTAGACACAATAAGGATGATCTCCATAAAAAAAATGAACTAAAAATATTTCTAACCTCACTTTTCCATTTTTACAAAATCAACTCACTGTTCTGTCCACAATTCACAACAAGCATGTTTTGAGTCCTTCTTCTCTTTAATTTGATGCATACATGCGATCCAAATTATCTCATCTCTTAGGAAGTAGTTCATAATACATTTGTACATATCCTACAATGATATTCTTCATTCATTCATGCATACTCTAGCCTTCTAAGTCACTTTAGAAAGTCCATGTACACAAACACACTACAACTTTTGCACATTCTAGGATCATACATTGCATATATGCAAAATTTAGAGTTTTTGTGAGTAATCTAAGGAGATTATAAGGAATGAACTTAATCACACGTTCATGCTCCCCCTCGATCTAATTTTTCTTTCTCATCCGTCTCGGGGATTAAGAGATCTTCTTTTCTCAAAGATTAACATGCATCCTACTAGCTTGCTAAGCATTTTTGTTTTCTTTGATTATTTGTTTCAAGAACAATTCATGTCCCCCTTCTAGACTAGGAAAACTTGATTACTTCATATGTGATTAGGCGATTTTTCTTAGGTTTGTTTGTGTGATCTTTCACCTTTGTATTGTGTGATGTTTGGCTTAGATCTTATGAATGATATCTTATCTTTTGATCTTCCACTTCAAGATTCTTATGTAATGTAATATACTATCATAGTATTAATTGTCGAACCAAACATAGTAGAAGATGATTATTTGGATGCTAATTGAGGCCTGTCGAGAGACGGGGCGAGTTGAGGGTGTTAGTGACAAAGGCTCCTTTCTCTGTCGTACCAAAATCCTAAGCCAAGTTCTTTGGTTATTAAGGGCCGGTGTCCTTTATCCATTTGGGTGAGTCAAATTAGATTTCTTGGTTCCTTAAAGACTAAGTGGCGACTCTGTATCTGTTTTCAACAGACACTTTCTTTTCATTTCTTCAATCAATTTCAAAACAAGAGGAAAATCAATTCCACGTGTCCACACACAACCACTTAGGAAGCCATCTACAAGCTCATTTCAAGAATTTCTAAGATTATTTGCAAGAAAAGTTTTATTTGGGAAACAATTTGAAGAATACATAAGAATGTATTGAAGTTGAAATCACCTTATATTAAACATGTTTTTGAGGTCAAGGGTTACTATCATAAGGATTCACCCCCCTCAAACTCCTTGTCATCACTTAGATGATGATGAACTAGTAAATAAATTAAAGAAAATAAAAAAAATTAATGAGGTAAGAAGAGAAGAACATCAAAGTAAACAAGCAAGTAATAGCAATCAAAGTATGATAATCATTGAGATATTGGACTTGTAACTTAGTATTTCACTCATATGTGGTGATATTTGGACATGAAATAGAGTATTGAATACTCAAAGATGGTGGTTGGGAGTATTGAATAGAGAGGAGTAATGAAAGAAAACATTTGGAACTCACTTTTCTATAGAAAATAGTAGGAAGAAGCTCACTTTCTATCTTCTAACCTTATCTCTATCTCTATGTGTCCATAAATTTTCTAAACTCTTTCATTTTCCACCCCCTAAATGAAGAGTCAATGGGGGTTTTTATAGGCCAGATTGGGGAGAATTTAGGATTTAAAAGTGCTCCTATTGGTCATAAACTTTGTAAGCAAGTAACTACATCATTTTGGCTTTCAATTATTCCAAATTGATCCAAATTAAAATTACATAAATGGACCCGTCTGGGGAGGAGTGTATTGACTGGGCATGCTAGCCGTATTGTATCGAGCGTATTGGCGAGGCGTGTTGGCCATAATGTATCGAGCATATTGGCTGGGCGCATTGGCCAGGATGTATCAGGGTATTGGCTAAAGTACATCGAGGTGGTTTGGCCAAAGAGTTGGGACTTCGTGTTGAGCTAAGAAATTGTGTGGAATAGAACTATGTGTCTGGTTTACATATAAAAGAATTAGGACTTCGTGTCAGGTTTGGATAAATTGAGAAGTAATGGGCTATGTGCCAGGGTAGAAAGGGATAGTTTGATAAACGAGGTAAGAAATGTGGAATGGTAAAGCTACGTGCAGAATGTGGACCCAAGAGTCCATGTCATGCTTAGGATCGATTGTGATGACGTCCGTGTTTATATATATTGAGTTGGTGCACTCATGGAAGTGAACGACGAAAGGATTTTCTTTAATGATGTTATCTAATATACTGCATATCTATAGATACTGTATTAGTATCTGCATTCACTCAACTTTCGTAGCTGACAGCATTTTATGCCATTAGATATTCTATGTCCACCTGGCTAGGGTTATGAGTATACAGGTGATGAGTACACTATACAGGTGGAGGCTATACTGGAGATGACTACTACGCAAGCTGAAAACTTTGAGCTTGCTGTAGATATTATGCTTGTGTCGACACATGTATCGTAGTACGTTATTTATGCTATTGCAGATACTTATGGGTTGTAATAGTTAGTATTGAACTTTATATATGTTGAACTAAGATATTCCAATGCGTCGTTTAATTAGTACTCTGATGGTTAGACTTTGGTTATAAACAATGTAGTGACTTTCAACTGTCATTGCCTATGGGTCCAAAAAAGAATTTATTTTCTCTTTATTTGCTACTACGGGGCATGACAGGATTTGGTATCAGAGCCTGTAGACACCCCGATTTTGACAAAATGTCAAATCCAGGGATCGGTTACCTCTTAAGACCAATGATGATGATGGCCGGTGAAATTCGAAGATTTTCCAGAGAATTCAAATTCTTCAAAGATTCTTCAAGTAAAGTTTCAAAATCAAAGAAAAAATCAAAGAAGAAGAAATTGGGTATTCAAAGAGTAACCTGAACGTTGAAGATCGTGTGAGGAAATCAGTCTGAGAATACCTTCAAAAAAAAATATATATATATATATAGTAATGATAATAAGATATATAAAATAAAAAGAAGAGAGGGAGAGAGAGAGAGAGAGAAAGAGAGAGAGAGAGAGAGAGAGAGAAGAAAAGGAAGTGTTCTAAAAAATATATATAAGGAGAAAGTGAAAAAAGAATTTTGAAAAAAGTCTTGAAAAGAAAAGAAAAAAAGAAGAAAAGAAAAAAGAAATAAAAGGATATATGGGAATGCATACCATGCATATGGGTACATTTTAATAAAGTACATTGCAAATATAATTACATTAGTATATACTTTACTAGATAAATTAAGTTTATGTTAATATATCTGTTGAAATTTAAAAAGAGGGCAAAATTCTATTAGCCGCGGCACGCGGGAAAGCCGTCGGCACTCAGTGAGTGCCGCAGGCATCATCGAGTCCCGTGACCTGTAACAGACTGCTTTTCTCACATGTTCTAGAAGAAAATTTGCACATGGGTTTCCACCCGAATTTACCCATTTAACCTTGTCATATTGGTCTATATAAACAGACCTTCATCTCCATTATGGGGACTTTTACTTGACTTTTGAACTTTTCACTTAATCTTAAAGAGAGATACAAGAGTTATATATACAATAGAGAGAGAATTGAGAGAGGAAGAAGAAAGTTTTCTTGAAGAATTGAAGAAGAACTTGAAGATTTTTGGAAGAGCTTCCCAAGAAATAGAAGAAATCCTTGAGGTCATAGAGGTAACCTCTCAATCCTTGGTAGAATTAGATAAATTCAATCACAAGTTCATAGTTCTAAGAACTTTACACATTTTCAAAACCTCTCTTCCTACCCCATTTCATCACACACCACTTAGAGCTTGTGATTGAATCTCATAACATTTCATTAATTTGGGTCTAAATAGAGCTTTGGATTTAAGAATAAAAGAGTTTTGACTTAAAATTTTCAAATAACCTTTGATTTCATTTCTTTTGTTTGTATTCTTCTCATAGGATCTATGAGATCTTCAATATCTCATTAGATCTCTTTGAGTTTGATCCTCTAGTTCCTTATGATCCTATGATTTATATGGGGATTAAGATTGGTCAAGGTCATATCTACACATAGTTGTTTGGGTTCAAGTCTTAGCTCATGACTTAGATCTCCCTACTAGGAATCTTATGGAATCTATACTATATTATATAGAGATTTGAGTAGATTTGAGTCTCATTTAGTCTCCAAGGACCATTAATTTGAGAGGGGAATAGCATATCATAATCCTATATTCCTCAAGGATCATATGTTTGAGAGAGGAATTAGATGTAGATTTTCATAGTTTATATTCAAAATTCATAAGATTAAGTAAGACCTTAGGATTCTCTTGTTGTGAGATCTATGGCGGAAATCCATGAAGGCTAAATCTATGAATCTCTTCATGTTTCATTATCTATTCCAATAATCATGGTCATACTTGATCCTAATTCTCTCTAGAATCATGGATCAAGTTTGATTCGAAATATGAACATCAATTTAACAAAGGTGCAGTGAATCCATAAACCAATCGTGATCAAAGATTTTTTATAGAGTCATGATTCCTTGGAAATGGATGAGACCAATTGGAGGATGTTCATAACTCATTTAAGCATCTCTGTAATTTTTGTTTTAATGAAATTCCATGTCTAAGATGGTTTGGTCTTATGATTTCAAAACAAGCAACTCTTTGTCCAAAAATTTCAGAACAGTAAGTCCGTTTTAAAATTAATAAATCAGAACCTTAATAGAATTTCTCGGGTCTCTAATAATTGTTTCTAAGTACCTTAATGTGATAGGAAGATACCCTAAAAAGATCTAAGTGTTTCTCATTTTTTACTATTTTTAGAAATTCGTACAAGATATCTGGACAGAGAGTTGCAGATTCCTGAGTGATGTCTAGTGTTTTCCATATTCCCAGAGATCTAACCGTTAAAACCTTGATTTTTTTTTTGGGTTAGAAACTAGACTCACAGAGGCATATCATATCCAAAAATTATTAAGATCGAACCGTTGGAATTATGGTTTCTCTACCTTTTAAAATCTGGTCTGCTCTTTGTAATTCAGGAAAAAACAGTCACTGTTTTTGTCTAATCTCATTGATTTTAACTTAGATGGTTTCCTAATGTCTTGGAACTCAAATCATGTTTTGAATAATTATAATTTAGGTTAAATCCAGAGGCTAAATGATCCAAATTAGTGAATAAATTCATGTCTCATTCTTGTTCATATTCATTCATTCATGTACATTGATGCTTATGATTAGAACTACTTATTGAATAAAGTTGGACTTAGTTGAACCTAATTAAATGTAAACATGGATTCCATATGATCGTGTTGGGATTATAGAACCCCGATATGGACATTACATTGGCTCCTAGTTGAGGTTTGTATATCTATAAAGGTGCTATGACTCCAACTAATCGAAAGGAATTCATAATTTTATCAATTCTTCCTCTATTTGATAGATCTAAGCTAGAGATTTAGGATTGATTATTTGATGTAATATTATTATGTGAAGCATGTGGACTAACCCTTGTTTTGTAGCGCTTTGGAGGTATGACTTCTTATCTCTTCTCTAGTTTATTACATTTGTTAAGTTTATTGATTTTTGACTCCATGCGCGACACCTTAGCTTAGGTCTTGCCTTATGTGTATATGTGATTAGAGATATTTTTCCTAGGATTTATATTCTTTGTATGCATTGCACGTTTCCCATTTTGCGACTGGATCCCGGGTAAGTTCTCTAGTTCCCTACTTGCACATCATTTTGCTTGCTATTTGAATCATGTGGCTTATGAATGATATTTTATCGTTAGCAATTTTGCACCCTTTTGACATGCTTGTGATATGTATACTTATCTATGTATTAGTTGAGGGCATGCTTAGATTATTAATTCGATTAAATAAGATGATGAGTAGAGGCATATCACGAGATAGGATGAAAGGGGGTGTTTTAGTCCGCGGGATCCTTCCCCTTTCATTCCATAATCCCCGGTCCCAGATTATCTTTGGTTCGCAAAAGATCGGTTGCTTTAAAAAAAAATGGTTTCTTAATTTTCCTTTTAAAAATTAAGTGGCGAATCTTTGTATTTGAATTTGAATTTGAAAATTATTTTTAAAAAAACAAAAGTGCCCAAATGCCGGTATCCACAGAGCCTAGATTTAGTAGTCGCATTCACCAATTGTCTAACATTTCTTGGGTTTGAACCATAAGATTCCTTGAGATAGGGGTTTGACTCTACTTAACGTTTTAAAGATTGTCCCTATGGAATTCTCCTTTGCTATTAATGTGATAATAGCTATAACTATTATGTTTAGTTGCGAATTACTTTCTATGATTGTTTTTTGGATTAATAACTAACCGATAGACGTCAGTATAGGTACCCAATCATACTGCATCAATGGCAGGAAGGCCACCTACCCAGAATCATCCAGCATAGATTGAGGAGGCACCCCTAGCACCCCAAGCTGTTGATTTGACTGGATGATTGGAAGCCTTTGTGCGTAGGATGGAACGAATCAACAATCCTAACATGAACAAGGGTAATAACCATGAACCACTTCCGAGGCTAGTTGAGGACCGAATACTGGAACATTTTCGTCATTTTTACCCAAAAAAGTTTGACGGGAATACTGAGCCATGGCAAGCGGAATAGTGGCTCTGAGAAATGGAATCAATCTTCAATACTTTGGGATGTAGTGAGTTAGAGAAGCGACGACTAGTGACACTCTAGTTGATTTATGTAGCAACTGATTGGCAAGAATCAGATAAGGCGACCGTAGGAGAGGATGGGGCCAGAAGAATGCCCTGGATCACATTTAAAGGGCTATTTTGGAGAACTACTTCCCTCAGATGGAGAGAAATAGGAAGAAGAAGGAGTTCATCGAGTTGAGGAAAGGAAACATGACCGTAAGGGAGTATACAGTATAGCTTGAATGGTTTTCCCTATTTGCTCTTCATATGATCAATACTCCAGAGAAGAAGAATAGGCAGTATCACCAAGGCCTGTCACTGCCACTTCAACGGATGACTCTGAATCATCAAGGTCAAACTTTCAAGGCCATGGTGGGAATGGCAATCAGCCATGAGGATATCAATGGTCAAGAATGAGGACGCTTTGGGAATCGACCACCACTCAGGGGAAACCAAGGACCAAGACATCAAATGCAGTTCTAAGGGAATAAGCGCAATTGGACTGGAAAAAGAAAGCCACAAACGGCATTTCCCCAAAACCGTTATGCCATAAACCAGGCACCTCTCTCGCAATGACTACCTATTGCCACTAGAGGCAATGGTGGCAAATGCTTCAATTGCGGAAAATTGGTTATTTGGCCAAGGACTTCCAAGCTCCCAAGAGTTACAACCAAGAGATCATTCTTTGTTATAACTATAACAAGCATGACCACATCAGCAAGGATTGCAGAGCACCTCGTAGGGCATACAATGGACCAACTGCTCAAGGCCAAGTTGGACAGGGTCATTTGATTGCTATCAACCCGGAGGACGCGAGGTATGATGAAGCGGAGAAACAAAACATGGATACCCTTACATTATTCAGCACTCAAGTTAAGGTTTTATTTGATACTAGTGCTTCAAATTCGTTTATTGCTATCGGAATTGTAGTACCCCAGGCGCTTGATCTAGCCCTAAATACGGTATCACCATTGGGTATGACCGTAAGATTAGGGAAAGTGTGCAAGGACTGTACCTTAACCCTTGAGGATAGAATTCTTCCCACAAATCTAATCGTTTGTCAATGAAGGAATTTGACATCATCTTAGGATTTGATTGGCTCACGAAGTATTGTTCTAAGTTGGATTGTGCCAATAAGATGATTACAGTTTTGGTACCTAGAAGTTAACCTTTTTATTTTCAATGCAACCCCTCTAGCGATGCTTTTGTTACTAGCTGACACGACTGGAAATGTGTTCTCTGAAGAGTATGTCCAAGTGTAGACGGTCGCGTCGCGTTAAAACCGGTAAGACCGGGTCGAATCCCAAAGGACAGAAGATAAAGGCAGAAAGTCCTAGATTGAATCCTAAAATGAAATAAAAGATGATTTCTTTTAAAAGGAGGATCTAACAATTCTATTGAATTTAAATAAATGAAAGAAACAAATTAAAGTGAAGCGAAAACTTGACTAGTTAAAATTGAAGATAATTATGATTTGAAACTAAATATGAAAGAGTTGGGAACATGTGAATCCACAAAGTAACGGCCACTACCATGATTTAACAAAAACAAACAATTGGGGTTTTCTTCTTTTGGTATTCCATAATTCAAAATTGATTAAGTATCACATTCTAGACACTAAGTATGTGAATATCACATTCCTAGTGGTTCAATGACCTCACTTATTTATGAAGGACTGGAATTAAACTAACTAACTCTATGAATAATGGTAAACAAATCGAGTATAAGATACTTGACATGTTCATCGGAAGTGTTCATTGAGTTAATTAATCAAAAGATCTCTTATTCCAAAATCAGATTGCAATTTGAACTTATAAAGATCAATTTGGACTTAGTTTCTGAAACAAAAGTTATTGGAATACAAAAAGGAGTCAACCCAAGTCATAAACATATCAATCGATTGACACGCTGTCAATCGATTGGTATGAAATGGCTTTCAATCGATTGATAAATATATCAATCGATTGACTTGGAATCTCATGTCAATCGATTGGGTTCTGTTTCCAATCGATTGACATTGATTCATAAACAGAATCATGGCAGTGGCTGGAAACAATGTTTCCTCACATTGTTCCCAACCAGAACTCTAGGCTAGCATCTTTAAACAAACAGAAACTTGGCTAAACTGAAACATTTTACTTAAATTTGATCTAAACATGGATAAACACAAAAGATTTGAAATTAAACTAAAGTTTATATACTATATTATGACTAAATGAGTTACAGAATAATAGAATTTGAATAACAAAACCTGAATGAGAAAAACAATAACCAATGTTGAACTTTCAAACTTTCAGTATGAATTTCCAAAGAACAAGATTGGATAAATTCCTACAAAACCAAAAAAAAATGAGCCCAACCCTCATCCTCTTCACTCTCCTCTATAAATAGTGTCAAATCCACGAGCTGAAGGCGTCTAGGTTCACTCCATAACGGCTGGTCGTCGTCCTGATTGCTGAAATCTTGCTCCATTAACACAGACTGTTTCCAGTTTTAACCAATCGATTGACAAAGATCTCAATCGATTGATAAACATTTCAATCGATTGGTAAAAAAAACCAATCGATTGATCATAAAAATATGTCAATCGATTGATATGATGTCAATCGATTGGTACCAAGACTTCATCAATTTGTTTCTGGAGTTATTCCTTTCAACTTGTTATTTATTTTAACCTCAGAACCTGTATTCAAAGAGCTAAACACAACAACATACCACAAAAAATACATCAATGTGTAAAGAAACGAATTAAAACACAAGTGCAGGTAACACTAGAGAAATGGGGTTAAATCCAGTCAATTTTTACTCTTTATCGAGCTAATATTAAGCAAATACCAGCTCTCATCACGACCCCCAACTAGCGCTTTGCTAGTCTCTAGCAATGAAGCAGAATAAACGCTAACTAAGACGAACAACAATTGAAGTTACAGCTTTATTGAGCTAAGACAAAAGAGAAATCCTAACTCACTGTCGCAGGAATCGCGGTTGCATTTAGCGTTTGCAACAAGCCTTTGAACCCTTAGGTTTACCCTAATGGACGAGTTGTGTCTCGTGAGGGTTTTCAGAGAATTTACCCCCAAAATTCAAATGTCAAACTTTCTAAACTCATCAGAGGACTTATTTCTCCTTTATGCTAAAGATTCTGCTTAACAAGGACATAAATTCCTTTATCATACTATGGAAATAAACAACATGTTACAAAGTAACTAAACCAATCAAAACTACATCCAAAACCTGTATATATCCTTATGTGTGTGTGTGTGTGTGTGGAGTTAACAACTACGATTGAAATCTTTATCTCAGAATTATTTGGATTAACATGTTCAAGATTTCATAGTTTCAACTCAATTCTCGCATGGTTTACGCTCAAAATAAAATCACTCTGAAACTGGCGTAAAAATTATGCACTCATAGTATGAAGCTCAAATGAGTAAATGTAGAGGCAATCAAACATGCTTCCATACTGAACACTGAAGAACGCTTATTTTAAGGTGCATGAGTCCCATGAACGGAATACCAATTACTTCAGGAGCGATCTACTGTGGAAAACTCATTTCATACTCAAAATTTGTTAAAATTATCCAGAATCCCTAGGACTTGTGACAGAAAGATGGAGAAAGGTTAAAAATGGTGAAATGTGAAAATAGGTTCAAGTATGTGACATAGTAATATCAACTTCACTTCACAATTTTAATTTATCCAACCTCCAATTTCTTTTATTCCTTCATTTTCACTAATCCCCTTATTTTTATTTTTTTTTTGTAGAATTCTTCTTCTTTTCCTCCTTTAACGATTCTCACAAAACCTTCACATGCTTGACTATAACTATATGATTTTGGGTATAAGCATTGATTTGTGATAGGTAAGTGGGAATTTAGATTTTTTTCGGGTAATGAGGTGAGAAAAACGATGGCCTAAATCATCTTCTAGACATAATAACTTATCTCAAGTATTTCCTGAGTTTTGAAAATAGTAGATCCTGAACGTTCTCCTGACGCATCAGCCAAATGAAACAAGAATGAGACTCTCAACGAGATAAAAGTGTATTTCAAGAATTGACACGAGTTTTGCGATTAACCCTCAGAATAAAAGAATGGCTCGAAACTCACTAGGGTTTAAAGTTTTACTATTAATCCATTAATCATGACAATCGTATTTCATTCTAATTCAAAGATTCTTTCGTGATTGTCAATTCGTGCAAAATGTTTTCAGGATATATTCATGCTATGGACGTAAAACCAGATTAGCGACAAAGTAACATGTAATCGAAGTCCATAATATAACAAGAAAGACATGAATGCATCATTGCACAATAATTTAGCTAAGAGAAACGAGGTTTTGAAAGTTAGAAACTCAACAATAGCATTTTTTTTTTTTTGAAATTAAACTAAAACTTGAAACATGGAGATTATAATATTAAACAAGTGTGTATTATGAACTCAAAAATACACAGGTGGATATCTACTCCCTACCCCCAACTGAAATCGACATTGTCCTCAATGGAAGAGATTCAAATAACAGAAGATATCACCTGATTCACATGATTCAGCATAATTCTGAGAATTCACCTGTTTTAAAAAAACAATCTCCGCAAACAACCAAGATCAAGAATATTATGGACGATAATCGAAAGTATAGACAATTGAAACACAATCCAAAAGCAAAAAGAACTATCTGTAATAGAAATGTCAAAAAATCAATAAAGTCCAAGTACAGATATAACTGACCACCAAACTATCCAACCAACCAAAATAAAATATCCAAAAATGTACCAAAATATCCACAAATCAAACAAAAGTAATGCAAGAGAGATTACAAAATAAGAAACAACAAAATACTCTCTCGCTCTCCAACACTCCCTCCTAAATCTCAGCAGACTGGTCACCAGATAACACGGGCGCACCGTCAAGACCTGGATCAACGACTACCTCACCGTCACCCTCAGCAGCTGTCTTAGTCTGGACGATAGCTATCGGGTCACTCACAGCCAGTAGGGGATCAGTAGCTGGAGGTGGTGGCAGTGGAGGTGTCTCTAAAATATCTTCCTCTGGCGGAGCTGACGTAGAAGCTGGAGTCGTCGAAGGAGGTGGCATAGATGAGCGCAAGGACTGCTCAATCCCTAACAGCATCAAAATCTGCTCTATCTGACCATCTAGCAGCTCAAGTCTCCCCTGCACAGCATCACGATCCAACGACATCTGAGCAGTCATCAACAACTGTTGTGCAGTGAGCTCTCTAACCATCCCCTGAAGCTGTACTCTCGCCTCTCGCTCCTCTATTAAAAGATCGTAAATGGTCTGGAGAGATGGAGGGGTAGATGTAGAGGCTACGGGTGGCTTACGCTTCCTCAACTCATACTGACCCTCAGCCGCAGTCGGCGTCCCTGAGTCCTCATCTTCCTCCTCAACAATAACTGTATCCTGACCCTCCGCCTCTGGCGTCACTGGGTCATCGTCTTCTTCCTCAGACGAAGATTCTCCTCTCTTTCTCTTCTTCCTCTTACTACTCTCTCCTTCTTTCCCTTTTCCTTTTGCTTTGTTTTTGAACTGTGACAGCGACCGCCGAGCCACAGACTCTCCAAAAACCCCCAACTTGGACTTCTGTAGAATTTTGCCAGCTGGTACCTCTAGACTAGCAACCTCACAAACCCGATGAATTGCCCACGCACCCTTCAAGTGTTGTGATTTGCTAGGATGACGTGTAGGCTCAATGAAAAACTCAATGAAGAGCCGGACGAGGCAGATAGGTAATCCGGTCCCAATAGCATAAAGAACTCTCGTGTACCACCCTGCAAAATCCAGCTTATAGGTCGTGGGGAGAATGCAGCTGCAGAGTGTCAAATGCAGCAGATGATAGTCCATCGTCAGGTCATGGTCATCGAAAACTGAGATCCCCGAGTATTTCTTAACCTTCCCGCCTAAGATCTCTGTGGCCACAACATCCTATGATGGAAATGGGCGGTCTGGATGAACAGGGTACATATGGTCGGGAACCTCTGGGATACCAAGTGCCTGAGCGACTGTAGCTGGGCTAAACTCAATTGCCCGTCCTGATACACACGAAAAATATGTGTAAGGGACATTCGGGCTCTTTACCATACTGGCACATGCCGCTCGAATCCACGAAGCTCGAACTTGTTTATCCACTGTAAGAACTGGGAGCCAATCAGGATAAGCTCGAAGGCGAGCTAGATGGAATGGAATCTTATCGTCACTCCACAAGTTTTCGAATCGCCTTTCCACCATAATTGCGCGTGTTCGGAAGTATTTGGTGAACCACGTGTTTTCTTTAGCATTCCTGAACCCGTGGGCCAGCGGTGGGTCAGGAATCTCGAGGGAAGTGGATTTTTCCAGGTGGGGCCCACTGTCCTCGGGCTTTGGAGCCATAGAAGGTGAAATGGAAGCAAAACAGAGAGTTATAATGAGAAAAGAAAGATTCTACTACTCTGTTTATGTCAATCGATTGACATAAATTGTCAATCGATTGAAGTTGAAGTTCAATCGATTGAGCCCTGATGTCAATCGATTGACATCAGCGATTTAAGGGGGCTGCCCACAACAAGGTCTCACGTCCCCCTATCATCTAATTAGTGGTCTTATGACCATGAGGGCTCCCTCTATCGTTTTGAATCAAAAAATGATGAGGAAAAGAGAAGTTGTGGGTTTTGGGTTACCTTGATAAAAATCGCTACAAGAACTGTGCCCACAAGTGATTTGAGAATGAGATTGATGATAATGAACGATGATGAAGATGGGACTTGCGGCCCAAATCACTCTGCTACTTCTCTCCCTCTACTCAAACGAGGACAGTGGCGGTGGGGATGGTGTGGGCGATTACGGTGATGATGATGATGAGGATGGTGGTGGTGATAACTGATGATGAGATGGTGGTGATGAGGAAAAACACCCACACGTCCAGAATCGCCTAGCTTCTCCCTCTTGCTGATTTTTGAAATGAAATGAGGGAGAGGGAGATGAACAGATTATACGTCTGGGCGAGTTGTCAATCGATTGACATTGGATGTCAATCGATTGACTAGAAATTCATATCAATCGATTGACATTGGATGTCAATTGATTGATACTTGAAATTCATGGGAATCCAATTGTTCTTCATGTAATCACCCCCAACAGTTTAAGAATTCATTTTCAAGATAGAATCAAGACTTTGAGCATTCAAACAAGGATCAACTCCATCAAACATACAAGTAGGAAGAATTTAAACAGAAATCATCAATCTTATTGCTTGAATTGGATTATTATCATTCAGAAGTACAAGATTTTTGGTTGAAGGACAAATGAACAGAAAGATAAACTAGAAACAAAATTCTGTCTTATTCACTACTACAGGAGTTATCAATTCTGCTCAGATTCTGGGGAAGAAATGTCCTCTCCTTCAGCAAAATCAACGAGGTACTCCACAACTTTTCCATCCGAGTCTAACTGAAGATCTTCCCGAATTTCCCGAACTGCGCACAGAAAATCCCAGGTATACATTTCAGCAATTGTTACATTAGGAGAATCTGGGTACGAGCTGGACAGTGGAGTGAAAATGGGCTTTTCTTGTTCCCTCTGTTCTGGGGTACCTGGAGAACGGACCCCATGGTAGAGCAAATGAGGTAGGTAATGCAATGGATTCATCTGCCAAAAATTCATCCTATAGCCAATCATAAAGACAGAATAAGAACAAAAGGAAGCAGAAATAGAGAAACACACAAAGAAAAGAAACTATTATACAACAACACAAGATTCTCCAAATTTTCAAGAAGCATAATCAGGATCATCCAGTTGGATGGTCTCTGATTCTGGTTCGAACTTCTCCAAAAATGGCTTTAAACGCTGCCCATTGACTTTGAATGCATTACCATTTTTGGGATTAACAATCTCTACCGCCCCGTGAGGAAAAATTTCTTTGACGATAAAGGGTCCTATCCACCTCGACCTCAGCTTCCCGGGAAAGAGATGAAGCTTTGAATCGTAAAGTAGCACTTTCTGTCCTGGTTCAAGCTTCTTTCTCAGGATCGATCGATCATGCTTATCTTTTAATTTTGATTTATACGTTCGAGCATGATCATATGCATCATTCCTGATCTCCTCTAATTCATTGAGTTGTAACTTCCTCAATGTACCACTCTCATGAATGTCAAAATTCAGCAGTCTAGTGGCCCAGTATGCCTTATGTTCTAGTTCCACAGGCAAATGGCAAGCTTTTTCATAAATCAGCCTATAGGGAGACATCCCAAGGTTCGTCTTATACGCCGTCCTGTATGCCCACAAAGCATCAGTTAAACGTGACGACCAATCCTTTCTATTGATGTTGACAGTCTTTTCTAGGATATGTTTAATTTCCCTATTAGCTAGCTCTGCCTGACCATTTGACTGTGGGTGATATGATAAAGCAATCTTATGATTGACCCCATATTTCTTCATCAACGCCTCGAAAGGCCTATTGCAAAAATGGGTTCCACGATCGCTAATCATGGCTTTCGGTGTTCCGAATCTCGAAAGAATATTTTCTTTTAAGAATGAGATCACTGTTCTGTGATCATTTCTCCTTGTCGGAACAGCCTCAACCCACTTGGATACATATTCAACCGCCAAAAGGATGCATTCAAAATGAGAGGATGGTGGAAATGGTCCCATGAAGTCAATACCCCAGCAATCGAAGATTTCGATAGTGATGATCGGGGTCATCGGCATTTCATTTCTTTTAGATAAACTCCCTAACATTTGGCATCTAGCACATGCTCTACAAAATGCATAACAGTCTTTGAAAATTGTCGGCCAGTAGAAACCACTACTAAACACCTTTTGAGCAGTTTTCTGAGTTGAGAAATGGCCACCACAGGCCTCTGAGTGGCAGGAAGCTAGAATTTGAGAGATATCCTCCTCGGGGACACATCGCCTAATTACTTGATCCGCACAGTACTTAAACAAGTACGGATCATCAAAGTAAAACCATCGGGCGATGGATAGAAACCTCTTTCTGTCGGGGGTGGACCAATGAGATGGGGTCTCCCCTGTTGCCAGGTAATTGACAATGTCAGCATACCAAGGCAAACTAGTTGTAGCAAATAGTTGTTCATCTGGGAAAGATTCACGGATCGGAATGGATTGTAAAGAATTGTCTTCAAACGTCAATCGTGAGAGGTGATCGGCTACAACATTCTCCACCCCCTTTTTATCTTTGATAACCAAATCAAATTCTTGGAGCAGGAGAATCCAGCGTATCAATCGCTGTTTGGTATCCTTTTTGGATAGCAGATACTTCAATGCAGCATGATCAGTGAAGCAAATGATCTGCGAGCCAATAAGATATTGCCTGAATTTTTCCAGTGCGAATACAATTGCCAACAACTCTTTTTCGGTAGTAGAGTAATTTCGTTGAGCTCCATCAAGAGTTCTGCTAGCATAGTAGATCACAGTAGGCTTCTTGTCCTTCCTTTGTCCTAATACAGCTTCGATCGCTGTGTCACTCGCATCACACATCAGCTCAAAAGGAAGACTCCAATCCGGAGATTGCATTATCGGAGCTGTTGTGAGGTGATGTTTAAGTTTATCAAAGGATTCCTGACACCTGTTGTTCCACTCAAATGGTTGATCCTTAACGAGGAGTTGGCACAGTGGCCTAGATACAGCACTGAAGTCCTTAATAAACCTTCGGTAAAAATTGGCGTGACCTAAAAACGATCGTATTTCTTTCACTGTAGTGGGGACAGGAAGGTTGGAAATTATATCGATCTTTGCTTTATCTACCTGTATTCCCTCAACAGACACGATATGTCCCAAGACAATCCCTTTTGTCACCATAAAGTGACATTTTTCCCAGTTGAGGACCAAATTCTTATCCTCACATCTTTTCAAGACTTTCTGGAGGTTCTCTAAGCAATTATCAAAGCTGATTCCAAATACGGAGAAGTCGTCCATAAAAACCTCCATGATCTTTTCCACCATATCGCTGAAGATGCTCAGCATGCACCGCTGAAAAGTGGCAGGTGCGTTGCACAATCCAAATGGCATCCGGCGATATGCAAATGTTCCAAACGGACAGGTAAAAGTGGTTTTCTCTTGATCAGCAGGATCAATTTCAATTTGGTTATAACCACTATAACCATCCAGGAAGCAATAGAATTGGTGACCTGCTACTCTTTCGAGCATTTGATCCATGAAAGGTAATGGAAAATGATCCTTTCGAGTCACCGCATTCAATCTTCTGTAATCAATACACATGCGCCAGCTTGTGGTCACACGTGTTGGTACCAATTCTCCTTCTTTATTTTCTACCACTGTAATGCCGGCTTTCTTCGGCACTACTTGAGTTGGACTTACCCAAGGACTATCTGAAATTGGATAAATAACCCCAACATCCAGCAATTTCAGAACTTCCTTCTTCACTACCTCTTGCATGTTTGGGTTTAGACGCCTATGCATTTGACGACAAGGTTTGGCATCTTCCTCAAGGTAAATCCTGTGGGTGCATATGGATGGACTAATTCCCCTTAAATCAGCGACGGTCCATCCTAACGCACTCATGTGTTGCTTAAGCAACTGGATCAGTTTACTTTCCTGTTCATTATTTAAAACGGATAAAATTATCACAGGAAAGGTCTTCTCTTCTCCCAGAAACACATATTTCAATTCGTTTTGGGAGTTTTTTCAATTCCAATTCTGGAAATTGCAGGTTCGACGGCACAGCCAACTTGGTCTTTGGCGGTAGTTGTTCATATTGGGCCGTCCACATTGTTCTTGCAACTTCCTCTTCAACAACCTCCAATATTGCACATATCTGGCTCATCATCTCATCTTGTGGAGTGTAACTATCCAATTCATAACATGAGTTAGTCATAATGGACTCCACGGGATTAGCGTGAGCAGTTGAATCAAAGCAATCTTGAATTACTGATTCTACCCAATTCACTTCCTCTTCCTCATCATCAAAATCTTCAATTTTGGGATTTGAAAAGATCTTGATATTCAATGTCATGTTCCCGAACACAACGGTCATTACTCCACTCCTAACTTTAATAGTTGCATCAATTGTCGCGAGAAAAGGACATCCAAAGATCACCGAAATCTGAGATTTAGTATTGTAAACAGGTTCGGTGTCTAGAACAACGAAGTCCACAGGAAAGACAAAAGTGTCAATCTGGACTAAAACATCCTCCAGCACTCCTCGCGGATATTTAATTGATCGATCCACAAGTTGGAGCGTAATGCGAGTGGGTTTAAGTTCTCCCAACCCTAACTGTTGGTAAACAGTATACGGTAAGAGATTAACACTCGATCCTAAATCGAGCAGAGCATTGTTTACTTTCTTCTGACCAATTATACAAGAAACTGTTGGTGTGCCTAGATCCTTGTACGTAGGAGGCAGGTCGTGTTTTAAAATTGCACTCGCCTGACATGCCAAGTAAGCACTCTTCTTAACACTTTGCTTCCTTTTAACAGTGCACAAGTCTTTTAGGAACTTGGCATAGGAAGGCACTTGTTTAATTGCGTCTAGGAGTGGGAGATTGATTTTTACTTGTTTGAATAACTCCAGAAACTCCTAACTCTTACTTTCTTGTTGAGGTTTCTTCAACCTCTGAGGATATGGTGCTGGAAAAGGGCATTTGGTTGCTTCCTCAAGGAGAAGTTCTTTTCCAGGTCTTCTCTTTATTCCAGTATCCTCAGGAACTGTTGTTTTGGGCTCAACTGTTTCGCCCTCTCTTCCTTCTTCCACCAATTCTTCTTCATTCTCTACCTCTTCTTCATTACTAACTACAGGTTGTGAGGGCAAAGAGACTTTTTCAATTTCCTTTCCACTTCTCAACACAGTTACAGCCTTGGCCTCCTCATGTGGTCCAGATCCCGAGGGTCCTGTACCCGAGTGTTGGCCTTTAGGATTTGGTTCTGGCTGTGCAGGGAACATATTTTGCTCTCGATCCCCTTGTTGATCAGCTAACCTTTCTACACTTGTGTTCAGTTTACTCATTAGCTGCATCATCTGCTGCATCATGAGTGTATTCGAATCCTCCTGTGCCTTCTTATGAGGTGGCACATAGGTGTTAGATGAGGTTTGGTTGTTGCCCCCTGATTGTAGTTGATCTGAGGTGAATGATTTTGTTGATATTGATTCTGGTGATGCCCTTGATTTTGTTGATAGGTAGGAGGAGGTTGATAACTCTAGTGGTACCCTTGGTTCTAAAGTCGGTATTGGTTTCCTTTATTCGGCTGCCACTGTTGAGATGGGTTCGCTGCAGCAGCACTGTTTCTTTGATCAAAACCAGGATGACTCCACCTATCATTGGGGTTGAAATGACCAGGGGCATTTACAGCGTGTACCTCTACTGGACTCTGTTCTTGATAAACAGGGTATATTTAGCAATGTTGAGAGGTATGCCCCATCTGTAGACAACTAGAACATGACTCTTCAGAAGCGAACTGTATCACTGGATCCTTCTTTGCTTCTAAAACTTCCAACTTGCGAGCCAGTTGCTCGTATTTTTCCATTAAGCCAGCTTCCGCTTTCAGTTGATAAATACTCTTTTTACTTGAACTCGAACTGGTTTGAGTTCTCGTCACTTGAGTTTCCCATTCTGGTGCGTGTTCGGCTAACCATTCGAAATGAGCTTCTGCCTGGTTGGCATTTTTGCTCATAAACTCACCGCCACTGGTAGTTTCTACGAGCTTCTTTGACTTTGGACTAAGGCCGTCATAGACGAAGCTTATTGTCCGCCACTTCTCAAAACCATGATGTGGGCAGAGCAGTAACAAATCTTTGAAACACTCCCATGCCTCAGCGAAAGTTTCTTCCTCCTTTTGATTATACATCTTGATTTGTCTCAAGATGTCGGTCGTTAACCGATTAGGGAAGAACTTTTTGAGAAAGGCTTCATGAATTGCAGGCCAAGTCGAAATAGAATTCGGTTTGAGCGACAATAACCATGATTTTGCTTTGTCCTTCAAGGTGAAGGGGAAAAGCTTTAGCCGGATTATATCACTTGGGCAAGTCTGATCTGTGAAAGTGCCACAAACATCCTCGAAATCTCGAATATGTAAGTACGCCTTCTCTTTCTCCATCCCGTGAAATGTGGGTAAAAGTTGAATCATTCCATTACGAAAATGGAATGTACCCGTGTGCGGAGGAATGCGGATACAAGAAGGTGTGGCTGTTCGATCAGGAGCCAAGAGTTCTCGTAGAGGTCGTTGACCGTCATCGATGAGGTCATGCCTATTCTCTCCTTGTTGGCTCTCCGTATCAGACATTGGATTTGAAGTAGACGGAGTAAAAATGGGATTATCAGCACTATGGATGGAATCTTCAAATAGATTTGTGATGAAAGCTTCAGTGGAGTCAAAGGACATAGAAGGACACAACACTACGGCTTGTGTTCTGAAGAATAAAAAGGAAAAAGAAAGAAAGAAATGGGATAAGAAAAGATCGGATCAATCGAAAGAATCTGGCCTTTGTTACCGTCCCCGGCAACGGTGCCAAAAACTTGACACAACTGGAAATGTGTTCTCTGAAGAGTACGTCCAAGTGTAGACGGTCGCGTCGCGTTAAAACCGGTAAGACCGGGTTGAATCCCAAAGGATGGAAGATAAAGGCAGAAAGTTCTAGATTGAATCCTAAAATGAAATAAAAGATGATTTCTTTTAAAAGGAGGATCTAACAATTCTATTGAATTTAAATAAATGAAAGAAACAAATTAAAGTGAAGCGAAAACTTGACTAGTTAAAATTGAAGATAATTATGATTTGAAACTAAATATGAAAGAGTTGGGAACATGTGAATCCACAAAGTAACGGCCACTACCATGATTTAACAAAAACAAACAATTGGGGTTTTCTTCTTTTGGTATTCCATAATTCAAAATTGATTAAGTATCACATTCTAGACACTAAGTATGTGAATATCACATTCCTAGTGGTTCAATGACCTCACTTATTTATGAAGGACTGGAATTAAACTAACTAACTCTATGAATAATGGTAAACAAATCGAGTATAAGATACTTGACATGTTCATCGGAAGTGTTCATTGAGTTAATTAATCAAAAGAGCTCTTATTCCAAAATCAGATTGCAATTTGAACTTATAAAGATCAATTTGGACTTAGTTTCTGAAACAAAAGCTACTGGAATACAAAAAGGAGTCAACCCAAGTCATAAACATATCAATCGATTGACACGCTGTCAATCGATTGGTATGAAATGGCTTTCAATCGATTGATAAATATATCAATCGATTGACTTGGAATCTCATGTCAATCGATTGGGTTCTGTTTCCAATCGATTGACATTGATTCATAAACAGAATCATGGCAGTGGCTGGAAACAATGTTTCCTCACATTGTTCCCAACCAGAACTCTAGGCTAGCATCTTTAAACTAACAGAAACTTGGCTAAGCTGAAACATTTTACTTAAATTTGATCTAAACATGGATAAACACAAAAGATTTGAAATTAAACTAAAGTTTCTATACTATATTATGACTAAATGAGTTACAGAATAATAGAATTTGAATAACAAAACCTGAATGAGAAAAACAATAACCAATGTTGAACTTTCAAACTTTCAGTATGAATTTCCAAAGAACAAGATTGGATAAATTCCTACAAAACCAAAAAAAAATGAGCCCAACCCTCATCCTCTTCACTCTCCTCTATAAATAGTGTCAAATCCACGAGCTGAAGGCGTCTAGGTTCACTCCATAACGGCTGGTCGTCGTCCTGATTGCTGAAATCTTGCTCCATTAACACAGACTGTTTCCAGTTTTAACTAATCGATTGACAAAGATCTCAATCGATTGATAAACATTTCAATCGATTGGTAAAAAAAACCAATCGATTGATCATAAAAATATGTCAATCGATTGATATGATGTCAATCGATTGGTACCAAGACTTCATCAATTTGTTTCTTGAGTTATTCCTTTCAACTTGTTATTTATTTTAACCTCAGAACCTGTATTTAAAGAGCTAAACACAACAACATACCACGAAAAATACATCAATGTGTAAAGAAACGAATAAAAACATAAGTGCAGGTAACACTAGAGAAATGGGGTTAAATCCAGTCAATTTTTACTCTTTATCTAGCTAATATTAAGCAAATACCAGCTCTCATCACTAGCCGTCTAACAACTATCGGGAACTCGAGTTTGAAACTCACTGTTGCGCAGATTCCTGTAGTCTGAGACTTTAAGGATGTGTTTCAGAATATTTTAGGACTGCCATCTAAGCAAGAGATTGACTTTTGTATCAAATCAATGTCTGGTACCTTACTAAAATCAAAGTCTCTTTATCAGATGGCACCAACGGAGATGCAAGAATTGAAGAAGCAAGTTTAGGAGTTAGAGGAGCTCAAGTTTGCTCGACCTAATACATCACCTTGGGGAGCGTTAGTACTATTTGTTAAGAAGAAGAACTCAATGACTTTATGTCAACTATAGGGAGCTTAACAAGGTCACAATTAAGAATAATTACCCACTCCCTAGAATCGATGATTTGCTTGATTAGCTACAAGGAGCAACGACTTTCTCGAAGATTGATCCACATTTGGGATATCACCGACTGTTGGTTTGGCCCGTGGATATCTCAAAGACTGCTTTCAAGACGTGGTACGAGCATTATGAATTCTCGGTTATGTCTTTTGGATTGACCAACACCCTAGCAATAGTTATGGACCTAATGAACAGAGTATTTAGACCCTACTTGGATCAGTTCATAATCGTGTTCATAGTCGATATTCTAATCTACTCAAGGACTGAAGAGGAATATGAGGAACATGTAAGGATCGCACTACAGACCCTCCGAGATAATCAATTGTATGCAAAATTTAGCAAGTGTTAATTTTGGCTAAAGGAAGTCAAATTTCTAGGACATGTCGTCTCACAAGATGGAATAGCCATAGACTCGTCAAAGATATATGCAGTTTTGGATTGGAATGTACCAACCACCATAAACAAAATTAAAAGTTTTCTTGGTCTAGTTGAATACTATTAGAGATTCATGGAAGGATTCTCCAAGATCGCAGCTCCTCTTAGCAAACTAACGAAGAACTCTTTAAAGTTTGAATGGAGTAACAAACATGAACGTACATTCTAGGAATTGAAAGAAAGATTGGCCACAGCACCACTGCTTATGATACCCAAGAGCGGTGAGTAGTTCACCATTTATAGCGACGCATCACACCAAGGACTGGGATGTGTTCTGCTGCAAGACGAGAAGGTAATCGCGTAAGGATCATGATAATTAAAACCTCATGACTTGAATTACCCTACCCATGATCTCGAATTAGCTACGATTGTTTTTTCAATCAAGATTTGGAGGCATTACCTCTACGACTAGAAGTTTGATCTATTTTTGGATCATAAGAGTCTAAGATACTTGTTCTCTCAAAGGGAGTTGAACATAAGGCAACGACATTGGATGGAATTATTGAAAGACTATGATTTCACGTTGCAATATCACCCTGAAAAGGCGAACGTAGTAGCCGATGCATTGAGTTAGAAACCTATGCGGATGGCAGTAGCTCTCTTATGGTTAAAGAGTGGCAAGCATTGGAAAGTTTGGCAGAATTCGGTATTCAGGCCTCAGACCTAAGTGAAGGACAACACTTTGGATGTCTTATGGTGCAACCAATACTCATCAATCGTATCCTTGAAGCACAGAAGAAGAATGAAGGACTTCAGGATGGTTCACAAGCAACATAGTAAAAGAACCCGAGAATTAGAGTATTCGTGCGGATGGAGCACTCAGATGTAGAGGCAGACTCTATGTGTCGGATGATGATAGTCTCATAAAAGACGTATTGGATGAAGCGCACAAGTCACACATGACCATTCACCCAGAAAGTACAAAGATGTACAACAATTTGAAGAGAAACTTCTGGTGGGAATGAATGAAGTGAAAAGTCGCTAAACGCATGTCTCAATGTCTTACGTGTAAGCAAGTGAAAGCGGAACATCAGAAGCCTACACGACTTCTACAACCGTTACCAGTTCCTGGATAGAAATGGGAGCATATAACTATAGATTTCATGGTAGGACTGCTGAGATCTCAGTAAAACCATGACGATTTTTGGGTAGTTGTGGATCAACTTACCAAATGGAGGCACTTTATAGCATACAGTATGTCATATCCAGTTGAACATTTGAGCCGGATGTACCTATAACAAGTCATGCGACTACACGGTGTACCTGTCTCTATCGTATCTGACCGTGATTTCAATTCATTGTATAGTTCTGGAAGAGTTTACAGACAGCTATGGGAACCTCGTTAAGCTTGAGCATTGCCTTCCACCCGCAGACTGATGGACAGACTGAACGAGTCAACCTGCTGATGGAGGACATGCTGTGAGCGTGTTTTATTGACTTTGAGAGCTCATGGGAGACCCATCTACCATTAATCGAGTTTGCATATAACAACAGTCACCATTCCAGCATAGGGATGGCACCCTTTGAGGCATTATACAGAAGACTGTGTTAATCACCTTTATGTTGGGCAAAGGTTAGAGACAATCAACTACTTGGACCTGAATTAGTTCGGGAAACTAATGAAAAGATTAATATTTTAAAAGAAAGGATGTGAACAGTACAAAGTAGACACAAGCATTACGCAGACAAATGCCGTAGAAGTTTGGAGTTCAGTATTGGAGATCATGTGCTACTCAAGGTCTCTTCAGTGCGAGGAATTATCAGATTTAGACAGAAGAGAGGAAAGCTAGCATCGCGTTTCATTGGAGCATTTGAGATCCTTGAGCATATAGGAAAAGTTGCCTACAGACTCGTGTTGCCACCTAAGATGTCAGGAATACACGTCGTCTTTCACAAAAGCATGTTGTGGAAGTGTGCTCCAACCCGAGTCATGAGATTAACTTCGAAGATATCGAGGTTAACAACAATGTATTATTCCATGAAGGACCAGTGCGAATTTTGGATCAAGGAGTTAAGAGGCTGAGGAATAAAGAAATTATGTTGGTAAAGGTTCAATGGAAGTTCCTTGACAAAGGAGAAGCTTCTTAGAAGCTAGAGTCAGAGATGCGTAAGAAGCATCCAGTTTTGTTAGCGATGCTTAGTTCAGATTTCGGGGACGAAATCTTTATTTAGAGGAGGATGATATATTACCCTAAATTTTCATTGTACTTTTATATTTTTGTATATATAAATAAGACCCTCTGAATTATCCTTGTCTTTTTTAAACTTTAGACCCCAATTGATTGGCATAACTCCCAATCGAATGCCAACTTTTGTAATCCAATCGATTGTTATTATTCCAATCGATTGCCATCCTGCCGACCTGAATCCATTACATGGCACTATCCCAATCGATTGCCATCTTATACAATCGATTGCCTTGGAATATCTGATGTCAATCGACTGCTACTGACCCTAATCGATTAGACGGGAGCTGCCACCTGCCATCCTCTTTATATATATATGTTATGTTATTGTATGGGTTGATGCTTTTGGGAACCAAAGAGAGATAGTTAGGGAGAGATATATAGTTTATATATATACACACTCATACATATATATACACACCCGTATATATATACCAACTCACATACACATACACTCCTACCAAGGATAGAAAGAGGAAGGAAGGAGGAGACAGAGATAGGGAATGGAAGAGAAAGAGAATGAGAAAAGAAAGAGGGGAGAGAGAGAGAGAGAGAGAGAGAGATCACCAAGACCTGTGGCCACTCTGAGCGTCAACGACGTAACCAGATCGCAACGGTGAGTATCCATACTCACTTAGTAGCTTTGATATGTTGTTTATATGTGTTTTGATAAGAAAGAATGAAGCTTAAACGTATGTAAAAGATTCAGTTCGTGTTTTACAGTTTTTGGGGAAGAAGATGACTTCCCAATCGATTGGACTTATATCCAATCGATTGTCATTCGATCCCAATCGATTGCCAATTTTCCCTATTGATTGCCATATTTGTTAAGTCAATTGATTACACTTTTTACCAATCGATCCAATTATCCTAATCGATTGCACTCTTAACCTAATCGATTGCACACTTCTGGTTATTGAATATTTCAGTTGTTTATAGCTGTTGAGCTGTTATGTTGATATACCTTATAAGTTGATTGTTAGTGAGGTATTTGTCAATACCCATCCCGCTATGCACAGAAATAGGACACATGGCACGCCACTAAGGCTCATCGAATTCCATTAAAGTAAAATAGCAGTAGAAAACATAAGTAAAATCTATTAAAATCAGAGTTTTAAAAAGTTTTACCCAATTGGAAAAGTTTCAAAAGAATTCAGTTTTTGAAACTGAGGTCCAGTTGACTGATCGAGGGTCCGGTCGACTAGAGACCTGAAACAGAAAGTATGAAAATTTTCCCAGTCCTGTCCAGTCGACTGTGTCGGGGACTCTATCGATTGGGGTCTCTTTCTCAGTCGACTAGTGTCTTGTCCAGTCGACTGGACACTATGCATGCAGAATGTGGTATTTTTGTGCAGAAATTAGTCGACTGATAACCCATCCAGTCGACTAAAGCCCTCAAAAACTGACAGAAATAACTCAAGAACACAGAGGTCCAGTCGACTGAAATACGGACCAATCGACTGATTCCTCTCAGAAATTCCCAAATCTGCAGCATTCTAAACCAAGGGTCTCCCAATCAATTCCCAACCTCAACACGATTATAATCCATGATTCAAAAGATATATACAAACGTGTTTACTAAGGATTACAAGTGCTAATCTAATCCATAACAAGATTCGATTACAACATGATACTACTCTCAATTCTTATTACAAGTTGGAAAGAAAACAAAAGTATAAACAAGAGTGTTCCCCCCGCATTCCTTAGCCTCACTCCTCAAGCTTCTTCTTTCCTCGCTTCTTATCATCTGCAATGGAGTAAATCTCCACTGCTCAGCTATATGCTAAGTGTACAATTCTACATGTATGCTTATATGACAATTCATGGTTTAAAAAATCCAAAACACATAGAAAGAGTCTCTAGGGTGTGTGGTACGCATTCATCTGGTAAATGAAACTGATATCGTGGAAGGCAACCCTCTCCCACGCATCCCATACACTGGTTGAGCCTTCCTCCATACCAGGTACCGTGTCCTGGTTGGGCCTTACTCCATACCAGACACCACCACAATCAATATCACAATCCTCAAGGTTCGAGGAGCTTACCCCCGGATGAATTTGCACCAAACTCCCCTTTGACCCAATTAGACATATAACATGCTCCCCTAAACAATTATTCATGCTTTTATTGTAGTTTCACGTGCAAAATTAACGGGCCTAATTAACACATGAATTTTTCCCAGATCCAAAATATCAAAGTCGATATTTAAAACATGAAATTTCTATATATTTCATAGATCTAGAATTCATACCTCGTGCGATCTCTCCAAAACTTTGAAGGATTGACTAGAGGCCCGAATAAACATCGGATCTCAAGTTATACGCGAATCCTATAAGTTATACTGGGCTTTCCACAAAATTCTAGAAATTAGATTTTTTTTTTTTTTTAAAAGTGAGCCAAACGCAACCTAAGAGGTATCAAAACGTATATCTTACCTTGAGGAGTTCAAATCTCAAATCTGGTGAAAATCTGACAGACGAACGATTATCGATCAACGTCGTGAAGCTCGTGGCAATGAAATCTCCCTTTTCTCTCTCCTCCTAAGATATTTTATAAAGTTTGACAAATAAAATACCAAGCTCACCTATTTATAGGCACGGCTTTTGGAAATTCCGTTTACCTCCCTACGAGTTTTCAAAACTTCTAATTAACTCCTGAAACGTCGCATATGTCCATTTTATGACTACACGAGTTAAAACTTGAATTTATAAAAGTTTTCGTCTAGGTTCCATTTGGGTCCAAAATAAGGATTCAAAACTAAGTTCCGTGGAATCTCTATACCACCTACCTTTTTAAGCACGTAACACTCACGTTCTCACCACAGTATTCAAAGTGACATCTAACAATATCAAAACTAACAGAAATTATACTACACAGGTATAATTTACTATTCATAACATACCAGATAACACAAATAACATTTAAATCACATAAATGTCATTCAGTCATGCCAATGATATATAAAGTACCAGATTCTTGTGTCTCCACTTGACACCTTACCGTTGACCCACAGTCAACCTTCTCTAAATTATCAATAGACATTAGTAATTCACATGCTACCACAATATCATATTAAAAAGTATGGAAATTCTAGAACAGGTGTGACAGTATTGAATAGTACACCCATTTGAAT
The DNA here is from genome assembly GCA_033977485.1 of Hydrangea macrophylla. Taxonomy (NCBI): domain Eukaryota; kingdom Viridiplantae; phylum Streptophyta; class Magnoliopsida; order Cornales; family Hydrangeaceae; genus Hydrangea; species Hydrangea macrophylla. Next base: position 60,062,879 of record CM066987.1, read on the forward strand.
AATGAACCTCTAGTGTATTGAACTGTGGAACCGTGTGCATAGTAGTGGGTCTATCGATCGCCAAGGTCGATATATATATATATATATATTTACCTGGATTATGATTAGACATACACACTCTATACGCACACACCCTTAACCCAACTTAACCCCAAAGCCCCACAATAGCCCCCAACAAGGGCCACTCATTTCGACTGAAGAACAAACTGGGGGGCAAGCAAAGCCTCCCCCCAAGGAGAGTCAAACCATTAATCTCCCCACAAAGAAAAAAGAGGTCACACCATTTGAAAAAAGTCCGCTTAGTTCCATTGCTCTCTCCTTTAGCTTAGTTTTAATTTGTAACCATGAATTGACCGTTGTTTCTCCAACCTTATAAATTCGAGACCCAATAACTAATAGTAATTCTTGTAAGATAAAAAGTCACTAGAATTTTGAATATTCATTGTGTATTACAAGGTTTAACCTTATAACACAATTTTGCCAATTATATGTTACATAGTTGCCAAACTTGTCATGCCATAAAGCTATAAAATAAAAAATAAAATAAAATAAAAATAAAAAAGAAAAAGAAAAACCTCAAGTTGCAAAGATATCATAATCAACCTAAATTGAATTCAAAATTTTTAAATCTTTTAGTATATAAAAGCAACTGCAATGATGTAAAAAATTATAGGTCAAAGTTAAATTTAGTCTAATTTTGTATACGAAGAGAGAAAGGCTCATAATAGTGTAATTGACGGAACGACTGAGTGAATACCAGGTGAGGGTGGGCCGGCAGAGTGAGTGTCAGCTGGGGGTGGGACGGCGGAAGGTCTACAGTTTGATACTTTTTACTTTTTAAACAATCTTCACTTTTTGTTAAAAAATAAAATAAAATAAATTAAAAACAAAAAACTAAAAGAATGCAAGCCAAGCCAAGCCAAAACGGTAAAGGCTTTGCCTTTTGGTGACCAAACGACAAAGCCTTCGGCCTTTTGGTCATCAAATGAGATTGCCTTTGCCGTTTGGCATAAACATGGCATACACATTGTCGTTCGACTGTATATTAAGGAATTTAACGGAAGGGTACACTTAAGTGTGCTTACTTAAATGTATGAAATGGGCTGAGTTGGCCTGGCCTGGCATGGCACGGCCCAGCTTGGAAAAAGTCTAAATATCCCACATAACCCAAACCGTCGGGGTGGGCCAGATCACCCTTTCTAGCCCACCTACCTAGCCCGGCCAGGCCAGCCTAAAAACCACCAAACCGCCGACCTGACAACCCAACTCAACCCAACTCACCAACCCAGCACAACCCGCGACCCACCCAACCCACTATCGAGCCCAACCCGGCTCAGCCTATGAATTTTTAGAAAAATAATTATAAATTATAAGATATAAGTTGCAAATTATGCACTTCATAAGCATAAGTACTAATATTTTTTTTTTTTTTATATGAGGAGGGAATGAGAATCGAACCCAAACCTATGCATTGAAGGGGACTTATATATGCCAAGCTCTTTGCCACTTAAGCTATGCCAACCTATACCATAAGTACTCATCCTTAATAAACAATTCATTATATTAAGTTTTAAAGTATAAGTTATGAGTTTTAATTTGCAACTTATACCCAAACCTAACTCAATCCAACAACCTAGCCCACTAACCCGCACCGAACCCAGCCCACAGCCCAACCCACTAACCCAACCCACAGTCCAACCCGCCAACCCAACCCACTTGGGTCGTGCCAAGTGGGTCAAGTTGGGTCCACCTAAATAACTTCCAAATTTAGCCTGACCCGACCCGACCCTCATGGCTTACGGGGGCCCACAACCCGCATGGGTCAATTTTTTGTGGGTTGGGCTAACCTGGCCTAGCCCACATTTACACCTCTATGCTTACTAACGTTATACTAAGTTCTTATTTAAGACACACCATTGGGACCTCTGTATGGTAACTCCCTAAGCTACCCTACATAATCACACCACTGGACATGCTCTAAACCAGGGTTAAATACATTTTATCATTGTGGTTACCCCTTTATGTTTCAAAAGTTGACACTAAACCTGTCTGTGGTTGTGTGATATGTGTAAATCCTACGAATGTTAACTTCAGACCTGAAATTACAAATATACCTTCCGTTTCAATCACAATTATAAGGGAGTTAAGTATCAACTTTTGAACTATAGGGTATAAAGTAAAATTAGGTCTAACCACAAAAAAAAATATAATGTATTTAAAGTTAACTATTTTAATTCAGTCCCAACCACAGGGGGCTAGGCTCAGTGTCAACTGTTGCAGCATTTGTGAGGTAAACTAAAAGTGAGTTTAACCACGTTGGAATTAGATGCGCAACCCTATCAATTAACTATTTTTGTTCTACAAGGTATGAAGAGAAATTCTACATGCAACCCAATATTTTCTCAACACCAATACGCACAATAGAGGATGCGGCATGTACTGCTTTCAAATACAAGATGCATGTGTATAGTTAAAAATGTTGGGTACATAAGAATTTTCCATGTCTGAAAAGGCAGAATACTCAAAATACCCTCCACAGTACAATTGTAAAGAGGAAAATTTTGGATAAGAGCAAAATTTAATCAAAGTGGAGCTAACTTATTCAATTATTGTTCCTTATCCATTGTTCGATAAAAAAGATATACTTTGGTTATTTACTACTTATAGTACACTTTCCACATTTGCTCTTTGATATCTCATGTCCCCCACTAAATTTGATTAGTGCCTTTGGACTTGTAGATTCCCAGAACCATTTGAATGGGTTGGGTGTGGTAATACGTGGACGGTTCAAAGTGAATGTGCTATATCTATAAAGAGAAAGCCATGATCTATTTTCATATTCTTGCTTTACAGTTTAGACTCTCATCTATTTTGTTCCTATAACTACTTTAACCAACTTTTCCCATTTCTTTAGTTCAGCAACTTCTTTTGACAAAGCATTGCCACCTACTATCTAACTTTTGCTCAATTTTCTTTCCCCTAGAAATCTCTAATCTTTCTCTTGTTTTTACACACATATAAGCTCTATCCTAAAAAAAAAGTATTACTTAAACCGAACTTAATATTATTAATGTTTAAATGCATATTTAATTTAGAGAGAGAATTTGAGAGAGTGAGTATATTGAGATATAAAGAGAGAGGAGAGGGCAAAATTCTCAAATTTAAATTTAAAAAACTGGTAAAGAGAGGGTCAATTTTGAACTGGCCTTTAGATGATAAGATACGTCAAGTGTCATAAGTATCATAGCCATCAAAGATATTCCTCCTTTATTATATCAATAGTTATTAGTTACAGATATGCGTACGATGAAAGGATGAGGTTAAATACACCATATTGTTTTGCGAAATATACCATCATGTAGTGTTAAAAGATGAAAATTTTGTGAATAATCAAGGTGATATATTTAGCAGAAAATGTGGTTTATTTAACCCCACCTTAATGAAATAGATAATGCAGCCTCTATCACCAAGTTAAATGAGGACATTAAAGCAAGATTACAAATAGAGCTTCAAAATGTATTTACAACACATACTCTCGTCATTGTACAATATGGGTGTGGAGAGAAATTGGGTCTGTATATTTATTAGGTCTGATGACTTAAAACTAAATTTCTTTAGTACAACATTATTAAATTAATTAATGCCCTAAGTTTAATGAGGCAGTAAAGATTGAGCATGATAGTACCTTACTACACCGATATAAGACTACAACACCCATGTATGTGATATACATATATGTGAGATCCCCACATTGGTGAAATAATGATGGCCTAATTACACTTTACACTCTTATACTATACGCTTATTTTTAATTAGATTGATATACTTTTTTTTTTGTTCAATCGAACAAACCCTTGAACTCTAAAAATTCAGTTAATTAGACTCAAATTCTGACATTGTTGGGTTAAACTAACGGAAATTGTTACGTATGTTGCGTATAATACTTACCTATTACATGTTAGGTTAAGACAAATGAAGGATATTATGAATGCCTCAAAAATGATGTGATTTTGGGTATGATTGAATGCGATTTTGGATCTAGTTGAATGCAATTTCGGATCTGATTGAATGTAATTTTTCGCACCATTCACAACCTCCTTCGTTTGTCTTAACCTAACCTATGACAGGTAAGTATTACACGCAACTCACGTGACAATTTCCATTAGTTTTAAGCCAATAGTGTCAGAATTTATGTCTGATTGAGTAAATTTTTTGAGTTCGAGGATTCGATTGAACAAAAAAAAAAGCATATGTATCCAATTGAAAAGACGCGCGTGTATAGTACAAGGGTGCAAAGTGTAGTTACGCCAATAATAAAAGTGTGAGTGGCTCATAATAAAACCACAAGCTTGCTACTAGTAATTTGGACTGAAGCATTTTGGTCCATTTTCTTAAGTTCTTATTTAAGTTACTGGCCCACAAGTAGGGGTAAAAACGGTTTGGTTCTGTTTGGTTCGGTATAGTGTATTTTTCGGTTCGACTTTTACACTGGGGAGATTTTCTAAAAATTGACCAAACCGATTAGTTCGATCGGTGCAGTCCGTTTTCTTTTACCCTAGCCGCAATTGCTTGAGATGTTACAATATATATACACAAATGGTCCATGTCTATATACTGTTACAACACTAATTAAGAAACCATAAGTCAAAAGATTAAATATGCAACAAGGATTGCAAAACTGGACAAAAATCCTCACAGTAACTATATTATTTCTAATACAAAAAATTATACTGGAAAATATATATATATATATATATATGTATAGACTTTTGTGGCTCCATTTGCAAATAAACCGAAAAAGTGGCACTTGTCGCTCGAGCGGCCCTGCAAGTGGCACCCACGCATTGTTGCATAGCATTCTGAAATCTCACTGAGATGATGGATGCTCTTGTTCAACAGGGCTTGGGACTGAACAAGAGTGGTTGATGATGGGTAGATTGGCATGTGAGTCTATTCAACTCTGGCTCACAACGGATGCCAAATACTTTGTGATGAGAGAGAATATGGCCAAATTGTTATGGAAGAAGCTTGAAGACGAGTACATGACGAAGAACATTGTGAACCGGTTGTACTTGAAGGGAAAGTTGTTTTGTTTTCAATATAAGGAAGGTACGCCTATGTTAGATCATTTGAATGTCTTCAATAAATTGCTTGCCGATTTGTTGAATTTTGATGAAGAAATTGAGGATGAGGATAAGGCCTTAGCTTTGTTGAATTCGCTACCGGCCGATTTATACGAACACTTGGCAACAACCTTTATTTATGGGAAAGATTCAATAAAGTTTGAGGATATGTCGAATGCCTTAATGAATAATGAATTCGGCAAAAGATACAAACAAGCCCAACCTGATACATCCGAGGCTTTGACGATAAGGGGTAGATCGAAGAGCAGAAAGCCAAGAAAGGGCCGAAGAAAATCTCGTTTCAAATCAAGAAGAGCTTTTGCCTATGGAAGAAGAATTCCAGCGAAGGATGAGTGTGCTTTTTGCAGAGAATTGGGTCATTAGAAGAAGGATTGTCCGAGGTTAAAAAAATAAGAAGAATACTAATGCAAATGTGATCCAAGTTAAAGATGATGATCAGATTTTGTTTTGGCTACCACGATGAGTACTTGTAGTGATGAATGGATTCTTGATTCGGAGTAATCTTATCACATTTTCCCTAATAAGGATTATTTTACTACATTGGATGTTATGAGTGGAACAATCGTTATGGGGAACGATCATACTTGTGAGAAGAAGGGTGTTGGAGTAGTCAAGTTGAAACAGCATGACAAAACCACAAGGGATTTGTCGAAAGTGTGGATTTAAAGAAGAATCTGATTTTTTTTGGGTGCATTGGAATCTAACAATTTCAAGGTATCAACAAAAGCCAGAGTACTTGAAGGTGACACGTGGTGCTCTAGTTGCCATGAAGGGCCTTAGGAGGAATAATCTATATTACTTGAGACTGTTGTTGATACGACTAAGCTTTGACACATAAGGCTTGGTCACGCGGGAGAGAAGGCTATGCAAGGCCTAGTGAAGTAGTTACTGAAAGTTGACAAGTCTTGCAAGTTAGACTTCTGTGAGCATTGTGTGTTGGGAAAGCAAACCTGGGTTAAGTTTGGCACGACCATCCACTAAACAAAAGGGATGTTTGATTATCTGCATATGGATGTTTGGGGTCTCATGAAGACTGCATCATTGGTAGAAGGCATTTATTTGTGACGTTTGCTGATGACTACTCAAGGAGATGAAGCATAAAGATGAGGTACTTGAAGTTTCCTTGATTTGGAAGAAGAAGATTGAAGTTCAAACGGGCAAGAAGATAAAGGTATTGAGATCCGACAATGGCAGAGAATACAAGTCGGATCCATTCCTAGAGTTGTGCAAGAAGAAAGGGATAATGAGGCATTTTACCGTTAGGAAGACTCCATAGCAAAATAGTGTAGCGGAAAGGATGAATAGAACTTTGCTAGAGAAGGTGAGATGCATGTTGTCCAATGCCGGATTGACGAAGAAATTTTGGGTGATAGTTGTTACTTATGCGAGTCATCTAATTAACTATTTTCCTTCTGCTGCGATTGGGGGTAAGACACCCATTGAAGTATAGATTGGTAAACCTGGAATGATTTTGATCCTTTACGAATATTTGGTTGCCCCAGAAGATAGCAAACTTGACCCAAGGGTAAAGTAAGTGATTTTTCTGGGATTCAGTAGTGGAATAAAGGGGTTCAGACTTTGGTGTCCATCTTTGAAAAAGAAGGTTCTTAGAAGGGATGTTACCTTCAATGAAGGCAAATTGGTTACCAATGGGAAAAAGAATAAGCCGAGTGAAGAGAAAAGAGATGGTAGCATTGTGCAGCAGGTGGAGTATAGTCCAGCAGGTTCTAGTTCACAAGACACTCTTTCAAAAGATAAAGAAGAAGGGGACATTTAAGAAGAAGATGAGATGAAGGCTCTCCTCAAAGCCCTCCATCAAAGAAGGAAACAATGCAACTAGTAGACCAAAGAGAGAGATAAAGAAGCCAGTTCGGTTATTGGATATGACTCTACATACAAAGAAGCTATGCGTAGTTAAAAAAATGTAGAATGGAACAAGGATATGGGTGTAGAGATGGATTCTCTCCATAAGAATGAAACATGGGAGCTCGTTGAGTTACCAAAGGGAAAGAGAGCAATTGGGTATAAATAGGTGTATGCGAAGAAAGAAGGAGCTTATGGGAAAAACAGTATGAGGTTTAAAGCTAGGTTGGTTGCAAAGAGGTATGCTCAAAAGGAAGGTATTGTCTACAATGAGGTATTCTCACCAGTTGTGAAGCATTCCTCTATTCGTGTTTTATTAGTTTTGGTTGCACAATTTGATTTGGAGTTGGCACAACTTGATGTGAAAACTTGCTTTTCTACATGGCGATTTGGATGAGGAAATTTATATGACACAATCAGATGGGTTCAAGGCCGCGGGTAAGGAGGATATGGTATGCATGTTGCAAAGGTCCCTATATGGTTGAAGCAATCTCCAAGGCCATGGTATTTGCGGTTTGACATTTCATGAAGGTATGAAGTTTACTAGAAGTCAATTTTGATCATTGTGTATACTTCCGAAAACTACAGGATGTAGCCTTCATTTACTTACACTTATATGTGGATGATATGGATATTGCATCTAAGAGTGTTGGGTAGATTGCTAGGTTGAAAGCTCAATTGAATAGTAAATTTGAGATGAAGGGTCTTGGTGAAGCCAAGAAGATTTTGGGCATGGAGATTACTCGAGACAAGGCCACTGGAATTGTATGGTTGACACAAAATAGTATTTAAAGAAGGTGTTGCAACATTTTGGTGTGGAAGAGAACACAAAATCGATTACTACACTGTTGGCTTCCCACTTCAAGTTAAGTGAGAAATTGTCTCCGAGTACTAAAGAAGAGAAGTGGTTTATGCCCAAGTGCCATATGAAAGTTTGGATGGAAGCCTCATGTACGCCATGGTATATTCTAGACCCGATATATTGCAAGCTGTTAGTATGGTTAGTCGTTATATGCATGATCCAACAAGAAGCATTGGAAAATGGGTATTGATGTATATCAAAGGTACAGAGGATATGGGGTTGAGATTTGGAAAGAATGTAGATGTTGGAAGATTTCTCTTGGGATACGTGGATTCGGACAATGCGGGTGATTGGATAAGAGACAGTCTACTATCGGGTATTTGTTTACTATGACGAGTGGTCTAGTCAGTTAGAGGTCGACATTGCAATCCACGGTAGTGTTATCTACCACGGAAGCCGAATATATGACAATCGCAGAGGCAATGGAGGCTATTTGGTTACATAGGTTGGTTGAAGACTTGGGGATTCATCGAGAGAAGGTGGATGTATTTTGCGATATTCAAAGTGCCATACATTTAGCGAAGAAACAAGTACATCATGCTAGGACCAAGCATATTGATGTTCGTTTTCATTTTGTGTGAGAAATCATTGATGAAGGGAGTATTCTACTCCAAAAGATTGGAACGGTTGACAATTCGGCAGATATGTTAACCAAAGTAGTAAGTGGAGTCAAGTTTCAACATTGTTTGAACTTGGCCAATATTCTACACACTTAAATATATGTATTGAGTAGAGTAAGGAGATGGTTGTTTGGATTAGCATGGTCTACATGCTATGTTGGAGATGGTAGTAATGTTGGATTTGGTTGGGGAAATTTGTAACTTGCAAATTTCACCAAGGTGGAGATTATTGACTTTTGTGGCTCCATTTGCAAAGAAACCGAAAAGTGGTATTTGCCGCTCGCGCGAGAGCGAATTGTTGCGTAGCATTCTAAAATTTCACTCACTTGGGTGGTCGCTGGAGCAACCACGGGATTGCATTTTTTACGCAAAAGAAGGTTTAAAGGCAAATTTTGGTTTACTACGCGGATTAGGAAGATGCCGCCTATGTAAACCTAATGTCGCGCCCGCCCCGAAGGTGGGGGGCGGTCCCCTCGTGGGTCGCGACTGGTTATGTCTAGAGGCGTGAGAAGCGTGAAAGTAGGTGAGGTGTGTGAAAAGTGGGAGTAGGGCCAAGTAAGAGTTCAGAGTCGCCACCTAACGTTAACGGGAGTTAGGATCCCTGCAAAGGAGATTAGAGTAATCGTCTTTGACTTTTGAGAAAACAGTTTGAGAAGAGTGGGCCTTTTTTAAAAGTGTGACTCTTGATAATCGTACGAAACCAGAGTTCTCAAAGTGGGTTCGGGGACTCGATTATGTCGAGGGAAGGTGTTAGGCACCCTCGAACATCCGTGACACACGGTTGCCGTTTAGTGATTTTCATAGTAACGGGGCATAAGTAAGGGGTAATAGAATACATATATAAGAAATTAAAGCGCGAGCATCCGTGACGCGCGGTTGCCGATTTATGTATCTCGACACGAGATAGTTTTGAAAGTATGTATTAGTTTGAAAGTATGTATACGTTTCTCGACTCAGTCGAGATAGTTTTGAAAGTATAGTTATGGCCGCACCCAAGTATGGGTTGCATACGTATCTCGACACGAGAATCAGGCCGTACGTAGTTCTGTGCTGTGTGTGTGTGTAAATATTTTGGTCGATCTAGACCGTGAGTGTGTAAAATAGTGTTTTGAGTAAAGTCGGCGTAGCTAGGAACTTTAACCTGTACGGTGTAGTCCTAGATTTTAACCTTGAGAAAGTAGTGAGTTTTGAGAAAGTATTTTTGAGTAAAAGTCGGAGTAGATCAACCGTGCGATGAGTTTTTTGTATTTTTTGTTTTATGTGCCGGAAGTAAGGGTCGGTGCCCATTAAGGGTGTGAAGACTCACCTGTGCTGTTTGCAGATTCCAAGCAAAGTACCGGAAGTACGGGTCGGGGCCCATGTAATGAAAAAGTACCGGAAGTACGGGTCGGTGCCCATGTGAGTGAGAAAGTATTTTGAAAGTAAGGGTCGGCGCCCATGTGAGTGAGAAAGTGTTTTAAAAGTAAGGGTCAATGCCCAGTGCTTTGAAAAAGTGCCGGAAGTACGGGTCGGTGCCCTATGGTTTAGAAAAGTTCTACCGGAAGTACGGGTCGGTGCCCAGTGATGTAAAAAAAGGTGATGTGAAAAGTTTTACCGGAAGTACGGGTCGGTGCCCTTGTAATGAAAAAGAAGTATCATCATTTGTGTTTCCTGATTTTATCAATGAAGATCTGTAACAAGAGATAAAGTGCAGCCGGATGGGTCATTAGATCTCCTTCCGGCTGACGCAGGATATAAAGTCCAAATCGGGTGGAGTTCGAGGGTCTCCTTCCGATTGGCGCAAGATATAACAGTTTTGATAAAGTTCAGCCGGGTGGGTCATAAGATCTCCTTCCGGCTGACGCAGGGTATAAAGTCCAAATCGGGTGGAGTTCGATGCCTCCTTCCGACTGGCGCAAGATATAACAGTTTGATAAAGTTCAGCCAGGTGGGTCATAAGATCTCCTTCTGGCTGACGCAGGATATAAAGTCCAAATCGGGTGGAGTTCGATGCCTCCTTCCGACTGGCGCAAGATATAACAGTTTGATAAAGTTCAGCCAGGTGGGTCATAAGATCTCCTTCTGGCTGACGCAGGATATAAAGTCCAAATCGGGTGGAGTTCGATGCCTCCTTCCGACTGGCACAAGAAAAGGCGGAATATCCGACCAGTGGATTTATAGGGAGTCCACACCACTAAAGCATATAAGTAAATAAAAGAAAAGAAAAAGGCGGAATATCCGGCCATGTGGATTTATAGGGAGCCCCAGACCACTAAGTATATAAGTAAATAAAAGAAAAGATAAAGGCGGAATATCCGGCCATGTGGATTTATAGGGAGCCCCAGACCACTAAGTGTAGGAGTTTGAGGGAGTTACCTGTGAAGAAGGGGGGGCAATTTGAGGCCCAGTCGGTGTTTTGTTGAGAAAGAATGAAACAAAACCGAGAAAACTTATCAGAAATAACCCAATAAGACCAAAGTCGTACTTCGATGCGAAATCGACTTGAATGGATGTCATAGTTGGGTCCGGAAGGGCCGGAAGAGCCAGAATAGCCATAAGGCGGGCCTGAATGGGTCCGGGCTGAGTTGAGCGGGACCCGCGGGGTCAGAACTGGCCGGTATAGCCTGAAATAGACATATAAAATGCCAAACAGTCCTTAAGAGTTGGATTCGACCAATTCTGAGGTCACCAGTGTGTCCGGAACGGCCAAATTAGCTAGGAATAAGTGTCCGTTCGTTGAAATCTGGACCCGGAGTAGAGAAAATTGGGAAAAAACCAAAAGTGGGGCCCCAAAATGCCACGTCAGCAAGCCACGTGTCAGTCAAGGACACGTGGCGTCTTCTGAGTGGTTGGTCAAAGCTGACGAGGCGCTGGTGTGGTAGGCAACGTGGCAGACACGTGGCAGTGACACGCGGCAGGAGGTGCCACGTGGCAAGCGATGATTAGCCCATCAGTGATGACGTGGCGATGACACGTGGCAGGGATGCCACGTGTCAGGCTGTGATTGGTTGGTTAAAGCTGACGTGTCTAACACGTGGCATGCTGACTGGACTGCTGACTCAGCAGTCGTTGACACGTGGCAGCTTCTGATTGGTAGGTCAACGATGAGTCAGCGCTGACTCAGCGCTGACTGTTTGGCTGCGCGTGTGAAGGCGATACGGCGTGCTGGTGGCGCGTGTAGCGCGTGCGACGGTCTCCGGTGGTCTTTGGAGGTCGGTCCGCCGGGATCTGGATCGTCTGATCCAGACGATGGGGATGGTGGTGGTGGTTTCCGGCTTAGATTGCCGGAAAGTCTGCCGGAGCATGTTCTGTGCAGCGGCGGCGCGTGGTACGTTTGGGCGGCGCGTGGGGCGTCTGTAGAGATGTTTTGCTGTCGGAACCGGCGGCGTTGGCTCCGTTTTGGCCAGGGGGACCCACTGGATGGGGCGGTGAGATTCAGGGAGCTAGTTTAGGCTCTGTTTGGTTGTGTTTTCAGTTTCTGGGCTTTGGTTAAGGCACCGTTTGGTTCGAGCTCAGATTCTGGGAGTTTTGTGGGGTCTTGTGAGTTGGGGTTGTTCAGGGGGTCGGGTAATGAGGTGGTGGCCATGGGTTTTATGTGGTGGAGGCCATGGTGGTGTAGTGGTAGTGATTAGGTGGTGTTTGGTTAATAACCAAACAAAGCCTAAGGGTTTGGAAGATTTCTCCTTAAACCAAACAGGGCCTTAAAGGGAGGCTGCCCCATTTTTTTGTGTGCGTGGGGGGAAGCTTTCTATTTATAGAAAGTTTCCCAAAACCCTACATGGGTTTTATTCCCATGTAGGCGGAACACGAGACCGTAGGTACAACCTTCGATCGGGGCCGTCGATCGTTCCGGACTTCGATCTTTGATTTTTTTCAATCCAGACGTCCGATTCGGATGATTCGAAAAGATCCGGGCTTGGTTTAACGTCCTCCTCAAATTCGTATGGTTGGATCGGAGTTCGTTTGAAACCCGAAAACGAATCCGTTTTCTTTAGACCGTCGACGTATGATCTAGATCGTCTAAACTGCGACTGTCGATATCTTTTGATCCAACCGTCCGATCTTCCTGATTCAAGCTGATTTGGAATCGTATTGATGTTCTCTTTGAATCGGTACGGTTCGATTGAGAATCTCTGATTTAGAAATGACCGTTTTGCCCCTGTCTTTCCCAATTGAGTCTTGAAACTTCGGTTGGACGTCGTTTCTTTTCTGATTGTCTGATTGGATCGATTCAAGTCGTTGAACCTCTGTTTTTCTCCGTATTTCCATCCAGGTATGCCCAGTCGGACTTTCGATGTTTCTGGATTGACAATCGTGTCCCTTTTCCTTGAGTTTGGGGCGTCGGAACTTCGATCGGAGCCCGATTCTCCGTCAGTTATCAAAAATTTGATGATTTGAAGTCCTATAGGCTGGAATTGATTCCTGCTTTGCCCTGATGTAATCGAATTCAACCTTCGGTCGTGCCAGACTTGATTCTGGTCTTGAATTTTGTGTCAATCTTCGATTCCGATTAAAAACGTCGTCGATTATCGTAACCGGACGATCCCGAATTCTGGAAATCCGGTGGATGAGCTGCCGTCTCTGTATTTGACTTTGATTTGACCTCTGGGGTCCCTGTTTGGATTCTAGAGCTCTTTTCTCGATTTGTGGGCCTGGTGGGCCCCCCTGTGATTGTTATTTCTCTTTTTGGCAGGTCAAAATGGGGTGTCTACAGCTGCCCCTCTTTGTCATGTTTTGCAAAGCAAATCGTGACAAAGAAAAAGACAACCCGTTTTGACCCTTTTCTTTTAAGTGACGAGAATAAGTAAATGATATGCCAAAGTAGGTAAGTGAGTGTGAGATGCCAATGTAGGCAAGTGAGTGTGAGATGCCATCATAGGCAAGTGGGTATGAGGTGCCAATGTAGGCCAGTGAATGTGAAATGCCATCGTAGGAAAGTGATGTATGAGGTGCCAATGTAGGCAAGTGAGAATTGAGAGTATTGCCAGAGTGGGCAAACAACTCCGCTGGGGATTGCTAGAATGGGTGAATGATTATGTTGGGGATTCATGTGAGAATCGAGTAGAAGACGGATGGTGTAGTCAAAAAGTGCGTAATCGCGTAATCTCAAACTCTAACCAAAATGTAGTAAAGTGAGGGTATGGTCGAGCTCTTAAAGCTGCCTACGTATCTCCCGTCGGGAGAATCAGACCGAGCGTAGTTCATACGAACCTGGGTAGTTGATAGATGGTGAGAGACGGTGTAGTCGAGAAGTGCGAAGCCGCGTAATCTCAAACTTTAACCGAGAATGTAAAAGTAAGGGTATGGTCGAGCTCTTAGAGCTGCCTACGTATCTCCCGTCGGGAGAATCAGACCGAGCGTAGTTCATGCTACGATAGAATAAGAGTGATGAAAAGTGCGAGACGAGAGAGCAAAATGCCACGTCGGGGCGTGATTGTGTGTGTGAGATAGCAAAATGCCACGTGCGGCGTGATCGCTGTGAGATGAGAGAGCAAAATGCCGCGTTGGGGCGTGATTGCTGTGAAGTTAGAGTGGCAAAATGCGATTCGCGTGATTGCCTTGAATATAAGAGACGAGAATAGCAAAGTCCGATACGGGTAATTGCTGTGGAGATAAGGTCAACAGAATGCGATGCGCGTGACTGTTGAAGATATGAGAGAGCAAAATGCCGAGTAAGGCGTGATTGCTGTAAAGAGTTTAAGATAAGAGAAGCAAAATGCCACATAGGGCGTGATTGCTGTGAAGAGTGATGAAATTAACGAAATGCGGTATGCGTGATCGCCGTGAAAAGGTGGGGGATAGCAAAATGCGATGCGCGTGATTGCTATAGAGTGCAGGAGGGTAAGAGAAATACCTGATGCTTGATGCCGATGTAAGTTGGATACCGTTGGAGGGTCTTATACCTGATGCCGAAAGTGAATAGTGGACAGTACGCCGCTGGGGGTCTTATACCTTATGCTGAATTTGATTATGGATTCTGATGATGAGTGAACAGGATGCCGCTTGAGGGTCTCATACCTGATTCCTGATTTGAGCGTGAACGGTTAGACCTGAGCGAGGGATAGATTTCTTGACAATCTACCAAGGAGAAGACCGGTTTGATATGTGGATCCGAGCTGATGGATCAATGTGAAGTTGGCGAGTCTGAACAAGGGTTGATATCGTGGCTCAGTTAGTGGCGAGTTTTTGGGCTATTTGAGAGGAGTGTCGGAACCAGTTGCCCCTGCTATAAAAGTATGCATTGTCTGCTATGCTGAAAGATATGAATGCATTTTGAAAGTTATGTCATGCTAAGTATACGTATTTACAAGAGTATGATGCGTGAATCTATCATCTGTGAAGGAATGCTCATGAGTGAGTGTATATTGACCGTCTTGTCGCCTATTGAGTACTAGAAGACAAAGTATTTGACTGTGTGGGCTGAGTGCCCCAGTGATCGTCCTTCAGAAGGACCCAGTTTTTCAGTATTTGATTTCTCTCGAGCTTTCCTTCTCTCTGAAACCATTTTTACCTTCGGCGCCCTCACGGGTTTTCACCGAATCCGGCTATGTGATTATTGCACTTCAGTGTATCTTGTGATTTGAAAGTATGTGGCACCCCCGTCATTTGGAATGATGCAAGTATGTGATTTAGTGAACCCAACAAGGCATGTGTCAATCAAAGTGGACTTTACTGGGTTGTAACGTAGGCCAGGGTTATGGGTTGAGAAATGAAAGGATCGCATGAAGGCTCAAAGTTATTTTGAAAAGTCGGTTGAGATTCCTGAGATCACCTTATGCCCCGCGTCTTTCCTTCTTTTGATTTTTCTCTTTTTCTTTTTGTTTTTGTTTTCGTCTTCATCCCAATCTAGTGTGGGGTATGTTATCGCTGAGTAAAATATGTATTGGGGAGAATTGCCCCAGTTTGAAGTATGCATCCGAGTCGGATTGTATCTTTTGTGGATGTGCTCCAGCTTTGCATTGAGTTCTCTTTTTTGCTCGCTTTCTTTTTCTTTTTCCTTTTGGCATTGCCCCAGTAGAGGGGGTGATCTTCAGGGGTTTAAGTTTAAAAAGAAATCATAGTATGGCTCAAGTGGGCGAGTGAGGGAAAGTAGTGTATAGATAGCTGAAATGATTGCCTCTAATCATTTTGACACAAGTCGAGTCGGGTTCAGAGATCACATATATGCAACATTGAAGTTAGAGATCCTGAGAATGAGTATTTACTTTCCTGACCAGGATTGAGGGACCCCATGTGGGCTAGCAGTGATCGTGATGATCTCTTTTGCTGAGATGTGGGGGGCAAAGATTTCCCTAGTCTATGTATGTCATGATCCTGAGAACGGACCAAGGACTATTCTTGAATGCCCGTCAGTTTGCTACTCCGTTCTTGTGTCCTCAGATGACATCAAGCTGTCATAGGGAAGTATGCTTTTGTATGCTTTTGTCATTTGATTCTTGTTGAGATTGTGAGCATCGTCAGAGGATGAAATGGCCGATCTGTGAACTCGAGTCGCCTGTCGGCATGACCTTGTGTTGATTGTACTTTCAGGTAGAATCGAACATAGCTTTGGTACGTCCGGAAGTCTAGTACAATGTCTAATTCATATTCAACAAGTAGTAAGACAGTCATATCCAACATACTCATGAGATTTAAGGAATGAGAACAGATGACAGTTATTGAATGATGCAAAGAATGAGTTTTGTTTTTGTTTTTTCGTTTGAAAGTATGCGCTTATGCAAAGCAGACAAAGCATAAATTCGATAGTATAGAGAAACTGCCCCTGTATGGCAGATGATGAGGAGTAATGTTTCAAGACAGTGGGTCGAGTATTGGGTCTCTTACGAGAGTTGTCTTGGGCATGGACAGAGCTTGTGGATGTATATGGGTAGAAGTAGGCCTATTGGTTCAGCGGCTTGAAGGTTCGAACAATCGCGAATGCAATGGTACTGCTCGGATTTGACCTTCGCGGATTTTGTCATCTGCCCTGCTCAGGCTTAATGTTTGGATTTGGAAGTTGGATTTGAAAATCAGAGCTGTTTGGACTGGTTATCCATTCAGACTTTCTCAATCTGTGGAGAAGTCGGTGATACCGGGAGTAGGCTGAGCGTGTAGAAGCTACCCATGTTGACCTCTATAAAATGTGTACCTGCAGCGGAGGTCAGAAGAAGTAGAGGTAGACGTAAAGTTAGTAAGTCGCTTCAAAGAAAAGAAACGGGGATTCTTCTCCCAGTGACTCGTTAGAGATGAGAGAGTACTGCCCCAGTATAATGTGAGTTCCCAAGGTATGAGATGCATCTGGATAGCCTTTCGGCGCCACCAAATGTCTTTGAAAAGTGGGTTTGTCCTTGGGGAGTTTTATTTTTGTTTTGAAAGGTGAGAACGAGTTTGGAAAAATCTGGCAGCCTTCCGGCGCCGTCATGAAGTTTTGGAAAAAGTGCATCCATCCTTGTTAAAATGTAAGGAGAGAATAAGTGAGAATGAGCAGCCTTTCGGCGTCATTATGGGTTTTGAAAAGTTTATCTGCCCTTGATTTATATAAGGGGATGATAGAAAAGAATCGGACAGCCTATCGGCGCCGTTCTGTATTTTGAAAAGTTTTGAATGCACACGTGCAGAATGTGACTATGTGGAGGGGTTGACATCTAATGTAGACTTATTTAGGTCCGGTTCCCGAACCTTCAAACCTCCAGTACCGAAGCACCTTCTCAGGTTGGTGGTTTCGAGCGGAGGAACTTTCGGTGCTGGTACCGACGGTACTACCGCAACGGCCATGCCACTTACTGATCCTCCTATCTAATCTTAAAAGGTTTCAGTTTCAGAAACGGGTTATGTCATGCTCGATGCAAGTGTGTAGTGTGTATAGCGGTAAAGTACGACATTGGCCTTGTAGTTTCAGTATGGCATTGGCCTTGTAGTGTCTTTTATGAGTTGCAGGTACCTGTGCAAACAAGTTTCGTCACCTGCAAAAGAATTATAGAAGTACATAGTTGTTAATAAAACAAATGCCCCATTAGTATGAAAACCACCAAAGTGACGGCCTGAGTCCTCTTAAGTGTACTCCCCAGCAGAGTCGCCAGCTGTCGCGCCCGCCCCGAAGGTGGGGGGCGGTCCCCTCGTGGGTCGCGACTGGTTATGTCTAGAGGCGTGAGAAGCGTGAAAGTAGGTGAGGTGTGTGAAAAGTGGGAGTAGGGCCAAGTAAGAGTTCAGAGTCGCCACCTAACGTTAACGGGAGTTAGGATCCCTGCAAAGGAGATTAGAGTAATCGTCTTTGACTTTTGAGAAAACAGTTTGAGAAGAGTGGGCCTTTTTTAAAAGTGTGACTCTTGATAATCGTACGAAACCAGAGTTCTCAAAGTGGGTTCGGGGACTCGATTATGTCGAGGGAAGGTGTTAGGCACCCTCGAACATCCGTGACACACGGTTGCCGTTTAGTGATTTTCATAGTAACGGGGCATAAGTAAGGGGTAATAGAATACATATATAAGAAATTAAAGCGCGAGCATCCGTGACGCGCGGTTGCCGATTTATGTATCTCGACACGAGATAGTTTTGAAAGTATGTATTAGTTTGAAAGTATGTATACGTTTCTCGACTCAGTCGAGATAGTTTTGAAAGTATAGTTATGGCCGCACCCAAGTATGGGTTGCATACGTATCTCGACACGAGAATCAGGCCGTACGTAGTTCTGTGCTGTGTGTGTGTGTAAATATTTTGGTCGATCTAGACCGTGAGTGTGTAAAATAGTGTTTTGAGTAAAGTCGGCGTAGCTAGGAACTTTAACCTGTACGGTGTAGTCCTAGATTTTAACCTTGAGAAAGTAGTGAGTTTTGAGAAAGTATTTTTGAGTAAAAGTCGGAGTAGATCAACCGTGCGATGAGTTTTTTGTATTTTTTGTTTTATGTGCCGGAAGTAAGGGTCGGTGCCCATTAAGGGTGTGAAGACTCACCTGTGCTGTTTGCAGATTCCAAGCAAAGTACCGGAAGTACGGGTCGGGGCCCATGTAATGAAAAAGTACCGGAAGTACGGGTCGGTGCCCATGTGAGTGAGAAAGTATTTTGAAAGTAAGGGTCGGCGCCCATGTGAGTGAGAAAGTGTTTTAAAAGTAAGGGTCAATGCCCAGTGCTTTGAAAAAGTGCCGGAAGTACGGGTCGGTGCCCTATGGTTTAGAAAAGTTCTACCGGAAGTACGGGTCGGTGCCCAGTGATGTAAAAAAAGGTGATGTGAAAAGTTTTACCGGAAGTACGGGTCGGTGCCCTTGTAATGAAAAAGAAGTATCATCATTTGTGTTTCCTGATTTTATCAATGAAGATCTGTAACAAGAGATAAAGTGCAGCCGGATGGGTCATTAGATCTCCTTCCGGCTGACGCAGGATATAAAGTCCAAATCGGGTGGAGTTCGAGGGTCTCCTTCCGATTGGCGCAAGATATAACAGTTTTGATAAAGTTCAGCCGGGTGGGTCATAAGATCTCCTTCCGGCTGACGCAGGGTATAAAGTCCAAATCGGGTGGAGTTCGATGCCTCCTTCCGACTGGCGCAAGATATAACAGTTTGATAAAGTTCAGCCAGGTGGGTCATAAGATCTCCTTCTGGCTGACGCAGGATATAAAGTCCAAATCGGGTGGAGTTCGATGCCTCCTTCCGACTGGCGCAAGATATAACAGTTTGATAAAGTTCAGCCAGGTGGGTCATAAGATCTCCTTCTGGCTGACGCAGGATATAAAGTCCAAATCGGGTGGAGTTCGATGCCTCCTTCCGACTGGCACAAGAAAAGGCGGAATATCCGACCAGTGGATTTATAGGGAGTCCACACCACTAAAGCATATAAGTAAATAAAAGAAAAGAAAAAGGCGGAATATCCGGCCATGTGGATTTATAGGGAGCCCCAGACCACTAAGTATATAAGTAAATAAAAGAAAAGATAAAGGCGGAATATCCGGCCATGTGGATTTATAGGGAGCCCCAGACCACTAAGTGTAGGAGTTTGAGGGAGTTACCTGTGAAGAAGGGGGGGCAATTTGAGGCCCAGTCGGTGTTTTGTTGAGAAAGAATGAAACAAAACCGAGAAAACTTATCAGAAATAACCCAATAAGACCAAAGTCGTACTTCGATGCGAAATCGACTTGAATGGATGTCATAGTTGGGTCCGGAAGGGCCGGAAGAGCCAGAATAGCCATAAGGCGGGCCTGAATGGGTCCGGGCTGAGTTGAGCGGGACCCGCGGGGTCAGAACTGGCCGGTATAGCCTGAAATAGACATATAAAATGCCAAACAGTCCTTAAGAGTTGGATTCGACCAATTCTGAGGTCACCAGTGTGTCCGGAACGGCCAAATTAGCTAGGAATAAGTGTCCGTTCGTTGAAATCTGGACCCGGAGTAGAGAAAATTGGGAAAAAACCAAAAGTGGGGCCCCAAAATGCCACGTCAGCAAGCCACGTGTCAGTCAAGGACACGTGGCGTCTTCTGAGTGGTTGGTCAAAGCTGACGAGGCGCTGGTGTGGTAGGCAACGTGGCAGACACGTGGCAGTGACACGCGGCAGGAGGTGCCACGTGGCAAGCGATGATTAGCCCATCAGTGATGACGTGGCGATGACACGTGGCAGGGATGCCACGTGTCAGGCTGTGATTGGTTGGTTAAAGCTGACGTGTCTAACACGTGGCATGCTGACTGGACTGCTGACTCAGCAGTCGTTGACACGTGGCAGCTTCTGATTGGTAGGTCAACGATGAGTCAGCGCTGACTCAGCGCTGACTGTTTGGCTGCGCGTGTGAAGGCGATACGGCGTGCTGGTGGCGCGTGTAGCGCGTGCGACGGTCTCCGGTGGTCTTTGGAGGTCGGTCCGCCGGGATCTGGATCGTCTGATCCAGACGATGGGGATGGTGGTGGTGGTTTCCGGCTTAGATTGCCGGAAAGTCTGCCGGAGCATGTTCTGTGCAGCGGCGGCGCGTGGTACGTTTGGGCGGCGCGTGGGGCGTCTGTAGAGATGTTTTGCTGTCGGAACCGGCGGCGTTGGCTCCGTTTTGGCCAGGGGGACCCACTGGATGGGGCGGTGAGATTCAGGGAGCTAGTTTAGGCTCTGTTTGGTTGTGTTTTCAGTTTCTGGGCTTTGGTTAAGGCACCGTTTGGTTCGAGCTCAGATTCTGGGAGTTTTGTGGGGTCTTGTGAGTTGGGGTTGTTCAGGGGGTCGGGTAATGAGGTGGTGGCCATGGGTTTTATGTGGTGGAGGCCATGGTGGTGTAGTGGTAGTGATTAGGTGGTGTTTGGTTAATAACCAAACAAAGCCTAAGGGTTTGGAAGATTTCTCCTTAAACCAAACAGGGCCTTAAAGGGAGGCTGCCCCATTTTTTTGTGTGCGTGGGGGGAAGCTTTCTATTTATAGAAAGTTTCCCAAAACCCTACATGGGTTTTATTCCCATGTAGGCGGAACACGAGACCGTAGGTACAACCTTCGATCGGGGCCGTCGATCGTTCCGGACTTCGATCTTTGATTTTTTTCAATCCAGACGTCCGATTCGGATGATTCGAAAAGATCCGGGCTTGGTTTAACGTCCTCCTCAAATTCGTATGGTTGGATCGGAGTTCGTTTGAAACCCGAAAACGAATCCGTTTTCTTTAGACCGTCGACGTATGATCTAGATCGTCTAAACTGCGACTGTCGATATCTTTTGATCCAACCGTCCGATCTTCCTGATTCAAGCTGATTTGGAATCGTATTGATGTTCTCTTTGAATCGGTACGGTTCGATTGAGAATCTCTGATTTAGAAATGACCGTTTTGCCCCTGTCTTTCCCAATTGAGTCTTGAAACTTCGGTTGGACGTCGTTTCTTTTCTGATTGTCTGATTGGATCGATTCAAGTCGTTGAACCTCTGTTTTTCTCCGTATTTCCATCCAGGTATGCCCAGTCGGACTTTCGATGTTTCTGGATTGACAATCGTGTCCCTTTTCCTTGAGTTTGGGGCGTCGGAACTTCGATCGGAGCCCGATTCTCCGTCAGTTATCAAAAATTTGATGATTTGAAGTCCTATAGGCTGGAATTGATTCCTGCTTTGCCCTGATGTAATCGAATTCAACCTTCGGTCGTCCCAGACTTGATTCTGGTCTTGAATTTTGTGTCAATCTTCGATTCCGATTAAAAACGTCGTCGATTATCGTAACCGGACGATCCCGAATTCTGGAAATCCGGTGGATGAGCTGCCGTCTCTGTATTTGACTTTGATTTGACCTCTGGGGTCCCTGTTTGGATTCTAGAGCTCTTTTCTCGATTTGTGGGCCTGGTGGGCCCCCCTGTGATTGTTATTTCTCTTTTTGGCAGGTCAAAATGGGGTGTCTACACCTAATATTAGTTATTTGCATGAGTTGAAATATTGTATCTTTCACCTTTTGACCTAGAGAGCCATTGAAAGGCATTGTAAAGCTCTCAAGTTTGGATTTCACCTTCATCATAGTGCATTGATTCGAGTTACTCCGGGGGTGGTGTTGACATATGCTTCATTGGCCGAACCACACGTAAATCTTTGTGTCTTGTGTTTGTGATTGGTTTATCATTTTTTTTGTTCTTTCTTTCTCGTTTGGATTCTTTGTTTGTGTTTTGAATCACGTGCTTTCGCACAACATTATATATATGTATATATGTATATAGATCCAAAGAAAATCCCCTAGGGACACTACCCCCAAACGACCCAACGGCCCTGTTAGGTAGTCTTCGTGTAACTCGACTCCCAATTGCAAATTTCTAGTTCTGTCCCTGATGTGTGGTGTGTAGATCTAGTAATACGACATATTTGGGAAGACTAAAATAATCTCTCTTAGTGGGGATAACTATGATCTATTGACATAATGTAAGAATAATGCTATGGGGGACCATTTAGAAAATGTGATCCTCTCTGTTGCAATTTGCTTTATACATTTCTTCACTTTTTCTTACTTTTGAAGTATGACCACATTATGGTATGAGTATGGTCCCTTAGTTATAAGGTTTCCTATATATATGGTGCAAACATCAGAAAAGAATACCAATGCCATCTTCTTCTGCAGACTTGACTACATGAACTTTGAGGCTCTCAAGATGTGGAGGAAGAAGAGAAAGAAGAAGATGATAGAGAATTTTTCATGTGTGGACGAAAACTCCCTCTTCCACATGTGATCAAGATGCAAGGGGTGCAAAAGGCAAGTCATGATGCTAAGGGAAGGCAAAGCCTTTCTTCCAGGTTTTTGAAGTAATTTCATGTTCCTTCCTTGGCTTAAATTTGGTCTCTACTTAGTGGCTTTGGTTAAGCTATGACTGTGTGTGTTTGTGTCTAACTACTGTTCATTATAAAAGTCTTTTGTTCTTGATGATCCACCTCTCTGATTGTGTTTCTGTGATAGTATCAGCAAACATTTGGATTGCAATGTTGTCAATTGCTATCTAGTTGGATCTTTCTATATTTGTGAATTGGGCCTATTTGAGAATATCTAAAACGGGATCAAGTTCAACCCAACTCCCATATTTATCTAGTTTAAATAAAAACCAAGAAGAAGTTGGTTTGCACAAAGTATCAGCTGTTATGGAGTTTTTGAGTCAAGCACGGACTCCTATGTAGCCAAAAAAAAAAACAGGTACACAAATAATTAACTAATTATCCCAAAAAGCCCCTCATAAAATTAGTTCTCATGTTACCCAAACAGACTCATAGAGATAGCATTTGCTCATACCAGGCCAAATCTTGTTCTATGGCATACATCAGATTTCGGCAACACCCAACTTTGTGCAATGCGATGTGTAGAGTTCCTTTTCTTTTTTGAAAGACGGTTGGCAAGAAAAATAGTTTTTATTTCTTTCAAATACATCATTTTTCCAAATGGACCGCAACCACTCCAAAATATTAGAGTAATGCTATGCTTTTCAAATTTTTTATCCCAAATACTCCTATATATGATAGTGGGACCACTAGCTAACTTCAACATCCTCTAATACTTCCCAAATGCACGTGGCAGTAAGACCACTGGATTTTGATTAGAAATCCAATGGTTCCAACTACTTCATGTATTTGGGATGCAAAATTTATGAAGTAGTTGGGACCAAAATATAATCTATCCTTAAATTTTCGGAACGTTTGGAGATTACAATATCTAATCATGACAAATATAACACACATTGGAAATTATCTTCTTTTTTTTTTTTCACACACACAAGAACCATCCACACATGAATTTTAGCTTACAATTACATAAACTTTCATGCATATTGCTCTCTCATAGGGCACCTCTCCCAAGGAGAAGTGAGGGTAACACCACTAGACCACAAGGGCATTGGTGGCATTCCAGATTCTCTTAATGTATGAACAAACTTATCTTTGTGAGGTGATTAATAATATGTGTTTGCCTCGGTGTTTGTTCTGGGTTTTTTCTCCCCTTTTTTTTTTTTTTTAATAAAATTTGCTTTTGCTGTTCAAAAAAGAAAAAGAAAAAGAAAAAAACCTCACTGAAACATCCAAATTGTGACATTAATGTACTTTTCATCATTTCTAAAATACTATTAATTCACCTATATGCTGTTTCTGTGTCACATAAACACAATTGTACACATAGACTAACCACCTTTTAAAACAGTAGGAAACTGATCTGAGAAAATGTTTTTCCCTGTACAAATATGCAAACACCATGACCAATAAAAATATTGTAATGCTCAAAGTTTGTTGAACCAGAACATTGACCATTGGTTTATCAACCATAAATACATCAATGGTTATGATGCATCAATATTTATAATTAAAATATCAAAATTTCCAACTCATTTTACAAACCAGTGCTGGAGTTCAAATGTACTAGGAAGAGCTAAAATCACAATTCAAGAGGCCAAAATACCATTTTGACTCCTGAAAATAAAATTTGTTGTTGGAGATGCAAATTCGCCCCTTTATGCTTCTGTGCCACATGTCCCCTCTATGGATAACTGGGAGCATGCTATCATAACATTGAGTAATGTTTCACTCAAAACCTTTTTACATTTCGGTAGATCCCATGAGGGTACCACATGTGTAACCCACTGAAATCAATAGTCAAGATGTGTTGATTGTGGAAACGCTGTAAAAAAAAAAAAAAAAAAAAAAAAAGGTGTATCATTTTTGCATAACATTTGTTAGACTCCAACTTTCTGGCCAAGTGACTTAAAAGAAAGGGTCTGCCGACATGCCCCACAAACGTAAAGCCTAGTTAATAGCAGCAACTTACGTTTTAAGTCCTTTTAAACCAAGCTATTGTTACCCCCAATTGAAGTGGGATATCAAGAGTTTGCACATCAAAGTCTAACATTACCATCAGGGGAGAAGACTAGGTTACAAACTGTGCCTCTCACAGAGTGTTTTTTATACAAAATTGTTTTTTTTTTTCGAAAACTGTCACAATTACAGTTTTTTTTTTATAAAATAAACACTGTGCAAACTGTGACAGGATGCACAGCATCTAACAAACTGTAGCCAAGTCTTCTCAACCATCAGGCAACAAGCAAAAAGCAAAAAACACGTAGTAGGAGGTACAATCGATCTGTATGCTATGATTTAAAGAGAATAATGCTATGATTCCTAAATTTACTTCCCAAATGTTATGTCAATTGTACCACATGCAGTGGTATCTGGTACCATCAACCACTTCACAACATAAGCATTGGGGAACTAGATTTGGAATTCAAATTGGGAAGCATATAGCATTACTCATTACAAATTTTCAACAAGAGTACTCTAGCGACATTCAGCAAGTACTATAAGGACAGCACATCTGTGTTTTTCCTTGGGTCCTTTTCATCTTGTTGTAAAATGCTATTGGTCCTTTGCTACTTTTTTGTATGTGTGTTTGTGTTTTTCATGACCTTTTTTGGATGGGGGTGCCAAACAAGTTCCACAGAAGGTTTGCACCTTGCCTAAGAGTGTACCTTTGTGAAAAATTGTCACTCCTAAAACTAATCATATCAAAGAGTTCTCTAAATTCAAGTGTTTGGTGAATGTTTAATAGTTAGTGCCCAATGTAATATATCTCTTAACTGGTTTTGTTTCAAACCAATATAACCTTAGTTCTAAAAAAAACCAAATAGAAAAGTGGCTGAACCCAATCCAAATTTAAAAATTCCCAACATGCTAACCTTAATTCTATTATTCTATTATTCTACATAATAAAAGGATCATAGTAGATCATGTCCTCTCTCTTCACATTCATTCTTTCTATTAACTTAAAAAATTCAATCTAAGATTCACTTTTCAACTGGTTTTTGTAAGAACCAATATTACATTGATTTGAGGAAGAATAAGCTTTAAGAGATAAATTATATTGGACACTAACTCCCATGCAAAAAATGAACATTTACCAAATACTTGAATTTATATATAACACGATCACTTATAAATCACAGAACCATATCTTCGTCTTCCTAACCCCTTTGAATGTCACACTTATATTGACAAAGTTTCATCAGAAATATGTCATTTTAGTACCAAATAAAATCCACTCTTTTTCACCAAAAAGTCCATAACAAATCATCAAATAAAAAAGAAAAAACAGAATCACAACCAAACAACTCTCAAGTCCATCTCAATACTAAGGCATAAAAACTTTATTACCATCTAAACTAAATATCAGTGGTGGTAGTGATACTTCCCTCTTTTATTTCTTCCTCCTGAAAGCACACCCTTCAGCGAGTCTTGCTTTCCCACCAGTTGGCTGGCATAAGACAAAACTACATTTGCCACATGTCACAGCACTTTGAGAGTGGCTAAAAATAGTTGTTCTGTGAAGAGGAAAAAAAAAAGGGACAAATATGGGATCAATTGGAAAACTTTGATAACCAACCAGCTAAACAATATATATATATATATATATAGAGAGAGAGAGAGAGAGAGACATGAATGTATATGTAATCCATGGATTTATATAAGCTAGCCCCAAATATTTTATACCCTCTCTCCTATATTAAGATTCACTTTTTGGATATTCCAACTATTTCAGAAACTATTTAATTAATGTGAAATTCCTCAACTCTCCATTATTGTAGTTCAAAATTTCAGGGTTGCATCAAATTAAAGTTGGGAGAGTATTATACAATAAAGGATAAACTTGAAAGTATAATTAAAGTACATTGACTTTTCAAATAGGACTCTTAAAATGAGACATCTCAAAATGGAATAAGGACTCTTAATTTGAAACATGAGGAGTATATATTCCCCCATCCTAATACATATTTGTATCAGTTAACCTTGTAAGTTTGGTAGCACATATGACTTTTCACTTGGAATCGTAATTTTGGTATGTTAAAGAAAGAAAAAAAAAATATGATGCAAGGTATGGTTAAATTTAAGTCTGTTTTTGAAAGTCGTTAACTGAAGATTTTTTTTTTCTTTTATTTATTAAAAGGGGAAGGGGTGGACTCACCTATGCAATGAAGTGGCCTAAGACTCAGCTCGACGCCAAACGAGCTATACTCAGTTTGCTTTGGTAGAGTTAACTAAAATAAAAATACAGCCAGTGGCGGACCCATTACAGCTGGAGGGCCAAAACTAAATTGTCTACATATAGGCTATAGCAACGGACCTATATGGTTGAATCACCCTTTTTTCAGTAATACGGGTTGTTTGCTTCTTGTAATTTGTAAAGCTAGATTGATGGTTAAATAATTTTGGTTGGACTAAATTTATAAAATTATATACACACTGAACTTTTCAAAATTTTCAGAATGGTCGTTTAAAATTACTTACACTTATCGTAAGTTTTTCAAAGTTTTGTAGAAGCTAGGAGTTTAAATTTTCAAAATCAAATATAGGTATAGCATTTTTTACAAAAATTTGCAAGGACCACGGCCCCTTGGCCCCCACATAGGTCCGCCCTTGAATACAACCATTAAAGCCTGATATTTTGTCAAATTTGTGAGGTAATTAGCTAATATATAAACCTTAACTTCAAGAGAGATCACTGATATTTTAGCGCACACACAATATCTATACATACATATATGTACACACTTATCACATATATATGTACACACACACTCAAAGACCATAGTATGTTTGACATACATTTCAAAGCAGCCCGGGCACTTAACATCCTGCAACCACATACAGTGCACAATCAAAATATTATTGTTGTCTCCTATCAAAAAATATTATGAATCAGAGATTAAATCTCTGGATTTATGAATTTAAGTATTGAAATTAATTAATCAATCAGCTTACAATGAAGGTTGAATCTGGGGAAGGAACCAGACGCTTGTTCTTGTGCTTTGTCTTCTCAATTTCCAATGGAGGATTTCCCAAGTCATATTCATTCTTGAGAGCCTATTTTCACACAAAGAAAACAATATGAAGATCATCAATGAAAAAAGAAAAAGTAACATTGTAAGCCAAATGGAAAACTGAGTATGATGAAATTAGAAGAATAATTATTTACATTCAAGCGAAAACTAAGAAGAGAAATTTCAATGAAATTGCGTTGAAGAAACACAAAAAAGAATAGAATTATTACCATCTTGTTAGGAAATTCTGGAGAGATTAATGCGATTTTGCAATAGCGAAAATGCCTGCATATAAAGACACAGAGATGGAATTCCAAAACTTCCAAAACTTATTTCATGTTTTTAGAATCTAGATAATAAGGAAAACAATGAGTATGATAGAAATGACATAAAAATAGGGTGAAATATAAATTTAAAATTTTGAACTTTACGAGTCAATTTGTGTATTTTTATTCTTTTTAATAGAAAATTTTGGTTTCTAGTGTAATTGTTTTCTTCTCCTTTATCTTCTCTAAATCCGCAAAGCAAATAGAACTTTTAACTTGCAAGTACCAATATGAATTCTTTTTTGTTTGTTTATTTATTTTTTTTTTTCTTTGTTTTCAAAATCTAGTAAATTCAGTCATACGTAATCTCAGCACAAAATTGATATGGTGAAATATAAATACATATATATCATATAAAATAGAACATCATGTTAAGGCTAGCTAGGGTTTCTATGAATCATATTAGAACAAAATTAAAAAAAAAAAATTTAATTATATGATCAACTTGTTAGTTTACATAACTCTATATATATTTATTTAATATAAGAACAAAACATGTTGAATCCAATTTGTCCCAAAAAATTGAAGAGTAGAAATTTCAGAAGAAGGAATGAAAAAAAAAAAAAATGTCATTGGAGATACCTGTTGGCTTGGGTAAGATGGCAAACAGGCGATCTGCCAAAACCCTAAACCTAGTTAGTATATATAGGAAATTTAGGGTTTAAGGAAATTATCATGGAATGAGGCCCCCACTTTTGCCAAAACGGCTGCACTGTTTGCTAAAGAAAAGGGTAATTTAGATATATGCTACTAATGCTAGTAATTTAACTGCCGTGAAATTAGTTCATTTATTCTGAAATCAAGCTAGTCCTGCCTGACCTTTTCTCCTCCAACTAGTTAATTTGTACGGAAAATACTAAGTGCGATGAATTAATTTAGGCTTCGTTTGGCCCCACGTGGTGCTTCTCTTTTTATAAAACACAATTTCATGTTAATTTATTTGGTAACTAGTTTATCAGCTTTGTAAAAATTGAACTTAGGGTTTTTTTGGAAGAGGCTTTTAAAAGCTCTAGAATTGAGTTTTTAAAATCTCAAGGTTGCTTTTTGGTTTCATGATGTCTTTTTGAAGAGTAGTGTGTCAATCGTATAAAATTATCAATGAACTTAATAATAAATTTCATAAGCTCCTTTTAAAAAGTCACATGGGCGGCAAACTAAGCCTTAGTCGGTGAGGATCTTAAGCGGACCTCAAGGAGCGGGTTTGGAACAGACCGATTTTTAGTTGCAAAAAAAGTCGTTTTTAGCAATGGAAAAAACAATGCATTTTTAGCGACAAAAAATATTATCGCTAAAAGTCGGCTGATCCCAAACTCGTCCCTTGAGGTCCGCTTAAGATCAGGACTATTAGTTTAGCTACCCTAAATGTGGTTATCAATGGAAATTGTAATGCAAATTTTTTGTATTACTAATCTTGTAATTAAAAAATAGTTTTAGTTATTCATGTCACTCGATATTTTTTAAGAAAGCGTTTTTTTAAATGCCACTACCATTTGAAGCGTCTATGGTCCACTCAAAGTTAGTGTCTTTCACTCTCTGTATTAATTAATTTAATTTCTGGTGTCTGTGACTCTGTGTTACTATAAAATATATTTGTTCAATTGTTATCTTAATTGCTATTTTTTTTTTCTATGCTTAGCATGGGTAGGCAGCTAGTTATACAATAGTTCAATTGCATGTCGTTCCATCAAACCCTTCCTCGTATTAACACATGCAAGCGTTTTGATAAAACTGATAATTCAGTGCTGGATTTTAAGCACTGAAAATTTTAAGTGATTGAATTTATAATACTGAAAACAGTGCTCCAACTACTAAAATAGAATACATTCAGTGATATATTTTCAGTAAAAAAAAAATTCACTTAAAATTTTTAGTGATTTTTTGACTGCTTTTTCAATTAACTGATACGTTATCAAACTCACTAAAAAAGAATAAGTGCTGAATCTTTTCATTTTCAGCACTTAAGTAACGAAGCACCATAACAACAAAGGCAAAGCCTTTATCAAAGGTTAAACCCAACACCTAAACAAAATCCAGAAGAACAAAGTCAAACAGTCGAAGGGAAAAGACAAAACCAAAAGGCCACAGCCACAAAAACCCCAATACCAGAATCCTCAACACAGTCTTTAGTCAAATCACTTGAAGCATATTTGTCTCCACAAACACACCCAGATGTGTTGGGATCCTCGGCCACGCGCGGGCTGGGGAAGCGCCTGTGTAGTGCTGGCAGGATTACACGATGATTTTTTTTTTTTCACTATCATTAAAAATTGTAATTAAAACAAAAATCATCGTATAGTCATGTCAGCACCACGTAAGCACTGCCAAAGTGCTGCTCCAGCTGTGCGTGGCCGAGGATCCTGACCCCCAAATACAATAATAAATAACGGCACGGCACAACAGCAGCAAAGACTAACTACACCAAGTAAAATAAAATCCAAGAAGACCAATGTAGAACAAACCCAACCACGGGTCCACATAACTTCAGCCTCAATCCTCCAATGTACAAAGCATCATCTCTAAATCAATCCCATAAGCAAATAAGATTCTTTTTTTGAAACGGATTTCTTATTTTATGAGAACGCTTTTCTATAATATAATACAAGTTGAAAATGACGAAAATAGCATTTCAGTAAACAAGAATGAATTCCCTAAATATCATTCCAAACACACCGTATGCTTGCACAGTAGTGATTGTTGGTTCAGTATAAATATACAAGTAGAAGTAAATGGACAAGTTTTGGACACCGTAGTTTATTTCAAAAAGGTCATATACTATTGTCAAATACTTCACAAAAACTATGCATAAGTTTTGTAAATACAAAACTTCATGCAACAAACTCACACCACAATTGACTGGTACCCATCTTCTCTTGCACTCTGTCCTCGTCGATAAGCAACAATAACAGCTACAGCTATCGCCACTCCAACGAATGCTGCGCCCCAAATCGAATTGGGTAATTTCGTCTTTTCATGCTTCTGCAAAGCCAAAAGCAAGATTAAAGGCTCAGAGGAAAGCAGCATTTGGAACAGTATTGATTTACTTTAGATTCAGAGAGAGAAACCGATACAGAGAGTAAAGATCAAATGAAGACTAGCGATGAAGGAAAAAAAACATGATTAGAAATAAAGAGTTACTTGCAATAGAAATCAAAGAGTACTAGGTTTCGTCAACCCGGACTCATGTCCTCAATGCAAAACACTACATCCAATTTTATAGCAGTACCGACTGAGACATGCTTTTTCGAAAAGTAAAAATTGTGTCCAAAGAAAATGAAGAAGATAATGTGATAATATATAACTGCTGAGAATGCACTAAAAATGGCGTTCCAAACACACCCTAAGTTGATTAAAGATAGAAAAAGCTTCATGTACTACTGAACAAATTCAAAGAATTCTCACCCCTCAGATAAACGTATCTACTTACAAGAAAATATAAATCAGATTGCATTCTTACCCATCACTATCATTTATCATTTGGATCTGAACTAAAAAAATATTTCCTTTCTTTGTAACTACTTCAACATTTTAAACTTGTAAAGCCTATAGCATCAAGTATATCTATAGTTTGTAGTGACTCGTCAACACGTTTACCAGCATAGAAAAGTATTATAGGCTCCATTTGTGTCGACATAAAACATACTCAGGAAAAGTATTCAACAATTTCTGGTGTTTGACTGTCCCAAAAACATTTTACATTACGAAATTATAAGGAGAATGAAAGTAGCTTAAAATGCTGAAAAGGGTTTAAGAAAAAAAATTCCACGAGTCATTTTCTGGAACAATACTTGAACATGCAACGCCCAATTATATTTGTTTTGTTACAAGTA
Source organism: Hydrangea macrophylla (assembly GCA_033977485.1). Taxonomy (NCBI): domain Eukaryota; kingdom Viridiplantae; phylum Streptophyta; class Magnoliopsida; order Cornales; family Hydrangeaceae; genus Hydrangea; species Hydrangea macrophylla. Next base: position 60,094,737 of record CM066987.1, read on the forward strand.
ACAAAACCTGTATAATTACGTGTACCTATTAACTCGTATACGTATTGCTTGTATAAAACATTATCGAATTCTTTAGATAGTATTTTTGTTACTTGTAAATTTTCTAAGTGCCAAGCCAACACCAAAAACAGGAAGAAAAAGTTTTTTTTTTTTCAATGTAAAACAATTTACGTCAAAACAAGCCTGAGCCTAATTGATCATACATAGATGGAATTAACTCAAATGTTTTAACTCCAAATTAAAATCTTACTTCATCCGAAGCATGGAACATAGAATCGGGCGCTGATGGTAGATCAGCAACCAAAAGGTAGAAGAGCCCCATAACTCCGGTATGCCTCCGGGAACTACTATAATTAGATTCAAGAACTAGGGTCTCCCCATCGGATATCTTGACAGAGCCAGGTCTAGGATAACAGGTGGACATTCCCACAATGTAGCCTGCCTCATTTCCCGCTTCGTTTCCTTCTCCATAGGTTGGCATCGAAGAGCAAATAACCCGTCCGTCCTATGAAAAGCACCACAAAATTTTTTCAAACAAAACATGGTCATTTTGATATAATAAGAACAAATGCAAGGCAATGAACAATAATTAATAAGAACACAAAACTAAGCAAGCACCATGCCACTGCTCTTCATATATATGGGTAAATATACTGGGGAGACATTATGACCCTGTTTGGCAAATAAGTGATTATGGTCTCCTAAAGCTATTACAGAACCGTTTGGTCAACTCAACGTCTGAGATTCAATCACAGAAAAATGCGATTGGCCAGAAGCTATGTTCATTCTTGGCCATTCTCTGGCCAATTGCAGTTTTCCTCGATTGAATTGCAAAAGCAGATGATGTTGCCAAATGGTTCCTAAACAGAAACACTTCCGCACAAAGTTCTGCAGATCAATTGAGCGATTATTCTTCCATTTTTTGTTAATTACTATTTTTATGGAACTTCGATGCAATGAAAGCAGTCTTGACGAACCAAATAAAGTATGGAATAAAAAAAAGTCCATTATAGGGATAAAAACATGTCTCAAGTGATACTGGCAGTATATCTAGTTTCCCAACAGGTGCAGCACATTTAGCTGAGAGGATGTTAATCTACTGTGGTCTTATGCGATGGGAGAAATATATTAAGGGCATGTTTTGTTGCCCCTTGAATTTGAGTTGCCTATTCAGAATTTATACAGTATCGTAAAGTAAAGCCCAATATCAAGAATAAAGATATTTAGAAAAATAAGAAACTTCACAATATTTCTTCTTATATGGTCATTTTTGTGTCATCTTAGAATATCATAATTCATAAGTTAAGATATCATTTATCAGACTAGCACAATTTCCCTAGATGGAATGGAACAATGCAAGATCACCATCTTTAAAAATGTTTCATGAACGAGCAAATGCAATTATTGCATTCAAGGATGCCCACAAGGCAAGAACTATCATTTGATGATACATCTCGACAGAAACTAAAAACTCTAACATCACAATACAAAGGAGGATAATCCAACACAAAATGAAAAGTCAATTTTGAAACGGTGAATTGACATGAAGATGTGGCTACAAATAGTAAATAAAGTGAGAAATTACCTCTCCATAAAGAGCTGAACCGATGCCCCCAGTGTGTTGGTGTGCAACGCCATAAATGACATTACCACCAGTTGGTATACTCAAGCTTACCCTCTTGATGTCGATGCAACCACTGTTAGCCGCATCAGCGGCACTGCAAGATTCGACTTCATATTCGATCTACATCAACAAGATTAATTTAAGTACCTTAAGAATATCAAATAATTTAAAATTTCGAAGGGATAATAGAAACCTGACATAGTTGCCGTAATACAAGTTGTTCCTTTTCTTCCCAATAATAGTTTTCTCAAATTTCTGTTTATAGCGTTCTCCCCATCCATTCTCTTAGGTTTTGTTTGGTTCATGGATTTAGTGAGCAAAAGGAAAACAAAACACCAAGGAAAACTCTTTTCTTTGATTGGATAAAAATGGTAAATAGTGAAGAAAAATTGGAGCGAAAAGAAAATAGGGTGAAATAAATAAATAAAAAATTGCATTTTTGTGGGTCACTTCTCTTCATCTTTCTTGAGTTCCTTAAATATTTTCAAAATTTATTAGGGTTGCAGATTCATTAGGCAATTTGCAGATTCTTGAGAGAGCCAATCGCAGTTTTCCACCATTGGCAGCCAATAAAGAACTTTCGTTTTGCCAAACTGGCCCATAAACATAGATGGAACTTTTTAACTTGTAAATCCATTCTCATAAAAGAACAATTAATCTTTCTAAATTTTGAGAAATTGTAAACTGACCAGTTAAGCAGCTCCATGATAAATAGAAACATGCATTAAAAATGACTCATACAAATGAAATACTTTTAGTCCCAACTAATAATTTCAACAGCCATAGAAACAAATTCACTTACCTGGCAAGGATGTCTTGTGCTCAATCCTTTCGATTCGTCCGCCTTTTTCCACATATCAGTAACATCGAGTATATAAATCTTAACCGGCACAATAAAATCATCCCAATCAACCCACGTCACCTTGTATCTCATATAAAGCCCTCTCTTTACACTCTCGACACCTTCTCGCACTCTACACCGTGTCTCATCATAACAACATCTCAACCCTCCAATATACCCTGGCTCCAGAGGCCGATCATATTCATCATATGTAACATTATATAAATCACACTTACACTCGGTGCATCCTAACCGGTCCTCTGCGCCACGTGTATCAATCGCGTGGACATTCAACAACCATCTCTCCTCAAATCCAGCGGGAACTTCCTCGGGATTACCAACTTCAATTCCATAAGGATCGGGCACACGTGTGTCCGTTTTCCGTGTTTCGGATCCAAGGCCAAAATACTGGCTAAGACCACTATCGCAAATCCCGGTGTTCCTCACGATGATCATATCAGATTGGTGAAACCCCAAATCGTTATGGTACTTTGGTAATTCAACGCCCATACGTTGATAGTATCTTACAACAATCCAATGGTGGAGATAAGTTTCTAGAAGTGGGACTGGATTGCCTGCCTCATCAACAACTTCGGCATTGAAGTTTTTTATAGCAATATGACCTTTTGGGAAGTCGATATTGTGGTAGAACTTGTTTGTCACTGATCCAGGTTCGAGTATGAATTTAGGAGAGAGAAATACAGCAGATTTGAATCCATTTTCTTCCCTTACGCTAGCTAGAGAAGTGTGAACACTTAGAGCCAGTAGCAGAATTGGAAAGGAAAGGAACCAATAGCGAAAACAATGGACCATCCTTTCTGTACATGTCAAGTGTATACGGTTAAGACAAAAAAGAATTGCTTACTCTCGAATAGACCCTAAGTAATGAGTTAAGAGAGCTCTCTCGAGTTAAACACCCAACAACACTATATAAAGTATAAAATCTAAATAAATAATTCTTTGAAAATTTTATTTCAACACATTGAAGATGGTTTTGACATTTTTAGCAGATCATAAGGCAATTCCAGAAAAAATTTCATGTAAACAAATATCAATTTGATACTAAACTGGCAAAGAAAATTCAAGACCTAATACTATACATACATTTGCAAATGTATAAGAGCTTGAAACCCAAGTAATGGAAATGCTACATAATAGATTTAGTGAAGAGGCTGTGATTTAGTGTTATAGACTACCAGGAAGATCATTCCAGCTAACAAACTAACAGAAAAACATACAGATTACTCATCCTTTTCAATTAACTAATCAGTAAGGTTCCATTTGATTCACGGATTTACTATGCCTATGTTTTGGTTCATGGATTTAGTGAGCGAAAAGAAAAGAAACCATAGAGGAAAACAAGTTTCCTTGTTTGGTTAATAAGGAAAATGTTGAGGAAAATAAGAAGGAAAAGAAGACATGGTGACAATTAAAACAAAAATTTTAAACCTTGTGAATAGTGAGTCACTTCCCTTTCTATTTTCTTGAATTTCAAGTTTATTTTGAATTTTTTAAATTTGTTTGTTACTTGAACATGGAAAAATAAAAAATATGTTATACGGAAAAACACTAGAGAAACGGATTTTCTTATTGTTTTCCTTTCCTTTTTCTTTCCTTATGTAAATCAGCAAACCAAAGAGAGCCTTGGGCAAAAGAAAAGGAACATACCCCTCCAAAAAAAATGTTTTTTTTTTTTTTTTAAATACAAGCAAGAGTAGTCAAAATGATCGGAAGAAAAAGATTATATAACAAGCAACTAAAAATTTTGAGTTTTATGAGTATGTTCCCTTTCCACATTTCTTGATTTACCACCATAATCCAATTTAATATTTTGATTTTTTAATTTTATTTGAACATAAAAATAAAAGGGCTGCTAACTTACAACATGATGATTATAGGCTAGCAGCATACAACAGCCTCTTTAGTAACAAAAAAACAGATTTTTAGCGATGAAAATTTTGTCGCTAAAGGTTCCAGCATTTAGCGACAAAAAATTTCGTCACTAAAAACTTGTTTTTCGTCGCTAAAAGCTTCTCATGTTGTAAGTTAGCAAATCCCAAAAATAAATAAATAAATAAAGAAAAGAGCTAGGAAATAGTATAACTTTTTTCTGTTTTTTCCTTCTCTAAATCCAAAAGGAATTGATGATTGTTTTGTTTACAATTCTCCAAAGATCACAAATTTTACAGAGAAAGCAACCGATGCCAACAAAAATATTTCCGGAATTTTCTAAAATCCACAACCACAGCTTTAATTATGGCTGTGAGTTCAGTAATGTTATACACACACACACAAACGTGTGTCTGAAACTGTGATAGGTTGGCTTCCAACTCCTTTACTCCGCAATTCAACATATATGTAAAGAAAAGTACAAAAGGTTCAAAAGAAGAAGAAAAAAAATATACAGAAGGATTGGACATAACAGTGATCAAATGATTAAAACATGACTTTATATATAAACTATATATGCGGAAAATAAGACAAAGTCTTTAAGATTTAAAAAAAAAAAAAAAAACTTACCCAGATGAGATATGAGACTGATAAACCCAAAACTATTCGGAGAATGAGTTCCTGAAAACCCAAAATCCTAGATTTTGAACATATCGAAATCAATGCGGCCTAAATATGAAATTCTGAATAGCCAAGTCCGCCCACAATTCAGAGGCGGCAAAGCAAGTCAATTCACACCTTGGCTTGACAATATTTACATCCAATTATTATGCAAATGCATACAAAAAGCGTACTCCGTAGGGTATGCGACTGAGACAGTTCCACGTGTTGTTTGATGAGGGCTGTAGAGTGGGAGGTACCCCCTCCGCATTCCTCTTTATATTTTGGATAAATTGCAATTTTTGTCCTGCTAGTTTGAGTGTCGTGATATTTTGGTGGTTGCACTTTTATTTTGGACATTTTACATCAAGAGTTTTATAATTGTGACAATTAAGTTCAATCGGGTTTTTTATAATTAAAGTTAGAATTCTAACAATTTAAAGAATTATACTAAGCTCTCCAAAACTTTTTGAAACTAAGTATTTTTCTCAAGGGTAATTCTATCCACATCCACCTATTTTACTCTCTACATCCACCATTTAATAAAAAAGTTATATTACAATTTTACCCTTATACAAATGATATAGAAGGACAAATTAATTAAACTCATCCTCCAACTCTAGAACCACCGTCGCTGCCATTGCAACCTCTGACCACCATGATTGGATATTAGTAATTGTGGTCAATTTTGATGCAGTATTTGGTGGATCTGAGACAGAGTCCCAAGTCATCTACTATATACCCATTTTTTCTTATTTGATTCTTTCTATTTAATCCTTATTCAACTGTTTGGATACATTGAGTATCACATTTAATGATAAGAATACCTACTCAACCAATTTTGATGAGTATCACATTTAATGATAAAGTGATGGCAGAACGTGTAAATTAACATTTGAATGTGTATGGTATGTGTGTAAATATTATGTGTATATATATATATATATATATATATGGATTACAATCCACCACAACATCCACATGCTCCAAAGTCCAAATCCACCGTGGCAACACCGCTCCACATCTTTGGAGACGGTGAAAATCAGATTCTTTTTGCATAATTGGACTACTAACCACTTGAAATTAACGATATGGGGTAGAGTTGAATTGGGGGCAGCTGTAGGTGGAGAGTCGTAGGTGTACAAAGTAGGAAGAAAGAAAGATTTATTATTGGAATGAGTGGTGGGTGTAAATAGTAAATTGTTATATTAAAAACTCAAGGTGTATTGAGTAGGTGGGTGTAGAGAGTAGTATATGTGGGTGCAAATAAAATTTCTCTTTTCTCAATGTAAATCTTGACAAAAATATCCTGACAAATTTGTAAAATTTTAAAAAATAAATAAATAAAAATCCTTATTAAACCTGATGTTTAAAAGTATTCTGAAATAGACTACTCTCTATCCTAATTATCTTTTTTTTTTTTTTTTTTTTTTTGAAAAGGGTGGGTGAGATTGGCTAAGCCATGACGTCTGGGCGGGGACAATATTTATTTTACCAAGGACAGAAAGTCAGTCTTATCATTGTGGAAATAAGAATGGGACAAAAATGGGATTTGAGACTGATTTATTGGATTTTGGCTAGGTTCCGTAGCAACGTGAGAGCTGGTTGGGCAGTATTTATGTGACGAGTAATACTAGGGTATTGTAGGGTTTAATAAAAGGTAAATTTACTGTGAGAAGTTATTCATATGAGAAAGTCGGTTTTAACCGTTGGATGAGTATCTAGCAATAAATATATCTCCAAATTTTTGATAATCTTATAGCTAGATGCTCATACAAAGGTTAAAACCCGACTTCTCATATAAAAAGTTGTTCACTATAACATTGTCCTAAATTAAAATTTAATGGATCTCAATACAAAAATAGAGATAATTATCAATGAATTGTAAAAATGGATTATAACCCTAACATAACCCTTATGTGATAATAAATATATATATTATATTCTACTAGTGCTACATAAATACTGTCTACACAGAAACACTATCCTTGCGGCAGGATCCTCTGTCAAGAGAAACAAATGAGAAGAGGACAACGGAATTTAAGATACTAAATACAATTGTTGTGGGGCCCATTTTCATTCCCCGTTTATACTGCTTTTTGCTTGGATGGTTGTCAATTTTTTTATTTTTTTAAAAAAGATTTAAAGAAATTAATTTTTTTTAAAACTTCTCATCAAATTCTTACTTTTTTTCATTAATTTGTGTGAATATATTCAATTCTGAAACTATCACTGCGGCGTACACAACCGAAGCAAATGTAATTGATTCGATTTAATTGTAATAAATATATTAATATATTGCCTCAGTTGTGTCCGTACCAACGACAGTTTCAGAATAGAATATATTAACACAAATTAATGAGAAAAAGTAAGAATTTGATGAGAAATTTCTCCGTTTTAATTATGCACAAATTTCTTCCTTTTATTTGAAAAGGAGTGAGAATTTTTTCATCTAATTCTCATCAAATTTCTCAAATCTCATCAAATTTCTCAAAAGAGACAAATTTCTCATCAAATTCTCATAAATTCGTCTTAATATATTCAATTTTGAAACTACTGCTGACTCGGGCACGGCTGTTGCAAATGTTGTATTGATTAATATTGTACAACCCTTTAAATGTCTTCTTCATATTACCAAAAATCAATGCTTTGCAATTTCACAATTCAAATTGGAGGTCGTGTCAACGTGACTATATATTGGTGAATTTCACAATTCAAACTGTGTAGATAAACACATGCTATGGTAGCATCAATCGGTTTTACTTCTATAATTCACAAACCCTCCATACTAGATTTCACAAAATTTCTCATCTAATTCTTGTCAAATTTCTCATAATTTCTCAATATTAATCAATAAAGGGTAAGTAGAATTCTAATTCATAGATTAATTTCATTTTTTATGTAATGAAAATGAGGATTGATGGAAGGATATGACTTATGCTTGTGTTTCGTGTCGAATACACATGTAGGAGAATAAGAGAAGAGATAATTGTTTACTTTTGATCTTCAGATAAGGTAAGCAACCTCTATCTTTGAGAAAATGTTTTAAATTATGAAATTATGTTAAGTAGGTGAACTATTAGCAATTCATAAATAATAGAAATGTCTTGTAGGATATAATTTAATTGTATGTGCTTGATATGAATGATGATGTTGATAACATATTTATATGAATATATGTGGTTGAAGATGTTCTTGTTATATCACTGCAAGAAGGCCTCCTTTTGGGCAAAATGGAAAATTGAATATAGAACTACTCTTCTTTGAAGTCTAATATGTCTTGTATAGGATATTAAATAGCTCGGAGATGGAAAGGAATGTGCCAATAAGGGCATGTGCGTCAATAAGGACACATGGTAGTGGAAAGAACAAAGTGCTTCGGAGACATTTACTTGTTTACATGGTGAATTTAATGGCTTGAAAGAAATTCAATTGCTACGCTTGATTTCATGCAAAATGTTATTTTCACTAAGCTTTAGCTCATTGGTTATTATATAACCATCTCAATAAAAGAGATGGAAAAAAGAACAAGTAATTGATAATGTTCACTTGTACAAATGTGGCCAATGAGTTTTATAGAGCTTTGTAGATAATGTAGTTTCATGTATTCTGTAGAGTTTTGTGCATGAACGTTTATAGAGTTTTATTATAAAGACTTTACCAGTAATGTAGAAATAGAATATAAAAAAAAAGTTGTATTTATGATCTTTATGTAAAAAGAACACTTTTGAGTTGTATAAATCGTATGTGTCGTTACACTTGTAGGATTGATAAAGTTCGACTTATGTATTGCAAGTTAGAATTCTCCAGAATTCTGCAGACAAACAAACTAGTCGACTGAAAGTTGTATCAGTTGATCGAAATTGCTACTAATCTGACCAGTATTCCTTTTATTAGCAAATCAATCGACTAAGAAAGTCACCCGTCGAGTGAGAGCTACTGAATCAAGAAATCAGTCGTTGTGATATGATGCTTAATCGACTAGAATGTGTATTATTTGGGCAATACACCCTGAAACTGGTGCACAGTCAACCGAACCTCTTAACAGTCGACTGAATGAAATTCTTGAATATTCTGTTTTGTTGTAAACCAATCGACCGAACCTACTGCTAGTTGATAAAATGAAGGAAAAAATTAGGTTGTTTGAAAATATTCGCAAGAATAATTCAAATGATTCTTTATGTAAGAAATTTGTGGGTTTATTAGTTGCACCCACATATATTGGACCAGGTCCAATGGGCTTGGCTTTGGAAACCTAAGTTGTGTGCATATATATATGTATATTACACATGCTAGGGTTTCCTTGGATGAGATACATACATTCAGCAGCCTCTCTTTCTCTCCCTCACGATTTTCTCTCTCTATAGCACATCACCAATGGGGCTTGGGATTTAGAGCGTGATATGTACGAGGACCGCTCTAGTAATGATCTTCACGACCTAATACGAATCATAAGAGAGTACACGGAGGCTACATGGAGCAGCAGTTCGTGGGTGAAGACGTCTGGCTCGTAACAACACCATTCGGCGATCCGTCGGGTTATTCCGCTAGGTAACGAACCTATACCCGACTCATATATGCTTGCATGCATTTTTTCTACATTGGTATCAGAGCCAATAGGTTGTTGATTCACCCGTTTAATCACCCGTACTGAATCTGCCATTAAAGCTTCAAGCAAGCTTTTATCCAAAATTTGAAAGTTTGATTTTAAAGTGGGTCTACATCGAAAATCCAATAAGGGTCCGATTTTTTAACATGGATGTGTTCCTTATGGTCCCTAGAGTCCCCTCTATAAGACCCATTGACTGATTATCTAAAATGACCTTGAAATCTGAAACCCTAAATTCTGGACATTTTTTAAACTGAGATTTTTTCCAAACTTTGATCCTGTTTTTTGGATGATTTTCACGTCCGAATATGCTGTTTTTTGGCTTAATCTTCATCTACTCCATGTTGTATTTACAACCATATATTATATGAAGCATTTGGATCTAAACCATGGGAGATACAAGCCCGCAAAGTGGCTGCGCGTGGATGTTGTATTTAGGGTTTCTGGGGAAGAAGGAGACACAGCTAGGTAGGGGTGGCCATGGGCCGGGCCGGGCTTGGGCCGGGCTTGCACTCTATACTAAGGGTAAGTACCTTTGTCCAAGCCCGGCCCGGCTCGTGGCGGGCCTACAATTGGTTGCCCAAGCCCGGCACGACACCAACCACTAAAATCCCAAGCCCGGCCCACGAGCCGGCCTATTTCTATTTTTTATTTTATATTTTTAAAAACTTGGAACTATAAAAAATAAAAAAAATTACCATAAATAATGTTTTGAATGAGGATTAAGACACATTATTCATAAAAATGCAATAAAAACTCTTGTGATAATACATATACATTGAATATCTTATGTAAAAGTATATTAATTTATATATTACATAATAGAAAATACAAAAAATAAATATATTTTACTAATAGTCGGGCCGGGCCGGGCCAAAGCGGGCCTCATTTGTTTTGTCCAAGCCCGGCCCTAAAATTGATCGGGCCTAAAATTGTTGCCCAAGCCCGCTTGAACGGACCAATATCTTTCACCAAGCCCTGAAAAATTAGGGCCGGGCTGGGCGGCCCCAACAGGCCACGGGCCGTTTGGCCACCCCTACAGCTTGGCCAAGCCCAGGCGTCGTGCGGCGGCGGTGGTGGTGGTGCGACACTTCGTCCGGCGAGTGTGGGTCCCTCTCGGCCCGTAGTATGTTAATATATTTTTTCCAGAATATTATTTAATTATTTTGTAATTAAAATTATTTCTGCAATTAAAATAAATAGTTTTTAATGTTTAAAACTTATTTTAATCACCTTAAAATTCTGGAAAAATGTGAAAAATTATTTTTTTTTCCTATTCTAAGGGCACTATGTGGGCCCAGAAATAATTTTATGGCAAATTGTTTCATTATTTTTTGGTATTTTAGAGCATAAAATATATGTTTTAAATGTGTTTTTAATTGCCTAAAATATCGAAAAATGCATATTAATTTTTGAAATTTATATGTAGTGTTTAGTACACTGTATGGGACACTAAGATAATTTTTGTGTAAATTATTATGTATTTGTGATATTTTAGAGCATATAATTAATATTTATGGACATTCATTTAATTGCTTAAAATAGCCAAAATTCACTATTAATTTTTGTAATTAATATGGGACATAAGGGACATTGTTTTAAGACCATGTAAAATTTTGTGGGACCCATAGAAAATTTTTGGTATATTATCTAAATCATATTAATATTTTAGAGCATATAATTATGTGTATCTGTACACATATTAAATTGTTTAAAATATTTTTTATTGATTATTAGTTCAGGAAATTAACACAATGTGTTTAGAACACTAGTGGAAACTTGAGAAAATTATTTTAGTGTATTTTCTCGCTCTTTGGGACATATTTTAGAGCATATACATTGTGTTAAATGTGCAATATTAATTGCTTAAGATATAACCAATTAAAGTTGTTAATTTTTTAATTTAATATCTAGTGTTTTTTATACACTAATTGGAGACTTGAGAAAATTTTATGAATTATCTCATTTTTGTTTTGGTATTTTAGAGCATAAATTTATGCATATGGGCATTTATTTAATTACTTAAAATAGCCAAAATAGATTATTAATTTTTAAAATTAATATGGGGTGTTAGGAACACCATAATAGACCACTAAAAATCTTTGGAGAACAAATTCCTCAAAAAAAATTTATTTTTTGGGAATTTGCTGCTCATAGTTAATTTTGTTTAACTAGATCAATTTATTTTGTTAAATTGATTCAAAATATTTTTGGGCCTTGATAAATTTTGGAAATTTCTTTATAAATGAAAAGTCAGTTTTTCAGTTATTTATTTTTTCCCATGAAGTTTTTTTTTTTTTATAATTAATTTGTTAATTTAAAAGCCCTTAATGAATTGGTTTTAAAATATATTTTAAGACCGAATATTGTGTTAAAATTAGTGAAAAAACTAGGATTTTTCATTGATTTTACTTTAGCTTATGGGAGTTATCCAGGCTATGCAATAATTATTTTATTGCACATTTTATTATTTTTAGATGCTTGTTGCATTGTTGGTCATGTTTATATTATTGTTGTTTGTGATTGGATGACCCAAGACCTCTAATCCTCCTCCTTAAATTGTGTGATGGATTAGTCCATTCATTTTTAATTAAACCTTTAAAACCACATGAGTGCTTGGTGTATGTGATTAATGCATTAATCTGGATTAATGAATGGACAATTAATTGACAACTTATGGAGCTTGTGTCCTCACGATGTATGTTTAAGGTTATTCTTGTATATGTTTATGAACAAAGCATCCCTATTTTTTATGGGCTAAAAATATAATGTGAGGACGAGGGTTTTATTTCTTGTATTGGAAAAGCTTACTTGTAAAGGGATGGTTTTCTTTGTTCATAAATCATACACTTGAATTACCTTAACCTGAGCTCTAAGTTGTCAATTCGAACCCACGTGGGGGTCCATGCGCACTTTTGTTGTATGGCGCACTTTATATCTTGTGGATGATCTTAGATAGGTAATTGTACCATCTAATTGATGTTTGTTTAGAAAAATCAATTATAAAAGATTTTTCTTGATTTACAAAATTAATATTTGATTAATAAGCATAGCGAATTTTTTGGTTTTAAATTGTAGAAAGGGGAAAACTCATTTGTAATTGGATTTTAAAACAAACCTTATGAAATGTGCAAATAATAATGTCAATCCCTTGCGCATATTCTCAAATATTATTCTTCAAATTTTTTTTGAATTCACAAAAACAAATTTTTTCCAAACCACACTTTGTCGGTCTTTATAAAAGTAACAAGTTTAAAAGGGACTAATTTTTGTAATATGGCACTGCAAAGTAACACACCGATAGAATGAGTAAGAGCTTATGGGCTTTAGGCTTATTCTATGGTCCAACCCATTAAACCGAATAATGGGCCTCCGACACAAAATCATTATAATCTTAATAGCCTATAATACTTGGCTCGAGAAGGATCATAGCACGCGCTTTGTGATAAGCAGCATGTACCATGTTCTTGTTGGGAAGTATATGTACTACCCAATAGCCAAAGTATTATGAGATCAGCTTAAATTTGTTTTTGATGGCACATTCACTACTAGATTAAGCATCTAGTTATGAAGTTCGGGGAAGTAAAGGAAATGTTCCAAGTACACTATGATTGGACATCTAAGGTCGATGACAGGTATGATTCGTGATTTCAGAATACTCGGAACATCTTTACTGGCGAACTGCAGTTTGGGGCTATGATTAGTTCTTTGCCTAATTCGCAGGTCCATAGAAAACAAATCATGATCCACAACGGAAAATGTTAATTTTTTGGTTTTGACATTTTCTGACGGCCCAAAAAGGTGAGGCGAACCGTATAGCTACACTTTTGACCACTACTTCCATAAGTGGAACTAAGCGCAAGGCCAGTGGGCCTAAACGCAATGGTAAGGGTAAACCCGCATAGAGACAGAGTGGGGCTAATAAGTTTGCGTCCAAGGCTAACAAGGTGGAAGAGCGCAATCGAGGGCGTTTTTCAGTTCAGTGGTACTAGGATGGACATTTTTGGGTGGTAGTGTTACTAGGACATGGTTATCTAGGGATAACTGCTTAAGAATTGTTTTCATAAATTCTAGTTTCCTCTGTCATTCATTTATTCTGAGACAAAGCATGCTAGACTTGAACGCATAGCATGTGATAGGATGACTTGATTAGCTCGAGAAGCCCTTTTGGGCCCACTTGCTAAGGTTGACCTACCTATGTGTGAGTCTTGCTTAGTTGGCAAAGCATACCGAAAGCCTTTTAAAGAGGCTATTAGAGCTACTCAAGCATTAGAGCTAGTTCACTCAAATATCTGTGGACCTGTGGTTGTAAAGGCACGTCATGGTGCCTCTTATTTTCTCACTTTTAATAGATGATTTCGGGCGATGTGAGGATCGCGAGTATTTATCTAATCAGTTCTGAGAACTATGTGAGGAAAAGGGAAAACGTAGACAACTTTCTGTTTCGGAAACTCCGCATCAATATGGTGTTGCAGAAAGAAGGAATAGGACATTCCTAGATATGGCTAGGACTATGATGGAGTAAGTCAACCTCCCAAAGTTGTTTTGGGGGGATGTACTCTTGATTGCTGCCTACATACTAGAGTGCCTCTTCTTAGTCAGTTCCCTCTACCCCCTTGTGAGCTATGGAAAAGCGAAAAGCTCATTTTGGAGCATTTGCGCCCGTGGAGCTTAGGAGTTTATGTTCACTATACCTCGTATAAGTGCGAGAAACTACGCTCGAGAGCTAGAAAGCATACCTTTATAAGGTATTCTAATAGCTCGACAGCCTATGTTATGTATAATGAACAAGCGGGTATAGGAATGACAATTGGTGCCACATGATATTGAGAATGACTTCCCCAGATTTGTATTACTAAGAGATATCTTGACCTCTATGAGTTGGAGGATGTTGAAGACAACATACCGTCTTTAAGCGAGGGTGGAGAGATTGAGAATCCACATCTAATAATCGCTATAAAATAGTACTAGTCTCCACCTGAGTGGGAGTACACCGCTAGACGCTAGTAGGAGTGTACCAGATAGTGGGAGTGCACCACTAGGCACTCAAGATTCTCAGGTAGTACATTGTATGGTGATGAGGGAAAAGTTCCCTATTGCTGTTTTGAAATTGAGGAAGACATTTTCATATGTGTGCAAATGTGTGCACAACTGGATGAGGATGAGCCTGCTTCTTTTGTTGAAGCATTTTTCTTCGTCTGCTAAAGCTGAGTGGATGAGCTCTATGGACGCAAATAAAGTATGGGAGTTAGTTGACATTCTGCCTGTATGTAAGACTATTGGAGACAAGTATGTTTTCAAAATCTAACGCAAGGCAGATGGTTTAATTGACAAGTATTAGGTGCGCCTTGTAGCGATAGTTTGTACCCAGAGAGGGTATAGACCATGGAAACATGTTCTCCCAGAGGGTGAGATCTGATTCCATTCGCCTTATCCTAGCAATTGTCGCATATTTAGTTTTTGAACATTTTTTAGTTGGATGTTTAAACTGTTCTTTTCTCAATGGAGAACAAGACGACGAGAAAAATATGGATCATCCCATTAGTATTCTGACCAAAGGGAATGAGCGCAAAAGTGTGCTGTCTCAAACGATCTATTTATTATCTCAAGTTAACAATCGTCTAGGCAATGGTACAATGTGTGTACATTAAATGGTCCAAGGAAAGTGTTCTAATTCTTTATATGTTGATGACGTCCTTTTAGCTGGGAATGAGATGAGTTCCATTATCGCCACGTGAGAGTGGTTGTCCTCTCAGTTTGAGATTGAGGACATGGGTGATTCCAACTATGTGTTGGAAGATTAGACTGTGAGATATTGTTCTCAGAAGCTCCTCTGTTTGTCTCGAAGGACTTACAAGATGTAGGTTCTTGAATGTTTTCACATGAAAAACTGAAAACCCATAGACATCCCATTTTTTGGGGACTCACCTTGACCTTAGATCTAGGGGTGTAAGAAAAAACCGTGGACCGCAAACCGACCAAACCGAAAACCGATTGGTCGATTTTCTAAATACATGTACAAGCTAAAACCGATCGCAAAACCGACCGAACCCCTAAAAAACCGACCGACCGACCGATTTACACCCTTATTGGTCGGTTTTTATACACCAAAAAAAAAAAAAAACTGACCGACCGACCGATCGATTTACACCCCTACTTAGATCAATGTTTTAAGAATAATGAGAAGAGGAAACAAATGTCCAGTTTACCATATACGTCCGCAATAGGGTATCTGAAGTATGCTAATGTGTGTACTCGGTCAGATGTCTGCTATGCGGTTGATTTAATTAGTCATTGCCGTAGCAACCATGGTCCTGTCACTAGAGAGTAGTGAAGAGTATCTTACGATATGTTCGTAAGAGTACTGTGGACCTTGCCTTATATTGTTCACGATGGAAGCATAATATGTGGTGTGCTCTACAGCTGTTAGAGAAGCTATTTTGGTTGAAGAGTTTTTGCAGTGGCTAGACTCTTTATCTTATAGTGATGAGGTTGTGCTCATTGAAGGTGATAGCACGTAAGCCTGATCATATGCAAAAGATTTCAAAAACCATTCTAGCACGTATCACATTTGAGATGTGGTTTGCCCAAAGGGAAGTTGTCTTAAGGCACATCTCCATTGCAGGATTTGATGTGCTTAGACATTTTATTGTGGTATTGACATTATTATTCAAGTTTTATTATCAGGTAAATAATAAACTAATTGGTTTCCATACATATATGTTTTTTTTATATGAATGGAATGAATGCACATTTTTTATATGTCACCGGGCTTGAATCGACCTGCTCACACGGGTGATTCACCTTGGCGCCGAGATAGTGAACTAGGACATGCGTATCCATGGCGCTTAGATGGCGAGCAAGATGAGACATATGTGTTCATGGTGCTTAGATAGCTAGTTAGGACATGTGTGTCCATAGCGCTTAGAAAACGAGCTTGAACACTTATATCTACGTAGTATAAAAACATCGAGCTAGATATAAACCCTATTATCTCTATATGTCACCTTAGATGGATCTAAGATGAGACCTTATACTTGGTCGAACATAGAGAAATCCTACAACTCTATGTAGCTTGTTTATAGCCGAATGTGAGTTTTCAGACGGGCGCCAGGAGTGGCGACTGTGCTGGAAAACTCAGGATAGACGCTTTGTGTAACGTCTAGTCTAAGATTCGTATTGCGTTACTTGTTTTCCAAACACAGAGTGACATGCCTATTTTTATGGAAGAACGCCATAGCATACATTTCATACTGTATGTGCTTTTGCGATCGTTTGTGGAGCAGTGAATGGATTCCTCTTCATTGCTGTGTGAGCCACGTAGCATATCCAAGACATTGGTTATCCTACAAACTGGTTGCCTTCACGACTTGAGATTATGTCATGAAGAGGACGCTTGATGACAGCTATTTTAGCATGCTATCCTAGGACGATGACATAATTCCGTTCTATGGGGCGTCTGGGCAAGTGGTCAAGTTAGTCAGATTGACATGTGGGCTCAAGGAAGACCATTCAATAACACACCATGTTTTTGTGACTCATTAGCAGGCCTGCAACAATCGTAATTTGTTATTGATATGTCATGAGTACATTACATTGAGGTGGTGCAGCAATTCTTTTCACTGAGGGATTGAGAATGCTGTGTCCGGTGTGGTTGAATCGTCTAAGGCATACACGAGAACCTTCCGAGTGATGTGTCTTGCTGGTTATGGTGATGATTTGGCATTACACTCCTGTCATTGTACTTTCTTTTCATAAGGTCGCACGTTCTATTTACCTGTATGAAGAGATGAGAAGTTCTATTTTGAGAGATTGGTTTTAGTACTAGCCCTATGTGGGTGAGTGGGAGATGTAAGAAATTTGTGGGTCTATTAATTGCACCCACATATATTGGACCGGGTCCAATGGGCTTGTCTTTGGAAACCTAAGTTGTGTGCCTATATATATGTATATTACACATGCTAGGGTTTCCTTAGATGAGATAAATACATTCAGCAACCTCTCTTTCTCTCCCTCTCTTTCTCCCTCTCTCTCTCCCTCGCGGTTTTTTCTCTCTATAGCACATCACCAATGGGGCTTCGGATTTAGCGCGTGATATGTACGAGGACCGCTCTAGTAGTGATCTTCATGACCTAATACGAAGCATAAGAGAGTACACGGAGGCTACATGGAGCGGCAGTCCGTGGGTGAAGACGTCTGGCTCGTAACAACACCGTTCAGCGATCCGTTGGGTTATTCCGCTAGGTAACGAACCTATACCTGACTCATATATGCTTGCGTGCATTTTTTCTACACTTTTGTTGTTATACTGCATCTAATTAAATGACATCTGATGTCATAGTAATTATGTGGGATTAGCCTTGGTGTGGCATGTTGCGCATCCTTAATCCACTATTATGGGTTTGGAGCGTGACAGTTCCAATTCAATGTTTGGTTAAGAATGAAGTGAGCAAGGAAGAAGTTAATATTGTGTATTTTGCTATTGTACCCCACCATTAATAGAGTATTATTATTATTGAATGGCGAAAATGTCTAGAGATTCGAAAAGTCTTTTTTTTCTCATAACTCACCAACTTTTGGCGGATTTGAATTTATGGGCCCGGAAGGAAGATGCATCCCTCCCCTCTTACTCTACCTCCTTCCATCATTCCGAACAAACGATTATACCTCTTCCTTCCTCTCCTCCCTCCACTCATTCCTTCCTTCCCCTCTTCCCTCGTACTAATTAGGGGTGGAGCCAGGAATTTTAGTCAGGGGGGTCTAGGCTATACGGGGGTTTGGGGGCAGCACCCCCGAGGTGAATTTTTTGGGGTCTATTTATACATAATTGGCAATTTTTTTAGGGTATGCTTGTATACAATTGCAATTTTTTTGGGATATGCTTATAATATGAATCTATTTGGTGACACGTAAATATTGTATAGTGTCTTTCAAAATTCTAGGGGGGCTTATTTCTAAAATGCATAAAATTCTCACACTAAAAGTGTATTTTTCAAAATTCTAGGCACCTTCCCTTTTGGGTTGTATATACACGTATATCAATATATATATATATATAGTTGATGACACTAAATTGGCCCTTGGAGCCCTTTAGGGGGCCTAAACATAAGTTGAGGGGGGCCTAAATATAAAATACTATTAAAAATGTAGGGTTAAATTTTAATTCTCAAACTCTTAGGGGGGGCCTGAGCTCCCCCTGGTCCTATGCTGCCTTCCGCCCATGGTACTTATCATATATAGCATTATATTGTAAAATCTGTTGCTGGATCAAGATCCTTACATGCATGAGGTTTTTTTTATAAAAAAAAATGGTCTTTATCGTGATCCCAAGATTTCATCTAAATGACTATAGTTAAAGTTGGGAAAGAGTTTTTGATACGTATCTAAACCACTCTTATGTTCGGTGTAACATGTGACTCGAATTTGTAATTTGGTGTTGTATAACTTGGATACAAAATCTTAATGGCAGTTGGTATCTTACTATCATGGTCTATTTTTTTTTTTGGATCACAATGGTTCTGTGCGAGGACATATGAATGTCGGGACCTTGGGGACGGCGACAAGGGGGGGGGGGGGGTTGGGGTTCAACCCCAGTAATGAGCATAAAATGAGGTGCCCTTTTACAACTTAATCGTTGCTCAAGAAAAAGCGTGATTTAGGTATGCTACCAAGTGCATTAAAATTAGTTAATTCGTATGGAAATCAAACTAGTCTTTGCCGCTAACTATTTCTCCTCCAACTAGTTAATTTACATGGAAAATACAAAGTGCACTGAAAGTACTTACCTAAATGTGGTTATCAATGGCAATTATATGCATTTTTTTTAGAGAGCATTTTTGCTCACTCCATTTGGTCACCCATTGCTCACACAAGCCTTCACTGGGTAATATGTGTCCAATTCCTGTAATTATATTAGTAGTACAGGGGTAAAATAAGAATAGAATGTGACACATGTCACCCAGTGGAGGCATGGGTGACCAAAATGGATGATCAAAGATGCTCTTTTTTTTAAACAGTTGTTTTAAATAGTTCATGTCACCCGATAATTTTTTCAAGAAAACATTTTTTAGTGTGCCACTCGTATTTCTTTATTTATATTATCGTAGCAAATAGTTATCTATTTTATCTTCGAATTCCTGATGTTGTGATCTCCATGTTGGGATATCTTAAATATTATGGGAGTTTACCATATCATGTAGTGCTTGGTGGTACTACGGCCATTGCAACAACATGTAGTACAAATGGTTAAAGGTATCAAAATCAAATTCAAATTTAAGAATCATAGTAATATTACTCTTCCTATATTAGTAGAAATCTGGAGACAACACAAGGACGAGAGAGAGCATACAAATAAAAGTAGGTTTAGAACTCATTTTTTATCAAACCAATGTATAATATTGATTTTCATAAAATTGATGTGGTTAGAACCTAGACCCTATTTTCTGTGTTTGCAATCAAGGCTAAGGGAGTTAAAGCTTAAAAATCATTCATTCATTTGATATTTTGCACAAAAACAACCAATTTCAAACATGTGCTGATTCCACTGCAATTGGACTCGAAATCCAGAGAAAAACTAACTAATATTGTGTTTGGTATAGAAGGTATTATTATTTTTTTCTATTTACTTAATTTCATAGATCGACGTTGAGATACTTTAAATAGAGAGAAAAGAAGGAAAAAAAATTCAATGGAGATTGAAAAATAAAAGAACAAAACCACTTCCATAGTGACAGAGCTGTAGATCTTTCAGAGTAATCCTTAGAGGTCAAGTGTTGAGTCTTGGAGCGATGTCACGCCCCGAAAACCGAAGCGTGAGGAAAGAGGAAAGATAGAGAGAAAAGAAGTAAAACCCAATCACAAATGCGGAAGCGACTTTAGAAACCCACGGGAATTCCTGCAAGGATGGCTTACTAATACGTAAATCCAAAATGGACTTACAAGTCGACGAGTCAAACGAAGGTAAAAGCATTTGAACATTTGATTAAAAGACTATCTGAACAAGCACTAGTTCAAGGAATACAAAAAAAAATGATAAAGGACCATTTTTGGATAATTGCTGAATTTTAAAACATCCATAAGTAACTATATCTTTGAAATTTTCACATTCTGAAATAACAGTAGTAGTTTTTTTTTTACAGCAACTTTGACAGCATTTCGAAATGTTCCAAACTATGCTAAATCCTCAAGTTTAAATATCAATACATGACTAAACAAGTCCTAAACAACATATAACACGAGTCTAGAACAAACGAAACTTCATGTACTCAAAATATACTAAAAACGAGAAGTGAAAGAGATAAAGAGAGGAAGAAGGGGAGAGAGATATAGGGAGAGATAGGGAGAGAGACGGAGGGAAGGTATTCTAAACACACACACACACACACACACGTGTACTTTCACATTCGGAAATATTTTAAAAATATATATATACATAATTCCTACATAAGTAAAAGAAAAGAATATTTGAGAAATGGAACGAGATCAAAGAGAAGGAGAAAAAGAAAGAGAATGGGAGAGATTTGGAACATTTAAATGTTTGAAACATTGCTGGAATTAAAAGAGGGGTTTGATCCAGTAAGGACCCAAGTACAAAACAAACTAAATTACTACAAATGAACTCTCATAAAAGAAACTACCGAAACCAATCCGGCAAGGATCCAAACACAAGGGAAAAACAACAATGGACATGTAAATAAAAAAGACAAGAACTTAAAGAGGTTCAACGACCTCAGAAAGTAAATACATCATCATAAAGCGAGTTTAACAATTGAAAGAAATAACTATGAAAGCAAGGGCTAACACTTGTCCCATCAAAATCAAAGAAGCTTCTCAAATACAAGAAATGAGAGCCTATGCTCACGAAGTTTTTGTAAAACCTTAACACTCTAAGTTTCAAAGCATTAAACATTTATAATCTTCCAAAATGACTGAATCAACAAGAGAGCTATTCATATACATAACTAAGCACGAGTCTTTAAATAGAACAAAATGCCTCATAGTCCACGCGTCAGGTCACATATGCCATTTGCCCTTGTCAAGCTCACTTGAAAAGTGTTTTATTGTTTTTATGAGAACGACGGCTCGTAGAAAACATTGTAACAAGTCTATATGCTATCTATGGCTAAAATGAAATGAGGTGCAATGAATCGCCACCACGGCTACAATGAGATGATTAGAGCCGCAAGGCTATGCGAGATATATGCACATCTCTCTCGTTACCGGACTATGAGCCATCCACGCATGGAGTGTAGCATACCAACTTCTGGGAGCTACCCGAATATAGTTGGAGTTTGAATGTTTCTAAGGATCATTCTCCCCGTCTCACATAACAACCCATATTCGGATTTTTTTAAATCAAATTCCTTCACATGGGGTTTTTATGTCTTTTTCAAACAAAACATTTATGTCGTGATACATGAATGCTTGCCGATTAGGCCTCAATGCATGTGATGTTTGAAAAGACATTATAGATGATCCACTATAATAAATCAAGCAATAATTCTAGTCCATTAGACATGACATCAAGGGTCTCAAAGAATGTAGTTAAATTGCATATCTTGACAATCCTAACAAGGATTTCTATACTAACGTCCTAGCATGCTTTTACACATAAAGGGAGCATCCTAAGCACGTCTAGCATCACATAATCAAATATAGTACAACCAAAGCATGTAAGTCACAATTTGGCATACAACTCTAAATTTACAACTTTGGGGAAACCTCATGCATGTGTTTAAATTATTCTCTTAACATCATTTTAATCACATATAATACCCCAAGATCACAACTTGTACAACTAAATCATATAATCCACATTTAGGCAAAATAAACCCAACATTACAACTGTGGGAAAAATCCTAATGCATGTGTCTAAGTTCTCTCCTAGCACACATATATATATATATATATGAACTCAAAGTATCTTAGACAAGCAAAACATATGGAAATGCAACAATGTAAATCTACCTCAAAGCTTAGCTTCCAAAAGTCCATGGCAACTTAAGAGAGCTAAGAAAATCCAAAATAACTTCAATGCTTGTGCTAGGATCTTGAAGAATGCTTCAAGGATGTACCACTAATCAAGAACAACCCAAGGTTAGGATAGAAATCATGAAACTAGTAAACCCTAGGTTGTTAGAGATTGAGAAAACTTACCCACATTAGAAATCCTCCATAGAAATGGTTAGGATATGAAAGAGAAACTCTATATACTCTAAGGAAGCTATAAAAGAGAAGAGAAGTTCAATGAAAACCCAAAATTTCAAAATCTAGTGAAACCCTAGAATTTGGGACCGGGTTTTCTAGAATGCTTTCCAAATGATGATTCCAAGCTCTAGGATGATTAGAGAGGCTAGATAATGAAGTTCTTGACAATTCCTTTAAATCTTGAAGAATAAAGCTTGAAAGAGAAGGAGAACTATGGAGGTTTATGTCTTTTGGAAGGAGAAGAAGAAGAAAAGAAGAGAAGGAAGAAAAACTAACGTGAATGAGGGGAGAAGAATGGTTTGGCCGGCTATAGGGGAGTGGGGTAGGACCCACTCTATTGTATGCTAAAAGAAATATAACTGTTTGGTATGCCCAATGGACAGTTTGACCCAACAGTGTAACCCCAAAATTAAATAAACACATTCACAGGCATAGAAATAAGTTTCTAAGCATATGTAAGGCAAAATAAAATAATTTAGTCATGCTCTGGAATGAAAAAAATACAGTCAAATAAAATAATGGTCCACAACAGGAAAGGCAAAATTACCCCATTACCCTTTATTTTAAATTTTGAAATATTACAGTCTACCCCCTTCCCCTTAAAAGGATTTCGCCCCGGAATCCAGAACGGCAATCACGCAAAGGGAGTAATGACTTGCTCAACCTTAACAACAACAAGGGAAGATGCACAGCAAAACACATAGCATGTAAAGGAGCTTATACTACTTGGGAAAAAGATGAGGATAATTCTTCCTCGCTTCACCCTTGTCCTCCCAAATCGACTCGGAAATACCATGATGATTCCACTGAATTATCGCCAACGGAATAATCCTACCTCGTAGGACACGGTCATTTCTCTCAAGGATCTGAACAGGTTGTTCCTCATACGAAGCATCTTCACTAAGAGGCAAATCACTCCAATTAAGTACATGTGACGGATCGGGATAAGGCTTACGGAGCGGATCGGGATTATACCGACGAAGTATCGAAACATGGAACACATTGTGAACACTCGATAACTGTGGCGGAAGTGCTAAATGATAAGCAACGACGCCAATCCTCCCAAGGATCTCAAATGGCCCAATAAACCTGGGTGCCAACTTACCACTCTGACCAAATCGTTGCATCCCACGACGGGGTGAAACTTTCAAAAACACAAGATCACCAACCTCAAACTCAAGTGGTCGGCGATGACGATCGGCATACGATTTCTAACGACTCTGAGCTGAAATCAACTTCTCACGAATTACTTTAATCTTTTCTAAAGTCTCTCTAACCATATCAGGACCATGAAGGATAGTCTCACCTACCTCACCCCAACACAAAGGAGATCAACACGGATGGCCATACAATACCTCAAACGGTGCCATCTGATAACTGATGTTGGATGCAACTCGGCTAACAGAAACTGTTCTTCCCAATTACTACTAAGTGTCATAACACTACTCTCAACATATTTTCCAAAATCAATCGGAATAGAAGGAGCTGAATATCCCAAACTTACTGCAAATTCTGCCAGGAAGGAAACACAACCTTCGTATCATGGTTAAACGCATTGACACTGATACACTACGGCGTCTCACGATCGTACGGACGTGAATCACACTAAAGAAAACTACGATGTCGGTCACTCTGAACGGCAACAAATGTGTGGATGTGGTCTAAACGATCCACAAGGATCTAAAAGGGAGTTGTCCTTGTGCAAAGTTCTTAGAAATACTGTAACAGGCAATTGGAAATGGTTGTAATAAACCTGTGATTCTCTGGTGTCGGTCTGTACCTACTGGAAAATCAAACAAATTCAACAATGGATCTTTTTAACCCTTTCCACCAATACTGGCGATGCAAATCATTGTACATCTTTGTACCTCTCGGATGTGTGGCAAAACGGGAATGGCGAAACTCTTTCAACACATCTCTAAGGAAAGCAACGGGAGCAAACACTCAGTCTCGAGGTCTCAAACCTCTAATGTCACCAAAAGTTCAACCCTATCTTAAGTCTCCCTAAGCATACGGAATGCCAAGGCAATGGTCTTACCATCGAGTTTCTGTACTGCTAACAACTTCAAGTCAAAACTTTCGTTTACACATTCAAATCAAACGAGGAAATTTGGGCAAAAACTCTGAATCACAATTCTCAAAGTCATCACAACGGCTCAGTATTCTCTACTCTTGCATCGGTAAATACACTAGGGTACACGTAATTCTCAACATTTTCCACTCTTGCATAGGTAAGGAAGCTAAGTCATAGTCATACTTCTCGACCACGACATTGGCCTAGCTCAAGTGGCAATGCAATTCAAGTCATAGTCCGCTCATGTCTCAAGGTCACCCAAAGTTACATTTATAGTCACAGTTATAATTACCCAACGGCGTTGTCCCAAGTTAGGGTCTCGCTGAGTCAGAAATGTCTCATATGTGATGCCTCCTAGTCCTAAGTCACGGGTAGCTCAATCCACGTTCAGGATGCATACGGTATAGTTTAATCAACTGCTTAATGCTCACAAGAATAGGTGCCGAAGTCAAACAAGTTTTGCGACTTTGGTATAACACATTCTCACCCAAAGCATCTCAAACAATGTTCACCACTATTTTAGTCAACTAAGTTAATTGCTAAACGGGGAAAATGTTTCCAACAAAGCAACGGTAGTAACCTATTAGTCCCAAGGAACCATGAATCTCAGATACAAAGCAAATCTATAATGGTCCCAATGTTAGAAGGATCCACGGATACTCCATTACCAGAAACGACATGTTTAAGAAACTTTTTACCTCGGATAACCAATATCCACACTTAGATAATTTGGCATACGTAGTCATCGTGCACAATCACAAGCTTGTCCTAGCAAAGGTTAAACACACGGTTTATCAAATCTACTAAAGCGGTAGGTGCGTTCGTTAAACTGAATGGTATAACAAGGGATTCACAAAGTCCGTAACGCGGGCGGAAAGTAGTCTTAGGAATCTCACGTTCCGTAGTGCGCAACTGGTGACAACTCTATTTCAAATCAATCTTTGAAACTAAACACGTTGAACCACGAAGCTGGTCAAAAGGATCTACTGATTCTTATAGTCACAAGATTCGATGTCATAAGCAGTACTCAACTTAAGCGAACTATCTATCTTCTTGGCACAGGGAAATGGGTACTTTCCAAAGAGACGGATTAAGACGAATGAAATCGCTAACCTGTAAGTTCTCTAATTGAGTCTTTAACTCTTTCAACCCTGCGGATGTCATATAATGCGGCGGCATCAAAATAGATGAAGTATTGGGTATTTGTCTGTCACAACTCAATTCTCACGGATAGGCGACAAGCCATGCAAATCCTCAGGGAACACATCGGTGTACTAACCCACAACGGGAAAGAACTCAATCAAATTTGGTTCATTCTTTTTTACCGTTGCACAAAGTGTGAAGTGGTTATATCGGAGTCTCTATACTATCATCCCCAAAACAATTAAGATTCTCATATGGTAATGCAAATGCTACCTTCCTCTCAAAACAAGTCACAAGTGCTCGGTAAGTACTTACTAGTCCATACTCATAATCACAAATCAAAGATGGTGTGCTGGTCAGCTATAACAACTCGCAGCCAGAACACACTCAATCCAAAAGAACTAAGCCTCCAACAGAAGTATTAATTAACAACTAACAATGTAGGAACCAAATAACTCATTCTTCAACTCAATGATGATGCACAAGGTGGTATCCGAAGGGATACGATGCGCCGATATCTACAGGCATAGTGGCACTGGGACTAAACACGAACAACTTACCTCGGATCACAGAAGCATCGGTATTACCCACGGAAGGTACGTCGGCAAAAGATTAACCGTCTTTATTGTCCCCCTAAGGATGCTCGGCGAAAAAAAATCTGAGTTGAAGGAGTTGACTGTAGTGGTAACAAAGGTGGCCTACAAGCCTGCTGAAAAGGTGGACGAACTGGGGGTGGTCCAATTGACTGTTCTTAGTCGGTGCACGAAGTCCTCTAAATTTTTATTCGAACTCAAATACCCAAATACTAACATTTTTTGAACCACTTTACTACGTACATTCAACTCGAATTCAACCACGTTGGTGCGTAGGCCTAGACGAAGTCCATTCTCAAAAGTTCTTACCTTCATTCTATTGTCCAATGTTATATCGAAAATGAGACTAGCCTCATACTCTGAAGCTGTCACGGCTCCCTAACGAAGATTTCAGAAATTCAATCCTCTTAGCTCGACGAACTACGAACAGGAAATACTGCTCACAAAACAGTCGGTTGAGGGTGTCTCATAACATACTCTCCAAAGTCGGTGTAGTCAACACTAACCTTACTTAAATATGACTGAAAAGTTGCAGCGCCCACTCGAAGATCCTCCTAAAACAGTACCAAGGTACTCTAAATTATGAATACTCGCTCAAGCCACAGTTCCACGTGAACCGGGCACGAATCTCTATAGGTTAAACATTAATTCACACATCACTTAGAGGACACACATACTTACCATGAGATCACATAACTCACAACATCAATCATGTTCACATATAACATAAAACGTTTCCCTTCAGGATTCCATTTACATTTGCGAACGACGATACCATATTGCTTTGTAAATCAACTCGATACTTAACATAAACGGCAAGGATAGCTTAGGAAAGGCAATCAATATCAATATGGTTACTAGCAACCTTAAGCAACTTATATCTTGATTTATACTAATCAATGGCTACCATGACCCATGAGAACTCATAACACTGAGAATATGCACGGTTATAACATAACTATAGGGCACGTCAAACATGAATGCATTTGGCATGTATCCTGAACACATATAAATGTTGGAACCGATAAGCTCATAGCACATAGAACATGTACGCATATCATGTGCATACATTAACATAAACATCAAATTCACATAGAAGCATGCTCATCAACAATAAGGAATCGCATTACTCAACATGCATCAATACATATTAGAACGATTGAAAATTATATAAACACTTAGCATATCGGGTATGGAACATGTAATCTTTGACATGTAAGCACCTAGCATGTACGTACCTAGCCTTAAAGGCATTCAACCTTAAGCATGCTAGCATTATACTCGCCTTGCATGAACTACGTATTCTTTATGTCATAGCCAATGGAAATGCACAACACAATACATAGAGCACGTAGGCTTCACATGAACTTACATAAAGACGTAAGATATGAAACATGTAAACTCGGCACGTAAGCCCAAAAGTCCCGAAGACGTTCACTCAATAAAAAAAAAAGTTCACGCAACATCTCATGATATAAAGTAAATGACGTCATAGTTAAAACAATTAGCATTGAGTGAGGAATCAAATGACTATTAACCACATTAAGCAACTCATAGGAGGACTAATGCCATCATATAGAGTATGTAGACATTTATCATGTAAGTAGATACTACGTCTAATGTGAAATATGTTAACACCTTGAACATGTAACCATGTAGGTCCCGAAGGAATTCAACCTCTACGCATGCCCCCACGGCATTGCATCATCGCAACGAAAAACCTTAATGAAATAAACGAAAGGCAATAAACAAACTTAAACATGGACGGAAACGAAACAAGCCGAAATAAACACCCATAGCTCCTAGGTATACAAACCCGGTTAGCTCTGATACCAATCTTTCACGCCCCAAAAACCGAAGCGTGAGGAAAGAGGAAAGATAGAGAGAAAAGAAGTAAAACCCAATCACAAATGCGGAAGCGACTTTAGAAATCCACGGGGATTCCTACAAGGATGGCTTACTAATACGTAAATCCAAAATGGACTTACAAGTTGACGAGTCAAATGAAGGTAAAAGCATTTGAACATTTGATTAAAAGACTATCCGAACAAGCACTAGTTCAAGGAATACAAAAAAAATGATAAAGGACCATTTTTGGATACTTGCTGAATTTTAAAACATCCATAAGTAACTATATCTTTGAAATTTTCACATTCTGTCCGCTATAGGTCCATGTAAAACTCGATTCTGCACAACTTTTGTCAAATAATATGTTTTCCAATTCCTCACCGTTTGGGCAGAAAACTGAAATAACAGAGTAGTTTTTTTTATAGCAACTTTGACAGCATTTTGACAGCATTTCGAAATGTTCCTAACTATGCTAAATCCTCAAGTTTAAATATCAATACATGACTAAACAAGTCCTAAACAACATATAACACGAGTCTAGAACAAACAGAACTTCATGTACTCAAAATATACTAAAAACGAGAAGTAAAAGAGATAAAGAGAGGAAGAAGGGGAGAGAGATATAGTGAGAGATAGGGAGAGAGACGGAGGGAAGGTATTCTAAACACACACACACACACACACACACACGTGTACTTTCACATTAGAAAACATTTAAAATATATATATACATAATTCCAACATAAGTAAAAGAAAAGAATATTTGAGAAATGGAACGAGATCAAAGACAAGGAAAAAAAGAAAGAGAATGAGAGAGATTTGGAACATTTAAATATTTGAAACCTTATTGGAATTAAAAGAGGGGTTTGATCCGGCAAGGACCCAAGTACAAAACAAACTAAATTACTACAAATGAACTCTCATAAAAGCAACTACCGAAACCAATCCGGCAACGATCCAAACACAAGGGAAAAACAACAATGGACATGTGAATCAAAAAGACAAGAACTTAAAGAGGTTCAACGACCTCGGAAAGTAAATACATCATCATAAAGTGAGTTTAACAATTGAAAGAAATAACTATGAAAGCAAGGGCTAACACTTGTCCCATCAAAATCAAAGAAGCTTCTCAAATACAAGAAATGAGAGCCTAAGCTCACGAAGTTTTTGTAAAACCTTAACACTCTAAGTTTCAAAGCATTAAACATTTATAATCTTTCAAAATGACTGAATCAACAAGAGAGCTATTCATATACATAACTAAGCACGAGTCTTTAAATAGAACAAAATGCCTCATAGTCCACGCGTCGGGTCACATATGCCCTTTGCCCTTGTCAAGCTCACTTGAAAAATGTTTTATCGTTTTTATGAGAACGATGGCTCGTAGAAAACATTGTAACAAGTCTATGTACTATCCATGGCTAAAATGAAATGGGGTGCAATGAATCGCCACCACGGCTACAATGAGATGATTAGATCCGCAAGGCTATACGTGATATATGCACATCTCTCTCGTTAGCGGACTATGAGCCACCCACGCATAGAGTGTAGCATACCAACTTCTGAGAGCTACCCGAATATAGTTGGAGTTTGAATGTTTCTAAGGATCATTCTCCCTGTCTCAAATCACAAGCCATATCCGGATTTTCTTAAATCAAATTCCCTTACATGGGGTTTTCTCTCTTTTTCAAACAAAGCATTTATGTCGTGATACATGAATATTTGCCGATTAGGCCTCGATGCATGTGATGTTTGAAAAGACATTATAGATGATCCACTATAATAAATCAAGAAATAATTCTAGTCCATTAGACATGATATCAAGGGTCTCAAAGAATGTAGTTAAATTGCATATCTTGACAATCCTAACAAGGATTTCTATACTAACGTCCTAGTATGCTTTTACACATAAAGGGAGCATCCTAAGCACGTCTAGCATCACATAATCAAATATAGTACAACCAAAGCATGTAAGTCATAATTTGGCATACAACTCTAAATTTACAACTTTGGGGAAATCTCATGCATGTGTTTAAATTATTCTCTTAAATTATTTTAATCACATATAATACTCCAAGATCACAACTTGTACAACTAAATCATATAATCCACATTTAGACAAAATAATCCCAAACATTACAACTGTGGGAAAATCCTAATGCATGTGTCTAAATTCTCTCCTAGCACATATATATATATATATATGAAATCAAAGCATCTTAGACAAGCAAAACATATGGAAATACAACAATGTAAATCTACCTCAAAGCTAATTAGCTTCCAAAAGTTCATGGCAACTCAAGAGAGCTAAGCAAATCCAAAATAACTTCAATGCTTGTGCTAGGATCTTGAAGAATGCTTCAAGGATGTACCACTAATCAAGAATAACCTAATGTTATGATAGAAATCATGAAACTAGTAAACCCTAGGTTGTTAGAGATTGAGAAAACTTACCCACATTAGAAATCCTCCATAGAAATGGTTAGGATATGAAAGAGAAACTCTATATACTCTAAGGAAGCTATAAAAGAGAAGATAAGTTCAATCAAAACCCAAAATTTCGAAATCTAGTGAAACCCTAGAATTTGGGGGTTTTCTAGAATGCTTATCAAATGATGATTCCAAGCTCTAGGATTATTAGAGAGGCTAGATAATGAAGTTCTTGACAATTCCTTGAAATCTTGAAGAATAAATCTTGAAAGAGAAGGAGAACTATGGAGGTTTATGTCTCTTGGAAGGCGAAGAAGAAGAAAAGAAGAGAAGGAAGAAAAACTAACGTGAATGAGGGGAGAAGAATGGTTTGGCCGGCTATAGGGGAGGGGGGTGGGATCCACTCTCTTGTATGCTCCAAAAAAAATAATTGTTTGGTGTCCAATGGACAGTCTGACCCAACAGTGTAACCCCAAAATTAAATAAATACATTCACAGGCACAGAAATAAATTTCTAAGCATATGAAAGGCCAAATAAAATAATTTAGTCATGCTCTGGAATTAAAAAAATACAGTCAAATAAAATAATGGTCTACAACAGGAAAGGCAAAATTATCCCATTACCCTTTATTATAAATTTTGAAACATTACAAACGACCACCTACCCAAAGCAAAGCCTTGCTATTTACCCGATTCACTGAGTTAGTAGGGTAGTCCGTGGGCTCCGAGGGATTTACCACTCTCTCAAGTTAGGTGTTGAGTCTGACAATGAATCGATTGAGTTACCAATAGTTCTAAAAAAAAAAGGCATGAAAGAATAAAAGTTTTCAAATATAAAATATTATAAAATGAAAACAATGATGCAACAATTCATGAGGTGGTTATTTTATGTTCTCGTTTTTTTTTTAAATTTTTTTCCTCAACTCTATATTTCTTTCTCTTTTCCTATTTTGTCAACTGTATCTTAAGTAACTCTTTGGGTACATAAGAGTTACACAAAAAGAGTATACATAAATTTTGTGTATCTATTTCTCTCTTAGTGGAGTCCACTGACACTGTGGGATCCACTGACACAGTGGGATCCACAGAGGAGAGAGATAGACACATTGTGGTTTATGTATACTCTATCTTTTTGTATAACTCTTATGTGCCCAAAGAGTTACTCATCTTAAAAACGTATCACCCTCTCAAAATCGAACTTCAATTCCAACTCGTGCAATCTATATATCTACAAATCCAAAAAATCTATCCAGCTCTCTCCCCCATTACACTGATTTTCAAAATTTTAATCACCTCTTCGAGCAAATATTGGTTGCAACAGTGACACTACGTCACCATGCCTATGTGGTCTCACAAACCAATTAGATTCTTGGGAGAAATTTTTCCGTGTGACGGTTACACTACATAAGCATGCTGACATGGTGTGATATTTTAATCTACAATATACATTTGTCCCCTATTTTTAGAGGGATCATGACATGTAGTTGTCAAAAGACAAATTGTCAGGATTCCCTTAAAATAGGGGGCATATGTACGTTTGTTAAAAATTAAAAGGTTACACCATGTCTACATACTGAGTTAGTGCAACAATTACGCTAATTAATTTTTGTGACCGGACACACTGATGTGGTGTCACCCATACAAAACCAATATTTTCATCTCGATCTCATCCCGTCAACTTATATCTCTCTAATTATTAAACTCAATCCCAACACTTACCATAAACTCTTACTTTATGCCAACCTCTTTCTCTAAAATATATATTTACAAAGATTCTCTAAAGAGGGCGCCCTCTCTTTATTAAAGAGAAGGCCTTTGTTTTGACCGTCGGATCGTGTTTAAAAACTGTGAAATGACAAAACTGCCATTAATGAAAACACGATCTGACGGCCAAAACAGAGGCCCTCTCTTTAAGAAAAAAAGGGCGCCCTCTTGAGAGCCTGACTGTATATATTTATATATAGCGAACTCCCATTCGCGTTTGATTTTATTACCTTAATTTGCCACCATCATCAACTCGAAGCTAATGTTTTTCACTCTTTGGACTCTAAATGTATAAATTAATTTAATATGTGGTTTCTATTAAGTGTATTATAATAAAAAGTTATTTGTTAAATTTTTATTTTGATTGCTATTTTAAAAAAAAAAAATTCTATATGTAACTACATGGTGTTTGCACCTAAAAAATATATTTTTTAAAGTTAAAAATTTACACAGGCTGATTGTAATATTTTAATCGGATTTACACACCGATCACATAAATTAAGGACCAAGTGACTGGTTCAAAGTTGATTGGGCAAAATGAGTTTCAAAATCTGACTGACTACGTTCGGACAGATCACCATTTGAATCGGGATGACCAAAGAGACTAGTACGATAGTTTATTGCGCAGCATATGATTCTGCCCAACCATTAAATTCAACACCATGAGAGGGAAGCCAATATGCGGATTTGTTACCTAATTTAGGGTTTAATCAGTCTAACCCTATTGTTTTGTTAAACTCTCCTATCTAGGATCTTTGTAAGCTCGCTTTTGGCAGACTTGACTGGTATTAGCTTCTCCGTGGGAAGCTAGCCTTCTTTCTTTTCCTTGGAACCATGAGTGGGTCTATGGACAAGCAATTGGTGGGCCATGATGATTAAACATGATATGGCCACGTGGATGGCCATTTGGACTTTATTTGGTTTATATTTGTTTTCTGGTTAATGTTATGTGCACATAAAAAGATTTAGGCCATTCATTTTAGTAGATTTATCCATGCACACATAGGACCCACTAAAATGAATAACCTTAGATCTTTATGTGCACATTTTATATGCACGAATCATTACTCTTGTTATTTAGTAAATGACATATAATTATGGTGGGCACCCCTAATGATGGGACTCAAGTTTGGTTATTTGAGTTTTAGTCCATGTCATGACTTAAGAGGCTTGGGTTTTCAAATTGTGTGGGACAGTACATGTTTGACATGGTATGATATCATTCGGGCATGACTCCAAATGCAACATTTTATTCGGACTTCAAATGGCGAGCAATTAATTGTCATCACTTGGTTGAATCACAATTGGGAAGTAATATGGTAGACCCATATTTGGTTGAAATTTTTTTGTTTCCAATTCAATCACGTTGATTGAAAGTCAACATGGAAATAAATACACACTGGTGGTAATATATATATATATATATATACATACACATATTTTCTTGATGCCCAAGTCATGCGGATTAATTAAAACTTGTCATGTTAGCCTATCAGATTATGGAAGCAGTTTTTTACTTGCACATGAAGGATATGTATGGGAATTGAATGTGGGCTGCATTCACAAAGTTTGATTGATGTTGTCTTATCAAGATAAGGACAATCTTTAATTGGCTAATATTATCGAGATTAGGAAACAAATTTTTTAATTGATAAATCTCTTTTCAAATTATATGGAATTATCATATTATGGAGATAAATTTGGTATTTTTACCAAATTATTATTGAAGGTTTTTCTTTTAATTTCCTTATCTCTATCAGTACAGGCCGCTATAAATACAGCAGACTGGCCAACAGTGAAGGGCACTCCACGTCACTCCACGTCTCTCTCGAATGTCGCGTCCAAAAAAACATTCAACCAAGCATTCTTAGTTTTTAGGCAAAATAAAAAGCACTCTTTTTATTTTCTTTATTTTCTTATAATCTTCTCTTTAAGTACTAAATAAAATCTGCTTTTATTTAATTCTTCTATTTTTAAGTTCATCACTTCTAGACTTGTGCGCTTCAACACTATCTAGGGACCTTTAAGTGAGGATACTTTCATACTCATCTTTCACAATCAGCTCTTAGAAGTTAGATTATGAAACCTTGTGTATCACTCACACAAATAGTTTTAAGAAATTTTGTTTTTATAAGTTTGGATCTATCTCACAAGGCTCTAGCACACCCGAACCACAAAATATAGCAAACACACGGGTAGGCAGCTAGTTTGTTATGGAAGTTCAATTTGCACCAAGTTTCGTCAAACATATGCACTTGCTCATATCAACATATACATAAAACACAATCTCTAAATCATACTCATTAGCACATAAGACTTACTTTTGAAGCGAAAAAGAAAGAAAAAAATTAAAGTTATCAGAGTGCTTTTCTAAAATAAGTTAGAAAATGAGGAAAATAGTGTAACTAAAGAAATCAAGAATGCATTCCCTAAATATCATTCCAAACACACCATATACTTGCATAGTAGTGATTGTTGGTTCAGTATAAATATACACGTACAAGTAAATGGATAAGTTTTGAACACCAAGAAGTTGTATTTTATTTCGAAAAGGTGTCATATATAATTGACAATATTTCACAAAAACAATTACAAAGTTTTGTGTAATACAAAACTTCATGCAACATTCTCACACCACAATTGGCTGGTACCCATATTCTCTTGCACTCCGTAGTCGTCGATAAGTAACAATAACAGCTGCAGCTATCACCACTCCAACAAAGGCTTCACCCCAAATCAAATAGGGTAATTTTGCACGCTTCTGCAAAGACGATCGATCAAGATTAAAGAAGCAATTAATTCCAGTGTTTAGTTGTTCATAAAATGTTTTATAAGATCATCAAAATAAGTAAATAGATAAATAACGTAAAATAAAATCAGCAAGTATTTTCGAGAACAGTAGTACTTGAACATGCACTGCCCAATTATATATTTTTTGGTACAAACCAAACCTATTTATTAACTCGAATACATATTGCTTGTATAAGTTAATATCAAAGAAGTATTCACCGTTATCAAAAGTACTTAAAATTGCACGTTTTTTCTTGCTCGTAAAACATTTTTCAAGGCCAACTCAACACCAAAAAAGAAAATAAACAGATATTTCACCCATTTTAAAACAGTTGACGTCAAAACAAGCGGAACCTAATTGATCATCCATAGATGAAATTAACTCAAAAGTTAAAACTCCAAAGTAAAATCTTACTTCAACCGAAGCTTGCAAGACAGAATCGGACTTAGGTGATAGATCTGCAACCAAAAGGTAGAAGAGCCCCATAACTCCAGTATGCCTGTGGGAACTGCTATAATTGGATTCAAGAACAAGAGTCTCCCCATCCGATATCTTGATGGAGCCAGGTGTAGGATAACAGGTGGACATTCCCACAATGTAGCCTGCCTCATTTCCGGCTTCATTTCCTACTCCATAAGTTGGCATCGAAGAGCAAATAACACGTCCGTCCTAAGAAAATCACCAGACAATGTATTTAAATAAACGTAATTCTCTTGATGTAATTAGAAAAAATGCAAGGCAATGAACAAGAATTAATAAATTTAAAACAAAAAAAAATTGCCAAGCTAGAGAATTAAATGTTGGAAATAAAAGGATGAAAACTATGATTCTTGGTTGCGGCGTGCAATGAATTGGACTGTCCTTAAGAACAATTCCGCCCCACTAAGTCAGTGACTCGATGCACAAGGTCACGACGCTATGTTCTCCAGGATTCAGCAACCAACTCTTCCAAACATGCACTTGAATTGGAAGAGTAATTTGAGTACTCAGAATTTGCTCCAGAAATATCAGTGAAGAAGGAAAAGAGAATAAGAAAACTGATAAGAGAGGAAGATTGCTTTTTGTTGTATATCGAACTGGAAGAGTGGGATCATATATATATATAGTAAAACAGATTAAGATACTAATGGCTCTCCAAAAAATAAATAATGACTCCAACAGTCATATAGAGTTAAAAACAGTTTTCAACATGTGCAGAATACTCCAACAGTCCAAAAAATTTAATACCAATAGCAAAACGAGACAGTACCACCCCTATGCACGAAGGTACGCGCGCGCGTGAGAATGCCTCTCAACTACACAAGGTTACAAGCTTATAAAAGGAAATCATATATAAGGAGCAAAGATCTCTAGTGTTTAAACAATGTGGGATGAATGTCACATCACACTTTAGGTTTGAGTTTGGGCTTTTGAAATAAAAAGGCCCATGGCCCAAAACTTTGTTTTAAATTAAAGCCTAACAACTAAATGTTATAACCCAGTAAAATTGTCATAACCCAATTAAAGAACTCACATATGACCCACAAATAATCCAACATTAAACACCATGCCACTGCTCTTCTTCATGTACAGGGGTAAATATACCACCGAGCCAGGTGTTTGGCAGCAGCTTTTGGCGCCCATAAATGATTATGGAACAACAAAAGCTCTTATAGAATTGTTTCCCCAACCCAACTTTTGAGATTCAATCATAGGAAATTGCAACTAGCCAGAAGCTACCTTTTCTGGAATTGAATTGAAGAAGCAGATATTGTTGCCAAATGGATCCTTAATAGAAACACTTCCGCTAATAAGTCTGAAAAGAAATTAAAGTGACAACGATTCTTCCTTTTTTAGTTAACCTATTTTGATGGAACTTCACCCATTTTTTTTTGTAGCATAGAAGGTAGGAAATAAAAATGTCTCAGGTGCAACTGGCGCCCGGTATATCTAGTCTCCCAACAGATAGGGGACATTTAGCGGAGAGAATTTTATTATTCTGTGGTTACACGGGATGGGAGATATATATTAGGGGCATGTTTGGTTGTCACTTGAATTTGAGTAGCCTAACTTAAAATTCACAGAGTATCGAAACGAAAAGCCCAATATCAAGAATAAAGACATTTAGATACATAGGAAACTTCACCATATTTCTTCTTATATAGTCAGTCCTACAATTCTATGTTATCTTAATTAGAACGTTGAAATTCATGATTTAAAATAGTATTTATTAGAGTACTAGCAAATTTTTCCTAAATGGAACGGTTAAAATAGTAGCATAACTTAAAATCGATTTTAGTTAAAATGCTAAGAGAAAATGCAATTATTGCAGTCAACGACGCCGACAAAAGGTTACAACTATCATTTGATGATACATCTTGATAGAAACTTAAAACTCTAGGATCACAATACAAAGGAGGGATAATCCAACACAAAACCAGGAAAAACAATACTGAATTGGTTAATTGACATGAACATGTGCCTAAAAATTGTAAATAAAGTCAGAACATACCTCTCCATAAAGAGCTGAACCAATTCCCCCAGTGTGTTGGTGTGCAACACCATAAATGACGTTACCACCGGTTGGAATAGTAAGGCTTACCCTTTTGATGTCGGTGCAACCACCATTTGCAGCATCAGCGGTATTGCAAGATTCGACTTCATATTCGATCTGTATCAAGAATATTAGTTTGTTCAGCATCTTAAGACTCAGTTTGGTTCATGGATTTTGTGAGGGAAAAGGAAATGAAAAAGAAAACTAGTTCTCTCATGTTTTTTCCCTTGTGTTTTCCTTCATGCTTAAATAAAATTTTAAAAAATATGAATAAATAAAGGAAAATGACTCGCAACATTTAAAATGATTTATTGATTTCTCAACTTATTTTCTTTTCATTTCCCTCACTATATCCAAGAACCAAACAAAGCATTAGAATATAAATTAATTTGAAATTTCGAAGAGAAAATAGAAATTTGACATGATTGCCGGAAATGAAGTTGTTCCTTTTTCTTCCCGCCACTAGTTGTTATTTCAATTTCCTATGCATGGTGTTCTGCCTATTAATTCTCGTAGGCTTTGTTTAGTTCATAGATTCAGTAAGGGGAAACAAAAAAATCAAGGAAAACACTTTTCAGTGTTTGGTTAAAAATGGTAAATAGGGAAGAAAAATAGGAAGGAAAGAGAACAAAGTGCATTTTGTGGGTCACTTCTCTTCATCTTTCTTGAGTTCCCATTATATTTTTAAAATTTATTTGGGTTGCAGATTTATTGAAGAAAAGTGAAAGGAAAGGAAAACGAGAAGGAGAACTGATTTCCTAGTATTTTCCTCCATGTAAATGATTTGCATTGCCAATATATTGAAGGAGAAATGGAAGTAGTAAAACTAGAAGAATTTTTTGCACAGCGGTTCCTCCATGTTAAATAAATTTAGAAATTAAAAAAATGAAAATAAAATAGGAACTCAAGAAAGAATAAGGGAAGTGACTAAAAAAAAAATTAAAAAAAATTTAACTTATTTTCCAGCGTACTTTTTTTTTCCCTTCTCGTTTTGTTCATTAACAAAACAAAGAAATATTGGAGGCTAATCGCACTATTGACTTCCATAAATAGTTCCCAAGGGTGTTTGGCCTTTTTTCGAGAGAGCAAATCGCAGTTCTCTGCCATAGGCAGCGAATCAAGAACGTCCGAATTGTCAAACGCCCGTAAACAAAGATGGAACTTTTAGCTTGTAAATCTATTGCCATAAAAGAAACAAATCTTGTTTGAGAAATTGAAGACTTATTAATTAAGCAGGCTCCACAATTGATAGAAACATGCACTAAAAATGACTCATATATATGATCTATAAAATGTTTTTAGCCCCAACTACTAACTTCAAGAGCCATCGAAGAAAATTCACTTACCAAGCAATCATGTCCTGTGCTCAATCCTTTCGATTCATCCTCCTTTTTCCACTGATCAGTAACATCGAGTATATATATCTTAACCGGCACAATAGAATCATCCCAATCAACCCACTTCACAGTATATCTCATATAAAGCACTCTCTTTACACTGTCGACGCCTTGTCTCAATCTACACCGTGTCTGGTCATAACAACATCTCAAGCCTCCAATATAACCCGGCTCCAGAGGTTCATCATTTTCATCGCATGTAACGTTATATAAATCACACTTACACTCGGTGCATCCTAACCTGTCATATGTGCCGCGTGTATCAATGGCATGGACATTCAACATCCATCTCTCCTCAAATCCAGCGGGAACTTCCCCGGGATTACCAACTTCAATTCCATAAGGATCCGGCACACTTGTGTCTGTTTTCCGTGTTTCGGACCCGAGCCCAAAATATTGGCTAAGACCATGTTCGCACATCCCAGTGTTCCTCGCGACGATCATATCGGATTGGTTAAACCCCAAATCGTTACGGTACTTTGGTACTTCAACGCCTATACGCTGATAGTATCTTATAGCAACCCAATGGTGGAGATAAGTTTCATAAAGTGGGACTGGATTGCCTGCCTCATCAACAACTTCGGCATTGAAGCTTTTCAGGGCAATATGACCTTTTGGGAAGTCGATATTGTAGTAAAACTTGTTTGAAACTGATCCTGGTTCTAGTACATATTTAGGAGAGAGAAATACAGCAGATTTGATTCCATCTTCGTCCCTTACACGAGCTAGTGAAGTTTGAACATTACTTAGAGCCAGTAGCAGAATAGGAAAGGAAAGGAACCAATAGCGAGAACAACGGACCATCCTTTTTTTCTGTAGTATATAGTCAAGTTTCCATGGTTAATTAAACCAAACAATAAAAATAAACAAATACGGAGTAGTGCTTAAGGACATGTATAGACACTATTGATTTGCAACTTGGATTTAGCGAACATAGAGGAAAAGGAATTCTTTGTTTGGTTAATGAGGAAAACGATGAAGAAATAGGGACGAAAAGAGAATAACATGAGAAATAAATTTAACATTTTGGATGTTGTGCCTCATTTCCATTCCTTTGTTCGTATATTACACTAATATTTTGAAACTTCTTAGTCTATTATGCTATTTAAACATAATGGAAAACACTAGGGAAAACACGAGGTATTAGTAATCCTTCTTGTTTTCCTGCTCTTTTCTTTTCCCTCACGAAATCCATGAACCAAACTGAGCCTAAGTAAATAAGTTGAAATCCCAAGAACCATACATAAATTTTAGAACAAAAAAATAAAAAAAATAATAAAAAACTTTGGCAATGTTGTTTCAACAGATAGAAGATGGTTTCGATTCGACTAATTTCAACAAGCAATTACGGATAAGTTCATATAAACATAATCTATCTCGTATCTAATTGGTGTCAGCAGTTCAAGTACTTAAATTCAGCAACATACATAAAAAAAAAAAAATAAATAAATAAATAAAAAGGGCACAATGTGCAGTTAGAACCTAAGGGCTCGTATGGTAACATTAATTGTGGTTTTTGGTTATCATTTTTTGTTTCCATTTTTTGTATTCGGAGTTGACTGTGATCAATTTAAACAATGAAAACAAAAACGGAGAACCAAAAACCACAACGTTACCATGCGAGCCCTAAGTAAACGATTTCTAAATATCGATGAAGAAATTGTAATACAGACTGCCAGGAGGATATCTCAAGCTAACAAGAGCACCAGCACATAAACAACAGTGATATATTCAGTTGACTTATCCTTTTCACTTAATTGATTAACAGAAGAAAAGCAATTAAGCAGTGATTATGAAGTTCTACGAATTTAACATAAAATTTACAGCGAAAGCACCATGTGGAGGAAAAATTGTACATGGGTTGTTCTTAAATCCACAACCACAATAAGTAATTAATGGCAAGAATTTCAGTGGTGTTAACCAAAAACTTTGTGGAAGCATTGAAGGTATATTATACATATATACATAGTATAACTGTTTGTAAAACAAATTGTGTCAAGAATACATAGAAGGTTTCAAAAGAAAGAACAGTGATCAAATGATTAAAACAGGACTTATATCCATCAAATGCAGAAAATAAGACAAGTCTTTAATATAAAAAAAAAAAAAAAAGCTTACCCAGATGAGATATGAGACTGATAAACCCAAAAAAGAGTTACAATTCAGAGCTCTCTTAATGAGTTCCTGAAAACCAAAGTTTCAAGATTATGAACATACCCAAATCAATACTTAAGTATGAATCAAATAGCCAAGTCCACCCACAAGAAGACAGATAGTGGCAATTCACGAGAAAGTATTCAGTGAGCCCGTCACACCATGTCAGTATGTTGACGTGGTGTGATCATTTAATTTCAACCACTCACTTGTCGTCTCT
This sequence comes from Hydrangea macrophylla, assembly GCA_033977485.1. NCBI lineage: Eukaryota > Viridiplantae > Streptophyta > Magnoliopsida > Cornales > Hydrangeaceae > Hydrangea > Hydrangea macrophylla. Next base: position 60,136,514 of record CM066987.1, read on the forward strand.
GGGGGATCATGACAAGGGATGTCACATTTAAAATTTGAAAGTCCACCGATCACTTGTCATGATCTCCCTGAAAGTAGGGTGAGCAGGGTCTGCCTTGAAGTCATGTCCCGAAGCGACAGCATAGGGCCTCATTTCTAGAGCTATTTTCTTCTAATTTCTTCCTTCCTAATTTTTATGAACTTATCTTTTTTAGACTTTTTTTTTTTTTTTAATTTCTTCATAATTTCTATGAAACTTAGCATAAATGTCTCATTTGTTTGCTTAATTTTTCTCATTTCAAAGCCGACTCAGCAATTGGGTGACTAGGATTAAATACTCATACCAAATTAACATGCTGAGTGGCGTACTGAATAACTTCTCGCAATTCACACCTTGGCTTTGACAATAATTATTATCATACAAATGGACATACCATCATAAATGCGCGTATCTAGGCGGGTATGCGTCGGGTGAGCTCCACGTGTTAATCGATGAGGGAAGTGCTTACGATTTTTCGGTGGAGACTCAGACAAGTCAAGAGTCCGAGGTAATTTTTTAAAGTTTTGGTGATGGTGAACTAGGGGGAAGAGGGTAGGTAAGATTGGCTAAGCCATGACGTCTGGGAGTGGAAAATAAATTTTTTTTCCCAAGAAAGTTACAAAATGAGGAAGGAAAAGAAAATGGCCTCCAAATACTAAATATGGGGCATTACAGGAAAATTATAGGAGATTTTATCTCCTCTCATAAGATTTAAGATTTATTGAGTTGGATTAGTTTTTACTGAGCTAACACATAAAAATAGAGGGTCAAATAGATTAATGCATTCTCCTCATTAAAATTTATAAGGGCTAGTTAATAATAAGGACATTTTATAGTTCTTGTATAGGCATAAGTCCAACAAAAAAACGACTTTAGTGAAAAGTCTTTGCACTACACTTCACTTATATTTTGAAATTTCACAAAACTACGAATTTTACAAAAGTAATTTTGTGAAATTTCACAAATTCACAAAAGTGTATGTAAATAGGGACTTTTCACAAAACTGCAAATTTTTAAGATCCTTTAGACTCTTAAGTCAAAACCAGTGACTTAACGCTAATTATCCCAATTTATAATACCATATAATATTATACAACAATTACATTCAATATTTATCTCTCAAAGAGCTGAATTATCGGAGAAAAACAAATGAGAAGACAAAAATTATAGAGATACACACCAAACGACATATTAAATGATACACCAGTTTTAAATGTATGTATCATGTGCTGTGTAAGTGATGCACAGAAAAGTGTAAAAAATTTAAACAGCATAAGATACATACATTTAAAATATAATATATCATTTAATTTGTGGTTTAGTGTGTATCCCTATCATTATTAATGAAAAGAAGCCCAAGGATTAAAAGATATCGAATCCAATTATGGGGCCCACTCAAACAGCTGAATTATCGGAGAGAAACAAATGAGAAGAAGCCCAAGGACTAAAAGATATCGAATCCAATTGTGGGGCCCAATCACATTCATGTTATATAGTCTATATGTTTCATTGCGTGGAGTTGTGAAATTCATTTCTTTTTTTTAGATTAGTTAATGATAACGACATTTTATAGTTTTTATATAGGTGTTGGTCTAACAAAAAAAATCATTTTAGTAAAAAGACTTTAGGCTTATATATGTATACTATACTTATATTTTAAAACTTTACAAAATTATGAATTGTAAAAAGTAGTTTTGTGGGAATTCACTATTCTTGTGAAATTTCACAAAACTTCACAAAAGTGTATGTAAATAAGATTTTTCATAAAACTGTAAATTTTTAAGGTCCTTTGGACTTTTAAGCTGAAAGAAAGACTTAACACTAATTATCCACTTTTTAAAATTTTTTTTTTCTTCTTTTGATGATGAACATCATATATAATAGCAGATCCCCAAAAAAGTAGTACGTACAAGCATATAGAAGTGAGAAATATATAAAAATGAACACTTCAAACTTCTAAACTGCACTGTAAACCTTCCAAATCTCTAATAAAATCATATGTGGTATAGCTCGAGAATGAGCCGACTGAGAGAGGAGCAACCAAAAACATAGATCGCCCCAAAAGTCACCGTGTCTGGAAATAGACCACTCCAAAAAGCCACATCTGACAAAACGTCGAATCTGGTGGAAACTTTGTGTGAATAAAGCACCAAATCTGGAAAGATAAGACTGAAATTCTAAAGAGGAGTATTCAGATTTGATTGCAGAGCGATAAGAGTTAGGAGATCTAGAATGGGATCTCAGATCAAATAAACGAACAAACAAAAAACCTCAAGAGAAAGGGACGAAACCCCCATAAAAAGGGACAAAACTCTCATAAGGAGTGATAACACCATCCTAGAGCGGGGTAACAAACTAAAACAAAAGAGGCAAGAGCCCTTGGAAGAGAACAAGGCAGGTGGTTTGAGTTTTTGGAGAAGGGAGAGAGTTTTTGCTTGCACTTGCTTTATGATTGTGAAATTAATTTAATTTCAAAGGAATTTAAAAAAATATATTTTTAAAAAAAAGGTGAAAAGTAAAAGGAGGTATTTCCAAAAAAGGAAATTCGAATTTATCTTTTTTTTTTTGGGCTCACAACAAGTAGATTGAATTAAGATAACAAAAATGATAGAGATACTCACCAAACGACACACATGCTGTAAATCAATGCATGTACCATGTGCTCTGTAAGTGATGCACATAAAAATGTGAAAAATTCAAACAACATAAGGTACATGCATTTAAAACACAGTGTGTCATTGGCTGTGTATCCCTATCATTGATGTTAAAATAAATCGGAAACAATCAAGTCCTGAATGAAAGAAAGAAAATCCCCCACCAAACTTTCCGCATTCGATAATCCCTAACACGCCTAGCTAAATTATGAACCACACATGCATGTCGACACGTATGATTAACAGATGAAACTCCAAAAGCTTGAAGGGTTGGACGAATAGCTTGTAGAATGTGACCATAAGGTGTTGTGTCAAACTCTTCCCCTAGTAAGCCCTTACCCACTATAGTAGAATCAGTCTCGACTATCATGCCCCGACGTTGCATAAATAAGGAAAGCATTTAATTTCCTTTATGGACCCGTAGGTCGCGACAATTTGAAGGATCGATTCCGTCCCAAACGTCGAGCAACAAAAAACAGTAATCAGAGTAGAGCAATCAAAGCTTACAAATATTTTTCTAACTTATTACATATTACAGCACGGGGTCTCTAAAGGCACAAACCGCCTTAAATCAAAACAATAACTTAGTGTCTATTACAGTCATCCTTATTACAAAACGGTTCATAACTTAAAGCTTATAATATTGATAACAGTTTCTCTTCAAAGCAGCTATTCTCAATTAGCATAATCGAACTGTTCAGCTTGATCATAACCTGAAAAGCCTGAACACGAATGTCCAGGACGCATCGACGTCGTCAGCTTCAAGAAGCTGGTGAGTATTAAAAACATAGCTTTGAATGTAAAACATATTCATTTACCTCAATCCATTTATCATTTAATCCAATATTAAAGCAAGGTGTTCATTTAGGAACCAAGCACAATATTATTTAAAAGATATAATTCTCTTATATGTGACCATGTATGAGAACAATGCACCATCTCATCTTACCGACTCTTTTCTCTCGACAAAACCCAATCACCCACCATCACATCCTGGTATCTTTGAAATGCTAAGATAGCCATACTTTAGCACAGGGGTGCTAGGGAATGTCCAGTTTGCCTCACACTTTGGTCCGGGGTACCAGGGAGTGTCCATTGCCTCACACTTTGACTACCTAATCCGCCATGCAAATACCGGAGGAACCCTCACGCAGTATCCAGACTCGGGTATCAGGGAGTGTCCGTAGGCCACACTTTAGCACTACCATGGGTGCCAGGGAAAGTCCAAGTTTGGCTTCACACACTTTGACGCTACCATGGTCGTCAGGGAGTGTCCAGTTTTGCCACCGTCGCATTTCAAAGACACCCTCGGCGAAATCTCAATCACAACACACCTTGGTACTTACTTACCAGGGAGTGTCCACAATACAATCTCAACCGCACTCACTATGCCACACTGACCACTACTCTTTTCCAAACTGACCAACATTCACACTCACCATGCATGTACAACTGACACCACGTGTATGTCATGAAACTTTAAAACATGAGGTAATTCACTGATTTATACAAACGACGCGCGTACCGGAGTTGATAAGTCACAATACAAAGTTTTAATCGTTCAAAACATAACCAATTAAGATTCTGATTTAATAAATTCCCAAACAGAGCTTTAACAGTTCATAAAATACCACCCAAATAGTTCCTTATCACAAAACAAGCACAATTTGAAATAGCCAGAAGTCGCGAGCGCACGGGCCGCTCGCGCGAAGTGTCGCTCGCGCGACCTGCCCATTTTTCCTTTTTCTTATATAAATTCTTCTGTTTGCCTGGGGACGCAAAGATCGTGCGCGCGGGTTGCTCGCGCGGTCCGCCCCCGCGATCTGCCTAATTTTCATTTTCTTTATAAAAAAAAAAAACTTTTCTATCTGCCTTAATCCACGTAGCTCGCGCGCGCGGGTCACTCGTGCGATCGCGCGCGCGAGTCTTTGCAGAGTCTTCATCTTCCTCGTGAAACTTCTCTGTTTCTGTTCTAGGGTCTATTTTTGACCCAGATCAAATTCGGAAGTAAGTATGTCTTGTAATATATGATTCTCTTCGGTTTTTCACAAGAGTTAAGAATCTACAACTAATTTAACATGAATCAAACCATATCTCTTTAATTTGATGAAAAATTAAAAGTTGTCAAAACTTAATTTCTAATATACTTTCTCATATGAACAAATTAGGCATCAATACTTTAAACATAGTCTATATATAACATAATCTTTCATTATTATCTAAGAAAATAGATTTTGGTTGAGATTGAAAAATCTTGATTTCAAAGCTATGGAGTTCATACGTGAAATCACCCATGGTATTTCATGATTCAAGCACACAAAACAGTAATTGAACTATGAAATTACATTCTAGGTGAGTTTAGAATACTCACAGTTATGAAGAGATGAGAATATGTTTAGAAAGAAATCAATACAAGTAATCCAATAACAAGCTAGGCTATGAAAGTCAAGCTCTCTCACTCTAGAATTTGTGAGTTCTCTGTGTATCTCTCTTACTCTCTTTAATGTCTCTGAATTACCAGTTGAAGTCTCCAGATTGTGTATAGGTAATGTATATATAGAGAATGAGTTGAAGAACTTGGGCCCCAAGTCCCTTGAACTTGACTCCACAAAATGAATAGATTCTAAATATATAAATTACACTATACACATAAACTGATGCACATATAATACGTATATGATTATATACACAGATTTATTAACTCAATCAACTCATCAAGGGCCAAGTTAGATATGTAGGGGTCAAATTGGGTGTTTGGGAAATTTAGCTTAAGGCATAAGAATGCACACACACACAAAGCATTCCCAAACAAGCCCAACCCAATCATTACTTGCCATAAATAGGAATAAAGCATAAGTCACTTCTAGCTTTATGTCCATTCCAAAATCAATGAAAGTTAAATGCGGTGCAGACAGTTTTGAACACAAACTGGTATTTTCAAGGCGCGGTGGTCACCACAAAAATACAGAAAATTCATTTTAACTTAAGAATTGATTTTTCGGTTTTATAAAAATACTGATTGAGTCAAAAGAAAAAAAAATTTCCACCGTTTTGAAATACATATTTGAAATTCAACACAGGTGTCACAAAAGTTCATATAATTGCAGTCTGGCCCCAAAATTCTAATATGAAATAAAACAACTAGATTTACACACATGCGAACAATAATTAAAATAAAAGCGGACAATGTATATTAAATATGACAATGCAAAATACAGATAAATAAATAAAAATGCAGGTTATTACACTTCCTCCCTTAAACAGGATTTCGTCCCCGAAATCAAGACTAACTAGTCCTGAAACAACTCCGGGTACTTCTTCCTCATATCAGCTTCCACTTCCCACGAGGCTCCATTCTCGTCATGGTGATTCCACTGAACCTTTACCAATGGAATGTCCTTATTCCTCAACTTCTTGATACTCTGTTCCAAAATCTTCACGGGCCACTCCTTGTAAGAAACGTTATGACTCGTCTCAATATCGTCATAACTAACCACGTGCGAGGGTGCTCTTATGTACTTTCTCAGCATACTCACATGGAACACATTGTGAACCCCAGACATTTTCGGTGGTAGCGCCAGTCGATATGCTACCTTCCCAACACGATCCAAAATCTCGAACGGTCCGATGAAACGCGGAGCTAACTTCCCTCTCTTGAGACCGAAGCGTACTACTCCTCTGGTCGGAGAAACCTTAAGGAGTACGTGATCTCCGATACTAAATTCCAAATCTTTTCGGCGTCAATCAGCATAACTCTTATACCGGCTTTGAGCGGTTCTCATCCTTTCCTTGACCAAGGAAATCTTCTCGTTGGTTTCTTTAACCACATCTGGTCCCAACAATTCTGTATCCCTAACTTCTGCCCCACACAACGGAGAACGACATGGTCGTCCGTACAATGCTTCGAACGGAGCCATACCGATACTCGTATGATAGCTGTTGTTATAGGCAAATTCGACCAAAGGTAAGTGCGTCTCCCAAGATTCTTCAAAATTGATAACACAAGCCCTAAGCATATCCTCCATGATCTGATTAACACGCCTAGTTTGTCCATCTGTCTAAGGGTGAAAAGCAGTACTCATCTTAAGCGAGGTCCCATAGCTTCTTGCAGACTTTTCCAAAACCTAGAAGTGAAACGTGCGTCACGGTCTGACACAATTGACACAGGTGTACCGTGAAGTCGCACAACTTGTTGTATGTACATCCCGCTCATCTTCTCTACTGGGTAAATCATACTATAAGCAATGAAATGTGCTGATTTCGTCAATCGATCCACGATTACCTAAATGACGTCATGATTCTGCTGCGATCGAGGCAATCCTACTACAAAATCCATCGTAATGTGCTCCCACTTCCAACCAGGAATAGGTAGCGGTTGCAACAATCCCGAGGGTCTCTGATGTTCAACTTTGACTTGCTGACACGTCAAACAATTGGATACAAATTCGGCCACGTCCTTCTTCATACCTTCCTGCCAAAAATTTCTCTTCAAATCATTGTACATCTTGGTCTCTCTCGGGTGAACTGTATACCTTGAATTATGTGCTTCTTCCAGAATATCCTTTCTTAGCCCTTCATTACCTGGCACACATAATCTATCTCTGCACCGATATCCTCCATCGATTCCTACCTTCCATTCTGTCGGGTCTTTCTCTAACATCTTCACGAACCACGTCCGAAACTTCTCATCTTCTTTCTGAGCTCCAATAATGCGGTCGATAAGAACAGACTGTAGGATAAGGCATCCGAAAAGTTATCCTTCTCCTTCTTTACCACTCTGTATCTCGAACTCCACCAATGTCTCCAATGCTCGCCATTCTCTAACCATTAAGGAGGCAATCATCTCACGAGTCTATCGACTCAAAGCATCAGCGACCACATTAGCTTTACCAGGGTGGTATTCTAACGTGAAGTCGTAATCTTTGATCAGCTCCATCCATCTGCGTTGCCTCATGTTCAACTCTTTCTATGTGAACAAATATTTTAGGCTCTTGTGGTCGGAGAATAAATCAAACTTCTCACCGTAGAGATAGTGTCTCTAAATCTTGAGTGCGAAAACTACGGCCGCCAACTCCAAATCATGAATGGGATAGTTCAACTCATTCGGCTTCAACTGTCTGGATCCATAGGCGATAACTCTGCCATCTTGCATAAGTACACACCCTAACCCTTGATATGACGCATCACTAAAGATAGTGAACTTCTCATCAAGCTTGGGTATAGCTAGCACCGGTGCGGTAGTGAGTTTCTCTTTTAACTTCAGAAAGGCGCGCTCATGCTTCTCTATCCAGTCGAACTTCTAATTCTTCTTCGTCAAACCAGTCAAAGGTGCGGCTATCTTGGAGAATCCCTCAACAAATCTCCGGTAATAACCTGTGAGTCCAAGAAAACTCCGAACTTCTGTAGGGTTGCTTGGCCTAACCCAGTTTGACACAGCATCGGTCTTGAACGAATCCACAGAAAGTCCTTGGGATGACACCTTGTGTTCCAAAAACTTCACTTCTTGTAACCAGAATTCACACTTACTGAATTTGGCATATAACTGATGATCCTTGAGTGTTTGCATCGCAATCCGTAGGTGTTGCTCGTGTTCTTCTCCTGACTTAGAATAGATCAAAATATCATCTTTAAAGACGATGAAAAACTGATCCAAATAAGGCTTGAACATTCTGTTCATCAGATTCATAAACACTGTCGGGGCATTCGTCATTCCAAACGGCATCACTAGAAATTCATAATGACCATATCGAGTTCTGAAAGTAGTCTTAGGTATGTCTTCCTTCCGTACTCTCAACTGATGGTATCCCGACCTTAGGTCTATCTTGGAAAATGTCGTAGCTCCTTGTAGTTGATCAAACAAATCGTCAATCCGAGGTAAGGGATACTTGTTCTTGATAGTCACTCAGTTCAGTTCTCTGTAGTCGATACACAACCTGAGTGTCCCATCCTTCTTCTTCACAAATAACACCGGTGCTCCCCAAGGCGATGTACTTGGACGTACAAAACCTAGGTTCTCGAGCTCTTGAACTTGTTCCTTCAATTTCAATAGTTCGGTGGGGGCCATTCTGTAGGGAACCTTGGTGATCGGTACGGTACTCGGTAGAAGCTCAATATAGAACTTTATACTTCTCTCTGGAAGCAAACCAGAAATGTCTTGAAATACTTCTTCGAAGTCCTTGACTACAGGTATAGACAACACTGTCGCTTCTATACTGACGACTTCGATGTTAGCTAAACACCTGGTGAGGAACATATCTCTTGAAGGGTTACATTGAAAATCAAAGGGTTGATTCTCGTTGTCGGGGAATGTAATTCTCTTCCTCACACAATCCAACTTCACTTGATTCTGAGAGAGCAAATCAATCCCTAGGATTATGTCGAACTCCTTCATCGATATGACAATCAACCTTGTCGGGATTTCACAGTCTCCTAGCCGTAAAGGACAATCCTTGCACACATGTTCTAATCTGACAGCAGCTCCTAATGGCGAAGTAGCCCTCAAAGCTTTCTCTAAACGATGAGGTAAGATACCCAATCTCTGAATTATATTAACAGATATGAACGAAAGAGCAGCACCCGTATCAAATAACACTTTAACATGGGAGTTAAACAGAGTTAATGTGTCTTCCACTGCTTGCTGATCAGGTTGAGCTTCTCCATAATCTCCTTATTCATAAATAGTTCTGTCATATCCAGCAGCATCTGGGATAACAGCATTCAAGCGAGTCTGATTCTGTTGACCATACGTCACCTGCTTAGGAGCAGTGCTGAACCTGTTGATGCGACCTGGTTCACCACAGTTGAAGCAGACTATTCCTTGCTGAGCAGCACGCCTTGGTGCCTTGCAATCTCGAGCCAGATGACCGGGGTTACCACAGTTGAAACATTTTCCAGCATTACTACCTTCTCCTACTCGAGGTTGAGTCGGATAGGTGATAGCTTGGGTCTTCTTGCTTCCATCAAAATTTCTCTTCTGCCCTTGGGTACGACTCGTTGGTGGTCTATTCCCAAAATTACCCCTTTGAGGCGGTCGGAATTCAAATTGCTTACGGTTCACTCGAGAGTCTTCTTCTAGATCAGTAGCCAAGCCAATTAATCCCTCAAACGACTTATCTAGGTGACCGAGTGTTAGGCAGCGAATCTGCGGTGTCAGCCCTTGGTTATACTTTCGTATCTTCTTGTCTTCAGTATCAACCACGTGCGGAGCAAACCGAGATAGTCTTTTGAACTGTGTGGTGTACTCTTGCACCGACTTGGTTCCTTGCGTCAGGTCCATGAATTCCTTCTCTCTTCTGTGTCTCTCCGTAGTCGGGAAATACTTCTCCAAAAATCTCCCCTTGAACGCAGTCCACGTCATTCCCGTAGCAGCTGTGTTCCCAATAGTAGCTAACACCGAGTCCCACCAATCTGCGGCGGCGTCGGTCAATTGAAATGTAGCCAATCTCCTCTTATCCATCTCGTTGCACTAGACAGCCTCGAACATGCGGTCCATCTGTCTTAACCACTGTTCCACTTTCCAGGGTTCTGCGGTACCCACAAACTGCTCGGGTCTGAGCACACGGAATCTCTCCAGTAGTTTATCTCCAGTCTGGCGGTCTCATCGGTTTTCATTTTGATTACTAACCCTTTCGAGAAGTCTGACGAAGGCTTCAAACATTCCCGTTGGATCGGCAGCCTCAGGTGCTCCCTCAATCAAATTCATGTTCCTCCTCAGTCCTCCAGCCATTCTATGCATGATAATGATAGTAGAATGAGAAACATGCATGCAACAGTACTATGAAGCAATTTAAATGACAACGACATTCAAAAGTGTGTGTTTTATATATAACTTCTTGTCAAGTTGATACAAAAAATGTGTATGATTAGGTCAATGCCTACCCTAGCTATATGGGTTATGATGCATGCAAGAGTTAGGGTTACAAAAATGGGGTCATTGCCCTATCTGCCAATGCATGTAATTACAGTTTACAAAAAGAGGTAGAGCTAATAGTCAAAAGTAGTCAATATATACAAGGCGACATCTAAACGGTCAGTCATCGCCATAGGTAGCCATCAAAAGGTCAAGCGAGTCGGCCTGATGAAGTCGCTGAACATGAGAGGGGCCAACCCCAAAATTACAGCTATGTGAGGTCAACAACGAAGCAGGTCCAGGGGCATCTGCCTCTAGCAAAACTAGCTCGAGTGCTAGTGCCTCCTCCAGGTCAATCGCGAGGTCGTCCCAACCTATGCCACCCTCCTCAGCGTCCTCGATAATAGGAGCAAGTACAAAGTCACCGTCACCATCACCATCATCCTCAACAGCGGGGACCACTGGTGGAGGCATCTCCAGCTGTGCAAGGTGAGCCTGCACAACCTGAACCTCAAGGGGTAGGTAGAAGGCATCGCTGTTAACCAAGCGAACCATCTCTACAAGCACTAAGCGCTGAATCTCTATAAAGTACAGAATCTCGAGGCGAGCACGAGGCAAGTCGACCAGCCCTAACACATGAATCTGGTGCCAGAGATCTAACTCGACAGTAGCAGCTGCATGCTGCCCAATAGTGATGAAATAAAGTGTTGTCGAGGCCGGCACTATCGCTCCCACAGTAACCCAATGCCCTCCAAAAGCATCAGGTACAAAAAGAGGCTGAGCTGAATCCATACCTGAAAAAGGGACTAACTTAAATCAAGACAGAGATAATCTTAGGCGTTTGGGTTCTGAGTCTATCCTCCCTGTCGTAACATCGGGTGTAAAGCTTAAGCTAACAGATCGTGGAATCGGGTCTAAACTGGTAAACCCTAACCTGGCTAAACTATCTTGAGATAAATAATAACCTGGCTCTGATACCACTAAATCCTGTCACGCCTCGACGTTGCATAAATAAGGAAAGCGTTTAATTTCCTTTATGGACCCGTAGGTCGCGACAGTTTGAAGGATCGATTCTGTCCCAAACGTCGAGCAACAATAAACAGTAATCAGAGTAGAGCAATCAAAGCTTACAAATATTTTTCTAACTTATTACATATTACAGCACGTGGTCTCTAAGGGCACAAACCGCCTTAAATCAAAACAATAACTTAGTGTCTATTACAGTCATCCTTATTACAAAACGGCTCATAACTTAAAGCATATAATATTGAATATTGATAACAGTTTCTCTTCAAAGCAGCCGTTCTCAATTAGCATAATCGAACTGTTCATGTTGATCATAACCTGAAAAGCCTGAACACGAATTTTCAGGACGCATCGACGTCGTCGGCTTCAAGAAGCTGGTGAGCATTAAAAACATAGCTTTGAATGTAAAACATATTCATTTACCTCAATCCATTTATCATTTAATCCAATATTAAAGCAAGGTGTTCATTTAGGAACCAAGCACAATATTATTTAAAATATATAATTCTCTTATATGTGACCATGTATGAGAACAATGCACCATTTCATCTTACCGACTCTTTTCTCTCGACAAAACCCAACCACCCACCATCACACCCTGGTATCTTTGAAATGCTAAGATAGCCACACTTTAGCACAGGGGTGCTAGGGAATGTCCAGTTTGCCTCACACTTTGGTCCGGGGTACCAGGGAGTGTCCATTGCCTCAAACTTTGACTACCTAATCCGCCATGCAAATACCGGAGGAACCCTTACGCAGTATCCAGACTCGGGTATCAGGGAGTGTCCGTAGGCCACACTTTAGCACTACCATGGATGCTAGGGAATGTCCAAGTTAGGCTTCACACTTTGACGCTGCCATGGTCGTCAGGGAGTGTCCAGTTTTTCCACCATCGCATTTCAAAGACACCCTCGCCGAAATCTCAATCACAACACACCTTGGTACTTACTTACCAGGGAGTGTCCACAACACAATCTCAACCGCATTCACTATGCCACACTGACCATTACTCTTTTCCAAACTGACCAACATTCACACTCACCATGCATGTACAACTGACACTATGTGTATGTCATGAAACTTTAAAACATGAGGTAATTCACTGATTTATACAAACGACGCGCGTACGGGAGTTGATAAGTCACAATACAAAGTTTTAATCGTTCAAAACATAACCAATTAAGATTCTGATTTAATAAATTCCCAAATAGAGCTTTAACAGTTCATAAAATACCACCCAAACAGTTCCTTATCACAAAACAAGCACAATTTGAAATTGCCAGAAGTCGTGCTCACGGGCTGCTTGCGCGAAGTGTCGCTCGCGCGACCTGCCCATTTTTCCTTTTTCTTATATAAATTCTTCTGTCTACCAGGGGACGCAAGGATCGCTCGTGCGGTCTGCTCGCGCTATCTTCCTAATTTTCATTTTCTTTATAAAAAAAAAACTTTTCTATCTGCCTGAATCCATGTGGCTCGCGCGTGCGGGTCGCTTGCGCGCGCGAGTCTTTGCAGAGTCTTCATCTTCCTCGTGAAACTGCTCTGTTTCAGTTTTGGGGTCTATTTTTGACCCATATCAAATTCGGAAGTAAGTATGTCTTGTAATATATGATTCTCTGCGGTTTTTCACAAGGGTTAAGAATCTACAACTAATTTAACATGAAACAAACCATATCTCTTTAATTTGATGAAAAATTAAAAGTTGTCAAAACTTAATTTCTTATATACTTTCTCATATGAACAAATTAGGCATCAATACTTTAAACATAGTCTATATATAACATAATCTTTCACTATTATCTAAGAAAACAGATTTTGGTTGAGATTGAAAAATCTTGATTTCAAAGCTATGGAGTTCATACGTGAAATCACCCATGGTTTTTCATGATTCAAGCACACAAAACAGTAATTGAACTATGAAATTACATTCTAGGTGAGTTTAGAATACTCACAGTTATGAAGAGATGAGAATATGTTGAGAAAGAAATCAATACAAGTAATCCAATAACAAGCTTGGCTATGGAAGTCAAGCTCTCTCACTCTAGAATTTGTGAGTTCTCTGTGTATCTCTCTTACTCTCTTTTAATGTCTCTGAATTACCAGTTGAAGTCTCCGGATTGTGTATAGGTAATGTATATATAGAGAATGAGTTGAAGAACTTGGGCCCCAAGTCCCTTGAACTTGACTCCACAAAAAATAGATTCTAAATATATAAATTACACTACACACATAAACTGATGAACATATAATACGTATATGATTATATACACAGATTTATTAACTCAATCAATTCATCAAGGGCCAAGTTAGATATGTAGGGGTCAAATTGGGTGTTTGGGAAATTTAGCTTAAGGCATAAGAATGCACACACACACAAAGCATTCCCAAACAAGCCCAACCCAATCATTGCTTGCCATAAATAGGAATAAAGCATAAGTCACTTCTAGCTTTATGTCCATTCCAAAATCAGTGAAAATTAAATGCGGCGCAGACAGTTTTGAACACAAATTGGTATTTTCGGGGCGCGGTGGTCACCACAAAAATACAGAAAATTCATTTTAACTTAAGAATTGATTTTCCGGTTTTATAAAAATACTGATTGAGTCAAAAGAAAAAAATTTTTCCACCGTTTTGAAATACATATTTGAAATTCAACACAGGTGTCACTAAAGTTCATATAATTGCAGTCTGGCCCCAAAATTCTAATATGAAATAAAACAACCAGATTTAACACATGCGAACAATAATTAAAATAAAAGCGGACAATGTATATTAAATATGACAATGCAAAATACAGATAAATAAATGAAAATACAGGTTATTACATCGACAATAAAATTCCTATATATAACCAAAACTCCTCGCCTGTCCAAGAGCTCGCAACACTACAACACACTCTATTGTCGTAGGCTCATCCATACTCGAGATAAGTTCCATCAAAGCCATTATAGCTTCCCCGTTATCTTTTCGGAGTATCACTCCCACACCCATGGCTTGTGTCTCTGCGAAAATAGCTACATCCACATTAAGTTTCAGTAAGCCATGTGAAGTAGCCACCCACTTTGGTTTACCATTTGCCTCACTCGAAACCACCCCCGTAGATTGAAGCTTTGCTCGAGCATCTTGAAATTCTATAATGAAATTGGATCACTCCAACTACAATCAGATTAGGTGGAAAGTGAGTGCCTTCCATGACCCATTTGTTTCGACTATATATTCCATATCATCCGTGCACCAACCAAGAAAATTTTCAGTGTTTCTTCATTTTCATGCAAGAGAATTGTCACGCCCCGGAACCACCCAGATGATCCTAGGGCACACGGCACGCCACTAAGGCTGAACTCAAGTGATTAAAGTTCCAAAATAAGTTTGAAATAAACTTATTCCAAAGAAGCTCAACAATTTAAAAAAACAAAACCCTGTCTTTACAATTAGCCAAAAAACCTGTTTTAACAATTGGTAAATTCTCATATAATATTACCAAATCATAAGTTGAAATCAACACTAATGCTTAAAGCCATCTAGAGTCATACAAAAGTCACAAACATGAGCTTCCAAGTTCAAGCAAGAGTTTTTAAATACTTTAAGAAAAATACTAAATATAACCATTTACAACCAATCCAATAAATAAATCTCCAAGTTCAAATGTCACAATCTAATAACATTAGACATAGCAACACTACGATAAAAACACAATCCCGACTAACACAGTCCAACTATATATTACAGGAGTTAAGTTACAACCCGGCTAAAGTTTAAAGCTTAACTAGAAATATTACATAAGTCTTAAACCAACCAAAGTATGACTTGCATTGTAAACCAGATTAAAACCGATTACTACTATATTGCAAGTTTAGGACTAAAAAGGCAAGTAGCTATTAACAATGTTACAAATCTCCCATACATCTCATTCTTTCAACAATGGTGCGGTTCATTCTCTCAGCAATTCCATTTTGTTGAGGAGTCTTCTTGATGGTTCTTTGATGACAAATACCTTGGATTTTGCAATACTCATCAAAAGGCCCAATATACTCTCCACCATTGTAGAACGAACACACTTCAATTTCCTCCCTGTTTCTCTTTTAACTTTGGCCTGAAAATGCTTAAACACATCTAACACTTGATCTCTAGTTTTTAATGCATATGCCCATAATTTTCTAGAGTGGTCATCAATAAAGGTGACAAAATAGCGTGAACCACCAAGAGTTTCAACTTTCATAAGACCACAAACATCAGAATGTACCAGGTCCAAAACATGAGATTTTCTTGATGCATAGTTCTTTCAGAAAGAAACTTTATTTTATTTTCCAGCTAAACAATGAATACAAGTCTTAAGAGGGGTACCTTTAATGCCTACTAGTAGCTCCCTTTTTGACAAAATTTACTGCCCCTTTTTCACTCATATGTCCAAGCCTTTTATGCCATAGTTCAGTGGAAGAGTCATCTTCTAAAGCATTCACAACTCCCTTGCTGATTTTTGCTTGCATTGTATAAAGGGTACAACTCTTGTTCCCTTTAGCCACCAATAAAGAGCCCTTGGACAGCTTCCATTTTCCATCACCAAATTGGTTGTTGAAGCCTTCATCATCGAGCTTACCAGTAGATATCAAATTCAAACGAATTTCTGGTACATGCCTCACATTTTTTAGCAATAACCTACAACCAAGGTTAGTTTGCAAACAAATATCACTGATGCCAATGATTTTGGACAAACCTTCATTGCCCATACAGACACACCCATAATCCCTTGAGTGTAGGAAGTGAAGAAGTCAGCTCGTGAATAAACATGAAATGAAGCTCCAAAGTCAATCACCCAGTTGGTGTCTTGACTTATCAGATACACACAAGCATTATCACAAAAAAAAAAAACAAGAAGCTCACCATCAGAAGAAATTGCATCCGTGTTTTCTTGCTTTTTCTCATCACCTTTGTTTTTATTTTTCTCTTTATTCTTGATCTTCTAGCAATCCTTCTTCATTTTTCCTTTCTTGTGGCAATAATTACATTCAATAATTTTCTTCCAATCTGGTGTTCGACTATCATGAGATTTATCACGACTATTATGGCTTTTCCTTCGATTGTGATATGATATACTTCTGCCACTCCCCCTGTTTTCAGTGACATGGGCTTCAGCCTGGGAAGAGCCATTTGATTGTCTTCTTGTTTCTTCATTTAGCAAGCTGTTAGTAACTTGACTCATGGAAACAACTCCATTAGGAGCTGAGTTGCTAACGGTTACCACCAAAGTTTCCCAGCTTTCTGGCAAAGAACTAAGAAGCATCAAGGCCTGTAATTCATCATCAAAAGTAATTTTCATTGAAGTAAGCTGGTTAGTAATGCTATTTAATTCATTCAAGTGTTCTGCAATGGAACTTCCTAATTTGTATTTCAGATTTACAAGCTTTCAAAACAAAAATGCTTTGTTAGCAGCACTCTTTCTATCATATAGACTTTCTAGCTTCTTCCAAAGAACATTTGCTGAATTTTCAGTGGATACATGATGAAAATCATTATCATCAGTCCATTGTCTAATAATTTCAATGGCCTTTCTGTCGAGTTTGTTCCAGTCAGCATCAGACTTGCCTTCTAGTTTTGCAGTAACACCTTCTATAGGACCGTAAAGATCTTTACAATATAAGAGATCTTCCATCTTTGTTTTCCAAGTCATCCAATTGGTATTGAGACTGATCATGCGACCAACGTTGCCTTCCATGATTTACACACAAATGTGCAACCAGGCTCTAATACTAGATGTTGGGAAAAATAGCAGAATTTCCCACAAGTGTAAATCATAGAGAAATAAAATAGTGTAGCAGAAAAATAAAAGATAGACACAAAGATTTACGGGTTCACCTACAATGCGTAGGCTACATCCACCAAGACCCTCAAGTCAGTTCCTTCTTCACTATCACAATTTTGAATTACATATGATTACAAGAGACACAAAGGTCTCAACCAATACAAAACACCCTTAGGTGTATACAAAATAGACCAAGAGGAAAAAGCCTCACCAAATGATAATCAAAAACAGAGTGTTGCTGGAAGAAATCACAAACACTTAGTATCAAAATAGCTTACTGCTATGCCGAGTTTTTCTGGGAAGATACAAGCTGATTTCTTTACTGTTATTTTTCTCTTACTTTGGTCCTTACAGATTGCAAAATGAGATACTCCTCAAATAGATATCAAAGAGCCTTTGAAGAGATCAAATATATTGAATGCACTAGCAAATTCCCAAAAAACTTCATTGAATACATTAGCAAAACTTCCCACCTAACTTCATTAGTTCCCAAATCTGAAATAAACTCCCAACAAACATATTTAATTCTTGTAACAACAATGATAGGGATACACACCAAACGACACGCTTAATGAAACATTATGCTTTTAATGTACATACCCTGTGCTGTTTGAATTTTTTCACACTTTTTTGTGTATCACTTACATAGCACATGGTACATGTATTAAAATTGGTGTATCGTTTAGTGTGTCGTTTGGTGTGTATTCCTACCATTTTTGTTCTTGTAATAAGGAGGAACCTAACAAAATTTTGGTTGACTAACATTTTTATGCTATGCCAAGCAATTTCATATAAGCTTTGAAATTGCATAATCATTTACAGTCTGTTTGGTATGCCACAAACTAGAATAGAATTCATTTGTAATTCTATTTTGTGGAATTCTTGTGTTTGGTATGACACAAAACAAGAAATGAATTCATTTTGAATTCTACCCAATTCTTGTTTTGAGTGCTTTACAATTCCTACCAAAAATGGTCAGATTGTTCAAGAAATGATTTGGGATTCTTTGCATAAATTTTATTTCCCAAAATATCCATGTCTTTTATACTAAATACCCACAATACCCTTGGCTATAGGTTAAATCCTTTCACCAGTACACCATTCTGATACTTCATCATCATAGCAGCTCTCGTCTCCTCCTCAGTCGCCTAAGAACAGCTCTCGTCTCCTCCTCTGCCTCCCAAGAACAGGTACTGCTCTCTCTCCTCTCTCTCCCTCCTCTCGTCTGTCTCTCTCTTTCGTCTATACCTATATATATGTATATATATATATATTCATAGATTCATATATGTATATATATATATATGTTAGGGATATATACTAAAAGCCATTCTTTGTGTAGTTGATTTATTATTCATTTAATAAAATCAGTTAATCCATTTTTATGAGAATCTGTGTGGGCAATATTTGTATTATATTATTTATTTAATATTATGCATGTGTGTCTTTCATTCTACATAGTAGGTGGTTTGGTGTGTAGAGTTCGGCTTACACATGGAAGATCAGACCATCGGATCTTATAGAATGTAAGATTTTGGTTTACAGTCTTAGAAGGATTGGACACACCATCAGTGGGACTGCAGCATGGTGTTGTAGTAGGTTTGTCTTGACTACGGGAAATGGTATAGTTTCAACTCACCATGCTGGTACACTTTGTATATTAAACAGGACCGACTTGGGGTAATTATCTTTATACTGACTTATAAGATAACTAATACCTCATGACTATTATGAGTGCTTTTGCTCTAAATCCTAAGTTAATTTATAGACACGTACATTTGATATTTACACTTTGATCCCTAAAAGGGTGAGATCCTTAAATGGGTCAATATCTCATTGGATTGGGTGACAATATTAATTATGTGGTGGATATTAATTAATGATGGAATCCATGTCTCAATTTTGGGATTGATGATATCCCCTTGAGAAAGCTTATAATTTTTTATTATGTCAAACCCTGTAGGTGGATTTTGTATCCGACATATCAAATAAGTTAAGCAGAGGATCTCAAGGAATTTAAGAGATTAATTAAATATGATTATCAGTAATTATATTTAATTAATGGATATCTGTAATCTTAACATGGAGAGATAATAAGCATTTAATAACATAGAGCTCGAAATATATTTTTGAGATAAGGGTAGGAGTGTAATTATAATTCTTTAGTGGTATGAATTATAATTTATGAAAATAGGAATCTGATTCAGTTCGAATTAGGGTTTCCTAATTCCATAAGGAAGCATATTCCTTATTGACTTCTTATGGTCCCTATCGTAGCCTATATATATGCTGCTTTGGCTCTCTCCTCAGTTTGCGTTTTTCCATCAAGAGCATTATAACTCGGAATAGAAAAGAGAGCGTAAAAAGAGAAAGCAGAAACATAAAGGAATTCGAAGGAGCCCACACCCAGTTCGATATTCTGGCAGCAAAGGAATATGGTAGAAGACCGTGAGCTGTTATCGAGCATGTATTCTCGATTCATCTACTACAGCAATCCGTTTTAGCAGTTTAAGGTAACCCTAGTTTCGCCCTTATACGGTTATTGTAGTTTTCACGTAATTTTTGCAGTACCAACTTATACGCGCTATCAACGGATTCTGGGAATGCATTTTCCTAACAAAATATACATAGATTCATATATATACACAGTCAAACATATATATATATACAAACATAGATTCATCTATATACATAGATTTCTTCCTACAAACCATGAATTTTGAATTGGGTTTGGGGTTAGCTATTTGTTCCTAATCTCTTCCTAGATTTCTTCTCTGTTTTACTTTTATTTTTCATTTCTATTGGTGAATTTCTTGTTAGTAACCATGAATTCCAAATATTTTTTTCCCAATGAATGGGTTATTTATTCACAGTATGCATGAATGGTTTTTTTTTTTTCACTTTGTTTATGCCTTTTTGCTCTAGAGTGTAGTTAATGCTTATGCCATTGGGTATAACCAATTTCTCTTTCGCACATGATTTCTTTTGGATTGTAGGTAGTTCTACTACTTGTGTCCAAAATGGAAAATGTTGAAGACCTAAAAGGAAAGGCGGTTGTGGTTGTAGCAGCTTATCTGTGCTATACGTTTTTCAAGCATAGAGTTCATAAATATAGGTTAGGTATGCGAATGCCTAAAACTAGGATAGAAAGAGAAAAAGTTAGGGGTGAATTGTTAAGAAGGATTGCTAATCATGAAAACACTCATGATGTATTGCATATGGGACCCAATGAATTTAGTAGGCTTGTCAATATTCTCCGATAGTCGGGTCGTCTAAGAGATAATAAATATAGTTGCGTAGAAGAACAAGTAGCCAAGTTTCTCTATATTTTAGCTCATAGTGTTACAAACTGATCCGTAAACTTTTTTTTTCATCGTTCTGGAGAGACAATAAGCCGACACTTTCACCAAGTCCTTAGAGCACTCATATCTCTTGAAGACGTTTTCTTGGTACAACCCGATGGTTCTAATTTCCCTTATGAGATAATGCATACTGGCAGAAGATTCTATCCTTACTTTCAGGCAAATTGTTGGTTTAGTAAATATTTAACATGAACCAATACGATGTTAAAGGATATGCACTTATCTTTTTTTAAAAACTTAGTTAGAACTGTGTCGGTGCTATTGATTGGACACATATTCGAGTAAAGGTTTTGGCGGATGATGTAGCAAGATATAGAGGAAGAAAGGGTTACCATACATTAAACGTATTTGCTGCATGCTCATTTGACTTGATATTCACATGTCTTGCCGGGGTGGGAGGGTTTTACTTCAGACTCAAGGATACTAGAGGATGTTTTAACTAGGGAGGATAAATTGATTGTCCCTGAAGGTAACATCTTATACCAACAAAGTAATACTTTTATTAACATGATTAGTTAGTTAACCTAGATAACATTTTTATTATTTCTTATTATTTTAGGTAAATTCTATCTAGTAGACGCTGGATATCCACTACAGTCGAGGTTTATCACTCCATATCGAAATACATGGTATCACTTAAAAGAGTATTCACGTCATCCACCAGAAAATCCTAGAAAAGTTATTCAACCTTAGACACTCATCCTTACGAAATGCCATTGAAAGAGCTTTTGGTATATTGAAGAAAAGATTTCCAATTATAGCTAGTGCCACACCACAATATGACTTTGACACCATGTCAGAAATCATATTAGCATGTTTCATTATACATAATTTCTTAATGGGTATGGATCCAGATGAAGCTCTTATTGCAGAAGTTGATCGTGAGCTTACAAATTCTCAAGTGACAAATGAAGTTGCAGGGGGCAATATGTCTAGAGGTGAAGATGGTAGAAGTGGGGAAATGTTGAGGGATAATATAGGGGGAGAAATGTGGCGTGATTATATGGCACAACATTAGATGTATTTTTCTTTCTTGTTTTTTATTAGATGTATATTTCTTTCTTGTTTTTTATTGGACGCTTATTTACTTCTTGTGTTATATCTTAAACACTTGTCTTCGAGATATTTTCAAACAATTGATCTTTTGTTACATCTTAGTTGTTTCTTATTCCTAATAATGTACAATGTTAGATTAGACAATGGATGACAACGATGTTGAAGTTGCCTCAATGAAAGAAAACGAAAGTCAGAAAGAAAAAGAAAGTAAAAAAGATCGATACTTTAAATGGACACGTTATATGGATGGACACCTTCTTGAAGTATTGAAGGAGCAAAAGGCTAAAGGCTTGAAAGATGATAAAAACTTTCAATCACAAGCATATCGAGTTACTGTTGATGCACTTAATGATACGTTCCAAATAAATATAACTAAGAGCCACATTATCAACCGCTTGAAGACTTTAAAGGAGCAGATGGGTTGTGCAATAGAATTTTTACAACGTAAAAGTGGTATTAGTTGGAATGACATCACAAATAAGCTCGTAGCTACTCCAGAAGTGTGGGATAACATTATTAAAGTAAGTTCACAAACACCTATTTGTGCTCTATTTTTATCTTTATTAATTTGCTTTATTTGTGCTCTATTTTTATCTTTATTAATTTGCTTTATTGTGAAATTCAGGCTAATCCCAAATTCAAGAGTGTGAAGGATAAAGAGCTTCATCACTTGGAGATACTTCGAGATATTTTTGAAAAAGATCGAGCAACGGGAAGTAAAGCTGAAAGTGCTAAGGAGAAGGTTTGTCGCTGGAAAAGGGAAGAGATGAGATTCATATTGATGATATTGATGACATGCAAGCCCAAAATGAAGTACATCTTAAGAGTTTTGATGACTTTGAGACACTTAGCTTCGCACACGGATGTACACACAACCCCGTCTTCTTCTAATCCAAGTGTAACTCCGAATCAACCTAAGGGTAAAAAAAGGAAGCTAGCAGAAAAGGATATGATAAGTGAGGAGATTAAGTTGATGACTGATTCATTGAACAATATTGCAACAGCACTCACTAGCACTACTAAAGCTCTTAAGGTGAAGAAGGCGAATGTTTTTGCAAAGCTTACAAATATGGAGTTGGATGATGATACCCTTTTGAAAGCTATTGACATGTTTCATGCTGACCCCGTGCTATGTGACACATTCGATGCGTGTCCAGTGGAGGTGATGGCAAGGTGGTTATTTAGGAAGATATCGGATCATATTTAAATTGCCTTTTCGGTAACCCCAAACTCTTGGTTTGCCTTTTTGGTTACCCCAAACTCTTGGTATTTGTTTAATATTTTGGATGTATGGGTTTGAACATTGTTATTTAGTACTTGGATGGGGCAATGGTGGTTTTTTTTTTGTTGGATGAACACTGTTATTTTGGTATTCGCACAAGGACAATGGGTATTTTTTTTTTGGGTGGATGAACACTACTGGGAACTTTTTCATCCTATGGATTATTGTTTTTTGAGTAAGAATATGTTTTGTGATTGATGTTTGATATCCTGTGTGATTGAAAGTTTAGTATATTTGCCTTGTGATTGAATGTTTACTCTTATAACATAACAGGGTCAATTTGGAAAATAACATTGATTCAATTCAATTTCAAGTTCAAACCAAACAACAAAATTGAATAGAATTGAAAAGAATGCAATTCAATTCTATTTCAATTCAAGCGCAAAACAAGAATTCCAATTCTATTCTTTTCTATTCTATTATATTAGATTCTATTTTACACCCCCTAACAAAGTACTCCCGAAAGCTTTGGCGAAACGGGGATTAAAACTTTAGACGCATAACGCGGCTCCCGACATCAGTTTGTTGAATCGCAAAGCTCCAAATTTAGCGCGAAGAACTGTTCCGAGAGAGAGAGAGAGATGGGAAAGAGAGAGAGGGCAAAGGAGAGAAGAGAGAAGAGGCGTCAAGAGATCTCTCTCCTCCGCACCATTCCGTATTCCGATCACCAGAGGTATAACTACTTACCTCTATCCCTTTTTTTCTTCTTCGTTCTTTGTCTTCATTTACAGATGTACTTTTCTATACATGTGTGTGTATATATATATATAGGCGAATTGTTATCAAATCATTTCAAGCTCTCAGTCTCAACACAACGTTTTTAGGTTATGGTCTGCTGGTTTAATTTCATTTAATTTCAAATCATTGTTTGGTAATGCATTCACAGTTTACATCCTTGACTGTAGAATTTGTTAATTTTTATTGGTTTGTTATCAATTGTAATTTGTCTTTTATCATATCACTGAAATTAGGGCAAAAGTTATTGATGTTTAGATGTTTTCCAAATTTAAAGCTGTGGTGAGTTCACGGTCTCAGAAGCTCGGCTCAGCTTAACCTTCATCACTCAGGACTCTGCTTCCGTAGTACAAGAGACCTACGATGTAGTATATGAGTATAAATTTAGTCTATGTAGCTCAGATCCGGACTCGCGTCATGGATACGGACACTGCGATACGGCAAATCCTAAAAAAGTAGGATACAGACACGACTAGAATACGACAAACAATCATTTATATTTCTTTGTTAATATAATGTTGTGTCCACTCCTGTCCCCCATTTTATTATATTAAGACTTTTACCTCAAACTTTTAAACGCATTTCCAATGAGAAGCCATCATGCGGTGCTCACTCCCGTCTGTTGTGTGCGTCCAGTGTTTAAAAAAAAAGACACGTTTGTTTAGAGTGTCAGAGACGTGGTGATGCATGTCCGACATGGAGATGACACCCAAAAATGAAGTGTCCGTGCGATCGCATTAAGTTCTGGTTTGGCAACAGTTAGAAAACTGCGAATGTGGGTTGACGAACAGATGGCAAACTGCATTTGTATCGATGTTACATAGACTCAGATAGGAGTGTCGGGTGCGGGTATGGGTATGTGGCTAAGCGTCTGACTTCCCCAATTCATGAAGCTAAGGATGCGGGGATGCGGTGATAAATCTATTTTTTCCTATTTTTTCTAAGAGAACATAGTGTTTTTATGTAACAATAAGACTTTTGAAAGTATTTTGTAGCAAAAGGAATATAATTCAAGACTTAAATATACTATGATACAAATTACTAACATGCTTCTTGGTGAGTGTCTAACCAAAAGTTCAGACACACATCCCATACCCTTGTTCGAGTGTCAAATGTCTGACATGGGTACTTCAACCTATTAAGAAGGGTCCATGTAACATAGATTTGGATGCCCAAACACAGTTCCCAAACAATTGACAAAAATCCAAATCCTATTTTGGACTTCCCAACTAGTCATAGGAAAGAAAATGCCATCTAAGAATTTGTATTGTTAACTTTTGTAATTCGAACTTTTTGTGGGTGCATTTGCTATATAACTAGTTATTCTCATCAACTCCGACATAGACTATGTTTTGTCCCTTTTAATGATACAGTAGGCTAAAGTGGTAGTGTCTTAATAGTGCCTCCTAATACCCTTAAAGCATATTTAACTCCAAGTTGCTACAAAACTTGCATTATGACTCAGACCAAGTTGCACTTCGTCTGCTCTCTATCTTTAAATTCACTCATTTCATTGTTTTTTATTTTAGTGTTTTTTAAAATCTAAATTGTTTATCTACGCATAACAAGTTATATGTTTGGGAGTTGGTAGGTGGTGGTCCTCGGATACTAAGGCTGTGGTAACCGGTGCAAACAGAGGGATCGGGTTTGAAATTGCACATCAACTTGCACTACACGGCTTGACAGTTATTTTGACATCCAGAGACACCGTTGTTGGTGAAGAATCAGCAAAGGTCTTACAAGAAGGAGGTTTGAATGTGTTCTTCCATCAACTTGATGTTGTGGACCTTTCATCAATCAAAGTGTTTGCTGAGTGGGTGCAACAAAACTACGATGGTATAGATATTCTAGTAAGTGAACATAATTCTGATATATGCAATTTACTGTTTGGATTTGGTTGATTTCCGTTATAATCCGTTTCACTTATGAACTGATTGCACCACTTTCATTTCCTTGCCGGAATGAGTTCAGCTATGTAGCACGAATGCAGATACGACATGTGAGGGCATATGACCACGGAGAATATAAACATGTAGGATACGGACACGTGGAATAAAAGATATTTTTTTTATTAGCGCGTAACGGTAAGGTTGCTCCATTGTGACCTGGAGGTCACGGGTTCGAATCTGGAAACAGCCTCTTTGCTTGCAGGGGTAAGGCTGCGTATATCTCACCCTCCCCAGACCCCACAATGGCGGAAGCCTCGTGCACTGGGCTGCCCTTTAGTTCGACAATACCTCATGTCGTATCCTATGTTACCCAGACTCAAGTATGGCTGTCGGGTGCGGGTGTGTATCTAGGTGTCGGACCTCCTCTAAATCCAAATCTTAAGATTCGGGGACATGTGTCTAAACGTTGAATACGGGTATGCGGACAACTATGTTTCTTAATATCAATAGTTAGAAACCTCTTTCCCCACAATTTTGGGCTGCTTCTTACCTTTTCAACATCACTTGTGGCGGATCCGAGTGTCCAAATTAGGTACGGGGATCGGGTACTTGGGGGTAGTAGGAGAGTCTAGGTAACCTAGGCCGTATCCACTCCATTACCTAGATTTGAACGTACAACCATTATTTATTCCCATATCAGTATATTAGGACTTTGACCTCAAAATTTTAAAAGCATTTTCAAATGAGTATCCATGCCATGTCCACTCCCGTGTCTAGCATGTCCTATGCATGTTTAATGGTAAAAAAACAAAATAAAATTTTAGACACATTTTTATTCGCATTTCCTACATGTGTTTGACATAGACACGTGCCCGAAGTGTCCGTGCTAGTCCAGAGGAACTTAGGCTTTTTAAATTCTAGTTTAAATATGTAATAGACATGGAATTAGCGACAAAATGGGGGGAGCGTGTTGTTGCAAGATTGAATAATGTAGTTTGCAAAGTATTGAAGAGGATAACCCATATATGCAAAGAGTACTATGGATACACTGGTATATACTTGTGACTAATTTTATACAAACTTGTACAGGTAAACAATGCAGGTGTTAATTTCAATACTGGGTCGGACAATTCTGTTGAATTGGCTGAACAGGTCATTGACACCAACTATTATGGCACTAAAAATATGATTCAAGCAATGATTCCTTTAATGAGGCATTCTGCTTCAGGGGCTCGTATTGTCAATGTGAGTTCACGACTGGGAAGACTTAATGGAAGACGAAATGTAAGTAAAATCCTGGATTTTCTTAATGCTCTTCCTCTATGCACTCCTGTTTCCTTTTCCTGCAGGTGTGAAAGTGAAACATTATCTTATTACTGCTTCCAAGTGACGAATATGATCAATTTAGGATAGAAAACGCAACTTATGATGCATGTTTGGCGATTTTATTGACGGATGTTGTGTGAAACTTGGCCCCGAGGAAGTGCAATGAACTTGGTTTCTTTGAACTGTTAAAAGTGCGACTTATGAAATGAAGAAAGCTTTTAACTTTATTTAGCATTTTGAGTGCACCAAACCTTTTACTTGCTAATTTCACCTTCTAGTCAAAATATTGTTGTTGTGATGTTCTTTTGGTGGTTATTTTTTATTACCTACTTTCCAAGGTAATTCCTTTTGGGTCCATTTGGATTGAGAGAAGTGGGGAGAAGAGAAGAGAAAAGAAGAGAAATTCATTAAATGGAAGAAGAAAAGCGAAAGTAGGGTACTCTCCATCCCGTTTGAATAGGTAGGAGAGATGGGAAAGGGAATACAACTTTCTCCTGTTTGGCTAACTTTGATAAGGGATAAGAAACGAAAGTATTTGGAAATCAGAACCAATTGACTCTATGGTACTCTAATAAATAATGATATTTCATGAGTATGACATATGTAGGGCATATGTATCTCCAAAGAATGTTTTATTTCCACTCCCTTCTCTTCTCTCTAGTTTGGAGAGAAACAGATTGGTTCTTGACACCTTACTTTCCACTTTGTTCATTAATCTTCTCTTCTTTCCTAACTTAACTTACCAAACAAGAGAACCAAAAAGAAAGGGGTTTATTCTCCTCTGCTATCCACTTCTTTCAATCCAAACGGACTCTTAAGATGCTTAATACTTGTAAAAAAAAAAAAAAGCTCGGTACTATTTTGGGAACATCCATCGCTCATATATGCAACATGCCAGAGTATTCGTTTATGTAACTCCCCACCAAATGAACCACTAACCCAACAACTTGATGGGCTCGCCACATCGGCCCTTAAAATGCAAAAGCCCAAGTTGGTAGTAGTAGCCCACTTAGTCCAATAAGTACCACACTAACTTTTATAGTTTTCTAATGTGGGACGGGATCTCACAGTCTCCCCCACTTGAACATGTGACACCCTCGTCGCACGGCCCAGTAGGATCTTAACGTGCCTCAAGCGATGTGGGATTCCATACACCCTCCTCCAGGGCACGGCTCAAGTCCGCACACTTCTGGCTAAGGTCCGCTCTGATACCATTCTGTAACGACCCACCAAATGAACCACTAACCCAACAACTTGATGGGCTCGCCACATCGGCCCTTAAAATGCTTTAGGCCCAAGTTGTTAGTAGTAGCCCACTTAGCTCTATAAATACCACACTACGTTTCTATAGTTTTCCGATGTGCGACAGGATCTCACAGTTAATGATCAAAGTCTCTCTCTCTCTCTCTCTCTCTCTCTCTCTCTCTCTCTGTGTGTGTATGGCTGAATATAATTAGTATGAGTCTTTATTCCTTGTTTTTTCTGTGCATCCCCTTTACATTTTTTAAAATGATCAGCCGTTTTTTACTCTTGACAGAGAATCGGAGATGTCATTTTAAGACAACAGCTCGAAGATATTGACACTCTCTCTGAGGAATTGATTGATAGAACCATCAACAGCTTTTTAGAACAAGTAAAAGATGGAAGTTGGACATCTAATGGATGGCCTCAGAATTGTACCGACTATTCAATGTCAAAACTTGCGGTTAATGCTTACACTCGGCTGATGGCCAAGTTGCTTTCGGACCAACCTGAAGGTGAGAACATATATGTAAATTGCTACTGCCCGGGATGGGTTAAGACCGCCATGACTGGTTGGGCGGGCCATACTTCACCCGAGGAAGGGGCCGACACTGGAGTCTGGCTTGCCCTGCTTCCGGACCAGTTGGTTACTGGGAAATTTTTTGCTGAGAGACGGGAGATAAATTTCTGAAGTACTTTGGTTGAAGAGAGACTAAGGCTCTGTTTGGTTCATGGGTTTAGTGAGGAAAAGGAAAGGAAATCATCGAGGTAACCACTTTTCTTTGTTTGGTTAATAAGGAAAATAGGAAGAAAAAGAAAACATGGTGAAAAATGAATTAAAAATTTTGACTTTTGTGAGTTACTTTTCTCCATTTTCTCGTATGGTACCATTAGTTTTTAAATTTATTTAACTTACAATGCTTTTAAGCATGAATGAGAACACTGGGAAACTAGTTTTCCTCCCCCCCTCTGAATCCACAAACCAAATGAAGCCTAATAGTTCAAATTCTGGTTTTAGCTTCCCTTGGAATGAAATTGGATCCTGAAACAGCTGAAAGAATAAAGATAACTGCTTCGAAGAGATCTGTGTTATGATTTATGAACATTTGTAAATCAAATTTAGGATTCAAAGTTTGGGAAGCACGCAAGTACTCTTAAAAGGTCGTTATATCATATATGTGATACAAATGAGCCAATATAAAGAATTATTTGGGAGCTAACACTGTGTTTCTTCACTTGTTAGTTTTTACTAGGTCAAGACAACGTATTATTGTTCCATTTATACCCTTCAAGTTACTTGGTGTGTGTGTGTGTGTGTGTGTGTGTGTGTGAGAGAGAGAGAGAGAGAGAGAGAGAGAGAGAGAGAGAGAGAGAGAGAGAGAGAGAGAGAGTGTTGGATTCATTTTGTTACTTATTTAGGGCTTGCATGGTAACGTTATGGTTTTTGGTTTTTCATTTTTTGTGTTGATGTCTGCCTCTAATTCAATACAAAAAATGAAAACCAAAACTGAGTAACCAAAAACCACAACGTTACCATGCGAGCCCTAAGAATTTTTTGGAGGAAATTTTGTTTTTTTATTTTATCCTGAATAATCTGTAGAACCACATGCGTACATTCACATCGTTGAAGAGAGAGACTTGAACTCTATCAGCAAGCACCTCCTGTACCTCAAGAAATTATCCCAAGACCGATGCTATGATTTTCAATTACTGCGAGCCTCACAAAATGCTTAGATCGTAGTAGACATGCATGTCACATAAATATGACAGTTACTTAGATAATTTCTTTTGTAAAAACATACAAGGACAAACTTAGTGCACGAGGCTCCTGTCACTGTAGAGTCAATGGAGAATTTAACAAGGTTATATGAGTGTGGCATTACTGTTAATATGCATGGATATAAATAAGGGTTAATTACTATGATATCCCTATACAGTAGGATCAAGATCTAGCATGTTTCCAATTCTTATTTTTTCTTTTGATCAATAGCATACAATATATTAGAGGACTGCTTTTCGGAGGAAAACCTAATTTTCATTACTCCCACCAAAATTTGTTCTCATACTTTGGAGTCAAATTTGATTTGAGTAGTGCTACACACACACTTTTTGACACTCAGCTTTAAATGCATGTACCATGTGTTGTGTAAGTGGTGCACAAAAAAATTGTGAAAATTTTAAGCAACACAAGGTATATGTGTTTAAAGCATAATATGTCAAAAAGTGTGTGCGCAAATCCAATCTGTAGGAGACTTTCCATATTCTCTCTCTAGTTTCCAAGTGATTTCTCTCAAGAAGAGGTTCTAGTAATAACTCTCTCTCTCTCTCTCTCTCTCTCTCTCTCTCTCTCTCTCTCTCTCTCTCTCTCTATATATATATATATATATATATATAAATATACTACATGTGTGTGTGTAAGAAAGAAGAAGAAAAACATTACGGATAGTAGAAATAACTGTATGTTTAAAAAGCAGTTTAAAATTTCAAAATAAGGGTCAGTGATCCTAAGGCTGCATTTCGAGACTATTGTCTCTAACGGCCAGAATACAGAAGGATTCCAGTGTTGGCTGCACAACTTACGCTCTTTAGCATTCTGAGTTCTTCTTATTTCTATTCATTTTCTCTCTCTTCTTCTTTCACTAGTTTTCCTTGGTTTTTTATTGGGTGGAGTGTGGTTCTAAGCTTTTTAAGCAGTGTAATCTCAGATAAACTTAAGTTAGGCATTGTATCTGGGCAATAGAATTTTCTAGAGTTCATTTGCAGTATAGCGGCGGAATTACTATCTTAAAGATAGCATTTTGGATGTGTCTTATCTAATGAAATTCTAAATTTTTTTTTTTATTCTACTTCGAATTGTTTTCTCAACTATTATCATACAACAGTTTACCCCCCGACATGCTGAGAGCTAGTTTACATGTTTTAAACCTGTATAAATTAAAGAGGGACTCGAGCTTCCATCTCAAGATGTTATGACCCGTGAAACCCACGTGGCATTGAATTCAGAAATCAAAGTTGAATAACATTTAATCATACAATCTTTTCGACATTATCAATATACAATTTTGGTAATTAGGAAAATAAAACTTCATGTTTGAAGAGTTTTGAAAATTTCTTAAAACTAGCTATGTAAAAATTTGTAACATAAAAAATAAAATAAATAAAAAGTCATTATGTTATAAGAGCTTAGAAAATTTCTCAAAACTTGTTAAAGTGAATTTTTATTTCACATAACGAAATTTTAGCATAACTATTTTTGCGAGATTTAAAAGTTACGTGAAATTTGAAACAAACTTTTTTACCATGAATTTTACGAAACTTTATTTTGTCCCTCTTATTTCATACTGACAATTTATTTGTTTTATAGATCTTGTCGAGTAGATTTTAAAAATATACTTTTTATTTATAAAAAAAAAATTTGAAGTTTGAATGCTATGAATTTTAAAGTTTACGGTCAGTTTGTTTCAATGTAAAATATTTTTCAAAAATAACTTTTATATACAATATGAATGTAAATATTATGTTGAAACAAACAAATGAAATTGAACACCGTGCGTGTGTCTAGCGGATGATCAAATTTGTCCAAAAAATTTTATATTCCTAAACACGGAATTTTTTAACTAAAAACCCTTTTATAATATTTCCATTTTGGTTTAATTACAAAATATACCCAAATTTTGGGGCTAAATTTTTAAGGATAGGGCTAAATATACCCATATTTTTGGTATGTACACCTGCTTTTTAGGGATATATCCCAACTACCCTTCGTTTATCTTCCCAACCCCCAACCCCTCTCCTCTCTCTTCTGTCGATTTTATCTCTCTTCTCTCAACCACCGGATCACCCCCACCACCACACGTCTCTCTCCTCTCAAGAGCTCAAATATGATGAAGATCACATATCAAAATTTGACAAACAAATTTTGAAAAACTAGAAACTACCCAAATATTAACCAAAAAAAAACCATTAAATTTGAACCATCCATGGCCACCATCACCGCCATGACCGAAAGAACCATCCATGACCATCATCCCCATCACCAAATCTGGAAAGCCACAAAATCAAACCTCCAAATTCTGAAACCCTTAAATGTAACATTCAAAGCATGTAATTTGGACCTCAAACCATGAAATCAGAAACCCCAAAATTTTGAAACCCTAAATTTGAAAATCTAAAAGCCTCAAACCCTCAAGATTAAACTTCACAATGTAGGGATTGAGAGAGATACATGAAGGTTAGAGAGAGAGAGGTAGTGGTGGCCTAGTGATGGCGGCCTTGAGGTGGTCGCTGTGGTGAGCATGTTGTGGTGGTGGTCACGTGTTTGAGCACTTGAGAGAAGAAAGAGAGGGTATTGGTGGCCCGGTGACGATGGCCCTGTGCTGGTAGCTGTGGCGACGGCCCTATAGTGGTAGTAGTGTGGTTGGTTGTGAGTTGAGAGAAGATGTAAGGTGTAACAACCTGTATTTTATTTTAATTTCTAAATGTAATTTACCTATTATAATTCTTACTACTTGTTTTATTTAATAGAATTCTTTTGTTGGGGACAAATCGTAATTTTTATAATTCAGAAATTTCTGTGACGAATTTCAAAACTGTATTTTCAAAATGGTGAAAATATTTACTTTCAATTCAAAGTTCAAACTGTATTTTTATACAACCAGAAAATTATTTCCTTCGTTAATATAAATTTTCTATATTTTTGTGGTGATCACCGCGCCGCGAAAATACCAGTTTATGAGCGAAAACTGTCCGCACCGCGATAGACTCCCACCGATTGGGAATCTCTATCAAATCTGTATGTGACAAACGCTTTAAAATCATTTAAGCCAAACAATGATTGGGTTGGGACTTATTTGGGAATGCTTATAGTACATGTGTTAATGTATTGCCATAATTTGAATTTGCCAAACACCCTTACATGACCCTACCTATCTAAACTAACCCCTACAATCTAATTTACAGCAGATTGGATACGTATGTGTGTGTATGTATATTATGAGTTCAGCAAATAAGAAAAGAAAATGATTTGTAGAGTAAGAGAGGTAAAACTTGGGCTCCAAGTTGAGAGATTGTTATATATAACTCATATACTCTCCCAATAAACACACATTCTGTCATTTTGAGAACTAAAATCCTAGAGAGAGTACAGAGAGTTTTACAGAAATTTTTGGAGAGAGAGAGAGAGAGAGAGAGAGAGAGAGAGAGATCAACCTCCATAGCCAAGCTTGATGTTGGGATTCTTAATTCTCAATCTTTCTCAACAATTACTCATATCTTCTATCTCTGTGAGTATTGTTAACTTACTTAGAATGTAATTCCATGCTTGCACACTATTTGTATTAGTTTAAATTGAAATCACCATTGTTAATTTTGTCCATGGAGTTCATAGCTTGAAAATCATGATTTTTCAAACTTAACCAAAATGAGTTTTGATAGATAATCATGAAATATCACAGTCCATAGATGTCATGTTTAAAGATGTAGAGCTAAATTCATTCATATCGCGACGTGTATTAAAATTGAAGTTTCGTCACCTCTCAGTTTTCGTAAAATCCGAGAGCTACGTTTTGAATTGGTTAAATCCGATCACTTATTCATAATCCTTGCGGAAAAGCGAAGAGAATCATATATTATAAGGCATGTTTGAATTCGGATTTCAAAATGGGTAAAAAGCAGTTTTAAAAAAATTAAAACAGAGGAGAAAACTAGTGAAGACGACGACCAGGACCGGTCGCGACCATGACCGGTCCTGAAACATGACCAGGACCGGTCGCGACCATGACCGGTCCTGCTACAAGACCAGGACCGGTCCAGCCCCCTTGTGACAGAATGATCTGTCTCTTTCAAACAATAACTCAAGGAGAATTTCGTTTTGCTGCGTAATGTTGTACCCGCTGTTATAAGCTGTTGCACCTAACTATTTTATTAGAAAATCAGTTTTTATAAATCGGATTAAAGTAAAGATGGATTTATTTATATTGATCTGTAAAAATCGTTTTGATACTGCGAAGAGAGAATATAAGCGAGACAAGTTTTAAAACCACTTGATATATTTATAAGGAGCTGTTTTGAATGAAGTTTTTAAGGCATCGTTTGAGAAATATGTTATTTCAAGATTTATTTTTAAAAGATTAAGTTAAAAAGAG
Organism: Hydrangea macrophylla; assembly: GCA_033977485.1. Taxonomy (NCBI): domain Eukaryota; kingdom Viridiplantae; phylum Streptophyta; class Magnoliopsida; order Cornales; family Hydrangeaceae; genus Hydrangea; species Hydrangea macrophylla. The sequence goes on from CM066987.1 coordinate 60,170,893, forward strand.
TGATTAAAAACTTGATTTATCGTGTGCCCTTTTTAGTAGTTAAGCATTGCCGCATGAGTCATGTGACATACATGTTTGAGTCGAGTTGACATGCATGGTGTGAGATGGTGAGTTGAGAAGAGTCGAGAATGTGTTATGTGAGTTGCAACCCCAATATCTCAGGCCGATTCGGATATAGCAGGTTAATTGGGAAGGATTGAGCCCAGGTTGACTCGGATACTGCAGGTCAATCAACGATGTGCTATAGTTTTAATTATCCCAGGTCGATTCGGATATAACAGGTTAATTAAGAGGGACTAAGCCTAGGTCGACTCGGATACGGCAAGCCAGTCCGATCGTGTCCAAGCTGATTCAGATACGGTAGACCAATCAGGTTATTATAACCTTGAATGTCTAGGTACGCCCAGGTCGATTCGGATACGGTAGGCATATCGACAGACATTCTAAACCTAACGGTCGTGGGCCGGAGGTTCATGAGAACCGTTTTTGTTGGGTTTTTATAGTCGAGGTAAAAGAGTCAGTGAGAGGAGTGGACTGCAATGTTTCATGCACAGTCACATGTTATAGTAATTGATTGTTATTGAGTTGATCTTTTATTTCTGTTTAATTACGAATTCACTCATGTATTTCTAACATGTTGAATAATAGACCTATAAAACGGAAACGGAAAGAAAGCATGTTTTACATTACAAGTATATGTTTTTTTAAATACTCACCAGCTTCTTGAAGTTGACGGCGTTGATGCACCCTGGACATTCGTATCTAGGTTTTTCAGGTTATGATCAGGCATGACAGTACGACTATGCCAATTGAGAACAACTACTTGAAGAGATAAATGATTTAACTTTGTTTTTAATTAAAAAGTGAACTTGTAATAAGGTTGATGTAATAGATATTAATATCGTTGCAAGGCGGGTTGTGCCTTAAGATTCCTATGTGTTGTAATAATTATTATGTTTGAAAAATTTTATAACTCTTGATTGCACTTACACTGATTTAAATTATTATACTTTTTGACATTTGGGACGGAATCGATCATTCAAACTGTCGCGACCTACGGGTCCATAAAGTAAATTAAATGCTTATAGGTTAGCTCAAAGTCAAACAGCCACCCCAGCAAGGAGATGTCGAGTCATCCGGAGAGGGCGCTAAACATCCTGGGCCCGTCCGGCCAAAGCTGCCCGGTTTGAGCTCATAGCTCGGGAGTACGGTACGGGTTCATCGACCAATAAATGTAGCCCGGGCGCATCTCATGACTTGCTCCGCAAGATTCCAAACAATTTCCTATCTCAGCTAAAAGACTAAGGGAAAGTGCAAGTTGTTTCCTAATCCACTTAGAAAACTCCCATGATTTGTGTTGAGAAAGTGTAATTAGATTATGTTTTCTAATCAGTCTAGTTGCCTTGTACAGGTGGTCTCTTCCATCTATAAAAGGGACCACTCATCTCCATTGAAGAGGATCACATTCTTACTCTATAGAATTGATATTTCTATACAGCGCACACACTCTGCATGGCCGGTCACTATAGCTCCAAGCCTATTGGTTCACCTCAGAGCCCCGGTGCCGTTTATATCATAGTGCAAGTGCCCCGACACACTAGGTGGACGTAGGTTCCTTCGTTAACAGGGTCGAACCATATACAACTTTTTTTTGTCTCATTCTTCTTGTTCTTACCCAATTTTTGGCATGATCAGTTTGGCGCCGTTTGTGGGAAACGACGAGCTTTCTCTAAAACAAATCTGTGACTGATCAACATGTCGCCGAAGTAAGGTAAGAAGATTTCCGCTCCTACAGGTTAGGCGGACTTGTAGGTCGGGTAACCAGCCGCCTCTATGACTTCGGAGCAGGTCACTGCGGCACTGGCTCAGCTTCTGCAGAGCCAGCGTCAAACTCAGAGGCAGATTGAAGCTCTGATGGCCCGGCAGGATAAGCCTCAGCAAACTGAGGTACAGGATGGGAACGACGAGCACACTCGGGCCCAAGCCTATCCGACGAAGTGCCCGTACTGCACTGGCCTCCCAGGCGATTGGACAACCCGGGAAGGATGAGCGTGGCAGGAATCCCATAAGAACTCGGCAACGTGCCAGGGCCAGTCTAAATCGCAAGGGTGACGCCTGAGATATCATCAACAAGAGACGTGCTACCAAAGGGGACGTGCAAGAGCGACAGACCCGGGAATCAGCCCAAGACCGTCCGACCAAGAGCCGGAGCGATCTTAGGCATACGATTAACTGGAGCCGTAGCCAAGCCCTGTCCCTGAGGACGGCGTACTTTGAAGAGGAGGAGTCTTCGTCCGACCCAACCTATCGCCAAAATTCAGAATAGATGACCGATTAGGAGGACGTCAAGGCCCAAATCGAGAACCTGCAGAAACAAATCGAGAAGTTGAGCCGCAAGCCAGGTCATGACCACATCAACATCGAGACTGAGTCGCCCTTCACCTTCCAGATCACAGGTTTTCCCATCCTGTGGAAATTTAAACAACCACATCTCGATTCTTATGACGGTTCAGGGAGCCTGGTCGATCATGTCCGGATTTACAAGGCTCAGATGTCTCTAGTAACTAGCGCAAGGGAGAACTGCTCTGCCTGGCTTTTCCCAGCATCCTCAAAGGGCCATCCGTACAGTGGTTCCACACCCTCAAACCCCGAACGGTCGACAATTTTAAGGCGCTCAACGTGGGGATGCTCGATCGGTCACAACCGAACACCCAATTGCTGGACGTCAAACAACGCAAGGGAGAATCCCTGAAATATTATGTTAACCGTTTTAATCAATAAAAGCTTCAAATTCGCAACTTGAACGAAACGGTCGGAATCACCGGCTTCTGCTCTGTGGTTCAGCATACCAAAGGTTGCCACGTCGTTCCATCACGACAGACCGACCACCCTAGTTGAACTCTCGGAGAGGGTTGGAAAATGCATTGACACGGAAGAATTCCTGAAGTCTAAATGTGCCAGCTTCACAGGAGACGAATCCCCGAAATCCAAACGGAAGCGCGAAGGACCTGAGAGGGGCTTGGGAAAGAAGCCGAAGTAGGGTCAGCAACGAGGCGGTTGGGATCAGGCCCCAATTGCCTCACACCTCTTTCATGGCCTAACCATGAAGTCATGGCCGCCATCGAGGCTCAGAGGTTACTCAAACAACCGACAAAGGTAAAGAGCCCGCCGGAGAAGAGAAACCAGGACAAGTTTTGCCGGTATCAAAAAGATCATGGTCACGACACCGAAGATTGCTTCAAACCCAAGAGTTCCCGAGCAGCTACAGCCCCTCGGTGTCGTCAACGTAATATCCGGAGGAACATCGGGCAGAGGGGACTCACAGTCTCAAGGAAGAGACATGCTCGGGCATCCCAAGCAGATGTCCTGCAGGTCCAATCTGCCAACTCCCCACCGACCGATGCGCTGACATTCTCATCCGATGACGTAAAGGACCTGCATTGCCCTCACGATGACCCACTAGTAATGACTCTCTCCATATCCAATTACATGGCTAAAAGGGTGTTAGTGGACACGAGCAACTTCTCGAATATTCTATTTACCTCAGCCTTTGGTTCAACGGCTCAAGGACCAACCACTTGGAATGATCAAGCTGCCAGTCTTGATGGGACCTACCCACAGCAAGTCTCGGTGATGGCAAACTTTGTGGTTGTAGAAGCTCCATCCGCATATAACGTCATCCTTGGGAGGCCAACGCTCAACAAAGCCAAGGCAGTTGTGTCGACGTACAACCTGATTGTCAAGTTCCCGACCCCCAAGGGTCCAGGAAGCCTGAGAGGAGATCAAGCCACCGCCCGGAGCTGTTACGTTAACTCCCTGCATAGAGAGGCCGTTGCGAAAATGCTAAATGTATAGGAGATGGATCCAAGGGAAGTCAGGGATGGGGTCGGCCCAAGCGAAGAGCTCAACCAAGTGACCCTAGATCCCCAGTTCCCCGACCGGTCTATCAGCATCGGCGCTTTCCTGGAACCAGACCTCAGAGAAAGGCTAATCCTGTTCCTGAGGAAAAATTGAGATTTCTTCGCTTGGAGCCATGAAGACATGCTTGGAATTGATTTCAAGATCATGTCCCACCGGCTAAACGTGGACCCAGACTCCCGCCCGGTCAAGCAAAACCGAAGGGGTATGGCACTGGAGAGGCAAGAAGTAATGCGTGAGGAAGTCAGAAAACTTCGGAATGCACGGTCGGTTCGGGAAGTTCTTTATCCCGAGTGGTTGGCCAATGTCGTCTTGGTCAAAAAGAGCAACGGAAAGCGAAGGATGTGCGTAGACTTCACTGATTTAAACAAAGCCTACCCTAAAGATTGCCACCCACTGCCACAGATAGACCTACTAGTGGACGCAATGGCAGGCCACTCATTGCTCTCGTTCATGGATGCCTACTCTGGATACAATCAGATCAGCATGTATCCCGGGGACGAAGAGAAGACTTCCTTCGTCATCGACTAGGGGACATATTGTTACAAGGTGATGCCCTTTGGCCTCAAAAATGTCGGGGCAACTTACCAATGCCTGGTCAATTACATGTTCAAAAATTTAATCGGGAAATCAATGGAGTTGTATGTCGACGACCTCTTGGTCAAAATCCGAGACGACTCCGACCATCTCGAGCACTTAGCCGAGGCCTTCAGCATCTTAAGAAAATATCGAATGAGGTTGAACCCGGCTAAGTGCACGTTTAGAGTGTCGTCCAGGAAATTCCTGGGACATTTAGTTAACAGGCGGGGAATCGAGGCGAACCCTGAAAAAATTCAGGCCATCATTAACATGCGATCGCCCAGGTCAACCAAAGAAGTAGAGAGTTTAGCCGGACGGGTAGCCGCACTGAACCGATTCGTTTCCTGAGCTACCGACCGGTGCCTGCCGTTTTTTAAGATCCTCCGCAAAGCGTTTCAATGGACGGAAGAGTGTGAAGAGGTGTTTCAAGATCTCAAGAAATACTCGACATCACCTCCACTACTCTCAACGCTCGTACCAAAGGAGAAATTGTTTCTTTACTCGGCGGTGTCACCATCAGTAGTGAGCTCGGCACTTATTCCAGAAGAGCATGGGATATAGTTCCAGATTTATTATACAAGCCGGGCGCTCCAAGGCGCAAAAATCCGGTACGCCCGCATCGAGAAGCTCGCCTTTTCCCTCGTCACAACTGCCCGAAGACTCCACCCGTACTTTCAGGCCCATGTGATTGTGGTCCTCACAAATCAGTCACTACACCAGATTCTCAGTCGGCCTGAAATGTCCGAGAAGCTCATTAAGTGGGCATTGGAGTTGGAAGAATTTGATGTGATCTACAGACCCCTGACGGCAATCAGAGGACAGGCCGTAGCGGATTTTCTCGTAGAGTTCACATATCCAGAGGATCCGGTCGAGGAGCTCACTCCGCTCGAATTGCCACCCAGCCTGCAACATGGCATCCCGACCTGGGTACTCTACATTGATGGGTCCTCCAATAAACAGGGCAGTGGGGTAGGGATCATCCTGACCACACCCGACGGAATCCAGCTAGAGTATGCACTAAGGTTCGGGTTCGAGGCCTCTAATAACGAAGTCGAGTATGAAGCTTTGTTGGTCGGGCTGCAGTTAGCCAACTCGATGGGCGCACAGAAAATCTAAGGGTACAGTGACTCTTAGCTTGTGGTTAACCAAGTCAATCAAGAGTATGAAGCTCAGGAAGACAACATGGTAGCCTACCTAGCGCTCGTCCGTATAATCTCAAAGAAGCTTACGGGGTTCTCCATTACACAAATCCTGAGGAAAGAGAATACAAGGGCCGACTGATTAGCCCGCCTTGCTTCATCCTCTGAGTCGGACCTACCCGGGATAAGGATAAAATACTTACCTGAGCCCAGTGTGGCCAACTCAGGAGGCATGGAGGTCCAACCGGTCGCATTAGAGCCCAATTGGATGGATCTGTCATAGTGTTCCTCACCACTGGTAGCTTACCGGATGAAAAAGATGAATCCCGGCGGTTAAAGTACCAGGCGGCCAGATATCACCTCGTTGATGGCATGCTCTATTAAAGGGGGTTCTCCATCCCTTATCTCCGATGCGTTCACCCTGTCCAGGTTCAAGCAATTTTATACGAAATACACTAAGGGGTGTGTGGAAGTCACGTAGGAGGTCGAGCGCTTTCTTGCAAAGCTCTGTTACAAGGGTACTACTGGCCGACGATGGCTCAGGACTCTCGGGAGTACATAAAAAGGTGTGACAAGTGTCAGAGGCACACAAATATGATCAACCGCCCGGCACAGATCTAAACTCCAATTTCCAGCCCTGGCCATTTTGCTCAGTGGGGCATTGACATCGTCGATCCATTTCCAATGGAAAAAGGCCAAGTCAAATTCGTTGTCATTGCTGTGGACTATTTTACCAAATTGGCAGGAACCGAGTCCTTGGCAAAAATCACCGAAAAAAAGATGGAGGGCTTCGTCGAAAGAAACATTCTTAGCAGGTTCGGCATACCTCGGGTACTGGTCAACGACAACGGAAGACAATTCGACACACTGGTATTCAGGTAGTTTTGCTCTAATTACGGAATATCAAATTACTACTCTTCTCCCGAGCATCCTCAAGCCAATGGACCTGCCGAAGTGAAAAACTGTAGACACCCCATTTTGTCGGCTACCAGATTTAGGAGACCCATAACTTGGTGGTTTACAATGATCGAAAAAGACTCAAAAAATATTCTTGGAAGTTAGTTCTATCTCTCAAAATGCTAAGAATGACCAAAATGCCCCTGAAAGCCCAAACACTCCCAGATTTGGACCGAAAGTTCTGAAAACATGCTATGTCATAAAAATAAGTACAAAATATGAGTTTTGAAGCAAAATCAGATGAAATCGTCAACTCCCAGAGACCACCGGAAGTCCCGAAAGTTCCCGGAAAGTCCCCGCTGATCGGTTTGACCAGATTTGACCAGGGTTTGACTGAAATCGTCCAAATTTGCAAAAGGTTCCGAGATCATTCTAGATCATGTGAAAAGTACTAAAATGAGTTTTAAAAGAATATCGGACGAAAATGTCAGCTCGTGGGGTCTCCCAGAGGTTCCCAGAACTTCCTGGGGATCCCAAGTTTGATCGATTTGACCTAAAAGTTGACTCTGAAATCGGAGCGTCGTGTCATTTTTCAAACATTTTTTATGGATACTAGAGGTCAATAGCTTTCCAACGGTATATCGCACATAATTTCTGAATTCAAAACGAATTTATTATGGATTTCCAAATGTGAAAAAGACGATCAAATCGACATTTATCGCAAATACCGCAAAACTTTTCAAACTGACCTGACTCTAAACCTTTTTGTTATAAAAAGTAGACTCTATTACCTTTCCAACGGTATATCACAAGCTTAATTTGGAGTTTGTATGCATTTTCTGTTAATTTCGGACGAAATAGGACATTCTTGCGAATACCGGAACCTCTGGGGGCCTAAACATATTTTTCTGGGCATCTGAGGACCAGTGCCGCGGGGGCACTGGTCCACTACGGCGGCAGCACATGGCCAGTGCTGCAACGACACTCAACACCCGCAGAATCCATTTTTGTAATTTATTTTGGGGGTCCATTTTGATTAATTAAAAATCAAAACGACGCAGTTTCTTGTGCACAGATGTTTGGAACCAATGGGAGCACTTTCTAAATCCCAACACCACCCCAAATTGGCCTATATAAACCCCCACTTTTCTCTTCATTTAGGGGAGCCAAGTGCAAAGTTTGGAAAAGTTGTACAGAGAATGAGAGATATGCTTAGAGTTAGAAGTGAGAAATGGAGCTTCCTCCACTGATTTTCTATAGAAAGTGAGTTCTAAACTCAAGTTCTTCCATTATCCTTCTATATACTTCACATTCAAACCCTCCTCAACCACCATTCTTGTGCAATCTTGAGTTAAGAAGCTACTTCTATGTCCAAATGTCAATATCTATGAGTGAAACACCAAGCTACAAGTCCAAAATCACATTGATTATCATCTATTGATTATTATTATTTGCTTATTTATATAAATATTCATCTCTTCTCACCTCATTTCTTTTTTATTTTTCTTTATTTACTTACTAGTTTATCATCATCTAGATGATGATATGGTGTTTGATGTTAGTGAATCCTTATGGATAGTAGCTCTTGACCTCAAAAACATGTTTGATAGATGATGATTCCAACTTCAATACTTCCAAAGTATTCTTGAAGTTATGCTCAAATGAAAACAAATCTCTCCAACAATCTTGGAAGCTCTTGACTTGAGTTTGATGTTGATATTCCAAGAGGTATAATCTCCATTTGATGTTGAAAATATGCTTTCAAAACCCCTATTTCAAAACCTCTCTAAAACCCCCAATATTTGGATTCCAAGAAATAAACCTTATTTTCTCAAGAAATCTTCAAAACAGTGAGTTCTTCAACTTTAAAATATTATTCTGAGTTCAATACTCAATGTATGGATGCAAGACCACTTGGAAAGTCTTCCTAACTCATTAGAAAACACCCATGATTTTATGTTTGGTTTGGAAACACATGGAAGGATTCCATTTTGACCCAAACATTCCTTCCAGACATTCTATTTTTGCTGTCACAGCAGCTTGGTTGACTTTCAACTTGTTTTCCATAAAACTTTTCGAAAAGGGGTGATCCCAAATTATTTTTCCCTTGAACTTCAATGTCTTAGGGAACGTTTTGTATAATATGGGCCTCTAGATGTTTTGTTTTCATTTTCTAAGATGTTTTGATATTTCAGTCGACAGTACGGACTCTGTTTCTGAGTAACCTCTATTGTTTATATGATTACTCCCAATCTGTAATAGTTATTTTAGATTGTCCTTTCGATATGTGTTCTAGACACAATAAGGACGATCTCCACAAAAAATCATGCATTAAAAACATTTCTAACCTTACTTTTCAATTTTTACAAGATGAGTCCATTGTTCTGTCCACTATTCACAGCAAGCATACTTTTACTTTCATTCTTTGATTTGATGCTTACATGCACTCCAAATTAGTTCATATCTTAGGAAGTAGTTCATACTACATTTGTATACATCCTATAATAATTTAATTCATACATTCATGTATACTCTAGACTTCTAAGTCACTTTAGAAAGTCCATGAATACAAACACACTACAACCTTTGCACATTCTAGGGCCATGCATTGCATCCATGCAAGATTTGGAGTTTTAGTAATTCCTAATCTAAGAGGATTATAAGGAATGAATTCGATCATACGTTCATGCTTCCCCTCGATCTAATCTACCTTTCTCATCCGTCCCGGGGATTGAGAGGTCCTCTTTTCTTAAAGATGTTAAATGCATCATTCTAGCTTGCTAAGCACATTTTGATTATTTGTTTCAAGAACAATCCATGTCCCCTTTTAGATTAGGAAAACTTGATTACTTGATACTCCCTCCGTCCCATTTTATGTGTCCATCTTGGGGAGTCCAACTATTTAAGGGGACAAAAAGAATCTACACCTACTTTCCACAATTGCCCATAATCATTGCACTTTTTTTTTATTATTTTATTTTGATATTGATTGCAAGGAAGGGTAGTTGGGGAAAATAAGTAAAATTTATATACTAATTTAGGAAAGTGGACAACAATTTTGGGACATCCCAAAAAGGAAAGATGGACACATAAAATGGGACGGAGGGAGTATGTGATTAGAAGATTTTTCCTAGGTTTGTTTGTGTGATCTTTCTCCTTTGCATTGTATGGTATTTGGCTTATATCTTATGAATGATTTCTTATCTTTTGATCTTTCATTTCAAGATTCTTATGTGATGTAATGTACTATCATAGTATTAATTGTCGAACCAAGCATAGTAAAAGATGATTATTTGGATGCTAATTGAGGCTCGTCGAAAGACGGGGCGAGTTGAGGGTGTTTTAGTCATGACAAAGGCTCCTTCCTCTCTTGTACCAAAACCCCGAGCCAAGTTCTTTGGTTATGAAGGGCCAGTGCCCTTTATCCATTTGGATGAGTCAAAATTAGGTTTTTTGGTTCCTTAAAGACCAAGTGGCGACTCTGTATCTGTTTTTAACAGACCTTCCTTTTCTTCCTTTAATCCAAATCAATTTCAAACAGATTGAAAGATGCTTTTGCTCAAAGATGTGAAAAGACATACTTGGAACTAACTTGGGGCTTGCCCAACACCTTTTCTTCACCATTTCAACACCTTGGGCCCTACCCAATTGATAGCCATACGAAGCAGTGCAGACTTAGTCCTTGATGGTAGCCAAATACTTTCAATAAGTTTCTTCCCCCCTTTCAAAACAAAAAAAATGAAAAAAAAAAAAGAAAGAAAGAAAGAAAAGAAAAGCTCGCTAGGTTGAAAACCCAAAAGGGCACCTAGGCAAATGTTAGAGTTGAAAAGGTGTTGATTTCCAGAATCTGACCCTAGCCAGTCAAAATGATAGAGAGGAAAAAAAAAAGACAAAAATGAAAGAAAGAAAATTTTGGTGATACAGAGAATTGTACACTTCAAGGTACATCATAAGAATGTGTCTAGTTCATATTTCAAAAAGCTCCGAACGACCACAAACAAATTCTGAGAGCTAACATGCACATTATGAAATTTTGAGATCGTGATCGAAAGATCTCACATGAATCGATTATGTGAAAAGAAAATTGATTGGCTAGGCGAAAGTGAAAAGGATCAATCTTCAAAACAAAATAAAAAGAAAAGAAAAGAAAAAGAAAGAAAGATCGAAACTAAATCTTCTTATTCAAGGCTACCACAAGTGACCAAAGTTTGAACTTCTTTGACAATTGGTTTAGAAAACTCTCATACCTCAACCTTTCCAAGAACCTTGCCTTGAACTACGCTCGACCTGATTCCCACTTGGGGATACGTAGGCAACCACATCGGTTCGGTCGACACCATCATAATCAAACCAATTTCCTTCAAGTCTTGCCTTGAACTACGCTCGACCTGATTCCCGCTCGGGGATACGTAGGCAACCACATTGGTTCGGTCTCATCACAATCAACCAACTTCTTTCCTACCATGGCCTGAACTACGTTGGACCTGATCCCCACTCAGGGGTACGTACGCAGACTGTTAAAAGAAAAAGAAGGATGGCTCGCTAGGTCAAAAATCTGAAAGGACGCCTAGGTAAAAATTAGAGCTAAATCCAGAATGAGCAATAACAAAAGAGATAAAATAGCTCGCTAGGTCACTTCACCAGTGCCTAGGCAAAAGTTATGAGCATATGAGAGATTAAAGTCACGGTCCTTGCCTCAAGCCAAAAATCACCTTCCACACTAGGGGCAAACATCGGCTTCTCGCGTCGTTTGCCTGAATTTTACTATCTATCCTTCATACAAGGGGCAAACTTTGGTCACCTACCTCGTTTGCCCAGAACCTCCAATAAACCATCATCCACACTAGGGGCAAACTTCGGTCACCCACATCGTTTGCCTATGAATTCCACTTCCTACATCTCAAACTAGGGGCAAACTCCGTTTGCCTAACGTAATCCCTTCACACCAATGGCAAGTTTTCAAGTCACCAAATTGTTTTGAAAATTTTTGAAATAGAGTATCTTTTATTCTAAAAGCTAAGGCACTAATTCACAGCACTTACTGGGAGGAATAGAGAATCGATTAGATTAATAGGGAGAAATTTTCAAAAACCAGATTTATCAGCAAAGTACTATCATATTAAGATGAGGAGTAAACATAAAACATGAGCAGTACATCATTTATAACAGAGGCACATTGGATCATAGCGATTTGAGAATTTCTTGTTTGAGTCAATCCTTCTTTGTTTGAGTCAGTAGTAATCTAATCAAAAGTGTGTCAGAGATTGAGGTTTCATGTAAACTAACCCAACTTTCTTTGTCATCGTCATTCCTATTAAGTCCATTCGTCCTTGATGATCTCAAATGTGTGGGTTTAAGGTGATTCCCAATTATAAAAAAAAATGTGGATACAAGTAGAAGTACCAAACATCATTACTGTACCAGTCAAGGTCTCAACATGAATAGTGTCCCAATTACCAGTGGCATAAATTCGTAAGTGGTTGCAAACTACAACCGATAGTTGTTTCTCAAAGTGACTGATCGAAGGAAATATCTCCAACACCAACAAATTATTGCTGATGTGTTGATAAGGTGTGTTGATGAAATGTGTTGTTTTAGGGCTCAGAGTCCAGATGTATTGATAAGATGTGTTGTTGAGGTGTTTTTGGGCTCAGAGTCCAGGTTTGCTGATGATATATTTTGTAAGGATGTTTTAGGGCCCAGAGATTATCGGAGCATCGAGGAATATCAGAAGAGTTGAGAAGCATTGTTGGAGCATCGAGGAACATCAAGAGAGTTGAGAAGCATTATTGGAGTATCGAGGAACATCAGAAGAGTTGAGAAGCATTATTGGAGCATCGAGGAGCATCAGAAGAGTTGAGAAGCATTGTTGGAGCATTGAGGAACATCAGATTTGTTCAGGAGCATCGTTAAAGAGTTGAGGAACATCAGATGTGTTGAGGAGGATCAGATTTGTTGAGGAGCATCGTTAAAGAGTTGAGAAGCATCAGATTTGTTGAGGAGCATCGTTGAAGAGTTGAGGAACATCAGATGTGTTGAGGAGCATCAGATTTGTTGAAGAGCATCGTTGAAGAGTTGAGGAGCATCAGATGTGTTGAGGAGCGTCGTTGGACGAGCATCAGATGTGTTGAGGAGCATCAGAAGAGTTGAAAAACATCATTAAAAAGTCGAGGAACATCATTAAAGATTTTAGAATCATCGTTAAGATTTTAAGAACACCGTTGAGAATCAATAAGCATTGAGAAGCACCGTCAAAGATTTGAGGAACAACATAAGCACTGTTGAGAATTGAGGATCATCATTGAAATTTGAGAAGCACTGTTGAGAATCTTAGAGTCACTGAGTCCATAGCATCATGATTAAGGGGAGCACGAGTCAAAGGGTCATTTCACTCACCAAACATAACAAATTGGGCATTACATGACACATAGCCCATCGGTCACGACACACAAAGCCCACTAGGAATGACAAACACACCACAAGCATTCTTTTGAGCACCATAATATCACTTTGTGCACCACGCTCTTTCTTGGATAAGACCTTTGGGTTAAGATCTCTCATAAGTCTATTAGTCATAGCGAAGCATAGATCACCAAGCCCACAGAGAATGGCGAATACATAGAACACATGTAATAGGACCACAAGCACTTTAGAACACAACACAGGCACGACACAAGCTCACTCGGAGTGGCACACAGCACGAGCTCATGCTAGGATCAGAACACTAGACATGATAGGACTCAGGACACAATTCATAGCACATCCATGCATTACATATCATCCTCATAGCATGGCATCTGCCTGTCTGTTTTTGCATGTGTTTGTTTCTTTGTGCCCCGAACTACGTCCTGGTCTGATTCCCCTTGGGATACGTAGGCAGCTCACGTAGAGCGCGACCAGTACTGACCTCAGCATCATGTTTTTCATCATTGCATCTTTGCAACGCTTTTATCCTAAATCTATAGCCTCCAAAAAGACCCGTCTCTTCAAAGTTTTGGCACTCACTTGCGACATGCGTTACCTCGCAAGTTCATGCCAAAGAGGGGCAAACTGTAGACACCCCATTTTGTCAGCTATCAGATTTAGGAAACCCATAGCTTGGTTGTTCACAATGATCGAAAAAGACTCAAAAGGACTCCTGAAAGTTAGTTCTATCTCTCAAAATGCTCAGAATGACAAAAATACCCCTGAAAGCCCAAACACTCCCAGATTTAGACCGAAAGTTCTGGAAACATGCTACGTCATAAAAAAAAGTTTTAAAAATGAGTTTTGAAGCAAAATCTGATGAAATCGTCAACTCCCAGAAACCCCTGGAAGTCCTGGAAGTTCTCGAAAGGTCCCCGTTGACCGGTTTGACCCAAGTTTGACCAAGTTTGACCAGGGTTTAATCGAAATCGTCCAAATTCACCGAAAAGTTTCTTGATCATTCTAGATCATGTAAAAAGTACTAAAATGAGTTTTAAAAGAAAATCGGACGAAAACGTCAGCTCTTGGGAGCTCCCAGAGGTTCCCAGAATTTCTTGGAGATCCTAGGTTTGACCGATTTGACCTAAAAGTTGACTCTGAAATCGGAGCGCCGTGTCATTTTTCAAACATTTTTCACGAATACTAGAGGTTAATAGCTTTCTAACGGTATATCGCACATAATTTCTGAATTCAAAACGAATTTATTATGGATTTCCAAAGGTGAAAAAGACGATCAAATCGACTTTTATTGCAAATATCGCAAAACTTTTCAAGTGACCTGACTCTGAACTTTTTTTTTTTTATGAAAAATAGACTCCATTACCTTTCCAACGGTATATCACAAGCTCAATTTGGAGTTTGTATGCATTTTCTCTGAATTTTGAATGAAATAGGATCTTTTTGTGAATACCGGAATCTCTGGGGGCCTAAACGTAATTTTCTAGGCATCTGAGGAGCAGTGCCCCGGTGGCACTGGGCTACTGCCGCGGCGGCACATGGCCAGTGCTACGACGACACTTAACCACCGCAGAACCCATTTTTGTAATTTATTTTGTGGGTCCATTTTGATTATTTGAAAACCAAAACGACGTAGCTTCTTGTTCACAGGTGTTTGAAACCAATGAGAGCACTTTCTAAATCCCAAAATCACCCCAAATTGGCCTATATAAAACCCCCTTTGCTCTTCATTTAGGGGGGCCAAGTGCAAAGTTTGGAAAAGTCGTATAGAGAATGAGAGATATGCTTAGAGTTAGAAGTGAGAAATGAAGCTTCTTCCACTGATTTTCAAAAGAAAGTGAGTTCTAAACTCAAGTTCTTCCATTATCCTTCTATATACTTCACATCCAAACCCTCTTCAACCACCATTCTTGAGCAATCTTGAGTTAGGAAGCTACTTCTATGTCCAAATGTCAATATCTATGAGTGAAACACCAAGCTACAAGTCCAAAATCACATTGATTATCATCTATTGATTGTTATTATTTGCTTGTTTATATAAATGTTCGTCTCTTCTCACCTCATTTCTTTTTCATTTTTATTTATTTACTTACTAGTTCATCATCATCTAGATGATGACATGGTGTTTGAGGTGAGTGAATCCTTATGGATAGTACCTTTTGACCTCAAAAACATGTTTGATAGATGATGATTCCAACTTCAATACTTCCAAAGTATTCTTGAAGTTATGCTCAAATGAAAATAAATCTCTCCAACAATCTTGGAAGTTCTTCACTTGAGTTTGATGTTGATATTCCAATAGGTTATAATCTCCATTTGATGTTGAAAATATACTTTTAAAATCCCTATTTCAAAACCCCTCTAAAACCCCTAATATTTGGATTCCAAGAAATAAACCTTATTTTCTTAAGAAATCTTCAAAACAATGAGTTCTTCAACTTTAAAATATTATCCTGAGTTCAATACTCAATGTATGGATGCAAGACCACTTGGAAAGTTTTCCTAACTCATTAGAAAACACTCAAGATTTTTGGTTTGGTTTGAAAACACATGAAAGGGTTCCATTTTGACCCAAACATTCCTTCCAGACATTCTGTTTTTGCTGTCATAGCAGCTTGGTTGACTTTCAACTTATTTTCCATAAAACTTTTCCAAAAGGGGTGATCCCAAATTATTTTTCCCTTGAACTTCAATGTCTTAGGGAACGTTTTGTATAATATGGGCCTCTAGATGTTTTGTTTTCATTTTCTAAGATTTTTTACATTTCAGTCAACAGTACGGACTCTGTTTCTTAGTAACCTCTATTGTTTATTTGATTTCTCTCAATCTGTAATAGTTATTGTAGATTGGCTTTTTGATATGTGTTTTAGACACAATAAGGATGATCTCCATACAAAATCATGCATTAAAAACATTTCTAACCTCACTTTTTCCATTTTTACAAGATCAGTCCACTATTCACAGCAAGCATACTTTTACTTTCATTCTTTGATTTGATGCTTACATGCACTCCAAATTAGTTCATATCTTAGGAAGTAGTTCATACTACATTTGTATATATCCTGTAATAATTTAATTCATACATTCATGCATACTCTAGACTTCTAAGTCACTTTAGAAAGTCCAAGAACACAAACACACTACAACCTTTGCACATTCTAGGACCATGCATTGCTTCCATGCAAGATTTGGAGTTTTAGTAATTCCTAATCTAAGAGGATTATCAGGAATGAATTCGATCATACGTTCATGCTTCCCCTCGATCTAATCTACCTTTCTCATCCGTCTCGGGGATTGAGAGGTCCTCTTTTCTCAAAGATTAACATGCATCATTCTAGCTTACTAAGCACATTTTGATTATTTGTTTTAAGAACAATCCATGTCCCCTTTTAGATTAGGAAAACTTGATTACTTGATATGTGATTAGACGATTTTTCCTAGGTTTGTGTGATCTTTCACCTTTGCATTGTATGGTATTTGGCTTAGATCTTATAAATGATATCTTATCTTTTGATCTTCCATTTCAAGATTCTTATGTGATATAATATACTATCATAGTATTAAATATCAAAACAAGCATAGTAAAAGATGATTATTTGGATGCAAATTGAGGCCCGTCGAAAGACGGGGCGAGTTGAGGATGTTTTAGTCGTGACAAAGGCTCCTTCCTCTATAATACCAAAACCCCGAGCTAAGTTCTTTGGTTATGAAGGGCCAGTGCCCTTTATCCATTTGGGTGAGTCAAAATTAGGTTTCTTGGTTCCTTAAAGACCAAGTGGCGACTCTGTATCTATTTTCAACAGACCTTCCTTTTATTCCTTTGATCTAAATCAATTTCAAACAAACTGAAAGAGTGGACGACCGATTTCGCGTGTCCACACAAATGGAACGCTTTTGCAGTCCATTAAAATTAGACTTGAAAATGCTAAAAGACTCTGGGCAGAAGAACTACCGACCCTTCTGTGGGCCTATCGTACCACTCCCCGAGCGGCAATAGGGGAGACTATGTTCTCTCTTACCTACGGCTTCGAGGCAGTGGTCCCCACAGAAATCGGACTGCCAACGTACCGGGTGGCCAACTTTAGCGAGCAAGGTAACGATGAAGCTCTAAGAGGAGAGCTTGACCTAATAGAAGAAAAAAGGGACCAGGCGTACCTGAAAGTAGCAGCCTATAATTAGCGGGTCTCTCGGTATTTGTAATACCTTGTATTTTTTTTTATATAATAAGACCTGGTATTTCATTTCTATACTTATATAACTTTTCCTTTTCATTTGGTGAGATTTAGATATCAATCGATTGTATTGTTTTCCAATCGATTGACATACCAATTGATTGACATCTTTTCCAATCGATTGACATTCTACCGACTTGAATTCATTATGTGGCAACATACCAATCGATTGCCTTCAAATATCTATTACCAATGGATTGCTATTTTTACCAATCGATTGGCATAAACTGAGATAAGTTTTCTTCTTTGCTTGGGCTTTGGACGTGTGGCACTTTTTTTTCTCTATATATATGAGAGTATTTGTGGCCCTTGGGTTGTTTTCATAGCCTTGAGAGAGAGAGAGAGAGAGAGAGAGAGATATCTTGAGATATATATATATATATATCTATATCTATACACACACTCACTCTCTGGACCAGAGAAGAAGAAGAAGAAGAAAAAGATGAAAAGAAGAGGAGAGACAGAGGAGATAAAGAAAGGCAGAGAGAGAGCAAGAGGAGCAGAGAGAGGAACTTGAGGTTTTCAAGCTCACACACTCCCAAACACACCCTTGGTGAGTTATAACTCACTTAGTCCCTTTAATTGATGTTTATACATGTTGTGGAGGAGATTAGATGTATAATATGCATGATTTCTACATTTATATATGTTGTTTTATTAATCTACTGGTGAAGACAAAGTGTCAACCGATTGGTATAATTCCCAATTGATTGCCATCAGTCTAGACCCAATCGATTGGATAAAATCCCAGTCGATTAACATCCCAATAGATTGCCAATGTTAGCAATCGATTGACTTTGTTTTAGACCCAATCGATTACCAGTTTTCTCAATCGATTGTTAAGATTTTTATTCTAATCGATTGGACCCTTGTCCTAATCAATTAGTATTGGCAGAACATGGATTCCTTTACCTATTTATTATATTAAGGGTTTGATTATTCGATTCTCAATTCTCGATTCGGACTTCTATTTTGCGACTATGAGTTAGACAGGGGTAATGTAACACCAAAGAATAAAGGATATTTTGATAAACGGAAGAATATGACTACGTGGGTAACATGTTGATTCGTGTATTGAGTTTGATATCCGTTTCTTTTAATCAGAATAGTCAGGCCCACATTGGGAATTGTCATGTGTCAATATTAGAACGTAACTTAGGTAAGTTTGGTAAGTTCTGGGAATGGTACGTGGACGGACATTTGGTCATGATATGTTCTTAAAAGCCGGTGAACTGATAAATGTTCTTAAAGAGGCGGTGAGCTGGACCAAGTTGTCCTAGGATAAATCAGAGGATTCATGATATGCTCTTAAAAGTCGGTGAACTGATAAATGTTCTTAAAGAGGCAGTGAGCTGGAAAGTATGGTAGATGACGCTGAGTTGTGGTAAGAAGATTGATATGCCCGTTATGTCCCTGAAATGCGGTGAGCAGGATATTATTCTTAAAGCTGGGGACGGACTGACGTGGAGTCTATAACATGCGGTGAGCAGGATATATTGCTCTTAAAAGTAATAGACGGAATAAGGGTATATCCCTAGAGTTAAACGATCTAGTCTGTTTCATTCAGTCAGAGTATGTTGAATATCGGTCTTCGGATAACAAGACGACAAGGTTTGGTTAATGGCGTTGAGTATAAAGGAGCAAGATATTATTATAGTAGAATTTTAACTCATGTCTTCATTAGCTTGTTTATTCTTCAGATAACTAGTACCTTGTTAGATTATACTCACTCAGCTCTCAGTAAAGCTGACGGCCTTTATTGCCTGGATTTTCCTCGTCCAGACTATTCTGTACCTTATTATGTAGATGATGGAGCCTACAACAATGGGTACTATCCGGAGAGGGAATACACAGAGGGTGGCCCCACTAATGATGCCTATGCTAGGGAGGACTACTACGTCGATGTTTATGCCAGCTGAAGATCTGGAGATAGTTATTATTTTATAATTTCTATTTAGACTGTTTTGTTATATTTGGTACTTGGGCATATGTTGCTTCCAAATCTTATATATACTTCCGTTGTAGTTGTACTGTTGTAATCACTCTAAGGTTTGTAATAAAAGCAACGACTATTATATCCAGCTTGTTTTTATTACTATTCTTGTTGTAGACTAGTACTGTGTGGTGTGGATAATTAGTGACATTCACCAGTCATTCCCTATGGACCCAAAAAGGAAATTTATTTTTCTCTATTTTTGCTACTTTGGGGCGTGACAGTATTTCAACAGCAAAGTCAAGCACTGCAGCTTCCAGGTGGGGGACCTAGTCCTCAAGGCAGTCAACCAATCTACCAAGGTCTCAAGTCACGAGAAGTTGGGTCCAAACTGGGAAGGGCCCTACTGGGTCACCCGAGTCAACCGCCCGGGAACCTACTGGCTACAGACTCTAGATGGGCAAGACCTGTCTCACCCTTGGAACGTGCAACACCTTCGCAAGTACTTTCAATGATGCATGGATAAGAACGGATTAGCATCGGTTTGGAAATTTGTAGCTCTTTCCGAGGGATGGAAATAATATCTCTTAGATAAGATTTCAGTCAAACTAGAAATTAATGTTGATTTTATCTTTGATTGTAATTTGATTTCTTTCCTTTTCTTTCATTTCTTTCCTTTTTCCTGTAACCTAGACTTTGTATATATATAGTGGTGCTTACAATGAATGCTACCCAGCCCCTCGCTAAGCCTCCTAAACACCAAACCCACCTTCGCCACTAACCTCAAGCCACTCCACCACCCTCCTTTACCCTCAGCGACAACCCCAGGCAGATCTACCACCATCGGCGAGCCCCTCACAGGCCCCAGCCAGTCGCACATTCCCTGCGACTCTCTCTGCGGCAGCTTCTCTTGCTACCGATTGCCTTTCTGTAGGCTTTTCTTGCATTCAGGTGATGCATTACAACTTTAAGTGATCTCTCTCTCTCTCTCTCTATCTCTCTCTCTCTCTCTCTCTCTCTCTCTCTCTTTGGGTGACCGAGTGTTCTCCGGTTGCCCTATTTGTGCTCCGTGTTTTTTCAGGCAACTCTTGATCCTCCAGTTCTCTGTGTGCTCACCAATCTGTGATAATGACTGATAAGGACCCTGCTCTTGTTCTTGGTGCTCCTGCCCGCCCGGACCTATCTCTCTCACAACACACCCCTGCTCACCGAGTTACAAGTGTGTTGTTAACTGGACGTAATTTTGCTGCATGGTCTCGCTCCTTTCGCCTTTATCTTGGGGGTAAAGGCAAGTCAGATTGGATTTTGGCCACTGAACCGAAGCCCATAATGTCAGGTCCCGCCTTAGATCAGTGGGATATCGACAATTGTACCATTCTGGGATGGTTGTTCAACTCTATGCAAGATTGTATCTACCACATGTTTATGTTCCATGACTCTGTTCATAGTCTATGGACATCTCTGACGCAGATGTATGCTCACGAGTGCAATGATTCTTGTATTTTCGAATTATATCGAGAGGTCTCTCAAGCTTCTCAAGCAATTTTGGGTCGCTCAGTTGCTGATTACTTTGGCTTTCTTCAGTCCCGGTGGGAGGAACTTGTTCAATACGAACCACTCAGTGATTTCTCTTCCGAGGCTGCCACTATTGCTCTTTGCCGCCTAAATTGCCAACACACCTACCAATTTCTGATGGGTTTAAAACCTAAGTTTAAATCTCTCCGAGCTCAGATTTTAAATACCTCTCCTATGCCCTCTTTATTTGAGGCATTTGCTACAATTAATGGTGATGAGCGTCGTCGCCACTTACTTAAGCCTCCAGTCTTATCTGAGGCATCTCCCGTACCTGATCAGAAGGCATTTGCCGCCACCTCGGGCTTAGTCACTCATCCTCTAGGTTTTGGAAATCGGCCTTTCTGTACTCATTGAAACACACTGGGTCATGTCAAAGATAGGTGCTTTAAGCTTCATCCTGAATTGCGAGAGAAATATGCACGTAATAAAGAAAAGACTCCATCTCGCACTACGACTATTGCTGAAGCCACTCCTACACTAGATCTCCTTCAGCTTCAAGCTCAGATGGGATAACTCCAGTTTTAGCTAGGATCTCTTCTCCAGCAAGGTTATCATTCTGGCTTCACTCCCACTACTACTTTGGCCTCAGGTACTCCTACTACTGCCCTTCATGCTAGGTCTGGAAATCCCTCTTGGATTCTAGATTCTGGTGCCAATGAGCATATGACTGGTGAGTCATCCTAATTTTCTTTTTCTGGTGCACCCAAATTCAAGTCTGTCTGTATTGCTGATGGGTCTATTCTTGATGTCCAAAGTACAGGTGATGTGTGCCTTTCCCCTAATATTACTCTATCATCTGTGCTTCATGTTCCCACCTTCTCTCACAGTCTCATTTCTGTTAGTCGCCTTGCTAAGTCTCTCAATTGTGCCGTTGTATTCTTACCCGGTTGTTGTTTCTTGCAAGACTGGATTTCGAAGAGGATTTTTGGCAGGGGACATGAGCGGGATGGCCTCTACTATTTTGGTGATCCTCCTGGCGGGAATGTGTCATCTGTAGACACCCAATTTTGACCACACTGATAGAATTTAGGGTGGACAACGTCTTGATGGATTCGATGATGAAAAGTACCCCTGGGAGGTACTGGATTCCACACAATCGAAAGATCAAACTTTGGAAAGTGACTTCAAGCTCAGAAAAGCTCTTTTCCACGAATAAATCCCGGTTTTGTCAAAATCATCTCTCAAAATTCATATTCACTAAGGGTTATATGAACATGAAGTGTTCTAAATGTAGTATTCTAGGTACCCAGAGATTCAATATTAAAGAAAAGTTTGAAATCAACGCACACTGAAAAGCAATTTTGAAAAAGACATCGTTTGATTTCAAAAAGATGACAAAGTTCCGGAGGACTTTCGGGCTTCAATTGGACATCAATTTTCATTTCAAAACTCCCTAAAATATTTTTATACTATTCAACTCAACAAACTTCCAATGGTATGTAAATGGACGATTTCGGACACCAAAAAGTATTTTTACAAAAATCTGGAAAAGCAGTGTACCTAATATTTCAAACAGAGCTTAAAGGCAACCAGAGGAACCAAACAAGGAAGTGGCGGGTCCCACCTAAGCTGCCACCTCATAGTTGCCCCCTCCATCAAGCTTTTTGAGTTCTAAACCCTTCCAGAAGCCTCCCACTCCGAGGAAATTGCCTGGAAACTGTGTTTAGGCATCGAAATGGCCATTTTAACCCATTTCTGACCTTTAAAATCACAGTTTTAACCCTATAACTTAAGAGTTAAGTTTTCAAAACTCTATATATAGATCCATATGAGATCATCTTTCATACACAAGTACATACAAGCATATACAAGAGAGTACACAAGTGAATATACTTGAAGAAACAATCACATATACTTTGAATTTTGAGAGAATTCTATAGAGAGAATAGTGAATCATGAATTGATTTCTTCTAAAATGAACTTTAAGATAATTAGATAAGATAATTGAAGAGAGTTTTGACATCAATTGCCTCCATTAAACTTCCATGAATGAGTGCTTGAAGAGCTTGAAGAACACTTGAAGAAGAAGATCGTCAAATCAACTTTAATTGCATAATTGAGAATCCTCCAATAGGTAGACATCAATATTTATCTCTAATTCATATTTCTTATATATAGATCTACAAGACTTGGATCTAGTTTAGTTTTGTTTTATTTATTAGAGCACTCATCTTCTTCCTCTCTTGTTCTTCACACACTCACATAACTAGATTCAAGTCTCTTTGATTGTATTGATAGTTCTCAAATTATAGATTGATTTTCACTTTGGTTTTCAATTTTGATTTCGTTCTTCTATTTAATTTAAATCCATGCATTCATGATTATACATATGTATCTATTTTGAATTCTATGATGGTTTGGAAGTATGATCTATGAGAAGGATGATTCCTATATTCATCCCTATCTCTTGATTATTCCTATTACCTAGAATTCCTATTGAATTTCATCTCCAATAGGATATTTATAAGTCCCTTTGATCCATGACCCAAAGTTCTTCATAGAACATGAGGGCTAAATTGATTAGGAATCATGATAATTAAGTTGATCTATGAGTTTGATCTCTCTAATAAACTTCAATCATCACCTAAGATGTTTTTCTCACACTTTAAAATGAACTAGATACAATTCAGCAAAACAGATTTGTTTTGTCCATAAGATTTGGTCCACCAAAACCCATAATTTGATGGATTTCAAATTTTCAAGGTAAACTTTGATGAATTAGCTTTCATTCGATCCGTTTTGAGAACCTCTAGGATCCATATGCTATTTTTAGAAATTGTTAAGAAATCAGTTGACAGATTTGAACATAATCTCTTTGTGATTGAATTTCATAAAATTTATAATAGTTATCGATGTTCCGCTTTTTGAGGATGATTCCTAACTCATGTATCGATGTGCCAATGTAAAATCGTGAGCATACGATCGAGTTAAGATCGTTTTCTAAGCGTTTGAAGTTGATACAACTATTCTAGAATTTCATAGATTTAACTACAATTATGATTATGTATACAAAATGGTCATATCTTTATCACTCAACAACAATTGATGAATAAAACTTGATTTAGAAATCATCTAGGATAAATCAATGAAAGATCAAAAGCTTAGAATAACTTGATTAACATGATTCATGATCTTCTATTATACTTCTATTATGTTTTATGTTCATTTGTCAAATGATACCAAACTTTCATAATAACAGAGTCTGTTTAAAACAAATTTTCAGAAACCTTAAGATCGTGACATGTCAATGGGATTATTTTTTGTCAAAAACTACAATGAAATAGCTTTCTTTTGACACCAAATAGAGCTTCACATGATTTTTGTAAAATTAATTATGATTTTTACAAGAACAGTGGACAGTCCTGGTCCACTAATCTCAAAACTCTTATTTCTCAAACTTCAAAAATAGTAAAGAGGTTCCACTTTTTGGAAAAGTTCCCCAAGACATGTATCTAACTTCTGTAAAAGGGTTTTAACTCAGCTCATATTTAAGACCACTTTTGATAGGATTCATTAGAGGTTGCTGAATCTGGAAATTTGATTGATGACACATTTTCTTTGTTTATCATGCAAGTCATTTGTTTGCTTGTATTTTTGAAATACTTGGGTATTTCTTGGTATCTTAGTGCGGAGAATTAAATGTCGTGGATCTGTGGACACTCAGAATCGGCCGTCCACTCTTAGTTTGTTTGAAATTGATTTGGATTAAAATATAGAGAGGTTTGTTGAAAACAGATACAGAGTCGCCAATTGGTCTTTAAGGAACTAAGAAACCTAATTTTGACTCACCCAAACGGATAAAGTGTACTGACCCTTCATAACCAAAGAACTTGGCTCGGGATTTTGGTACGAGAGAGGAAGGAACCTTTGCCACGACTAAAACACCCTCAACTCACCCCGTCTTTCGACGTGCCTCAATTAGCGTCCAAATAATCATCTTATACTATGTTTGGTTCGAAAATCAATACTATGATAGTATATTACATCTCATAAGAATATTGAAATGTAAGATCAAAAGATAAGATATCATTCATAAGATCTAAGCCAAATATCACACAATGCAAAGTGAACGATCACACAAATAAACCTAGAAAAAATCGTCTAATCACATATCAAGTAATCAAGTTTTCCTAGTCTAGAAGGGGGACATGAGTTGTTCTTGAAACAAATAATCAAAGATATCAAAATATACTTAGCAAGCTAGTATGATGCATGTTAATATTGAGAAAAAGAAGATCTCTCAATCCCTGGGACGGATGAGAAAGGAAGATTAGATCGGGGGAAAGCATGAACATGTGATCAAGTTCATTCCTTATAATCTTCTTAGATTAGGAGTCACAAAAATCCCAAATCTTGCATGGATGCAATGTATGACCTAAAATGTGCAAAGGTTGTAGTGTGTTTGTGTACATGGACTTTCTAAAGTGGCTTAGAAGTCTAGAGTATGCATGAATCTATAAAGGAAATCATCATAGGATATGTACAAATGTAGTATGGACTACTTCCTAAGATATAAACTAATTTGGAGTGCATGTGAGCATCAAATCAAAGAATGAAAGCAAAAGTATGTTTGCTGTGAATAGTGGACAAAACAGTGAGTTGATCTTCTAAAAATGAAAACGTGGGGTTAGGAATGTTTTTAATGCATGATAATTTATGGAGATAATCCTTATTGTGTCTAGAACACATATCAAAAAGCCAAACTACAATAACTATTACAGATTGAGAGAAATCATATAAACAATAGAGGTTACTCAGAAACATAATCCGTACTGTCGACTGAAATGTTGAAAAATCTTAGAAAATGAAAACAAAACATATAGAGGCCCATATTATATAAAGGGTTCCCTAAGACAATGAATTTTAAGGACAAAATGAGTTGAGATCACTTCTTTTGGAAAAGTTTTCTGAAAATCAAGTTGAAAGTCAATCTAGCAGTTGTGACAGTAAAAACAGAATGTCTGGAAGTAATGTTTGGACTAAAATGACACCCTTCCAAGTGTTTTCAGATCAAACCAAAAATCATGGGTGTTCTCTAATGAGTTAGGAAGATTTTCTAAGTGGTCTTGTAATCACCCTTTGAGTATTGGGTTCTAGAGAAATCTTTGAACTCAGATTATTCACTGTTTTAAAGATTTTTTAAGGAAACATGTATTTCTTTGGAATCCAAATATTGGGGTTTTAGAGGGGTTTTGAAATAGAGGGTTTCAAAAGCATATTTTTAACATCAAATGGAAATTATGACCTCTTGGAATATTAACATTAAACTCATATCAAGAACCTCTAAGATTGTTGGAGAGATTTTGTTTTCATTTAAATGTGACTTCAAGAATACATAGGAATGTATTGAAGTCATAATCATCATCTATCAAACATGTTTTTGAGGTCAAGAGCTACTATCCATAAGGATTCACTCACCTCAAACTTCATGTCATCATTTAAGTGATGATGAACTAGTAAGTAAATAAAGAAAACTTAAAAAGAAATGAGGTCAAGAAGAGATGAACATAACATATAAACAAGTAAGTAATCAACAAATGATATTCAATGAGATTATGGACTTGTAGCTTGGTGTTTCACTCAAATATGGTGACTTTGGACATGGAAGTAACTTCCTATCTCATAAATTCTTACTAAAATAGTGGTTGGATGTATTGAATGTGAAGTAAATAGAAGTAATGAAGTAAAAAGACAAAGTTTAGAACTCACTTTCTTGTTGAAAATCAAAGAAGGAAGCTTCTTTTCTCTCTATTCTAACCTTATCTCTACAACTTTATCTCTAAAATTTTTCTAAGCTTTCATTTTGCACCGCCTAAATGAGAAGTCAAGGGGGGTTTATATAGGCCAATTTGGGGTGATTTTGGGATTTAAAGAATATTCCCATTGGTCCCAAATATCTGTGAATAAGAAACTACGACATTTTGGTTTTTAATTGATCAAAATGGACCCCCAAAATAAATCACAAAAATGGACTATTCTGGGGGAGAGTGTCGCGGCGGCACTGCTCCTAATGCCGTTTAGGCCCCCAGAGGTTCCGGTATTCGCGAAAAAGTCATATTTCGTTCAAAATTCACAGAAAATGTGTACGAACTCCAAATTGAGCTTGCGATATACCGTAAGAAAGGTAATGGAGTCTACTTTTCATTAAAAAAATAGTTTGGAGTCAGGTCACTTTGAAAAGTTTTGCGGTATTTGCGATAAAAGCCGATTTGATCGTCTTTTTCACCTTCAAAAATCTATAATAAATTTGTTTTGAATCTAGAAATTATGTGCGGTATACCATTGGAAAGCTATTGACCTCTAGTATCCATGAAAAATGTTTGAAAAATGCCACGTCGCTCCAGTTTAAAAGTCAACTTTTGGTCAAACCGGTTAAACCAGGGACCTCCAGGAAGTTCTGGGAAGTTTTCGTCCGATTTTCTTTTAAAACTCATTTTAGTACATTTCACATGATCTATAATGATCTCAGAACTTTCTGGAGAATTTTGATGATTTCGGTCAAACCTGGTCAAACTTGGGTCAAACTGGTCAACGGGGACTTTTCGGAAACTTCCGGGACTTCTGGTAGCCGACGATTTCATCTGATTTTGCTTCAAAACTTATTTTTTAGTACTTTTATGACATAGCATGTTTCCAAAACTTTTGGTCCAAATTCAGGAGTGTTTGGGCTTTCAGGGGCATTTTGGTCATTTGTACCA
This sequence comes from Hydrangea macrophylla, assembly GCA_033977485.1. Lineage (NCBI taxonomy): Eukaryota > Viridiplantae > Streptophyta > Magnoliopsida > Cornales > Hydrangeaceae > Hydrangea > Hydrangea macrophylla. Next base: position 60,198,287 of record CM066987.1, read on the forward strand.
CTTTTTGAGCATTTTAAGAGATAAAACTAACTTCTATGAGTCCTTTTGAGTCCTTTTTTATCATTGTGAACCGCCAAACTATGGGTCTCCAAAATCTGATAGCCGACAAAATGGGGTGTCTACAGTTTGTCCCTCTTTGGCATGAACTTGCGAGGCAACGCATGTCGCAAGCGAGTGCCAAAGCCTTGAAGAGACAGGTATTTTGAAGGCTATAGATTTAGGATAAAAGTGTTGAAAAAGATGCAAGGATAGAAACATGAATACCGAGGCCGGTGCTGGTCGTGCTCTGCGTGAGCTGCCTACTTATCCGCGGGGGAATCAGACCAGGACGTAGTTCGGGCGAACTGAAAACTTTACATGCAAATGCACAATAGAACAAGTGGATGTCATGCTACGAGTATGATATGCAATGCATGGATGTAATGTGTACCGAGTCCTATTATGCCTAGTGTTCTGATCCTAGCACGAGCCGATGTTGTGGGTGTGTGCCACTCTGAGTGGACTTATGTTGTGTTAATGTTTATCTGACTCTTATGTAGTGGTCGATTTTGATAAAGATAAAGTGTTGAAGACTCTGGGCTTAGGGGCTAACTTCTTAAACTTTGGGAAGTATGCTTTACGGATAAAATCGGATGTGTGGTCTTCGAGGATGACAACTAAAGGTAACTGATGGACACGGAAGTCCTGGATATCGAGCGATGGATGAGAAAGTTCAAGATAACTGACAGGAGAGAGATTTTACAATAATCGACAAGCGAGAAAGCTCACAAAAGCTGCTAAATGAGGAAGCTCACGGTGACTAACAGATGAAGAAGCTCACAACAAATGACAGGCGATGGCAGTAACTGACATACGCGGAGTCTCGAACATCAGAAGGTAGTTTGGTTGTGATTAGGCAATGCTTGCCCTAAGAGTCAGGATCTCTAGGCTGTTGATAATATTCTGATCAGTGGCTGATCCTTGTCCAATTCGGAAAGTCGGTTCTAGTTTTTGAGAGTCATCGTTCCCTGTTCTCTTCTGCTGGTAATGATAAGGGACTTTTTTAGAATCTCCTTTAATTATCGACCAAGAGCCAGGACCCATCTCTGAATCTCTCACGGTTCATCAAATCTTGCTGACCAAGAACCAGGACCCATCTCTGAATCTCTCACGATTGATAAAATTTTGCGACGCTCAATCCAAAAGATCCGGTTATGGTCTTCAGGAGCTATTTTTGTCCACTGGATTCTCTGGGAATCTCTCTTTACTGTTTTCCCTTATATTCAAGTCGAGAACTAGGATCCATTGCTGAAACTCTCATGCTTGATTTGAAAAACTGATCCGGACCCTCGGGAGTTGTTCTTTTCCAGTATTTGCCTGCTGGGGACAACCATGATGAATTTTGGACCACTGAGGGTAAAACCTCGTAAATCTTGACTGAAATGGGATACCGGGGCTGACTGGGGCCAAAAACGGGCTAAAAAAGGCAAAAATGGGCTAAAACAAGTCGAAACGGAGCAAAACGGGGCCCTCGGGGAGCAGTGCTGAGCGATAGTTGGCCAGTGCCACGACGGCACTGGGTAGCCGGACTTCATGTTTGTATATCTTGGGTCTTTGAGTTCCAAATGCTCATTCTTGGCCATTTTGGGGTGTTTTTAGAGCCAAAATCTGTTAAGAGATGGCTTGTTCACACTCAGGTGAGTAATCTCTTCCCATGATTGGAATTTTGATTGGTGTTTTAGTTTCATCTATTTTTCAAGAAGAAAGTTTGGTTTCAACTTCCATTTTTCTCGCAGATCCATGGCTTCAAGCTCGAGTAGGCTGTCCAAGAAGGCTAAGGAACGGGTAAGGGCCGAGGGCCAACCCCCAGTGTTGATTTTGTGCGACCCTCAATGTCATCTTTTGGTTGCGGCTCTAGCAAGTCAGGTATATGAAACTTTCTACAGTTTAGGACTATTCATGTGCATTTTGCTAGTTTTGTGAACTGTAGTGTGCACCTAGAGATTGTTGGAAGCTCATTTTCTGCTTATTTGTTGATTTTGTGAAGTTGGACTTCGGGTCGTGAATAGTGATTTTGTGTTTGTTCTTGCTATTTTTGATGTGTGTAGGTTCCAGAGGTGAACTTGAAGGGCCACGATAGTCTTGCCCATACTTTCTTGTGGTATACCCAACTTTCGCATGCTGTTAAATAAATGGTCGACGAGGCGGGGTTTGGCGGTTTTGTCCATTTGGTTTCGAAGAGTACCAACGACTGTAGACACCCCAATTTTGACCGGACGTCGAATTTAGGAGAGTGTCACCTCCAAGTCCGATGATGATAAGGACCGAAAGATTTGAAGTATTCCAAGCTCTTCAGAAAGTTCTCCAAACGCTATAAAATTTCACAGGAATAAGAGAATACCAGGTATTTAGGAGAATTCAGGTATAAGACATGATTTTTGGAAAGGATCTTCAAGAATAATTTGTTTCAAAAAGAGGGAAGACCTAAAAGGGGGAATCTCAGCTAAAAACGGCACACGGCAGACTACCGCGGCACTCACTGAGTGCCGCACGGCAGTCAGAGAGTGCCGTTCCGACATTCACCAAATGCCGCCACAAATTTCTGACTGCCGTTCACCTTTTAAGTCTGTATTTTGCAGTGCAATACGTATGCGTATGCGAATAAGAACAAAAAACTGATAAAGTAAGACTGACAAAAATGCGGCAATCCATTAATTGCCGCGGCATTTGATGAATGCCGCGCGACAGTCATGAAGTGCCGCAACGGCAGTCATGAACTGCCGCAGCGGCAGTCACGGACTGCCGCGACAGTTTCTGGACTGCCGCGCTGGGCAGCAGTCTGTCTAATTTCAGAAAGTACACATTGTACCACCAAATGAGATGCTTACACATGTCTTTTACTCCGAATTTACTGAAATGACCTTGGTAGTTTTTGTCTATATAAGAAGAGGTATCTTCATGGGAAAGGGGGACCAACCAAGAGAAAAATATTGGGAGAACAACACATACAAAAAATACTTCCATTACACCAACATTTTAGAAAGAAAAGAGAGAGTTTAGAGAAAACTAGGAAGAAGAGCTTGGAAGATCTTCAAAGAAGAAAAAAACTTTGAGGATAGTTGGAGGTGATCCTCTAACCATAAGTTGTTTTATTTGCATTCTTTCCTTTGGATCCTCAAACTATTTTGTTTTGTTTGCTTCATTTCTTTTATTGTTCATACTTCCTTCTTGAGACTATTGGAGATCCTCAATATCTCTCTTGAAATCTCTTGAATGTGATCTTTTGAATCCCATGTAAGCTTATACTTCACATGGAAGTCAAAGTTTGATCATCATTTTATTTTATAAGCAAATAGATGAATCCAAACCCCTTCCATGGTTTGGGTCCTCTAAGCTTGAGTTCTCATGGAGTCTCCTTATATTCCTTGAAAACTCATGAGTTTTAGTCATGTCTTGATCTCCAATGGCCATCAAATGGTAGGAGAAAGTGGTTTGGAGTCTAAGCCCATTTCCATGGTTTAGATTCCTTGTCTTGAGATTTCATGAAGTCTATTCATACTTCATTTGAAATCCACAAATATAAAGATCTTTAGCCTCCAATGACCATCAAATGGTAAGAGGAAATAGTTTAGTTAAGTCCAACTTCATGGTTTAATAGTTGGGGTTAGCAAATAAATGTTGAACTTAAAAATGAAAACAGCGAGTTCACAAACTGTTTTTGATCAAAGATTTTTAGTTCGAAATCTAACCGTTGAAATCAAGTGAAACCAACGGGAAAGTGTCAATAACACAATATTCTACCACTGTAATTTTTGTTTTAAGGTAGTTTTATGTTTAGAATGGTTTGGTCATGAGTTTTGTGAAGTAATAACAATCTGTCCAGAGTTTCAGAATAGTTTCAGAACAGTGACACTCTTTTGAAACAATTAAATCAGAGTTCTAATAAAGTGTTTGTAACCCAAAATAATTTTTTCTATGAGGTTTAATGTGTTAGGAAGTCACCCTAAAAAGAACAAAGCATTTCCCATTTTTTACTATTTTTAAAAAATCAAACAATATCTCTGGACAGAGAGTTGTACATCTCTGAGTGACGTCTGGTGTTTGTCCTTTTCCCGGAGATCCGACCGTTGAAACTTTGATTTTCTTTTTGATTTGGAAACTAGACTCACAGAGGCATAACATATCCAAAAATCATTAAGATCCAACAGTCGAAAGTATTTTATTCCTATTTTTGAATGTCTGGTCTGCTCTCTGCAATTTTCAGAGTTTTATGACACATTTGACCAACTTTGTAAATAATGGTCCAAATGACTTTTCTATGACCTAAGGCTTAAACCATGTTTTAATAATGATTAGTTGAGCTTGAATTCAAAGTTTAAGAGTATTTCATAGTTTATCCTTGTCCATGTATATATTCATCCATATGGTGTGACACTTGTAATTAGGACTTATTTGCTTTGAATTTAATTAGATTAGATAGATTTAAGCTAGAAATTTAGAATTGTTATTTCTAACTTCATATCTTGCATATCATGTGAACTAACCCTTTGTTTTGTAGCACTATTAAGGTACGATTTCTCAATCCCTCTCTAGTTTATTAAATTCATTGATTTTATTTAATTTTCGACTTAATGCGCGACACCTTAGAATTAAGATTTGCCTTATGTGTATATATATGGATTAGAGACTCTTTTCCTAGGTTTTATTTAATCGCATGCATTGCACGTTTAATATTCGCAGCTGGATCCCGGGTAAGCTCTCTTGTTCCCTATTTGCATATCATATTGCTTGCTATTTGACATATGTGGCTTATGAATGATATTTTTGTCATTTTACACTCTTTGGACATGCTTTTGTGATGTATATGTATATATGTATTAGTTGAGGACATGCTTAGATTAATAAATTTGATTAAAAGGATGTTGAGTAGAGGCCTATCGCAAGATAGGATGAGAGAGGGTGTTTTAGTCCGACGGGCTCCTTCCTCTCTCATTCCATAATCCCCGGACCTAGTTAATCTTTGGTTTCGCAAAAGATCAGTTTCCTTTTTAATGGTTTCTTAATTTTCCTTTTAAAATTAAGTGGCGACTCATTTGTTTTTGAAATTGAAATTTAGAAAAGACTTTAAGAAAAGCTGTGGGTAAGTCAACCTGCGATATCCACAACGACCTTGCACACTTTTATGCTCTTGCCGAGAGATGGTGGGACACGATGAATGCTTTTTACCTACCATTTGGTGAAATGACGATAACGCCCTTCAACTTTTCCATGATTACCAGCTTGAGAGTTGGCAGGAAGCGCCTGATTCTGGACTATTTTTATGAGATCGATCCTGAAGCTGTTGAGATGTTGATTGGGGCCGTTCATCCTAATCTGGAGGGGCATTGGTTTCCTTGCGGCTGGCTTTATTGAGCTTACGAAAGAGGGGAGCACAACCTGAATAACAGTCAGCTGTTGAGGGTATTCCTTCTGTATGTCATTGGTTGTTCGATCTTTGCAACACGGAATGACCGGGTGAGCTTGAGTCTCCTTTCTTGTTTGGAGACTGTCGATGAGATCCATTCCTATGACTGGGGTGGTGCTGCCTTGGCTCATCTTTACAAGCATATGGGTGAGGTTTCCTGCGGGGGCATTAAATCGACCACCGGGTTCTGGCGAGCTTGGGAGGTATGTCCTGCGACTTTTCCTTTTCTCTCGGTTCTTCCTTGCTTTTATTTTCTGATTTTTATTTTCTTGTGCATCGCTGGAGCTTTGAGTACTTGAAGATGTTGGCTCCTACTCCTGCCGATGAGTTAGGTGAAGATGAGAGTGGCATGGCTCCTGTGCCCTTGTTCCCTCAAGGCTTGAGATGGCGGAGAGGTGTTGTTGGAGTCAAGAGTGGGGCCCACCGGATCGTCCTCTTAAGGAATTTCTTATCTGAGTTAACGATTGCTAGCGTTGATTGGACACCTTGGGAGAATGTTTCCTATGCTGCCCCAGAGGAGATTCAGGCGGTCAAGCCTCTTGCCTTTTGCCGACTTTCGATGGAGAGTACTAAAGGTAGGCAGTGGTACCTTGGCAAGCGAGTATCCCGGCAGACGGTTGGTGGTCCGAGATACCGCGTTCCTCATACTCCTCCCGAGATGGATGCTGACAACCTTTCTGGTGTCGCTTTGTTGGCGGCTTTAGCTGGTACTGATGTTTAGGATCATTTTCATTCCAAGACTGGTTATGAGACTTACCGTGGCCGCTTTCTGATGCCCAACTTCCTACTCTTGGCTATGAGTTCCTTTTACGTTTTTGTCTCTATTCGTCACTTATGTTTTTGGACTCATCTTTTCCTAACATGTTTTGTTCCTACAGTTCCACAAGATGTATAGGAGGCAGGCTCCTCCGGCTGCTGATCCTATCCTTCCTTGGGATTGGACCATCAATGTCTTAGGTGCCGATGGTTCCTCTCAGGTCATGGAGGTGCCATGAGTCACGTGCGGGTATCCCACCCAGCCAGCAGGCGTCCTTAATGTCCCTGGAGTTATGCTGAGGAGGGTCACGCCTTGTCAGCTAGCCTACGGTCTTTGGTCCTTACGCGAGATCACCGGGTATGTCTCTAATTTTTGCGCTTCTTAAGGTTATAAGGTTCTAACCCTAGATTTTACCCTTGACAGATGAATGGTATGCAGCAGTTTGCCACTAGTCAGATGGCGTCCTTGGTAAGTTTCTGACTTGACTCAGTTTTTGTACTTTTGTTGCTTCTCGACTGATTGCTTTTTATTTGTGTGTGTAGTGTCGTGGAGGTGGTGCTGGCTCGTCGAGAACCAGGCCAAGGTACAAGGGTGGCAGGAGGCCATCGCCGATGTATACTTCGGGACGTCCAACTGAGGATGAAGAAGAGGAGGACTGAGGCCTCCTAAGCGGGGTTTTTTGTTTTGTCTCCATTTTATGTCTTTGATTTGGTTGTACTAGTGTATTTTGTGAATGAAGGATGAGGTGTAGGATGATTTGTCACCTTTTGACAGAGTATTATGATGTTTTACCTTTTAGGCCGAATAGCTTCCGATTTTAAAGGTGCAATTGTGTGCTTGTTTTATTTAGTGATCGTGTGACGATATATACATGTGCACTATGATTCTATGATTGTTGATGTTACTGCGATGAGCAGCCTTGTTATAGTGAGTGTGTTTGCCTTGTAGGTGGGATAGTCCGTGAAACAGGGAGATGCTGCCGAAATTTTGAATTTTGCTAGAGCTGCGACAGAAAATATGGCATTGTATGATCCCACTCAACTCTTTGCCTGGTTGAACATCACAGATGGTGTGGAACGGATCAACCTTTTTAACTATAGCTTGACCAAGCTGTTCTACCTTTGTCAAATGGCCTTGAATGCTGAGTTTATGCGTGCTGCCATTGCCCACTGGGACCCGGTAAATTATGTCTTCAATTTCAATGGCCTGGAGATATGTCCTTTATTTGAGGAATTCTGTGCCATTCTCAGCTTCGATTCGAACTCAGACTTGATTCTTCCTTCTGCTGATACCCCCAGTCCTATGCGAGGTTTGGCTGAATACCTGAACCGTTCCACTGCTATCTCTCGTCGACTGATTCATGGTGAGGTCCTCGACATTGCCTCTATCATCGCCCGGTACGTTGATACTGGAAATCCCAGTGTATATGATGCTACCCGTGGGGCTGCTCTAATCTTATGTATGACTTCGCACTTTCTGTTCTCGAGTACTTCTAGTGACTTGGTGCATGTATGCCTTCGACTAAAATTAGGTAGGAATCCCATGGCTATGGTTCTAGCCGAAACCCTGAATGGTTTGGATAATGCTCTTAACCAAGGAACTCTTCTTCTTTCCAGGGCACCCTTAGTGTTGCAAGCTTGGCTATACGAGCGCCTCCAGCTATGGACAGGCCAAGTGCCTCCAATTTATTTTTGCAGGGCTATGCTTTATTCCTACTACACTTTTGCTGACTGGGTTCGTATGATGGATACTCTTTTTGAAACGGACATTTGCTGGATTGTAGGGCGTTGGGGCCTTCACGCAGACACCACCAGCCTTCGGGATCACCCGATAATGTGATTAATGGGTCTGAAAGAGACTTCTTTCTATCATCCTCGTCGATTGGCCAAGTAGTACGGGCAAGTTCAAGAGGCCTACCGGGGATTTACTGAGAGGGTCTTTGCTTCTAGAGTCAGGGCTATCACTATTGCTGCTTTCATCAGGGGTTGGACTAGGCCTGGCAATTCAAGCTGAATAATCAAGCCAGCCCACTAAAACCCGAAAAAAAATTGATTTCGGGCTTGAAGCTTTTAATGAATGTGCCTTTAACTAGGAAAGAAACATTTTGTTTCGGGTTTAGTACGAGCCTGAAGTAAGCTGTAACAACCAAAAAGAAAAGAAACCTAATTCACTCTTGGGACCCACACACTCTCTCTCTATAACCTAATTCAGATTACAAGGCTCTGAAACTCCACAGGACCACAACTTACCCTCTCTCATCTTTTTACCCACACACTCTCTCTCGTGGCTCCTTTTTTCTCTCTCTAAAAATTCACCCACACAAAGTGTCAAAGACCACTTATGTTGATACATATACCCATATATATATATACCAATATTGATACACCTATAGATACATGTATATCTAATATTAGAAATATATAGATTTATACACCTATAGGTACATACTCATGTTACTGTGTGAAGGTGAGAAACGCTGGGGTTGTATCATCACATGAGGTATGTACACAATATAGTGCGGGTATCACATGAACCCGGACCGGCCCGACATAATAGTGTACAGGTATCACTTGAGCCTAGCCTATTTTCAGCCCAGCCCGATCCCAGCCCCGCCCGAACCCGCCCATTTGCCAGCCATAGGTTGGACCCACCGAGTAAAAGCCTACTTCTGAAGACCTTTGAAGAAATAAAAGTAAAGCTGGACTCGACGAACTCTGCTTCTTCCCCCAAGTGTCTCTAATATTTGTGATTGCTCTTTGAGAGACTTTTATATTTATTTATTCCTGCTTATGTAATATTCGAAGTTTATTTATCAGCGAACCATGGTTACTTTGAGAACCTTATTTTATCCATTTGGCTTTCTAAAAACATTTTGAAGTGAGATTTTGATCAGATGTTGCTTTTGATACTTGCTTGGGCATGCTGGGGTAATTAGAGGCAAACGAGGCGAGTAGCTGAAGTTTGCCCCTAGTTTAGGATATGGGCGGTTGTGAGGCAAACGAGGCAGGTGACCGAAGTTTGCCCCTAGTTTAGAAGAGATCCAGATAAACGAAGTGAGCAGCCGAAGTTTTCCCCTAGTGTGAAGGGTGGTTTATGGGTTATGGTAAGGACCACGACTTTATTTGTCTCATATGCTCATAATTTGTGCCTAGGCACCAGTGAGGTGACCTAGCGGGCTCTTTTCTCTCTTTTGTTATTGCTTACCTTGAATTTAACTCTAATTTTTACCTAGGCGTCCTTTCGTATTTTCGACCTAGCGAGTCATTCTTCTTTTCTTATTTCTAAAAGTCTACCTACGTACCCCCGAGCAGGGATCAGGTCCAACGTAGTTCGGGCCAAGGTAAGAAAGAAGTGGGTTGTTTTGTGGGTTGAGCGACTGAACCAATGCGGTTGCCTACGTATCCCCGAGTAGGAATCATATCGAGCGTAGTTCAGGCCAAGGTAAGAAAGAATGGGTTGTATTGTGGGTAGAGCGACCGAACCAATGCAGTTGCCTACGTATCCCCAAGTAGGAATCAAGTCAAGCGTAGTTCAGGCCAAGGTTTGAAAGCAATGGGTGAAAAGTCAAGCATAGTACTTTTTGAGGCGATCCATGTTGATTGGTTCTTTGAATTCGACACCATCGAGGTCCATGAGGTAGGTTCCTCCTCCGAAAAGGATAGTTTTGACGATATAAGGGCCAACCCATTTAGGTTTGAACTTCCCATGTGGATCAAAGATTGGGGCTCGCAGTTCCTTTAGAACAAGGTCTCCCTTGACAATTTTCCTCGGACGAACCTTCTTGTTAAAAGCACCGGCTATCCTCTTTTGATAGATTCGGACATGGTCGACTACCGCTATGCGCTTTTCATCTAGGAGAGCTAAGTCTTCATATCTTTCCCTTAACCAATCAGACTCTGAAATTTCACATTCTGCCATCACTCGCAGGGACGGTAACTCTATTTCGACCGGAAGTACTGCTTCCATACCATATACCAGTGAATAAAGAGTCACTCCTGTAGATGTCCTTATCGAGGTTCTGTATCCCCAAAGCATAAATGGTAGTTTCTTATGCCAGTCTTTATAAGTATCGGCCGACTTCTATAGTATGGCCTTGACATTCTTGTTTGCAATTTCGACTGCCCCATTGGTCTGCGGCCTGTATGGTGATGACTTATGATAAGTGATTTTGTATTCCTCAAATAGATCCTTGACTTCTGCTTTGAAATAGCTTCCGTTGTCCAAAATAATCTCATGGGGGACTCCATAGTGGCATACGAGATTTCTCTTGATGAACTTGGCCACTTCTTTGGCCCCCAACTTGGTGTAGGATTCAGCCTCTACCCATTTTGTGAAGTAGTCGATGGCCACCAAAATTTATCGATTCCCATTCGAGGCTTTTGGAACGATTTCGCCAATGATATCGATTCCTCAGGTTGAGAATGGCCATGGGGAGGTCATACTATAGAGCAGAGATGCGGTACATGCATCATGTTTGCATAGATTTGGAACTTGTGGCACCTTCTTACATATTCACAACAATCCTTTTTCAGTGTTGTCCAGTAGTACCCTTGTCTTACAATCTTCTTGGCTAGCATGTGACCATTCATGTGTGGACTGCATACCCTCTCGTGTGTTTCTTCCATCATTCTTCTGTCACTTTTCTGAACAAGCAAGTCAGATTGTGACCATTATATCCTTTCTTCAACAATTTTCCCCCACAAATGATGAATTGTGCTGCGAACCTTCGAATCGCTCTTTTATCTTTCTCAGTAGACTCTTGGGGGTACGTTTCCTTTTCTATAAAGTTCCAGACATCTTGGTACCATGGTGTTTCCTTTTCTTCTTCGATTATAGTGATCGTGCTGAATGAAGGCTCGTATCTTTGCTCAATTACCAGAGGCATCATTTTGACTCCCATTAGGGATTTTGATCATGGAGGCTTGGGTAGCCAACAAATCTGCTAACTAGTTCTCTTCCCTGGGCAGGTAAAAGAATGTTACACTTTTGAACTGTTTCTTGAGTCCATCGAGATGGTCATGATAGGGCTTTAACCTTTCCTCTTTCACCTTCCATTCCCCTCTGGCTTGCGACACAATGAGGTTTGAATCTCTGAAGACAACCAATTTCTAAACTTTTAATTCCATGGCCGCTTCCATCCCCAAAATGCACACCTCGTATTCAGCAGTATTGTTGGTGGAGTTATAATTGAGCTCGACTACCAGTGGATGTGGTCCCCATTTGGTGACACCAGAACCATCCCTACTCTGTAGCCTTTCATGTTGGCTGCCGCATCAAAATACAACTTCCACTGCTCTTCTTTAATTTCCATAAAATTTTCGTCTGGGAACAGCGTGTTCCGCAAGATGCTTAGCTATAGTTTTCCCTTTAACCGATTTGCTTGTTACATACTTGATATCGAATATTCAAATAGTAGAAGTAGCCAACGGGATATACGACCGGTCAGGGCGGGTTTTTCGAGGAGGTATTTTAGAGGATCCATACGGGATATGAGCACGGAAAAGCTAGCATGTAGTGCCTTAATCGGCGAGTGCACCAGACTAAGGCCCAACACGTTTTTTTTAGGGTAGAGTAATTGAGCTCATACCCAGTCATCCTCTTACTAACGTAATCTATGGATTTTTCAGAGTGGCTCTCTTCTCCTTCTTGGGCTAGCAAACAACCTATGGCATTTTTCAGAGACAGATAGGTAAAGAAATAAGGGCTTATGAGGAGTGGGTGGCGAAAGGACAGGTGGATTTTGAAGATAGGCTTTTATTTTGTCGAAGGCGGCTTGGCATTGGTCGTCCCATTGGAACTTCTCTCCTTTCCTCAATAATCGGAATAAGGGATCACATGTAGTCGTGAGCTTTGAGATAAAGTAGCTGATGAATTAGATCCTCCCGAGGAACCCTCTCACTTTCTTTTCATTCTGCGGTGGTGCCATTTCTAGAATTGCCTTGATTTTAGAGGGATCGACTTCTATCTCCTCTGTGTAATGAGAAAGCCTAAGAGCTTCCCAGAGGTCACACTGAAAGTGCATTTCTTCACATTCAGCCTCATCTTGTATTTGCCCAACCTTTCGAAAAACTTTTCCAATGCTACCAAGTGTCCCTCTCTATCTTTGGATTTTACGATCATGTAATCTACATACACTTCTACTTCCTTGTGGATCATATCATGCAATAGAGTGGTAGCAGCTCTTTGGTAGGTTGCTCCAGCATTCTTGAGTCCAAAAGGCATCACTCTATAGCAGTAGGTTTCCCAGGGTGTGGTGAATGTTGTCTTTACCCGATCTTCCGAGGCCATTAAAATTTGGTTGTACCCTGAGAAACCATCCATAAATGACAATAGCTCATGGCTAGCGGTGTTGTCTACTAGAACGTCGATGTGGGGAAGTGGAAAGTCATCCTTTGGACTAGCTTTGTTTAGATCACGGAAGTCGATGCATACTCGAACCTTTCCATCCTTCTTGGGGACTGGCACAATGTTGGCAACCCATTCCGGATACTCTGTAACAATGATAAATCCTGCCTTGAGTTATTTCTCTACTTCTTCTTTGACCTTGAGTGCCCACTCTGGCCTCATGCGCCTCAGTTTCTGCTTGATAGGTTTAGAATTGGGGAGGAGAGGAATATAATTTTGGACAATGTTGGGATCGACCCCAGGCATGTCCTCGTAAGACCAAGCAAAAACATCTTTGAATTCTTTTAGCAAGAGAGTCAATTTTTTTTCTTCTTTATTAAGTGTTGAGCCAATTTGTGGATTATCTTTTTCACCTAGGTTAATGGATAAAGTATCTTCGATTATTTTATAAGCAGATGGTATTTCAATTAGTTGCTTGAGTTCGATTGGGAGATCCTCGGAGGGATCTGTGCATTCACAAGTATTAGACACGGAGGGTTAAGCAGAACCGTTCTTAATTTCATTCACAACAGGTAGAGTGATTACATCAGACAGTGGTGGGCCTACAGTGGTCGACTCTGGTACAGACTCGATAATTAGAAGTATAGACTCTGGGGGAACAGGGGATAGGGAGATACGGACAGATGACTCTACAGCCTGGTTGCTCAGACCCTCCTCAGCTGGTATGATCTGATCATCTTGGCTCTTGGCCCTCTTTCCTTCCTTTTCTTCAGCAGATCCTTCCCACATCTTCTTGATAGCTTCATTGTCTAGATACTTGAACCAGTCTTCCTCTGGGGCTTTCACAACTTCTTCCGAATAGAACGAATCTTGATAGGGAGGCCTTTCACAGTCAGCGAAGATTTCAAGTCCAGGGTGCCTCTTTCCAATGGTCTGATGGATCCAAGGTTCAGGGTACCCAAAGTATGGAAAGTCATCCCCTTCGTTGATGAATTGCCCATTCAAGGTCTTGCGGTATGGTAGGAGACTTCTCACTCTCTTCTTCCATGGCTTTTGTAGCTCGAGATCTTCCTTAGTGGGCTTGTACCCCAATCCAAAAGTGCCTTTTGTCCTTTGATATGAGGGAACTCGTGGATCCCTTGTTGATGTTGGCCCAATCCCATTCTAGGGAAGTAGTTCATTTTGCGAACGATATTGGCAACTGCGGAGTGGATCTCAGGGAACCTATCTTCATCATCGATCATGTGGACCCTTTCCATGAAGAATCCTCTGATTTCCCCCTCTTCTAGTTCGGGTATTTGGATTTCAAAGACAAGAGCGTAACTTGGGAAGGCTTCATTTCCCCAACTGTTGCCAAGATGATTTTCACCTTTTTCTCATGAATGTACTTGATCATTTGGTGCACAGTGGATGATACTGCTTTATTGACATACAGCCAGGGCCTCCCGATCAACAAATTGAATGAGACAGGTATATCCATGACTTGGAAGAGTTGAGTGCAAACCAAAGACCGTACTCGGATTTGGAGAGAAATAGTCCCCATCACAGTTCTCTTGGTATTATCATAGGCCCTCATAGATTATACAGATAGAGTGATGTCTAGGATGTTGATCCCCAAGGCGGTGGCGATTCTTAGAGCACAAACATTCAAAGCGGAGCCCGTATCGACTGGACAAAATGGCACCTGCTGCCCCTTGCACCCAACAGTGATGTACAAAGCTTTGTTATGTGCAGATCCTTCTGGTGGTAGATCCTCATCGAAAAAGGTAATGACTGGGTCAGGGGTGAGTGTGCCCAAGAAAGCCACCATATCTTTCGGCGCGGCGTCAATAGGACCTCGATTCCAGCCAAGGTGTTTAACATGGCCTGTCTATGCTTGTAGGATGTCACCATGATGTCCCACATTAAAAGGTGTGCTTGAGTTTTCTTCAGTTGCTTTATCAACTCATTGTCCTCTTCGATGACCTCATCCATTTTTCCCTTTCCTTTGTCTTTGACTGGTCTTTTCTCGACAGTTTCTGTGATAGGCTATGGAGGCTGATAATGACGTCCGGACCTAGTCAGATGATCAATCTCGGTAGGAGTAGGTCCATCTACAGTCCCATCTTCTTTGAACCAATCGTAATCCATTCCCATAAATGGTTTCTCCGACTCGTTCCAGATGGAGGCGTCACTTCTTTGTTGGGATCATACCATTTGAGGTCTACCGCCCCTAGATCATGTTCTTCCAGAAAGAACAAATCTCGTTCATCATCTAGCTGCTGCTGCCATTCATCATCCTCCCCTTCAATCAGGTGAATTCCCTCAAACTTTGAGATGTCAATAAGGGGCAAAGGGTGTCCTAAAGGGGTGATATAGGTGATGGGGTTAAAGGATATGGAGTCGGGTTCGATGAGGCTGATATTTTGGTGGCTCGTCAGGGGATTTTGGGTAACATGGGGCTGCTTTGGTGGTGGCTCAATAATATTCTGGTCAATGAGGTCTTGGATATCATGGCGGAGGCACATGCAATCATCAGTGTTGCGGCCAGGGGCTTGGTGGTAGGTGTAATGTTTGGACATGTCACAGCTTGGTGGTAGCGGGGTATTTCGAGGTTGGAGGTGGCCCTTTTTGAGGAGAGGGTCTAAGGCCGAGGAGAGGGAGATCTCTAGCTTGACGAAATTGCGAGGAGGCTTTTTTTGGAAAGGGCGATTGGACGGGTTTGCTTGGTTGAAGGGTTGGTAGGGCCTAGGAGGGTATGCCATGGGTTGACTGCTAAGGGCATTGACATCCGGAGTATTGCGGGAGTAATTGGGCCTTTTCGACTGACTTGGAGGCTCTTCCTTCTTAAGCTTTCCTTCCCTAATAGCGTCCTCAATTCGAGTTCCTACTTCAAACGATTCCTCAAAGGTGGAGATGGATTGATAGAACAGTTTCTTATGGTAGAGTGGTTGCAGATTTTGGATTAGCATTCTCACTTGTTCCTTCTCAACTGGCCGGTGGGTCATCTGGGCCACTTTATTCCTCTATCTGCTTAAGAATGCAGTGAAAGACTCATTATTGTTCTGTCGAGTAGTTTCTAAACCCCTGATCATGACATCTAGCTCTTGATTGTAAGAATAGTGATCGACAAATACCTGAACGATATCTTCCCATGCTCGAGTTTTGGAAGCTTCCAAGGTAAGGAACCATGATAGTGCAGACTTTGCGAGAGTTTGTGGGAACAACATTGCAATGTGCTCATGAGTGCAGCCCATTGACTGGAAGATGCTCATACATAGCTTCACATGGCTTTTCAGATTTTCGATTCTGTCAAAACAGTTAACGGCGGGCATCTTGAAGTTCTCTGGCAGTTTCAGCTTAACAGGCTCGAAAAGCCCTTCCAAGTCTAACATGTAATCATCAACCCCCTTGCTCTTTCTCAATACACTTTCCAGCTTGTCAACTTTATCCATTTTCTCCTGGAGCTTTTTCTCATATGCAGATGGTGGGATCCCTTGAAACCAATCTTCTTCCCCATTATTCTCATGTACAGTGACGGGAGGCAGCACAAACCCTAGCGGTGGCAGCGGCATGAACCCTGGTGGTGGCGAGAATCCAGGTGGATACTGTGGCTGCTGTTGTTTCAGTTCTTCTATGAACTTCAAAACTTGGGCCAGGCTATCCGACTGTTGGCTTATGGTTGCTCCCAACTCAGTAACCTTGTTTTCTAGCCCTTCCTGGTTCATGCTGAAGTAACTTGTCGGGCTAATTTTGACCAAACGATTATCTGAACTTCTGACCCAAGACGAGGATTCTAGCTACTGACTTTGGGAATCTATAATGGCCTACATTTTTTAGAGCATTATATCAGGTTATGACAGTAACGACTTTGGATAGACAATGAAAGTGATGTTAACAAACGTGGACTGACTTGTGTATAGACCGACTGAAATAGTGCTTGCAGACTGATAGGAACGGTGAATGCACATGAGACAAGCATGCGGATGCAAGCCCTAATCTACATGATGCTCCTATTTCTAACATATAGCAGTTAAGCAAATAAGGTCCTAGACACACAGAGTGTGCTAACTTTACTTTCCAGTATGATCACCAAGGGATAACAAGGATTTCCAGGATATTTTTGAGAAGTTTGGATGGAGTTTCTGGGAGAAACTGGTCATATCTGGGTATTTTCGGGATATTCGGGCAGAGTTTCTGGGAGAAGTTGGTTATATCCGGACGAGTTGGACAGAGTTTCTGGGAGAAACTGGTCGTATCTGGATAATTCTGGGATATATAGACAGAGTTTCTTGGAGAAACTGGTTATATCTGGATAATTCTAGGATATATGGATAGAGTTTCTGGGAGAAACTGGTTAAATCTGGATAATTCTGGGATATATAAATAGAGTTTCTGGGAGAAACTGGTTAAATCTGGATAATTCTAGGATATATGGATAGAGTTTCTTGGAGAAACTGGTTATATCTGGGAGAAACTGGTTAAATATGATGGTGATCATACTGTCTAGCAAGTTTTCATACTCCTATGTCTTAGGACCAACAAACAAGGTTTGCCGTGTATATCTTTGTGAACATGGAGCAGACATCCTTATCATAGTGCCTAGGCAGGTCAACTCAATATAATCATATAGAAGTGATTGCTTGGGAATCATAAGAAAGAGGCCCTGTTCTATGCCACATAGGCGTCTACACCGCGCAGGTAATCCCGTTAAGACATACAGCAGTTATATCATATTGTCCTATCTGAAAAGATAATGAACAGTCCTATAAAAGTTTCTACAAGAATCTATATGCAAAGGCTGGGTTTAGTCAAAAAGGGTCCTTTGACGAGAGTTCCAATATATCGTCAGAGAGACAGTACGGAGGTTTTTACTCTTTTTGATATAACTTGGAAGGTACAGTATCAATGGTGACTTATGCCTTGACACAGCAAGACCTAAACAATGTCAGTGCCGCGTTTCAGACACAGTCAGAGGGGAAAATACAGAAGTGCAATGCGGTGAACCAGACACAGTAAAAAGATGATTTTAAGGATGCTTCTTATGAGTCAAACCTCTATATTATTTTGCTTTGAAAATAAAAATACCCAGCAGAGTCGCCAGATTGTGGACACGCGGAATCGGCCGTCCACTCTTAGTTGGTTTGAAATTCATTTGGATTAAAATAGAGAGAATGTCTATTAAAAACAGATCAGAGTCGCCACTTGGTCTTTAAAGAACCAAGAAACCTAATTTTGACTCACCCAAACGGATAAAGGGCACCGGCCTTTCATAACCAAAGAACTTGGTTCGGGGTTTTGGTACGAGAGAGGAAGGAGCCTTTATCGCGACTAAAACACCCTCAATTCGCCCAATCTTTCGAGGGGCCTCAATTAGCATCCAAATAATCATCTTATACTATGTTTGGTTCAACAATTAATACTATGATAGTATATTACATCTCATAAGAATCTTGAAATGGAAGATCAAAAGATAAGATATCATTCATAAGATCTAACCAAGTATCACACAATGTAAAGTGAAAGATCACACAAACAAACCTAGGAAAAATCGTCTAATCACATATCAAGTAATAAAGTTTTCCTAATCTAAGGGGACATGGATTGTTCTTCAAACAAATAATCAAAGAAATCAAAATATGCTTAGCAAGCTAGTATGATGCATGTTAATCTTTGAGAAAAGAAGATCTCTCAATCCCTGGGACGGATGAGAAAGGAAGATTAGATCGAGTGGGAGCATGAACGTATGATCAAGTTCATTCCTTATAATCTCCTTAGATTAGGAGTCACAAAAACCCCAAACCTTGCATGGATGCAATGCATGGTCTTACAATGTGCAAAGGTTGTAGAGTGTTTGTGTACATGAATTTTCTAAAGTGACTTAGAAGTCTAAAGTATACATGAATGCATGAAGGGAATCATCATGGGATATATACAAATGTATTATGAATTACTTCCTAAGAGATGAACTAATTTAGATTGTATGTAAGCATCAAACCAAAGAATGAAAGTAAAAGTACACTTGCTATGAATAGTGGACAGAACAGTGACTTGATCTTGTGGAAATTGAAAAGTGAGGTTAGAAATGTTTTTAATGCATGATTTTTCATGGAGATCATACTTATTGTGTCTAGAATACATTTCAAAAAGCCAATCCTCAATAACCATTACAGATTCAGAGAAATCATATAAACAATAGAGGTTACTCAGAAACAGAGTCCGTACTGTTGACTGAAATGTTGAAAAATTTTAGAAAATGAAAACAAAACATCTAGAGGCCCATATTATGCAAAACGTTCCCTAAGACACTGAAGTTCAAGGTAAAAATGATTTGGGACCATTTATTTTGGAAAAGATTTCTGGAAAACAAATTGAAAGTCAACCAAGCTGCTGTGATAGCAAAAACAGAATGTATGGAAAGAATGTTTGGGTCCAAATGGACCCCTTTCAAGTGTTTTCAAGTCAAACCAAAAATCATGGGTGTTCTCTAATGAGTTAAGAAGGCTTTCCAAGTGGTCTCATGTTAATACTTTGAGTATTGAATCCTAGAGAAATCTTTGAACTACGATCATTCACTGTTTTGAAGATTTCTTGAGAAAACAAGGTTTATTTCTTGGAATCCAAATATTGGGGGTTTTAGAGGGGTTTTGAAATAGAGATTTTGAGAGTACATTTTCAACATTTAAATGAAGGTTATGACCACTTGAAATATCAACATTGAACTCATATCAAGAACCTCCAAGATTGTTGGAGGACATTGTTTCCATTTGAGCATAACCCCAAGAATACTTTGGAAGTATTGAGGTTTTAATCATCATCTATCAAACATGTTTTTGAAGTTAAGAGCTACTATCCATAAGGATTCACCCACCTCAAACTTCATGTCATCACTTAGATGATGATGAACTAGTAAGTAATCAAAGAAAAATCAAGAAGAAATGAGGTAAGGAGAGATGAACATTTATATAAACAAGCAAGTAAATATCAATCAATAGATGATAATCAATGTGATATTGGACTTGTAGTTTGGTGTTTCACTCATAGATATTGACATTTGGACATGGAAGTAGCTTCCTAACTCAAGAATGCTGAAGAATGGTGATTGGGGGTGTATTTGAATGTGAAGTATATGAGAGATAATGGAAGAAAATAATATTAGAACTCACTTTTTTTTATAGAAAATCAGTGGGAGAAGCTCCCTTTCTATCTTCTAAACCTATCTCTATCTCTATTTCTCTCTACAACTTTCTCAAACTTTGCACTTGGCCCCCCAAAATGAAAGGGCAAATGGGGGTTTATATAGGTCAATTTGGGGTGGTTTTGGGATTTAGAAAGTGCTCCCATTAGTCCCAAACATCTGTGAACATAAAACTACATCGTTTTGGCTTTCAATTATTCAATTTGGACCCCCAAAATAATTTACAAAAATGGATTCTGCGGGGGTTGAGTGTCACCGCGGCACTACTCCTCAGACGCCCAGAAATTTGTATTTAGGCCCCCAGAGGTTTTGGTATTTGCGAAAAGGCCCTATTTCGTCCAAAATTCAGAGAAAATGCGTATGAACTCCAAACTGAGGTTGTGATATACCGTTAGAAAGGTAATGGAGTCTACTTTACGTAAAAAATAGTTCGGAGATAGGTCACTTTGAAAAGTTTTGCGGTATTCGCGATAAAAGCTTATTTGATTGCCTTTTTCACCTTCGGAAATTCATAATAAATTCGTTTTAAATCTAGAAATTATGTGCGAGATACCGTTGGAAAGCTATTGACCTCTAGTATCCATGAAAAATATTTGAAAAATGATACAATGCACCTATTTTAAAGTCAACTTTTGGTCAGACTGGTCAAACCAAGGACCTCCAAGCAGTTCTGGGAACCTCTGGGAGCTCCCGGGAGTTGACGTTTTTGTCCGATTTTCTTTTAAAATTTATTTTAATACTATTCTCATGATCTAGAATGATCTCGAAACTTTTTAGTGAATTCGGATGATTTCGGTCAAACCCTGGTCAAACCTAGGTCAAACTGGTCAACGGGGACTTTCGGGGAACTTCCGGGACTTCCGGGGGTCTTTGGGAGCTGATGATCTTATCTAATTTTGCTTTAAAACTCATTTTTAGTATTTTTTATGACGTAGCATGTTTCCAGAACTTTTTGGTCCAAATTCGAGAGTTTTGGGGATTTTTAGGTCATTTTGGTCATTCTGAGCATTTTGAGAGATAGAACTAACTTCCAGGAGTCCTTTTTGAGTCTTTTTCGATCATTGTGAACCATCAAGCTATGGGTCTCCTAAATTTGATAGCCGACAAAATGGAGTGTCTACACCCACCTTACTTAAAATCAGAAAAGGTCCAATATATCTTATACTCAACTTACCTTTCTTACCAAACCGCGTAATGCCCTTCGAAGGCGAAACCTTCAAGAACACATAATCACCAACCTCAAATTCCAACGGTCTTCTACCCGTATCAACATAGCTTTTGTAGCGACTTTGTGCGACTTGTGACGGTTTCCTAATCAACTTAACTTTATCGGTGGTAATTTGAACAATTTCTTGCCCTAAAAGCTGCTTTTCTCCAACTTCTGTCCAACACACGGGCGATCTACACTTCTGACCATACAATGCCTCAAAAGGCGCAATTCCAATGCTTGTCTAAAAACTATTGTTATAACAAAACTCAATTAACGACAAGTGAGTATTCTAGTTAGCCTTGAAATCCGTAACACAACCTCTAAGCATATCCTCAAGAATCTGAATAACTCGTTCCAACTGTCTGTCAGTTTACGGGTGAAATGCCGTGCTAAAATGCAATGCTGTTCCCATTGCTCTTTGTAGCCCTTCCCAAAATCTAGACACAAAACGTGTATCACGATCCTATACGATAGATACCGGTGCCCCATGCAATCTCACAATCTCTTTAACATAAAGTTCCGCTAACTTCGTCGGTTCTGTAGTTTTTATTAGCAAAAAGTGGGCTGACTTAGTCAACCAGTCAATGATCACCCAAATGCTATCATTAGGTCTAGGAGACCTCGGCAATCCAGACACAAAATCTATTGTAATGTGCTCCTATTTCTATTCCAGTATTTCCAATGGTTGTACCTCTCCTGCGGGTCATTGATGCTCAAGCTTTACTAATTAACATGTTATGCATTTAGCTATATATTCTGCAACCTCACGTTTCATACCACTCCTCCAATAGACCTCCCTCAAATCTCTATACATCTTCGTACTACCCGAATGCACGAAATACCGAGTACTATGAGCTTCTTCAAAAATTCTTTCTTTGAAATTTCCAACATTCGGCACACATAAATGATTAATATACCATAATACTCCATCATGCAAACTGAACTCCGATCGCTTACTCTTAGGTAATTCATCTACAACTTTCTTCAAGTTTGGATCCAATAGTTGATTCGTTTTAATCTCCCCAATCAAATCAGGTTGTGCTACAATTGCAGCCGTCAATCCACCTTTAACTCTAGGAGTCACTTCTAATTTCATTCGTTCAAACACTTTTACCAACCCCTCTTGTGCCGTCAAAACACATGTCAAACTATCTGATGATTTCCGACTCAAAGCATCGGCGACTACATTCGCCTTACCCGGATGATATTGAATTTTAAGGTCGTAGTCCTTCATTAACTCCAACCATCTTCGTTGTCACATATTTAGATCCCTCTGAGTAAACAAGTACTTTAAGCTCTTGTGGTCAGTGAAAATTTCACAAGTTTCCCCATACAGATAATGTCGCCAAACTTTAAAGCAAAGATTACCGCAGTAAGTTCCAAATCATGGGTTGGATAATTCTTCTCATGTGTTCTCAATTGCCTTGAAGCCTATGCTATCACCTTGTCCCCTTGCATAAGGACACACCCTAAGCCCTAATGAGAAGCATCACTATAAATACTAAATCCTTGAGTGCTTGTTGGAATTGCAAGGATTGGAGCAGAAGTCAACTTACTCTTCAACGTCTGGAAGCATTCCTCACATTCCTTCCCCCATTCAAACGGAACATCTTTTTCGTTAATGTTGTCATTAGAGTTGCAATCTTTGAGAAATCCCGAACAAATCTTCTATAATACCCAGCCAATTCTAGAAAACTAAGAATTTCTGACACATTGGTTGGTCTTGCCCAATTCATAATGGCTTCTATTTTCTGTGGATCGACTGACACACCTTCTTTAGAAATCACGTGACCAAGGAAGGCAACACTTGTTAACCAGAATTCATTTTTCTTTAATTTCCCAATAACTGCATTTCTCGAAGTCATTACAACACTAACCTCAAATATCTATCATGCTCTTCCAGACTCTTTGAGTAGATGAGAATATCATCAATAAAAACGATTACAAATTCATCTAAATATGTTTTAAAAACTCTATTCATTAAGTCCATGAATGCAGCCGGTGCATTAATTACCCCAAATGGTATTACAAGAAATTCATAATGACCATACCGAGTTCTAAAAGCCGTCTTCTTAACATCCTCAACTTTTACCTTCAATTGATGATACCCCGACCTCAAATCGATCTTCGAAAACACTTGAGCCCCTTGTAATTGATCAAATAAATCATCAATCCGTGGTAATGGGTACTTGTTTTTGTTAGTTACTTTGTTGATCTCACGATAATCTATACACATCTGCATCGTCCCATCTTTCTTTTTCACAAAGAGAACCGGTGCACCCCAAGGTGAAACAGTAGGTCGAATAAACCCCTTGTCCAATAACTCCTGTAACTGAGTCTTCAACTCTTTCAACTGTATCAGAGTCATTCTATATGGTGCCCGTGAAATGGGTTGTGTTCCCAGTATCACGTCTATGCCAAATTCAATTTCTCTCTCGATTAATACACTCGACAAATCTTCCAGGAATAAATCAGGAAATTCCCTAACAACTGGTTTATCTTCTAATTTTTGTTCAGTGTTTCTAGTATCCGATATACTATAGAGGAAACCTTTACACCCCTTTCTCAATAAACGACAAGCCTTGATGGCGGATACAAGATAAGGTGGTGACACGACACCTATCCCTTGAAACGAGAAGACTCTACGAGTCGGTGCCTGGAATTCTACCCTTTTGTTTTCACAATCAATAACCGCATAATTAACTGACAACCAATCCATTCGCAATATGACATCAAATTATTGGATTACTAACAGTACTAGATTCACTGTTAACACTTCATCATTAATTTTAACTTCACAATTTCTATAAACTCCTAAACTCACTATAGATCTTCCCAGCGGAACATCAACTGACAAATCGTATTCCAGAAGTTCTAAAGGTACATTCATATTTCTAGCGAATTGATGTGATACAAATGAGTGCGTAGAACCAGAATCCATTAATACACTAGTAGGTGTTGAACAAATAAGAACTTTACCTGAAATGACCGTGTTAGCAACTATGGTCTCCCCTGGGTTAAGCTGGAAATAACGGCCCTGACGTTGTTCCCTTCCTTAAGGTGGTTGTTGTTGAACTGGTCGTGATGCCGGTGCACTACCTGCAGTTGCACTAGAACCCCCTTGCCTCGGCTTAGGACAGTTGCGCATTCGATGGCCAAGTTCCCCTCAATTATGACAAACCATTCCACTATCATCCATACGTCTCATCAAAGTGTAAGTATTTGGCCTCACCCCTGGATAATTCTTTGCTGCATGCCCCGTTTGTCGACAATTATTACATACCGTTGTCGGTAGGTTACACACACCCCAATGAAACTTCCCACACATGTTACACCGCGGCTTATTACCTCTACCTCCCGAAGAACTCCCAAAACTTTGCCTTTTTGAACTTCCTTGACCGCTATATTGACTTGAACTTGGCCTCTTGTATGGTTGAGTTACCGGTGTTTGCAAACCTTGTTGATACCCCATATCTCTCTCGGCGATGGAAGCCACATCCATTGGCTCTGCAACTTTATCCAATCGTTGTACTGATACTTGACGTTGAATCTTATCTCTAAGCCCTATCACAAACTTCCTAATTCGATCCCCTTCATTTGGTACTATGTTTTCGGCAAATAAAGCCAAACTTGTAAATTTAGCGGAGTACTCTCGAACTGTCATCCCCCCTTGTTTTAATTCCATAAACTCTTGAGCTTTTACATCTTCGAACGATTTCAAAAAATATTGCTTCTTAAAGAGTTCTACAAACTCCCCCCAAGTGTTCGGCCTTTTCGGTCCCAATTTTGTACGCCACCAATACTGTGTTTCTTCTTTTAAAGTATCGGCAGCAAATAAAACCTAATGAGCCTCGGAACACGGAAGAACTCTAAATAATCTCTCCATATCAGACAACCAAACATTGGCTCTCATTGGATCAGTCTCTCCCCTGAATAATGTCAGTTTCTATTTGTAAAATTATGAAATTGTGGTTACTCCTTCCTTGGATTAGGATTCGGTTGATCATGTCTCCCCTCTATTGCATGAGTTTCAACAACTTGTACTAAACCGGCTACAACTCTTTCCATTCTTTCCATTTGCGTAGGCGGTGTCGATCTTTCACCAGACATTTTTTCTCTGGCATTCACAATACATATTCATATCCATGTTAATTTTATACTTTTCAATACATGCTCAACATCATTCAACATGCTAAGTAAACATGAATGCATGAACTACACATCTTTTAATCATTTATGCTTATTACGCATCATAATCGTCACTCGTCTCCAAAGGCTCTAACCTATTGCTCTGATACCAAAAATTGTCACACCCCCAACCCGACTCGGGTGAGATGGGACACGTGTAACAAGTCCATACATCAAAACACCCTTAATTCACTAAGAAAAGCATGGATTAAACCTTATCAAACAGTTCTGTTGACACAAAATAGACCTAAGGAAAAAATGTTCATTAATAAAGTATAGAAAATTTTATACCAAAAGATAGGTCTTTGAGTCCTGGTTCCAACGCAGAAAACGGCGCACGAATCCGAATTTTCTAGAGAGAGTTATGCTTGTTTTCGTAAAAGCTGTCGGGCTAGAACTAGACCAGCGGATCAATCCGCCCCAAATCTGGATCGATCTAGTTTTAGTAAAAAGTCATTTTCTACACCTCCAGATGCCCCGGATCGATCCGCACCAGACTCGGATCGATCCGGATTCTGCAGAAGAGTTTTCCTGCTGCTAAAACCCAAATTTTTACATGTTAAACATATCAAAACCCAACCAAAACTTCTTGGGCACTTCAAAAACTATTTCAAAAACATTTATAAGTTCATTCAAACACTAAGAATCCATTCAACCCAAGATTATAACACAACCTTGCATCTACTTCCCAACATTTAGCTAAGCATGAACAAAATTCTGTCAAAACTTGACTAAACCATATCATTCCCTTTAAACACATCCAAAACCAATTAGATAGCACTCCCAAGTGTCTCAAAACTTTACCCAAACATCATAAGAGTTTCCAAACCATTTCCAAACATTTGAAAAGGAATTTAAACATACATACTCCATAAATTCCTACTAGGAACATTAATTTACATTCGAAACCATGTTCTTCCAACATAAACATTTATACATAAGGAGAAACTAAGTTACTTTCCAACCAAAAGCTACTAGTTCCTTCCAACTTCACTTCCAAAATACATAACTTGCAACTTGCAAGTACAGCTCATGGTTTGAAGCATAAACAACCAACCATACCCAACTCCACATATTACAAGTGTAACTCACATCTTACAACATAATTTATAATCACTTTAACTTAACATACTACAAGTCACCCAAATATACATTGTTCAAGTGTTTCCCAAAACTAAAGTTACATTTCACACTAAAACCATCTAAGCATAGAATCATGTTCGCAACTCCCAAACTTAACCCTTCGCATGACTCACTTCTCTCCTCGTCTCGTTTGGTACCTGATATGGTTATTCAATAACCACAACAGAAAATATACTTTTGTCTAAGCTTTCGCTTAGTGAAAGAACTAATCATGCCATTGGAATGTAAAGTATATAAATACAACAATCATTATAAACAACAACAATTTGATCTCCAGAAAGTCAAGTCATTCCAGCCACCACCCCCGGGTCCTTCTCACCCGGATCTTTTTCACTTTTGGGCGCATATAGTGCATCACACTCTCTTGTGACCCCGAAGGTGTCACCGGCATTTCATTGTGGTCGTCACCACATCCTACTCATTGAGGACTTCCTATCCCTTACATATGGGACCTATAAATGGTGACCACTACTTGACTTTCCTTTGATCCACATAGGCATTTAAACAACTTAGCATATAAGCACAACAAATTCACATACTTGACACGCTTTTTACCCAAATTCATCAAAATACATATACATAAGCAAGAATTTAATAACTACTAGCAAAAATTACCACATGAACATAACTAAACATCCAATTTTGGGATTAGAACACTTACCTTTTCGATTTATACGCAATTAAGCTCCTAAAATCCCGATTCAAGCTAGAACCAAACCCAACTCTTGCTCTAGGATCAATCCTACATAAGTTTGGTACCAAAAACACCGTCTATCAAGAACGATTATCGTAAAAATGTTGCTGAAAATGAAAATAAATTATGTGCATGTGATCCTCTTACCTCCACGAGTTCAAAAGTGGTCTCGGATCGTAAATCCGACACCGGACGGCGAAGAAATGGCAAGAAACGTCGCATGGATTTCCGTTGCCGACTCGAGGGCTCTCGTTCTCTCCAATCTTGTGAATTTCCAGCTATGTTTTGTGTCTTGGAGACACATATCAACACATGCATAGGTGTTGTATCAAGTTTCCATTAATTATGTTTACCTCCCCTAACTTTCTTTAAGTTTTATTATGAAACCCCCATGTTATTTACATTAACTATCCATCTTTTCTAAAAGGATTTATTCTAAGTCCCGTGTGGGTCCCAAATGTGGTCCCACATAATTTATGAGGCTGCTATTGAACCTACCAATTATCAATTGTATTCAAATACGCCCTCACATGGGTACCCAAACTGGTCCCCTTACCTATCATAAGACATAGTTATATCTTTAAGCATTAGACCAAATATGCATATCAACATATAATAACATCAAAATGCAAATTATCTTAATTAGACCCTCGTTGGGCCCCATATTTATACCAGTTCTTCCTTTTACAGAACTTTCATCTGTGTCTGCATTTGAACACCTTTTTACCTGTGGGTTCATAACCCCACCTTAAACCGTTTAATGCATTAATTCTCATTAATTAACACATAGTAATAGCATATTAATCTTTTTTTCCGGGTATGGTTGTTACATTAAGAGTCACAAAAATCCCAAATCTTGCATGGATGCAATGTATGATCCTAAAATGTGCAAAGGTAGTAGTGTGTTTGCGTACATGGACTTTCTAAAGTGGCTTAGAAATCTAGAGTATGCATGAATGTATGAAGGAAAACATCATAGGATATGTACAAATGTAGTATGGACTACTTCCTAAGATATGAACTAATTTGGAGTGCATGTGAGCATCAAATCAAAGAATGAAAGCAAAAGTATGCTTGTTGTGAATAGTGGACAGAACAGTGAGTTGATCTTATAAAAATGAAAACGTGGGTTAGGAATGTTTTTAATGCATATTTTTTTATGGAGATCATCCTTATTGTGTCTAGAACACATATCAAAAAGCCAAATTACAATAACTATTATAGATTGAGAGAAATCATATAAACAATAGAGGTTACTCAAAAACAGAGTTCGTATTACCGACTGAAATGTTGAAAAATCTTAGAAAATGAAAAAAAAAAAAAAAACATATAGAGGCCCATATTATACAAAACGTTCCCTAAGACACTGAAGCTCAAGGGAAAAATGAGTTGGGAGCACTTCTTTTGAAAAAGTTTTCTGAAAAACAAGTTGAAAATCAACCTAGCTGCTGTGACAGTAAAAACATAATGTCTGGAAGGAATGTTTAGACTAAAATGACACCCTTCCAAGTGTTTTTAGATCAAACCAAAAATCATGGGTGTTCTCTAATGAGTTAGGAAGATTTTTCAAGTGGTCTTGTAATCACCCTTTGAGTATTGAGTTCTAGAGAAATCTTTGAACTCATATTATTCACTGTTTTGAAGATTTTTTGAGGAAACAACATGTATTTCTTTGGAATCCAAATATTGGGATTTTAGAGGGGTTTTGAAAGCATATTTTTAACATCAAATGGAGATTATGACCTCTTGGAATATCAACATTAAACTCATATCAAGAACCTCTAAGATTGTTGGAGAGATTTCGTTTTCATTTAAATGTGACTTCAAGAATACATAGAAATGTATTAAAGTCATAATCATCATCTATCAAATATGTTTTTGAGGTCAAGAGCTACTATCCATAAGGATTCACTCACCTCAAACTTCATGTCATCATTTAGGTGATAATGAACTAGTAAGTAAATAATGTCAAAAAGAAATGAGATCAAGAAGAGATGAGCATAATGAATAAATGATATTCAATGAGATTATGGACTTGTAGCCTGGTGTTTCACTCATATATGGTGACTTTGGACATGGACATAACTTCCTATCTTATAAATGCTCACTAAAATGGTGGTTGGGTGTATTGAATATGAAGTAAATAGGAGTAATGAAGTAAAAAAAAATAAAATTTAGAACTCACTTTCTTGTTGAAAATCAAAGAAGGAAGCTTCTTTTCTCTCTATTCTAACCTTATCTCTACAACTTTCTCTCTAAAACTTTTCTAAGCTTTCATTTTGAACCCCCTAAATGAGAAGTCAAGGGGGATTTATATAGGCCAATTTGGAGTGATTTTAGGATTTAAAGAGTACTACTATTGGTCCCAAACATCTGTGAACAAGAAACTACGTCGTTTTGGTTTTTAATTAATCAAAATGGACCCCCAAAATAAATTACAAAAATGGACTATTCTGGGGAAGAGTGCTGCAGCGGCAGTGGGCCAGTGCCGCGACAGCATTGCACCTCCAACATCCGGATAATGCCGTTTAGGCCCTCAGAGGTTTTGGTATTCTCGAAAAGACCCTATTTCGTCCAAAATTCACAGAAAATGCGTATGAACTCCAAATTGAGCTTGTGATATACCGTTGGAAAGGTAATGGAGTCTAATTTTCATAAAAAAAAAAAAAAAGGTTTGGAGTCAGGTTACTTTGAAAAGTTTTGCTGTATTTGTGATAAAAGTCGATTTGATCGTCTTTTTCACCTTCGAAAATCTATTATAAATTCGTTTTGAATCCAGAAATTATGTGTGATACACCGTTAGAAATCTATTAACCTCTAATATCCATGAAAAATGTTTGAAAAATGCCACAGCACTCTGGTTTCAAAGTCAACTTTTGGTCAAACCAGGGACCTCCAGGAAGTTCTGGGAACCTCTGGGAGCTCCCAGGAGCAAACGTTTTCGTCTGATTTTCTTTTAAAACTCATTTTAGGACTTTTCACATGATCTAGAATAATCTTAGAACTTTTTGGAGAATTTGGATGCTTTCAGTAGTCAAACCTGGTCGAACTTAGGTCAAACCGGTCAACGAGGACTTTCCAGGAACTTTCGGGACTTCTGGGAGCTGACGATTTCATCTGATTTTGCTTCAAAACTTATTTTTAGTACTTTTTTATGATGTAGCATGTTTCCAGAACTTTCGGTCCAAATTCGGGAGTGTTTGGGCTTTCAGGGGCATTTTGGTCATTTGTACCACTTTCTAAGCATTTTGAGAGATAGAACTAATTTCTATGAGTCCTTTTAAGTCCTTTTTTTATCACTGTGAACCACCAAGTTATAGGTCTCCTAAATCCGATAGCCGACAAAATGGGGTGTCTACAGGATCCAAATTTCGATTTGTGGATTTGCCTCGTCCACATGTGGCGTAGTGCCCATATATCGTGTACTATCTCTATCCTTTCTCTTAGAATTTTTCTAGGTTTAAAACTTTGTTTTCAATGACACATTTCCTTTAGGATAGTTCTCGTTTATATGCTTATATGTTGGAGACATCTTATCTAGGATTGTTGCATGATTGCATTACACGTTTCCTTCTTTTTTTCCTTTTTGTGACTCCACTTGAGTCAACCAATGTAAGTCTTCTCGTTCCCTTTTGCATATCATGACATGTTTCCTTTATTTGCATTGGTCCTGGGTAAAACTAGCCACTGTGAGTATATCTCTCTCTTGTATTGCATGTGCATCCGACTTCTACTTGTTTTAATCTCTTGACATGATTTTCCTTAGATGTTCCCTTTTTGACATGTATATACTATCTAGTATGTTTGAGGAAACAACACCAATTATGAATTAAGAACAAGGATATTTGAATCAAGGCCTACCATTCGGTAAGGCAAGGAGGGGGTGCTTTAGTCCTGCTTGGGCTCCTTCCCCTCTCGTACTAAGACCCCTGAACCTAGTTCCTGGTAATGAAGGGCGAGTAACCTTATTCAATTTTGGACGAGTCAAACTTGGGTTTCCTAATTCTCGATAAAAATTAGGTGATGACTCTTTGTCTCTAGGATCGAGCGAGGAAGTCCTAGTTTTCCCTGAAGTGTGCTCCTTGGGATCCGTCCCAGGACACTATCGAGGGAGAACGCCAGGACGCCCTTTCCCGTATGGTCCATAATCTGGCTACTCCACTGGTGACTTGAACATGAAATCGATGGTTTCTTGTTCTTCGAGGGTTTGACTTGAGCCAATGAATATCCTTGTTATTAATTCGATAATCATGTTGTTTCTGCCTGTATTTGCACTTGCATTGTTCTTTCACCGCGATTGCTTGAGACCATTGCCTTGTGGGTGGAGGGACCTCTTTCCTCCATTTATCAAGAGACTTTGGTAGCATGTAGTCACCGTTAGCCTTGTACTGCATGCGCTATATAGAACCCATATGTGAAAGGCACGCCCTCGGGGAGGCGGTCAACCACACCGCTAAGCTTGCTAATGGACCCTTTATGAGACTAAAACCCAGCCTTTGCATATAGTTACTATAGAACCCTTCAATTAGGATCTTGATCATCATCTTTGATTAGGACAATATGATGAATTATTTGCGTTTACTTGTAAGGGATTATGTGGATGATGAGGACGTGTATGCGAAGGCATCATCAAACCTTGTATGGTGGATTCCTCTAGAGTAGTATGGTTTTATCCAAATATCTAATCATTATTGATCGGGAGAGAACTAATCCTATTTATACGCCTTAATGAGCATTTGTTAGTACCTTTTTATCCTGTTTTTGTATAGTTTTACTCTGTTTTCTAGTTTCTGACAGGTTTTGGAAGAAATCAACTAAACCAGGCTAAACAGGGTGAAAATGCATAGTTAAAGAAGCTGAAAAAGCCAAGTCGCGCGCGCGACCCGCGCCCGCGAAAAACCGAGAATCGCTCGCGCGATCCGCTCGCGCGAGAACCCAGAATCGCTCGAGCGATCCGCGCGCGCGAAGGTCCAAACGTCGCGCTCGCGCGACCCGCTCGCGCGATATGTGTAAAAACCATAGTTGCGTATTTCAGTATACTGAAGACTCCTGTGCAAACGAGACTGCTAAACGACGTCCAGACTGTAAATTACATGCGTTTCAGTTCGTTTCGGGTTAGGAAGCCTTCCAAAGCTTGTACAAACTCTATATAAACTCCAAATTTACTCAATTATGGGGTTGGCAATTATTATACACACATTCTACAACCATACTTCCAGCCATTGAAGAGAGGGAAGCAAGGAGAAGAAGAAGAAGACCAAGGGTTTCCATGGCCTCCTCCATCAACCTCTTGCTATCTACTACTTCCATGGACGGCTAGATCATTGATCTAGGGTTTCAATGAAGCCCTAGACGAGTAATAGGGTTTTATTTATGTTTTTATTTCAGTTTTATTATGTATGGATGACAGTCACATGTTTAGAGGATTTTTATAAATAAATCGTACTTACATTGATTAAATCATTGCTTTCAGAATTTATTCTTGTCTTAGATCTATTTTGATTGTGATGTGCTCAACGATCTATTCTTGCTGTGCTTGTTTAGATTGTTTACATGTGATGGTGCTTTATTGATTCGTGCTATCAAGTATCCGAATAGTCCATGCCTAGGTTAGACGGATTAGATCACAACCCTAGTTTAGTGTGATATAATTCGTGCTATCCGCAGATGGATTATGTTGGTGCTTGAACCATGATTATCTTCTTGTCGGAGGAGTTGGGCTTGTAGCTACAATTCCCCATATTCATCCAACGTAATAAGCTAAAGTAATTCATAAATATTCCTATTATGAATCTAGTGGTGGATTTGCAATCCTAGGTTCCCTTAAACATTATTTAAAAACAACTTTAATTGCTTTCATAGTTTAGATTTGTTTTCATTGTTATTAGTTTAATTAAATTCAAATCAAAATCCGTTTTTAGAATTAAGTAGACTTAGGTTTTAAAATTAAAAGCTGTAGTAATCAATCTCTGTGGGTTCGACCTTTACTTTCACACTACAAATCTTTAGAAAAGTAAAGTATACTTTTATATCTTGATATTGACAACATCAATTTTTGGCGCCGTTGCCGGGGATTGCATTACTACCTTTAGTTTTATAATCTTAGTTTAGTTAATTCGTAAATATTAGATTAATTTTAGCTTTCTTAGTTTTCGTTTTTTGATTTTTAGTTACTAACTTTTCTTTTATTTTTTTAGGTTTTCCAGTCGTCAAATTCCAACGTTTCCGAGTGGAGCAGCTAATTACATCAAAGGAGCTTACGCAAATAAAAAAAATAAAAATAAAAAACAAAAATAAAAATTAAATAAGTTGCTTCCTTTGGAATTCGCTTTAAACCGCTGTAAGTCAGGGCGCTGTGACGCACTATTTGCATTAGTTTAGGGTTAATTGCACTGCATTAGCTAGGAAACCCGGGGCGCTGGGCTTGACGCGGTCATTGCATTACAGGATAATATTCATGCATCACAGTAGTTGAGTGCTTGTTATCTTAGTTGCGTGATTGCTATTTGTTTGTTTTATTATTTGAGTCAGTTTTTGTTTTTAGTTTACTTTCTTTTAGTTTATGTTAGGTACACGTTCAAACAAACCGAAATTAAAACCTTTTAACTCTGAACTTGAACGTACATTAAGACTTAACAAGTTTTCAAACTTAACTTCTGGAACTAGGTTTGTAATAGACGACGATTTGACACCAAAACCAACGTCGTTATTTGAATCCGAAATACGTAGTACTCTTCAAAGACTAAAGAAACCACGTTTTCATAACATAGAACCAATTAAAATGGCAGACATTGGAAATAATAACGACAACAACCAAAATAACAACGGAGCTAACATGAATAATCCTAATATACCACCACCTCCTCCACTTAAAGATTATTTTATTCCGACGACTTACACGCCACAAACATGTATTGAATTACCGGAGGCGACGGCATCTCACTTTGAGATAAAGTCGTCTACCATCTCGCTACTTCCATCTTTCCATGGCCGTTTAAATGAAGATCCATATAAACACTTAGGAGATTTTCAAGATATTTGTTCTACTTTGAAAATTCAAAATTTTACTGATGATGAATTAAAAATGCGGCTCTTTCCATTCTCATTAAAGGACAAAGCTAAATATTGGCTCCAATCTTTGGAGCCAAACACAATTAGAACATGGGAAGACTTACACACCGCATTTTTACAAAAGTTTTTCCCGATTATGCGTACGAACCAGATAAGAAAATCTATAACAAACTTTGTAATGCAAGATGGGGAATCACTTTACGACACGTGGGAAAAATTTAAAGAATTGTTACGCTCGTGTCCACATCATCAGGTTCCTAAGTGGCAAGTTGTTCAGGTCTTCTATGAGGGGCTTATTCCCTCTGTTAGGAATACCGTCGATGCCGTTTGTGCGGGAACTTTCCTACACAAAAGCGCCGACGAGGCATGGAAGATTTTTGAAACTTTAAGCGAGAATTCGATGCACCAAGCGGTGTCGGTCCGTTCTGAGGGATACCCACAACCTAAGAGGGAGGTAAAATTCGAGTCGAGTCATTCTATTGAATTTCAAGAATTATCTAAAAAACTTGACCGACTTTTAACAATGAATCAAACGTCTAATCCACCCTCCTCAGAAGTATGTGCATTATGTTCTGATCCTTCACATTCTATACTTACATGTCCATCGGCAAGTCAATTTCCAGAATTCGTGGAGCAACATATAAATTCTATTCAACAATACCCACGAAATAACTATAATTCGACTAATAATAATCCGGATGCGCCATGGAGAAACCATCCTAACTTCTCGTGGAAAAATAATAATAATAATCCTAATGAGGCGACTAATTTCCCTAACGCTTATAGACCTCAACAAGGTCAATACCAACACCCGCCTCCTAATTCGAATCCTTCAAGGACTAACGCTTTTGAGGAAACGGTGTTGGCTTCCCTTAAGAAAATTGAAACACAAGTACAGGCACAAGCACAAATAGTGCACTCTCATACACAATCCATTGCGAAGCTTGAATCCCAAATGGGACAACTAGCTACTGTAGTGAGTCGTAGAAACGAGGGGACGTTGCCTAGTCAAACAATTCAAAATCCTAAGGGACAATATGAGGTTAAGGGGTCGAATGAGCAAGTAAACGCCGTCTCAACTAGGTTGACTACACGAGAGGAAGAGGTAATAGAAATTCCGAATGAGAATGTGAAAGATATGAATATCAACTCTAATACGAAGAAGGGTGAGGACGTGAGCCAAAATAAGAGAGAAAAAGAATCGGTCCCGACGAATTATATTCCGAGAATGCCATATCCACCTAATGTTGAGGAGCCGTCTAATCTTACAAATAAAAAGTCTAAGGTTGAGGATATACTCGAGGTATTTAAACAAGTCAAAATAAATATTCCTTTCCTCGATGCTATAAAACAAATTCCCGCTTATGCTAAATGTCTAAAAGATCTTTGTACACAGAAACGCAAAATACGGAGTCATACGCCTAAAAAGGTCTTCCTCACAGAAAAAGTAAGCTCTATATTTCAACACGCTCCTCCGAAGTATAAGGATCCTGGTACGCCTACGATTTCATGTGTCATAGGTGACACTATCATTCATAGGGCTCTCCTTGACTTAGGAGCGAGTGTTAACCTTTTACCCTATCACGTCTATAAACAATTAGGATTAGGTGAACTGAAACCTACGGCCGCTACAATACAATTAGCGGATCGTTCTATCAAAATACCTAGAGGAATCGTCGAAGACGTACTAGTAAAAGTTGATCAATGTTTCTATCCCGTAGATTTTATGGTCCTTGACACCGAACCGGTGCTAGATGCTAGAAAATACACTCCTGTTATTCTTGGTCGTCCATTCTTAGCCACGGCTAACGCACGTGTCAATTGTAGAACAGGGGTGATGAAAGTGTCGTTCGGGAATATAAAATTAAAATTAAATGTTTTTAATGCTGTTGATCAACCTCCCAAAGACGATGATTATCTAGGCGCGGAGGGTAGTGAGGTTAAACGGAATATTGGACTTACTAACGTAATAAATATAAGTGCGGGGAATAATATGGACGATGATGAGTGGATGAATCCTAATCCCGTGGACCCTAATGAAGAATCTACTCGGAAGGTAAGAAACCGACTTGAACATAATGACAAACCGTCAATCGAATTACTTCGAAGCGACGTAGTTTCTGCTTACCATCGGGCTCTTCCTGACATCTTAAAGGGTTCACAGTCTGATTTTCAACCTCCGTAAGTCTTGAGCTAGAACGGTCTAGCTGAAGACGTAAAAGTTAGCGCTTCTTGGGAGGCAACCCAAGCTTTATTTCATTCGTTTTTCTTAATTTTGGACGTTTTTGGGTCTGTTTGTGTCTGTTTTGGACATTCTAGATAGGTTTGGGGGTTAGAATTAATTTATTTTAATAGTATTTACATAATTTTAATCAAAAAGTGGAAGAAACCATTCTCGCGCGCGCGGCCCGCTCGCGCGCGATGTCGCTCGCGCGGCCCGCTGGCGCGAGAATGTGCCTTAGACGTTTTTCTTTGCTTTTCTTTATCTTGAGCCTCTGGTTCTCCTCGCGCCTGGAATCGCGGGCGCGAGGTACCTCGCTGGCGCGAAATATTTCAGAAAAAAAAAAAAAAAATCCTGGGTATTCGCGCACGCGACGGCCGCTCGCGCGATTCCCCCAATTCCTGTTTTTCTCTTTTGTTTTTTTTGTCTTTTCCCCCATACTTGTTCTGACAATGTTTTCGTTTCTGTTTTTGTTTATTAAGCCATTTTAGATCGAGTTAGTTGTTGTTTTCCTTGTTACATTTATACTTTTTCATTTTATTTCTTTTTCATTTGCTCGTTTAGTTTAGTTTAGATTAGTTTATCGATTTACATTTTATATTTATGTTTCATTTATTTTTTTAATATTCTTTTGTTAGTTTCTTTTCGTATATCTATTAGTAACAGGTAACATTGAACTGAATAGCCATATTCCGTTGTGTTCACCTGTTTTATACTTGTCAAGATCGAGATACTATCGTTCCTTCCTTACGTACTTTCCTTTCTTTCGTTTTATTGTTTCATTGGGGACAATGAAAGGTTTAGGTTTGGGGGTATGCACACATGCACACATGCACATTATTTTAAGCAAAATTTTAAAAAAATTTTAATAAGTGTGTTTAAATAAACGATAGTACTAACGTTTTTGCAATATCAATTTGATACTTCTTGTTCAATAACTTTGAATTGTTATAGAATGATAAACAAGAGAAGATGTGATTAAATATTTGCTAGAGTCATGATGAAATATTTTAAGTTATGTATTGTTTGAATCGTAGTTTTATATCATAGATTTGCACATAAACATATGCACTGCACGAAGTCATTGGAATACATGTTGGTTGTGAACTATAATATGATTCGGATTTCTAGATAACACAAGGTGGAGACTAAACCCGGTGAGCTTTTGAGCCTATCTTTTATTTATAGAGGGTTATAAATACATTGAGTTTGTCGAATTTCATTGAAATAGCGCATTAACTCGTTGTTATAGTCTCATTATTCTTGCTTTGGTTAATGGTCAAGTTAAAATATTTGTTACCATGCTAAATAATCTTCCGTCGTAAATGTTGAAGAACCATATAACCATAGGACATGATTTTAGGCCTTCTTTGTTTACTGCCGGCTGATAAAAGATAAAATTTCCTTAGTTCGCCCTTTTGAGCCATTAAAATGCCATTTCTTTCTTAAATTACCATTATCCTTGTTTTTGCTCCAATTTGGCCAACTTGGAGTTCACTTCTGAAAGATTGATCACCTTTTAGTGGTGTTAAGGCGATGTGTGATTGAGAAGAAGAAGAAAATAAGATGATGTTTGGGGTGGTTGCCTTGTTATTTATTGAATATTCGTTTCAAAAGCAACGAGGAGGAAAAGAATAAAGAAAAAAATAAAGAAGAGGAAGGTTGAAAATAAAAAATAAAAAATTGATTGAAAAGAATGAAAAGAAAAGAATGAAAAGATGAAGTTGGTAGAAGAAATGAATGAAAGAAATTGAACATGCCTTACAATGCCATTCTAAACCTACCCAATTAATCCGTTCTATCATTTTTCATTACCTGAGCCACATTACAACCTTTGAAAAGTCCTATTTGATCCTAAGAAATATGGTTTGGATATGAAAACGATGGGAGGAGGATTAAAACATGGTAATGATTATTTTTTCTTGATTGTTGGCATCTTATCCATGAGACTACAGTTCTTTTGTGTCATGCGTCTTTTTCGAGTCATATGTGAGCATTTCTCGTTTTGAAAATATATTTCCTTTACTCACATATATTAGAAAAATTACACCTGTTTCTGAGTGTTTCATTTTAGAGTGTAATTGACATTGTGAGATTCGTAGTCGAAGCATAGTTAGACGGTTATCCGAAGTATATTCCAAGTTCATGACATGCGCGTGTTCATTTGACTACCATATCACACACGTGCAATTTTATGAGAAACTCTATTGATTTATACGATGCATGTGCTTGAGATTGTTTTTCATGACGCTGGTAGACGTTTGATTCCGTTTCTTCTTGTTCGTTATTCTATTTCAAATCATCGTTTTATGATAAGAAGTATTGAATATTATGTTCTTTGTTCTTAATAAAAGTTTTTAAATTTATAAGTTAATAAATATGGTTGTGGGTAGCTTGTTGATGAGAACCCTCACGAGACTTTACTCGT
Source organism: Hydrangea macrophylla (assembly GCA_033977485.1). Lineage (NCBI taxonomy): Eukaryota > Viridiplantae > Streptophyta > Magnoliopsida > Cornales > Hydrangeaceae > Hydrangea > Hydrangea macrophylla. The sequence goes on from CM066987.1 coordinate 60,236,964, forward strand.
CCGACTAGGGACACCTAGGGGTTTAAAAGGCTTGTTGCATATGCTAAATGCAATCGTGATCCATGCGAAAATGGAGTAGTATTTTTTTATTAGTAGTTTTTATTTTAGTTTTGCTCGAGGACTAGCGAAATGTAGGTTTGGGGGTGTGATCGGGAGAGAACTAATCCTATTTATACGCCTTAATGAGCATTTGTTAGTACCTTTTTATCCTGTTTTTGTATAGTTTTACTCTGTTTTCTAGTTTCTGACAGGTTTTGGAAGAAATCAACTAAACCAGGCTAAACAGGGTGAAAAAGCATAGTTAAAGAAGCTGAAAAAGCCAAGTCGCGCGCGCGACCCGCGCCCGCGAAAAACCGAGAATCGCTCGCGCGATCCGCTCGCGCGAGAACCCAGAATCGCTCGCGCGATCCGCGCGCGCGAAGGTCCAAACGTCGCGCTCGCGCGACCCGCTCGCGCGATATGTGTAAAAACCATAGTTGTGTATTTCAGTATACTGAAGACTCCTGTGCAAACGAGACTGCTAAACGACGTCCAGACTGTAAATTACATGCGTTTCAGTTCGTTTCGGGTTAGGAAGCCTTCCAAAGCTTGTACAAACTCTATATAAACTCCAAATTTACTCAATTATAGGGTTGGCAATTATTATACACACATTCTACAACCATACTTCCAGCCATTGAAGAGAGGGAAGCAAGGAGAAGAAGAAGAAGAAGACCAAGGGTTTCCATGGCCTCCTCCATCAACCTCTTGCTATCTACTACTTCCATGGACGGCTAGATCATTGATCTAGGGTTTCAATGAAGCCCTAGACGAGTAATAGGGTTTTATTTATGTTTTTATTTCAGTTTTATTATGTATGGATGACAGTCACATGTTTAGAGGATTTTTATAAATAAATCGTACTTACATTGATTAAATCATTGCTTTCAGAATTTATTCTTGTCTTAGATCTATTTTGATTGTGATGTGCTCAACGATCTATTCTTGCTGTGCTTGTTTAGATTGTTTACATGTGATGGTGCTTTAATGATTCGTGCTATCAAGTATCCGAATAGTCCATGCCTAGGTTAGACGGATTAGATCACAACCCTAGTTTAGTGTGATATAATTCGTGCTATCCGCAGATGGATTATGTTGGTGCTTGAACCATGATTATCTTCTTGTCGGAGGAATTGGGCTTGTAGCTACAATTCCCCATATTCATCCAACGTAATAAGCTAAAGTAATTCATAAATATTCCTATTATGAATCTAGTGGTGGATTTGCAATCCTAGGTTCCCTTAAACATTATTTAAAAACAACTTTAATTGCTTTCATAGTTTAGATTTATTTTCATTGTTATTAGTTTAATTAAATTCAAATCAAAATCCGTTTTTATAATTAAGTAGACTTAGGTTTTAAAATTAAAAGCTGTAGTAATCAATCTCTGTGGGTTCGACCTTTACTTTCACACTACAAATCTTTAGAAAAGTAAAGTATACTTTTATATCTTGATATTGACAACATCAATTATTCAAGGACAATTTTTTAAAAAATTTTAAAATACAAGCATTTCTTTGAAAATTCCGAGTGTTTTGAAAATTCCGGGAACATCCCTTGTTGAAAATTTGTTATGAAATTCACTTTTACAAAATCCTTCCAAAAGCTCTCCCCAGATTTTAGAGAATTTCAAAATTCCTACTTTGATGATTCAATTTTAAATTCACCTCTCGGATTTTAGAGAATTTCAAAATTCCTACTTTGGTTTTCAAGAAAAAAAAAATCACGATTCCACACTTTAATGATTCAATTCTAGATTTTAGAATTTCATAATTTCCTACCTCAATTTTCAAGAATCATAATTTCACAACACAAGCATTGATGGTTCAAAAATATTTTTGAAATTTACAAATCTCCTCCTCTCTTTCAAGATTTTCATGAAAATTTTAATTTTGTAAACATGAGCCATCAAGAATTTCAAAGCTAAAAATCCTTAAATAACGATTGGATTAGTAGGGTAATTAGCATACTCAAGGAATCTTATGTGCTTATGTGCTGATATGCTACGTCTAAGCTAGATTAAGGTGCATTGCATTTAGATTATATTACATTTCATCTACATTGCATATATGGCTCACGAGTGCGACGCCTCTAATATACTTTTAAAAAGAAAAGATTTGCATTCTTCAGAATTTTAAAAAAGATTTCTTTGATTTAAGAAAATGTGTTTGAAAAGGAAATGATTTTCTATCTTTGATTTTCCATTCTTTTGTTAATACCATTCTAATAAAATTCTTTTGCAAATAAAACAACTGATTATTTTGAAAATCCCTAATAAACTATAGAAGAAGATGGGTACCTAAGAATTGAACTCCCTGAAATTAGAGAGAGAGAGAGAAAGAAGTAAAGTTGCGGACAAATGACTCCTCTTGATCATCAGGCTCTTTTTCTCATGGATGGATGAGGTCACGGTATTGATCATATACATTTCAGATATTTTGGCCTTGGTACACTTTTTCAGCTGAGAAATATGAAATTTGAAGAAGATATTATGTGTGCCACCATTTGATGTTGGGATCCAGAATTCCATGTATTTCAATTTGGACACTAGGAGATCTCACCACTATTTGAAGAATTTAGTGCCATTCTCGACTTCAGCCCCTACTCCGATCTGATCCTTCCCACCATTCAGGCTGGATATGTAAAGAGCCTAACATCACTTCTCAGTTGTTCTCCTTCTGTTGCCCAATCCATGATTTCTGATCAGGAGATTGCTTTTTCCCGCTTATTTGCTCGATATTGTACTACCATGGGAGGACATTTCGATCATTCCATATCTGGATGGGGTGCCTTGACGTTGACTATGATTTCTCACTTCTTGTTTTCCTCTTCATATCATGCCCTCATACCAGTTGCGTATGTACTACGTTCTCGATAAAACCCTATGATATTGGTCCTAGCAGAAACTCTAATGGGTTTAGATCAGGCACATGCTAATCGGACAGTACTCCTTTTTGGTACCCTTTAGTGCTGCAAACGTGGCTTCTTGAACGACTGACTTTATTGGTATATCCTCGCGGTCTTTGCAGAATTCCTTCCTTGGATCAGAGGCAGGTAAGAAGATTTTTCAGCAATTCTGAGGTTTGGTTCGTTTGGCTAAGCGATCTCACCACCGAGGACATTCGTTGGGTCTGTGCCTGTTGGGATTACTGTTCAGTTACTGTTAGATTTCCAGGTCGAAGCCGGATATGGCTTCTTGGTTTATATGCTACCACTTTTTCCATCCCATACAGAGTAGCCATGCAATATGGTTATAGACAGGATACTTCTGAGGACGCCATTGGGGTTATGAGAGATTCAATTCTGCGAACTTCATCGATTACTGCTTTCACCAGTGCATGGCATGAGCGGATTGTGGCACCTTTTCCATGAATTCCCACCTCCATCCAATTATCAGTTAAATATTTTATCGAGATTCAGAGGGTGATTGAAAGACAGAGTCAGTTTAAGCGGGGACATTAAAGAGGGCATTATGGAGAGCTTAAAGATAAATTATTAAATGATGATATTTGGAAATAGCTGCTTGTTGAAACCAAATGGATGCTTAAGAAGAATAAGCAAGTCACAGTGACGCTCCACTTGAGATCTAGTCGAGTCCAGTCGAGTCAGTTTTAAGTCTTGTTGTCGAGTCTGTCTATCGTCAAGTTGTGTTTGAGTTTATGTCGAGTACTATAATCCTTCTCTTTTAAAGTAATGAAATAAAATTTTGATTTGCTTGATTAAATGCGCCTTGTCATGAATGAATGAATCTCTAAGCTAAAAGTGTCGTTTCTCTGATTATTGTGAAAAATACTCTGTTGATAATTTTGGTGCATTGAAAAGAATCCTGAAAGGATCAAAGTTGATTTTGCGCTGACACCGAAGTAAGCTAAGATTTGATTAGTCTTACTTTAAGAATCTTGAGATGCTTTTGCTTAAATCTTGAAAAAGATATGCTTGATAGTAACTCGGGACTAGCTTAATTCCCTGATCTCCCCATTTCAAAATCTTGAGCCCAGAAAAATGAGCCATTCAAACTTGTCTAAACTGCAAGCCATGTACGCTTTGTCCTTGATGGTAGCTAAACATTTTAAATGAACTACTTCTCTAAAAAAAAAAAAAGAAGCTCGCTAGGATGAAAACCCGAAAGGCGCCTAGGCAAAAGTTAGAGCACAAAAGAAAAAAAAATAAAAAAAAAATTAACAGAAGCTCGCTAGGATGAAAACCCAAAAGGTCGCCTAGGCAAAAGTTAGAGCATGAAATAAAAAACAAAAATTTTGCGTGTTGTTTTCAAGAAACTGATCATAGCCAGTCAAAACTTTAGAGAGAAAGAAAAAAAGAAGAGAAGAAGAGGAAAGAAAATGAAGAAGATCGAGAAATCGGGAACATGAATTATCTCAAAGCTTTGATTTGTAATTTCTTTAAGTAAAGCCCAAAGATTTGAAGGGCTAATCTTGCTCCGAAAACATGTATGATGTATGATGATGAGAAATGTAAAACTGGCTGGCTAGTGAAAAGGTGAAAAGAATCAACCATAAAAAACAAAAAAAGAAAAAGAAAAGAGAAGAGAAGAAAAGAAGAGAAAAAGAAAAGAAAAAGGAGAGGTAGTTTAGTTTCTTTCAACGCTACCACAAGGCACTTGCTTCAGAATATCTGTCTGATGACATGGCTTGAAAAACCCCCCAATTCTTCAATCCTTGCTCTTTCAAAACCTCCAGCAGAGGACTTTCATCAATCGTCTAAGTGGTTAGGACTCTCAAGAATCGAGTTTAAGATTAGATCATGTTTAAGATCATGTCAAGTTCTAGATCGAGTTTAAGATCAGGTCAAGTTTAAGACAGATTCGAGTTTAAGATCAAGTTAAGTGTTAGATCGAGTCTAAGATCATGTCGAGTTTTAGATCAAGTTTAAGATTAGATCGAGTTTAAGATCAAGTCAAGTTTAAGAGAGAATCGAGTTTAAGATTAGATCGAGTTTAAGATCATGTCGAGTTTTAGATCAAGTTTAAGATCAGGTCAAGTTTAAGACATAATTGAGTTTAAGATTAGATCGAGTTTAAGATCAGGTCAAGTTTTAGATCAAGTTTAAGATCATGTCGAGTTTTAGATCAAGTTTAACATCAGGTCAAGTTTAAGACAAAATCAAGTTTAAGATTAGATCGAGTTTAAGATCAGATCAAGTTTAAGATCAAGTCAAGTTTTAGATTGAGTTTAAGATCATGTCGAGTTTTAGATCAAGTTTTAGATCAGGTCAAGTTTAAGACAGAATTGAGTTTAAGATTAGATAGAGTTTAAGATCAAGACAAGTTTAAGACAGAATCAAGTTTAAGATCAGGTCGAGTTTAAGACAGAATCGAGTTTAAGATCAGGTCAAGTTTAAGACAGAATCGAGTTTAAGATTAGGTCAAGTTTAAGACAGAATCGAGTTTAAGATTAGATCAAGTTTAAGATCATGTTATGTTTTAGATCGAGTTTAAGATCAGGTCGAGTTTAAGACAGAATCGAGTTTAAGATCAGATTGAGTTTAAGATCATGTCAAGTTTTAGATCGATTTTAAGATCAGGTCAAGTTTAAGACAGAATCGAGTTTAAGATTAGGTCAAGTTTAAGACAGAATCGAGTTTAAGATTAGATCGAGTTTAAGATCATGTCAAGTTTTAGATCGAGTTTAAGATCAGGTCGAGTTTAAGATAGAATCGAGTTTAAGATTAGGTCAAGTTTAAGACAGAATCGAGTTAAAGATTGGATCGAGTTTAAGTTCATGTCACGTTTTAGATCGAGTATAAGATCAGGTCGAGTTTAAGACAGAATCGAGTTTAAAATTAGGTCAATTTTAAGATTAGATCGAGTTTAAGATCATATCGAGTTTAAAATTAGATCAAATCATGTCGAGATTTTGCCGAGTTTAAAATCATGTCGAAGTATAAGATTGATGTGAGTTTAAGGATAGGTCGGGTTTAAGATCATATCATGTTTAGGACTAAGTCAAGTTTGAGAAACTGTCATAAGACCTGTTGAGAATAAGACTTATCTAGAACCCTCTTCATTAAGAAACCTGAACCAAATAGGAGAGATTGTGTCAAAAGTTTCCATATGTGAGAGAGAGCCGTCGCATCCCTTGCATTAGATTTTGTATCTAGGGAATCCGTGAGGACGATTCCTTCAGCACGTGCACATTCACGTTTTCATACTGCATCAGCATCCTAGGATAGGAGCATTTCATCTGCATTATTGTTTGTGTGTTCTTTGTCTCCTCACATGCTTGAACTACGCCCTGGTCTGATTCCTAGAAGGGATACGTAGGCAGCTCCAACAGAGCACGACCATCAGCAGCTTAGATTTAGCAGCCTCTACCCAACATTGCATTACATTCTTGCTTTCGTGATTTCTTGATTTTCTCTGATTTTGAATTTCTTGATTTTTTGTGGATTTTTGTTTTTCCTAGAACCTCTCAGTATGGTTATTGGGTGCCTTCTAGCTTTGGCACTTACTTGCAGTTCACGTTGTTCACAACAAGCTCTGCCAAAGAGGGGCAAATTATAGACACCCAATTTTGACAACACTGATACAATTTAGGGTGGACAACATCTTAGAGGATTCGATGATGAAAAGTACCCCGTGGGAGGTACTGGATTCCACACAATCGAAAGATCGAACTTCGGAAAGTGACTTCAAGAAAAGCTCTTTTCCATGAATAAATCCCAATTTTGTCAAAATCATCTCTCAGAATTCATATTCACTCAGGCTTATATGAACATGAAGTGTTCTAAATGTAGTATTCTAGGTACCCAAAGATTCAATTTTAAAGAAAAGTTCGCAATCGATGCACATTGAAAAGCAATTTTGAAAAAGACGTCGTTTGATTTCAAAAAGACAACGAAAGTTTTGGAGGACTTCCGGACTTCAATTGGACTTCAATTTTCTTTTCAAAACTCCCTGAAATATTTTTATACTGAAATTCAACTCAACAGCTTTCCAACGATATGTAAACGGATGATTTCGAACACCAAAAAGTATTTTTACAAAAATCTAGAAAAGCAGTGCACCTAATATTTTAAATAGAACTTAAAGCCAACCAGAGGAACCAAAAACGGAAGTGGCGGGTCCCACCTAAGTCGCCACCTCATAGTTATCCCCTCCATCGAGCTTTTTGAGTTCCAGACCCTTCTAGAAGCCTCCCACTCTGAGAAAATTGCCTGAAAACTGTGTTTAGGCACCGAAATGGCCATTTTAACCCTTTTCTGACCTCTAAAATCACTGTTTTAACCATGTAACTTAAGAGTTAAGTTTTCAAAACTCTATATATAGATCCATATAAGATCATCTTTCAGACACAAGTACATACAAGCATACACAAGTGAGTACACAAGTGAATATACTTGAAGATACAATCACATATACTTTGAATTTTGAGAGAATTCTAGAGAGAGAATATTGAATCATGAATTGATTTCTTCTAAAATGAACTTTAAGATAATTAGATAAGATAATTGAAGAGAGTTTTGACATCAATTGCCTCCATTAAACTTCCATGAATGAGTGCTTGAAGAGCTTGACGAACACTTGAAGAAGAAGATCTTCAAATCAACTTTGATTGCATAATTGAGAATCCTCCAAGAGGTAGACATCAATATTTATCTCTAATTCCTATTTCTTATATACAGATCTATAAGACTTGGATCTAGTTTAGTTTTGTTTTATTTGTTAGAGCACTCATCTTCTTCCTCTCTTGTTCTTCACACACTCACATGACTAGATCCAAGTCTCTTTGATTTTATTAATAATTCTCAAATTAGAGATTGATTTTTACTTTGGTTTTCAATTTTGATTTTGTTCTTCTATTTAATTTAAATCCATGCATACATGATTATACATATGTATCTATTTTGAATTCTATGATGGTTTGGAAGTATGATCTATGAGAAGGATGATTCCTATGTTCATATCTATCTCTTGATTATTCCTATTACCTAGAATTCTTATTGAATTTCATCACCAATAGGATATTTGTAAGTTCCTTTGATCCATGATCCAAGGTTCTTCATATAACTTGACGGCTAAATTGATTGAGAATCATGATAATTAAGTTGATCTATGAGTTTGATCTCTCTAATAAACTTCAATCATCACCTAAGATGTTTTTCTCACACTTTTAAAATGAACTAGATAAAATTCAGCAAAACATATTGGTTTTGTCCATAAGATTTGGTCCACCAAAACCCATAGTTTGATGGATTTCAAATTTTCTGGGTAAACTTTGATGAATTAGCTTTCATTCGATCCATTTTGAGGACCTCTAGGATCCATATGCTATTTTTAAAAATTGTTGAGAAATTGGTTGACAGATTTGAACATAGTCTCTTTGTGATTGAATTTTAGAAAATCTATAATAGTTATCAATGTTCCGCTTTTTGGGGATGATTCCTAACTCATGTATCTATGTACTGATGTAAAATCGTGAACATACGATTGAGTTAAGATCATTTTCTAAGCGTTTGAAGTTGATACAACTATTTTGGAATTTTATAGATTTAACTACAATTATGATTATGTATACAAAATGGTCATACCTTGATCACTCAACAACAATTGATGAATAAAACTTGATTTAGAAATCATCTAGGATAAATCAATGAAAGATCAAAAGCTTAGAATAACTTGATTAACATGATTCATGAACTTCTATTATACTTCTATTATGTTTTATGTTCCTTTGTCAAATGATACCAAACTTCCAGAATAACAGAGTCTGTTTAAAATAATTTTTCAGAAACCTTAAGATCATGACATGTCCATGGGATTATTTTTGTCATAAACTAAAATGAAATAGCTTTCTTTTGACACCAAATAGAGCTTCACATGATTTTGTAGAATTAATTATGATTTTTACAAGAGCAGTGGACAGTCCTGGTTCACTGTTCCCAAAACTCTTATTTCTCAAACTTCAAAAATGGTAAAGAGGTTCCACTTTTTGGAGAAGTTCCCTAAGACATGTATCTAACTTTCTGTAAAAGAGTTTTAACCCAGCCCATGTTTAAGACCACTTTTGATAGGATTCATTAGAGGTTGCTGAATCTGGAAATTTGATTGGTGACATCTTTTCCTTGTTTATCATGCATGTCATTTGTTTGCTTGTATTTTTGCAATGCTTGGGTATTTCTTGGTGTCTTAGTGCAGATAATTGAATATTGTGGATCCAAACTTCGATTTGTGGACTTGCCTCGTCTACATGTGGCTTAGTGCCCATGTATCGTGTACTATCCCTATCCTTTCTCTTAGAATTTTTCTAGGTTTACAACTTTGTTTTTAATGACACATTTCCTTTAGGATAGTCCTCGTTTATATGCTTATATGTTAGAGACATCTTATCTAGGATTGTTGTATGATTACATTACACGTTTCCTTCGTTTTTTTCCTTTTTGTGACTCCGCTTGAGTCAACCCAATGTAAGTCTTCTCATTCCCTTTTGCATATCATGACATATTTCATTTATTTGCTTCGGTCCCGGGCGGGACTAGCCACTATGAGTATATCTCTCTTGTATTGTATGTGCATCCGACTTCTACTTGATTTAATCTCTTGACATGATTTTCCTTAGATGTTCCCTTTTTGACATATATATACTATCTAGTATGTTTGAGGAAACAACACCAATTATGAATTAAGAACAAGGATATTTGAATCAAGGCCTACCATTCGGTATGGCGAGGAGGGGGTAATTTAGTCTTGCTTGGGCTCCTTCCCCTCTCGTACCAAGACCCCCAAACCTAGTTTCTGGTAATGAAGGGCGAGTAACCTTATTCAATTTTGGGTGAGTCAAACTTGGGTTTCCTAATTCCCGATAAAAATTAGGTGGCGATTCTCTGTCTCTAGGATCGAGTGAAGAAGTCCTAGTTTTCCCTGAAGTGTGCTCCTTAGGATCCGTCCCGGGACACTATCGAGGGAGAACACCAGGGACCCCCTTTCCCGCATGGTCCACATCATCTTCTGGTCTTCAAGCGTCTATTTTGCCTGAATCTGAGTCTTTTAGTTTTTCTTTAGAGTCTTTACATTTGTGGCACGCCCGATTGGGCTATGCGAACTTTAAATATCTTTGTCAAATATTTCCATTATTAAATAAAGCCTGCCAGAAGTTTAAATTTCATTGTGTGGTATGTGAATCAAAACATAGTCGATCTAGTTATATACCACTTATGCATCGTGTACCATGTGCTTTCAATATTATTCACTCTGATGTATGGGGGACCTTATCCTGTTACTGCTATGTCTGGACATCGTTATTATGCCACCTTTATTGATGACTATACTAGGTGTACTTGGGTTTACCTTCTCAATAAAAATCTGAAGTGTTTTCCTTATTTTCCAATTTCTTGACCATGGTAAAAACTCAGTTTAACATTGTTGTTCGCAATCTTCATACTGATAACGGTCGAGAATACATTAATAATGAGTTTTGGGCCGAACTAAATAAATAAGGCATCCTCTAGCAACTCACATGTCCCTACACCCCAGAGCAGAATGGTGTGGCGAAACGTAAAAACTGCTCTATTATGTCTGTTGTTAGGTGTCTTTTATGTGGAATGCATGTTCCTAAATATTCCTGGCATATGGCAGTCCTTACTGCTACGTTCCTTTTGAACCAGACTCTTAGTCTTGTCTTACAAGGAAAAGCACCTCTGTAACTTTTGCAACCCGAAAAAACCCTCTTTCTGATTCTTTCGCGTGTTTTTGGATGCACATGCTTTGTCCAGGACCGCAGTCCTACTCGTACTAAATTAGACAATAAAGTTGTTCGATGCATTTTCCTTGGCTACTCTACAATGTCCAAAGGTTACTGTTGTTATGATCCAACCACTCGTCATATGTATCACTCTATGGATGTAACTTTTCCGGAGGACATTCCATTTTTGACAGGATCTCCGGATGTATCTAAATAACCTTTTCCTGATTGTCCGGAGGATCCAAGCTTGCTTCCGCGTCCGGTCCAGCTGTTTGACCCTCCTCTGGAAGTATCTCCAACTCTTCCGCCTGTTGTCACCATAGTTCCTACTCAGGTGTACTCTCGCCGCCCTCCTGCTCAGACTCCCATGCCGATATCTTCGTCGGAATCTGATAATGCTTTTTCTCCTTTACCTTCTAGATATCCTTCAAAAACTCGCCAGCCTCCTAATCGCTATGGTTTTTCTAATAGTACTAATCATGCTATTGCACAATATGTTTCTTATCACGGCCTTTCAGGTTCATATTCTGCATTTCTCAGTCAGGTTGATTCCACTTCTATCCCTCGGTCTGTGTCTGAGGCCCTTCAGGACCCTCAGTGGGAAGCTGCCATGCAATTGGAGATGTTTGCTCTTCAACGCAACTCGGTTGCCTCAGGGATCAAAAACAGTTGGTTGCAAATGGGTGTTCAGTACTAAATATCAGGCGGATGGTTCGATTGAAAGGTATAAGGCTCGACTTGTTGCAAAAAGGGTTTACTCAGATCCCTGGCAAAGACTTCAGTGCTACCTTTGCACTGGTGGTTAAATTGACATCAGTTCGCCTTATTATTCTTTGGCAGCTTCACATTCCTGGCCTTTATACCAAATGGATGTAAAACATGCGTTCTTGAATGGTGATTTGGATGAAACTATATATATGGACCCTCCACCAGGTTTTCGGGCTGAGGGGGAGTATTCAGGGAAGGTCTGTTGCTAGGGGTGCAACTCGGGCGGGACCCAGAGGGTTTTGGCTCTGCCCAAGCCCGAGCCCGAATTCAAGAAGTCTGCCCAAGCCCGAGCCCGAGCCCGACATAAACCCGTACATGTCAACCCGAGCCCGGTTTGTGAATTAGTACTACAACCCGAGCCCGAGCCCGAGCCCGAATTGAGGCCGAATTGCAATTTTTTTTTTTGGTGCAAACCGATTTTTAGTATGTAAACAACAATATGTAGAGTTTCAAATCAATTTTTTTTTGTTAATATTTGAGAAAAAAACATTTATTTATTAATTTAGTGCTAAAATAATATATAATAATGTATTATTATCACTAAAAAACACTATAATATATAAATATAATATAAAAAATAATACATAAATAGAATTCGGGCTCGGGCTCGGGTTCCACGGGTTAGCAAAATTTTGCCCAAGCCCGGCCCGAATTGAATTCGGGCTTGAATTTTTTGGCCCAAGCCCGCCCATGGTGAATGTACCGCGGGCCCAAGCCCGGTAATTTTTGGGCCGGGCTCGGGTTGACCGCGGGTTGGCCCGCCCGAGTTGCACCCCTATCTGTTGCTTGCGGAAGTCTCTGTATGGACTGAAGCAATCACATTGGGCATGGTTTAATCGCTTCAACGATGTCATTATTTCCCTAAGATTCACTCGGTGTCATGCTGATCACATCTATTTCACTCATCATCATTCTGATGGCAGATCTATAATTATTTTAGTATATGTGGATGATATCATTATTACAGGTGATGATGCTCCAGGTATTATCAAAGTTAAGAAAGCTATGAGTCAGTCCTTTGATGTTAAGGATTTGGGCCATCTTCGGTACTTCCTTGGGATAGAAGTAGCACGCTCTCGTCAAGGAATCTCATTGTCCCAAAGGAAGTAAACTCTAGATCTTCTCAAAGATACTGGTATGATGGGATGTCGACCAACCTCTACTCCTATGGATCCGAATCATAAGTTGACAAGCGAGTCTGGGGAATCTCTACCGGATGCATCATTATATCAACGTCTGGCTGGTCGTCTTATTTATCAGACCAACACTCGACCTGACATCACGTTTACTGTAAGTGTAGTGAGTCAATTCATGTATACACCTCAATTAGTTCATCTTGATGCAATTCATCATATCCTCTGGTATCTCAAAACTTGTCCAGGTCTCGGGTTATTTTATTCTACAGGAATTCAATCAGGAATTTCTTGCTTTACTAATGCAGACTATGCTGGCTCCAAAAGTGATCGTCAGTCCACGACTGGTTTCTGTACTTTTTATGGCAGTCATCTTCTCTCATGGAAAAGTAAGAACAAGCTATGGTGTCTCGTTCATTTGCAGAGGCAGAATATCGGGCTATGGCCCAAGGAATATGTGAACTACTTTAGCTACGTTCAATGGTGAAAGAGTTGGGGTATCCAATCATGGATTCGTCTACTTTATTTTGTGATAATAAATCTGCACTCATGCTGGCCTCTGACTCTGTCCTTCACGAGCGAACTAAACATATTGAGGTCGATGTTCACTTCATTAGAGAAAAGGTTCGAGTTGGAATCATCATCCCAGAATTTGTGCCTTCCTCTAATCAGACAGTTGACATGTTTCAAAGTTTGTTGGTCCTTCCCTCTTGAAGTCTTCTTTAGTAAAGCTGGGTCTTCTCGACATCTTTGCTCCAGTTCCAGCTTGAGGGGGAGTGTTGGAAATAATATCTCTTAGATAAGATTTCGGTCAAACTAGGAATTAATGCTAATTTTATATTTGATTGTAATTTGATTTCTTTCCTTTTCTTTCCTTTTTCCTGTAACCTAGACTTTGTATATATATAGTGGTGCTAACAATGAATAAAATCATCAAATTTTCTTCTATATTTTGAGCAATTATTATAGTTTCTAAAAGAAATAAAAGATTGTTGTTTTGTTGCAAAAAATGTTTCCTGCCAGTATTCCGTGCACAAAAGACCTCGGGATCACACCTGAGGCGCAAAAAGACCTCGGGATCACACCCGAGGCTCAAAACGACCTCGAGATCACACCCAAGGTACAAAAGACCTCGAAATCAAATCCGAGGCTCATGAGACCTCGGGGTCACGTCCGAGGCATCGGTTTCGCTTAGGTTTATAACCGACGATGGGGGAAAATTTCCCAAGGTGGCTAATGATAGCAAACCCCAAAAGACCCTGGAACTACCAACGTTCTAGGTCTGTTCCTTACGGTCACTCCCTCTACGGACGCTTGCCTTAGCAAACGCTTGGGGGGCAGGGGGACATTGAACCAAAATAGGAAATCACACCGAGCACTAACAAGCTTAGAATTCTGAAACATTCCTAAGTTCCTACAGTGCCCAGAGAAACCGTTCAGACAGTAACAGGACCAAAATCCTACACTGTACTGGGCGGGACTTTCAAACTGAAGTTCGAGAGTGCAGGTCCACAGAAGACTAAGTGTTCTCCACCGGTCACAGTCCTAAAACTTTTGCTAAGGCAGGGTTTGGGAATGACTAACAACCAGTCGGGCATGGGCAATTACAAAACAGGCATGTACAAAAATATAAACAGTTGGTGTAAAAGGTGGCCTCGGAGGTCCTTTTCATTAACAACAGAAATATGTACAATGCCTGGGGGGGGGGGGGCAGTTGTAGTAGCCTCCCCAAAAAAAAAAGGCAACAACAACAATGCATGTAAAAATAGATACAAGGACTAAGGGTTGTCCACAACGACCACCTCCTTAGTCTCTCCAGCCTCCCCTCCCAGAGCAACATCCCTGACCGGTTCGGCCACAACAGCAGTACCTTCGGCAGTGGAGGGCCCCATGTCCCAGTAGTCCAAGTCTATCCCTTCATAAGACGAGATGTCCCACACGGGATGATCCCGGGCCAACCTTCTTTTCAGGTCCTCATAGCCTTGAAAGAAGTCGTCGTCGAAAGCCTCCTCTGTAGACCCTGCAGCTGGCGCCTCAGATAGAGTCTTCTCCCGAGCCTCCGCTGCCACCAAATTTGTCTGGGCGGCCTCCAATTATGCCAAGGTGGTCGTCAACTCTGCCTGCGCTACACCCAGGCTCAGAGCCAAGCCCTTGACCTTGTCCTTTTCCACGACCATGACAGTCTACTTAGCCTCCAAGGTTGCTCGTTCCTTTGACAAGGCAACTTCATCAGCGGTGGCTCTCCCAGCCAGGGAGGGCAGGAAGGACTCGGCTCCAGCAGCCATGCAGTCGACCTATAAAAAACAAGCATAAACCGGTCGGTCAATGAAGCAAACAATAAACAAAGAATAAAGAGCGAGGTGGTAGAAGTACTTACAAAGTGGGAGAGGCTATACCGCCACCCCTGGAAAGCCTAGGGAGACATGTTAGCACACATCTCCACCTAGCTCGGGAGAAGGCCTGGCCTAACCCTCTCTTGAATTTTCGCTGACTCTCCCAGCGGTGTCCTGGACGGTAGATTCGTCCCGGGAGCGGTGTCCTCCACCACCACCACTCGGGGGAGCGACGTCTCCCTGAGTTCCTGGTAAGCCGCCGTTCCATGCCTTATCCGCCTGAGCGGGCGATCACTACCCGTGGCCTCGGGGACCGGTTTTATCCCTCTCTCCGCCATCCGGGCGACGGTTGCAGCCTGTCTGGCCCTCAATAACTTCGGATCTCTCCTAGGACTCATTTCTACAAAAGCGAGAAAAGGAGGTAAGTGACTGAGAATGCAACGGGAAGCTAACTAAGACAAATGTTATAGGTCGGAGAATACTCACCGGAATAATTGGAGGAAAAGTAGGGGCTTTAACGGGTTGATCCGGCTCGTAGGTTAACTTCCGATCTCCCCACCGGGTTAGCACGTTCCAAACGTTTGTAGGCAGGCTCGCCAAGCGTCGGATCCTATTCTAGCACTCCTCGGGGATGCTCGGTGGATCAGCTGACCCCGCTGCAATACAAAGCACAAAACAGTTAGTCCCAGGGTCATAGTAAAAGGTAACGAAAGCAAAAAAGAGATGTAGGACGGGTTTACTCCTCAGCTTCCCTGCCCAGGAAATCCTCAGTTGGATTCCTGGGGCCTCCTCACAGAACCCGGGGGTAGACACTTGGAAGAACTTATTCTTCCACTCCTTGTTGTTGCTCGGGGTAGTTGATGATGATTTTTCTCCCTACCGGGCCCCATGAGAGAAGAATTTGACCTCCCCATGTACAGGGAACGGTCGATGGGTCCATAAGAACTCTTGAAGTGTGAGTTCGTACCCAAAGACTTGGGGCCAAAGAGAGATGGGCCCCATCAGGACCCTCCAGCCGTTCGGGGCTAACTACCCGAGAGTGATCCCCAGGAAGATCAGAACATTCCGGGTGGCCAGATGGAGAGGGATACAAAAGCCAGCCATGAGGGCATCCTCATAGAGAGTAACAAACTCGGCTGGTGGAGGTGACCCCATCGGCAAGTACGACTAAGGAACAGTGGTCGGGAATAGTGTACCTATCCCTAATCCAACTAAGGTCTTGGGTGCGCAAGCTGGAAGGAATAAACTCACAGGCGAACGTCACTTCAGGACTACTCGGGACTGGCACTTCGTCGCCTGAGCCCTGAGAGACGGAGGCTATTAGGGTCTTCTGACCCGCCTCATCATCCGACACATGGATAGGGATCCTTCTCTCGCTGTGTTGGTCAGACGGGTCCACAGAAGGTGGGTCTAAACTTGTATCGGGGGTCCCTGGCAGCGATTGTTCATCCTCCGACCGGGAAGACGAGTCGAAACCTGAATGACATATCTCTAAGGCTCCGGTGACTGGATGAGGGAGTACCTGGCGGTCAAGTAAGGATCAGGGACTCTGAGTCTGAGATACAGGGGGACAAGACTAGAAGCCTAAAAGGTAAGGTGTATAAGGTTTTCAGAGCAAGGTAACACTTGGTCAGTACTACCCCTGGACAATCCGATCGGTTCAACTGCCTAGTTGCACTACCTAATCTGAAGAGGAAAATGAACCTAAGGAAGAAAAAGTCCCACTCCCTCATGAGCCCTAACGGATTCCTATTCTCTAGCCTCACTTGGGAATGAGAAGAAGAGAAGGAGAGAAGATGCAAAGAATTACAAGGCTGGAGGGGAGAAGACTTACAAGGATTAAAGCGCAGGAAAGAGCTCGGGAAGCTTGACCGGGTACTTTTTTTCTTAAACCTCTCGGTAGTCTCAGTCTCTAAATAGCAGGAATGGCAGAAATGCACAAGTACCCCTTATATATGTCGCATGTATGGTCCAGATCAATCAGATCCAATGGCCAGGAAGTTTTTCTGCCTAAATCATCCAACAGCTGTCACCTCGGCCACGTGAAGCGACGCCTCAAAAGGCGTGCACATTAAATGCCCGACACGACGTTTTGGTTACGATGCAACTGTTCGGTTACACTTAAACCGACCTCGTTGGATCCTGACCGGATCAATCATTCCTTGACACGTGGCAACCACCGACCCAGGTCCCCGAGGATACCTTCCGGTTCAGCCCCGGCTGGCCAAGGCGGCAGGTCCCGCCCCGAGTAATATCCTGGGAGGGTTTCCCGAGCGGTCTACCAAGTGGCATATATTTTCAAACCTCATATGATAAAACATCACATCGTCTCAAAAATGGGGGACAGTTGATAGATACAGAAATATCAGCTCAAAGTCAAACTGCCACCTCAGCAAGGAGATGCCGAGTCATCCGGAAAGGGCGCTTATTATTCAAACATCCCGGGCTCGTCCGGCCAAGACCGCCCGGTCTGGGCTCATAGCTCAAGGTACAGTATGGGTTCATCAACCAGTAAATGCAGCCCAGACGCGTCTCATGACTTGCTCCGCAAGATTTCAAACAGTTTCTTATCTCAACTAGAAGACTAAGGAAAAGTGCAAGTTGTTTCCTAATCCATTTAGAAAACTTTCATGATTTCTATTGGGAAATTGTAATTAGATTATGTTTTCTAATTAGGCTGGTTGCCTTGTACGAGTGGTCTATTCCATCTATAAAAGGGACCACTCATCCCGATTGAAGGGGATCGCATTTTTACTCCATAGAATTGTTGTTTCTTATAGCGCACACACTCTGCCCAGCCAGTCACTGGTAGCTCCAAGCCTGTTGGATCACCACAGACCCTCTATGCTGTTTATATCATCGTGCAAGTGCCCCGACACACTAGGTGGACGCAGGTTTCTTCGTTAACAGGGCAAAACCACATACAACTTTCTTTTATCTCATTCTTCTTGTTCTTACCCAGTTTTTGGCATCATCAAATACTTTCCCTATTAATGCTACATTGGGGCGTGACATAAGGATCCATCTCAAGCAACATAGATTAAGAGAAGAAACATAAATGGAAATGAACAGAAGAGCAAAAGCAAATTACTGGTTGCAAAATCACAAAGCAAAATACAAATCAATATATTTCATCCATAAGCATTTCCTACACTAAATACCCCTTATATAAGGGAAGAGAAGCTAAAAAGGGGTTCCCAAAAAGGTGGGGAAAAGGTGCGGGAAAAACAAACAAGGAAAAAGGAGGGAAAAGCATATGGGTCTTTACAATCCATCCCCCATGCAAGCAAGCTTGACCTCAAGCTTGAAATCTGGTGGGTGATCGTTGCATTATCTAATTTCAGCTTCTTTCCCCCGACCTTCAATTTCTTATTCTTCTTCTTCTTAAATGGAATATGGTAGTATTTGAAGAACTCATCATTCTTCAAACTCCCATCTATGGGGCTTCCATGATTGAAAATTGGGAAATCAATCTTCAGACTAGATTTAGAAGGAGCAGCGGTTTGGTTGGGAATTATTTTTGTGAATAGAGGGAGTGGTGGAGCAAGGGACTATATTTCTGTAATTGGAGGAAAGAGCTGAAATTGTGGTGGTGGTGGTCGAGATGTGGTTTGGACTGGTGGTTGTGGAGGGAGTGTGGTAGAGAGGGTTGGGTCCATGGTTGTAGCTGAGGTGGCTGTGAAACTGGTGGTGGCTGACAAATGTCATGACGATTAGCAGTGGAAGTGGTCAGAGAGTTAAGCTTCGCAAAAGCCCTATTGAACACCTCACTAACAGCTTGTGAGAGTTTTACTTGAAGATCTTCCATGAGACTTTGGATCTGACTTTGGTGATATTGAGTGTGGATTTTAATTTGAGTATCACACCATTAGAGATAGCTTGATGTTGGTTGATATGGTTCTTCCATGGGGATTGGAAGAACACTGATTGATAAATTTTGAACTTCCCAACCATGGCTGCAAGTTTGTGGTTGAGGATGAAGCTGAGCTTCCATGGTGATCAGAACATTGCTGTAAGTGTGTCTTCCCATGGTGATCGGAAGAGAGTTCTGATACCAATTATAAGGATCTATCTCAAGCAACATAAATTAAGAGAAGAAACAGAAATGGAAATGAACAGAAATGAGGAACAAATGCAAATTACTGGTTGCAAAAACACAAAGCAAAATACAAATCAATATATTTCATCCATAGCCATTTTTACACTAAACTACCTTATGTAAGTGAAGAGAAGCTGAAAAGGGGTTCCCAAACAGGTAGGAAAAATGGGCGGAAAAAGCAAACAAAGAAAAAGGAGGGAAAAGTACACGGGTCTTTACAAAAGAGAGAGAGAATAGATAGAAGAGAGAGTAGATAGCGGTTGGGAAGAGAAAGGGTAGTTTGGATATATGCCCACAAGCTGATGTACCTAGAAAAAACATGAGTACATTTAGCCCCGCTCGTCCTTAATTACAAAAACGTCCTCAATTCAGAGAAATTCTTCCACGGTCTTGGATTGTGTGCCATGTGGTGGTCCGGCCAGTAGTAGATTGCAATGTGGGCAATTATAAACCTTTTATATCTTAAAAGTAGATAAATTTTCCACATGACAATTTACTACTGAACAAGACCACCACGTGACAATGGTCCCGGACCCTTAATAACTTTTCCCCAATTCGACCTTTTCAAGCCACGTTTCTCAACAACAAGCAGGCCACCATTACGTGGTCTTGTCCGTGTGGGCCTTACTAATTAAGGACAAATTACACTTTAGTCCATTAAATTATATTCCTAATTTTAATTGGGTCCATAAATTTGTTTTTTTTTTTTT
The DNA here is from genome assembly GCA_033977485.1 of Hydrangea macrophylla. Classification (NCBI taxonomy): domain Eukaryota; kingdom Viridiplantae; phylum Streptophyta; class Magnoliopsida; order Cornales; family Hydrangeaceae; genus Hydrangea; species Hydrangea macrophylla. The sequence goes on from CM066987.1 coordinate 60,256,743, forward strand.
CAATTGGGTCTTTGAACTTAAAAAATTAATTCAATTAGACCCAAAATTCCGAAACTGTTAGCTTAAATTATTAAAAATTGTCAAGTACGTTGCGGGTAATGCTTACCTGTCACATGTCGCATAATTTTTTTAGCCATTCATAATCTTCCGTGTTTGTCTTAACTTAACATGTGACAGGTAAGCATTACGCATAACGTACGCGATAATTTCTAATAATTTAAGCTAATAGTGTCAGAATTTGAATATAATTTAATGAATTTTTCAAATTTAAGAACCCAATTAAAATAAAATATAATTTATTAACTCAATTAAAAACAGACAGGTATATAATTTGATGCACTAATACTCTCAAATTAAACTCCATGAACTGAACTGAACTGAAAACCCAGCCGAACCCCAGTCTCTGTCTCTCTCAAAACATTCCACGTTTTGCCTTCTGCAAAAGCTTTGATTCATCAAAAAAATGGCGAATTTGAGGAGATCTCTCTGCTCCACCATCCCTCGACTCCTCAATTCGACCGCCGTGTCTGGTCCGAGCTCCATACGATCCTCTCCGATTCCCTCCGAGACAATTTACAGGTTTACTTCCAACAACATACACACACACACACACACACATATATATATGTATATAACTGAGAGCGCTTTTGGTTGATTGCTATTGATTGTTTTTTTGTTTCAGGCCTTCTTTTGGTTTATTTTCGCGCTTGTTTTCGTCTAATCAATCCCTAGATTTCGATCTCTCCAATGAAGAAAGCAAAAGGCGCTTATTTAACAGGTTCTTCTTCATATTACATATTTCTTTTTAACAGCTTATCGAATTTTAGGGGTTTGATCATGTGAGGTTTTTGGAGTGAATTGTTCGGCTGATGAACTGAAATTTTTTTTTTCTCTCTTTATGTGATGTATTTGGTATTTAGGTTAATATATAGGAGCAAACAAAGAGGGTTTCTTGAGCTGGACTTGGTTTTGGGGAAATGGGTTGAGGATCATATCTATTCCATGGATGCAAATGGAATTAAAGCTCTTGTAAATGTCCTTGACCTGGTAATCTATGCTTTTCAAACTCTTTTTGTGTCAATGTCTCTGCAAACTATTGTAGTTTTTTGGGTTTATGTATTTGAAATCATGTAGATTAGGGTTTCTCACAATTTTGATGATCTTTCTGGTTTAGTGGTTTTAAAGGAGTTCATGTTTCTTATATATATATATATATATATATATTTTGAAGATTACAGCATTATATTGAAACAGAGAAGTTAAGTGAAGCATTGGTTTCTTGATTTTTGGGTGGTTGATGAACATAGTTAAAAGGGTTAATTACATATTTGTCATTTAGATGTTCAATAATTAAAAGTCAGTCTATTGCTTTTTTGAAATTGAAAGGATATTAATTTAAGGGTAAAGCAGGATTTAATCCCTAATCTTAGCTTTGACTAGAAATAGGCCTTTCCTATAACTGAATCTAGAAATTAGTCCCTATGTGTTGCTAAAGACATAAATACCCCTATATTATCCTATATATGTATCTCTCTCTCTCTCTCTCTCTCTATATATATATATATATATCAAAGATCTAATTTTAATTCAAAACCCAATATAAAGAGAATATGCAACTATATAGAGAGAGATTTCTGCTAGAGAGAGAAAGAGGAAGAGAGAGAGAGAGAAAAAGAAGAGAGAGGGCAGCAACCCCTCCACCGCCGGCACCATCACTTCCAGCTACGCCATCGTAGCCCATTCTTGGTCTTCGTCGTCACCACCTTCTAGTCATCCGATCTCTCATTCTTGGACTCATTCCCTTTCTAAATCTGTGAGAGTTTCTCGTTCATTCCAAAGTGAAAATTGAAGCAAACCGATCATTGGGAGAATACGGAGCCAGTGATGAAGCTTTTGGAGTTTACATACGAAGGCAAATGCTTTTGTGTTTGGGCTTGAAGGCAAATGCTTTTATGGATTCAAAAATTTCACAAAAGAGTGAATTTCTCAGTATGAGAAATATAAATTTCGCAAAAGATTGATCATATTTGAAATTTTTTATAATTTCTCAGTGTTTATTCCCTTTTTTTTTATTGAGGAATTGTTCATCGTTGTTCAGTTAACTAAGAAAGTTCATGTCAAAAGAAAATCGATTACTGGAAATTACTAAAAAAAAATTAGCGAAAAAACATGATATATATGTATATCCATTTGTGTGATTCCTTGCTAGAACTAATGATATTGTTTATGCGTAATTTCTCAGTTTATTGGATTAGAAATTTCACAAAGATTTGAGAATTTCTCAGTTTTTAAATGAGATAGGGAATTTCGCAATATTTTAATGAGAAATTTCTCAGGATTAAGAAATTTCTAAATATTTTAATCAGTGATTTCACAAAAAAAGTGGGAATTTCTCATTTTTTAAGTCGACAAAATGTATGAAATAATTTGAATTTCAAACAACAGATCATGGTGAGCAAATTAAGGAGATCCCTTGAATTAAGGGAACATTATCCCAGTACTCATCAAAATAATTGGACAAATCGTTCCATAATATCTATGGAAAACCAATTATGGAGGATTGAAGAAAAATTAGAAAATCAGGAGTAGTTTATTAAAGATATTAAAACTCTTGTTAAAGCTGAAGCTATCACTAGCACTTCATCTTTTGAAGCAACAACTTTTAAACCTCCTATGAAACCTGAGAACTTTAGAACTCAGAATAAGGAGGAAGAAAAATTTATTGAGCTTCTTTCAAAAAGATTTACAAATATTTCTTTAAGTGACAGAAAACTTAAAGGAATTTCTATACCAGAGAAAAATCCCTCTGTTAATGTTTTAACGAAACCCTCTTCTAACTCTGTTGAAGATTTTAAAGAAAGAAAAGGAGAGGATACTGCTTATGAGGAAGAAGTAGTGGAAAATGATGAATTTTTAGAAAATTTTCAAATAACTGAAAGTAATTTTAAAGAAAATTCTCCACTACAATTAAACAAAATTAGGTATGAGACACTTCCTCATTATTATCATAGACTCACACCTCAAGATCTTCTTTTTGAAGAAAGTGGTTGGAAAATCCAATCTACTTTCACTGGAAGAGAGGTAGTAGAATGGAACATAGATGGATGCTCTGAGTATCAAATCTTTGAAACTATTCATAAGATGCTCATGTGGGCTTCGATGAGTAAACATTGCGATAATACAGAAAAAGATACTGCTATCATCATCACAAATGGTTTTCTGGATGCCTTAAAGGATGGTGGGATAACTATCTTACTAATCCTCAGAAAGCTGAAATATTAGATAAAGTTAAAGTTGAAACAGTTAATGGACAGCCTACTATGCTTCCAGATACTGTGCTTACTCTAGTCCAGACTATTATTACACATTTTATTGGTAGTAATCCTCAAAGGACTGAGAGAGGAAGAGAGCTTTTAATGAATCTTAGATGTCCATCCTTAACCCATTACAGGTGGTGTAAGGACATATTTATTTCCAGAGTTATGCAACGTGCTGATGCAGACAATGAATTCTGGAAAGCTCGTTTCATAGATGGTCTTCCTCAAATTTTTGCTGAGAAAGTTCGACAAAAACTTAGAGATCAGTATGATGGTTATAATATCCTATAAAACAATCTAAACTACGGGTCAATTCAAAGTGTTTGTACCCAAGTTGGATTGGGTATTTGTAATGATATGAAATTACAATACCAAATGCAAAAACAGAATCTCACTAATAAACAAGAACTAGGAGATTTTTGTAAACAATGGGGTTATGATATGCCTGTAATTCCAAAAAAGATGAGGCAGGGATATCAAAATAAACCTACTAGAAGAAGAATTACTAATTCTGGTAGAAGGAACACTAATCCTGCCCCTAAAAATATTAGACCGCCTCCCAGGAAAAACAACCCATCCAGAAAAGGACCTGTTAAAGGGTCTACAGAATCCAGGGTCTGCTGGAAGTGTGGAAAGGTAGGACATCTGGCTAACAAATGTACTACCAAAAAGAAATTAGCAGAATTACATATTTATGAAGGTCTTAAAGATGAGATTTATGTTAAAGTTATGGAAGCTCTCAAAGAGCAATTCTTAGCCTCTCAGGTTTCTAAAGGAAGTAGTCAGGCTACCTCTAGCCAGACTAAGGACCAGAGCCAGTCATCCCAAGCAACACAAACAAATGCCTTTGGATGTCTAGCAGGAGAGGCTCAAGACCCATACGAAGAAGAGGAAGAAGATATGGATACAGCGTCCATATCCAGTCAGGTGCCAATTATGGAAGGCCTATTTGATGCTATGATAGCAACAGCATCACAATCCAGCAAGCAAATGACAAGCTGGAATAGGATGATGTATGCAATGACGTATTTCCTAACAATGACGCATGCAGTGACATAGCTGGTTTTGCGCCCCTGGTTTTGTACCCATGGTTTTGTTTTTAGTCAAAAAGTAGTTTGGATCGACTCCACCATCTCTGGACACGTATTCTGCTTTTTGATTTTTTATTAGACATCTACAGTACCTGGTCGGATGACTGTAGATTTTATTTTTATTTAAGATGACCCTCAAACCTGTGGTTGGGCATCTCGTTTTGGTTTCCCTTTTCTTTCTCTCTCTCTTTGTAACCTCCTCCTCCAGTCTACTCTGTAATTGTGGTGAAACACAAGTAAGTAATAAAATTCTCCTTTACTTTTCATATTTTGATTCGATCCTGTATAAACTTCCTTATACAGTCTCTTTTCCTTCTTCATCAAGACACTCCATGTCTGATCAGCCCAACCACAGGTCTGAGGGTCATCTTAAATAAAAATAAAATCTACAGTCATCCGACCAGGTACTGTAGATGTCTAATAAAAAATCAAAAAGCAGAATACGTGTCTAAAGATGGTGGAGTCGATCCAAACTACTTTTTGACTAAAAACAAAACCATGGGTACAAAACCAGGGGCGCAAAACCAGCTATGTCACTGCATGCGTCATTGTTAGGAAATACGTCAGTGTATACATCATCCTATTCCAACTTGTCATTTGGCTTGCTGGATTGTGATGCTGTTGCTATCATAGCATCAAACAGGTCTTCCATAATTGGCACCTGACTGGATATGGACGCTGTATCCATATCTTCTTCCTCTTCTTCGTATGGGTCTTGAGCCTCTCCTGCTAGACATCCAAAGGCATTTGTTTGTGTTGCTTGGGATGACTGGCCCTGGTCCTTAGTCTGGCTAGAGGTAGCCTGACTACTTCCTTCAGAAACCTGAGAGGCTAAGAATTGCTCCTTGAGAGCTTCCATAACTTTAACATAAATCTCATCTTTAGAGAGGAGTGGATACTTCCCCCTAATGGAAGTGAAAAGGAGCTCAAACATGTTCAAATGAGAGGATAATTGTGAAGCTTTTTGCATGAATTCAGCAGCTTTTTGTTTTTCATTATCCTCAAAATTTCTAATATAATTTTTAACAGCGGGCTGAATTTTAGAGAGTGCATTTTCAATGTCAAATCCAGGCCACCATTTCACCCAGAAGGTTCTCTGGAGAATAGGAATTTTAAGTGGATCCTCTGAAAGAATTATATCCCATTTCCAAATCCAAACAATTCTGAATTCTGCAAAGAAGAATAAAGTGTTTCTTCCAATAGGGATATTTGTAAGAGATTTTCCTCGTAGAACAGGATGATGATCAAACCAGACTGTAAAATTGTCTAGAATTTCTTGAGGAATAATTCCAATTTCTGGTCCCATTTTGTCCCACCAATGGAAAAACCAATTGGGAAAACTGTTAAAGCCAGATTTTAAAATTTGATCATTAATCACGAAAAGCCAAGTATGACTGCGTGTAGGATTTTTATAAAGAAATGCTTTATTCCAAGCCTCTAAATAATCCCAGTAATTATAAGTGGCTCCATTAATTTTTAAAGTTCTGGCTTGAGCAGGGTTAAGACCCCACTGATTGGCATGAAGAACTTTAATTATATAACACTTAGAATGTGTTATAGGAGTCTTTTTATCAGTTTGGACAACATGGAAATGCTCAATTTGAACCGATCTTGTTTCCAAAAGAATTGCTTCATAAGCAAATCTAGGCTTAAATTCTTGGGTCATCCAGTTATGCATGTTAAGAAATCTTTCTTTAAAGCCCCAAGCATCTAATTCATCTAGGTCTTCTTTTGAAAATTTTTCTAAAACAAGGAAAGTTTCCAAAAATTGTTTTTGATGGAAAACAGCGTCTTGGATTAGAATGTCCTTGGATTAGAATCAGCCTTGTTTGGCTGATTGGATCCTTTATTCGGGATAGAACCCTTTTGTGAGTTCTACTGCTGGCCCTTTCCTTTGTTGGGAACCCGTTGACGGCATAGTAGGCTGTCCATTAACTGTTTCAACTTTAACTTTATCTAATACTTCAACTTTCTGAGGATTAGTAAGATAGTTATCCCACCATCCTTTCAGGCATCCAGAAAAACCATTTGTGATGATAATAGCAGTATCTTTTTCTGTATTATCACAATGTTTACTCATCGAAGCCCACATGAGCATCTTATGAATAGTTTCAAAGATTTGATACTCAGAGCATCCATCTATGTTCCATTCTACTACCTCTCTTCCAGTGTAAGTAGATTGGATTTTCCAACCACTTTCTTCAAAAAGGAGATCTTGAGGTGTGGGTCTATGATAATAATGAGGAGGTGTCTCATACCTAATTCTGTTTAATTGTAGTGGAGAATTTTCTTTAAAATTATTTTCAGTTATTTGAAAAATTTCTAAAAATTCATCACTTTCCACTACTTCTTCCTCATAAGCAGTATCCTCTCCTTTTCTTTCTTTAAAATCTTCAACAGAGTTAGAAGAGGGTTTCGTTAAAACATTAACAGAGGGATTTTTCTCTGGTATAGAAACTCCTTTAAGTTTTCTGTCACTTAAAGAAATATTTGTAAATATTTTTGAAAGAAGCTCAATAAATTCTTCTTCCTCCTTATTCTGAGTTCTAAAGTTCTCAGGTTTCATAGGAGGTTTAAAAGTTGTTGCTTCAAAAGATGAAGTGCTAGTGATAGCTTCAGCTTTAACAGGAGTTTTAATATCTTTAATAAATTTCTCCTGATTTTCTAATTTTTCTTCAATCCTCCATAATTGGTTTTCCATAGATATTATGGAACGATTTGTCCAATTATTTTGATGAGCAATATGAGAATTAGTAAGATCATGATCTGCAGTAAGCTTGTGTAAATAAGCCACTGCCTCGAGCTCTTTATCATTAGCTCTAAAATTTATGTGTAGAGGAGGAGGATGTAGACTTTCAACAAATCCCTTATCCCCATGTAATCTCCATCTGGCTGAACTAATGGTGTTCAACACCTTTTGGGTAGGAAACCATATTTTAAACCAATCAATAAACCAAATAATAGTTTGTTGATGACTTAGATCTTTGTAATAAAAATCTTTTATAAGATCTAAATCTGTTTTATTGAAAATTTTAAAATATTCTTGTCGGAACTCACGGTTTTTCTCCGACATGAAATCTCTATTAATAATATGTCTTAAAAAAGAGTCTGGACTAAAATCCATTAAACATACATAGACATATCATCATGAGAATAAGAGGGATCAAAAAGATCTCTTTTTTCTTTATTCTCTTTAATTTCTTCTGGACCATAAACTCCTTGAGGGATTTGGCTGTTTGAGTTTATGAATCCTTTTAAAATATTTTCTCTTTCCATATTTTGAAGATGTTCAAGATCCATGTTTGGCCTGGGCTGATCAGACATGGAGTGTCTTGATGAAGAAGGAAAAGAGACTGTATAAGGAAGTTTTGAAGGAGCAGTATTAAAACTTCTCACAGAATTACTCCTACTTAAAGATAATTTACTAAATTATTAGGAGTAAATGAAACTTCAATAACACCATCCTTAGATTGGATGATTTGATCTAATTGTGATGGAGGGACTGGTGCTGGTGGAACAGCATTAGGTAATGTCCAATCCGTTGGGAAATTTATCTCTTCCCATTTAATTAACCTGGGAGTAGCAATATTAGTAGTAAGACAATTACTATCTATTGCTACTGTTTTTCCTGGAATACTTTTTAGTATAGCATTAGGGCATAAAGTATTCATAACTTTATAGTATATTCTGTATGTAGTATTAACGGTACTGGTACCTGGAAGATAATTGTACCCATCTGTTTGAATTTTCAGAGTGGTAGCCTCAAACAAGTGTTTATCTTTTAAAGAGAGTGTCTAAGTTAGGGTAAAACATCAAAGTAAACTGGACCATGACACAAATTTGTCTGTATTATACCCATAAGATATGGTACAAAATCTGTACATCTAGCATCTCTTAAGTATGCAAGAATTGTAGCATTAAGACCTAATAAAGTAAGAGGTTTAAATGCTACCTGAATACATCCAATATGAATATAATGATATAATGATATTTATCGAGACATTTTTCAATATCTCGTAAACATAGAAGTCTAAGAGTTTGTTCATTGTTGTCAAGAACAATGTCCTGTTCAACAGTTTTGACATGATCTTGAGTTATAAGAGAAAAATTACCACTCTTATAAATTTGTTTAGTAGAAATAGATGGGATTGTCCATTGATTTAATTGTTCCGTTTGGTCAAACGCAACAAGTTCTGTATTAATAACATTAGATCTGGATCTTGATGTAGATCCAGGTCCAGACTTGGTTATGTTCTTTGAACATTATCCCATTATTAGTTAAGGATATCCCTTGAATTAAGGGAGCATTATCCCATTATCAGTTAACTTCGAATCTATATCCATATGTCCATATATAGATATACGAATATATATATGTATAAAACTAATGATATTGTTTATGCACATTTTCTCATTTTATTGGATCAGAAATATCACAAAGGGGTAAGAATTTCTCAGTATTTTAATCAGGGATTTTACAAAAGAGTGAGAATTTCTCAAAATTTTTAATGAGAAATAGGGAATTTCGCAGTATTTTAATGAGAAATTTCTCAGGATTAAGGAATTTCACAAAAGAGTGTGAGTTTCTCAATTTTTAAGTCTACGAAACGTATGAAATAATTTGAATTTCAACCAAAAGATCATGGTGAGCAAATTAAGGAGATCCCTTGCATTAAGGGAACATAATCTCATTATCAGTTAATGACATTAACTTCAAATCTATATCTATATATCCATATATATATACACGAATATACAGTCCGGATCTTAAGCAGACCTTAAAAAACGGATCTAAAAGACGGACTGTGTAAAGACCGAGAAATTCTCACAAAAGACTGAGAAATTCTCACTCTTTGAACAAAACGTATTAAATAATTTGAATTTCAACTTAAAGATCATGGTGGGCAGATAAGGGGATCCATTAAATTAAGGGAACATAATCCCATTATTAGTTAATGACATTAACTTCAAATCTATATCTATATTATGTCTATATGTAGATACACTAATAAATATGTATATAACCTACTATGTGAGTAAGGGTAGTTTAGACATTAAAAATTTATTAAATTGGGGAAAAGAATCTATTTCTAATTAACAAGTCTAATCAAGGATCTATTTCTAATCTAGCCCTTAAGGTGGATTTACTTCTAATAAAACGGCTGGAGAGGGACTAAATCTTATATTTCTATTAATTTAAAGTCACACAATTAGTTAGACATCAACTTTTGATGTAAATTTAAATAGGAAAAAACTTCAGTTCCTATGGCACGGGTACTTGACTGATAGACTATGTAGCACGGGTACTGACACGTGACACGGGTACGGTGGTACGACAATTCCAAAAAATGCAAGATACGGGTACAACTAGGGTACATGGAATAAAAAATACTTTTTAAAATATTTATATACAAATACAGACTACAAATGTTAAGTATTAAAAAACTTACAAATAAGTTTATACTTTACGTGGTGTTATTTGCAAATAAGTAAATATTGTAATTAGGTTATTAACATTTGTAAAAATATAAGGGATCTTTTCGTAATAAACTAAAATTGTTAAGTGTATGTACAATTTAGGGCTTTTTCCTTCATTTATCAAACCAAAAAAAGAGAGGGTGGAGGAAGACGCACATGGCTGCAGCCGAGAGAGAGAGAGAGAGAGAGAGAGAGAGAGAGAGAGGAAGCCAACCATAAGATTAAATGCAAAGTTGGTTGGAAAAGTAATAAAAGCAAGTAGTTGGAACATCCCACCAACCTTAGGATTAGATACAATCTCGTTTTTCAGCATAACTAATACAAAAAAGACTACTTTAACTTATCAAAAGGTTGGGAAACATGCATAAACTCCCAACTAACAGTCATAATGATCAAACTCTCAACTAACAACCAACTTATTTGATGAAATTGGTCCAAATCAGCCCTTATTATCACAAGCATATATTAGGTTAATGAATTCTTCTCCCCTATTTGGGCCACTCTTGGAAGTCATGGATTCAGCCCAAATTTCTCGGATCAGCCCAATAAGTGCTTCTTTGAACCTTTTAGCCCTTGCCCTTGTGATTGGCCCAACTGGAACATGTAATGGATCCTTTGGTGCCCCGTGTTCCGTATCATGGAGGAACACGCAGCACATGGGCACACGACGAGGTTCGATCGACGATTGTGCTGGTGCTGGTTTTGGTTCTGGTTCTGGTTCGATTGACGATGACCAGGTAAGTCTTCTTCTTTCTTCTTCTCTCTCTCTCTTTGTTAAGAATCTATCCCGATCGTGTCCGAGCCGTACCCTGCCTTGTCGGTTCCGTACCCTGCGCCAAACTTTTACTTAAAATCACCGGACACGTATCGACAAGTATGGTACGCGTGTCGGTGTCCCTCGAGTACCCGATACTCGTACTCCACTCAAAATGTAGTACCCGTGCTTCATTGCTGATAGATCGAGTCTAAGCTTGGAAATTGGTCCGATTCGAATTGGGTCGGGCCATGGTAGTCCGGGTTGATCGATTAACAAAAATATCAGAACTGCTACTTCGACAAATCTAATAATATTAGTCCAAACCTAGATTTCTTGACTCACGGATATCGATCTTGTTAAGTTACCAACTACTCCAAAAGCTTAAGCTGTTAGAGAATGGGCCCAACAATGTATATCAAGCTTCAACACCCTCCCTTACGTGCAACCCTGATTTGCACGTGGAGAGCAAACAAACCAAACTCCATTATAAACAAACCAAACAAATAACAAAGTGCAAATATGCACAACAAAGCGGGGATGGAGAGTTGAACCCAGGACCTCCCACAAACAAGGCTTTGATACCGTGTTAAGTTACCAACTACTCCAAAAGCTTAAGCTGTTACAAAATGGGCCCAACAATGTATATCAAGCTTCAACAGATCCGATAATATGATCTGATCTAGTAAAAATGGAAAAAATATAAGGAACACTTTAAAAACAAAAGACGAAGTGCAATCAATTGATATGATTAGACTGAGAATTAAGTTTAACAAAGTTATACCGAACCTACGAACCACTGCTGGCACATCATTGGACTAACTACCCAGTAGCTAAATTTTAGTAGAATGGAAATAACACTCATCACATGTCTTTGAATATCCAGTAGCAAACATGTATTTTTCCAAATGACAGTAAAACCTACTGAGAAATCGGTCAGCCTCACTGGACTGATTTTATATTAGTCAAGTATGGATGCAAACATAACTGCCCATAACAATAACACATGCAAAGGTTCCCCAAAAATCGGTCATCCATGTCAGAATGATTTTTTTTTTGTTTTTTGGCATCTACTCTGTGTATTGGCCTACAACTCCAGACAAATTAAATGCAGACTCCACCAATTGGTCTACTACTCAATACCTGGCCAGTGCAGTACCTATGCTACCTTTTTTTAAATAATTTTTTTGGCTTAATATGGCTGGACTCAGCCATTGCAGTCTGACCCCAATTGTCAATTAGTAGGCTCAAGTAGTTCAAGTTTGCTTTAATAGAGGAATGAATATCTCAAGGCAATGTGAACAGATATATAACCTGCGTGATATTGGTAACCCAATGGCAACATTTTCGTGGGATTAGGTGGGTATCAAGTTATCAACTGCTTGGGTCATACTCTAGGTAATCTTCCCTTTCTAGCTAAGTGAGATTGAACTTGGACAATAAAGAGGCATGCGACTCAATATCAGATGAGAATAACAAGATATAGTATATGTAAACCAGTGCATTTCAAAGAATGGGATCAAATATGCTTATTATCCTCTTTAGTGGTTGTACTTCTTGTATAATTGGAGTTGAATTATTTAGATTAGCTGGAACCTTTCAATGGCACATCTGGATAATCATGAAAGAATGGCATGTTGCTTCCAGATTTTCCCTGTAATGGTTTCTTTAGTCATCTTGGCGATAGCAACCTTTACTCTGGGTCTACGTAGTGCGGATACGCATATTTGGCATGGATACAATACGACACAGAGATGGTGATACGGCAAATCCCAAAAATGTAGGATACGATACGGCTAGTATACGTCGAATATAATGATTATATTGTTTTAAAATGTATTTTAAACCAAAAAAAAGAAAAAAAGAAAAAGAGAGAGGTTGAACATCAACAATACATGTTCATCCATAGCAACTAGAAACTTTAGCAATATTTTGTAGCATTAGCTGCATTACAAAATAACAATGTGAAAAAATTAGGGGTGGCAATTCGGGTTCTCGTGTCATAATCGTGTCATTAATCGGGTTGTGTGCTTTGGGTTTAATTTTTAGTTTCGAGTGTTATTCATCTATAATGCAAACTATTTTAAATTAATTGTGTCATGTCGTGTCGTGTTCGGGTTGTCTCAGTAAAACATGTTGTCGTGTCAAAAATTGCCACCCCTAGAAAAAATGTAACATATAAATATAAAAAGTCAGAGTCGTGTCCCTCGAGTTTCCTACCCGTGTTTGGAATTAAACTTTTAATTGTAAAAGTTGGACACGGATTGTGACGTGTGGGACACGTATCCAGGCGTCCCACGAATGTCGTGTCCCCCCGTGTCTCCAATGCGCATACGACACCCAAAGTGTAGTGTCCGGGCTACCTAGCTCTGGGCATTTGATTATGTTCTCTTAGTTATGTGTGTTTGGAATTACAATTTCTGTGTACATTCTCACCAATTGTAATTATACAATACTCTTAAACATGCCTAAACAATTTTCTTACTTTTTTAAAAAGCAAGTCTAGTTGATTCTGTATTGAAGATTGTGTTATGCAAACGAGGATGGTATGAATTGGTGTTGATGGAACTCATGCTCTTCAACTTCTGTAACAAATGTCTTGCACTCTTATCACGTTTCTATCTCTTGCTCTAGCGTGTCTCTCCTCTCTCTCTCTCTATATATATATATATAACCCCATGTACTACGAGAAAAAGTAACTTCCGTACCAACTGCAAGATTAATGATGATTTTATGTGCAGGAAAACCCAGATCTGTGGAAGTGGCTTAGTGGCCAGGAACAAGCCCCCGACGTGATAAACATAAATCCGGTGAGACATTATGTGAAAGACTAGGATTCCTATTTTAACCGTCACGCGTTTTTATAGGCTGAGTTGCTTTCAATCATGAGTTATTATTTGCTTTAGGTGTTCTGCGCCATGCGTGAGAAAGTTATGAATAACCTGAACAGCCACTCTGCTCCCGAGACACGGGCACCACCTGGGCAGCCATGGGTCAGAGGCTGGGATGACATAAAAAAAGGTCGAGACAGCCCTGTAAGCGGAAACCAGTAATGCTTTCATCATTGAGCTATAAAGAGTTTTACGTACGCTCCTTTGGAGTAAATAAGGAATAAATGGAGTTCATTATTAATGGTAATGTTGCCTCTAGGTCCATATATAGTGTTCTAAATTTGCTTCTTTGTGGTATGAAAATTGTTCCTCAAACACCTCAATCTGATTTATTTTTAGGGTGTGTTTGGAATGACATCTCCAGTGTATTATCAACAATTACAATTAGATTATGATTTTTATTTACATTAAAGATGTATTTTTTTTTTGTAGTTTTTACTTTTCAAAAAACAAAGTCTTTGTTTTTGTTTCTCAGTTAGAGATGGTATTTTGCATATGAGGACAAGAGTTAGAGGCTTTCTCAATTTCTGTTACTAATGACTCATAACTTGTTTCTATTTCTAGCTCTGTGTCTATTTGGTTTTTTTTTTTGGTCTCCATTATTAGAGTATATTTAAAGTATATCAGTATTGAGAGATGGTTTGGGTTTTTTTATCTAAACTGAGAGATGGTTTGGCAAAAAATATTGTTTCCGTATCCAGTGCAGCTATATATATATATATATATATATATTACCTTTTGGTTAGACTATTGTATTTCACTATTTAAGATTGGGCTAAAGAGAGTGCACACATTGAGAAAAAAGGCTAATATATGGTAAAGAATGAACTGAAAAGCAGGGATGTATCTTGGGTGGGCATTGTGGGTCTTGTTGAAGGAAAATTCTATGATACATCGTAGTATGTATCATACTCTATCTTAGTGGTTTTGGTGATAAACTGTGAGGTCAAAGTCTTAAATTATTGCTACTTTGAAAAGTAGGTTTAAAAATTAAAGTGGGTTCATAGTTAGCGCGGTTTAAGTTTATAAAAGTTTGAGACCAAATTATATTTTACTACCAATTTTGGACATATGATACATCATAAACCTCGACGAGTCTGCGATGTATCATAGAAGACCTTCTTGTTGAATGGTGAGATTTTAGTAATGAGTAATGGTATGATTTTCAGTTTTTTTTTCTTCAAAAAGTGTTTTCCAACATATGTGGCATTGAGACTCTTTTCGTAAATAGTAGGACTATTTCAATATCAACCAATTAAAATCAATTAGGTTCACTGTCATATGTGTTGAGAAACAGTTTTGGGAAGAAAATTTGAGAATCATAACATTACTCTTTAGTAATATAGTGTTCTACCGAAATTCTTAACATGCAGTACTATGGGCCACTGTTTTAAAACCCGGATCGGAGCGGCCAATTGAACCGTGAACCGGTCCATGAAACGGTCCGGTTTGAACTGATTAATCGGAAAAATTAAAAAATCTACCTATTTTATGAAAATTAGAAAAACTAACAGTTGAATCATTAAAACTAGTAATTGAATCGAAAATCAGGAAAATTTAAATTATTTTATTATTATTATTATTTTTTCCTTCATATTTTTGAATTTTTAATTGTTATTAATATTTATTGAATAATTATGATACGACGGTTTAATTCCGATTGACTCAACCACTGAACCGGTAATTCATGATCCGTTTATTTTTATAAATCCTATCAAAATGAATGACCCAGATTTTTATGGGCACATTTTATCATTACCCATTTTCAAAACATTGCTGTGGAATAAATAAATATCTTAAAAGCCGTGAGAAAAGGAAATGGGGAACAACCTCATCCTCACTCTGTCCAACAGTGCAATTAAGAAAAATGCCCTCTGCAACCAAACCACCCATCTGTTTCTCTCTCCTCACTCTTCTCTTAGCTTCCACTCTCACGTCATCAAGCTCCACAGACCCACCAATTCCAGCCCCATGGCCGATCCAATTCCACTCAATCCTCTTCATGAACCGAAGTGGGTCCCTCCAAAAGGTGGACCTCTGGTACGACTGGCCAAACGGCCGGAACTTCAACATAATTCAGCACCAGCTTGGGAAGCTCACCTATGATCTGGAATGGGACAATGGCACATCCTATATCTATACATTGGATTCAAACAAAGAGTGTAGAGTATTACATTTTCAAGTTGGGATTCTTAGACCCAATTGGCTTGATGGAGCCAACTATCTGGGACAGAGGTATATGGATGGGTTTCTATGCAATGTTTGGGAGAAAGTTGAGTTTATTTGGTACTATGAAGATGTGGTTACAAGACGACCTGTTTATTGGGCCTTCTATACAGGTATATTATATATATATATATATATATAAACACACAACACACACACAAGAAATTCTCTGTTACATGGGCTGTACTAAAAAAAACCATAATTAATCATAATTTTATAACATTAATATTGAGATACATATCTAATTTAAAGAGAAAGAGAGTGTTCAAAGAGGGGGACTGATGTGCAGAGTGAGGGACGAGAAGTGCTAATGGTGTATAAAGTGGGGGAATTTCAAAATTTTCAAAAATTAAATTTAAGAAAGTTGTGAAGATTGGGAACAATTTTGGAACCTTAGATGATTACACACATTAAGGGGTCCAGTGTTCCCAGTCATCAAACGCATTCCTCCATATATTATATATATGTATATGTTATAATCTTTCTGCACTATTTAGTCATGAATTCTGCTTCTGATTTTTCTCCTTTTCTTATTTTTTTTTTTTGATACTGATTTTTCTCCTTTTCAAGAAAAACCATTCATGGTACAATAGTAAAATATACAATACTACTTTTTTTTTTTTTTTTTTTTTTTATACTCCGTTTTAAAATTATTGTCACATTTTGGGACTCCAACTTTTTAAGAGAACATAATTATTGCATGTCTATAGTTTCTATTTTTCAAAATTGCCCCTCCGAATTGTTGCATGTTTTTTTTTTGGTCGTTTTGAGATGAGATGTAATTTTAATTTGAAGAAGGGTAAAAGTGGAAGTTTTGTAAATATTTGATTTTTGACTTTTCAAAGATGACAATTAATTTGGGACATTCTAAAGTAGAAAATGTGACAATAATTTTGGAACGAAAAGAGTACTTTTTTTCTTCTACGTAAAGAAAAAAATATCCCGTTCTTTCTCTTAGAATTCATCTCCCCTATGATTTCTCTTTCTGTCCTCCCACTTTTACGTCCCTCCTACCAATTATTAATAACTTGTCCATCAAATGAATTTCTGATTGATATGTTCATGAACTTGTCCTTGCTTAAGAATTGATAGACAAGGCATGATGAGTGAATGAAGTATGATTGTTGACTACGTATTGCAATCAGATAAAAGGGTGATTACCTAGTGATGACTCTGTTTATGCAGGGTGTTGGTAGAAGTAGACCAGATTTAGACCGAACTTTTGACAAAGTTATTATTCTATAAAGTGGCTATTCTCAAATTTGAACCTGTGATCTCTCAACTACAGACTTCAGCTTTTGTCGTTACACTAAACAAGGATCCCTAACAATGAATCAAACTAGGATAAGATGGTGATTAACCAATACCGCTCATGTTGGGTGCTGAAATGGGTAGACTTTTGCAGCATGGACACTTTAATTTGGGTGTCGTTTATGTGTCGGACATTGACATACGTCACCACGTGTTGGACACTCGAAAAACGTGTCATAAGTTTTTTTAACACCGGACACATGCCAGAGATATGCCGAAAACGGCCGGATATGAAGTGAACACGACAAGGTGGCCTTTCATTGGAAATGTTTTTAAAATTTTAAGTAAATGGGGGACAAGTAATTGGTTTATTTGAGAATTTTGGAAGCAAGAGTGGACATGCAAGGTATATTGTAAATGTAATAAATGACTTTTTATTGGTCATATTCTAGCCGTGTCCGTATCCTTCAGTTTTTGAATTTGCTAGATTGCTGTGTCAAATATTTGTATTCGTGCTACATAGGGGATAGATTGGACATGGACCTAACTTTTGACTATTTTAAGAAGTGACTATTACTCAAACTTGAACCAATGATCTCTCGCTTATGGGTTGGAGCTCTCACCATTCTAAAGTGATTGTTTTGATAACATGTGATCTCTCACTTTTATGCCGGAGCGTATGCTGATACTCTAAACAATGATGCGTAGTAATTCACCAAACTCTGATAGAAGTGTGATTACCCAATAATGATCTCTCCACAGAGGAATTTTGTGGGTAAACTAGAGATGGACCTTTAATTTTTTTTATTTATTAAGTGGTTGATCTCAAACTCGAACACGTGATCTCAACATTCTCCATTATACTAAATAGCGATGCTTAAGAATGTATCAAACTTTTGATTGTACATATTTGATGTTGAAAATCTGTGTAATGGCAGGAGCTATAGCACATGTAATGACATTTGAGGTCGGAAGAGTACTTGAGGATCCCAATTGGCAAGCCCCTGTGTACTGCTTTAAGGATGTCAAGGAAGAGAAGAGTTCTCAGCTTGCTCAATCTGTGGCTGGTGCTGGTCCATATGTAAGTTTAATGAAAGGTTTTGTCGATGCCTAACTATGTTTTGAACTCCAAGTTTGTGATCTCCCAAATAATATTATCTAATCCTTTCTAGTTTTTTTTTCCTCCTTTCTTTTCTGGTTGCTTTTAAAGCTAGACAAAAACCCACAGCACTTGTGCTTAATAAACCTAGGGGATTAGCGTCTAATTATCAGTTTGCTAAACCTACCACATGATTGATGGGATACCGTGGAGTAAGAGAACTAGATAATATAGGATAAGGTAAGATCAAATAGGATAAGAATTCTTCGGATAATATGATGTGTAGTCTAGCGTTTGTTTGCGGAGCAGCAGATATGGTATAATGTCATATTTCAGTCCTCTATTTGGCAGTGCGCAGCCGAATAATAGTTTTGAATATGATTGAACGTTCTTAAAATTTACTGTAACCAATTTCAAATTTTGTCATTGCTTTTTTACATATTCTCTTCTATAATTAAAATGTTATTTTATGATTTTTCGTGAAATATTCTATTTTCTCAATAGTATTTTTATGTTTAAATATAGTGTGTTTGATGTTGGAATTAATTTTGTTAATGTAAATTTGGAATTAATTCCCTTTCCTAACTTTATGTGGTCCATATAATAATATAGGTCTAATTAGGATATAATTGGGTAAGTCAATATTGGTAAGGATTGTGGGGGTTAGTTTACTAATTCAAGTCTACTATTACGACGGAAGGAAGAAATTAAGTCCTAGTAGGAATTGGATCCTCTCTCCCTATAAATATGTAGGTGCTTCCATCAGAAACCTGCAACATGTGAATGCACAAAAATACACATTAAGAAGGGTTTATAGGGCAAGAGGGAGAAATCCAAAGTCCATGCTTTGAAGATTGCAGAGTCCGATTTGTTACCGTCACCGAATAGCGGCCGCATGGTTCAAAGGTATTATGTCTCAAGATTATGGTTAATGATCAAGGTACGTATTTTAAAGTTTTATCGTTGTGATGTTGTGAGATCATGAAGATCTAGATCTTAAGGATTTATAGTTTATGTCTCATTAGATTTATGTTTTTACGATTGTATGTTTCGCCTTTCGTATTCATGGAATTTGTAACATTTGAAGGATAATTGTTTAAAAACTCAGTATTATATATATATATATATAAAATTAAAAAGTTATTTTATTTTATTATTATTTTTTTATTTTTAATAATCTCATTCCTTATTCGGTTGCCCCTTATCCAACCAATACCACTCCTCCCTTGCTATACTTTTATCCAGCTCGCGTGGAATGAAAAGGGGTGGATTTTGTTATCCACGCGACAGAACGCGCCGAAAGCTAGATTGGATAAGAGTTATTATCTTCGGACCTCTAAATTGGTGAAACAAATGGTATGAGCAAAAAAATAAAATAAGTAAATAGCGTAATTGAATTACCATGACATGTGGCAAGAATTTAAAATTCAAATTATAAGAGATCTTTCCTTTTCTTAGCCATATGTTGAGATCAAACGTTAACTGATCTCCAATCTCGGCAATCACTGTCTCGGATTAAGGCAGTCGTTACAATCAGATCGTCTTACTAAATTTGTACCTCAGTCCATGTATAAAATAGTCGGTAAATGATACACACCAATTCAATTTCTGTCTCTCACATGGTAACTTAAGCATTAGAGAGACTAGCCCCTGGACCAAAGTCTTTTTGCAGGGTCACCTTTGGTGCAGCACATGGTAGTGAAAGAGAGCCATTCCGGACTCGCCAACGTCCAATGGAAACCACATAAGCAATATTACCGGTGCCACAAGACTCTGTCTCCGAAGTGACATTTTTCTATATCTAGCTTTGCTCTCTTTCTTTTTTTTTTTTGCTCTCTAAATCTAAAGTATATCAATATTGGCACCCCCATTACGAAAAAATAATTTCCGTACCGAATCCAACACTATTTCTTTTTCCTCTTAGACTATGGTATTTTTTTGAAAACTGTTGCAAAATCCCTATAACCAACTCTGAAGAGTTTAGGGTCAAATAAGTTTCGTAGTTTGTTAAAAAGTCATTGGAATCATACTCTTGTGTTTCATACATCCCTGGGAATGAGAAATATCAGTTTTTTTTGCTAAAATTGCCCTTAACTCCATCTCTCACTTCACGACCTCTCTCTCCCGCTAAAAATCCCTGATTTCATTACCAGTCACCTCAACCCCCAACTCTTGAAGAAATCCGTCGGAGTTGCCGCCCCTCCTTCCTTGACATCGGAGTTCAGAGCATAACTCAAAGGATCATAGAATTTCCCGTGCCTAATTTTTCGCCCTTTTGCTCTAATTGAATCGCCATATGAAGATCTTTGATCACAGTCCGACGACTATCTCCGACCACTCTAGAAGCTTTTAATAGGTTTGATTCTTTTTTAGGTTTAATTATCAAGCTATACAGTTCGTTTTGAATTACTTTATACTTTTGAACGATTGATATCAAAAACAAAGTTTCGCTGATGTGTTTTTTCCAAAAATAAAAAAATAAAAAAATTTGGTTTTAGTCATTCAATCATTAGCAAATTCTTGTTTTGTTGTATGCATCCGATTTTTTGTTTCCTATTTGATGTTCAAAATTACAAAAATGAGTGGTTGCGTTTGATTCATCACTGCTCATGTTTGAATGTTGGACATTTAGGATTTTGGTTTTTGTTGAAATCATAGATCTGTACATCGTTGCTTACAAGTTGTATATGGAATTTCGTTGTTTGTGAGTTGTATTGCTTTTGTGGGTATTGAACACTGAAATATTTAGTGAAATTTTCTTCTTCTTTTTTTTTTTTTTGCTAGGGGAATTTCACTTGTTTTTTTTTTTTTTGCAAAGTTATATGGATTTCACTATTTTTAGAACTGCTTATGTTAACAATGTAGGTCATGATTTTGTGTCCTTTTTGTTTTCTATTTGATGTTCAAAATTATAAAAGGAGTGGTTGCATTTGATTCATCATTGTTCATGTTTGAATGTTGGACTATTTGGATTTTGGTTTTGGTTGAAATCATAGATCAGGAGATCTTTGCTTACAAGTTGTATATGGAAATTTCTTTTGAAGGTATTGAGCATCGAAATATTTAGGTAAATGTCACTCCATATTTTGTTAGCGAAGTTTGACTTGTTTTTTGCAAGTTGTGTGAATTTCACTAGTTTTAGTGACAGTAAAGTTCACAATGATACTTCGTATGGGTTTTAGCAAAAATTCATTTGATGTTTGGTAGAGACACTATTTTTCATTGACTCAATGATTTTGGAGATGAAATGGATAGCTAATTCATGAGCTTATGCACATATCGGTCTGAAACTGCGGTACCAAAGTTCTTGAGGAGGATTTCATCTAAGGGAGATTGTCAGATACGGTACACGATGTGTGAAAGACAAGAAACCATAACCGAAAAATATGGAAGCAGGTCATTTGATATTGATGGATTTTGTAGTGGATTGATTCTGTTTAGCTCATGGTGATGTTTTCTTTTCCAAGATTGTATATTTTTCTTCATAGTGATGTTTCCTTTTCCAAGATTATAATTGTTTTGTTACATTACAATTGTTGCAATAAAATGTTGAGTATTGTGTAGTTGACAAGTATTTGCTGAAAATTATTAATTGATGAGACGTGAGAATTTTTCTTTATTTTTTTTTGGAGTGCATATATTAAGTGAAATTCACTTAACATTTGATCTTTAACCCGACCTCTCTTTCCTATGGTGGTTAGTTTCAAGAGTTAGTGAAATTTCACTTAACATTTTGGATTCTCTTGTATGTTAAGTAAAATTTCACATAACATTTTTGTATTAATGAATTGGTGAAATTTCACTCAACATTTTAGTTTGCTCATATGTTAAGTGGAATTTCATATTACAATGTGAAATTCACTCAACATTTGATCTTTTGGCTTGAATGCTCTTTTGTATGCGCGTTAGTCTCTTGAGTTTCTCATGTCACAGTCATCATTGAATACAAACTCTTAGGAATATGATGTTAACATGAGTGAATTTCATATTGGAGTTGGTGATAACTGAATGTAAGTAAAATTTTAGCTGGAAACTCACACTTAGGGGTGTCATTTGGAACGGAATTTCCGATTCCGACCGATTCCGAGCCGAAAAATTCCGATTTTGGAAGCAAAATTTGCATTCCGAATTCCGAAATTCTGAATTCCGAAAATTCCGAAAAAAATTGGAACGGAATTGGAATTGTTTTTAGAATTCCGAAAATTCCGAATTTCCGATCCGAAAATTCCGAAAATATTCCGAAAGAAATCCGAATAGAATTTCCAAAAATATTCCGATAATATTCTGAGTTCTTATATTATACAATGTAAATATGTAATACATATATACTATGTAACCATGTTTGATATTTTTTTAGGTGTTGATATTATGGACTTAATGTGTTTTAAGTGTTAGTTGTTGCTTTAAAAAAAATGTGTTGTATTTTATGTTGGAAATTTGTAATAACTGTGTAGATTATTTTTATTGTGTAGGTAGTAGTTGGAAAATTCCGAAAATATCCGAAAATTTCCGAAAATTCCGAAATTCCGAAAATTTGGAATCGGAAATGCTTTTTAGAATTCCGAAATTTCGGAATGGAATTCGGAAAGCATAAGTAGATTCCGAAAATTTTGGAATTTTTTCCGAAATAGCCTATTCCGTTCCGTTCCGTCCGAATGATACCCCTACTCACACTCATGCTAGGAGAATAAATGAAAATCAGTGTCGATTATACATGGATTCAAGATCTTTTAGTATCAAGTCTATGTACTGAAATTTATGTGTACATCAAGTCTAACATCAAATGAATAAAATAAAAAATTTGAATGTTCCTTCCTACACCTACATTGGAAACCATCCTTCAACAAATTGAAAACGGCTACTATTGATTTCATCCTTTATTAGTGTCATGATCGTCTCCCTCATTATCAACCGAGTCCCTCGACCTATCACTCCCACTCTTCTGCCACTTTCTCCACTTTCTTCGATGTCATCACTTTCAATGCTATTAGCCAACCCTTTTATAGCATGTTTGACATACATCTTGATTTCTTTTTTGGGGGTAATTGGTAATGGGTCCTAAATAAACAAGTCATGCAGACTTAGACCCGTTTAGAAACCAGATTTAATGAAAAGTCCTTACAAATCATTAGGACGAAAATGCCATTAGCTATTCTTTCTTGCCTCAACCCAGAGCACCAATCCTGAACACACAGTACTTCACGATCAAAACGCAGAAGTCGTAGACCCACGAAACTTCAACGAAAAGCCCTGGAATGATTGAGATTGATGAAAATTGGCGTGTGAAGAAGACATTGAAGATGAACTTCGAAGAGATTCGACATTAAGCTGTGAATTGGAGATTAAGAATTTGAAGAGTCGAAGCACCAAAACCATAAGTCGCAGTCGAAGTTGAAGGAAATGGCAAAGAATCAATCGACTCCAATTGAAGGATATACGGAAGGCTAAATCGACATTGAAGCTGATTTGTTCGAAAATTAGAAACCAAAAACCCTAAGTTGAAGTGGACATTGAAGCAAACATTCAAGCTCGAAAAATAAAAAAATCACGGGGAAAAAGGTACGATAAGAACAATATTCTTTCTAGTTTCACACATTTTTCAATTAGGGCTAGGATTTCATTTGCTCTTAACAATTACAAGCGTAAGTTACTTTTGGGAGATCATTTCAATTGATTTCAGTAGCTTTGTCCAAATTTTAGTTTGTTTTCAAATTTCAGTCGATTATAGTTGATTTTAGATGATTTAAAGTTGATTCTGAGTTTTGATTTTGATTTAAGTTGATTTCATAGTTTCACATACTTGCGATTTGAGTTTGAGTTCTCTAGGTTTCAGAAGCGATAATTTCAAGCCTCTTATTATATTTTTAGTGTTTCAAATTTGATTTAGGATGAATGAAGTTGATTTCGGATGATTTAAGTGAATTTTGATAAACTCCATTATTTTTCCAAATGTGTGATTTCAGTTGCTTTTGTGATTCTGGAGTTTTAGTTGTCTTGGTTTCACTTGCTTTTGCCAATTTCACCACTATTTCATTCCTAATTGAGTTTCAGTTCTTAAGCCCTAACAATTTCATGCACTTTTAATCTATATCTTAGTTTATAATCATTTGTATCTTGAAGTACCCACCAAGGGTTTATAATAGGGCTAGAGAGATAGTATAACTATGAATATGCGATGACATTTTGATTTTAAAAGGACTGATTTATCACTTGTTTCAACTTAGGTTTTAGTTTCATAATTTTATTGACTGCTATGTAATGGTGATTGTGCAAAGGGCTGCGAGGTTTTAGTTGCAGCAATGAACCTTAATGTAGTAAATTTGAGATGATCATGAATTGTGTTGCTATGTTTTTGCTTTTTTTGTCAAATATTTGGCAAGGTCCATGTCTCTTTCGTCTTGATGTTTGTTTTGCTGATTATAGAATGTAGAGTTACATATTTCGAGTTAAGCAAAATGTAGATGTCTATGTATACAGTATGTGGTGCCAGTGAGGTGTTTTCTAATCTGTAATAGCTAGGATTTGAATTCAGCGATCTGGATTATTACTGATATATGATGGATTCTTGATTAATTTTCAGTTCAAATATATATTGGTAGTCTATGCATTCAGTAGTTAATGTTGAACTAATGGCTTCTGTAATACCCTGTATTTTTGGATGGTATTATAATACATAAGATTTTGTATACTTCCCTTGACTATACTTGAAATTCCACTTTCAATCGATCAAACTCTTTTCAAGCGATCGAGAGTTCAATGTTCAAGCGATCGAAACCCTACCGACATGAATTTATTACGTGCCCCCTTTTTTTTTTTCAATCGATCGAATCGGTCTCTATCGATCGAACCTGGCTGATCTGCTCTCAAGCGATTGAAGATTCTTCGATCGATCGAACTTAGCAGAATTCTTATCCCAATTTTGTGTGCTGGAATGCCACCTTACCTCATCCTTTCCCTATATATATATGTATATTTCGTGGGTGTGGGTTTTGTTTGCCCAACTTGGAGAGTGTTAGAGAGAGAGTGTGTGTGTGTGTGTTTATATCATATATACATATCCATAAATATATATACACATACATACTCTATATATACATATGTATGGCAGAAAATGTTCTTATGCGCGAGCGTACCAAGAAAACGTATTGTTTGCCAACAAATGTCCTCTAAGTATGAATAAATTGATCAGGCGATTTGGAAAGTAGAGGAACAACACTTTCCTTTGGATTCTTGGTGCTTTGACAGAATCAATGACTTTAAAATAAAACAGAAATCTTACCAAGTAAGTAAATGCCCAAAAGATAATATTTTTCATTAAGCATAAGAACGATTACAAGAGATTGGAGTTGTAATCACTCCTCTAATTATAGAAACAAGAAGGGGAACACACGCCTTCTTACGGTTTGGAGTGGCAAAGCTCGTCTCCAAATTACAACAAGAAGAAGAAGGGGATAACGCGCCTTCTCTTATGGATGTGGAAGAACTACATTAAAATCTACTCCTAAAACAGGAAAAGGAAATAAAAGATAAAATGCTTAGAGCATGTAGTTTGTTTGATCACTAATGATGCCTTCTTCTTCATTCTCTCTTGTATTTATAGGCAACATGGTGAATTTAATTAACTGCATAACCGCCACTACATTTCAGACTAATCACTGCATTCTAGACTGATCATTACATAACTGCCACTGCATTTCAGACTGATCACGCCACTTCGGACTGATGACGTGAATGATGAACATGATGTGGTTATTTAGAGATAATAACCTCTTTTATAACTACCCCATGATGTGGTAGTTCATGGGTGGTTATTTCCCACTAAACCATTTTAATAATGGATATGTGTTAATATAACTCCACTACTTTGTAACTGTTTGCTGTAGTTTGTGCGGGTGTGCCAGAGACAAACGAGCTCGGTGTGTGTGCAAACTAATTTCCTATGTGCTTGAGTGAGTGATACTCAAGGCTTTGAGATCTGACTTCTAACTAAACGATTGTGTGATGAGTAGGAAAGTACCCTCACCAAAAATTCTATGGCAGTACTGAAGTGCACAAGCCAATTAGTGCAAGAGTTTATCAAGTAAACAATCACAAACAATTAATAAAATACGAAGATATTTTATTGAATGTTTGAAAAAAACTAACAAAAATGGAACAGAATCAGAATATGCTCTGATTGTGCCAAGGAATAAAAACAGTGAAAAGAAAATAACAAAAGGGTCAGGACCTATTGCTATTGATGCAGAGCTTTGAAACACAAAGTTGAATGCCTTTGGATGCTGTAAAGAATACTTTGAGTGCTGTTTTTTAGATGACGCGGAGTCCCTTGCACGGTTGGCCTGCCTTTGTATTTGTAGCGGCCTTAAACAGTCCTGATATAGCAAGGACTCCTTGAATTGCACCCCAAGCAAGAAACAGCTAGCAGAATCCTTCCTTACTTCCAACTCTTTCCTTATCCTCATCCTGATTAAGTCAATCCCAATATTTTCAGGATAACCTTCCCATATCCAGCTGAACATTATCAGATTCAATTCCCAAATAGACTCTGCCTCCTTAATTTCAGGACGACATCTGATGTTTGCTACCAAGATCAGAACCGCCTTACCAATCGGGCTTGCGCAATTCCACTTATCATGCTTTCCAACGCACATGAGCCCGATCACGGCTATATATGTGCTTTTGACTAATCGGGCCCATGTGACTGGCCATTACCGTTTCTCCGAATATGGTGCCCGCTCGCAGAGTGTGCTCTCTTGATCACTTATCGGGCTCCTCCTGACACCAGCTTACGCCTCTCGGGCTCAACTCACGCGATGTCTCTTTCTTGAGCCCGATCACTCTTTGCAGTCTTGGGTCGACCATTCCAGAACAAGGCTTGGGCCTATCATCTCCAGGCCCACTCCAACGTCCCACTCGGGCTCAAAAACCTTTGGCGGTTTTTGGGTGCAAACAATTGTCCCCCAAAAGGTCATGTCAATCATCCCGCCCTTGATTGATGTGATGTTTTAAATTTGAAAGCTGCCACGTGTCCAGTATGCAAAGGCCTGTCAGATCTCTAGAATCCCACTAGGCGCTTCCCATTAAATGCTAAAACGTATATAACAAAGGAATTTTCAAAAATCTCTTCACTTTCTCAATCTTCTTCTCTATCTTGCCTTCTTTTTCTAAAGAAAACAACCAGAGCTTTTCTCTCCAAAACCTCCACCTTTTCCAGCGAGCAAACTCTCGTTCTATCCACTAAAATGGCGCCCAAAACTGCTTCGGCGGCCTCTTCTAAAGGCAAGAAAACATTTCTAGAAGCTCCTCCTCCACAGAACCGGTGTAGAAAAGTGAGGCAATTAGCCAAGGCCAACGCCTCAGTCATTTCCACAGAAAGCTTCATCTACTATAGTACATCCGACGACACTCCGGCGGCGCCTGGCCTTGGTACAACGTTTCACAGCGACCCTCCAGCAGCCTTTAATCCTTACTTTCCACCAGTTGCCAATGAGTTTTTTCTCTAACGTCCAGCTCATTGGAGTAAAGCCTGGTTTGCTACTCATCCCATTAGGGGTTGGCCTACACCTGCTGCAGACTAGGGGCAAAGCTTTCAAGTTTGCCCAGAGCCTCAAGATACCACTGCCACACTAGGGGCAAACTGCGTTTTCCCAAACCTCTATTTATCACCGTCAACTAGGGGCAAACATCGTTTTCCTGTACCCCTTTCACATTATAAGCGAATCCTGAGCCACCAAGTATATCTTTGAAAACATTTGAAATGAATTATCTCTTATTCTATAAGCTAATGCACTAATTCGAAGCACATTTCAGAGAAAGCAAAGGATTGATTGAGATTCATATGGAGCATTTTTAAAGCATTACTTTATCAACTGAGTATTATCACACTAAGATGAGAAGGGTACTTGAAAAGCAAAGAGATATGTTAAACATGACAAATGTACATTACATCATGGCAAATTGAGTTGTCTCCTCTAAACTTCTATTTCAGTGTCAAGAGTGTTATCTTCATGTGTTAATGTCTGTCGTGGTCAAGTTTGTCGTCGTCTAGCCTGTGATGTCAAGTGTGTGGGTCCAGATTGATCCATAATAAATTTTCAAAATTTTTAGAGCATCTAAAGGTGGATACAAATAGAAGTTCCGAACACTGTTATTGCATCAATTAATCATGTTAATTAGAGGATCGGCCTTGGATTTTGAGTTGAGCCATTATTGAAACAGATCAATGTGCGGCTAAAACTGATTGAAGATTTATGAAGTCATGTCAAAATCATTAGGTCTTTTTGAGTACCTATCAATCATGGATCAAAATTGTGATATCGAGAACTTTGTTTTGACCCCGGATTGGTCCGATCTTGATAAATAAGCCTTAAGAGTGCTTGAAACTTGTTGAAATTGGTCTAAAGGACCCTTTGGAATTTGAATCTTGGTTGAAAACCATTCAGGATTGAAGAAAAGTCTCCAGGTACGAAGAATCGAGGGAACCGCAGCTTGAAAATAGTTAAGAATTGATGATTTGCAGCGAACTCCTGTTGTTTTAGGTTGATCATGTGTCGTCCTGGAACATGGACATTTGGATCTATTGTCACTTGAGAATTACATCCAGAAAGGATTTGCAGAAGATGAATAAGAATTCAGAATAAGGTGAGAATAACCCCGTTGTGTTTGCAGGAGTATTTGAACTAGTCGAAGCACCATCGTTAACTTCAGATCAGTAGAGTTTCTAGAATATGAGCCCTTGTCTCTAATCAGAACTTGCTTTGGAACTGGCCATGATCCTATATCTAAGAATTTTAGCAATCTCCCCAGCAAAGGACTTTCATCAATCATCCAGGTGTTAAGGCATGCTTCGTAAGAAATTGTCTGGGTATGAAATACAGGTTACTTTAGAGATCGTCCAGGTGGTAGGACACTTCATCATAGATCATCTAAATGGTTATGACTCTCAGAAATCATTTAAAGTTTAAAAACATGCTTCATCAGAAATCGTCTAAGTTTAAGATTAGATCTAGTTTAAGATTAAGCCGAGTTTTGATCAAGTTTAAGATCAGGTCAAGTTTAAGAGAGAATCGAGTTTAAGATTAGATCAAGTTTAAGATCATATCGAACTTTAGATCGAGTTTAAGATTAGGTCAAGTTTTAGATTAAGTTTAAGATCAGGTCAAGTTTAAGACAGAATCGAGTTTAAGATTAGATCGAGTTTAAGATCATGTCGAGTTTTAGATCGATTTTAAGATCATGTCGAGTTTAAAATTAGATCATGTTTAAGATCATATAAAGTTTTAGATCAAGTTTAAAATCATTAAGACAGAATCGAATTTAAGATTGTATGAAGTTTAAGATCTTTCCAAGTTTAATGTCGAAGTATAAGATTGATGTGGGTTTAAGAATAGGTTGAGTTTAAGATCATATCATGTTTAGGACTAAGTCAAGTTTAAGAAATTATCATAACCTATTGAGAATAAGACTTGTCTAGAAAGAAACTTGAATTCAATAAGAGAGATTGTGTCAAAAGTTTCTGTATGTGAGAGAAAGTCATCGCATCAAATTTTGCATCTAGAACCCTTGAGTGTGACTCCTCCAACACTTGCACATTCACATTTGCACACTGCATCAGCATCCTAGGATAGGAGCATTTCACCTGTATTGTTGTTTGTGTGTGTTTTTTCCGTCCTCTCGCACGCTTGAACTACGCCCTGGTCTGATTCCTGGAAAGGATACGTAGACAGCTCTAGCGGAGCACAACCAACAGCAACTTAGATTTAGCAGCCTCTACCCAGCATTGCATTCTTGCTTTTATAATTTCTTAATTTTCTCAGATTTTGAATTTCTTGATTTTTGAAGATTTTTATTTTTTTTTCTTCCTAAAACCTCTTAGTATGGTTATTAGGTGCCTTCTAGCTTTGGAACTCACTTGCAGTTCACGTTGTTCACAACAAGCTCTGCCAAAGAGGGGCAAACTGTAGACACCCAATTTTGACCACACTGATAGGATTTAGGGTGGACAACATCTTGGAGGATTCTATGATGAAAAGTACCCCGTGGAAGGTATTGAATTCCACACAATCGAAAGATCGAACTTTGGAAAGTGACTTCAAGTTCAGAAAAGCCCTTTTTCATGAATAAATCTCGATTTGGTCAAAATCATCTCTCAGAATTCATATTCACCTAGGGTTATATGAACACGAATTGTTCTAAATGCAATATTCTAGGTATCCAGAGATTCAATTTCAAAGAAAAGTTCGAAATCAACGCACATTTAAAAGTAATTTTGGAAAAGAAGTCGTTTGATTTCAAAAAGACGACGAAAGTTTCGGAGGACTTTCGGACTTCAATTGAACTTCAATTTTCATTTCAAAAACTCCTGAAATATTTTTATACTAAAATTTAACTCGACAGCTTTCCAACTGTATGTAAATGGATGATTTCGGACACCAAAAAGCATTTTTACAAAAATGGGAAAAGCAGTGCACGTAATATTTGAAACAGGACATAAAGGCAACCAGGGGAACAAGAAAAGGAAGTGCCTAAGCCGCCAACTATATAGTGCCCCCTCCATTGAGCTTGTTGAGTTCCAGACCCTTCTAGAAGCCTCCTATTGCGAGAAAATTGCCTAGAAACTGTGTTTAGGCACTGAAATGACCATTTTAACCCTTTTCTAACCTCTAAAATCTCTGTTTTAACCCTGAAACTTAAGAGTTAAGTTTTCAAAACTCTCTATATAGATTTATATGAGATCATCTTTGATATACAAGAGAGTATATAGAAGAGAATATACAAAGAAGTACACACAAGAGAGAAGTACATACAAGTGAATATACTTGCAAAATACTTTCAATTTAAGAGATATTTCTGGAGAGATGAAGTGAATGGTGAATTAAACTAATCTCAAGATAATTAGATTAAAGAATTAGATCACAATTTTGACATCAATTCCCTCCCTTAACTTCCATGGATGAGTGCTTGAGAAATTGAAGAACACTTGAAGAAGAAGACTCTTCAAATCAACTTTGATTGCATAATTGAGAATCTTCCAAGAGGTAGAAATCACAATTCATCTCTAATTCCTACTTTCATATAGATCTATAAGACTTGGATCTAGATTAGTTTTATTTTCTTTGTTAGAACATTCATCTTCTTCCTCTCTTGTTCTTCATCCACTCACATAGCTAAATCCAAGTCTCTTTTGATTTTATTGATTATTATTAATTAGAGATTGATTTTCACTTTTGATTTTCACTTTTGATTTTAGTTTAGATCCATGCATACATGACTATATATATGTATCTATTTTGAACTCTACAATAGTTTGGAAGTATGATCTATGAGAAGGATGATTATGTTCATACCTATCTCTTGATTATTCCTATTACCTAGAATTCTTATTGAATTTCATCTCTAATAGGATATTTGTAAGTCCCTTTGATCTATGATTCAAAGTTCTTTATAGAACTTGAGGGCTAAATTGACTGGGAATCATGATAATTAAGTTGATCTATGAGTTTGATTTCTATAATAAGCTTCAACCAACACCTTAGATGTTTTCCTCAAACTTTAAAATGAATTAGATAAAATTCAGTAAAACAGATTGGTATTGTCCATAAGATTTGGTCCACCAAAACCCATAGTTTGATGGATTTCAAATTTTTTGGGTAAACTTTGATGAATTAGCTTTCATTCGATCCGTTTTGAGAACCTCTAGGATCCATATGCTATTTTTAGAAATTGTTGAAAAATCGGTTGACAGATTTAAACATAGTCTCTTTGTGATTGAATTTCAGAAAATATATAATAGTTATCGATATTCCGCCTTTTAGGGATGATTCCTAACTCATGTATCTATATGCTGATATAAAATCGTGAGCATACGATCGAGTTAAGATCGTTTTCTAAGCATTTGAAGTTGATACAACTATTCTGGAATTTTCTAAGTTTAACTACAATCACGATTATGTATACAAAATGGTCATATCTTGATCACTCAATAATAATTGATGAATAAAACTTGGTTTAGAAGTCATCTAGGATAAATGGATGAGAGATCAAAAGCTTAGATTAACTTGATTAACATGATTCATGAACTTCTATTATGTTTTGTATTCCTTTGTCAAGTGATACCAAACTTCTAGAATAACTGAGTCTGTTTAAAACAACTTTTCAGAAACTTTAAGATCATTACATGTCTATGGGATTATTTTTGTCACAAAGTAAAATGAAATAGCTTTCTTTTGACACCAAATAGTGCTCAAGTGATTTTTGTAGAATTAATTATGATTTTTATAAGAACAATGGACAGTCCTGGTCCACTATTCCCAAAACTCTTATTTCTCAAACTTTAAAAATGGTAAAGAGGTTCTACTTTTTGGAGAAGTTCCCTAAGGTATGTATCTAACTTTCTGTAAAAGGGTTTTAACCCAACTTGTGTTTAAGACCACTTTTGATAGAATTCATTAGAGGTTGCTAAATCTGGAAATTTGATTGATGACATCTTCTCTTTGTTTATCATGCATATCATTTGTTTGCTTGTGTTTTGCAATGCTTGGATATTCTTCGGTGTCTTAGTGCATAGAATTAAATGCCGAGGATCCGGACTTCGATTTGTGAGCTTGCCACCTCTACATGTGGCTTAGTGCCCATGTATCGTGTACTATCTTTATCCTTTCTCTTTGAATTTTTCTAGGTTTACAACTTTGTTTTCAACGACACAATTCCTTTAGGATAGTCTCTGTTTATATGCTTATATGTTAGAGACATCTTACCTAGGATTGTTGCATGATTGCATTACACGTTTCCTTTTTTTTTTTTTTGCGACTCCGCTTAGGTCAACTCAATGTAATTTTTCTCGTTCCCTTTTGTATATCATAACATGTTTCCTTTATTTGCATTGGTCCCGGGCGGGACTAGCCATTGTAAGTATACCTCTCTCTTGTATTGCATGTGCATCCGATTGCTACTTGATGTAATCTCTTAAAATGATTTTTATTAGATGTTCCATTTTGTCATGTATATATTATCTAGTATGTTTGAGGAAACAACACTAATTATGAATTAAGAATAAGGATATTTGAATCAAGGCCTACCATTCAGTAGGGCGAGGAGAGGGTGCTTTAGTCCTGCTCGGGCTCCTTCCCCTCTCCTACCAAGACCCTCGAACCTAGTTTCTGGTAATGAAGGTTGAATAACCTTATTCAATTTTGGGCGAGTCAAACTTGGGTTTCCTAATTCCCTATAAAAATTAGGTGGCGACTCTTTATCTCTAGATCGCATGAGGAAGTTCTAGTTTCCCTGAAGTGTGCTCCTTGGATCCGTCCCGAGACACTATCGAGGGAAATGCCAGGACCATCCCTCTCAACGCGCATTGTCCACAACTGTATTCCAGACTGATCACTACATAACTGCCACTTCATTTCAGACTTATCACACCACTTCAGGCTGATGACGTGACTAATGAACATGATGTGGTTATTTAGAGATAATAACCTCTTATATGACTACCCTATGATGTGGTAGTTCATGGATAGTTTTTCCCACTAAACCATTTAAATAATGGACATGTGTTAATATAACTCCACTAATTTGTAACCTCCATTCCCCACTACATTGTAACCGCCATTCTCCACTAAATAGCCGTTTTTCTACTTCTTTATAACTGTTTTGACACATGTGGTAGATTTTGTATGCACGTGTGGCAAACATGGGCCCTTGGCAGTTATTTACCACCATCCTGACTTATTCTAGTGAATAACCGCCATCATCCTGTGTTCAAACCCATCATCCTGACCAACTACAAAAATTAACACATGACATGTGCTCCTCTTATGACCAAATCCTCTATGGGCCCATACCATAGAATTTATTTTGTGGTACAAACAACATGTATACATATACTTTGTGAGAGAGAGGGATAGACAAAGGAGAAGGAGAAGGAGAAGGAGATCAGAGAGATAGAAAGAGAGAGACAGACACTAAGACAGAGGTGAGAGAGAGAGAGAGAGAGAGGAGGCCATTGGAGGAGCTCAAAGCTTAAAGCTTGCCAAACATGCCCATACGACATTCGGTGAGTTCTAAACTCACTCGGTACCATTGATATAATGTTTTACAAGTTTTAGACATAAGCAATGCACCTAAACACGCCCTAACACTTCTGGACGTTCACTGTCCAGAACTACTGGAGAAGACGACTTTCGAGTAATTGAACTGGGTTCAATCGATCGAACTCTCAATCGATCGAAAGGACTTCGATCACTTGAAGCTTATTTTTCTCAATCAATTGAACTGAGTTCAATCGATCGAACTTGGTTGTTTCCTTTGAGGTTTATAATTCATAATGTTGAGTCGTTTAATGCTATCCTATGTTACTATTATGCGATAACTGATGAATATAGAGACAATATGGTGCGGTAATAAGAGTACTTTACGAGACAACATATTCGAGATTGGACTTTAATAATGGTTGATGCTAATCGAAGGTGATAAGTTCGTTCATTTCATTCAGAGTAGTCAGGCTATATGGGGCTGTCATATATCAGTAGTAGTACAAACGATAAGTAGGTTTGTTAGGTTCTGGGATGGTTATGGGTGGCATATATTCTTAAATGCGGTAGACATACGAATGTGTCTATGACATGCAATGGCTGAGAATATGTCGATATCAATAAGTTATGGCAATAGAATGGATGTCTTTACTCGAAGCGTTAAATCCCTAACTTGTGGTGGACTGTGCATATGTTCTTAAAAGCAGGGGATGGACTGACGTAGTATCTATGACTTGCGGTGTACGCATTAGATGATCTCTATGACTTGCGGTGTTATGCGCTAGATGGTATCTACGACTTGCGGTGACGCAATAGATAAAGCATTAAAGCATTAATGTATCCAAGTGTATTACAGTCAAGTCTTTCATTGACGAGTCTGATGTTCTGAGTTCTGGTACATAGGACGTGAGTAACCAATTAATGAGTTTGGAATAAAGAGAAAGATGTATTTAGTAGAGCTATTGAATATCGTTCATAACTGGTGAATACATTATATCTATGATACTGTGGGAGTTTCTATTCGCTCAGCTGAAGTAAGCTGACAACGTTTATGCCTGGACATTCTCCGTCCAAACTACCCTATCCCTATTGATACAGGTGATGGAGCTTTTTTGACAATGGCTATTACTCGGAGAGGGAGTATGGAGAGAATGGCCCCACCGATGATGGTTATGCCAGGGAAGACTATTACGCTGATGACTTTGTTTTTGCCAGCTGAAGATCTGAAGATAGATATTAGCTTATATTTCTACTTTACATTACTGCTGGACTTTGTAATAATGGGCACTTGGTCATTTGTTGCTTTCAAACATTTTATAATTCCTGTAGCGTACTATGATGATTTTGTAATAGCTAGAACTGTTGTAATATGTATTCAGTTGGTTATATTACTGTTCTTATTTCTTCTAGTTGACTACTGTTGTGTGGTGTGGACAATTAGTGACATTCACCCATCATTCCCTATGGACCCAAAAAGGAAATTTATTTTTCTCTATTTTTGCTGCTTTGGGGCGTGATAGGATTTTTGGTATCAGAGCTTTAGATTGGGTACTTTCGTTCACTAATGGTTTCACACCATTTGGTCCTAGCATTTAAGATTCTTGAGATAAGATATGATAAGATAAGTTTGTCCTTCTGACGATAGATAGTTTCTTTACAGGTTAGCATGGATCCAGAGTTCCATAAGTTTGTGATTGACGCATATGTGGAGGCAACTGATCCGGAGTTCTATCAGAAGCGTATACGCCAGATAGCTAGTCAGTATCTAGAGAAGGATATGTAGAAGGCTCTTTATGTGATGGGGAAGACTCACCCCACAGAGATCCGCATGTTTGCTTACCATTCACCGAGGATTGGTAGGGATATTTATCAGGAGATTATACGATTGATCTTGAGTAAGTTGGAGATGGACGCTATAGAGCTACGAGCCATTCTTGGAGGACCCATTCCGCCAGCACCCGCAGTACAAGTAGCATCACCGGTACCCGACGTACCCATCCTAGAGCCACAAGATCAACCTGATGACCCAGATCCAGAGCTAGAGGCAGAGCTAATTCCGAATGACGAGTAGCTGGAGGATGATTCTGAGGTGCCAGAGTGTGCACTAGCAGATGACCCAGAGGATGATCTGGAGGATCCAGAGCTAGTTGCTATGGATGATGTAGCTGAGGAGGATGTGGTAGTATTGGAGGATGATATAGTGATAGGACACGATGGTGGTTGAGATAGCCAAGGAGGATATTCCTGACAAGGATATCGTTGCACCTGAGATATCCGTAATACCCGTGTTACCAGCGAGATCTATAGTACATATGGCAGTCATTGCTAATATGGCAGTAGAGTGGGTAGCACCGATAGTTGCATAGCCAGAGGGATTCATTTTCACTATGTTTGGGAGTTTAAAAAATGAGAGAAAGTACCTCACTTTCTTTCGCTTTCTCTCGTTTGGGAGTTTAAGTGAGGAGAGAAAAGGAGAGAAAGGGAGAGAAAACTAATCTCCACTTTCTCTCAATTTCTTTCTCTCCAAATTGAGAAGAAAAGGAGAGAAAAGAAAGTGGGTATAATGACATTTTCTTAATACCCACAGTACCCTTTATTTAATTCATAACTAATTTTAATTCCATCTAAGTCCTAGGCTCCTAATACACTATATACGTGTATTCTCTCTCCTAACAAAGCAAAAAGCTCACGTGCCAAGTAAATCTGAATGCTATTTGTTGTGAATAGAAAATGAGAAGAAGAGATGTCAGAGGCTTTATTAGTTCAAGTCATTAATGGGTAGAATGGTAACTTTATTTCTTTTTTCTTATGTTCTTCTCAAATCCCAAACAAGAGGAAAGAAACTAACGTTCTCTTCTCTCCTAAACTCCCAAATAAAATGAAAGAAACTACCATCCTTTCTCTTCTTTTCTTTTCTCTCCTCACTTATAACTTTATCTTCTTTTCTTTCCTCCCCTAAACTCCCAAACATAGCATGTAGGACATGTTGAGCAAGTGGAGGCCATGGTAGTAGTTGGAGGATTTGCTGAGATAGTCGCTAATATTGCCGAGCCAGCATTCGATATTCAGGATATGAATGTCAATGAGATGATAGTAGACGATTGGGATATTGGAGCCGTAGTTGGAGGACTTGTTGTGCCACCAGAGGATGATCCACCTGTAGAAATGGACATTGCATCCGAGAATGAGGCACCACTACCAGGATCAGATGCTGACAACTTTTGAGTCAGGATCTGGAGGGGAGTTTAGATTTTTGTTAGTTTTATCATGACATGTTGTCCACATGATTTTTGGGATCTTGAGAGATAGCTATTTGACCATAGCTTTGTATAGATGTCTAGCAGTAGTGGTAGCATTATAAATAATTGACTATAGTACTTTAGTAGTTTATGTTCGATGTGGTACACAGTTTGACTAGTATGTACTATGTGGTACATCTTTTGACACATACATATAAGAAATACTCTTGATATATTGGTGGTATGATTGAGTTTGATGTATGTTGATTAGTAGAACTGTTAGTTCTTATTATTTATCACTCTATCTTTATTTCGTTTATTCAAGAAGACTTTCAGCTAACTGATAGGTCTCTTGTAGGTACACTTCACACGAAATCACTATGGTTGGACCTAGACAAAATCCACCACGACTTGGAGCCCCTATTCTTGAGGGCATGGATCCAACAAGCATCTTTGAGTTGTTGATGCAGAGGATAGAGCACGTAGGTGACACCTACAACCATGCTACTAACCAATGACCTGTCCAACCCCTTATTGCACCGTTTCCACCAGGACAGACATAAGACAAATTACTAGCACATTTTTGTGGACTACGACTAGAGAAGTTTGATGGGTTAACAGAACCATGGCAAGTCGAATAGTGGATAAGAGAGATGGAATTAATCTTTAAAGCGTTAGAATGTAGTGAACAGGAGAAGCGCCGTCTCACTACATTCCACCTCACCTATGCTACCGCAGATTAGTAGGAGGCTGAGCGAGTCACTATTGGGATTAACACTACAAGAGTGATGCCTTGGGAAACGTTCAAAGGAAGGTTTTTGTAGAAGTATTTTCTAGAGGATGAAAAGGATCAACAAGAGAAGAATTTCGTGAGCCTAGTCTAAGGAGGATGGACGGTAAGAGAGTACACCATACAAGTTGAGTGATTGTCTCGATTCACTCCGCACATGAGCGATACCCCGCAGAAGAAGGTAAAGAGATTTCACCAAAGATTGAACCCCCATCTTTGTTGTATGATGATTGGGCACCTGAACTAGGGTTTTAAAGGACTGGTTAGACTTGTTGTAAGTCTGGAGAAGGATGCTTATCCGGTACAGCGACAGCAGATGGGTAGACCCGAGTTGTTGAGGAATTTTCAATAGTAGAGGAATTTCCAAAATCTGCCGCCGAGGAATACCCAAGGGTGGAAACCTCAGGATAATTTGTAAGGGAACAAGCGCACCTAGGACGGAGTCAGGAAGCCTCAGTAGAACTATCCCTGACCCAGCAGGGACCACTATCTCAAGCATTGCTTTGCTGCTCCACCACCGAGCGATGGAGGATGTTTTAACTATGGAAAGTCGGGACATTAATAATGAATTGCACTGTTTCCAAGACCGACTATCATACTGATAAGTTTTGCCACAACTGCAACAATCTAGGGCATATGAGCAGGGATTACCGTGCACCACGCAGAGGATACTATAGGGCACTAGTTCAGGGAATACAAGGACCCCCAGATCTGACACGAATGAATGTCATCATTCCCTTAAAAGCAGGCTTTAATGCTAATGAGCAGTAACATCTAGAAGGTACGCTTGTACTCTTTCATAGTCAAGTTAAAGCATTATTCGATACTGGTGTTGCACATTCATTTATTACTGTTAAGATTTTGTGTCAGTTGAGTTTAGAACCCTAGGCACTTGAGCCAGCACTTAATATTGTGTCACCGTTGGGAGTGACTTTTAAGTTGGGTAAAGTGTGCAAAGATTGTCCACTAACCTTGGAAGATCGGAATCGTCCGGCAGACTTAGTGGTACTATCAATGTTAGAGTTTGACATTATCTTAGGGATGGATTGACTTACCAAGTACGATGCTAACTTGAATTGCCCTACTAGGACTATCATGTTTCCAATACTAGGACGTCCAACGATCAGATTTCAGTGTCAGCCGATGAGTGACATAACTCTCACAAGTTATTTGGCTACAATCGGGAGTATGAGTATAGAACTTACAATGGGTGAGATTCCTACCGTACAAGATTTCAAAGATGTATTGTAGGATATTAAAGGACTTCCACCGAAAAGGGAGATAGACTTTTGTATGGAACTGGTACCTAGGACATTACCGATATTTAAGACTCCATATCGGATGGAGCCAACGGAGATGTTGGAATTAAATAAGCAAGTTCAGGAACTTAAAGATTTGGGATTCATTCACCGGAGTACGTCACCTTGGGGAGCACCAGTTCTATTTGTGAAGAAGCTAGAAGGATGGAACACTTCAACTCTATATAGACTACAGAGAGTTGAACAAGTTTACAATTAAGAATAGATATCCACTCTATCGGATAGATGATCTAATCAACCAGTTGTAAGGATCAAATATCTTTTCGAAGATTGATTTGGGTTTAGGATACCATCAGTTATTAGTTCGACTAGAGGATGTGTTGAAAATTGCTTTCAGGATGAGATATGGGCATTACGAGTTCTTAGTTATGACTTTCAGATTGACTAATGCGCCAACAATATTGATGGATTTAATGAATAGAGTATTCAGATCATATCTGGATCAATTCATTATAGTGTTCATTGACGACATCCTGATTTACTCAAAAATGGAAGATGATCATAAAGATCACTTGCAGATTGTTTGTAGATGCTTCAAGATAGTAAGTTATATGTTAAGTTCAGTAAATGTGAACTTTGGCTACAGGAAGTCAAATTTGACATGTTATATCTCAGGATGGTATCTTTGTGGACTCATCTAAGATTGATGCAGTCTTAAGTTGGAACAGACCAACCAACGTAACAGAGGTCAGAAGTTTTCTTGGTCTAGTAGGATATTATCGAAGATTCATAGAAGGATTTTCTAAGATCGCAGGCCCATCGACGAATTTGATAAGGAAGGAGATAAAGTATGACTGGACAAGAGATCCAAGTTGAGAGGAATTGAAGAATGATAGAAAGAAGAAGAAAAAGAAAATATGAAACTGATCTATGCCACGAACGACACTCGAAAAAATGCGAACGCTAAGTGCCGCTGTGACGATCAGTGAGTGCCACTGCGTCATTCACTGACTGCCGCATTGTCCCATGCGTGCTGCGAATAAAGTAGCTGAAGAGTCAGTTGTTTTTTCGACCAAAATTCAAATAAGTTCCATATTTTGAATTTAAGATCCCCAAAGTTTGCCCCCCTGTTACACTTTGGCCCCTAGAAAATGAGTTTCCAAGTCCGTGTGACTCCAGATCTTGATGAGAATGAGTTTTTGAGTCCATGTGATTCCAGATAATGAAAATGAACTTTTGAGTCCGTGTGACTCCAGATTTTTGAAAATAGAAAATGAATTTTCGAGTCCGTGTGACTCCAGATTTTTTTCGAAAAAAAAATGAATTTTCGAGTCCACGCAACTCCAGATTTTGAGATGAAAAGAATTTTTTCGAGTCTGTGAAACTCCAGATTTTGGAATGAAAAGAATTTTTCCGAGTCCACGCGACTCCAGATTTTGAGATGAAAGTAATTTTTTCGAGTCTGTGGGACTCCAGATTTTGAAATGGAAAAAGAATTTTTCTGAGTTCGCACGACTCCAGATGTTGACATGGAAAAAGAAATTTTTCGAGGCTGCGCGATTCTAGATTTTGAAATGAAAAATGAATTTGTCGAGTCTGTGCGACTCCAAATTTTGAAAATGACAAATGAATTTCCAAGTCTGCATGACTTTAGAGTATAATTAGAGTCATTAAATTTGGAGCGATTCTGATTTTTCTGTGAGCCTGGAGTCATTGAATCAGGAGTGATTCT
This sequence comes from Hydrangea macrophylla, assembly GCA_033977485.1. NCBI lineage: Eukaryota > Viridiplantae > Streptophyta > Magnoliopsida > Cornales > Hydrangeaceae > Hydrangea > Hydrangea macrophylla. The sequence continues at coordinate 60,297,901 of CM066987.1, forward strand.
GACTTTTAGCGACTTGGAGTCATTGAATTGGAGTAATTCTGACTTTTCTGTGACCTGAAGTCATTGAATTAGGAGCGATTCTGACTTTTCTGCGAACCTGGAGTCATTGAATCTGGAGCGATCCTGACTTTTCTGTAATTTGTAGTAGTAGAATGAGGAGCGATTCTGACTTTTCTGCAATTTGGAGTCATTGATTCTGACTTTTTTTTTGATTTGGGGTCATTGAATCAGGAGTGATTCTGACTTTTTTGCGACTTGGAGTCATTGAATTTGGAGCGATTATGACTTTTCTGCGAATTTGGAGTTATTTTATCAGGAGCGATTATGACTTTTCTACAATTTAGAGTCATTGAATCAGGTGCAATTCTGACTTTTCTGCAATTTGGAGTCATTGAATCAGGAACAATTATGACTTTTCTGCGATTCAGAGTCATTGAATTAATCAGGAATGATTTTGACTTTTCTGTGATTTGGAGTCATTGATGGGATTCTGACTTTTTTGCGAACCTGGATTCGTTGAATCTTGAGCGATTCTAACTTTTCTGCGAACCTAGAGTCATTGAATCTGGATCGATTGTGACATTTCTGTCAAATTGGAGTCATCAAATCTGGAGTGATTTTTTATTCTTACAAACATTAAGTCTGAGCGACTCCAAGCTCTACCAAATTAATGAGCAGTATAAGGCATGAAACGCATCTGCATCAGTTATCTCAATGAAAATGCAAAGCTTCCTAGAATGGGATAATATCAGAAGAAGAAGATTTAAGGCGTGGAGCACATTCTTATCAATAGAAACTGTGTGATCCTGAATCATCGCATCTGCATCGCATGAAAGCATGAAGCATGAAAATGCATTGACGGTCATCAGTGCATGAGCACATGCATCACTATAGGATAGGCACATTCATCTGTGTGACTATTTGTACTTGTGTGTGATCCCTTGCTTGAACTACGCTATGGTCTGATTCCTCTAAGGATACGTAGGCAGCTCATTGTTGAGCACGACCAGCATCAACCGTTTTAGTAGCCGCTTTTGTAATGCACTTTGTTTTTACCTGGGTTCTTTAACTAGGTCAAAGGCTTTTCCACACATAGGCTTTGATATTTCGCTTGTGATATGTGTTGCATCACGAAAACTCTGTCAAGGAGGGGCTAACGTAGACACCCCAATTTTGACCAGACTATCGAACTTAGGAAGAATTACCTTTGGATAAGATGATGATACCTTTTGGTGTGCTTGGATGGTCTTCAAGAACTCTTCATGAACTTTGAAAAAAATTTATCTCAAAAAAAGGAGGTAAACAGATCTTTCAAAGATAAGTTTCAATGATTATCGAATATCAGATACGTGTGGAAAATAAATTAGAGCGTTTGGTATAGTAGAAATCCAAAGAAAGAAAGTTTAGAAACAAAGTCACCATTTTCCTATTTTATTATTATTTTAAAAAAAGAGAAAAAGGAAGAAAAAAAATCAATGAAGAACAAATGAATCTAGGCTTAAGATAAATTCCACTAATTCCAGACTTTGAAATAATCTCAAAAATATTTTATATATAATATTTGAAGCTAGAACAAATAAATAAGGATTTTTAAGGAAAAATAAAGTATAAGAAGAAAAAAGAAAAGAAAATATTCAAAAAAAGGTGAAGAAACGGCACACGATACTAAGAGCTTGCACTCTGCGAGCGCCCCCGTTGCAGTCAGTAATTGTCACGCTTCGGCACTCATTGAGTGCCACTTCCAACTTCCCGAGTGTCGCGCTGGATGCTATTTTGAGAAATAAAATTGCTTCTAGAATTTTCTTTGGATCTCTAGAATATCCCAAATGACCTCGTTTCTTGAGGAGGTATTTTGGACCCTTAAGTCATCTTTAATATGATAAGATCATCTTGGAAGAACAAAAACACCCCTCCCCTTGAAAATTTCTCAATAAATACAAACTCATTTCAAGAGAAAAGGAGGTTGGCTAATTTTGGACAAGAAATTGAGAGAGAGAGAGAGAGAGAGAGAGAGAGAGAGAGAGAGAGAATTTGAGCTTCTTCCAGAGAAAAACTCAGTCTTTGAAGATCTAAAGTGAGGAATTCAAGGAGTTTTGAAGAGATATAGAAGAAGAAAGAGAAAAGAAGAGAAGTGAAGAGCACTTGAAGATTAATCCAAATTAATCAAGATCTTTGTAAATTTGAGTATTCCCAGAGGTAGTTCTCTCATCGAGTGTGTATATTTCTATGATTCAATCACAATTCATAGAATCCTAGGACCGTTTTTACATAATTTTCATCACACACTACTTGAATTGTGATTGAATTCTCATCTATTTGCTGATTTGGATCTAGTTGATCAAGGATTAAGTTTTGAAATAAGCTTCTTAAACGAAAATTTTCTTTGGATCATCAATCTAACTTGATTTCTCTCTCTCTCTCTCTCTCTCTCTCTCTCTCTCTCTCTCTCTTTGTTTATACTCTTCTCCTTTTGTTCGTACTATACTCCTTTTGTTCATACTCTTCTCTTGGAAGTAAATGGGATCTTCAATATCCTATTTGAATTCCTTGAGTTTGATCTCTTAATTTTTTGTAAGTTAATGGTTTACATGAGGGTTAAGGTTGATTTTGGTTATATTTAGGATCAATTGGTAGATTCAAGTCTTATATCCATGGCTTGGATCTATTAATTTGATGGTTTTATAGGATGATCTTCACATTCTATTAAAACCTATGAAGGTTTAGTGATCTTAATCTCCAAGGACCATTAATTTGGGAGGAGAATCAAGCAAAATAAATCTTAATTCCTCAAGGACCATCCATTTGAGACAGGAGTTGGATCTCGAACAAACCAATTGTCATGGTTTGATAATTAGATCCAATTAAGTTTAAGTGTTTGGGTATGTTCACGAGCTTGAGTAGAATTCTTAGAGGCCTCCATGGAGGTTTCTTCAAGTTTGAGTTCATGAAGATCTTCAATATTTGTTTGATTATCTTGAATGGTTATAACCAATACTTAGTCCAAATTCTCTCTAGAATTTTGGATCAAGTTGAGTTCAAATGAGAAATGACAATTCAACAATGGTGCAGTGATTCCAATGACGATCTGTGATCAAAGATTTTTAGTTAAATCATGATCTATTAGATTTGGATCAGACCAATTAGAATTTGTTCCTAACTCATAGATGTACCACTGCAATTTTTATTTTGATGAAATTTCATGATTAACATGGCTTGATCATGGGTTTTACAACCCAATTGTTCTCTGTCTAGAATTTGAAAATAGTGACCTTTTAAAATGAATGGATCAGAGCCTTAATTAAACATTTTAAGCCTCAAATATTTTTTTCTTGTGAATTTTTATGAGTTAGTAAAATCCTATAAAAAGATTGAAGTGATTAAGATTCATTTACTATTTTTAAAAAATCATACAGTATTGCTGGACAAAGAATTAGCAAAATCTGAATGACCTCTGATCTAAGGTCAATTCCCAAAGTTTGGACCATTTGATTTTTGATTTCCTTTTTGGGTTAGATAATAGACTCATAGAAGATGTTATACCCAAAAATCAACCATGGGAACTATGGTTTTATAATTTTTTAAGTTGATATTCCTTCTTTGTAAATTTGAAAATCCTGATACTGATTTGATGAATCTTGCAAATTTGAGTCCAAATGACTTCCCAATGCCTTAAGGTTTGAAGAATGCTTTGAATAAGAATAATTAAATTCAAATCCAGAGGTCAAGTGATCCAAACCATCAAATGATGCATGTCTTGTTCCTTTTCATGGATTCAGTCATATTTTAAGATAATGCTTGTATTTTGGATTATTGAGCATAGGAATAAGTCAAGATTGTTCCAACATCGCCATAGATTCTTTCCAAACATGTTAAACCTCTATCATCTCTATATTGACATTACATTGGCTCTAGGTTATTGTCACGCCCTGGCATAGCAAAGTAGGGAAAAATTAAAATTTCCACCTTTGGATCAGTAGATACGTGGCTGGTTTGAGGATCATGTGCTTGTCCATACAAGAAAGAACCAAGATGAAAGTAATAAACAGCAAATAAAAGCAGCATCATAAGGCATGGAGGTTCTAGGAATACATAATATTGAACAAAATCAGAGTCTTAAATCCATTATTACAACCCATAGAAAAGAAAAGGAAATATAATATTATCCCGGACGTGAAGCCTACAACAAGGTAATAATAATAAGATCGGTATCTAGTGCCTCAGCTACAACAAAAGATAAATAAACAAAAGCCTTCACTTTCATCAGCTAGCTCGCAAACCCATAGCCTTCCTCAGTGAACTCCTCGTCCGGGTAATCAGCCTCTGCAAGATCTAGACGTTTGATTGTCTAGGACATGAAATTCGTCAGCTTTATTACAAGTTGAGTTAGTAAACCTACTATATTGAATAGGCTCAGAAAACACTTGTTAATCCGTTAAGAAAGTAAAATAAGTCCTAGTTATTCTAATCTCGTGGTAAGGCATACGTTAAGGAAATGTTCAATGATAATACTCAGATCTTTGAAACATAACTGACATCGATTGACTGATCACTTTGGACTATCGGTCCAATCTTTACAAACTCAACACTTTATTTTGAACCACAGGTTCAATCTTTACAACTCAACTCTTTGGATTACCGATCCAACATTTGGACCACAGGTCCAGTCTCTTACAAACACAACTCTTTGCATGCATCCAGCACGAGTGCCGTTGGCTTGGAATTGTCGCTTTTAGGTCATGGGTTACCATCTTGTCATTGAGCCCAAACAGCTAATTGGCATCTATTCTCTTGTCATCGTGCCCAAACAACTAATTGACATCTGCCTTATAGCTTCATTACTTGAAAATCCTAATCTTCTTCCATTTGGCCTTGGTTAATTCGTCATCTTGCCCCAATTGGCCAATTGCTAGACGTCAGCCCATCGGCTATTAACCATCTCAACAACTGAACCAGACTCTTTACTCTTTCTCGAACTGACCAAGCAAATGAACGAAACACAAGGAACAGACCGAATGATACGATCATCTTGTTGTTAACATTTCCGCGTCATCTGCATCATTAACAACTAACGCGTGTGGTACGAGTCATTAGAGCACATTATTCTCGGAGTCACGTACTTAAGTACATTGCACTAAGGTTCACATAGTTCTCGTATGGTCGCATGTATAAGTTCTACCGATTAATTGCGTCATCATGTTAAGAATATATCTTTCTCTATTCTCCATAAATTGGTTTATTACTAATGTACTACTCAAATAACATAAGCTACAACTTCTAATAAGCATATACAATTATATATATCAAGTACAACTGAAGGTACAACCCACACAACTCATGGTATAACCAACCTTAGCATAACTCATTATATATATAACAAACTATTCTTACAAATACTGCCAAGCCCGAGCGCTCACGCTTGGCCCGTTCATTAGGGTCAAGCGCTCGTGCTTGGTCCGAGTGCTCGGGTTAAGCAGTTCAAAACAGTGACAGTTTTAGCAGCAGTTTTTAAGTTTTGATTACCAATGCATGTGACATGCATGGCACTAGATTGTTAATATAAATGAAGACTCACCAAAGATCTAGATGAACTAGATGATCAAATATGATGAAAATGTATGTGTATGCACTTGAATTTCAAGTACTCAAATTCTAAGCTTTAATCTTCATTCATGTCACATTCATGAGTCTAGATTATGAATTAAAGTTAAGAAAACATAAATTTTGAGAGAGTAATTATACTCACTAGGATTTATATGATGATCTAGTGGAGAAATAAGTGTATGTGATCTTCAAGAACACGAAGTACAAGCTCTAAGTTTACTTCAAAGCATGATCAATGCCTTGATCCTCCGCTAAGCCTCTTGAACTTCACTCCAAGACTTCACAAAAGATGTGATACAAGTGTTTGTGTGTGTAGATCATGAAATGAAAGACATGGAAGTATGTATATGAGTGTGTTTGTGTATGAAAGTATATAAACTCACAAACTCTCTCTCCAAAGGAACTCTCTAAAATATAGAGTTTTCAATGCCCAAAATGCTGAGAAATGCTAGTATTTATAGACTTTATGAGACCCAGGGAAAAATTAGTCATTTCACTCATTTTTAAGCTCGAGCGCTCGCGATTGACTCAAGCGCTCGCGTCTCGAGTGCTCAGACCCCCTGGTTCAACAATCCTTCTTTTGTTTTAAGAGTTCAAAGGCTCAAGTGTTAACATCCATAAGAACTAACCATCAAAGTTAATCCATACATGATCATAACCAATATATACGAATACAAAAATACTGAAATACATCCATAAACAGACAAATACAGATAAAAGGACCGATGTTACAGTTAAAGTCCCTCTGGACCTTCCCGTCGAGACTTACATGTCTATAGGGATGTTACGATTTTAACAATTGGAGAGAATTCATGGTTGTGGTCATACATGTTCGTCTCATTAGATTTACATGATAATTTGGTAATATCATATCCAAGCATGTGGACTAGCTTTTGTTTTTAGCACAATTGAGGTACGATTCCTCATCTGCTCTTCTATTTTATTCGGTGCTAGTCGTTTTTATTGATTTTACGACTCCATGTGCGACACCTTAGATGGGTTCTGCCTTATATGCTTATATAATATAGAGACTTTTCTTAGGGTTCTCTATTTTATGCTTGTATTGCACGTTTCTCTATCGTGGCTGGATCCCAGGTTAGTTCTCTCGTTCTGAAATTGGATATCATTCGTGTGCTATTTGAACTTACTTGGTTATGGATGCCTTATATCGTTAGCAATCTTTAACCCCTTTTTGACTTGCTTGTGCTATGTATATCTATATCTATGTATTGATTGGGACACACATATGCTTTTAAATTGAATAAAAAGATGGTAACTAGAGGCCTATCCATGGTAGGATAAGAGGGGGTGCTTTAGTCCCACCGAGCTCCTTCCCCTCTCATTCCATGATCTCCAGGCCTAGATATCTTTGGTTTCACAGAAAAGTAGCTTTCAGAATGGTTTCTTAATTTTATTTCTAAAAATTAAGTGGCGACTCTTTCTTTTGTTTTAAAATTGATTTAAAAAATTGAGGAAAAGAAGCCGCCATGGATCTCGATGTCCACACCAACCCGACCTCCTGTTTGTAGCGGTCAGGGTCCGGCAATCCCGACCCAACCTCCAGTTTACAACAATCAGGGTTCGGTAATCCCGAACCGACCTCCAATCTCCAATGGTCAGGTCTGGTAATCCAGACTCGACCTCCAATTTACAGCGGTCAGGGTTCGAAACTCCCGTCTTGACCCGACCTCTAGTCTCCAATGGTCAGGCACGGCGATCCCGACCCGACCTCTAGTCTCCAACGGTCAGGTCCGGCGATCCTGACCCGACCTCCAGTTTACAACGGTCAGGATCCGGCAATCCCGACCCGACCTCCATTTTCTAGTAGTCAGGGTCAAGCATTCCCGACCCGACCTCCAGTCTCCAGCGATCAGGGTACCGTGATCTTGACCCGACCTCCAGTTTATAGCAGTAAGGGGCTCGGTGATCCTGACCTAACCTCCTATCTCCAACAGTCCAACGAGCCCAACTATGATGGTATTTTTTCGTAGACCATAGTACAAAACTCCACAAACTATGTCAAAGAGCTCCTACAATGCCTCGGAATGCCTAGCCAATTCCCAGAGCACAACAAAAGTCCTTGGTCACTCCAAGGCACCAAAAAGACCATCGCGTGGCGAAAGTCCTCCGTCAACCTAAGGCTAAACTTTACTTAGGTTCAAACCGACGATAGAGAAGACTAAAGCTTCTTAGGTTGGCCCATGATAGAGAAGTAAAAGAAATCCCTAAAATTCGTACATTTTGGGTCTCCAATTAGGCCCAAACCGATGATAGAGGTGACTAAAGCCTCTTTGGTTGGCCCACCATAGATGAGTAAAAAAAGACCCTAAAGCAACATACTTTAGGTCGGCTCTACTAACATGGTCAAAGTCTTCTACCAATAGCCTTGACGAAGGCTTACTGGGCAGAAGATGACCATCCTGGGAGCTAACATAAAAAAAGGACCCTAAAGCAACATCCTTTAGGTCGGCTCTACCAACATGGTCAAATTCTTCTACCAACTGCCTTGACGAAGGCTTATTGGGCAGAAGATAACCATCATGGGAGCTTAAAAAAAAAAAAAAAAAAAGAGGACCCTAAAGCGACACGCTTTAGGTCAGCTTATCCAACATGGTTAAATTCTTTTACCAATAACCTTAACGAATGCTTACTGGACAGAAGATAACCATTCTGGGAGCTAACTTAAATAAAAGACTCCGAATTAGGCTAAGTCTCAATGCTTAGCCAATTCCCGAGCACTCAAAAGACTTCGAATTAGGCTAAGTCTCAACTCTTAGCTAATTTTTGAGCACTCAAAAGACTCTGAATTAGGCTAAGTCTTAACTCTTAGCCAATTTTTGAGAATTCATAAGACTCAGAAGTTCCAAGGCAACTTCTCCGAGTAATCACAGTATTATTGGTCTTGACACAACACTGATATAAGGTGACGCACCAAGATCTGCAGACTTTAAATCATAAGGTCCATAACTCCCCGAGAAAATTCAACTTTGCAAACATCAGACAGTGGTAAGCGGAATCAACAGATTTTCAAATTTGACCCGATATAGCATCAGGCCAACCTTAGAAATGGAAGGCAACTGATACGCCCAAAATTGTCCAGTGAACCAGTGCTCCAGGCCTGACCTTTAGTGTTTTAGGTTCGACCCCAACCTATAGGTCGGAATACGTAGTCTAATAACAATACAGTTTAGGTCTAGCTCAGCTAACTCAGTAGCGCATCTCAAATTGCTCAGACTCTAGTAGTTTCCTAAACCATCTAGGAAACCTTCCAGATACGTATAAATAGTTTTCTTATTAGACTAGAAAACTGGCCAAAGAGGTAGCAATCATCACAGGCTGTCAATTAGTTACCTAATTAGACTTAAAAGCCTTGTAAGGGAGGACTCTTCCTTCTATAAAAGCGTCCTCCCATCCCTCTAAGAGGGGATCTCAAGTTCAATATAATGAACCATCTTTCATTATCAAGCCTCTCTTAAGAAACCCTAGATATCATCCCTGCATGGCCAACCGTTGGTAGTTCCAGTCATTGTTGTTGGATCACCAAGGTCTCTGCAGTAGCTTCTTATACCTAGTGGAAGTACTTTGACACACACGTGGATGTAGGTTCCTTCGTTAACAGGGCCGAATGATATACAAACATACTGCCTATATTTCTTTCTCCCTCCCTTCCATGTTTTTATTATGTTCTTAAACCCTAAATCCGACTAGTACAAAATTGTATCATCAGACTTTACTAATGAAAATGGGTTGCTAAAGTTTAGAAAACGGGTCTATGTAACCAATGTGGATAAGCTGAGAGAAACTATATTAGAAAAAGATCATAATACCAAGTACTCGGTTCATCCCGAGAGTACGGAAATTTATCGTGATTTACGAGAAGTTTATTAGTGGTCGAATATGAAGTGAGAAATGACTGAGCATATGTGATTCGTGTTCAACATTTCATTTTTAACTTCATGATTTTTTGCTTAGTGGACACGAATCGTTACTTAAACTATAGATTTGATGGATAAATTGTGCTTTTGATTGTTCTTGTTGTTACTCTCGTTGAGCTAATAAAGATCTTTTTCTTGTCGGTTATGTAAGCTTGGGTGAAGTGAAACCTAACCCTTGTAGCATTCATGTAGTAAAAAGGGAAAAAGAAGAGATTTTAGGAAGGACGGATCCATCCGCACTTTTGAGGGGATTGATCCGCGTGTTTCTTAAGGAATTACAATCAGTTTCAAAAAGAGTGGATTGATCCGCCATTGAGAAGGGATTGATCCGCGATCTTCCTATGACATTCTGTGACAATGAGCCCGAAATGGAACGATCCGGCTAGAAGAGCGGATCGATCCGCGTCTTCTCGAGAAACCAATAATTGCCCAGATGAAAGGCGGATCGATCCGCTTTTGCTGAACTTCCCCTCTTTTTATTACAACTTTGCCATTTTGTGTATGGAGTATATATAGTTAGAGACATGTTTTATTTAGGGTTAGCTTTTATTTTTCTTGTATTCCTAGGTTGTAAACTCTCTCTCTCTAATCCCCTCATCTCTCTCCACCATTACTACTCAACTACCTATCATCTACTTTCATTTAGTGTTAGAGAGAGAAGAGTGGGTTTGTATTAAATACTTTGAAGCTTTTTGTTGAAGAACATCTTGGGATTTTTATGGCATTCATTATGGGTTACTCTAGTTGGTATACTTCCTCTTCCCCTCTCTTTAATATTGTTGTCATTATGATTATGAGTAGCTAAATCATGTAGGTTGGGGATCATAAACCCACCATTGGACCCAAGTGTGTTTTATTGTAGGACTCTCACATTTTGTAGCATTTTTAGAGTTCATGGGTGTATGGTTTGATGTCTTGAGACCCCACCTCCAATGTCAAGCATTAGAAGTTGTTAAATCTCTAAATCTAATCACATACCTATGTATTGCATTAGAACATCTATCTAGCATGTTGGTTGACTACCATATGTTTGATAGTTTGTCACAATGGAATTCTCTACTCTAGAGTGTGCTACAAGTATGAGAGTCATGTGTTGTTTGGTCCAACGTGGGGGAATGCTCCCCAACCTCAATTTCTCCATTTACAAAACCCCCAATTGTTAATTAAACTTAGCTTTATTCAAAGTTTATTTTCTCTTTTTCTAAATAGTCATTGTAGTATAATCTTATACAAACTAAATTAATCTCAAAGTTGCAAAGACTCAATTTTATTTCTTAGTTTGTTAATTGTTCCTCGCATTATAATTGGTTATTAAGTGCCAACAAGCTTTGTTGCATTGCAATCCCTGTGGACTCGACACCCTACTTTCAACGTACTACATTTTTAATAGGGTTAACTAAGAACTTGATTTTGACACCATCAAAATGGCGCCATTGCCGGGGATTAAAATTGGCAACAACCTTCGGTCGCTTAGTTTCTAATTATTGTGCTTTTACTTTTAATCTTGGTTTCTTTCTTGTTGATTGCCTTTGAAGGAGTAGCCTTTAAGTGAGAATCGACAACCTCTTACAATGTCAAATCCGAGCAATGCAGGTATGACTAACCCTTTTGCAGTTAATACTAATGCTAGTTCTAGAAGTAGTAGTAGTGGGTCGTTTTGGCGGCCTCCGACCACCCCATCACCATCTTTCACCCAAAATTTGCACAGTAACGGCTACCGAGAGCCGGTAGTTGAAGCATTTTTGGATCATGCTACGTTTGCCACAGAAGGCGAAACTCCCATGGATCGATTCCGTCGGGAGCAATGGGGTCAACATAACCCCGCACCTCCACCCATGTACCCGCCGCATGCACCACCTCATTTTCAACATCATTATCCTCCTCCACCTCTGCCAATGGATCAAACCTTCGGGAGAACGATCGGGGATTACCTTCAACCCGAGACTGTGTCTTCCCCATCTTGCATAACATTCCTGTACAATGCGAGAGTGTTTCGATTCAAGCCAGGAATGATCAATCTCTTATCCAATTTTCATAGGCGAGAGAACGAGGATCCCTACAAGCATATTAGGGAGTATGAAGATATATATGGAACGTTTGAACAACAAAGATGCACACCCGAGCTCATAAGGCTCAAATTGTTCACGTTCTCACTCAAGGATAGGGCTAAAGATTGGTTAGTGACCCTACCTCCAAATTCCATAGGCTCATGGCCAGAACTCCAAAAGCAATTCTATAAGGAGTTTTTCCCCATGCACAAAACACAAGCATTAGTCAAACAAATTCAAAATTTCTCCCAAGGAGAACACGAGACCTTTGCTGAGTGTTGGTTGAGATTCAAGGATCTCCTTAGGAAATGCCAGCACCATGGTTTTGACAAATTCCATCAAATTTCTATTTGTTATGGGGGGTTACAACCCAACACCAAATAAAAAATTGAAACTATGTGTGCCGGGAGTTTCTTGACTCTTGAAGCTGAACAAGCCGAGGCTCATCTTGAATATGTTTATGAGACTTCTCGCGGGTGGGGTACATCTAACCTCTATGACCGAACTTTGCCAACCACTGTAGCTCCATTGAATCATAATCTCTATTAGGTGTCAAGTGAGGTTGATCCCATTTCTGAACTCACCAGAAAAGTGGAAGCCTTGGAATCACAAAAGAGCACTATCCCCATCACTCCTCCTCCAATTATTGCCCCGAACAATCCATCTCATTATTACCTTTGCTATGACCCAGAGCACTCAACCAACGAGTGCCCCGCTCTTTCTATCCTTTAAAAACAAGCTTTGGAGCAAGCTTGTGCTCTTGGGATGAACATTAGGCCTAGGTATAATCCTTCCCAAAACGATGCTTACAATCATCCCGAGAGGTGGAGTGCACCTGGACTTAACTACTATAGTAACAAAGGGGTGATTGTAGCTCCCCATGTTCCCCAATAACCGTATTGCCCGCATCACCCCCACCACCTTATGGTACTCAAAATTTTGGTCCACTCACACCTCAACCTCAAGGTCCTCCTTTCGGCCAAAATCAAGGGGTACAACATCCACCACCCCTTTATGTGCCCCCTCACAAGAAACACTTTGAGGATCCTAACCAGGGCTTGGCCCAAAGAATGAGCCAACTTGAGCAGTCCATACAAGCGATGCAATCATCACATGCTCAATCAATGCAAGCTTTACAAGCTCAGTTGGCCCAATTGCTTCAAAATCACAAGTCGTGGACAAGGAAAAACTTCCCGCACAACCATTCCAAAATCCCAAGGGACAAACAAATGGTGAGGCCCCAAACCCCAATGGCCCCGTTGAGTACTTAAAAGGAATCAGCACTCTTCGAAGTGGTAAGGTCGTGGACAACAAGGTCCAAAAGCCTTCCCAAGAACCACCAATTAGCAACAATCCGATTGGGGAGGAGGCCGAGGTTGATAGTGGGGACACTTTGATCCCGAATATGGTCGACTTGGATGGGGACTTATCTAAAGCCCCCGACTTCATGAACCAAGAATTTTTGAACCCCGCCCTACCATTTCCTCAAAGGTTAAAAACGAAGGTCGAGAACACCAAGAATAATGAGTTTTTGGAATTGTTTAATAAAGTTCAAATTAATATCCCCCTTTTAGAGGCAATTAAACAAGTTCCGGCCTATACCAAATTCCTCAAGGATCTTTGCACCGTTAAAAGAAAGCTTAATGTCAAAAAGAGTGCCTACATGGCTGCACATGCGACCTCCGTTATCCATAACGAGGTTCCACCCAAATGCAAGGACCCCGGTTATCCTACTATAGCATGTGTGATTGGGCAACACCATATAGATAGAGCACTCCTTGATTTGGGTGTTAGTGTGAATCTTCTCCCATATTCGGTGTATGTCCAACTAGGCTTAAGAGAGCTTAAGAAGACCCGTGTCACCTTACAAATAGCCGATAGGTCCGTTAAGATGCCACGGGGCATTATAGAAGATGTTATCGTCCAAGTGGGTAATTTCTACTATCCGGTGGACTTCATCGTGCTTGACACGTAACCCATTGTCAATGAGCAATCACAAATTCCAATCATCTTAGGGCGGTCGTTCCTTGCTACTGTTAATGCATTAATTAATTGTAGGAATGGTCTCATGCGCTTAACTTTTGGAAATATGACTGTGGATGTGAACATCTTCTCACTCTTTAAGCAACCGGATCTTGACGAGGAAAATGGTGATGATATTTATGAAATCTCTCTTGTTGACTCGTTGGTGCAGGATTTTTTTGATATTTTTGGTACTATAAGTGCTAATGATTCTTGCATCATTCCTTCTCTTAATCATACATGTATTAGTAATGATAATATAGCTATTCTCGAACATGTTGAAAAATGCTTAGCTATGGATAACACCCTTGTTGAGTGTGATCATGAGTTTGGGAGGGAAACAAAGATGAGTGAGGGGGAAGTTGTGGTTGAGGAAGATTTGGATGTTGAACAAATCTTAGGAGAGGCCATGTGGACCTTTAATTTTGAAAGACTACCTCTGAGGGATACTTTTTCTCTTCCATCCAATATAGTCACACCAAAAATTAGGGTCAAAACCTTGCCAAGTGAGCTCAAGTATGCCTTTTTGGGAGAGGACGAGAGTTTTCCGGTAGTAGTATCTTCCCAGCTTAACCTTTGTCAAGAAGGGAAATTGATGAAGGTTTTGAAGGAGCACAAAAGTATTATTGGGTGGTGTGTAGCGGACTTGAGGGGCATTTCTCCGAAGATTTGCACCCATAAGATTTATCTAGAGGATGAAGCCAAGCCTTCACGTCAAATGCAAAGGAGACTCAATCCTAATATGAAAGTGGTGGTGATGACCGAGGTCATCAAGTTGTTAGATGTGGGGATAATCAATCCTATTTCCGATAGTGAGTGGGTGAGCCCTACCCAAGTGGTCCCTAAGAAATCAGGGATCACCGTCATTAAGAATGAGAGTAGAGAGTTGGTACCCACTAGAGCCACCATGGGGTGGCGTGTTTGTATTGATTATAGGAAGTTGAATTCGGTCACTAGAAAGGACCATTTTCCCTTACCCTTCCTTGATCAATTCCTAGAAAGAGTAGCGGGCCATAAGCACTACTGCTTCCTAGATGGTTACTCGGGGTACAATCAAATAGAAATAGCCCCTGAGGACCAAGAGAAAATCACCTTCACTTGCCCCTTTGGCACGTTTGCCTATCGGAGGATGCCGTTCGGACTTTCTAATACACCGGCAACCTTTCAAAGGTGCATGCTTAGTATCTTCAGTGATATGGTGGAGAAGTTTTTGTAAGTCTTCATGGATGACTTCACATTCTTTGGAGATTCATTCGATGAATGCCTTAGGAATCTTGAAAAGGTTCTCAAGAGATTTATAGAAAAGAATCTCATTCTTAACTAGGAGAAGTGCCACTTCATGGTGACACAAGGGATTGTGCTAGGCCACATTGTGTCTAGCGAGGGAATGCAAGTCGACAAAGCCAAAGTAGATGTCATTTCCAACCTTCCCCCTCCAAGGAACCTCAAAGACATTAGGTCATTTTTGGGCCACGCGGGCTTCTATCGTAGATTTATAAAGGACTTTAGCTCGATCTCTAGACCGTTGTGTCTCCTCTTAGCTAAAGACGTCCCATTTGAGTGCTCCCTAGATTGCCAAGAGGCATTTGAGAAGCTCAAGGCATTACTCACTTCTGCACCAATTATGCAACCTCCCGATTGGAGTCTTCCATTCGAATTGATGTGCGATGCGAGTGACTACGCCATCAGATCCGTTTTGGGTCAAAAGAAAGACAAAAAGCCCCATGTCATTTACTATGTGAGCCGCACATTAGATAGTGTGCAATCCAACTACTCCACGATAGAGAAAGAGTTGCTCACCATAGTATTTGCTCTCGAGAAATTCCGGTCTTATGTAGTGGGATCGCCGATTACTTGTTTTACCGATCATGCCACGCTAAAGTATCTTTTCTCTAAGAAGGATGCTAAAGCGTGACTTATTCGTTGGATCTTACTACTACAAGAATTTGACCTTTCCATAAAGGACAATAAAGGGGTGGAAAACATTGTCGCTGATCATTTGTCACGTTTGACGTTTGATCACAATCATATAGACCCCATTCCTATCCAAGAATGCTTTCCGGATGAGCAATTGCTCAAGGTCTCTATTCTCCCGTGGTATGCAGACGTGGTGAATTTCTTTGTCACCGGAGAGTTGCCTCAAGATTGGTCTACTCAAGACCGAGAGAGGCTAATATCGACGGCACGATCGTTCTTCTACGATGATCCTTATGTTTTCAAATATTGTGCCGATCAAATCGTGAGGAGATGTGTGCCTAATGATGAGATACCTAGTGTGTTGTCTTTTTGTCATGATCAAGCGTGTGGAGGTCATTTCTCCTCGCAAAAGACCACTTTTAAAGTGCTCCATAGCGGTTTGTATTGGCCCACGATATTTAAAGATGCACATGCTTATTGTAAAGCGTGTGCCCAGTGCTAACTTCTTGGTAAAGTCACCCGGAGGAACATGATGCCTCTAAACCCTATTATTGTGATTTAAGTTTTTGATTGTTGGGGTATAGACTTCATGGGTCCTTTCCCTAAATCTAATAATTTTGAGTACATCTTGGTGGCGGTTGATTACGTCTCCAAGTGGGTGGAAGCCATAGCAACCCGAACCAATGACCACAAAGTGGTTTTGAAATTTTTAAAAGATCATATCTTATCGCGATTCGGGACTCCCAAAGCCTTGATTAGCGATTAAGGGGTGCACTTTTGCAACTCCTCATTCGCTCGATTAATGGAGCAATATGGCGTCCCCCATAAGGTTTCCACCACTTATCACCCGCAAACAAATGGCCAAGCCAAATTGGCTAATCGTGAAATTAAGGGGATTCTTGAGAAGTCGGTCGATCCGTCAAAAAAGATTGGTCTTCTAGACTAACCAATGCGCTTTGGGTGTATAGGACAGCCTATAAGACAAATCTAGGTATATCCCCCTACCGGCTAGTTTACGGGAAAGCATGCCACTTACCCGTCGAGCTTGAGCACCGTGCTTATTGGGCTATTAAGAAGCTCAACTTTGACGTTGATCAGAGTGGTGGGAGGCGGAAGCTTCAACTCAATGAGTTGGAGGAAATTCGAGGAGAACTCTACGAGAGTTCTAAATCGTACATAGCACGTGTCAAAACTTTTGACGATAAATAGATTTTCTGGAAATAATTCGTTGTCGGTAACAAAGTGCTATTGTATGATTCATGGCTCCACATTTTCCCGGGTAAGTTGCAATCCCGTTGGATTGGCCCTTACATGGTTCATAAAGTTTATCCCCACGGAGCCGTGGAAATCAAAGATCCCAAGGATGAGACCATTTCTAAGGTTAATGGGCAACGACTCAAACCTTTTCTTGAAGGTTTTGACACTGAGTTGGTATCAATTCCTTTGGAAGACCCCGATGTTGGGGTTGAGTAGGCTCTCGTGAGCTATACTCCCTTTTTTGTATGCCCCATGTTACATTTTTGGCATAATTTTTGTTCTAGGTTTTGTCCTTTGCATCTATAGTGATCCTTTTCCACTCAATAAGAGCTTTGAAAGTTTATAAATTAAAAACGAACGGGGACGGATCGATCCGAGTTCTTGGAGAATCGATCCGCGGGTTTTTGGGGAAGTTATTGAGCAACTTGCAAAAAGGCGGATTGATCCGCACTTTTGAGGGGATCGATCCGTGAATTTGGGGAGGCACACTGCTTTCAAATTGATTAAATGGATCGATCTGAACTTTCGAGGGGATCGATCCATGAATTTGGGAAGAGATTCTGCAATAAAATGTTGTAAATGGATCGATCCGGGGTTTTTAACGGACACACTGATTTGAAATCTTGTAAATGGATCGATCCGGATCTTTGAGCGGATCGATCTGCGATTTTGAAAAGGCACATTAAAACTATTTTAAAAGGCCGGATCGATCCGGCCTCTGAGTGGATCGATCCGCGGGGGCAGCAAACGGTTTATATGGGCGGATTTATCTCATTTTCCTTAAAAATTTTCAAAGTTCTCTCAAATTCTCTCAAAGTGTCATTGCCCAATACTTCTCCAAATCAACCCTTGTGCTCATTCCTCTTCAAGATCTTCACTATCACTCATCCAAGGTATGATTTTAACAACTCTCATCGATTGTTTTTCTTATTTTGGTTATGATTGCACCCTAGGATGAGTTATTTCTCCCATTGCTCACTATTTCAAAAAATCAACCTTAGGGCTTGTTTTCTCTTCCATTTCTCTATATTATGGGTTGATTTCTCATGCATATTGTATGTTCTTCATGCTCAAGCCACATTGTGGCTTATTTGGGATAGATCCATGCACCCAACCTTCATAAGCAATGATTATATTTCAAATGATCACCAAGTGTTCGCTAAAAGGCCACAATGAAGTTCTCTAGTGCATTCTTCATTTCCACACGTGCATTTTTATCATTTTCGCGTGCACTGTTCATATTTCCTCATTTCACGTGCACGTTTCCATTCTTATGAGTGCCTGTCATCATTGATTCATGGCCATAGGCACGTCTCTCTCACACCATGCGCTGTCGTGCACGTGCGCATCGATCGTGCACGTGCATTTGTCCGTGCCCCGTATATAACATCTTAGAAGGCATTTCATTCATTCCATCAAACTTTCACAGCCACAGGACGTCCGTGCACGTACCATTGGTGTTACATGGTCCTTTGCTTGAGCATTGCACATTTTTTAGCAGTTTGGTTATTGTCTTATTCGGTGTGCTCGCCCCTTGTGTTTTTTTGCAGGAACCATGGTGAATCCACTTAAATAAAACAAAATTGAGTGCACCCCCGCTCGTGGCTACGACAATTTTTGATCCAAAATCGAAAAGAAGTGGTTTGAGAATTTCTTTAAGGTTAAGAAATCCATCCTCCCCGAGCGCCCTATTGAGATTTTCGATTTCCCTACCGATGTGGTCCAGATCTTTAGGGACCATCGCTGGATCCCCCAGTTGGAGCATACTGGTGGGTGCAACGAGACATAGGTTCGGATTTTCTTCGCTAGCCTAGTCATCACCAGCCCCCGCACCTTCGAGTCCTATGTTCGAGGTGTCCGCATTCCGATTTCCCCGGCCACTTTAGATGTGTTCATGGGGGTTCCTCACATGGAGAACCCCGAGCCTTTCCTGGATGACTTAGAGTAGAGGCCTGACCTTGATATCATTGCCACCCGATTCATGGGCCGACCGACTGAGTGGATAGGGGACCAGATTGCCCCATCTACTTTTACCAAGTTTTACCGCTACTGCGATATCATTTTCACTACTGTGGTGTGGCCCACTCGCCACAAGACTGTTAGAGGGTACCCCGGTACCCTCCTGTACGCTATTACCGACCCTCAACCCGTGTTGACTTCGCGAGCCTTATTATCTGTAATAACCTGCATTTCCATTTAATTTAAAAGTTCATTTAATTTAAAATTCATGTCCATATTTAATTTATGTGTATTGGCATGGTCTGCTTTTACTTTAATTCCAGTCACTTGTTTGGAATATAAATTTCTTATCTAATTCACATTTAAAGTTTATTGGGGGCCAAACTGCAATTTTACAAAAGTTAGTAATACCTGTGTGGATTTCAAAATCTGTATTTCAAAACGGTGAAAGTAACTTCTATTGACTCAATCAGTATTTTTATGAAACCAGAAAATCACTTCCTACGTTAAAATGAATTTCCTGTATTTTTGTGGTGACCACCGCGCCCCGAAAATACCAGTTTATGTCCAAAACTGTCCATGTTGTGTTTAACTTCCACAGATTTTGGAAGTGACCGATTTAGACATTTACTTTATTTCCAATTATGGCAAGTAATCATTGGATAAGACATTGTTTGGGAATGTTTAGCTTATATGTGCAAATGTTGTGTCCATAAGCTATATTGCCAAACACCTCAAGATTGACCCCTATTGATCTATACTTGCCTCTTCAAAATCTGATGGTGTATATATGTATATACGTATGATTTTATGCTGCTAATTGTGAAGAGTTAGAGAATTAGTTAAACTAATTCAAATTGTTGAGTAATCAACAAGAGGCTTGGTCCCCAAGTTCTTCCATTTGGCTCTCTATATGTACTCCATCATACACACACCTCTCACATTACACATTCTGAAAACCTGAGAGAAAAGAGAGAATACAGAGAGTTCTACAGATTTTATTTTAGAGAGAGAGAGCTTCAATCACCATAGCCAAGCTTGGATTAATTTCTTATTTGAGCTCATCTTTCTCAACAATCTCTCTATACTAAATCAAAGTGAGTATTACTAACTCACTAAGAATGTAATTACATGTCTATTTACTTTGTGTTTGTTTAACTTTGTAATACACCATTGTTGATCCTACGTATGAAAATTCATAGCTTGAAATCAAGATTTTCAAACCTTAATCTAAATTCGTTTTTAGAGATGAATATGATAGATTATACATCCTACATGCCATGTTTGAAGTTTTAAAGCCTAATTTGTTCATATGGAAAAGTATATAAGAAAATAAATTTTGACATGTTTTGGCTTTTCATAAAATTGGAGAGTTATGGTTAGAATCATGTTAAATTAACCATAGATTCTTAATCCTTGTTGAAAAAGGAAGAGATCCATATATAACATGATATACACACTTACAGAATGGAAATGGGTCAAAAAGGACCCCTGTTTGCTGAAACAGAACAGTTCCTGCGGAGAAGATGAAGCCTCAGCTTCATCTCGCGCCACGATCGCGCGCGCGAGGTATGCTTTCCCAGGCAGACGTAAGAGTTTATTTATTATAATTGAAAATTGGCTGGCCGCGCGAGCGAGGGTCGCGCGAGAACCCCTTCGCGCGAGCGATCCGCGTGCGCGACCTTGCTTTCCTCAGGCAGACAGAAAAGTTTATTAATAAAAGGAAAATGGGCTTATCGCGCGAGCGACCGTTCGCGCGAGCGGCCCGCGCGCGCGAGGTTTAGCAGTTTCTGTTTTGTCTGTTTTTCTGCTAAGGGACTGTTTGGATAAAATTTATATACTGTTGAGGTTCTGTTTGGGAAACTTGGTTAATCAGAACTCTTTTTGGTTATGTTTGAATGATTAAAACATTGTAGTATGACTCATTAATCCCCGTACGCGTGTTGTTCCTTTAATTCAGCATTTTTTTTAAGTGCATACCATTCATGTGGGTCAGTGGTACATGCATAGGGGTGTCAGTCTGTGTGGAAAAGAGTAATGGTAGTGTGGAAAGAGTATGAGTTTGTGTTTGTGGTCGTGGTTGTGGTTGTGGTTGAGTATGAGTTTGTGGTTGTGGTCGTGGTTGTGGTTGTGGTTGAGATTGTGGAAGAGGGTATCTTTGAAATGCGACGGTGGCAAATATGGACACTCCCTGACGCCCATGGAAGCGTTAAAGTGTGTGAAGCTGAACTCGGACACTCCCTGGCACCCATGGTAGTGCTAAAGTGTGGCCTACGGACACTCCCTGATAACTCGAGTCTGGATACTGCGTGAGGGGTCGCCCCGGTATTTGCATGGCGGTTAGGGTATTCAAAGTGTGAGGCATTGGACACTCCCTGGTACCCCGGACCAAAGTGTGAGGCAAACTGGACAATCCCTGGCGCCCCGTTGCTAAAGTGTGGCTGTTTGAGTGTTTCAAAGATACCAGGAGTAGGATAGTGGGTTATTGTGGTTGTCGAGAGAAAAGAGTCGGCAAGATGAGTGTGGTGCATTGTTCGCATACACGGTCCCATCTGTGTAAATTTACCCTCTTTAATTAGTGATGTAGTTGTTTTTCTAAACGAGCTCCTTACTTCAATTATAAACTTGTGGATTTAAATGGGAATTGGAAAAAGGTAAGTTGGTATGTTTTACATTCAAAGTCATGTTTTTAATACTCACCAGCTTCTCGAAGCTGACGACGTTGATGCGTCCTGGACATTCGTGTTCAGGCTTTTCAGGTTACAATCAGGAGGACTCATACGATTATGCTAATTAAGAATGGCTGCTGTTGGGACGAGAAACTGTTTATTATATGTTTTAAGTTTATCTGTTTTAAGTTATGAACTGTTTTGTTTTAAGGATGACTGTAATAGACTCTAAGTTATTATTTTATTTTCGAGGCGGTCTGTGTCTTAGTTGACCCCGGTTTAAAAGATGTAATAAGATAGAAAATTTTTGTAAGCCTTGATTGCTTTACTCTGATTATTATGTTTTGTTGTTTGACGTTTGGGACGGAATCGGTCCTTCAAACTGTCGCGACCTACGGGTCCATAAAGGAAATTAAACGCTTTCCTTATTTATGCTACGTCGGGGCGTGACAGGATTTAGTGGTATCAGAGCCAGGTTATTATTTATCACAAGATAGTTTAGCCAGGTTAGGGTTTACCAGTATAGACCCGATTCCACATTCCATTAAGTGTTACACACCCGATGATACGACAGGGAGGATAGACTCAGAACCCAAACGCCTAAGATTATTCTGTTCTGACTTTAAGTAGTACCTTTTTATCAGGTATGGATCCAGCTCCCCCACTTTATGTACCAGACAGGTTTGGAGGACACTTCGTGATACCTGGGGCAGTGATCCCAGCTTTTCTCGACTTATATCAGGCGGCCGTAGAGCAGTTGGCCGTGACGACGGTAGTATCTGAGGTATGGCACCAGGTTCACGTGGTAGGCCTAGTTGACCTGACCCGTATCCGTTTTGAGCTTCGATATTTCGCAGAGGCTCAGCGTCTAGTTTTGGTCGAGATTCTGAGGTTGGTCGATAGCGATGCTTTCTACCTTCCCCTCGAGATCCAGATCGTACATGCCCATCTGGCTTAGTTGGAGATGCCTCCGCCGGTGGTCCCATTGCTGAGGACGATGCAGAGGTTGTTCATGTGGTCCCAGTAGGTGGGGAGATCTTAGAGGACGACATAGGTCTGGACGATCTTGCCGCTGAGCTCAAGGCTGAGCTAGCACTTGAGCTAGCCCTGCCTGAGGAGATGGTAGATGAGGCGGATGCTCCTGTACCTGCTTCATCGTCCACCTCTCACAGCTATGACGGGGTTGGACCGTTTGTTGTTCAGCGATTTCGCCCTGTCGATTCGCTAGATCTCCTGATGGCCGCTTATGGAGATGATTGACGTTCTAGTTATGACTTGTACATATTAACCACTTTTGACTATTAGCTCTGTCTCTTTTTGCAACTGTAATTACATGCATTAGAGTATAGGGCAATGACCCCATTTTTGTAACATTAACTCTTGCATGCATCCTAACCCATACAGATAGGGTAGGCATTGATCTGACCATACATGCTTTTTGTATCTACTTGACAGAAGTGATATATATAAAATATACCCCTTTTTGAATGTTGTTGTCATTTAAATTGCTTTATAGCACTGTGCATGCATGTTTCTCATTCTACTACCACTATCATGCATAGAATGGCTGGAGGAGTTAGGAGAAACAGGAACCTGATCGAGGGAGCGCCCGAGGCTGCTGATCCTACAGGGATGTTTGAAGCATTTATCAGACGGTTAGAAAGAATCGGTAATACGAACGACAACCGAAGAGACCGTCAAACGGGAGACAAGTTGCTAGAAAGATTCCGTGCTCTAAGGCCCGAACAGTTTGCGGGTACCGCAGAACCCTGGAAAGCGGAACAGTGGTTGAGACAGATGGACCGCATGTTCGAAGCTGTCCAGTGCAACGAAATGGACAAGAGGAGGTTGGCTACATTTCAGTTAACCGATGCTGCCGCAGATTGGTGGGATTCGGTCATAGCTACTATCGGGAATGGAGCTGCTATGGGAATGACGTGGACTGCGTTCAAGGGGAGATTTTTGGAGAAGTATTTCCCGGCCACAGAGAGGCACAGAAGAGAGAAGGAATTCATGGATCTGACGCAAGGAACCAAGTCGGTGCAAGAGTACACCACACAGTTTGAAAGACTGTCTCGGTTTGCTCCACACCTGGTTGATACTGAAGAGAAGAAGATTCGTAAGTACAATCAAGGGCTGACACCGCAGATTCGTCGCCTGACTCTCGGCCACTTGGATAAATCGTTTGAAGGACTTGTTGGTTTGGCTACTGATCTGGAAGAGGATGCTCGAGTGAGCCGAAAACAATTTGAATTCCGACCGCCTCAAAGGGGTAATTTTGGGAATAGACCACCAATGAACCGTACCCAAGGGCAGAAGAGGAATTTCGACGGAAGCAAGAAGACCCAGGCTATTACCTATCCGACTCAACCCCGAGTAGGAGAAGGAAGTAGTAGTGGAAAGTGCTTCAACTGTGGCAACCCTGGACATGTGGCTCGTGATTGTAAGGCACCAAGGCGTGCTACTCAGCAAGGGATAGTCTGCTTCAACTGTGGTGAACCAGGTCACATCAGCAGGTTCTGTACTGCTCCTAAGCAGGTGACTTATGGTCAACAGGGTCAGACTCGCTTGAATGCTGTTATCCCTGATGCCGCTGGATATGATGGAACTGCGTATGAAGAAGGAAATTATGGAGAAGCTCAACCTGATCAGCAAGCAGTAGAAGGTACATTAACTCTGTTTAACTCTCATGTTAAAGTGTTATTTGATACGGGTGCTGCTCTTTCGTTCATATCTGTTAATACAATTCAGAGATTGGGTATTTTACCTCATCGCTTAGAGAAAGCTTTGAAGGCTACTTCGCCACTAGGAGCTGCAGTCAGATTAGGACACGTGTGCAAGGATTGTCCCTTACGGTTAGGAGACCGTGAAATCCCTGCTAGGTTGATTGTCCTATCAATGAAGGAGTTCGACATAATCCTAGGAATGGATTGGCTCTCTCAGAATCAAGTGAAGTTGGATTGTGCGAGGAAGAGAATTACATTCCCCGACAATGAGGATCAACCCTTTGATTTTCAATGTAACCCTACGGGAGATATGTTCCTCATGAGATGTTTAGCCAACATCGAAGTCGTCAGTACAGAGGTGACAGCGTCATCTATACCTGTAGTCAAGGACTTCGAAGAAGTGTTTGAAGATGTTTCTGGCCTACCGCTCGAGAGAAGTATAGAGTTCTGTATTGAGCTTATATCGGGTACCGTACCGATCACTAAGGTTCCCTACAGAATGGCCCCCACGGAACTATTGGAATTGAAGGAACAAGTTCAAGAGCTCGAGAACCTAGGTTTTGTACGTCCAAGTACATCGCCTTGGGGAGCACCAGTGTTATTTGTGAAGAAGAAGGACGGAACGCTCAGGTTGTGTATCGACTACAGAGAACTGAACCGTGTGACTATCAAGAACAAATATCCTTTGCCTCGGATTGACGATTTGTTTGATCAACTACAAGGAGCTACGACATTTTCCAAGATAGACCTTAGGTCGGGATATCATCAGTTGAAGGTACGAAAAGAAGACATACCTAAGACTGCTTTCAGAACCCGATATGGTCATTATGAATTTCTGGTGATGCCGTTTGGAATGACGAATGCCCCGGCAGTATTCATGGATTTGATGAACAGAGTGTTCAAGCCTTATTTAGATCAGTTTGTCATCGTCTTTATTGATGATATTTTGATCTATTCTAAGTCAGGAGAAGAACACGAGCAACATCTACGGATTGCGATGCAGACGCTCAAGGACCATCAGTTGTATGCCAAGTTCAGTAAGTGTGAGTTCTGGTTGCAGGAAGTGAAATTTTTGGGACACAAGGTGTCATCTCAAGGAATTTCCGTGGATTCATCCAAGACCGATGCTGTGTCAAACTGGGTTAGGCCAAGCAACCCTACAGAAGTTCGGAGCTTTCTTGGACTCGCAGGCTATTACAGGAGATTCGTTGAGGGATTCTCGAAGATAGCAGCACCTTTAACCGGGTTGACGAAGAAGAATCTGAAGTTTGAATGGACAGAGAAGCATGAGCGAGCCTTTCTAGAGTTGAAAGAGAGACTCACTACCGCACCGGTACTAGCAATACCCAAGCCTGATGAAAAGTTCACTATCTTTAGTGACGCATCATATCAAGGGTTAGGGTGTGTACTTATGCAAGATGGCAGGGTGATCGCCTATGGATCCAGACAGCTGAAGCCGAACGAGTTGAACTACCCCATTCATGATTTGGAGTTGGCGGCGGTGGTTTTCGCACTCAAGATTTGGAGACACTATCTCTACAGTGAGAAGTTTGATTTATTCTCCGATCACAAGAGCCTAAAGTATTTGTTCACACAGAAAGAGTTGAACATGAGGCAACGCAGGTGGATGGAGTTGATCAAAGATTACGACTTCACATTAGAATATCACCCGGGTAAAGCCAATGTGGTTGCTGATGCCTTGAGTCGACAGACTCGTGAGGCGATCGCCTCCTTAATGGTTAGAGAGTGGCGAGCTTTGGAGACTTTGGCGGAATTCGATGTACAGAGTGCTGAAGAAGGAGAAGGACAATTGTTCGGATGTCTTATCCTGCAGCCTGTTCTTATCAACCGCATTATTGGAGCTCAGAAAGAAGATGAGAAGTTTCAGGCATGGTTCGTGAAGATGTCAGAAAAAGACCCGACAGAATGGGAAGTAGGAGTCGATGGAGGATATCGGTGCAGGAATAGATTATGTGTGCCAGGTAATGAAGAGTTAAGGAAGGATATCCTGGAAGAAGCGCATAAGTCAAGATATACAGTTCACCCAGGAGGAACGAAGATGTACAAAGATTTGAAGAGAAATTTCTGGTGGGAAGGTATGAAGAAAGACGTGGCCGAATTTGTATCCAAGTGTTTGACATGTCAGCAAGTCAAAGCTGAACATCAGAGACCGTCAGGATTGTTGCAACCGCTACCTATCCCTGGTTGGAAGTGGGAACACATTACGATGGATTTTGTAGTAGGATTATCTCGATCGCAGTAGAATCATGACGCCATTTGGGTAATCGTGGATCGATTGACGAAGTCAGCTCATTTCATTGCTTATAGTATGACATACCCGGTAGAGAAGATGAGCCGGATGTACATACAACAAGTTGTGCGACTTCACGGTGCACCTGTGTCGATTGTGTCAGACCGTGACGCGCGTTTTACCTCTGGATTTTGGAAAAGTCTGCAAGAAGCTATGGGAACTTCGCTCAAGATGAGCACTGCTTTTCACCCTCAGACAGATGGGCAAACTGAGCGTGTTAATCAGATCATGGAGGATATGCTCAGGGCTTGTGTGATCGATTTTGAAGAATCTTGGGAGACACACTTGCCGTTGGTTGAATTCGCCTATAACAACAGCTATCACACGAGTATCGGTATGGCTCCGTTCGAAGCATTGTACGGACGACCATGTCGTTCCCCTTTGTGTTGGGCAGAAGTTGGGGACACAGGGTTGTTGGGACCAGATTTGGTTAGAGAAACCAATGAGAAGATTACTTTGGTCAAGGAGAGGATGAGAACCGCTCAGAGCCGGTATAAGAGTTATGCTGATCGACGCCGGAAGGATTTGGAGTTTAGTGTTGGAGATCACGTACTCCTTAAGGTTTCACCAACCCGAGGAGTGGTACGTTTTGGTCTCAAGAGAGGGAAATTAGCTCCGCGTTTTATCGGACCGTTCGAGATTTTGGAACGTGTCGGGAAAGTAGCTTATCGACTTGCGCTACCACCGAAGATGTCTGGGGTTCACAACGTGTTTCACGTAAGTATGTTGAGGAAGTACATACGAGATCCCTCGCACGTGGTTAGTTATGACGATATTGAGACGAGTCATAACATTTCGTACAAGGAGAGACC
Source organism: Hydrangea macrophylla (assembly GCA_033977485.1). Taxonomy (NCBI): domain Eukaryota; kingdom Viridiplantae; phylum Streptophyta; class Magnoliopsida; order Cornales; family Hydrangeaceae; genus Hydrangea; species Hydrangea macrophylla. The sequence continues at coordinate 60,325,158 of CM066987.1, forward strand.
CGTGAAGATTCTAGATCAGAGTATCAAGAAGCTGAGGAATAAAGACATACCGTTGGTGAAGGTTCAGTGGAATCACCATGATGAGAACGAAGCCTCGTGGGAAGTTGAAGCTGATATGAGGAAAAAGTACCCAGAGTTGTTTCAGGACTAGTTAGTCTTGATTTCGAGGACGAAATCCTGTTTAAGGGAGGAAGGGTGTAATAACCTGCATTTCCATTTAATTTAAAAGTTCATTTAATTTAAAATTCATGTCCATATTTAATTTATGTGTATTGGCATTGGTATATTTAAATTCAATTGGCATGGTCTGCTTTTACTTTAATTCCAGTCACTTGTTTGGAATATTAATTTCTTATCTAATTCACATTTAAAGTTTATTGGGGGCCAAACTGCAATTTTACAAAAGTTAGTAATACCTGTGTGGATTTCAAAATCTGTATTTCAAAACGGTGAAAGTAACTTCTATTGACTCAATCAGTATTTTTATGAAACCAGAAAATCACTTCCTACGTTAAAATGAATTTCCTGTATTTTTGTGGTGACCACCGCGCCCCGAAAATACCAGTTTATGTCCAAAACTGTCCATGTTGTGTTTAACTTCCACAGATTTTGGAAGTGACCGATTTAGACATTTACTTTATTTCCAATTATGGCAAGTAATCATTGGATAAGGCATTGTTTGGGAATGTTTAGCTTATATGTGCAAATGTTGTGTCCATAAGCTATATTGCCAAACACCTCAAGATTGACCCCTATTGATCTATACTTGCCTCTTCAAAATCTGATGGTGTATATATGTATATACGTATGATTTTATGCTGCTAATTGTGAAGAGTTAGAGAATTAGTTAAACTAATTCAAATTGTTGAGTAATCAACAAGAGGCTTGGTCCCCAAGTTCTTCCATTTGGCTCTCTATATGTACTCCATCATACACACACCTCTCACATTACACATTCTGAAAACCTGAGAGAAAAGAGAGAATACAGAGAGTTCTACAGATTTTATTTTAGAGAGAGAGAGCTTCAATCACCATAGCCAAGCTTGGATTAATTTCTTATTTGAGCTCATCTTTCTCAACAATCTCTCTATACTAAATCAAAGTGAGTATTACTAACTCACTAAGAATGTAATTACATGTCTATTTACTTTGTGTTTGTTTAACTTTGTAATACACCATTGTTGATCCTACGTATGAAAATTCATAGCTTGAAATCAAGATTTTCAAACCTTAATCTAAATTCGTTTTTAGAGATGAATATGATAGATTATACATCCTATATGCCATGTTTGAAGTTTTAAAGCCTAATTTGTTCATATGGAAAAGTATATAAGAAAATAAATTTTGACATGTTTTGGCTTTTCATAAAATTGGAGAGTTATGGTTAGAATCATGTTAAATTAACCATAGATTCTTAATCCTTGTTGAAAAAGGAAGAGATCCATATATAACATGATATACACACTTACAGAATGGAAATGGGTCAAAAAGGACCCCTGTTTGCTGAAACAGAACAGTTCCTGCGGAGAAGATGAAGCCTCAGCTTCATCTCGCGCCACGATCGCGCGCGCGAGTATCGCGCGAGCGGCCCGCGCGAGCGACCCCTCGCGCGCGCGAGGTATGCTTTCCCAGGCAGACGTAAGAGTTTATTTATTATAATTGAAAATTGGCTGGCCGCGCGAGCGAGGGTCGCGTGAGAACCCCTTCGAGCGAGCGATCCGCGCGCGCGACCTTGCTTTCCTCAGGCAGACAGAAAAGTTTATTAATAAAAGGAAAATGGGCTTATCGCGCGAGCGACCCTTAGCGCGAGCGGCCCGTGCGCGCGAGGTTTAGCAGTTTCTGTTTTGTCTGTTTTTCTGCTAAGGGACTGTTTGGATAAAATTTATATACTGTTGAGGTTCTGTTTGGGAAACTTGGTTAATCAGAACTCTTTTTGGTTATGTTTGAATGATTAAAACATTGTAGTATGACTCATTAATCCCCGTACGCGTGTTGTTCCTTTAATTCAGCATTTTTTTTAAGTGCATACCATTCATGTGGGTCAGTGGTACATGCATCGGGGTGTCAGTCTGTGTGGAAAAGAGTAATGGTAGTGTGGAAAGAGTATGAGTTTGTGTTTGTGGTCGTGGTTGTGGTTGTGGTTGAGTATGAGTTTGTGGTTGTGGTCGTGGTTGTGGTTGTGGTTGAGATTGTGGAAGAGGGTATCTTTGAAATGCGACGGTGGCAAATATGGACACTCCCTGACGCCCATGGAAGCGTTAAAGTGTGTGAAGCCGAACTCGGACACTCCCTGGCACCCATGGTAGTGCTAAAGTGTGGCCTACGGACACTCCTTGATAACTCGAGTCTGGATACTGCGTGAGGGGTCGCCCCGGTATTTGCATGGCGGTTAGGGTATTCAAAGTGTGAGGCATTGGACACTCCCTGGTACCCCGGACCAAAGTGTGAGGCAAACTGGACACTCCCTGGCGCCCCGTTGCTAAAGTGTGGCTGTCTGAGTGTTTCAAAGATACCAGGAGTAGGATAGTGGGTTGTTGTGGTTGTCGAGAGAAAAGAGTCGGCAAGATGAGTGTGGTGCATTGTTCGCATACACGGTCCCATCTGTGTAAATTTACCCTCTTTAATTAGTGCTGTAGTTGTTTTTCTAAACAAGCTCCTTACTTCAATTATAAACTTGTGGATTTAAATGGGAATTGGAAAAAGGTAAGTTGGTATGTTTTACATTCAAAGTCATGTTTTTAATACTCACCAGCTTCTCGAAGCTGACGACGTTGATGCGTCCTGGACATTCGTGTTCAGGCTTTTCAGGTTACAATCAGGAGGACTCATACGATTATGCTAATTAAGAATGGCTGCTGTTGGGACGAGAAACTGTTTATTATATGTTTTAAGTTTATCTGTTTTAAGTTATGAACTGTTTTGTTTTAAGGATGACTGTAATAGACTCTAAGTTATTATTTTATTTTCGAGGCGGTCTGTGCCTTAGTTGACCCCGGTTTATAAGATGTAATAAGATAGAAAATTTTTGTAAGCCTTGATTGCTTTACTCTGATTATTATGTTTTGTTGTTTGACGTTTGGGACGGAATCGGTCCTTCAAACTGTTGCGACCTACGGGTCCATAAAGGAAATTAAACGCTTTCCTTATTTATGCTACGTCGGGGCGTGACAGGATTTAGTGGTATCAGAGCCAGGTTATTATTTATCACAAGATAGTTTAGCCAGGTTAGGGTTTACCAGTATAGACCCGATTCCACATTCCATTAAGTGTTACACACCCGATGATACGACAGGGAGGATAGACTCAGAACCCAAACGCCTAAGATTATTCTGTTCTGACTTTAAGTAGTACCTTTTTATCAGGTATGGATCCAGCTCCCCCACTTTATGTACCAGACAGGTTTGGAGGACACTTCGTGATACCTGGGGCAGTGATCCCAGCTTTTCTCGACTTATATCAGGCGGCCGTAGAGCAGTTGGCCGTGACGACGGTAGTATCTGAGGTATGGCACCAGGTTCACGTGGTAGGCCTAGTTGACCTGACCCGTATCCGTTTTGAGCTTCGATATTTCGCAGAGGCTCAGCGTCTAGTTTTGGTCGAGATTCTGAGGTTGGTCGATAGCGATGCTTTCTACCTTCCCCTCGAGATCCAGATCGTACATGCCCATCTGGCTCAGTTGGAGATGCCTCCGCCGGTGGTCCCATTGCTGAGGACGATGCAGAGGTTGTTCATGTGGTCCCAGTAGGTGGGGAGATCTTAGAGGACGGCATAGGTCTGGACGATCTTGCCGCTGAGCTCGAGGCTGAGCTAGCACTTGAGCTAGCCCTGCCTGAGGAGATGGTAGATGAGGCGGATGCTCCTGTACCTGCTTCATCGTCCACCTCTCACAGCTATGACGGGGTTGGACCGTTTGTTGTTCAGCGATTTCGCCCTGTCGATTCGCTAGATCTCCTGATGGCCGCTTATGGAGATGATTGACGTTCTAGTTATGACTTGTACATATTAACCACTTTTGACTATTAGCTCTGTCTCTTTTTGCAACTGTAATTACATGCATTAGAGTATAGGGCAATGACCCCATTTTTGTAACATTAACTCTTGCATGCGTCCTAACCCATACAGATAGGGTAGGCATTGATCTGACCATACATGCTTTTTGTATCTACTTGACAGAAGTGATATATATAAAATATACCCCTTTTTGAATGTTGTTGTCATTTAAATTGCTTTATAGCACTGTGCATGCATGTTTCTCATTCTACTACCACTATCATGCATAGAATGGCTGGAGGAGTTAGGAGAAACAGGAACCTGATCGAGGGAGCGCCCGAGGCTGCTGATCCTACAGGGATGTTTGAAGCATTTATCAGACGGTTAGAAAGAATCGGTAATACGAACGACAACCGAAGAGACCGTCAAACGGGAGACAAGTTGCTAGAAAGATTCCGTGCTCTAAGGCCCGAACAGTTTGCGGGTACCGCAGAACCCTGGAAAGCGGAACAGTGGTTGAGACAGATGGACCGCATGTTCGAAGCTGTCCAGTGCAACGAAATGGACAAGAGGAGGTTGGCTACATTTCAGTTAACCGATGCTGCCGCAGATTGGTGGGATTCGGTCATAGCTACTATCGGGAATGGAGCTGCTATGGGAATGACGTGGACTGCGTTCAAGGGGAGATTTTTGGAGAAGTATTTCCCGGCCACGGAGAGGCACAGAAGAGAGAAGGAATTCATGGATCTGACGCAAGGAACCAAGTCGGTGCAAGAGTACACCACATAGTTTGAAAGACTGTCTCGGTTTGCTCCACACCTGGTTGATACTGAAGAGAAGAAGATCCGTAAGTACAATCAAGGGCTGACACCGCAGATTCGTCGCCTGACTCTCGGCCACTTGGATAAATCGTTTGAAGGACTTGTTGGTTTGGCTACTGATCTGGAAGAGGATGCTCGAGTGAGCCGAAAACAATTTGAATTCCGACCGCCTCAAAGGGGTAATTTTGGGAATAGACCACCAATGAACCGTACCCAAGGGCAGAAGAGGAATTTCGACGGAAGCAAGAAGACCCAGGCTATTACCTATCCGACTCAACCCCGAGTAGGAGAAGGAAGTAGTAGTGGAAAGTGCTTCAACTGTGGCAACCCTGGACATGTGGCTCGTGATTGTAAGGCACCAAGGCGTGCTACTCAGCAAGGGATAGTCTGCTTCAACTGTGGTGAACCAGGTCACATCAGCAGGTTCTGTACTGCTCCTAAGCAGGTGACTTATGGTCAACAGGGTCAGACTCGCTTGAATGCTGTTATCCCTGATGCCGCTGGATATGATGGAACTGCGTATGAAGAAGGAAATTATGGAGAAGCTCAACCTGATCAGCAAGCAGTAGAAGGTACATTAACTCTGTTTATCTCTCATGTTAAAGTGTTATTTGATACGGGTGCTGCTCTTTCATTCATATCTGTTAATACAATTCAGAGATTGGGTATTTTACCTCATCGCTTAGAGAAAGCTTTGAAGGCTACTTCGCCACTAGGAGCTGCAGTCAGATTAGGACACGTGTGCAAGGATTGTCCCTTATGGTTAGGAGACCGTGAAATCCCTGCTAGGTTGATTGTCCTATCAATGAAGGAGTTCGACATAATCCTAGGAATGGATTGGCTCTCTCAGAATCAAGTGAAGTTGGATTGTGCGAGGAAGAGAATTACATTCCCCGACAATGAGGATCAACCCTTTGATTTTCAATGTAACCCTACGGGAGATATGTTCCTCACGAGATGTTTAGGCAACATCGAAGTCGTCAGTACAGAGGTGACAGCGTCATCTATACCTGTAGTCAAGGACTTCGAAGAAGTGTTTGAAGATGTTTCTGGCCTACCGCCCGAGAGAAGTATAGAGTTCTGTATTGAGCTTATACCGGGTACCGTACCGATCACTAAGGTTCCCTACAGAATGGCCCCCACGGAACTATTGGAATTGAAGGAACAAGTTCAAGAGCTCGAGAACCTAGGTTTTGTACGTCCAAGTACATCGCCTTGGGGAGCACCAGTGTTATTTGTGAAGAAGAAGGACGGAACGCTCAGGTTGTGTATCGACTACAGAGAACTGAACCGTGTGACTATCAAGAACAAATATCCTTTGCCTCGGATTGACGATTTGTTTGATCAACTACAAGGAGCTACGACATTTTCCAAGATAGACCTTAGGTCGGGATATCATCAGTTGAAGGTACGAAAAGAAGACATACCTAAGACTGCTTTCAGAACCCGATATGGTCATTATGAATTTCTGGTGATGCCGTTTGGAATGACGAATGCCCCGGCAGTATTCATGGATTTGATGAACAGAGTGTTCAAGCCTTATTTAGATCAGTTTGTCATCGTCTTTATTGATGATATTTTGATCTATTCTAAGTCAGGAGAAGAACACGAGCAACATCTACGGATTGCGATGCAGACGCTCAAGGACCATCAGTTGTATGCCAAGTTCAGTAAGTGTGAGTTCTGGTTGCAGGAAGTGAAATTTTTGGGACACAAGGTGTCATCTCAAGGAATTTCCGTGGATTCATCCAAGACCGATGCTGTGTCAAACTGGGTTAGGCCAAGCAACCCTACAGAAGTTCGGAGCTTTCTTGGACTCGCAGGCTATTATAGGAGATTCGTTGAGGGATTCTCGAAGATAGCAGCACCTTTAACCGGGTTGACGAAGAAGAATCTGAAGTTTGAATGGACAGAGAAGCATGAGCGAGCCTTTCTAGAGTTGAAAGAGAGACTCACTACCGCACCGGTACTAGCAATACCCAAGCCTGATGAAAAGTTCACTATCTTTAGTGACGCATCATATCAAGGGTTAGGGTGTGTACTTATGCAAGATGGCAGGGTGATCGCCTATGGATCCAGACAGCTGAAGCCGAACGAGTTGAACTACCCCATTCATGATTTGGAGTTGGCGGCGGTGGTTTTCGCACTCAAGATTTGGAGACACTATCTCTACAGTGAGAAGTTTGATTTATTCTCCGATCACAAGAGCCTAAAGTATTTGTTCACACAGAAAGAGTTGAACATGAGGCAACGCAGGTGGATGGAGTTGATCAAAGATTACGACTTCACATTAGAATATCACCCGGGTAAAGCCAATGTGGTTGCTGATGCCTTGAGTCGACAGACTCGTGAGGCGATCGCCTCCTTAATGGTTAGAGAGTGGCGAGCTTTGGAGACTTTGGCGGAATTCGATGTACAGAGTGCTGAAGAAGGAGAAGGACAATTGTTCGGATGTCTTATCCTGCAGCCTGTTCTTATCAACCGCATTATTGGAGCTCAGAAAGAAGATGAGAAGTTTCAGGCATGGTTCGTGAAGATGTCAGAAAAAGACCCGACAGAATGGGAAGTAGGAGTCGATGGAGGATATCGGTGCAGGAATAGATTATGTGTGCCAGGTAATGAAGAGTTAAGGAAGGATATCCTGGAAGAAGCGCATAAGTCAAGATATACAGTTCACCCAGGAGGAACGAAGATGTACAAAGATTTGAAGAGAAATTTCTGGTGGGAAGGTATGAAGAAAGACGTGGCCGAATTTGTATCCAAGTGTTTGACATGTTAGCAAGTCAAAGCTGAACATCAGAGACCGTCAGGATTGTTGCAACCGCTACCTATCCCTGGTTGGAAGTGGGAACACATTACGATGGATTTTGTAGTAGGATTATCTCGATCGCAGCAGAATCATGACGCCATTTGGGTAATCGTGGATCGATTGACGAAGTCAGCTCATTTCATTGCTTATAGTATGACATACCCGGTAGAGAAGATGAGCCGGATGTTCATACAACAAGTTGTGCGACTTCACGGTGCACCTGTGTCGATTGTGTCAGACCGTGACGCGCGTTTTACCTCTGGATTTTGGGAAAGTCTGCAAGAAGCTATGGGAACTTCGCTCAAGATGAGCACTGCTTTTCACCCTCAGACAGATGGGCAAACTGAGCGTGTTAATCAGATCATGGAGGATATGCTCAGGGCTTGTGTGATCGATTTTGAAGAATCTTGGGAGACACACTTGCCGTTGGTTGAATTCGCCTATAACAACAGCTATCACACGAGTATCGGTATGGCTCCGTTCGAAGCATTGTACGGACGACCATGTCGTTCCCCTTTGTGTTGGGCAGAAGTTGGGGACACAGGGTTGTTGGGACCAGATTTGGTTAGAGAAACCAATGAGAAGATTACTTTGGTCAAGGAGAGGATGAGAACCGCTCAGAGCCGGTATAAGAGTTATGCTGATCGACGCCGGAAGGATTTGGAGTTTAGTGTTGGAGATCACGTACTCCTTAAGGTTTCACCAACCCGAGGAGTGGTACGTTTTGGTCTCAAGAGAGGGAAATTAGCTCCGCGTTTTATCGGACCGTTCGAGATTTTGGAACGTGTCGGGAAAGTAGCTTATCGACTTACGCTACCACCGAAGATGTCTGGGGTTCACAACGTGTTTCACGTAAGTATGTTGAGGAAGTACATACGAGATCCCTCGCACGTGGTTAGTTATGACGATATTGAGACGAGTCATAACATTTCGTACAAGGAGAGACCCGTGAAGATTCTAGATCAGAGTATCAAGAAGCTGAGGAATAAAGACATACCGTTGGTGAAGGTTCAGTGGAATCACCATGATGAGAACGAAGCCTCGTGGGAAGTTGAAGCTGATATGAGGAAAAAGTACCCAGAGTTGTTTCAGGACTAGTTAGTCTTGATTTCGGGGACGAAATCCTGTTTAAGGGAGGAAGGGTGTAATAACCTGCATTTCCATTTAATTTAAAAGTTCATTTAATTTAAAATTCATGTCCATATTTAATTTATGTGTATTGGCATTGGTATATTTAAATTCAATTGGCATGGTCTGCTTTTACTTTAATTCCAGTCACTTGTTTGGAATATAAATTTCTTATCTAATTCACATTTAAAGTTTATTGGGGGCCAAACTGCAATTTTACAAAAGTTAGTAATACCTGTGTGGATTTCAAAATCTGTATTTCAAAACGGTGAAAGTAACTTCTATTGACTCAATCAGTATTTTTATGAAACCAGAAAATCACTTCCTACGTTAAAATGAATTTCCTGTATTTTTGTGGTGACCACCGCGCCCCGAAAATACCAGTTTATGTCCAAAACTGTCCATGTTGTGTTTAACTTCCACAGATTTTGGAAGTGACCGATTTAGACATTTACTTTATTTTCAATTATGGCAAGTAATCATTGGATAAGGCATTGTTTGGGAATGTTTAGCTTATATGTGCAAATGTTGTGTCCATAAGATATATTGCCAAACACCTCAAGATTGACCCCTATTGATCTATACTTGCCTCTTCAAAATCTGATGGTGTATATATGTATATACGTATGATTTTATGCTGCTAATTGTGAAGAGTTAGAGAATTAGTTAAACTAATTCAAATTGTTGAGTAATCAACAAGAGGCTTGGTCCCCAAGTTCTTCCATTTGGCTCTCTATATGTACTCCATCATACACACACCTCTCACATTACACATTCTGAAAACCTGAGAGAAAAGAGAGAATACAGAGAGTTCTACAGATTTTATTTTAGAGAGAGAGAGCTTCAATCACCATAGCCAAGCTTGGATTAATTTCTTATTTGAGCTCATCTTTCTCAACAATCTCTCTATACTAAATCAAAGTGAGTATTACTAACTCACTAAGAATGTAATTACATGTCTATTTACTTTGTGTTTGTTTAACTTTGTAATACACCATTGTTGATCCTACGTATGAAAATTCATAGCTTGAAATCAAGATTTTCAAACCTTAATCTAAATTCGTTTTTAGAGATGAATATGATAGATTATACATCCTACATGCCATGTTTGAAGTTTTAAAGCCTAATTTGTTCATATGGAAAAGTATATAAGAAAATAAATTTTGACATGTTTTGGCTTTTCATAAAATTGGAGAGTTATGGTTAGAATCATGTTAAATTAACCATAGATTCTTAATCCTTGTTGAAAAAGGAAGAGATCCATATATAACATGATATACACACTTACAGAATGGAAATGGGTCAAAAAGGACCCCTGTTTGCTGAAACAGAACAGTTCCTGCGGAGAAGATGAAGCCTCAGCTTCATCTCGCGCCACGATCGCGCGCGCGAGGATCGCGCGCGCGAGTATCGCGCGAGCGGCCCGCGCGAGCGACCCCTCGCGCGCGCGAGGTATGCTTTCCCAGGCAGACGTAAGAGTTTATTTATTATAATTGAAAATTGGCTGGCCGCGCGAGCGAGGGTCGCGTGAGAACCCCTTCGAGCGAGCGATCCGCGCGCGCGACCTTGCTTTCCTCAGGCAGACAGAAAAGTTTATTAATAAAAGGAAAATGGGCTTATCGCGCGAGCGACCCTTAGCGCGAGCGGCCCGTGCGCGCGAGGTTTAGCAGTTTCTGTTTTGTCTGTTTTTCTGCTAAGGGACTGTTTGGATAAAATTTATATACTGTTGAGGTTCTGTTTGGGAAACTTGGTTAATCAGAACTCTTTTTGGTTATGTTTGAATGATTAAAACATTGTAGTATGACTCATTAATCCCCGTACGCGTGTTGTTCCTTTAATTCAGCATTTTTTTTAAGTGCATACCATTCATGTGGGTCAGTGGTACATGCATAGGGGTGTCAGTCTGTGTGGAAAAGAGTAATGGTAGTGTGGAAAGAGTATGAGTTTGTGTTTGTGGTCGTGGTTGTGGTTGTGGTTGAGTATGAGTTTGTGGTTGTGGTCGTGGTTGTGGTTGTGGTTGAGATTGTGGAAGAGGGTATCTTTGAAATGCGACGGTGGCAAATATGGACACTCCCTGACGCCCATGGAAGCGTTAAAGTGTGTGAAGCCGAACTCGGACACTCCCTGGCACCCATGGTAGTGCTAAAGTGTGGCCTACGGACACTCCCTGATAACTCGAGTCTGGATACTGCGTGAGGGGTCGCCCCGGTATTTGCATGGCGGTTAGGGTATTCAAAGTGTGAGGCATTGGACACTCCCTGGTACCCCGGACCAAAGTGTGAGGCAAACTGGACACTCCCTGGCGCCCCGTTGCTAAAGTGTGGCTGTCTGAGTGTTTCAAAGATACCAGGAGTAGGATAGTGGGTTGTTGTGGTTGTCGAGAGAAAAGAGTCGGCAAGATGAGTGTGGTGCATTGTTCGCATACACGGTCCCATCTGTGTAAATTTACCCTCTTTAATTAGTGTTGTAGTTGTTTTTCTAAACAAGCTCCTTACTTCAATTATAAACTTGTGGATTTAAATGGGAATTGGAAAAAGGTAAGTTGGTATGTTTTACATTCAAAGTCATGTTTTTAATACTCACCAGCTTCTCGAAGCTGACGACGTTGATGCGTCCTGGACATTCGTGTTCAGGCTTTTCAGGTTACAATCAGGAGGACTCATACGATTATGCTAATTAAGAATGGCTGCTGTTGGGACGAGAAACTGTTTATTATATGTTTTAAGTTTATCTGTTTTAAGTTATGAACTGTTTTGTTTTAAGGATGACTGTAACAGACTCTAAGTTATTATTTTATTTTCGAGGCGGTCTGTGCCTTAGTTGACCCCGGTTTATAAGATGTAATAAGATAGAAAATTTTTGTAAGCCTTGATTGCTTTACTCTGATTATTATGTTTTGTTGTTTGACGTTTGGGACGGAATCGGTCCTTCAAACTGTCGCGACCTACGGGTCCATAAAGGAAATTAAACGCTTTCCTTATTTATGCTACGTCGGGGCGTGACATTATCTCTCACATGGTCGCGGCGTCGAACGATACTGCCGCCACTGCTAGCCTCCCTTTCGCGACTCTTGTTACCCGGCTTTGCACCGTACATGGGTGCGCAGCCTCAGCGTCCGATGTGCTCAAAGCAACGCCATCCCCAATCAATGGGACGACGCTAGTTTGTAGCGACGCGCAGGTTAGGTCCGCGTCCAAGAGAGCCAGGGTTGAGGAGGGCCCATCAGGGGCCCAGGCAGAGGAGGGGGAGGAGGAGATACCCACACAGGGGCTGGTTGAGTTGCACCGGTGTTTTGAGACTATGAGTGCCGAGCAGAGGCAGCAGGGAGAGGAGATTCGGGGAGCACGCAGTGATTTACGCAGCGTGAGGGCATACCTTGACCGTTTCAGCATGAGCTATTAGCGAGACATGAGCATGATCATGCATTTCCAGGTCGACTCTTTCCACATGCACTATCCCGGTGCGGATATCCCAGATTACTTCCGTGACCCTTATGGTGGTGCGGGTGGCTCCGGTGGTTCTGGTGGCTTTGGTGGTGGCGACGGAGGAGGTGATGAGTAGTTGGGGGGTGTACTTCGTTACCTCTTTTGGTTTTTGCTTTGATGTGTTTGGATGTTATTTTCATTTTGGTGGATGTTGTTGCATTGTTATTTTATTTCTGGATGATATCATTGTTTGTTTTGTGGGTTGCTGACTTATTATGGATGCTTATGGACCTGTTTGTATTTGATTATTGGCTTATGCTTACGTCTCTATCATTCTGCCATATCAAATTTCTTTCTATCTTTCTTTCTATTTCTTTGTTGATCCTAACATTACAGGCACACTTCATTACCGTATGCTCACCCTATTTGCTTCTGGTAATATTGTTCTTCCCCTTGTACTTTGTAGATTCATTGAGGACAATGTATGGTCCTATTTTGTGGAATGCAAAACTCTTGTGTACTTGTCATTGCAGTGGAGAACAAAGAATCACATTATTCGAGGAAATGAATTTAGGCCCTTTCACAAATTCTAGCCGCAACCACACATACCCTATCACACTTAACCATATATCTTTCATACACACGTTTGAATTACATTCTCGAGATGTCTTTGCATGTGATCGTGTTCATAAAGTTTTAAAAGAGATTGAATCATTTTGATTGGGAGGGTACAAAGAAAAGAAAAAAAAATAATAAATAAATAAATAAATAAAAGAGAAGAAAAAGAAGGAGCTTCACAGTCAACTGTACTTCTCTTCTTGTGCCTTAAAAGGCATATTTGTGGATGATTCATCTCTTGTGGTCATCTGCATCTATGCATTCCAATAGATCCCAAGTTTGTACACAAACATCTCACTTCATTTTCCCTTGTTCTTCACCAAACATCACTTTCCCACTCTACAACCTCCTCAAGGTCCTAATTGATCCTCAAGTTGTGTGATTGGAGTTTGAAACGGATGTGACAAGTAGTTAGAGTTATTCTACATCCTCTAGTGAATAGTATCTTTCATGAGATTAATTTTTACTCGTTTTTCACGCTTACATTTTTCATCATTGGTATGTGCATGGCTTTGATATCCATTTCTATTACTCTTTTTGCCCGCATGCCCCGAGTGTATTACCCATTCCGAGTGATTCTTTTTTAGAGTGTAATACCTGTGAGAATTGAGTTGAAGCGCGTTTTGAACAAAATTCGGATTATGAAAGCATTGCCATCTTCAGATAGTTGTAGTTATGCACTTCACACCACACACGCATCCAAGATTGAGCTTAATGAAGTTTATCTAATAATCTTGATAGTTTGAGAACTTTTTGGATTTGCATGTCATGTGCTAAAATCTTTTGAAAATTTTTTGGACTATGTTGAGTGTCAGTGTTAGATAGTGGGCAACTATCTTGAGGAAACAAAGTGTTTGTGGGTATCATTCCAAGAACCCTCCGGAGACAGCACTCCGCCTCTACGGGCAACCTAGAGGTTTAACGACTTGTTGCATACGCTCAATGCAATCGTGTTCCCCACGAAAATGGTTTATTTTTCCTTTTAAATAAATTGTTGTGCTAGGTTATTCTTAAATCTCTTGGTATTTAGCCTAGTTGCTAAGAGACTAGCAACATGCTAGTTGGGGGGTGTGATTCATGTCCAATATTGCATTTTTAACTTCATGGTTTTTTGCTTAGTGGACACGAATCGTTACTTAAACCGGAGATTTAATGGATAAATTGTGCTTTTGATTGTTCTTGTTGTTACTCTCGTTGAGCTAAAAAAGATCTCTTTCTTGTAGGTTATGCAAGCTTGGGTGAAGTGAAACCTAACCCTTGTAGCATTCATGTAGTAAAAAGGGAAAAAGAAGAGATTTCAGGAAGGGTGGATCGATATGCACTTTTGAAGGGATTGATCCACGTGTTTCTTAAGGAATCACTATCAGTTTCAAAAAGAGCGGATCGATCCGCCATTGAGAAGGGATCGATCCGCGATCTTCCTGTGACATTCTGCGACAATGAGCCTGAAATGGATCGATCCGGCTAGAAGAGCGGATCGATCCGCGTCTTCTCGAGAAACCAATAATTGCCCAGATGAAAGGCGGATCGATCCGCTTCTGCTGAACTTCCCCTCTTTTTATTACAACTTTGCCATTTTGTGTATGGAGTATATATAGTTAGAGACATGTTTTATTTAGGGTTAGCTTTTATTTTTCTTGTATTCCTAGGTTGTAAACTCTCCCTCTCTCTAATCCCCTCATCTCTCTCTACCATTACTCCTCAACTACCTATCATCTACTTTCATTTAGTGTTAGAGAGAGAAGATTGGGTTTGTATTGAATAATTTGAAGCTTTTTGTTGAAGAACATCTTGGGATTTTTATGGCATTCATTATGGGTTACTCTAGTTGCTATACTTCATCTTCCCCTCTCTTTAATATTGTTGTCATTATGATTATGAGTAGCTAAATCATGTAGGTTGGGGATCATAAACCCACCATTGGATCCAAGTGTGTTTTATTGTAGGACTCTCACATTTTGTAGCATTTCTAGAGTTCATGGGTGTATGGTTTGATGTCTTGAGACCCCACCTCCAATGTCAAGCATTGGAAGTTGTTAAATCTCTAAACTCAAACCACATACCTATGTATTGCATTAGAACATCTATCTAGCATGTTAGTTGACTACCACATGTTTGATAGTTTGTCATAATGGAATTCTCTACTCTAGAGTGTGCTACAAGTATGAGAGCCATGTGTTGTTTGGTCCAAGGTGGGGGAATGCTCCCCAACCTCAATTTCTCCATTTACAAAACCCCCAATTGTTAATTAAACTTAGCTTTATTCAAAGTGTATTTTCTCTTTTTCTAAATAGTCATTGTAGTATAATCTTATACAAATTAAACTAATCTCAAAGTTGCAAAGACTCAATTTTATTTCTTAGTTTGTTAATTGTTCATCGCATTATAATTGGTTATTAAGCGCCCAACAAGCTTTGTTGCATTGCAATCCCTGTGGACTCGACACCCTACTTCCAACATACTACGTTTTTAATAGGTTTAACTAAGAACTTGATTTTGACACCATCAATATGACCAAGTGTATAGCTTGTCAGAAGGTGAAGTCGGAACATTAGAGGCCTATAGGGAAGATAGAATTACTGGGAATATTGGAGTAGAAAAGGGTTTACCGAGGATTACGATGGATTTCGTAGCGGGTTTATCGAGGTCAACAAAGGTAAATGATAGCATTTGGGTGATTGTAGATAAATTGACCAAGTCAGCTAATTTTCTACCGAGTAGGACCAATGATCCTACAAGGTTAGATAGATTATATGTAGCGGAGATAGTACGACTTCATAGAGCTCTAATTTCTGTTGTCTTTCATCGAGATAGTATGTTTACAGCTAAGTTTTGGCAAGGTTTGCAAGAGGCTATAGGAACCAAGTTGAATTTTGGTACTGCTTTTCATCATCAGATGGATGGTTAGTCAGAGAGGGTGATACAAACGTTGGAGGATATGCTTCGATTATGTGTTCTTGATTTCAAGGGTGATTGGGATTAGTGTCTACCATTGATCGAATTCTCATATAATAACAGTTTTCAAGAAAGTATTGGAATGGCTCCTTATGAAGCACTCTACGGGCGGAAATGTCGTTAGCCGATTTGTTGGACTGAAGTAGGTGAAATGAAGCTATTGGGACCTGAGCTGGTTCAGTTAACAACTAACAAGATTAAAGTGATTAGGCAACATTTGCAAATGACTTAAAATTGCTATAAGAGTTATGTAGATAAGGGTAGAAGACCCTTGGATTTTGAAGTGGGAGATCGAGTCTTTCTGAAGTGAAACCATTGGAAATATAAGGGTAAGCATGGGAAATTTAATCGCAAACATGTGGGGCCATATGAAATTATTGGTAAAGTGAAACCAGTGGCTTAACATTTGGAGCTACCACAAAAGTTGGAGAGTGTGCACAACATGTTCCACGTATCTTTGTTGCGACAATGTGTCGGGAATTCTATGAGTGTTAGAACTGAAACCATTGGAAATATGAGAAGATTTGACCTACGTTGAGTATCCAGTCAGAATTCTAGACTAGAATGATCAGGTTCTTCGGACAAAGACCATTCCGTTTGTTATGTTATTGTGGTGGAATCACAAGGTCGAGGAGGCTACATGGGAAAGAGAGGCTGAAATGCGGGAAAAATATCTGTATTTTCTTGACACTTGAGGTACAATGAGTTCGAGTTTGCGAACAAACTCCTTTTAATAGGGGGAGAGTTGTGACACCAGCTGGCGCAATTAATTATTATTATATTATCATGCATTATAAATTATATAATAATATTTGAAATGCATTGTGATGTGGCTTTTGGCCCATTGAGTTAATTATGGGTATTCGTTTGGGAACCCAGATGTGGTCTATGTAGCAGTTCCCGATTGGGACATGGGTTGTGAAGTCCCTATGTGATGGGACGATGATGTGGAATCACTTTATATGCGTATATGTTTATTAAGGGCATATGTGAGTATTATATATTTTTTTATTATCATGTTAGTGGGTTTGGGGTACCTTTATGAGTACGAATTGGATATGCTATATAATTAGTAGGCTAATTAGCAATTTTATAATATTATATGGGACCCATACGAGACATAGACAAATACCCATTTAGGTTTGGGATAGTTTTAATACGGTTTCATAACTTGTAGGGGCATAATTTTAATACATTAGAAATTAGGGGGAGGCAAACTAACAAGCGGGGGTATTTGTAAAATACAACAGCGCTAAAAGAAGAAAATGTATTGATTTAGTTTACAATTCCTCCATTTATCTGCAATTCGAAGTTTCGATCGATCGAGAGAAGTTCAAGCGATCGAAGTTCCCAAAAGTTCAATCGATCGAGAATTATTCGATCGATCGAACATGCATTTTATCAGATTTTTACGCGCACGCAGCAGAATGCGTGTTTAACCCTAAGCATTAGGTTTTATTATATATACTCGGATTGTAAACATTCAGACGGAGGCCTACTTTACATTTTATCAGTTTTTACATAGAGAGAGAGTGTTCTACTTTGATTCTTGTAGGTTTTGGTGATTGGATATTGAATTCAAGTGAAGTTTAAAGGTTATTAATAGCTCGTTCATTCCAGGTTCTGTTATATCATATTCGTTTGCATTCTTTTAGTAGCTTACGTAGTTTAAATATGAATAGATCGTAGTTTTACTTGTTGGTAGTGGACAAACCATAGTTTTTCATTGATAGCATGTTTAAATCTCAACCAAACGCTACCTTAATGAATATTCACGTTAAGAATCAATCTGTAACACTCCAGACAATGTCTGAGTAGTCCCCGGGTTGGGAGATCACGATGAAACTATGATCTCAGGCCTCTGCTATGCAGCAGATTAATTTCTGTGTTCGATCGATCGAAGTGGTTCGATCGATCGGACTAGAGTTATTGTCGAGCGATCGAAGTCAGTTCGATCGATCGAGGGATGAAGAAGTTCGATCGATCGAAAGCGCGTCGATCGATCGAAATCTCTGATTCTTGAGGACATTCTATACAGTATTCCTAGACTTTCTGTTTTACCGGATTGTTATCAAATTGTCCCAAAACGCTCAGTTTGTCAAAACAGTCTGGGAACTTTAAGCCTTGAGGCATTTTTCTTCAATATATTTTGCAAACCACCCTCAATGCTAATACCATTGTAGGTGAGAGTCTAAACTATTGTTTTAAACTGTTTTTATGTATTGCAAACGTAAATGTGATGATATAGTCCCGGCCATGAAAGGATTATAGATTCTTTATCTTAAGAGGAATACGGAATACTGTAGAAAGTGTACTCCATTGAGCTTCAACGTAATTGCGTGGTAGATGCCTAGGTCGCGGTGGATTCGTGTAATCCCAACATTCCTTTTAATTAAGAAACAAACACATTTTAAATTATAGCTTTAGTTAATTAGTTAGTAGTTGGTAATCTAGTTTAATTGCTTTACTTTTAGTAATTGTTAATTTAGTTTGCTTTCCCTTAAAATATTGAATTTTATGTTATTATTTGAGAATAATCTAAGTAATTAGTTTAACACCTTCCCTGTGGGATCGACTTGGACTTAATCCAGTTTACTACTTGCATGATTACCTACACTTGGGTATAGCACACAAGCGCACACAGCAAAATTCTCGTGTCAAGTTTTTGGCGCCGTTGTCGGGGAAGGCGACAAGCTAACGCTTCGATTACCTCAATCTTTCCTTATCTTTTTCTGTTTTTCTTTTTCTTTTGTTCTTTAGATTAAAAAATTTCTTAGGATCTTTTCCTTTATGTCCGATAATTCCATCGAAGGAATTTACGGAAACCCGTTCTATTTATCTAATTCATCTAGTTCTATTAACCCCATAGTTACACCGATAAATTCAATGGTTGATAATCAAAGTGAAAACGGTGATAATGTGGTCATACCAATTGACGATTCATTGCGTCCTTTGTGTGACCTCATGACACCCGAACACGCGCCTACGCCGTCTTGTATTCTCATTCCACCTCATGCAGGAGAATTCCAATTTCGCAATAGAATGATTCAACTCCTTCCTACCTTTCATGGAATGGAGAGCGAGAAGGCGTATCTACATGTCAAGGACTTTGAGGATGTTTGCAAAACTTTCTCACAGAATTGTCCTATAGATGTAACACGTCTAATGCTATTTCCTTTCACTCTGAAGGATAATGCAAAAGCGTGGTTACTCACCTTGAAGCCAAACTCTATCTACACCTGACATGCGATGAACACTGCTTTCCTGAAGAAATTCTTTCCACCTCGCATGACCACTGAGCTTAAACGGCAAATAAATTCTTACAAACAAAAGAGCAATGAAACATTCACCCAAACTTGGGAACGTTTCAAGGATTTACTGTTCTCATGCCCACATCATGGGTACGAGAAATGGCGAACCATAAGCTACTTTTACGAAGGATTAAACGGTGAAACTAAGAAATTGGTCGAGACCATGAGTTCAGGGCCATTTCTTCGCAAAAACACGGAGGAGGCTGAAGCTCATTTTGAGTGGCTAGCTGAACACGCTCATGAGTGGTCAAATTCAGATGATATCCCACGCTCACAGATATCCTGTGTGGAAGAGAAAAGTTTGTATCAACTAAAAAGTGAGGATCATTTGATGAATAAATATGAAGAACTAGCAAAGAAAGTGGAAGAATTGGGGATGAAAGGAGAGAGTTCTAGGCAGTTTTTGCCTGAAGAACCATGCGGCACATGCAACATGCTGGGACATGCTACTCAATACTGTCCCAATATGCCATATTTTCAAGAACAACCCCCCATGAAAATGAATGTCATGCAAGGGTATAGGGGGGCGGGGAATTCCTTCAATAACTACAATTCACAAAATAATAACAATAGATGGAATCACCCCGGGTTCGACTGGAAAAACAATGCTAGGACTCAAAATCAATATCAACAACAATAGCCCTACAATAACACTAATCAATATCAAGGGCAATCCAACAGGCAGTCCCAGCCATTCAATCAGAATAGAACAAACAACTACAACAACACTCAACCCTCTCATAATCAACAAGCAAATGTCTATGTGCCACCTCACAAGAAGGTGCAAGAGGAAGATCCACTCTCTAACGTAAATTTAACGCAACAGTTAATTCAAATGATGAGCAAAGAGAGGATGGATGCACGTCAAGAGGGTTCGAGTGGCATATTTCCCGCTCAACCACTTCCAAACCCCAAGGGATACAACAATGGTCCCCCTAATCATGAACAAGCAAAAGCCGTGACTACACTAAGGAGCGGCAAAGTCATAGGGTAAAACAGGCCTCATTCTATTCCCGAGGAGTATGAAGAGGAGGAACTGGTGACTAAGAGCAAGTCATTTACTCAAGTAGAGGAGTCGTCTACTAATGACAAACCATTAGAACCAAATGAGGACGCTCCTAAAGAAGTAGAAGAAGTTGAGAGAATGCCTGGAAAGGAGCCTGTCATTGACGAATTACCTAAATGCCCTTTCCCTACGCCTTACCCTCAAAGGCTCAAGAAACCCAAAACGAGGCGAAGAATCAGGAGTTCTTGGAGTTATTCAAACAAGTCAAAATTAATCTCCCACTCCTTGATGCCATTAAACAAGTGTCAGCCTACGCTAAATATCTAAAGGACTTATGCACGGTCAAGAGGAGGCAAAGCGTAAAGAAACACGCTTATGTCGCTTGCCAAGCGAGCGCAATCATTCAAAATGAGTTGCCTCCAAAGCTTAAGGACCCAGGCACCCCAACTGTCTCGTGCAGAATTGGGAATCAAAGGATAGACAACGCACTCCTTGATTTAGGAGCTAGCGTAAACCTGCTGCCATACTCAGTATATAAACAATTAGGGTTGGGTAAACTCAAACCCACTAGAGTTGCATTGCAATTGACTGACAGGTCGGTCAAATATCCTAGAGGAATTCTGGAGGATGTTCTGGTCAAATAGACACTTTTGTCTTCCCGGTAGATTTTGTGATTCTAGACACAGAACCTGTGTCTAACCCATGTTCACAAATCCCGGTGATTTTTGGACGTCCATTCCTCAACACCATAGATGCTACAATCAAAATAAGAAGTGGTATCATGACCATCGTATTCGGGAACATGACTTTAAATGTCAAGATATTCTCAAATCCCCGACCTAAAGAATACGAGGACGAAGAAGAAGTTAACCTCATCAAAACAGTCATCGAGGAAGAGGCTGATCTTGTAGAATACAAAGATCTTTTGGAGGTAGTTGTGTCGCAATTCGACGCTACTTATCAACCTAACGATTCTACCCCATTGGACATTGCCCTCAATCATGCCTGCCTCATGATGGAAACGGAGGAGGAAGATAGAGATGAATGCATGTGGGTCACACCATATGAACCCTTGCCTAAAAAAATGAAGTTAACTATGACTTCGAACTTTTAGTTTCCTGATTTGGAATTAAAGGAGCTTCCAAAAGAGCTCAAATACGCTTTTCTGGAAACTGAAAAGACTTATCCTGTTATAATCTCATCTGCGTTAAATCCAGAACAAGAGGATAAGTTGATTCAAATGCTCAAACTGTGTAAGGGAGCATTGGGATGGACTATTGCTGACCTCAAAGGCATAAGCCCATCTATTTGCACCCATAAGATATATCCGGAAGAAGACGCTAAACCCTCGCGACAAATGCAGAGGCGTCTGAATCCAAATATGCAAGAAGTAGTGAAAAAAAAAGTCTTAAATCTTCTAGACAATTGGATAATATACCCTATCTCTGACAGCCCTTGGGTTAGCCCTACCCAAGTGGTGCCCAAAAATGCAGGTATAACTGTGATCCCAAACAAAGACGGCGAACTCGTACCAACACGCGTCCCCACTAGATGGCGGATGTGTATTGATTACCGAAAGTTAAATATTATGACCCGGAAAGACCACTTTCCATTGCCATTCATGGATCAAATGCTAGAAAGAGTGGCGGGTCACAAATTTTAATGCTTCCTGGACGGATATAGTAGCTATAACCAAACAGAAATCGCTCCTGAAGATCAGGAGAAAACAACTTTCACTTGTCCGTTCGATACATTCGCTTACCGTCTTATGCCTTTTGGCTTATGCAATGCACCTGCCACTTTCCAGCGGTGCATGTTAAGTATTTTCAGTGATATGGTGGAACAGACACTCGAGGTCTTTATGGACGACTTCTCGGTGTTAGGCCATAGTTTTGATAACTGCTTAGAAAACCTTGAAAAAGTGTTAGCAAGATGCGAGGACAAACACCTAGTATTAAACTGGGAAAAGTGTCACTTCATGGTGACCAAAGGAATTGTCCTAGGCCACATTATCTCTGACAAAGGTATCCAAGTCGATAAAGCAAAAATCGATATAATTTCGAATTTGCCTGTCCCTCGAACAGTTCGAGACATCCGTTCTTTTCTGGGACATGCTGGGTTTTATCGATGCTTTATCCAAAAATTTTAGTGCCATCTCACGACCATTGTGCCAACTCCTAGTCAAAGATGCACCTTTTGATTGGTCGAAAAATTGTCAAAAATCTTTTGATGCACTAAAAAATCACCTTACCTCCGCACCGATAATACAGGCGCCCGACTGGGGTTTGCCATTCGAACTAATGTGCGATGTTAGTGACTACACCATTGGTGCAGTCCTAGGACAGAGGAAGGACAACAAGCCTTATGTTATATACTATGCTAGCCGAACACTCAACGAAGCCCAAATGAACTATACAACTACTGAAAAAGAGCTCCTGGCAATAGTCTTCGTGTTGGACAAATTCAAGTCTTATCTGATAGGGTCCCCAATAGTCTATTTTACAGACCACTCCCTCAAGTACCTGTTATCTAAAAAAGACGCGAAACAGAGGCTTATCCGATGGATACTCCTACTCCAGGAATTTGACATCACTATCAAGGATAAAAAGGGAGTAGAGAATGTGGTTGCTGACCACTTATCTCGGTTGACATTCACAGACAATACTGAGCCCATACCAATCAGAGATGAATTCCCAGACGAGCAAATTATGGCAGTCTCGGTTTTACCCTGGTATGCAGATATAGTAAACTACCTGGCCGCAGGAGAAACTCCTAGACACTGGTCGAATCAAGACAGGAAGCGGTTCCTCTCATTTGCGCGCCATTTCTTTTTCGATGACCCTTACTTATTGAAGTATTGTGCTGATCAGGTCATCAGGCGCTGCGTCCCTAACGAGGATATAACCGTAATTCTAGCCTCATGCCACTCTGAAGCCTGTGGTGGCCATTTTTCTTCCCAAAAGACTGCACAAAAAGTCCTACACAGCAGATTTTATTGGCCCACCATATTTAAGGACGCCTATTCCTTCTGTAAATCGTGCCAACGCTGTCAAAAGCTAGGTACTATTTCAAAACGAGATTCTATGCCCTTAACTCCCATCATCACAATTGAAATATTCGATTGTTGGGGCATAGACTTCATGGGCCCATTTCCTAAATCTAATAATTGTGAATATATACTCCTTGCTGTGGAATATATATCAAAATGGGTAGAAGCGATACCAACGAAACGTAATGACCATAAAACGGTAATGTCCTTTCTCAAGGAAAATATCTTATCGCGTTTCGGAACCCCGAAAGCTTTAATAAGTGACCAAGGCAAGCATTTTTGCAATAGGCCTTTGGAAGCACTACTCAACAGATATGGGGTACACCATAAGATCGCTCTAGCCTACCACCCACAAACAAATGGGCAGGCAGAGTTGGCTAACCGTGAAATCAAGCACATCTTAGAGAAGACGGTTAGTTTCAACAGAAAAGACTGGCCTACAAACTGACTGATGCTTTATGGGCATACCGCACGGCCTTTAAGACAAATCTGGTAATGTCTCCATATAGGCTAGTGTATGGAAAGGCGTGTCACCTTCCTGTCGAAATAGTGCACAAAGCATATTGGGCGACTCGCTCACTAAACTTTGACATCAAAGAGGGTGGTCATCTCCGGAAATTCCAGTTGGCTGAACTGGAAGAAATTCGTCGAGATGCGTACGATAATGCCAAACTCCACAAGGAAAGGTTGAAGGCGCACCATGACAGAACGATCTTTCGAAAATCTTTCGAGCCTGGGCAAAAGGTTTTATTATATGATTCACGCCTTCATCTCTTCCCAGGAAAACTCCGATCTTGGTGGACAGGACCCTTCATGGTCAAATCTGTCTTTCCACATGGGGCCGTTGAGCTATTTAACCCTAAGAACGATGGTAGTTTCAAGGTCAATGGCCAAAGGTTGAAACCGTTCTTAGAAGATTTTCAATCCGAGGTCGAGCACATCTAACTGGATGAGCCCGACTATGCTTCAAACTAAAACGCCCAAGTGCGTTCTCCCGATGTTGTTGTACTCTTTCTTTTACTGCATTTTGTTTTGTTTTATCTTTTTTCTGTCTTTGTGAATGTGATTTCGATTCTTAATCTGCTATTCCGTGCTGTCTTTCCCTTGCAGGATATTAAAAATGCGAGACGACGATGTTCATTCCATAGGGTCTTGGGCTGATTCAGAATATCAGAACCCACCTTGGACTGCCGACGAGATAGCATTCTGCTTGTCTCCCTATCAAGGACCAGGGGCGGATGATGTAGTGGCCTGACCTATGGATACATCCCTTATGATCCTGCTCTCCTCCAAATTAACCCTTTCGAGCATATGGACCTTTCTGGAGAGGAAGGAGAACCTGAAGGGTATGCTGTTGGAGAAGTGGATGACACACTATTGGAACAATGGGAAAATGACTCAGTGTGGGAGCCATGGGAAGAAGAGGACTTACAAGATGTGGTACCCGAACGCTACAATGCTGTTTTCACATATGTTGATGATTTCCTGGTCATTCAAGTGGTTCCCTATAATTATGTCCATTTGAGTTACTTGTTGTTCAGGCTTCAGTGCCCTCTACCAGCTAGTGCACCTGGGGGATATCTGGCCAATAGTGAGGTTAACTTTGGGTCACGTTTTTTTTCTTTTCTTTTCGTTTTGCTTTATTTATCTCTTCCTTTTTGTTTTTCTGTTGCTCTTGTTAATTTTTGTTCTTTCCGTTTTGTTTTTTTTTTTGTTTTCCTTTGTCAGGAATATCACTATGAATCCACCATTTCCACCGCTGTTCCTTCTCCATCAACTCTTTCATAGATTTGGACCATACATAAGGTCTCCAGGCACTCCGCCGCAAGAAGACCGTCCGATGTGCAATTACACTCCATTATCCTTGTCTCTATCTGGGTCTCCTGTCGTCGGTGAAATCAATTCCTTCGAGAGTTCGGACTTGCCCGATGATGTCCTCGCTGCTTTCCGCATGTTCTGGGAAAGGGAATCTTCAAGTTCAGACTCTACATTTGAAGATCTGGCGGTGAAAGAAGTTGTGGAAGAAGGAATCTTTCTGCTTGAGGAATAGTGTTTCACTCCAATTGTTTTATGTCATTTCATATTTTCTTTCATACATTGGGGTGTATTCTTGGACAAAGTTTTGTTGATTCAAGTTCTATTTTAGTTTTCTTTTTTCAATAAGGTTTGAAACACCAAGTTGGGGGCATGAATATTATAAGTGGATGATATTTTAAGGATTTATTTATATAAAATTTACAATTTTCTACTATGAGAATGATGTTTTTGGCTTACATGTCCTGTTTTTGAACTGCTTTTACGCTATTCTGTATGTCCAGAACAATGTTGGTTAGTTAGGGGTGCTTAATTTCTCAATGCAGTCATATTGTAGAATTTCCATGCTCGATCGATCAACAAACTCTCGATCGATCAAACTTCCAAATCCTCGAGCGCTTCCGCAAGCTCAATCGATCGAAGGTTCGATCGATCGAACTTTTTCGATCGATCGAGACCTGTATTTAAACGAGGCATCACCGAGACACTTCGTCAGTTTTCTCTTTCCCTCAACCACTCTCGATAGATTCAGTATTGGAACGACTCGTCTCATATCGAGGATCAGCTTCTGACTGATCAACACCACATGCTCCACCTTGTCCTCTGCAACTGCATTTTTCCGACCTCATACCACGAGAAGTTAGCAGCTTGGTATGTGAGGGCACTTTTTTGTGTAGGGACAGGGAGACGGGTTTGCCTCCTACGTTTGTATATCGAGTTCATGGTGTAGCCTACATGTTATATCTCGGTAAAGAAGCACCTGAAAGGCGCATGGGGCATCCATCGCCTGGTGACCCAGAGTGGTCTAGTCCCTCTTCCCACTAATGTCCCGCAGTCTTCCAAGAGTCGATTTGGGGAGACCGCTGCTCACCGCCGCTCACCGCTCCAATGCTCAGAAGAGGAAGAGAAAAGGAAAAGGAAAAGCAAAAGTAGGAGCGAAGCGGAGACGTGGTGGGACAGAGACCGAGGACGTAGCTTCTGGGACGCCTACCGAGGCTGAGGAGCGTGATTCTGATGAGGAGGGTGACCCGGTGGAAGAGATTGCCCGATTTGAGATCAGACAGCGGTCTCAGGCTCCCGCCCAGGGAGAGTCTTCTTCTGCGCCTCTCCCGTCTATTCATGCGTTATCATTAGAGGAGAGAGAGGCCCGGATTAGACTCGAGGGCAAGGTTGACTAGATGATGACTTTACTGGAGGCAATCCTGATCCAGATTGGCGTCGATCAGTCAGTCCACGTAGCCGCTGCACCACCCCCCACTGGTCCTCCTTCTTTAGCTCCTCCGGTTGATCCTTCTGCGCCATCTACATCAGCAGCACCATCTATTTCTGATCCTTCTACCGATCCATCCACATCGGCGACACCACCCGCTGCAGAGATACCACTTCCACCTCCTCCTATCGTGGGTGACACAACTTTATCTACACTAGACACCATAATTGCGAGTGTTCCGGTGACAGCTACGACTGTTACCGAGGGTGGTGGTGGGGATGCTCCTGATGTGTTCATTGAGATATTATCAGATGTCGCCGATGATGGTTAGTTTCTTTTGGATCCGTATTTTTGGTTCTTTGGTTATTTAGTTATTTTGGACAGTATGGCTGTATTTGGTTATTTTTGGTTGGTTGTTGGGTATGTTTGTATACTGTTGGACTATTGTGGTTGGTTTAGATAGTATGGTTGTTTTGGATATCATTAGTGGTTGGTTGGATAGTTTGGATTTTGGTTTGTATGACATACTTTCTCACTGTTCTGTTCATTCACTTTCCTATATTTCCAGTGATTAGTTCTATTTTCTGTTTGGATCTAATGCTTTATATTTTATATCTTCTTGATCTGTGCTGCTTGGAGTTTGTATGCTTTCTGTACAGGTTGTTTCAGTTGCTTTTCTGATGATGATATATAAACAGGTGATATCTTTCTATCTATTTTTGAAAATCGCCTGCTGGGGACATTGCAATTTTCAGTTGGGGGTGGGATGTAGATAGATTATCACCTGTGCACATCTGCTTGTAGCAATCTGGTCATATAATTTCAATTAGCAAAGCAATCTGGTCATACAATTTCAATTAGCAACCAAAATAAATAAAACATATCCAAGTTCACATTCAACAAATTGCAAAATTTTCAAACAGTATGTTTTTGAACAACTTTGGTAGAATATTTTTGAATTTTCACTTATACTTAGCTGTTATCAAGCAACGACACAATCATATTATTCTCATCTTTTTATGAATTAAGTTCACGCGTTTTTCTAGTTTTCTAGGATAAATGCATATGTTGATCATTCTTGTATCCAAATTATTTGCACGTATTAATAGCTATGCAGAACACTTAAATAAGAGTTAATACGACTTTTGTGCTTTAAAGAATGAAGTAGTGACAACTAGTTACCCTTAGTGCGCTTTTGAATCCAATCTTCAATTCTGAGGGAATTATCACATTAAAATTCGAATCGTTTTTTTTAATATGCCGATTAAATTCGTTGGCTAGTCTCCATTTCTTCATGTTGGCTGCTTATTAGAGGAGAACGTTCAGGATTTACCAATTAAACTCAATGAACATTGACGTGTAAAAATTAAGAAGTTGAGAAAATGATTTAAGCCATCGTAGTTGTTCTTTACCTTCTCCATTTACCTATATCGACATCTCTGGATATGTGCTGTTCTTAACCTCACGCCTAATAAATCATGCCGAATCCATTAGGAAATGCTAAATTCCTAACTTTATACCTTGACCTAAATATACCCCATTACACACCCAATGTGATTAAGTTGTTGAAGTATAAGGAGGGAAGAGTGGTGAGAAGGGCTGCATATATATATATATATATATCCAAAAAAAAAAAAGGAAAGGAGAAGAAGTATATGTTAAAAAAAAAATGAATGATAAAATGAAATGAATGATGATATGAATGGAGAGGATGGTTGGAATAAAGTGAAGAAGTTACTGAATACAGCCACATGCTGAAAATGTGCAATTTCTTACCTCTCTAATTTCTACCCTACTAAATAAAAACTGAAAAGTCAAAGTCTTAATGATTTTCAACAACTCAGTTTAAACATGAAAGTGTAATTTGAGTTATCCACGGTATTTCGCTCCTCTAGTAAGTAGTATTCTTTCATGAGACTGTACACTCTAAAATGTTCGTCTTCTACAGAGTCGAGTATGAAAGCACTTGTATCCGAAAAATCATTCCTATCAAAGCTTTCGTACCATGTGCGATCATTATTCACCAAGTTTCTGTGAGATATTCATTTGTGAGTGTAATAATTATGTGAGGATTGAGTTGAAACTACGAGTTCTGAGAGTATGATAGTTTAAACAACTCTGAATAAAGTTGATGTATAGCTATTGATTTCACACACACACTGATGCATGGATGTGACGCGTATGTTATTTTTATCTTGGTGACATGAGGAACATGTGCACTTCTTTCATGGTTTGAATGAGGATGATATGTTTTGTAGAGCTAAATCAATAGTTGAATAAAAGGGGAATGTTTAAAAGTTATTCTATATCTTTTTGGAGTTTAAAATCAGAGAATTTTGTGGGTATATTCACTGCAAACCCTCACGAGACAACACTCGTCCACTAGGGGGAACCTAGAGGTTTAACGGCTTGTTGCATCTGCTAAATGCAACCGCGGTTCCTGCGAAAGTGAGTTAGATAGTTTTCTTTCTTGTTATGTTAGTTTAGTAGTCTGGTTTAGTTATTTTAGTTTTTTTTTTTTCCTGTTACAGTTATAGTTTAGCTTGTTTTTATTTTTTTATTTTCGCTCTATTGCTAGGGACTAGCAACTCGCTAGTTGGGGGTTGTGACAAGCGGGGGTATTTGTGAAATACAACCGCGCTAAAAGAAGAAAATGTATTGATTTAGTTTACAATTCCTCCATTTATCTGCAATTTGAATTACAATGCTAGTTTATGCACATATTGATTAAACTATGATAAGTTGTGTGTTTTAGCTATAATTTGTGCAGACTGCAGTTGCTGTGTGAAGAATTGAAAGATAATGATGAAAGGAAGTGGTTGGTTTCAAAGAAGACATATCCAAGCTGAAATATAGAGTTCGAGCGATTGAGGACCATTCGATCGATCGAAGTTTCGATCGATCGGGAGAAGTTCAAGCGATCGAAGTTCCCAAAAGTTCAATCGATCGAGAATTATTCGATCGATCGAACATGCATTTTATCAGATTTTTACGCGCACGCAGCAGAATGTGTGTTTAACCCTAAGCATTAGGTTTTATTATATATACTCGGATTGTAAACATTCAGAGGGAGGCATACTTTACATTTTATCAGTTTTTACATAAAGAGAGAGTGTTCTACTTTGATTCTTGTAGGTTTTGGTGATTGGATATTGAATTCAAGTGAAGTTTAAAGGTTATTAATAGCTCGTTCATTCCAGGTTCTGTTATATCATATTCGTTTGCATTCTTTTAGTAGCTTACGTAGTTTAAATCTGAATAGATCGTAGTTTTACTCGTTGGTAGTGGACAAACCATAGTTTTTCATTGATTTGTTTAAATCTCAACCAAACGCTACCTTAATGAATATTTACGTTAAGAATCAATCTGTGACACTCCAGACAATGTCTGAGTAGTCCCCAGGTTGGGAGATCACGATGAAACCGTGATCTTAGGCTTCTTCCATGCAGCAGATTAATTTCTGTGTTCGATCGATCGAAGTGGTTCGATCGATCGGACCAGAGTTATTGTCGAGCGATCAAAGTCAGTTCGATCGATCGATGGATGAAGAAGTTCGATCGATCGAAAGCGCGTCGATCGATCGAAATCTCTGATTCTTGAGGACATTCTATACAGTATTACTAGACTTTCTGTTTTACCGGATTGTTATCAAATTGTCCCAAAACGCTCAGTTTGTCAAAACAGTCTGGGAACTTTAAGCCTTGAGGCATTTTTCTTCAATATATTTTGCAAACCACCCTTAATGCTAATACCATTGTAGGTGAGAGTCTAAACCATTGTTTTAAACTGTTTTTATGTATTTCAAATGTAAATGTAATGATATAGTCCCGGCCATGAAAGGATTATAGATTCTTTATCTTAAGAGGAATACGGAATACTGTAGAAAGTGTACTCCATTGCACTTCAACGTAATTGCGTGGTAGATGCCTAGGTCGCGGTGGATTCGTGTAATCCCAACATTCCTTTTAATTAAGAAACAAACACATTTTAAATTATAGCTTTAGTTAATTAGTTAGTAGTTCGTAATCTAGTTTAATTGCTTTACTTTTAGTAATTGTTAATTTAGTTTGCTTTACCTTAAAATATTGAATTTTATTTTATTGTTTGAGAATAATCTAAGTAATTAGTTTAACACCTTCCCTGTGGGATCGACCTGGACTTAATCCAGTTTACTACTTGCATGATTACCTACACTTGGGTATAGCACACAAGCGCACACAGAAAAATTCTCGTGTCACAAACACAATTAGCGAAACTTGGATTTACATGTTGAGAGACATGTGTCAACTACTCCTTTCTCTTCTTCTTCATTCGGCAAGCACAGAGATGATTACGAGAGGTTACGGCAGAATTCAACGGACCGTTTTAACGTCAATTGTCGCGCTGTTTGACGTTCAATTTTAATTCTGATTACATATTCGAACTCCAAGATGTGAGTCTAACGTGTATGTACCAAATTAGTTAGGTTTTGTGATAGTTTTTCTGTGACCCATTTCAGAAATTTTGCTTATAATTTGTAATTTTTTGATAGGATTTGTACTCGAGGATTAAAGGGTTAATAGTCTGGAATTAGCAGCAAATTCTACGAGGTGAGTGTACTAATTGGGGATTCAATAGGTTGATACCCTGTTTTGGTTCATTTGAATGCTAAGTATGTCTAATTGTATAATTTAGCTTGTTTAGTTAACATTGAGCAATTCATCTGGTTAATTAGGCCCAATTGTAATTATTCCCAATGACTACAGTTGAATGTAATATGATAGATTGTGACTTGTTGTTAGTCCACGTTTTCAATTATTATCATTCACTACATGTTTGGTTGGCAAAACTAACCTATTAGAAAAATGAACAAATTTAGGCTTAATGTATAAAATCAAAATTAGACCATTTCTCTTAAACTTGAAATTGCCTAATTTAAAATGAATTCATTCTCAGCAAATCATCTCACCTCACATCCCCGATCGTCGAGTCTCGACCCATTTCGATTCGTCTCTGTGACACTTCTAACCCTATTCGACTGCTTTGGACTGGTAAGTTTCTCTCTGTCTATATATATGTTATATATATATGTATTCAAATGTAAATGTATATGTATTCATATATATATATATATATCGCCCCCCCCCCTCTCTCTCTCTCTATCTCTCTCTCTCTCTCCATCTCTAACTTCTCTTCTCCTACATCTCTATACACACACACACACACACACATATATATACAAAACTTGAACTATTGCAGAGCTTCAACTGTCTAATTCAATGGTCTTGAGTTCGTATCTAACATCAGATCGGACTTGAAAACTTGGGAATTATGGGATTTGTGTTAGTATATTTTTTAGGGTTTCGAATTTTGGGTAAAACCAGTTTAAAATTTTGGTTTGGCAAGAAGAGAAGCCATAGATTTGGGTGGAGAGAGAGAGAGAGAGAGAGAGAGAGAGAGAGAGAGAGAGAGCGAAGGAAACTAAAAAAGGCAGTTTTTGGCAGAATATGGGTTCTTTTTGGCAGAATTAAGAACTAGTACCCTATATTGTGGTATATACAAGTTTTCATAATAATAAATTATCATAACAGTTTTCATAGCTTTACTCCATATATATATATATATAAGTTAAGCATAGTGTTTTGTCACGCCCCGGAACAACAAAAATAGAGAAAAATAAATTTCCTTTTTGGGTCCATAGGGAATGACGGGTGAATGTCACTAAATTATCCACACCACATAGTACTAGTCAACTAAAGAATAAGAACAACAACATAAATAGCTGAATATTAAACAATAGTTGTATCTATTACAAACATCAGAGTGGTCCTCAAGATCACAACAGGTCTGGAGACAACATATGCCCAAGTACTCGTTAACTATAAGTTCAACAGAAATAAAACTAAATATAACTATCTTCAGATCTTCAGCTGGCGTATGGATAGTCGTCAGTGTAATAGCCTTCTCTGACATAACATATATCAGTGGGGCCACCCTCTACATAATCCCCTTCTGGGTAGTAGCCATCGTCGTATGCATCATTATCAACATTGTTAAGAATAGGGTAGTCTAGACGGGGAATGTCCAGGCAATAACGGCCGTCAGCTTACTGAGAGCCGAGTGAATAGAAACTCACAGGGTATCAATGATATAACGTAATAACAAGTTATTGAAGTGTCTAAGATATAGTGTTATAATAGTACCTTTCTCTGTATTTCAACATTGTTTGCTCAACCCTTATCGTCTTGTTAATAACAAACTCAGCACACTACTGACTCTTGGAACAGACTTGATAGTAAAACTACACCAATGCTCTGTCTGCCGTGTCACCGCAAGTCATAGATACCTTCTACCGCGTAACACTGCAAGTCGTAGAGGTCATCTACCGCATACACCGCAAGTCGTAGATAATACGCCAGTCCATCCCCCTCTTTTAAGAACATATGCACAGTCCACCGCATGTCAGGGATTTAACGCTTCAAGCATCGATACATCAATTCTATTGCCACAACCTATCGTCAGATCTACCGCATCACCGTAAGTCATGGACACATACGTCTTTCCATCGGGTACACCATAAGTCGTAGATACTATATCACCGTAAACCATAGACACATACGCCTATCCACCGCGTACTTATGATCAAGGTTCACCACATGTCATAGACACATTCGTCTGTCTACTACGTACTTATGATCAAGGTTCACCACATGTCATAGACACAACGTCGGTCTACCACATACTTATGATCAAGGTTCACTGCATGTCATAGACACATTCGTCTGTCTACCACATACTTATGATCAAGCAATATGTGTCCCCGTTCTCTTCCCAGAACTTATCAAACCTACTTACGTTTGTACTGCTATTGATACATGATAACCCCATGTGGCCTGACTATTCTGAATAAAATGAATAGATATCGAACTCGGATATAAATCACATAGTATCTAAATTTATCTCGTTAACACATTATTCTTAATCATATTTATCTTTGTTGTCACATTATCCCCCGATCAACCCAAAGTCGTTTAATGAAAGTCTAAATCGAGAATCAAACATCCGAACCTCTTATATAATAAACAAAAGAACTAAACCATATGCTACGTTCAATCGATTGAACTCAGTTTGATCAATTGAGGAAAAAGAATGTTTGAGCGATCGAAGTTGGTTCGATTGATTGAACCTTCGATCGATTGAACTCAGTTGAATCGCTCGAGAGTCGTCTTCTCCAGTAGATTCGTAAATAGCAATATATAAACGTTAGGGACGTGTTCACTACATCTAAACATCACCAAAAGCTTGTAAATATTATATTAAAGAAACCAAGTGAGTAAAAACTCACTTAGGGTGTGTTTGGTTTGAGCTTCAAGCTTGGTGACCTCCAATGGTGGTCTTCTCTCTCTCCTCTATTCTGCCTCCTCTCTCTCTCTGCCTCTGTTCTACTTCTTCACCTTCATTTTCTTCTTCCTCTTTCTTCTTCTCTGCTCCTCTCTCTGACTGTGTGTGTATATATATAGTAGGTGCATATTTATATATATGGATGTATATATATAAAGCAATAACATAATCTCTCTCTCAAACTCTGGGCAATAACCTCACATACACACACGAGATACAATGTACATATAGAGGGGAGGGGTGGGCAGGTGGCATTGTTTGCACAGAAACTGAGATAAAAGTCTAGTCGCGTACAAAAGATCGAAGTAAGTTCGATCGCTCGAAAGTAGATCGGTCATGTTTGATCGATTGAAAAGAGGTTTGATCGATTGAAGTGGAGACCACGTCATAAATTCAGGTCGGTAGGATTTCGATCGATTAAACAATGTTCGATCGCTTGAACTTTGAAATGCTCGATCGCTTGAACGCACTTTGATCGATCGAAGATGAAATTTCAAATATGATCAAGGGAAGTATATAGAAACTCTGTGTATTAAATAATTATTGAAGATATAGTGTATTGCATGTTTAAATTGATTTTTTTTTTCAATTTCCATTGTTGCTACCAAACACCCTTAAATTAGATAATTTGAAATGAAATAATTTTTTCTTCGACCAACCAAACAGGTACATGAATTAGAATTAAATTATTTACGAATAGAAAAATTCAAAATGAACCAATTCAAAATAGAATGATTCAAAAAATTGGGCAATTTGCGCAACCAAACAGGCCCTAGGCATATAGCTTATATATTGTAGTGGTTATTGAATAACCATTGAAGGTGATCATGCTGGTTAGGACCCGATGAAATGATTCAACGGGCTGGGTGAGAGCAGGGTTGAGGAGTAGCTTATGTTTACTTCCATGTTTATGCTTAAACTTGTAGTATGTTATATTGTTATTGAATCGATGGATTTTGTAATAATTTAGGTTGGAGATTTGTATTGGTTGTAATGACGTTAATGCGTGTTTACACAAGTTGTTTATGCTGTTTTTTATTGAATTTATGAGGAGTTGTGTGTGTCTGGTTTAGATTGGTTTTTAATTGGTGTTTCTGCAGAATTAACTCTATTGCCTAGTGCAGTCGACTATTTATTGATCCAGTCAACCAGATTAGTGAATAAAAGAAGTCAGGTTTCGGTTTTTTCTAAACCAATCGACCGGAAGTGCCTTTTACAATCGACTGGATCAATTTTCAAAACGGGACATTCTGGAAACATGAAAACAATCAACCGGATGAGTACCAGTCGACCGAATTTGGCACCACCCTATGCAAACTTAGTCGACCGGACATGGGTCGGTCGACTGGATTGGATCTCTGGGATTTCAAAGCTCTATGTAGTTTCCAAAACAGTCGACTGGGTATCCGATCAGTCGACTGAATTTTCCTGATTCAAAATGAAATGTTTCTACAAGTGTATTAAATAGGAAAACTTTTATAACGCTGTATTTTATGGTTTCTTTTGAACACCTAGGAGTCTTGCGTATGCCTTAGTAGTGTGTCACGAATCCTAGAGCCATATGGGTGATTCCGATGTGTGACAACATAATAATGAAAAATGAATATAAAAAAGGGAGGTTGCAAGATTTAGGGAACCAACCATATTTCATATTTTTAGTTGCCATAAATCTCTTATGCAATGATTGTGTTTGTTGGGTTACCAAATCTGTTATAATGAAAGCTTTATAATAAATTTTTTTTATTTATTTAATGTGACCGTGTGCTAATTATTAAGGGCATATTAGTCTATAAAATGTGTGATAAATTGAAGAAAAAATGACAAATTCTCATAATAATATATTTTGAGGGACCAATTATTATAGTAATATCATCGGTTGGACTTTATTCACTTTAGGTGGGTGACAATGGACTAAACTCTTATTTTTTATTTTTAGAGTAATGTCATGTTTCCCAAATTTTAATCTCAAAGTACTTCCTAAATGATGTGACAATGAGTTCAGGTCTATTACAGTGGGATCAGTTGAATTTTGATTAGAAGTTGTTTATCTGGCCCTACTGTTCCTCATTTGGGATCAGTGAGATTTTAGCCTTTCTTGTGTCCTCGACCGAAATTGTACTGCCTCCGTCCGATTTTGTGAGTGCTGTATTTTATTTTGGGATGTCTCAAAATTAGTGACTACTTTTCTAATTTGGTATATAATTTTTTATTTACTTTCCAAAACTACCTTTCATTCAAATTTACACCAAGATAAAACTAAAAAATTTATTGTAATAATTATGATTAATGTGAAAAGTAGATATATATATTTTTTACCTCCTTAATGAATTAAGTTTTCAAATATAAATTCACAAAAGGGTACTGAGAGAGTAGTAAATATCTTAAGAACTGTCAGAAAAGGATAGAACTTATATGGAATGGAACTAGCCACGTAGTCCTTTATCCTCTCTCTCTCCCTCTTCCGTTCATCACTGCAATTGCTTTGCTAAAGAGAAGAAAAATGCCCTCTGCAACCAAACAACCCATCTTGTTGTCACTCTTCAATTTCCTCTTAGCTTTCACTCTCACTTCATCAAACTCCACAGACCCACCAATTCCAGCCCAATGGCCACTCCAATTCCACTCAATCCTCTTCATGAACCAAAGTGGATCCCTCCAAAAGGTGGACCTTTGGTACGACTGGCCAAACGGTCGGAACTTCAACATAATTCAGCACCAGCTTGGGAAGCTCACCTATGATCTGGAATGGAACAATGGCACATCCTATGTCTATACATTGGATTCAAACAAAGAGTGTAGAATTTTGTATCCTGAAGTGGGAATTCTTAGACCCAATTGGCTTGATGGAGCTAACTATTTGGGACAGAGGTATATGGATGGGTTTCTGTGCAATGTTTGGGAGAAAGTTGAGTTTATTTGGTACTATGAAGATGTGGTTACCAAAAGGCCTGTTTATTGGGCGTTCTACACAGGTATTATATTATGTTATATATATATGATCTTTCTGTACTATCTGGTTATGTATTTTACTTCTCATTATTGTTCGAGTGATGTTATGGTTAATGGTTCCCACACATATTATGTTATACAACTGTTAAAGTAGTTGAAAACTGAGGACTCCATGTTAATGTAGTATGCTTTTAAAGCAATTTGGGCTGATAAACTTGACAAAGTTAGATTTGAGTCAATGGTATGTTTGGTAGGAAGGAAGAAGGGAAAAAAATAAAGGATAGGGGATAAAAAAAAAATACTTATTTGGTAGTGGAAGCTGTTCTCCTTTTTCATCCACCCTAAACTGAACAGATTGGGAGAAGGAGGAGGTTTTTATTATTATTTTTATTATTTTGTGACTTTTTGGCCCTTCCATTGAAATATAGTAAAATATATGTATTTTTTTTATTTCCTTATGTTAACCTTGGGCAAGTCTATAGTGTGTTGGAAAATTTCTCTTCAAAGTCTTCAAAATCTATCGTCAAACAACACTGCAGAAAATGTACTCAATGTCATGTTTTAAGATGTGTACGAGACACTTCTCTAAGTACAGTATTTGCCCCTACTGTAATCATAATTTGATGAGCAAACGAGTATTCCGCACAAGGTACAACAAAGCCAAACCTATCTGCAATATGCACTGTTGAAGATAGCCAAAAATATCCACCAAGAAATAAAAGTTAGTTCTAAAATTCTGTTTCTGTAGAAAACGGAATCTAAAAATATGTAGTTTATATAAAGAAAAACAACATAATTTAAACTTCTAATTTTCCATAAGGAAAAAGAGATCTATTCAACTTCCATATGATAATTGATTCATTCTATATATAGAAAGCTTGGTGTCCCTTTATAGACATCTGCGTCTATTAGCCTTGCGACTATTGGTCCAAGGGACACAACCTATGGATTTGAACTTCATTTTGAATCGAATCTAAATAGTTGCGACCCATCATTTCGAATTCAATCTCAATGGTTGAGACCCATCATTTCTAATTCAAATCTCACTTACTCTTAGTTTCTTATTTTGAAAATTCCACAACATAGTGAGTAGCTTCTTATATGAGAACGCGGGTTTTAACCGTTGGATGAGAATCTACCAGAATCTAGCAATAAATGCATTTCCAGATTCTTGGGAATCTTATGGCTAGATTCTCATCCAATGGTTAAAACATGCCTTCTCATATAAGAAACTTCTTACAATAAACTTACTCCTTAACCTTTCTTCACATATAACTAAACAAAATGATAAAATATCTCATTCCTTTTCTTAGGATACGTCTTAATCACTTTCCATCCTTCCACTTTTACATCCCTTCTATAGCATTGATATGCTCTTACATGTAGGTAAGCCAATCATTAACTTGTCCTTGCTTAAGAATTGATTGACAATGCATGATGAGTGGATTATGTATGATTATTGACTACATATTGCAATCGGATAAAAGGGTGATTACCTAAGATGAATCTGTTTATGCAAGCTGTTGGTTGGTAGAACTAGACTTGATTTAAACCAAACTGTTCGCAAATTTGAACCTCTGATCTCTCACTTACCGGCCTAAGCTTTCACCATTTTACTAAACAATGATCCCTAACAATGCATCAAACTCATATAAGGCGGTGATTAACCAATAACACTCGTGTCGGGTGCTGGCATGGGTAGAGCTATGCTACACGAACACTTCAATTTGGGTGTGGTTTTGTGTCGAACACGGCACTCACCTGACACAAGTCACCATGTGTCCAACACACAAAAAAAGTGTTGTAAATTTTTTTTTTTAACATTGGACACATGCTGAAAACAGTTAGGTATGGGAGTGAACACCGTATGGTGGCCACTTAGTGGAAATGTTTTTAAATTTTTGAGGAAAAAGTCTTAATATAATACAATGGGGGATAAGTAGTAGGTCTATTTGAAAATTTTTGAAACAGGATGGACATGGCATGGTATATTGTACACATAATTAATGAATATATTATTTTATTCGTGCTATCCTAGTTGTGTCCGTATCCTACATTTTTTCGGATCGCCATGTCCGTATTGGTGTCGCGTTTTTGTATCTGTGCTACATATGAGTAGCCTAGAGACAGACCTAACTTTTGACACTATTTTAAAAGTGAGTGTTCTCAAACTCAAACGAGTGATCTCTCACTTATGTGTCAAGCTCTCACCATTCTACTAAACAATGATCCCTAACCCTGCATCAAACTGTAATTAGACGATGATTTCCCAACAATGATCCGGCTCACGCAAGGTGCTATAGACTAGAAATGGACCAAACTTGACATTTTTCTACAAAATGGTTGTTATCAGACTCGAACCTACGATCTCTCACTTTTCGGCTAGAGTGTTTGCTGATGAACTAAACAATGATCCCCCGTAATTCATCAAACTATGATAAATGTGTGATTACCGAATAATGATCTCTTTCCGAAGGAATTTTTTAGGGTAAACTAGAGATATGGACCTTTTAATTTACTCGAACATGGTCTGAACTTTTGCCACTATACTAAATAGCTTCAGTTAAGAATGTATTGAACTTTTGATTGTATATATTTGATGTTGACAATCTGTGTAACTGCAGGATATGTTGCACACGTGATGACATTTGAGGTTGGAAGAGTGCTTGAGGATCCCAATTGGCAAGCCCCTGTGTACTGCTTTAAGGATGCCAGGGAAGACAATAGTTCTCAGCTTGCTCAATCTGTGGTTGGTGCTGGTACTCATGGAAGTTTGATGAGAGGGTTTGTTGATGCCTAACAACTATGTTTTGAATTCCAAATTTGTTAGTATCTCCTTAATAACAATGCCTAGTCCTTTCTAGTTTTCTCCTTTCTTTTCTGGATGCTTCAAGGGTAGCCAAAAAATCATACAGCACTTTGCACTTAAACCAAGGGGATTTGGCATCTAATTCTCACCGTCTTAAAGCCACCACATGGTTGATGGTCATTTGATGGTATATACACATAGGCCATGTTTGGCCGTGGAATAACAGAACCGGATAGTATAGGATGAGTGTAACACCCGCTACCGCGGATTATATTTAACCGCATATTAGCATACATTATTAGTAATATAATAATGATGGGAATATATGTGATAAGTGAGTTTTGACTCACTAAGATGTTTAGGGGTATCCAGTTGGGAACCTAGATTTGACGAATGTGGCAGTTCCAGTTTGCGACAGATAATGAGAGGTCTCCGTGTGACGGGACAGATATATGGGACAATCTTTATGTGCCTAAATGTTTATTAAGGCTTATGTGATTTTTTGTTATATTTTTTTTAATTATATGTTAATTGTTAGAAAAACACTTCTTTGGTCAGTTAGGAATACCTTTGTGAAAGCGAATTTGACACGTTGCATAATTAGTAGGTTAATTAGCAATTTCATAATATTATATAGGACCACTTATGGGACCCATACATGACATAGACGAACACTCATTTAAGTTTGAGATACTTTTAATAAGTTGGGTTAATTACACTTACACCCCCTGTACTTTGGGTCATTTTCACTTTGACCCCCTGTAGTTCAAAACGTGACACTAACACCCCCTATACTTTAATGTAAAGTGTCACCGTCAGGAATTCCGTTAAAGTTAACGGAAAAAGTGACACTTACACCCCCTGTACTTGTAAAAGACCAAAATGCCCTAAATTTTCTCCTTCTTCAGCACAGGAATTCTCCAGCAAGGCCCCAAGCAATGAAATTAAAACCAAAAACAAAAATTAAAACCCAATCAGGCCACCACTAGAAAAGAAGAAGAAAAAGAGGTCGTTGACTTCGGCCATCACCACCAGCGACCATTTCTAACCTCCTTCAAATTTGTGAACATGCGAGAGGTAGAGAAGAGGGTTTCAGAGATTGAGATAGAGAGAGAAACTAAATATTGGGACTGGTTTTTGTGCAGAATGTATAGAGGGTGTTCTTGATTTTGGTATGTATGTTGGGTTGATCAATTTTTTTTGGGTTGATAAAAAATTTCAAGTTGTTTGATGTTTTGGTATGTTTTGGGTTGTATTTAAAAATTCGATCAACCCAAAAAAAATTGATCAACCCAACATACATACCAAAATCAAGAACACCCTCTATACATTCTGCACAAAAACAACTCCCAGAATTTAGCTTCTATCTCTATCTCAATCTCTCAAACCCTCTTCTCTACCTCTCGCATGTTCACAGATTTGAAGGTGGTTAGAAATGGACGCTGGTGGTGATGGCCGAAGTCAACGACCGCTCTTTCTTCTTCTTTTCTGGTGGTAGCCTGATTAATTTTGATTTGGGGTTTTGATTTTTGTTTTTAGTTTTGATTTCATTGCTTGGAGCCTTGTTGGAGAATTCCTGTGCTGAAGAAGGAGAAAATTTAGGGCATTTTGGTCTTTTACAAGTACAGGGGGTGTAAGTGTCACTTTTTCCGTTAACTTTAACGGAATTCCTGACGGTGACACTTTACATTAAAGTATAGGGGGTGTTAGTGTCACATTTTGAACTACAGGGGGTCAAAGTGAAAATGACCCAAAGTACAGGGGGTGTAAGTGTAATTAACCCTAATAAGTTTTATAACTAGCAGTGGTGTAATCGTAAAACTAGTAAATTTTGGGGAGGCTATAATAGAATCACAAACTTAAAAATCACATATGAGTGACACCTAGCTTGTGACTCGACAAGAGTGTTTCTTCTTCATTCATTCAATCAATAATGATTTACAGAAAGAGGATTTGTATGAGAATTACGACGAACTCACGTCGACGTCAAAGGACATGCAATTTGACATCTGTTTTTAAAACAAGTTACATATTCAGACTCTTATAGGTGAGTTTAATGCGTAAGTACCATTTTTATAGATTTCTGAGACAGTTTTTCTGTAACCCAATTCGGGGGTTTAACTCATAATTTGTAAATTTTGTATAGGATTTATAGTTGCACCTTACTAAGATCTTAACTCTACACTTGGAGCAGAAACCTAGAGGTGCATGACATTAATTATGGAAATTGGATAATTCCTTACTTAAGATTATCTTTCTGATGTTAAGCATGCTTGGTTAGCTTAATTTCACATGTTTAGTGTAATTTTGGTAATTCATGAAGTAATTGTGTGATTATATGGTGCGATGGCTATATAAGCATGTTGAGTAGATTATATGGGTCAAAGGGAAAGTTGTACTTGCTATCGAGTATGTGATCAGGTTCCAATTGACCATGCGGTCGCACGTCTGAATGAGAGAAGCATGGGTCTCGACTAGTTGCGTGGTCTAATGGAGTAGTCGCGGACTAGTGTGAAAGGGTGACTGGTATTTGTGTTCCCGGAGACTATAATTATGTGCAAAAGATGAAATTGGGCATGTTTATTATTCATAAGCATGATTATTGTCATTCACAAGCATATAGCTTATATAATATAGTAATTATTGAATAACCATTGTAGGTGATCAAGAGAGGCTTCACGGAGTTAAAAATGGAAAACGACAAGGTCACGTGGGATTTTGAAAATGGATAAAACCAATGTTAATGGTTTCATAATTTGGCCTTGAATTTGTAATAGAGTAATAATTTGGTTATCAATTTGGAATGGTTTATGTTAATAGTTTAGTTTGTTAATCCATGTCAAGATAAGTTTGTAATTGATTTCCATGACTATGCTTGTGCTAATTGAATGGTTAGGTAATGTAGTTATGTAATTCTTATAGTAGATAATTAGTAAGTTCAACTATTGTAATATAAGGATTATAACATGTTGGTTAGTTTCAGAGTGTTGCTGACTCTTCTTTATCTTGCTTAGTTGGTTTGGCAGCGACGAACTCGGAGTTCTACTCCAGAGTTTGACATGAAATGGATTTTAGTTTAAACTTTATTTAGTTTGTGCAAATGGTTGGAATGAACTCAAGAAGTTCGGATTTATGTTTCAATGGTGTTTTTGCATGTTTTGGAGTAAACTTGATGTTTCAAATGTCTAAAAGTTGTGGAAATTTCGAAATGATTGTTTGGCTTCTAGGCAAAATTCTACAGCAGGGAGGAATTATGCCCAGGGGCCATTCGACTGGTCGAAAGGGGCAGTTCGATTGGTCGAAAACCCATTGATCCTTACTTATTTATCCTACTTCGGGAGTTCTGTTTTACTTCTAACTAAACATGAGGGTATCTTTGGCACCCCTTTGAACTATAAAAGTGCCACTTCCAAAAACGGACTTTGTTAGGGCATGTTTGTGTGTATGAGTTTAAAATCTCTTTGAAACTGTTATTAATTGTTAAGTTTATGAGTCAAGACTTATACTAATGTATTTCATGGAACTTTAATGACTTCGCCACATGACCTAGAATCGTGTGTGCCGTTCTGGGGCTTGACGTTCTGGGCTTGACAATAAGGTAGGATATGGAATAGGATAAGAATGCTCCAAATAATATCTTATGTAGTCTAGCGATTGCAGAGCACCAAATTATGGGCTTGAATATGATATTATATTCCAGTCCTCTATTTGGCGCAGATAATAATTCTGTTAAAATATTTATTGCAACTAATTTCAATTTTTGTCATTACTTTTACATATAGTTTTTTATAATTAAATTAATATTTTATGATGTTCTGAGATATTCTATGTTCTCGGAATTATTTTTATATTTAAATATTGTGTCTTAATTGTTAATTGCTTAAAATATTCAGTATTTTTATTTTTTATTTTTTATTTTTATTGTTTAATGTATGCATGTTTTTTTTTTTGGTCCCATTCCTTATCCGGTGAACAGAATAAGAGTTATTGATGATGTCAGAAATTGGTAAAAGTAAAGTAGAGCAATTTTAGGAGAGAGAGAGAGAGTGAGAGACTATTTTTTGTATGTGGTTCGGCCCTGTTAATGAAGGTACCTACGTCCACGGGTGTGTCTGAGCACGTTCACTAGCAGATCACCGGCGGGCCTGGTGAGCCAACAAATAGGGGCGGTACTACCAGT
Organism: Hydrangea macrophylla; assembly: GCA_033977485.1. Classification (NCBI taxonomy): domain Eukaryota; kingdom Viridiplantae; phylum Streptophyta; class Magnoliopsida; order Cornales; family Hydrangeaceae; genus Hydrangea; species Hydrangea macrophylla. Next base: position 60,368,832 of record CM066987.1, read on the forward strand.
AATACCGGCTGGGTGTATGCGTATAATAGTGAATTTTATAGAGGTGCTGTGTAGACTACAGAATTGCCGACCCCTTCAATGGGGGGTGAGAGGTCTCTTTTATAGATGTAAGAGACCTACTCATACATGGATAAGGAAATATAATCCTATTAATATAGATTGGCATTAATTATGGGGATTTCCTAATTGGATTAGGAAATAGTGTACACTTTCCATTAATCTTCTAGCTTGAGTAGGAAACCTTCCGTAATGCTCGGGATCACGCCTGTGAAGCTCGGGATCATGATTGTAGGCCCGGATGGGTTGTTCTCGCGGTGGGATGTGCCTGTGCAGTTTTCCCGACCTGTTGGCCGGGTCGTAGATGAACCGCTCGGGCTGATGCTTCCGTGGAGTTGTGCATGATTTGCCCGGGGCATGGACTGACTGCTGATTTGAACCGCTCGGTCATAGGATAGAGCCAAATTTGGGTGTATCAACTGCCCCCCATTTTCAAGGTTGGCCAGATGCTATATCGAGGCAAGTTTGAAAATCTGTTTGATGTTACTCGCCACTGTCTGAGTGCTTAGAGAAGCTGCCTCGGGGCTTTTGAGCCTGGTGAGTCCTCGGGAACTGACTGAAAGTTGAGACCCAGCCTAGCTCAGGCCCTTTAGGTGCTCGGGAACTGACCGTGAGTTGAGACCCGGCCTAATTCGGAGTCTTTGAATGCTCGAGAAGTGATCGAGAGTTGAGACTCGGCCTACTTCGGAGTCTTTTTTTCCTTGAGTTAGCTCCCAGGATGGTTATCTTCTGCCCGTAAACCTTCGTCAAGGCAGTGGGTAGAAAGATTTTACTATGTTGGAAAAGTCGACCTAAAGCGTATTGCTCTAGGGTCCTTTTTGATGTTAACTCCCCAGGATGGTTGTCTTCCGCCCGGCCAGCCTTCGTCAAGACTGTTGGGAGAAGAGCTTGACCATGTTGGTGGAGCCGACCTAAATCACGCTGCTTTAGGGTCCTTTTTACTCCTCTATCGTCGGCCAACCTAAGAGATTTTAGTCACCTCTATCGTCGGTTTGGACCTAAGTGAAGTTAATGCCTCTGAGTACTGTAGGTGCTCGGGTTGTCCAAGATTTTGACTTAGTTATCCGCGAGGCCTGTAGATACCCGGTGTGATTACTTGTTTAGTTCACTACGCCGTCTTGCCCCCCAAGCTTTCGCTAAGACGAGGGTCTTACAGAGGCTATGATATGTAGGTAACCGACCCAAACTGATGATGCCAGAAATTGGTAAGAGTAAAGTAGAACAATTTTAGGAGAGAGTGAGAGACTATTTTTTGTATGTGGTTCGGCCTTGTTAATGAAGGTACTACGTCCACGGGTGTGTCTGAGCACGTTCACTAGCAGATCACCGGCGTGCCTGGTGAGCCAACAAATAGGGGCGGCACTACCAGTAATACTGGCCGGGTGTATGCGTATAATGGTGAATTTTATAGAGGTGCTGTGTAGACTACAGAATTGGTGGCCCCTTCAATGGGGGGTGAGAGGTCTCTTTTATAGATGTAAGAGACCTACTCATATATGGATAAGGAAATATAATCCTATTAATATAGATTGACATTAATTATGGGAATTTCCTAATTGGATTAGGAAATAGTGTGCACTTTCCATTAATCTTCTAGTTTGAGTAGGAAACTGCCCGTAATGCTCGGGATCACGCCTATGAAGCTCGGGATCATGCTTGTGGGCCCGGATGGGCTGTTCCCGCGGTGGGATCTGCCTGTGCAGTTTTCCCGACTTGTTGGTTGGGTCGTAGATGAACCGCTCAGGCTGATACTTCCGTGGAGTTGTGCATGATTTGCCCGGGGCATAGACTGACTGCTGATTTGAACCGCTCGGTCATAGGATAGAGCAAAATTTGGGTGTATTAGTTATTATATTCGGACCTCTAATTTGGTGAAACAAAGGCTATGGCCAAAAAAAAAAAAAAAAATACCCGGGACGTAGTAAAAGTTTATAAATCAAATCATAAGGGATCCCGGATCCTTATTCCTTCCCCGTCTAAGCAATATGCTGAGATCAAGCGTTAATTAATTGAACTCAATCCTAGCAATCATGATCTCGAATCAAGGTAGTCGTTACATTCAAATTGTCTTACACAATACCCCAATCCATGTATAAAACATACGGTGAATGATACTCACACCAATTCTAACTTTAAGTATTGGTGATACTAGAGAACCATTTCAATTTCTAGTTCCAACAAATGCTAACTCAAGTATTGGAGATACTAGAGAACCATTGTGCACTCACCAACGTGCAAAAGAAAACCACATCGACAATATTACCAGTACCATAATTGATTGATGAACCAATTATTGATACACGGTTTGTGGCATCCGTTAACAAACATGGCCATTATTCAAAAATCTTGAATTGATGAAAGACCCAAATTTGAGACATCCGAAGTAATGCGACAGTGGGGTCACCTTCAATTATAGTAAGACTGTTGATGTTTATACATTTTATATAAGGTTGTAAAAGAAAGCCTGTAAAGGCTCTTGTTTGATAGTCAAAAGCAACGTTTGATAGTCAAAAGCAACATTTATTTATTAGACAAAGTCTATATCTAAAAGTGGTTAGTTAAGTAATATTTATAATAGTCAAGAGACAAAGTCATGTTTTCTATTGTATTCAATCTATTTCGAGTGACTGATCAACATTTCGGAATTGATTGTTTAATGTAGAAACGTGTTGCTTTAAACTTGTCAGTTACCTTTTTCGTGGGAATAGGCAGTTTGTGAAATGGTGAAGTTCTAAAGAGGCGTGACCTTTCTGAACGTAGAGGCGTGACCTTTCTGAACATGTACTGTTTGGGAAAAGCTGTGGCTTCGTACAAACAGTCTTTCATGTTTATATATACTGAGTACATCCACATAAAAGAAAAAAAAATTTAGCGCTCTCTCTCTCTTAGATCAATTACAGTTTTACAAGGATTCCGAATTGGAAGAATATCAGTTGTTGCTTGCTGCTACCTAAAGGCTTTGATTAATCCTGGGAATAACTTTGCCTGCAACCCAATAGCAAACTCAATTTAAGTGGGGGCAAATTATATTTTAAAGACAGTGTCATTAGATGCGTTTGGAGCCTTTACAATTTTCTGTTTTCATTCACAATCTCAGTTTTCCCAACAATTTAGAATATAATTATTTGCAATGGCAATGGAGGCAGAAACAACCAAGTGTTCTACCAAGATAATGAATCAGGAAATTATCAAACTCGATCAGTTTGATGGAAGTAATTTTGGGCGTTGGAAAGATAAGATGATTTTCTTTCTCACTGCCATGAAGTTATATTACATTTTGGATCCGACTCTTCCGCCTCTTCCAGAACCTACAAGCGAAGACACACAGAGTCAAAAGGATGCAAGGCTGAAGCGCACTGAAGATTCACTCCTCTGTCGTGGGTATATTCTGAACGCGTTGTCTGATCGTTTATACAATTTTTACAAGGAAACAAATTCTGCTACAGAGATATGGAATGCACTGGACTTCAAGTATAAGATTCAAGAGTAAGGTACAAATAAATTTTTAATCTCTGAATACTTCAATTTTTGTATGGTTGATAACAAGTCTGTGCTCGATCAAATTCATGAGTTACAGAGCATTGTTAATAAATTCATTATTATGAACATTAAGCTTCCTGAATCTTTCCAAGTTGGAGCAATTATTGCGAAACTTCCACCATCTTGGAAAGATTATAGGAAGAAACTTCTGCATAAGGTAGAAGATTTCTCTTTAGAACAACTTCAGAAACATCTTCGAATTGAAGAGGAGACTCGTAAACGAGACGGTAAAGGAGAAATCGCTAAAACTAATGTTCATATTGTGGAGGGCCATACAAAGAAAGAACATGATCAATCAACCAAAAACCGTGCTTCTAACAAGAGGAAGAGGAACAAAAAGAATGACAAATGTTATAAATGCGGAATCTTGGGACATCATGCCAAAGAGTGTCGTTCGAATAAGAAACACAAAAGTTCTGCAAATATGGTTGAAGAAAACCTTATGGCCATGGTGACTGAAATCAACATGACAGACACCTTCTCGGGATGGTGGTTCGACTCTGGGGCTACTGTTCACGTGTGCAAAGACAAGTCACTTTTCAAAACTTATGAGGCGGTTGATGGACAAGAGGTCCAAATGGGAAATAAAGACTACGCTAAAGTTGTTGGAAAAGGAAGTGATGAATTGAACTTTATATCTGGGAAGACTCTGACTCTTCTGAATGTTCTTCATGTTCCTGATATGAAAAAGAATTTAGTTTATGTTGATCTTGTGTGTAAAAGAGGATTTCGTGTTGTTTTCGAATCTGACAAGTTAATCCTAACTAAGAATGGGATGTTTGTTGGAAAGGGTTGTAGTTGTAATGGAATGTTCAAATTGAGTATTAATAATAATAATAACAGTGTTTCTTTTTATATTGTTGAGTCTTTTTCTTTATGGCATAGTAGATTAGCACACTTGAATTTTAGATCAATAAAAAAATGAGCAAACTTGGTTTAATTAATTATCATGATTCAAACTGTGACAAGTGTTTAGTGTGTGCAGAATCTAAATTGACTAAGAAATCTTTTCCTAGTGTTAAAAGAAATTCGAAAATTCTTGATTTAATTCACACGGATATATGTGAATTAAATGGTGTTTTAACTCGCGGTGGGAAAAGATATTTTGTCACGTTTATTGATGATTCTTCTAAATATACATATGTTTATCTTTTAAAGACCAAAGATGAAGCTTTTGTCAAATTCCAGATTTATAAGGCTGAAGTCGAAAATCAGTTAAATAAGAAAATTAAAGTTTTGAGGAGCGATAAAGGAGGAGAATATTTTCCAAATGAATTTGATGATTTTTGTGAAAAACATGGTATTATTCATGAAAGTTCTACACCGTATACACCACAGCAAAATGGAGTAGCTGAAAGGAAAAATCGCACTCTAACAGAAATGGTAAATTGTATGATGATGCATGCTAAGTTACCTATGTACTTGTGGGGAGAAGCGTTATACACAGCATGTCACTTACATAACAGAATTGTTTCTAGGAAAACAAATGTATGTCCTTACGCGATATGGAAGGGTAGAAAGCCTAATTTAGGATACCTCAAAGTGTGGGGGTGTTTGGCATACTACAGGGTCCCTGATCCTAAGAGGACTAAGTTAGGTCCTAGAGCACAAAAAAGTGTGTTCGTTGGGTATGCTGAACATAGCAAAGCTTATAGACTTCTTGATCTAGAGTCTAACACAATTGTAGAGTCTCGTGATGTAGAATTTTTTGAAGATAAATTTTATGCAGACTCTAAAGTTGTAGAGACCCAAACTTCTGATCTTGACTCTATTTAGAGATTAGAACCTCCAAATAAAGTCAAAGATCGTGTGTTTTCCAAAGAGGAACCTAGAAGAAGTAAGAGACCAAGGAAAGAGAAAAGTTTGCATCCAGATTTTGTCTTAACCGACTCTATAATCTTTCTAGTAGAAGGAGATAGAGACAAAGTGACAAATAAGATGCCATTAGTGTTAAATGTTGAGGTTGATCCTAAGACATTCTCAGAAGCCATTAGTTCCAGAGATTCTGCATTCTGGAGAGAAGCTATTAATGATGAGATGGATTCACTCGTTGGAAATGACACTTGGACATTAGTAGATTTGCCCCCAGGTTCTAAACCTATTGGCTGCAAATGGATTTTCAAAAGGAAATATGGTACTGATCACAAAGTGCAAGCCTTTAAGGCGAGATTAGTAGCCAAGGGTTACAGGCAAAAGGAGGATATTGACTACTTTAATACATATGCACCCGTGGCCAGAATTTATTCTATTAGAGTTCTTATGGCGTTATCTTCCATCTATCACTTGCAGATCCATCAAATGGATGTTAAAACTGCATTTTTGAATGGTGATATGAATGAAGAAGTGTATATGGATCAACCTGAAGGGTTTGTCCTACCTGAAAATGAAAAGAAAGTGTGTAAGCTTATTAAATCATTATATGGTTTGAAGCAAGCACTTAAATAGTGGCATCACAAATTTGACTCATGTATATTGTCAAATGGCTTCATTCCAAATGGTGCAGATAAGTGCATTTATTCAAAGTTTACCAAAGAATATGGTGTGATAATATGCTTGTATGTAGATGATATGTTGATCATAGATACAAACATGTTAGGCATACTTGAAACAAAGAAGTATCTGACTTCTAATTTCAAAATGAAAGATCTTGGAGAAGTTGATACTATTTTAGGTATTAAGGTTAGAAAGCATAGTGAGGGTTACGCTTTGAACCAAACACATTATATAAAGAACATGCTTTCGAAATTCAAACACCTTAGTATTAAGGAAGTTAATACCCCGTTTGACTCAAGCATTAAGTTAAGTGATAATTCGGGTAGAGCGGTTGTACAACTTGAATATGCTAGTGTAATTGGTAGCATAATGTATCTTATGCATTGTACTAGACCAGATATTGCATTTTCTGTGTGTAAGTTGAGTCGATTTACGAGTAATCCTAGTGGAGAGCATTGGAAGGCAGTTTCTAGAGTCTTGGGTTATCTTAGAAGGACCATGGGGCTTGGGTTATTCTATAATGAATATCTTGCTGTGCTCGAAGGATATACTGATGCTAGTTGGATTACTAGCCAAGGAGATAATAAGTCTACTTCAGGATGGGTGTTTATTCTTGGTGGGGGTGCTATTTCTTGGGCATCTAAAAAACAGACTTGTATATCTCATTCTCCTATGGAATCAGAATTCATAGCATTAGCAGCGGCAGGCAAGGAATCTGAGTGGATCAGAAACTTATTGTTAGACATTAAGTTATGGCCTAATCAAATGCCGCCAATTTCTATTCACTGCGATAGCGAGGCTACTCTGTCAAGAGCTTATAGCAGTACTTACAATGGAAAGTCTAGACACATAAGTCTAAGGCAAAAGTTTGTAAGACAATTGATTCAGGACGGAGTGATTACAATTACATATGTGAAGTCGAGTAAGAACTTGGCTGACCCTTTTACCAAAGGCTTGCCTAGAGAAGTGGTAAGGGTGACATCTAATGAGATGGGGCTAAAACCGTTTACAATGATCGCCAATAATGGTAACCGAACCCAAAACTAGAAAACCTCTAGTGACGGGTTTAATGGGTAAAAACAAGTTGTTGATAAGTGATCGAGTAACACTGATTTGCTTTGTGAGCCCATTTTTGAGATTGTTTGAAGTAAATCAGTGTTGACCATTACGCTAAAGAGGGTTGAATTAGTTTCTTCATGGAGTCAGACGTGTTTGAAGTAATAAGAACACAATGTGATTTCACCTATGTGGACGTAGAAGTGGTGCCGCTTCTCAAGAGAGTTAGGTTTACTCTTTGATCGTTCATGAATCCAGGAGATAGCACATGGCCATAATAGTTCTGAGCAGTTTAGAAATCTTTGTAAACAGTATATTATTGTGTGTATGGTATTTCTGGTTTGTTCTTATAGAGTACTTAGTTTAAGGCCTAGCTACCAATGACTCTGATTAAGCTTTGATGTACTTATACTAATTGAGGGTTTAAGTTGCTAAACACCTTCTTGTATTCATAATAATACTTTGTGTTGTTCTAGAAGAGAGATGATATATTTTATTTGCTTTTTACTATCAAAGTGGGGGATTGTTGATGTTTGTACATTTTATATAAGGTTGTAAAAGAAAGCTTGTAAAGACTCTTGTTTGATAGTCAAAAGCAACGTTTGATAGTCAAAAGCAACATTTATTTATTAGACAAAGTCTATATCTAAAAGTGGTTAGTTAAGTAATATTTATAATAGTCAAGAGACAAAGTCATGTTTTCTATTGTATTCAATCTATTTCGAGTGACTGATCAACATTTCAGAATTGATTGTTTAATGTAGAAACGTGTTGCTTTAAACTTGTCAGTTACCTTTTTCGTGGGAATAGGCAGTTTGTGAAATGGTGAAGTTCTAAAGAGGTGTAGACACCCCAATTTTGACCAACCGTCGAATTTAGGAGAGTGTCGCCTCCGTATCCGATGATAACAAGGACCGGAAGATTCAAAGTATTCCAAGCTCTTCAGAAAGTTCTCTAAACGCGGTAAAATTTCACAGAAAAGAGGAAAATGCCAGGTATTTAAGAGAATTCAGGTATAAAACACAATTTTCGGAAAAAAATCCTCAAAAATCATTTGCTTTAGGAAAAAGAAAATCTAAAAGAGGGAATCTTAGCTAAAAACGGCACACGGCGGACTGCCGCGGCACTCACTGAATGCCGCACGGCAGTCATAGAGTGCCGGGCCGGCATTCACCAAGTGCCGCCAACAATTTCTGACTGCCGTTCACTTTTAAAGTCTGTATTTTGCAGAGCAATACGTATGCGTATGCGAATAAGAACAAAAAACTGATAAAGTAAGACTGACAAAAACGCGGCAATCCATTAATTTCCGCGGCATTTGATGAATGCCGCGCGGCAGTCGCGTAGTGCCGCGACGGCAGTCATGAACTACCGCCGCGGCATTCACGGACTGCCACGACAGTTTCTGGACTGCCGCGCTGGGCAATAGTCTGCCTAATTTTAGAAAGTACACATTGTACCACCAAATGAGATAATTACACCTGTTTTTTGCTCTGAAATTCACCAAAAATACCTGGTAATTTTGCCTATAAAACAAGAACAACATACACAACAAGGAGGGGGGGACAACAACAAGAAATTACTACCAATATACTAACACATTTTTGAGAGAAATAGAGAGTTTTTTGGAGAACTTGAAGAAGAACTTGGAAGGTCTTCAACATGTAGAAATTTGAGGATAGTCTTGGAGGTGATCCTCTAATCTTAGTTGTGTTTTCTTTCTTTTGAAAATCTAATCTTCAAGTCACTTAGTTTTTCTTGATTAAATCTTAGAGTTTTTGTTAAATAAATTTGGAAGTCTTTGTTTCTAGCTCTTTGATTCTTCATCTCATTTCTTTTTTATACCTTTCTCTTGAGATTCTTGGAGATCTTCAATATCTCTCTTGAAATCTCTTGAACATGATCTTTTGAATCCCATGTAAGCTTATGCCTCACATGGGAGTCAAAGTTTGATCATCACTTCATTTTATAAGCAAATAGATGGATCCAAGTCCATACTCATGACTTGGGTCCTCTAAACTTGATGTCTTAGGGAATCCTTTCCATATTCTTTTGAGACTCATGAGTTTTAGTCATGTCTTGATCTCCAATGACCATCAAATGGTAAGAGAAGTGGTTTGGTTTAAACCCAACTTCATGTTTTAATAGTTGAGGTTAACCAACAAAGTTGAACTAGCAAAATGAAAACAGTGGATTCACAAACTGTTTTTGATCAAAGATTTTTAGTTCAAAATCTAACCGTTGAAATCAAGTGAAACCAACGGGAAAGTGTCAATAACACATCGTTTTACCACTGTAATTTTTGTTTTGAGGTGGTTTTATGTTTAGAAAGGTTTGATCATGGGTTTTGTGAGACAACCACAATCTGTCCAGAATTTCAGAATAGTTTCAGAACAGCAAATCGGTTTTAAAATTGATAGATCAGAGCTCTAACCAAGTTTTCATGACCTCTAATAATTGTTTATAAGAACCTTAATGTGTTATGAAGGTTCCCTAAAAAGAATGAAGCAATTCGGATTTTTTTGCTATTTTTAAAAAATCATACAAGATCTCTGGACAGAGATTTTTAAAACGCTGAGTGATGCCTAGTGTTTTCCACATTCCCGGAGATCTAACCGTTCAAACCTCGATTTTCTTTCTGGGTTAGAAACTAGACTCACAGAGGCATAACATATCCAACAATCATTAAGATCCAACCGTTGGAAGTATTTTATTTCTCTTTTTTATGATCTGGTCTGCTCTCTGTAATTCATAAAAAAACTGCTACTGTTTTTGTCTAATCTTATTTATTTCAACTCAAATAGTTCCCTAATGTCTTGAGATTCAAATCATGTTTTGAATAACGATGATTTAGCTTAAATCCGGAGGTTAAGTGATCCAAATTAGTGAATAAATCCATGTTTCATTCTTGTTTACATTCACTCATTCATGTTCATCTAATGCCCATGATTAGAACTAGGTATTGAATAAAGTTGGATTTCATGCTTGTTAGATCTAAGCTAGGGAATTATGATTGATTATTTGACATCATATTATTATGTGAAGCATGTGGACTAATCTTTTTTTTATAGCGCATTTGAGGTACAATTTCTCATCTCCCTTCTAGTTTATTTCATTCCTTGATTTTATTGATTTTTTTTAACCTCATGCGCGACACCTTAGAATTAGGAGCTTGCCTTATATGTATATATGATTAGAGACTTTTTCTTAGGATTTTCTTTTGTTTGTATGCATCGCACGTTTAAATATCGCTGCTGGATCCCGGTTAAGTTCTCTTGTTCCTTATTGCATATCATATTGCTTGCTACTTGAAATATGTGATTTATGAATGATATTTTGCCATTAGCAATTTTACACCCTTTGGACATGTTTTTGTGATGTATATGTATATATGTATTAGTTGAGAGCATGCTTAGATTAATAAATTTGATTAAAAGGATGTTAAGTAGAGGCCTATCACAAGATAGGATGAGAGAGGGTGTTTTAGTCTGGCGGGCTCCTTCCTCTCTCATTCCATAATCCCCGGACCTAATTTAATCTTTGGTTTCGCAAACGATCAGTTTCCTTTCAAAATGGTTTCTTAATTTTTCCTTTTAAAAATTAAGTGGCGACTCGTTTGTTTTGAATTTGAATTTTAAAAGAACTTTAAAAGAAAAGCTGTGGGTAAGAAAAATGCGATATCCACAATTTGGCGACTCTGCTGGGGATCGAACTCAGAATCTCTGGTTTCGCAGACCAGGATTCTGATTTTGGGTTCACTTGATGATTAGACTCGAAAAACATCCTTTTAATCAAACTAATTAATCTTTGTGTGCCTGTTGCATTTCACTTGCATGTCCAGCCAGTCGATTGCACGGAACTATGACCTTGGAGGCTCGGGGCAACCCGGTCGGTCAAGTCATCATGGGACTGTGTGATCACCCTTGATCTCGTACCATGATTTGGTATATGAAGCATCCTATCGGGTGTATGTCAAGGGTCCCTTATATGACCAAAACCCAGCCTTTGCATAATAGTTTCCGTAGAACCTTTCAATCTTAGGAAATCAATTCTTGATCAGGATTATGTGCTAGGGAGTTTTGTATGCCCGGAAGGGATTACTTGAAATGATGACGATACTTGCTTGATAAAAGACGTATAATATATTAATCACCTTTTAGCAATTCCTCCTCATGTTCCACGACACTTGGAGAACATGCTAAACCTTGATTATGAAATTATACTTCTTATATCATGTTTAGTTAAGCATCATTGACCTTGTATGCATCTGAATTCATGAAAAGTACGGTGATAATCCGGTCATGTGATCCTCCTACCTAAAGAATTTCCTCTTTCCAAAGTTTTTATTATTCATTCACTCTTTCAAAGAAATACAAAAAAAATCTTTCTTCTCCTTTCGAATCGAAATTTCCTTTGTTAAGGTATATTTTCACTTGATCAATTTCGCAAAGAAATAAATTCGAAAAATCTTTGAAGTTATTTTAAAGAAACCCAAACATCTTCTAATAAAAGATTAAAAATCTCTTTGAGAATCATTTTTGAAAAATCTCACCTCTGAGAGGGTAGTAAGGATCACAATGAGAGGAGAAATTGGCGTACTTGACATGAGTGAAGATCTTATGTGTTTATGTGCTTATGTGTTAGGATTAGGATTTTTCTTCTTTTTTGGCATATAGAGTAGGCACACACGCACACATGCATTGCATCCGCATGATATACAAAATAAAAGTTTTTGTTAAAATAAAGGTAAAAGGTCTTCTAAAAAAAATTTAAAATTTACTGTAGCAGCGAAAATAGCAAATCAAGCGTGGTTTAGGGACCCCACAGCAAGGCTAGTAAGGAGAGGACGTGCTGACATGGCTGAAGAGAGAAACAACGAAGAAATGTCCGGTTTAAGGGTACTAGTTGAACAGCAAGCGGAACAGATGAGAAGACAGGCCGAGAACATGAACCGCATGATGGGGATGATAGAAGAACTGAACCGCCGACCACCGCATGTGATTCCACCTGTTATGGACCTACCTCTGGGAGGAGGGGAAGGAGATTGGTTTGATGATCAGGAGGCCCAATGGACCGATGCATTGCGGGCCAACAGAGACAGAGAGAAAGCTGAGAAGGAGAAGCAACTGACTGAGAAGATAGAAAAGTTGGAAAGGGTAATGCGCAAGGCTCAGGGGGTTGATACCTATCTGCTGGAGTTAGAAGGCCTATATGACGGGTCCACGAGACGCTGCCCGCCGGGTTCAAAATGCCATTTTTTGATAAGTTTGATGGCACCGGGAATCCTCGCAGTCATATCCGGATGTGCATAGGAGCTTTTCAGCCTAGCGGTCTAAGCACTACCATGATGGTCGTTCTATTTCAGCAAACCTTAACAGGAGCTGCTCTATCGTGGTACCTTACACTTGAACCAAGCAAAACCAGAGTTTGGGAGGAAGTCGTAAAATCCTTTGTGGCCCAGTATGAGTACAATCAAGACCTGGACGTCACTGTCCGAGATCTAGAAACAACCAGGCAAGGGAACAAAGAATCATTTGTTGAGTATCTGAGTCGATAGAGAGGGAAAGCCGCAAAGATGGTACAGAGGCCATCAGAAAAAGACCAGATCCGAATGTTGATGAAAAACCTGCAGCCAGTTTATCAGGAGAAGATGAGGTTTCAGTCAATCAATACTTTTGCCGAGGTATTTGATGTGGGAACAAGGATTGAAGATGCAATTCAGGAAGGAGTGATCAAGAAAGAGGAACAACCAAACCGGTACAGAAGGCCAAGCTACGGGTCCAATGGGGGACAAGCAGGGGGTCACTCCGGCCCCACCGATGTCAATGCATTGAATGGGCCAGAAAGAAAATTCGACATAGCACCGAGAAGAGGAGGGGACAAAGCGCCAAGGAAGTTCTCAGATTTGGGGGTGTCATTATCCACCGCCCTCGACAGATTGTTAGCCAAGGGGTATCTCCGTCGGTTGGAACCTCGACCCCTACCAAGTCCGCTTCTGCCGAATTTCCAAGGGGATCTTTTCTGCAAATTTCATCAGCAGAAAGGTCACTCAACGGATCGATGCATGAGATTAAGGCACGAGATTCAGGACCTCATTGATAACAAGGTAATTTCGGAACCTCCTACCAAAGCCCCGAATGTTACCAGAAATCCGCTTCCAGATCACCTAGCCGTGCCACCTCCGCGAGGCCTTTATTTTTTGGGGATAGGGGAAGCAACCTTTGACCCGTCTGGGCTAATCACTAAGTTCGGGGCACCGAGAAAGCCATACTTACTGCCTGAGGACTCGACGATCTGTGCTTTGTAGGATCAGCTAGGAAAAAGTGAAATAGGAAAGTCAGATTGGTGGATCCAAGGGGGTGACGATCAAGACGCGAGCCAAGTGGAGAATGATCTCTGGTACGAAAGCGACAAAGAAACAGAGGTGGTAGAGAGTACTTTGGAAGTTAATTCAGAAACCGACAATCTATGGATGAGAGAAGAAGTTAGTCACTTGACCCGGTTAGGCAGACATTTCAAGCCGCACGAACTGGAGGAAGATCACCCCGGGAGAAATCTGGACAAGGGAAAGGGTAAAGTTGATGAAGAAGCAGGGGAAGACAGGATCCTGAAACAGTTGAAAAAGACCCAGGCTAACATCACTGTTTGGGGGTTGCTGATTGCCTCCAAATGTCACAGGCAGGCGGTTCTAGATGCTCTGAACCAGTCTGACGTATCTATCGACACCACCCCGGAGGATCTCATAGGACTGATCGGCAAGATCCCAACTTCGACTATTACCTTCTCGTCAAATAACCTGCCTCCGGGAGGGCCCGTGCGCAACAAACTGTTATATGTCACCGTCGAATGCTTAGGGAACGTCGTGCCTGCTTGCCTGGTAGACAATGGATCAGCCCTCAATGTATGTCCTTTCCGAATAGCTAAGCGAATGGGTCTAGACGAGTCAACGTTTGCACCATCTGAGCAAAGGGTAAGAGCCTACGATAATACCCAGAGAACAGTTATGGGGATAGTCCTTCTTCGTCTCACTGTTGGCCCTTGTGAAAAAGAAGTTGAGTTTCAGGTCATTGACATACCCGCTTCCTTCAATCTGCTATTGGGGAAGCCTTGGTTGGACAGTTTAGGGGCCATACCATCAACAATCCATCAGAAGGTTAAATGCATTTGGGAGAATGAAGTCTGTGATATTCTCGGGGATAGTTGGAATCAGTTGACCAAAGCATCATCTAGCGCGCCAGTTTTAGAACTTGAATTGCAAAAAGAAGAAGCGAAGATAGGAGGGTTCGAGTTTATCAGCATGTTGGAAGAAGGAAAGCCGAGAGAATTTCTACCGCTCCATTTTGATCAGCGTGCCAGTCCAGTGGTCGCAGGGATCATGAAGAAGATGGGTTTCTTTCCGGGATTGGGATTGGGATTGGGAAAGAACCTTCAGGGCCTGCCTGAGTTTTCAAGAATTCCTACTCAGACTCACACTCATGGCCTGGGGTATCAGCCAACGAAGAAGGAACTAAGGGCAAAGAAGAAGGCTTTCGATGCGCCAATGGACCCTTACCTAAAGACGCTCAATGGATACTTCATAAAGGAAGGAGAAGATTTCCCCTTCTGTGGCTTCCCGGAGCCTTGGATAGACCAGAAGGACAAAAGTCTAAAGCCGGGGTTCGAGATCTTTTTCTCCCATGAATTCTCCAAATACAAAGACCCGTTTTTGCAAATGCCTGAAAAACCTGCTGCCGTCAACGATTGGGTTGGTGTACTAGATGGACCGGTCATGCAGAATCTGTTGAGCGAGGAAGGGGTAGAAGTCGAAGGAAAAGGGGAAGAAAACAAGGGTTTGGAGGTCAAGGCCGAGGAAGGGAATGTTGAGGATGTGCTGGAAGAGGATGCGCTGGAAGAAGAGCTGGAACTAGAAGAGGAAGAGAAGACAGACACCGGAGGACTGCCAGGCTGCATCACTATGGAGCTCAAGCAAGGAGCCAACAAGGAGTGGGTCTTTGAGTCTAGTGATAAGTATCCCCCTCACCCAGAGTCTGTAATGGCCCAAATGAGGCGTCTTACTATTGCTATGTCTGTTGTAATCACTCCCAACAAAATCAATGAAAGTATGACTGATTCCGCCTACTCAAATGCGCTTAATGAATGTGATGAATGTGATGATCATGGAATACCTAATGAATTGCAAAAGTTAATTGACAAAGAATATGTATGTAAAATCATTGAGGACACTCTAACGATTAATCTAGGAAATGAAAATAATCCTCAAAATGTCTTTATCGGCTCAACACTTAGCAATGAAGAAAGCAAAGAACTAATCAATCTATTAAATGAATTCAAAGATGTTTTTGCATGGTCTTATAATGATATTCCAGGTATTGATCCAAAGATAGTCCAGCACCACATCCCTCTCTTTCCCAATTCGAAACCCATAAAACAGAAATTGAGGCGAATGAGGCCAGAATGGGCACTTAAAGTAAAAGAGGAGGTTGAAAAGCAACTAAAGGCTGGATTCTTGATGGTCACCGAGTATCCAGAATGGATTGCCAACATTGTACCTGTCCCAAAAAAGGATGGTCGTGTTAGGGTTTGCGTTGACTTTCGAGATTTAAACAAGGCAAGCCCTAAAGGCGATTTCCCATTACCCCACATCGATGTGTTGGTCGATAACACTGCGGGACATGAACTTCTATCTTTCATGGACGGATTCTCTGGGTATAATCAAATCCTCATGGCACCCGTGAAGGAAAAAGTGGTTTAAAGTTAGAGTTTAAACGCGCAGCGGAAATAGGTTAAGTTATAAAACTTTTGGTATTCCAGGATCTACTACTTGTCAATTCCATAGATGCGTACAAGGGGTGCAAGAATTATACCTTAGTGTCTTGAACCCAATTCTGACACTTTAACTTCCAGCAGCCTCCACTAGATGATCTTCACCCTTATGACTCCTGCGGATGCCTGCCGGAAAGACTAGGGTTCGTGGGAACCCTAATAGAGAGGATAGGAAGGTTTTGGGAAGACTATGATAGTTTCTGCAGATTCTGCGTATAAAAACGACGATCACTTACTTCCAGAACGCAGCTGCCCTATTTATAGATTTCCAGAACCGACCTAGACTTCGATCGATCGAAGTGACTTTCGATCGATCGAAGTGACTTCGATCGATCGAACCATTCTCGATCGATCGAACCTGCTGACTTCAATCGATCGAACATACTTCAATCGATCGAACTTGTCTTAACAGCTTCCTCAAGTGTCTTTCCAAGCATCCTAGCGGAGCTAAGAGTGGGACCTCCTAGGCTCTTTATTGTTGGCTCAGACCAGTTTGTTAATTACCATGACCAAACTCTTTGATCAGCAAACTAACTAACTGGTCAGTTAACGTTTATTCCACTATAAAACGATAACTGAACTCCAACGCAAAAGAACATATCCGAAGCGATAACTAGACTTGTATGGTGTACTAATGTCCCTCTACCGTCAGCATTCGTAATCATATTCAGGTAGTCGGATAACTGATACTGTCAACCTGTATCATGATTACTTCTTCTATTCCTTGAGTCTCATTCACTACTCATGATTACCAAACATGTTGATAACTCTTATCAACAAGACTGCAGTACTCAGTAATCAACTTGGTGACATTCTCAAGGGAATGCTTACTCTGAATCAGAGGGTAGATTCTATCTTGACAATATATGTTCACAACCCTATGGACATGACATACCCAAGATACCCAGGTGTTGATCTTCTATAGACCTCACTGATTGGTAAGTCAAAGCAGCCATATCCATAGTCTGTGTTCATAATCATCTCAAGATTGAGAACACGTACCTTATACAAGTTATGAGTTCCTATTGACTGTTGACAGCCTTAAGCGTCAATAGGAAAGCTCAGGTCCGTCAATGCACTATAAGCACTAGCATATCAACTAAGAGCTACACTCTAGTGATTGAGATTAATCACTCCATCCAATGGTAGTTAATTATGCTACAGTGTAGACCTGATGAGGTATCCAGTCTCATCATCCACTGTGACATATTCTAAGTATCAAAGAATAGTAATTCGTATCTCACTTGTGTGTATCTCATACACACGAATTGCTTACTATGATACTTAAGGATAAAACAATCATCTCATGAAAGAAACATACACAATGAAATGTAAAGCTGATATCAATATATTATAATGCTAATGTCTCATACATAAAGTAATGGTTTGAGGGCACAAACCCAACAAACTCCCACTTGCACTCACAACCATTCAGAACTACATCTAAGACCTAGACTATCTAGATGACGATCAAAAACCTTCTGTGGCAAGGCCTTTGTAAACGGATCAGCAAGATTGTCAGCGGTGGCAATCTTGGTGACAGTCACATCTCCACGTTGAACAATATCTCGGATAAGATGATATTTCCGCTCTACGTGCTTTTCCCTTTCCGTGGTTCCTTGGCTCCTTGGACTGAGCCACTGCCCCACTATTATCACAATATAGCGTAATAGGCGACAGTGACGCTGGTACCACCTCGAGTTCCATGAGGAACTTCTTGAGCCAAACAGCTTCCTTTGCGGCTTCACAAGCAGCCACATACTCAGCTTCTGTAGTTGAGTCTGCAATGCATTTCTGCTTAATGCTCCTCCAACTAACAGCACCACCTCCCAAGGTAAAGAGATGTCCGGATGTCGACTTTCTCGAATCTTTATCTGACATAAAGTCCGAGTCAGTGTATCCTACTGGAATTAACTCACTACCGCCGTACATAAGCATGTAATCTTTAGTTCTTCTCAAGTACTTAAGAATGTGCTTAACGGCTGTCCAGTGCTCTGGACCAGGATTCGATTGATACCTGCTAACCATGCCAACGGCAAAGCAGATATCTGGTCTAGTGCATAACATCGCATACATGAGACTTCCCACTGCCGAGGCATAGGGAATTCCTGCCATGCGATTCCTCTCCTCTTGTGTCTTTGGACACTGGTCCTTGGAGAACGCTAAACCATGCCTGAAAGGTAACAAATCTTTCTTCGAATTATCCATTGAAAACCTAGTTAGCACTTTCTCGATATAACCAGCTTGAGATAATCCCATTATCTTTCGCTTGCGATCCCGAAAGAGCTTTATCCCAAGAATATAGCTCGCCTCTCCTAGATCCTTCATATCGAAAGTACTAGCTAGCCAAAACTTGACCGTTGACAGCGCCGCTACATCATTCCCAATGAGTAGAATGTCGTCAACGTAAAGCACAAGAAAAGCCACCACTTTCCCTTCACATTTCTTGTATACACAAGGCTCATCCAGATTCTGTATGAAACCAAACGACTTGACCGCTTGGTCAAATCGGATGTTCCAACTTATGGATGCCTGCTTAAGCCCATAAATGGACTTTTGCAACTTGCATACCAAGTTACCTTTCCGACCAGCTATGAACCCTTCTGGTTATTGCATATAGATGTCCTCCTCAAGATTGCCATTCAAGAATGCAGTCTTGACGTCCATCTGCCAGATTTCAAAATCTAGGCATGCAACAATGGATAAGAGTATTCTGATGGACTTGAGCATGGCTACCGGCGAAAAGGTTTCCTCATAGTCAATGCCCTCCCTCTGAGTATAGCCTTTCGCCACAAGCCTTGCCTTAAAGGTCTCAACCTTTCCATCAGATCCTCTTTTCCTCTTATAGACCCACTTGCAGCCAATGGGTTTAATATTGGCTGGAAGTTCTACAAGATCCCAGACCTGATTGGAATCCATAGATTCCAATTCAGCCTTCATAGCTTTAATCCAATGAGCTGAATCAACATCAGCCATTGCCTCTTCGTAAGTGGTAGGATCAGATTCAGATTCTATGGAGACAGCTTCAAAAACTTCTCCTAAGAACATGTATCTATCAGGCTGGCTGATAATCCTCCCACTACGACGAGGTACCGGTGCGGAAATGGGTGAAGAAGTGGTATTTTCTTGATTTTCATCGTTATCAACTGCGGGTTGGACTGAGGGCTCTCCTTCTATCTCTCTAAGATCTATCCTTCCCTTAGGTTTATGGTTCATGATATAATCATCCTCCAAGAAAACAGCATTTGTACTAACAAACACTTTCTGTTCTCTTGGATCATAAAAATACCATCCATAAGTACCCTTTGGATACCCTACAAAGTAACATACTTCCGATCTAGAATCCAACTTGCTCATCTTTCCTTTGAGCACATGTGTCGGACACCCCCATATCCGGAGATGTTGCAAAGAAGGCTTGCGCCCAATCCACATCTCTCGTGGTGTCCTGGGAACAGATTTGCTTGGTACTAGATTTAGTATGTATGCAGCGGTTTCCAAAGCATAACCCCAAAGGAATAATGGCAACTCTGAATAACTCATCATCGACCTAGTCATGTCTAAAAGAGTCCGATTCCTTCTCTCCGCTACACCGTTCTGCTGAGGCGTACCAGGTGCAGTCAACTGTGACAGAATCTCATTCTGTACGAGGTGATCAATAAACTCATTAGAGAGGTACTCGCCACCTCGATCAGATCGAATGGCCTTGATATGTGTGCCCGATTGCTTCTCCACTTCAGCCCTAAACTCTTTGAACTTTTCAAAGGCTTCAGACTTGTGCTGCATTAGGTACACATATCCATACCTAGAGTGGTCATCGGTAAATGTTATGAAATACTCATAACCACCCCTTGCTCTAATATTTATTGGTCCACACACATCAGTATGAACTAATTCTAATAATGCATTGGTCCTGTTGCCCTTTGTAGGAAAGGGCCTTTTGGTCATCTTACCCTCCAAACAAGACTCGCAGACTTCCATTGGTTCGAGAACCAAATCGCCTAAGACCCCTTCTTTGACTAGTCTGCCAATCCTATTCAGATTGATATGGCCAAGCCTCATATGCCAAAGCCTTGTTGGATTAGTGGAAGGTTCCTTTCTTTTAGATGGTAAAGTTACCACTGAGTTATTAAGTTCCAAACAAGAATCTTTTGAAATATTGGGAGTAATCACATACAAACCATTTGATTTAACACCAGAACATATAAAAGAACTGCTTCTTTTAATGACAACTTCAGTTCCAAAATGAAAGGAATAACCATTATTCATTAAATTAGAAACTGAAATTAAATTACGTCTCATTAAAGGGACGTAAAGTACATCTGATAAAATCAAAACTTTATTGTCTGAAAATTC
The DNA here is from genome assembly GCA_033977485.1 of Hydrangea macrophylla. NCBI lineage: Eukaryota > Viridiplantae > Streptophyta > Magnoliopsida > Cornales > Hydrangeaceae > Hydrangea > Hydrangea macrophylla. Next base: position 60,389,154 of record CM066987.1, read on the forward strand.
TAAAACTACGACTCCTATAGCAACCGCAGATACGGTTGCGCTAGAACCTAGAGTAAGTACGATCTCCCCATCACTGCATTTCCAGGTTGATCTGAACCCCTGCAATGAATTACAGATATGGTTAGTCGCACCAGAATCAATGCACCAAGTGTTTGAAGTATCCGTAATAAAACTTACTTCAATCACATGTGATTCAATCATACCTTGAACTCTTGTAGCTAAGAATTCTGGACAGTTCCTCTTCCAGTGGCCCTTCTCACCGCATTGGAAACACTTTCCTTTGCCTTGGCCACCCACCTTCCCTTTGCCCTTACCTTTTCCCTTAGATTTTGCAATCTTAGGGACTGGTCCAACACTTGAACCACCAGTGCCAGCCTTCTTCTTTCCTTTCTTACCTTTCGGTGTAGATCGGGAAGAAGAAGCGCTTTTCTCAACGTTTAAAACGCTGCCCCCAGGTTTGATCACCCCTTCTGCTGCCAGTAAAGAACTCATTAATTCGCTCATTGAAAAATCCATTTGATTCATATTATAGTTAAGTTTGAATTGAGCGAATGATGGCGACAGCGAGTTGAGGATCATATCAACTTGGGTCTGTGCATCGATGTTGGCTCCCAAGGTCTCCAGTTCGTTTAAATAACCAATCATTTTTAAAACATGTTCTTTGACTGGAGTACCTTCCGACATCTTTGCACTCATTATCTTCTGCATGGCTACCTGTCTGGCAGGCCTGCCATGCTCCCCAAACATCTTTTTCAGGGATGTGATAATGTCACTGGCAGAATCGTTCGATTGGAATTGGTGTTGTAACACACCAGCCATTGAGGCCAGAATGTAACAACGGGCCATTCCATTCGACTTCTTCCATTTGTCGAACTCACGTCTGGCAGCTGCCGAAGCATTTGTCGTGGGTTCTTCAGGGCTTGGGGTGGTGAGGACATATATGTGATCCTCCGCAGTTAAAACGATGTCAAGGTTACGTTTCCATTCAGTGTAGTTATTTCCAGTTAACTTGTTTTGAGTGAGTATGGTGGCAAGTGGACTAAATGCAGATCCAGACATTATGATTACTGAAAATCAAAACAAATAAAATAAATATGGATATCAGAATTGACAGTTTGAAATAAAAGAATCCTTAAAACTTTTATTTAAAAACAAAGTCGCCGGAATATCGAAACGAAAGAATAAAGCCTCCATGTGGTGGTCAATGTTCGATCTTTCGATTTATCATGACTTATCCGCTATGCAACTCTTGCAAAATAGCCATGACTCCCGAACCTATTTGATCTCTAAGTTTCTGAATAATGCCCCGTGTGGGATCCCTTATCCATAGCTTAGCTAGTGTGTACCATTAACTAGGATCCAATCACAACCGTCTCAAGTAGCGCCTCCGTGTGGTGGTCACCCTCTAACACGTCTGATTGATCCTATCCATAGGAAGTTCACATCTAGTAACCAATGAGCAGTGTACCCTCCGTATGGAATGATCACCCCTGGCGAGGTGACACAGAATACACTACTCATCTTACAATGAACCGTTAATGGAAGATCGTGGGCGTTATTTGATAAGACCCTCTCCCACTAGATTTAGTAAATTAAGGATTTTGCTTTTGAAAAATGTTTCCACACACTACCCATAAACATCCAATGTTTACTAATGTGTTGAAAACGGTTTTTGAATTTTATTTTAGAAAACTTGTTTTAAGTGCATGCAACAATGTATTATACGCCAATCACAAAACAAGCACATAAAACAAAAAACTAAAATGAAATATAGGCATTCAAACAATGCCTCTATCTCCCATGGCTCTATTTCCATAGAACCACCTTCTTGGTTTGGTCGCCTCCGGCTCCATCTTTATGGACAACGGCTCCTTGCTCCATCTTCATGGAATTTCTAATTCTATTACATTGGACCTATGCTTCTTTTGAAGCTTACAATTTATCTAGAAAAAGGAAATAGCAAAAAAGAAATAAAAGGCTAGGGAAACCAGTGCGACTTTCCTTTTCGTAGGATTGAAGCCGCAGCGCCCTTTACATACGCCTTAAAACCAAACCATTAATAAATTACAACACGCACCAATCTCACACAATTTAAATATAAATATTTAAACGACTTGGTGCCATGGGAGATAGCGACTAATTTTGCTACAAAAGGGTTAGTCGTGCACACATCCACACATACATAACAAATATAAGTAACTATTGGAACACTTAATTGATTCACACAGTATACAAACACTTTACATACTGAATTAGAACTTAAAACAGCATCTTACTTCTCTGTCACAGTTCGATCGATCGAAGACCGTTCGATCGCTCGAACCTTCGATCGATTGAACACTGTTCAATCGCTTGAACATTCTGTTTCACAGAATGACTTGAAAATTTTACAGAATATTTTAAAATTAAAGTTTTTAATTTCAAAACACTTTAAAACTGTGAAACAGAGAACCTGACAAAGTATCTATCTCGATCGATCGAACTTCATTCGATCGATCGAAAACCAGAAGGTTCAATCGATCGAAGACTGTTCGATCGATTGAGAACAGAATGTTCGATCGATCGAACCCACCTTGCATCCTATGCAATCACAGTTTTGTATTCTGCTGCGATAACACTGCAGAAACAGATCTGTGACGATGCAGTTTCGAAAACAGTTCTAAAATCAACATGCAAATCAAAACTAGGGTTCCAAAAACGCATTTATAGATCCAAACGAGCGTGGCTTTGATACCAATTGAAGGAAAAAGTGGTTTAAAGTTAGAGTTTAAACGCGCAGCGGAAATAGGTTAAGTTATAAAACTTTTGGTATTCCAGGATCTACTACTCGTCAATTTCATAGATGCGTACAAGGGGTGCAAGAATTATACCTTAGTGTCTTGAACCCAATTCTGAAACTTTAACTTCCAGCAGCCTCCACTAGATGATCTTCACCCTTATGACTCCTGCGGATGCCTGCCGGAAAGACTAGGGTTCGTGGGAACCCTAATAGAGAGGATAGGAAGGTTTTGGGAAGACTATGATAGTTTCTGCAGCTTCTGCGTATAAAAACGACGATCACTTACTTCCAGAACGCAGCTGCCCTATTTATAGATTTCCAGAACCGACCTAGACTTCGATCGATCGAAGTGACTTCGATCGATCGAACCTTCGATCGATCGAACCATTCTCGATCGATCGAACCTGCTGACTTCAATTGATCGAACATACTTCAATCAATCGAACTTGTCTTAACAGCTTCCTCAAGTGTCTTTCCAAGCATCCTAGCGGAGCTAAGAGTGGGACCTCCTAGGCTCTTTATTGTTGGCTCAGACCAGTTTGTTAATTACCATGACCAAACTCTTTGATCAGCAAACTAACTAACTGGTCAGTTAACGTTTATTCCACTATAAAACGATAACTGAACTCCAACGCAAAAGAACATATCCGAAGCGATAACTAGACTTGTATGGTGTACTAATGTCCCTCTACCGTCAGCATTCGTAATCATATTCAGGTAGTCGGATAACTATTACTGTCAACCTGAATCATGATTACTTCTTGTATTCCTTGAGTCTCATTCACTACTCATGATTACCAAACATGTTGATAACTCTTATCAACAAGACTGCAGTACTCAGTAATCAACTTGGTGACATTCTCAAGGGAATGCTTACTCTGAATCAGAGGGTAGATTCTATCTTGACAATATATGTTCACAACCCTATGGACATGACATACCCAAGATACCCAGGTGTTGATCTTCTATAGACCTCACTGATTGGTAAGTCAAAGCAGCCATATCCATAGTCTGTGTTCATAATCATCTCAAGATTGAGAACACGTACCTTATACAAGTTATGAGTTCCTATTGACTGTTGACAGCCTTAAGCGTCAATAGGAAAGCTCAGGTCCGTCAATGCACTATAAGCACTAGCATATCAACTAAGAGCTACACTCTAGTGATTGAGATTAATCACTCCATCCAATGGTAGTTAATTATGCTACAGTGTAGACCTGATGAGGTATCCAGTCTCATCATCCACTGTGACATATTCTAAGTATCAAAGAATAGTAATTCGTATCTCACTTGTGTGTATCTCATACACACACGAATTGCTTACTATGATACTTAAGGATAAAACAATCATCTCATGAAAGAAACATACACAATGAAATGTAAAGCTGATATCAATATATTATAATGCTAATATCTCATACATAAAGTAATGGTTTGAGGGCACAAACCCAACAACCCGAGGATAGGGAGAAAACCACATTCATCACTCCATGGGGGACATATTGCTATAGGGTTATGCCATTCGGACTTAAGAATGCAGGTGCGACCTATCAAAGGGCTACCACCACTTTACTGCACGACATGATCTACAAGAAGGTGGAAGTGTATGTGGACGATATGATTGTGAAGTCCAAAGAGAGGGGAGGGCACCTAGAGGCTTTGAGAAAATTCTTTGGGAGATTGAGGGAGTTTAAGATGAGGCTAAACCCGCAGAAATGTACCTTCGGAGTTACCACAGGGAAGTTGTTAGGGTTCCTTATTACCCAAAGGGGGATCGAAGTAGACCCAACCAAGATAAAAGTCATAACCGAAATGAACCCACCAAAAAATGAGAAAGAACTGAGAGGGTTCTTGGGGAGAATACAGTTCATCAGCCGCTTCATTTCCAAACTCACCTTGACTTGTGATCCACTGTTCAAACTGCTTAGAAAAGGAGAAAAATTCAAAATGGGACACCCTTTGCCAACAAGCCTTCGACAAAATCAAAACCTACCTCCAGAACCCCCCTGTCCTATCACCACCATCACCCGGGAAACCGTTGTTGCTTTATCTCTCCGTATCCGAAGATTCGATGGGGTCTATGTTGGCCCAAGAAGGAGAAGAGGGGCACGTGGAAAAAGAGAATGATCGGATACGAGTTGAAGTACTCGCCCTTGGAAAAAGCCTTTTGGGCCTTAGTCTGGTGTACCCGTCGCCTTCGCCACTACATGCTAGCATTCCCTGTGATCTTGATATCTCGAATGGACCCACTAAAATACCTATTCGAAAAACCCGTCTTGACCAGTAGGATATCCCGTTGGACCATGATGCTGGTTGAGTTCGATATCAAATATGTCACTGCCAAGTCCGTGAAAGGGAGGGCCGTCGCCGAGTTTTTAGCCGATCTCGCTATAGAATCCAAGGACGAAGGAGAATTCAGATTCCTAGATGAGGGAATAATGGAGGTAAAGGAGGAGTTGTGGAAAATGTACTTCGATGGAGCAGCCAACCAATTAGGTTACGGGGTCGGAATCATCCTCATAGCACCCGATGGGACCCCTACCCCATTAGCTGTCAAACTTCAATACAACTCAACCAACAATACCGTGGAATACAAAGCCTGCATAATTGGGATGGAAGCGGCCTTGGCTTTGAAAGTCGGACGGATTGATGTCTTCGGAGATTCTAATTTGATCATATCCCAGGTCCGGGGAGATTGGAAAGTAAAGCATGAGAAACTAAGACCTTATCATGATTACCTGGAAAGTCTGAAAGCACAATTTCAAAAGATTTCTTTTTACTACCTCCCTCGTGAAGAAAACCAATTAGCCGACTCATTGGCTACCTTGGCCTCGATGATCCAAATCCCCTCCAAAACTACCATGATCCCGCTATCCATAGAAGTAAGGAAACAACCGTCGTTTGAAATGGTCGCGGCCGTGGAAGACGAAGAGGAAGTACCGTGGTATGAGGATGTGTGGAGGTTCATTAAAGAAGGAGAATACCCGAGGGAGCCTCAGAAAAGGATAGAAAGGCAATTCGGCGGTTCGCCGCTCAATTTGTGATCTATGCAGATAAGCTATGGAAGAAATCCTACACTGGGTACAATCTAGAGTGCCTATATGGAAGGGAAGCTAAGAGAATGATGGAAGAAATTCATGAGGGAGTGTGTGGGCGCCACATGAATGGGCACATGCTAGCGAAGAAGATCATCCGACAGGGATACTATTGGACAACCTTGGACAAAGACTGTTGTGAGTATGTTAGAAGGTGTCACAAATGCCAGATTCATGCAAATCTAATGCACACTCCGCCGTTACAGCTTTATAGCATGACCACCCCTTGGCCGTTTTCCGTATGGGGGATCGACATCATTGGTGAGATAGTTCCGAGGGCTTCCAATGGGCACCGGTACATAATCGTGGCGATTGATTATTTTACAAAGTGGGTAGAGGCAGCCTCGTATGCAACTTTGAAAGCCAAAGATGTGGTAAGTTTCATCGAGAAAAACATAATCTGCAGGTATGGGGTCCCGAATGAGTTTATCTCCGATCATGGCAGTCATTTCCAAGGAGAAGTTATACCGCTCTTGGAAAGGTATAAGATCACTCGTCACCAATCATCCCCGTACAAGCCTCGGACGAATGGAGCAGTAGAAGCGGTAAACAAAAATGTTAAGGCAATCCTGGGGAAAACGACGGATACATATAAGGATTGGCATGAAAAGCTGCCATTTGCTTTGTGGGGGTACCAGACCTCGGTCAGAGCTTCAACAGGTGCTACGCCGTACTCATTGGTCTACGGGATGGAAGCCGTTCTCCCAGTCGAGGTAGAAATACCCTCTCTTAGGGTTTTGGCGGAATGTGAGATCCCCGAATCAGAATGGGTACAAGGAAGGTATGAGGAGTTGATGTTGCTCGATGAGAAGAGGCTGGCCGCAATAAACCATACTCTGGGATATTAAAAGAGGATAGCCCGTGCTTTCAACAAAAAGGTCCGCCCTAGGAAGCTTGCTGATGAGGGTGACCTGGTCCTCAAAGAACTAAAAGTGCCTGTTTATGGCCCCAGAGGAAAATTCAAACCCAACTGGGTCGGGCCGTACATCATTAAGACTCTCCTTTCCGGAGGAGCGGCTTATCTCATGGACCTGGACGGGGTTGAATTTAAACAACCAATTAACCTCGATCGCCTCAAGAAGTATTTTGCTTGAAACCTTTCTTTTCAAAGCCTCCTACCTTGATGAACTACGCTTGACCTGATTCCCGCTAGGGGATACGTAGGAAACCTACTTGGTTCGGTCACTTAAATAAAACCGCCCGAACAGCGTCTTCCTTCATACCTTGAACCGAACTACTCGGGACCTGATGCCCACTTGGGGATAAGTAGGCGGGCTCTCCAAAGTCCTCGGTCCACTCAAAAAAACCCGTGCTAAACTAGGGGCAAACTGGCGTTTGCCCAGAACTACTTCAAAGCCCTAAAGCCAGGGGCAAACTTCGTTTGCTAGCCGAAGAACCCAGATATCTGTCTGAAACCCATCTTTGGATCTCCTGGCTATCAAGATACATACTATAAAGAAACAAATGAGAGTTCATGGTATAGAAAGAATGAAGCCTAAAGCAAAATTCAAAGCAAGGTAAAGAGCCGAGAAAAGACATTTGAAAGGAGAATTCTTCATAAAAGATTAATTGAAGGGGGGGAACACTTTGATTGAACATGTTAGAACTTTCCTAAAAGATAGCAACACTTTTTGAAGAGAAAAATAAGGAAAATCACATTCAAAAGCGTAAACAAAGAGTAGGCAGGGTCTGTCAGAAAGTTTTGTAAAATAATAAGCTTTTCCCTGTTTTCGTCTACTTTATTATGCATATGCCCGTCAAGCTCGCCTCGCAACCAAGGCTTGGATCTCTAGGAGATATTCGGTAGTAGGCACAGTCAGAGCAGGAACCCTCGGGAAAGGAGCAGCCATTTGGCTGGGCCAAGCCTCCATGAAAGCCTTCACAATAGAAGGACGCAAAGGGGACCCCCTGGTGAAATCAGCAGTCACAGATTCAGTAGCATCTTGCAAAAGTCCAAACTAACGGACAACTCGGTCAGGAATGTAGAAAGTCGTAGCATGCAAACCCGGCAGCCAGATGCTAGGTCGCCCAGGGAGGCGTACAGCAACAGAGCGACAGATCCACGACAGACAAACCCAGCAGATGTCACTAGAAGAGAGGCCCTGAAGCCAACCAAGCCACGCGTCGGCGGACTGAAACAAGCTGTGAATCTCCATGCGATCATAAGGAAGTGACCCACGGAGATGGGAAGCATGTATGAAGAGGTCCAGACACTCCATGAGCCAAATTTGCAAGACAAAAGGTGCCCCAGCGGATAATATGACCCCAGTAGCATGAGCATGGCCCAATCCAATCAGAGTTTCACCAAGGACTAGCATAATAGCACTTTTCATCTCCCGCAAACCGCAGGCAATGGGTATGAGAGTGTCCGAAGATGATCGAAAGAGAAAGTAAGAGAGCATAGCAATCGACAAGGCACTACGTCGAATGATCTGATACTCACCATTATAAGGGTCCCCTATGGGAGCATAAACAGAAGAAAGGCGCTCAAAGTCGATTTGCCTGTCATGAACAAAAGAGCCCGCCGCATTCCGAGACATGTGGAGAAGGGTGGCTAAGTCCCGAACATACCCGACCTGAATCTGAGGAACCATCAATTCAGCAGAAGGATCCGTGTGGAGAATGGCGCTAAACTCCTCAAATAAGGGGCAAATCTCCTGAGAGCCGAAACGAAAGACATTGAGAGCAGGATCCCAACATTGGACGGTGGCGCGAAGTAGACCCTCATTTAGATTCATCTGTTGGAAAGAGAAGAGATCGTTTAGTCTGAAGCACTCAAAATTGAGCTTGTCAATGCCAGGGAGAGTATCCATCCATGGGAAGAGGATTTGAGAACTAATGGGGGCCATTTGGAGAGGAAATGAGAAGAAATGAGAAGTATTTTGCGGAACTTTGAAAAAGAAGGGGTATAAATAGAAGAATAAGGTTGTCTACCTACCCGCGGTACTCAATAAAGTGCGGCGGCACTCGATGAAGTGCCGCGCGGCAGTCAGTGAATGCCGTTGCGGCACTTACTGACTGCCGTCGCGGCTCTCACTGAGTGCCGCGGAGACCTAACCGAGTGCCGTTCTGAGTTTTTCATTGGCCAGGATTTGTTTGTAACACGATCAGCCCACCTGCAAACAGAAAACTAAAAGAGAAGCAATAAAACGTGTGCATCATGCAGCACGTGCAAATACATTCATTTATTCATTCATTTCATTCATTTGTACATTCCAAAAGATAAAAGAAACAAAAGCATTCAAAGATAGAAATAAAGACGGGATCAAGCCATGATCCCACATACGGCAAGAATTGGACCAAGCTATGGTCACACATACGGTGAAAAGCAAATAATGTAATAATAAAAGTATTAGGAATGCCTATCCTACCAACTATCAGGGAGCAGCCATCAAAATAAAGCATATGTGTACATATACAGTCATCCACCAAAATAAAGTATAAATCCTCTCAAAAAAAATATATATATATATAATAATGATAAAAGTAGGATCAGCTCCGACCCCGACCCCGGCCGCGAGTCTGACGAGTCGTGCGCCTAAGAGGCTCCTCCTCTGACTCGGTCCCGCTGCCTCCACCACTCTCTCCACGTTCGCTGCCTCGGCCTCTGCCACCACTAGTGCCCTCGCCGCCGCCTCCGCCACGCCCAGCACCGCTACCTCCGGGGGCATCGCTGAGAGGGATGCCAAACTGCTGAAGCCGCTGCTGGAGCTGACCCACCTGTTGAGACAGGACTCTGATCTACTCCGCCTGAAATGAGAAAAATGAGTCTAGGAAATGGTGAAATGACGGATAAAATACCGAGAACAAAAGGAACAGAAGTCATACCTGGGCTCTCAACTGAGTCGCAGCAGTCGCCCGAGCTCCCTCAGCCTGAAAAATGAGAACCAAGAATGAAGGTTAGTAAAAGAAGAAGCAATCAAAGTCAAAACGGAAAGTGGAGAGAAGTCTCTTACCATCCACTCTCGCACGAGGACCCATTGTCGCACACTGTGGGCATACGCCAAGCCCTCCTCCGCGTAGGCACGCGGGACGACGTCATAATGAATAGGAATGGTGGGGGCGCCCCGTGATAGCCGGGGGATCGTCGTCACGTGGGGCTCACCAAATGAGACGGTCGACATGGTCCAGTCCCACTCGGGCAAGGCAGGAGGTCGAACTGCGGCAGGAACAGGCTGCAAACAAAAGTAATAAAACATGAATGAAGAATAAAAGGAGAACCCACAGAAATAATAAAGGAATCATTTACTCACCCGAGTCACTTCCATCAGAGGGAAGTTCGGCATCAGCTTGGCGGCACGGAAAGCCGCGTATCCTGACGGGTCGTCCAAAAAGCTGTGGATACCGAAGCCGGCTCGAGCAGCCATGAACTCGCTGCCCTGGAGTGTATCCGTGGCCCTCATGGAGTCAGGAGGAGGGAACGGCACGAAAAAACCAGGGGCCGCCAGTGATTGCCTGGTCATTCTCTCTCCTAGATACCATGCCTGCCCTCTGACCCACCATCAAGAAGTCGTCTCGTCGGGTCATACCCTGCCGACTCTCGAATCCCCGCACTAGCCTCGGGCAACACCCTAAGCCACGGCTGCCAATGCACGTGCTCCTCCCTCAGGTTCGTCAGGAAATTCCTGAACGAAACAAAATCGTGGACCCCGGTCTTGCGCCCGACTCTGTCCTTCGCCCACTTCAGCCCCTGGGGCATGACGAGGGCGTCAGCGTCACGTGTCTGAGGAGACATCATGCGAAGATACTCGTGGGACCAAATCTGTGATACAAAAAGAAGAAAGAGGGTTAGTCTCACATTTTTTTAATAAAAATAATAATGGGCAATGGAATATAGGAAAAGGTATACCTCCCACGCTCTCCAATAACCACCAATGGATGCCGGCCTGTCCCAGGATATGTCACCCATATGACAGTACAGGATAGCTAATCCTGTACCAGCCCAATCAAACTCCGCAACCCGATCCAGGTGCTCCAGCGATGCAACCAAGGACATAGAAACACGATCACCCTTGGTGCTCAACAGAGAGCACCCCAGCATGTACATCAGAAAGCCTCGGGCCATCTGCTCGTCGGTGAAGCCGGGTTTTCCCCGGAACGTATCCATAAAACACCGGGCCGTGACCAAGGCCTCCTCCGGGACCACTCCTAATAAGGGCTCCACCTGGCCCCACTCCTGATCTGTCAAGTGTCGCAGAGGCTCTCCGCTGAAGGGAATCCCGGTGATCATCGAGAAGTCTAGCGGGGTCATAGTCATCTCCCCAAAATCGAAATGGAAAGTGCTCGTCGTATCCCACCACCGCTCGGCCAGTGCATATATCTGCTGTAAGTCGTTGGAGCTCTTCATCAAAAGTTTGACGAAGTCTCCAAATCCAGCCGCATCTACCAGGGCCCTCACCGGCTCACTCAACTGCGTGTACCACTCGTAACCGTGGGCAAGGCTGCCATGCCCCTTCAGCACTTTGGGCTGCAGCTGCAAGAAAGAACCACAAGTTCTAATGTCAGTAATTAGGTAAAAGAAAAAGCAAAATAAAAAAGAAGAGTTCATAGAGAGTTTCCTAAACTTAGCACTCATTCATATAAAGCTTAGCTGTCGTTCATAAGATAATAAAAGAAGTGAGAATGTTCAAAAGTACTGGAAGAATTTCAAGAAAAATCAAAAACAAAAAAAGAAAAAAATATATAAATACATAATAAAAAAAAGGGGGGGAAGAAGTAACGCTAAAAGATCCAATGAGTAACAGGATTCTTAATCGGTATACATCGCAGTCAAAGGACCCTTTTGGGAAAGTTAATAAAGTTAAATATGCGCGAGTACAGATGGGACATCCAGAAACTCGTAAACACAAGCATTCCTTCTTTTACATGAAATTTTGTCCCCATAGTCATGAAGCTCGTAAGAAATGAAAATGTGTATATATAAAATTGAATGAACCTAAATTAAAGCGTTCAAAGACGCACGAGGACGTCACGAGCATGTCATTCAGAACAGGGTGTCTAAAAGATGTGGCAATCCTACGTTACGTTCACACAGAAAAGAAAATGCGAGAAAGAAATACGAGAAGTAAGAAAAGAGAAGTGTTTACCTCGCGCTTAAACGCGCGGGCCGACAAATGCTCATCGGGGTCCCTCAGTAAGAGTGTAGCGTCCGGATGATGAGTGGCCGTATACTTGGCATTCTTTTTGCGCCCTGAACCACTCGCCATAATCTGTCAAAGAAAAGAGAAATTCATGCGTTAAATTCATGAAAAACGCAGGAAAATAGTGAAATAAAAGAGATTAAGCAAGTATTGATCGAGTAGAACGAACCTGCTAAGTCCCGGGTAGATCGATCCAAGCAAAGAGAGGAAAAGAGAAAAATTCTCCAGAGAGAAATCGAGAGAGGGAAGAGTGAGAGAATGAGAAAAATGTAATGAACCCGGCGGTTTTAGCCATTGCCGCATAATCGCGGCACTTGGTTTTCCGTGCGCGGCAGTCAGTTAACTGCCGGGTGGCACTCGCTGAATACCACAACGGCACTTCGAGAGTTTCGCGCGGCAGTCAAGGACTGCCGCAAAAATCCGCGTGTGCCGCGGTTAAGGCGGTTCAAGGATACTCATTTTCCCCCCCAAAAATTCAAATCAAGTCCCGAAAATTGAATTTGAGGCCCCCAAAACTTGCCCTCATTGCACTTTTGGCCCTCAGGGTCATTTTTAGGTACACATTGGCTACAAATTTTGAAATTTAAGAGTATATATAAGCCCGTGGGCCCCCAATTTTTGAAAATTGAAGATGTTTGAGCCCGTGGGCTCCCAATTCTGAAAAGTGAAAATATTTGAGCCCGTGGGCTCCCAATTTTTGAAAATTAAAATATTTAAGCCCGTGGGCTCCCGATTCTTGAAAAATTGAAAATATTTGAGCCCGTGGGCCCCGATTTTTGAAAAATTGAAAATATTTGAGCCCGTGGGCCTCGATTTTTTAAAAATTGAAAATATTTGAGCCCGTGGGCCCCAATTTTTGAAAATTGAAAAGACATTGGAATATAACAGATTTATATTCTCGGTTCTTGCAACAGATTTGTGTTAATCCCGTTTTGGAATATAACAGATTTATATTCTCGGTTCTCGCAACAGATTTGCGTTAACCCCCATTTTGGAATATAACAGATTTATGTTCTCGGTTCTCGCAACAGATTTGCGTTAACCCCCGTTTTGGAATATAACAGATTTATATTCTCGGTTCTCGCAACAGATTTGCGTTAACCCCCGTTTTGGAATATAACAGATTTATATTCTTGGTTCTCGCAACAGATTTGCGTTAACCCCCGTTTTGGAATATAACAGATTTATATTCTCGGTTCTCGCGACAGATTTGCGTTAACCCCCGTTTTGGAATATAACAGATTTATATTCTTGGTTCTCGCAACAGATTTGTGTTAACCCCAGTTTTGGAATATAACATATTTATATTCTCGGTTCTTGCAACAGATTTGCGTTAACCCCAGTTTTGGAATATAACAGATTTATATTCTCGGTTCTCGCAACAGATTTGCGTTAATCCCCATTTTGGGAATATAACATATTTATATTCTCGGTTCTCGCAACAGATTTACGTTAATCCCCGTTTCGGGAATATAATAGATTTATATTCTCGATTCTCGCAAAAGATTCGCGTTAACCCCCGTTTTGGAACATAACAGATTTATATTCTCGGTTCTCGCAACAGATTTGCGTTAACCCCCGTTTTGGGAATATAACAGATTTATATTCTCGGTTCTCGCAACAAATTTGCGTTAACCCCCGTTTTGGGAATATAACAGATTTATATTCTCGGTTCTCGCAACAGATCTGCGTCAATCCTCAAAATCAAATTGAGAACATTTTTACGACCCCCGTAACTGATTTGCGTTGGTCAAAGAATTAGGTGATCTTCCGACACGCCACGTAAAGCACGTCGCACGATAAGCATGACGTTTGTACAACCGGTTCAATTCAGAAAGAACCGTGGCATGGCATTTGCATCACGATAGGATAAGTGCATTCATCCGTGTGACTACTTGCGTTTGTGTGTGTTCGCCCCCCGTGTTTGAACTACGCTTTGGTCTGATTCCCGATGGGATACGTGGGCAGCTCACCATCGAGCACGACCAGCGTGAACCGTTCGTGCAGTCGATTTTTGCAACGCATTTTGTTTTTACCTAAATTCGACAGTCTGGTCAAAGGCTTGTCTTCACACAGGCTTTGACATTCACTTATGGGACGCGTTGCCCCACAAGCTCTGTCAAAGAGGGGAAAATTGTAGACACCCCAATTTTGACCAACCGTCGAATTTAGGAGAGTGTCGCCTCCGTATCCGATGATAACAAGGACCGGAAGATTCGAAGTATTCCAAGCTCTTCAGAAAGTTCTCTAAACGCGGTAAAATTTCACAGAAAAGAGGAAAATACCAGGTATTTAAGAGAATTCAGGTATAAAACACAATTTTTGGAAAAAAATCCTCAAAAATCATTTACTTTGGGAAAAAGAAAATCTAAAAGAGGGAATCTTAGCTAAAAACGGCACACGGCGGACTGCTGCGGCACTCACTGAGTGCCGCACGGCAGTCATAGAGTGCCAGGTCGGCATTCACCAAGTGCCGCCAACAATTTCTGACTGCCGTTCACTTTTAAAGTCTGTATTTTGCAGAGCAATACGTATGCGTATGCGAATAAGAACAAAAAACTGATAAAGTAAGACTGACAAAAACGCGGCAATCCATTAATTTTCGCGGCAGTTGATGAATGCCGCGCGGCAGTCGCGTAGTGCCGCGACGGCAGTCATGAACTGCCGCCGCGGCATTCACGGACTGCCGCGACAGTTTCTGGATTGCCGCGCTGGGCAGCAATCTGCCTAATTTCAGAAAGTACACATTGTACCACCAAATGAGAGAATTACACCTGTTTTTTGCTCCAAAATTCACCAAAAATACCTGGTAATTTTGCCTATAAAACAAGAACAACATACACAACAAGGAGGGGGGGACAACAACAAGAAATTACTACCAATATACTAACACATTTTTGAGAGAAATAGAGAGTTTTTTGGAGAACTTGAAGAAGAACTTGGAAGGTCTTCAACATATAGAAATTTGAGGATAGTCTTGGAGGTGATCCTCTAATCTTAGTTGTGTTTTCTTTCTTTTGAAAATCTAATCTTCAAGTCACTTAGTTTTTCTTGATTAAATCTTAGAGTTTTTGTTAAATAAATTTGGAAGTCTTTGTTTCTAGCTCTTTGATTCTTCATCTCATTTCTTTTTTATACTTTTCTCTTGAGATTCTTGGAGATCTTCAATATCTCTCTTGAAATCTCTTGAACATGATCTTTTGAATCCCATGTAAGCTTATGCCTCACATGGGAGTCAAAGTTTGATCATCACTTCATTTTATAAGCAAATAGATGGATCCAAGTCCATACTCATGACTTGGGTCCTCTAAACTTGATGTCTTAGGGAATCATTTCCATATTCTTTTGAAACTCATGAGTTTTAGTCATGTCTTGATCTCCAATGACCATTAAATGGTAGGAGAAGTGGTTTGGTTTAAACCCAACTTCATGTTTTAATAGTTGAGGTTAACCAACAAAGTTGAACTAGCAAAATGAAAACAGTGGATTCACAAACTGTTTTTGATCAAAGATTTTTAGTTCAAAATCTAACCGTTGAAATCAAGTGAAACCAACGGGTAAGTGTCAATAACACATCGTTTTACCACTGTAATTTTTTTTTGAGGTGGTTTTATGTTTAGAAAGGTTTGATCATGGGTTTTGTGAGACAACCACAATCTGTCCAGAATTTCAGAATAGTTTCAGAACAGCAAACCGGTTTTAAAATTGATAGATCAGAGCTCTAACCAAGTTTTCATGACCTCTAATAATTTTTTATAAGAACCTTAATGTGTTATGAAGGTTCCCTAAAAAGAATGAAGCAATTCGGATTTGGTTGCTATTTTTAAAAAATCATACAAGATCTCTGGACAGAGATTTTTAAAACGCTGAGTGATGTCTAGTGTTTTCCACATTCCCGGAGATCTAACCGTTCAAACCTCGATTTTCTTTCTGGGTTAGAAACTAGACTCACAGAGGCATAACATATCCAAAAATCATTAAGATCCAACGGTTGGAAGTATTTTATTTCTCTTTTTTATGATCTGATCTGCTCTCTGTAATTCATAAAAAAACTGCTACTGTTTTTGTCTAATCTTATTTATTTCAACTCAAATGGTTCCCTAATGTCTTGAGATTCAAATCATGTTTTGAATAACGATGATTTAGCTTAAATCCGGAGGTTAAGTGATCCAAATTAGTGAATAAATCCATGTTTCATTCTTGTTTACATTCACTCATCCATGTTCATCTAATGCCCATGATTAGAACTAGGTATTGAATAAAGTTGGATTTCATGCTTGTTAGATCTAAGCTAGGGAATCAGGATTGATTATTTGACATCATATTATTATGTGAAGCATGTGGACTAATCTTTGTTTTATTACGCATTTGAGGTGCAATTTCTCATCTCCCTTCTAGTTTATTTTATTCCTTGATTTTATTGATTTTTTTTAACCTCATGCGTGACACCTTAGAATTAGGAGCTTGCCTTATATGTATATATGATTAGAGACTTTTTCTTAGGATTTTCTTTTGTTTGTATGCATCGCACATTTAAATATCGCTGCTGGATCCCGGGTAAGTTCTCTTGTTTCTTATTGCATATCATATTGCTTGCTACTTGAAATATGTGATTTATGAATGATATTTTGCCATTAGCAATTTTACACCCTTTGGACATGTTTTTGTGATGTATATGTATATATGTATTAGTTGAGGGCATGCTTAGATTAATAAATTTGATTAAAAGGATGTTGAGTAGAGGCCTATCACAAGATAGGATGAGAGAGGGTGTTTTAGTCTGGCGGGCTCCTTCCTCTCTCATTCCATAATCCCCGGACCTAGTTTAATCTTTGGTTTCGCAAACGATCAGTTTCCTTTCAAAATGGTTTCTTAATTTTTTCCTTTTAAAAATTAAGTGGCGACTCGTTTGTTTTGAATTTGAATTTTAAAAGAACTTTAAAAGAAAAGCTGTGGGTAAGAAAAATGCGATATCCACAAGAGGCGTGACCTTTCTGAACATAAAGGCGTGACCTTTTTGAACATGTACTGTTTGGGAAAAGCTGTGGCTTCGTACAAACAGTCTTTCATGTTTATATATACTGGCTTTGTACATTTTATATAAGGTTGTAAAAGAAAGCCTGTAAAGGCTCTTGTTTGATAGTCAAAAGCAACGTTTGATAGTCAAAAGCAACATTTATTTATTAGACAAAGTCTATATCTAAAAGTGGTTAGTTAAGTAATATTTATAATAGTCAAGAGACAAAGTCATGTTTTCTATTGTATTCAATCTATTTCGAGTGACTGATCAACATTTCGGAATTGATTGTTTAATGTAGAAACGTGTTACTTTAAACTTGTCAGTTACCTTTTTCGTGGGAATAGGCAGTTTGTGAAATGGTGAAGTTCTAAAGAGGTGTGACCTTTCTGAACATAGAGGCGTGACCTTTTTGAACATGTACTGTTTGGGAAAAGTTGTGGCTTCGTACAAACAGTCTTTTATGTTTATATATACTGAGTACATCCACATAAAAGAAAAAAAAAATTTAACGCCCTCTCTCTCTTAGATCAATTACAGTTTTACAAGGATTCCGAATTGGAAGAATATCAGTTGTTGCTTGCTGCTATTTTTCACCCAAAGGCTTTGATTAATCCTGGGAATAACTTTGCCTGCAACCCAATAGCAAACTCAATTTAAGTGGGGGCAAATTATATTCTAAAGACAGTGTCATTAGATGCGTTTGGAGCCTTTACAATTTTCTGTTTTCATTCACAATCTCAGTTTTCCCAACAAAGACCACTTGAAATTATTTTTGAACGATCCCCCTACCACATCACTTAAATTAGGGACCCAAAATTTGTGAACTATTGGCTTTTTGGGAATGATCAAAACAGGATCACACATTTAATCACAGTTTCGCTTTTAGCTCCCTTGCATTTCTCTTTGTAAAAGCTAGGTCTAGTGTGTGGTTATTAGTGAGGGAGACTAGATATAGATATGCTAACTTTTGAGAACAAAATTATTTATTTATTTTTTTTATTTTTTTATTTTTATTTTTTTTTTTACAATTTGACAACATAACCATTAATTTGTTAGAACTTGTGTCATTATACATACAGGTTCTTTTCTTCTTCTTCGGTTTTTATTTTTTATTGTTTAATTATTTTTTATGTTTGTTATGAACTACATACAGGTTTAGAAAAATTAAAATTCCACTCCGCATTTGTTTAATAAATTGAAGGGATTTGGTATGACCACTCAATCTTAACCATACAAATGTTCCCTGAAAAACAAGGGAGAGGAAGGGATGAGAAATTCGTGTAGAAATAAAGTGGATACCCTCTTCTAGACTTCTTTTGTTTGGTAGGAGGGATGAAAAAATGGAAGAAAGTAGGAATAGATGAGGTATTCCGAAGGAAAGGAACTGTTGGAGAATTTTTAAAATAAGGGCAAAGAGGAAATGAATTTGGAAACTTGTGTTGTAGAATGTTGGCGTACGATCGAGATCTTAAGGGAATGAATTATTATTGCGTACGAGATGCACCATATAATTTCTCTTATGGTTTAGCAACCCATTGACTGAAAAGGTCACAGTCATGGGATTCATAAAGAGGTGCATCCGTACTAGTTTGTAATTTAGTGTATATATATAACGTATATATAACTGCTATACAAGGCACCGTTTGTGATTGCCACTTTCAAAAACCAAGCAGTACCATTGATTCGGTACAATTGCAGCCTTTCATTTATATATTATATAATGGAACATGATTGAAACATTAATTATCCTTTTGTTTTCTCGATCAAACCAGAGACTGAATTATTAGTCTGTAAACTTCTCTACAAAAGCAAGCATTCTAATTTCCTTTCATCTCTGCTCCTTCGTTTTGCAAAATTATATTATTCTGCATTCTGTTAAACTGCAGTAATAGTATACAGACTTGGTTGAAAAATATCAGTGATAATTTTAGGGCTGTCTTCAATAGTGCATTTTGCAGTCAGTGTTTGCTTCATAGTATCTTGAATACAAACTCGCGGAATACCCAGATGCACACCGATATCAATATCTGGTGGGGGCAAATATTGTATTTAGGAAAGTGTCTCGTACACGCTTTGAAGATCTAGTCAGTGACTTTTTGAAGAATTTCCGCCAATCGTAGGACGCAATTTTTTTTTCCAACAATCTAAATACAATATTTACTACTAATGGCGGCCACTCCTTCGGCAAAGTCACTTCGTCAAATGACCGAAAGTTTCGTGAAATTGGATCGTTTTGATGGTGGTAATTTTCTTCGTTGGCAAAGGAAATTACACTTCCTACTCACCACTTTGAAGATAGTGTATGTTCTCAAAGAGAACAAACCCGCGGAATGAGAGAACGAGACGGTGGCTCAAGCAAGGGAACGCGCTAAATGGGAAACCGATGACTACCTTTGTCGCGGTCACATACTAAATGCTATGGCTGACTCTCTTTTCGATCTCTATCAAAATGTGGGCTCTGCAAAGGAACTTTGGGACAAATTGGAGGCAAAATATCTTGCGGAGGATGCGACAAGTAAGAAATTTTTAATTGGTCATTTTCTTAATTATAAGATGGTTGATAATAAGTTGATCATTGATTAATTTCATGAGATTCAACGTATTCTTAGCCATTGCAAACTTAAGAAATTAAATATGGATGAAGATGTTATAGTTTCTGCAATTATTGAAAAACTTCCTCCATCATGGAAAGACTATAAGAAAAGTCTTAAACACAAAAAAGAGGACATATCACTCGAGGAATTGGAGACTCATCTCAAAATTGAGCAAGAGTCTCGAAATCGTGATGGTAATGAGGAGCAAGATAAAAATGCTTCTAAGGTCCATGTGGTGGAGGAAAAGAAGGAGCATAAACAGCCCCATCATAATGCTCACCAAGGGAAAAATAACAATAAGAGGAAAAATAATTTTAATGACTCTCAAAACAAGAAGAAAAGGGGTATTTGCTACTATTGCAACAAGCCAGGCCATTTCAAGAAGGACTGTCGCTTATTCAAAAAGAAGCAATAAGAAGCATCGGGCTCGAAAGAAAAATTCGTAGCGGTAATATCCGAGGTTAATCTCCTCGAAGATGATGGTGCTTGGTGGATAGACTCGGGTGCTACAATGCACGTGTGCAAGGACAAAGCTATGTTTTCTGCCTATGAACCTGTCGAAGATGGAGCCGTTCTTTACATGGGAAACTCCTCTACTGCAGCGGTCAAAGGCAAAGGGACAGTGGATCTAGAATTCACTTCCGGAAAAGTCCTTAGCCTTACTAATGTCTATTATGTCCCTGAAGTGAGAAAGAACTTAGTTTCTGGAAGTTTTCTTAATAAGTATGGTTTCAAACTTGTATTTGAGGCAGACAAATTTATTCTGTCTAAGAGTGGTACCTTTGTAGGCAAAGGTTATATGTATGAGGGCATGTTTAAGCTCAATATTATTAATAAAATGAATGTTTCTGCTTATATGGTTGATTGACTTTCTTTGTGGCATAGTCGATTAGGACATGTTAATACTAAGAAAATGGATAACATGGTTAAATTGAATTTAATTCCTAGATATGAAAATGATATGAATGAAAAATGTAAAGTATGCATGCAAACCAAAATAACTAGAATTCCATTTCCAAAAATTGAAAGATCTTCTACTTTGTTACAATTAGTACATAGTGATGTATGTGATATGCATAGTACTCCTACTAGAGGTGGTAAAAAATACTTTGTTACGTTTATTGATGACTTCTCTAAATATTGTCATGTTTATCTTATGAGTACTAAGGATGAAGTTCTAGATAAATTTATTATGTATAAAAATGAAGTAGAAAATCAATGTGATACTAAAATAAAATGTCTTAGATCTGATAGGGGAGGCGAATATCACTTTCCTAAATATTGTGAGGATGTTGGTATCATACGTGAACTTACTGCACCTTATACCCCACAACAGAATGGAGTAGCAGAAAGAAAAAATAGGACACTGACTGAAATGGTTAATGCTATGCTTTCTTATTCCGGTTTAGGTAAAGGTTTTTGGGGTGAAGCTATGTTAACTGCATGTTATATTTTAAATAGAATTCCTTCTAAAAATCTAAAAGAAACACCTTATGAATTTTGGAAGAAAAGGAAACCTAATTTGAATTATTTGAAAGTTTGGGGTTGTAGGGCTATTGTTAGATTGCCTGAACCTAAAAGGAAGAAATTAGGTGAAAGAGGAATTGAATGTATTTTCTTAGGATATGCACAACATAGCAAGGCGTATAGATTTCTAGTTTGTGAACCAAATAAATCTGTTGAAATGAATACTATTATTGAATCCAGAGATGCCATGTTTTATGAAAATAGATTTAGTAATATTCCTAAATTGCATGATACAATTGAAAT
This sequence comes from Hydrangea macrophylla, assembly GCA_033977485.1. NCBI lineage: Eukaryota > Viridiplantae > Streptophyta > Magnoliopsida > Cornales > Hydrangeaceae > Hydrangea > Hydrangea macrophylla. The sequence goes on from CM066987.1 coordinate 60,410,552, forward strand.
CGGAGAATCTTCACATTCTAAGGAAATTGAAAATAAGGAACAAGAGGAACCTAGGAGAAGTAAAAGAGCTAGAAAGGAGAAGTCCTTTGGCCCCGACTTTGTAGTATACCTTGTCGAGGGCACTAGAGATTCACATTGTGAAAAAATTGCTCTTTCTTTAACTATTGAATCGGAGCCTCAAACATTTGAAGAGGCAATGAAGTCTCAGGATGCTGCCTTTTGGAAAGAGGCTATTAATGATGAGATGGACTCGATAATGGGTAATAACACTTGGGTGTTGGTAGTTTTACCGCCAGGTTCAAAACCTATTAAGTATAAATGGATTTTCAAAAAGAAAATGAAAATAGATGGAACTATTGATAAATTCAAAGCTAGGTTAGTAGCTAAAGGTTTTACACAAAAAGAAGATTATTTTGACACATATGCACCAGTAGCTAGAACATCTACTATTCGAGTTTTGATTGCCTTAGCTTCTATTCACAATTTTGAAATTCACCAAATGGATGTAAAAACAGCTTTTTTAAATGGTGATTTAGAAGAAGAAATTTACATGGAACAACCTGAAGGTTTCGTTGTGACTGGACAAGAAAAGAAAGTATGTAAATTAGTTAAGTCACTTTATGGTCTTAAACAAGCACCTAAGCAATGGCATGAAAAATTCGATATGGTTGTTGTATCTAATGGTTTCAAAATTCATGAATCTGATAAATGTGTTTATAGCAAGTTTAACAATAGTAGAGGTGTTATTATATGTTTATATGTGGATGACATGCTCATTCTTGGTACTGATTTAGATAGTATTAATGATGCTAAACGCTTCTTGTCATCTAAATTTGAAATGAAAGATATGGGTGTGGCTGATGTTATTTTAGGCATGAGAATAATAAGACAAGGTAGAAACATTGTTCTCACGCAATCTCATTATATTGAAAAGATTTTAAAGAAGTTTAATCAGTTTGATTGAACATCTGTTAGCACACCTTTTGAATCACAAACAAGATTGTTTCCTAACACTGGTAGAGCAGTTTCACAATTGGAATATGCTCGGGTTATTGGTAGCTTAATGTATGCCATGACATGTACTAGACCGGATATAGCTTATGCTGTAGGTAAACTTAGTAGATATACTAGTAATCCTAGTCAGCTACACTGGCATGCGGTGTATAGAATTTTAAAGTATTTAAAAGGAACCATGAGTTATGGAATATCTTATTGTGGTTATCCTTCGGTTTTAGAAGGATATTCAGACGCCAGTTGGATTTCTGAGCGAGAAGATCATTCATCAACGAGTGGATGGATATTCACTCTTGGTGGGGGAGCTGTCTCTTGAGGATCCAAGAAACAGACTTGTATAGCTGACTCTACCATGGTAGCTGAATTTGTAGCTTTAGCTGCAAGTGGAAAAGAGGCAAAATGGTTAAGGAATTTACTTTTAGAAATTCCAGTTTGGCCTAAATCTATGCCTCCTATATCTATCCATTGTGATAATGAATCTACACTTTCTAGGGCCTATAGTAAAGTGTATAACGGTAAGTCCAGACACATTTGGACTTAGGCACAGTTATGTGAGACAATTGCTCACGGATGGTATAATAACTGTGGATTATGTGAGGTCTTGCCAAAATTTGGCAGATCCGTTCACAAAAGGACTTGCAAGGAATTTGGTGTTTAAGACATCGGTAGGGATGGGATCAAAGCCCAACGAACTTGGTCACTCTTGATGGAAACTCAACCTGACACTTGACATTTCAAGTCCTCAGGTTCAACGAGTAAAGTACATCATATGTCGTGATTGCAAGCACTTTTAATAATATATAATCATCCCAAGGATAAGTGCTTGGTACCTGTAATGTAATAAGGAGGAGGTTGAGCTACTAAGCCCTTAATAGACTTATAACAATTGTGTTGGAGTGTCTTAGTTACAGGAACACTTCTGATAAGTCTACCTATATGAGTGTGGAAGTGGTGTTGCTTCCTATGCGTCCCAGGCTTGACTCTAGAGCACTCACGAAATCAAGGTACAGACACAAGGCCTAATTCATGTGTCGGCTTATATGAATATTCACTGATATATAGATTTGTGTGTGTAGATAAGTCAAGTTGGTCAACATGGATTGCCAGTTCAAAGACTTGTCTACTAAGCTCTCCTGATCAACTTTGATGAGTCTTCACAAGATAAATAGTTCAAGTTGCAAGACACCTTTACTGATACATAAATCTTACAACCGGATTTTCAAAATTTATTTTAAAAATGGTGGGGGATTGTTGGAGAATTTTTAAAATAAGGGCAAAGAGGAAATAAATTTGGAAACTTGTGTTGTAAAATGTTGGCGTACGATCGAGATCTTAAGGGAATGAATTATTATTGCGTGCGAGATGCACCATATAATTTCTCTTATGGTTTAATAACCCATTGACTGAAAAGTCACAGTCATGGGATTCATGAAGAGGTGCATCCGTACTAGTTTGTAATTTAGTGTATATATATATATATAACGTATATATAACGGCTATACAAGGCACCGTTTGTGATTGCCACTTTCAAAAACCAAGCAGTACCATTGATTCGGTACAATTGCAGCCTTTCATTTATATATTATATAATGGAACATGATTGAAACATTAATTATTCTTTTGTTTTCTCGATCAGACCAGAGACTGAATTATTAGTTTGTTAACTTCTCTACAAAAGCAAGCATTCTAATTTCCTTTCATCTCTGCTCCTTCGTTTTGCAAAATTATATTATTCTGCATTTGGTTAAACTGCAGTAACAGTATACAGACTTGGTTGAAAAATATCAGTGATAATTTTAGGGCTGTCTTCAATAGTGCATTTTGCAGTCAGTGTTCGCTTCATAGTATCTTGAATACAAACTCGCGGAATACCCAGTTGCACACCGATATCAATATCTAGTGGGGGCGAATATTGTATTTAGGAAAGTGTCTCGTACACGCTTTAAAGATCTAGTCATTGACTTTTTGAAGAATTTCCGCCAATCGTAGGACGCAAATTTTTTTTTTCCAACAGGAACATGGTATTCCCTCTTTGTATTTGGCTAAATAGAAAGTATACAGGAAAGAAGGGAATATTGTGAATTATACTATTATACCCTTATATTGAGAAAATTTTTATTTTCATTGACTCGACAAAAAATGTCAGAAGATGAGAGAAATTTTTTCTCCCTCTTAATCCGTCCACTTTTGGATGGATTGCAATTTGGGCCCGGAGGGAATAGGCATCCCTCCCTTCTTCCTCTCCCTCCTATCTTCTATCCTACCAAACAAGTGATTCTTGCTTCTTCCCTCCACACCTCTCCTTTCTTCCCCTCTTCCCGCATACCAAACATAGCATTATATAGAAAAATCTTGGTGTTATTGATTTGAAGGAAAAAATAGACAAAACAGAAGGACCTCGTGGACAATGTTAATTGAGAAACTGTGAGCTTATGGACTGTCTTCCATCCTCCTTCACTTTCCCTCCTCTGTTCAGTCTACCAAACAAGAACCTTCTTTTCATCCCTTTTCAAACATAGCTTGCTCTTATGTGACGCCTTGATGTACAATGTTGTTTCAAAAACTAATTAAAATTGTGCTTTTTCCAAGAGAAAGTTTTTAAGTGTTAAACTTAGGCCTTGTTTGCTATCACTTCTCACATGCACGGGCTCCAAACTGGAATGCAAAGCGCACTTATTAGCATGACTGGAGAAATGTTAAGAAGCACCTTAGAGCTCCAAAATCACATTTTGATGAAAGAGGTTAGAGCGGCTGAATGTGTGATGTGCTTCAACTCAAAGGTGATGCAAAAAAGTAGATTTGAGCTTTAATTTATTCTTCTTAAATTTCACACCGCCCTTCTGATTAGGGATTTTACTTGTGCGTTTCGCTCAACGCAAAAGTCATAGCCAATTCAAACGGGCGATATACAGATGCAAACGTATTTGGTATTTATTCTTTGATGTTTCACTACAAACAAGAATGCAATTATTTATTTATTTATTTTTATTTTTTTTATATAAGTTGTCTTTTCCATTATATATATATATATATATATTTTTTTGAGGAGGTTTTTTCCATAATATAAAATTCAAGATTTTCATATTTCCCTTGGGCACACCAAGAAAATTGAGACTTAAACTCTGGGCCAAACATACATAAAATTCAGATTCAGAGTTGTATGAATGAAATGGAATAACAAGAACTGTCCTGTCTTTCTCTAAACCGTCATTATGGATTGCTATTACTGGTAGGTGTTGTTGAGGTAGAAGAATAATCCAGCAAGTGCTGCAACTCCAACAGCAACTGCAATAGGCAATGCTCGCCTGCACAATTGTTGTAATTGATATTATCAATCTATATCTATCTATCTATCCACACACACACACACACACACACACACACACACACATATATATATATATATACACACATACATGTACATTGGTAACCCAGGAAGGCAGGAACCTACCCTTCCAACATAGCCCATTTATGACCCGTGACCGGGTCGTAAAACTGGAGTGTGCCACATGGCGTTTTTGGGATGAGTGTTATTTTCTCAGCAGATGAGTGGCCCCAAGGTTTGACCTTGGTCACTCAGCAACCTGCTGTGAAGTCCCTACCACTTGGTCTACCTTGGGATTTACATGTATGATGTAGGTATGTACACACATATTTTGCGAGAAGTGGAGAGAGGGGAAATAAACTAAACCTCTTTTCCTCTGAGTTATTTTTTTTAATACTGTCTGGACTGAGAGAAGTGGCGAGAAGAGAAGAGAAACTAAACCACTTTCTCTCATTTCCTCTTGTTTGTAAGTTGGGGGAGAAGAGAATGTTAATGGAGAGAAGTTGAGAGAAGTAAGATTAATAAAAAGACATTTTCTCTCAAATCGAAGAGATTCAAAGACAAGTCACTGAAAATAAAAATATTCTTTTGAAATAAATTGTATTCCAAATTATGTCACCCTTATGAAGAAGTCAAAAGCAAATAAGAACAAAAAAGTAAACTGGTTCGAAATAGTTTCATTTCTTCTCTCTAACGAAAACTAACCAAAAAAGAGAGTTATGTTTCTCTTCTCTTCTCTTCTATCCTTACTATCCAAACAAGGTAGAGAGAACCCTACTTTCTCATTTCTTCTCCTCTTCTTTACTTTTAATGAGTTTCTCTTCTCTTCTCTCTACTTCATTCAAACCAAACAAATCCTATTGTTGCAACTAAAAACAGATTGTGTGAAATTTTGAGAAATATTCAAGGAACCGAATCATTTTTAAGCATATACTGTAACTTTTCTTTTGTTAAATAAAGATAAGAATTGGTTGAGGAAGAAACTAAGCTTACCCAATTGCTTCATCTCTTTTTAGTTGTTCTTTTCGGGCCTTTCTAACATCCAAATCATTAGCATTTTTGCTCACAGCAGGGTCGTATGCCCTAAATCTTCGTTTAGGTGCTCCGCATACTGCAAGAAAGAATGAATAAAGTATCAACTAAGTAAAGAAATTTAATTATTTTTCTAGAATCTTAATTGGCCCAACAAATTATATTTTCTTATGGTTATTATTAATGGTAATTTCTGAACTTCAAAGTAGAGTACATTTTGCCTCAACAGAGGAAATACAATTGAAACATTTCAATCAATAATTGTGTGTATGGGAGAAGAGAAAATATGTCTTATCATGTTTCAGTAGGAACAATTGAAGCTCAGACTATCTGAACTCTATACAGTGAACAATTGGGTCTCACACATTTCAGAGGAGAAGCAGAATCATATATCTATATATATATATATATATGCAATTACCAACTACACCCACATACCCATATATGCATATATCTTAGGTTTTATCTCAAACTCCAATTTTATTGAGTTTTTTTTTTTTTTTTTTTCATATATGCATATATCTTAGGTTTTGTCTCAAACTCCAATTTTATTGAGTTTCTTTTCTAGTAGAGTGATCTTCTAAGGCTTAGTTTGGCCCCCACGTGGTGCTTCTCCTTTTTTAAAGCCCAATTTCATGTTAATTCATTTGGTAACTAGTTTATGAGCTTTGCAAAAATTGAACTTAGGGCTTTTTTGGAGGGAGCTTTTAAAAGCTCTAGAATGGAGCTTTTAAAAGCCCAAGGTTGCTTTTTGGTTTCATGATGTCTTTTTGAAGAGTAGTGTGTCACTTGTATAAAATTATCAAAGAACTTGGTAATAAATTTCATAAGCTCCTTTTAAAAAGCCACATGGGGGCCAAACTAAGCCTAAGTGTATTAGCTATTCCTTGTCAGGGAAGTGACAACACGGTAAAAAGAGTTCAGTTAAAGGAATTTGGCTGTGCCAAAGTTGTTTCCAAGTTGAGGAGTCTTCCCCTCATGGAGAGAAACACCAAGTGGGAGAGAATGTTTTCTGTACAATTTTTCCATTAGTGGCTTTGAAGCAAGGAAGCACGGATTCTTCTAAAAGGCCGAAGACTCCGCACGGCGCACCTGATGCACACACACAACTGCAGTGGCGAGGATACTTCTCTGATGCGGTAGGGTGTCTATTCTAATTTTTTTTTTTTTTTTCAAAAAAAGGGGGACTGCATAATTTTGAAAACCTTTGGAGTCAATTAAGTATATTGAGAGTTGGATTACACATCAAAAGGCTATTATGGTTATTTATGCTTGTTATATGTCTTAATTACCTAAAAAAAAGTCAAGGCAATGTATAGTTTATAAAATTATATAAAAAAATTTAGCCCTGCACCCATACCCTCGCTTATTGATAATTGACGAATCCGCCACTCTCGCATCCATTCAAAGTGTAGACTCTTTTCTAAGTAAGAATTGAAAGAGACTCTGTAAGTTTCTTATTTGGGTTTTGGTTACCACATTCAAAACCCCAAAAAGGGGTTAAGATATATAGTAGGAAGCACGGACTGACCAACAGTTCTAAAAAAGTAACGTGTTGTGTCGAGTCCATGTCCAACGCACGGACATGACACTTCATGACAATTTTCCTGCAGTGTCGTGCCGGTGCTGTGTTGTGTCCATGCTTCATGGGATATATTGTAAGCAATTGTGGGGGTAAGATATATTTACAAGTATTCATTCCCTATTGTAATCTCCATCGTAATTATTGAATTCGGTTATTGTCTTACATTATTCTATTTTTAGGTTATTCACCTTCAATCTTTTTATGATTGTTCTGCTTGCTTAACTTTTCCTATTATATTTCTTGTTTGCCAAATTTATGCATTTTTATTGTTTGTGCTTCTACTGTTGCAAACCAAGTGGTGTCTTTGCTATTATTGTCGTAGCAATATTCATTTAAGTAGAGTAATACTACGGTTCTCAAATTTATGTTCCAATATTGGATCCTGGCAGTGGGAACATTGATAACATTTTTCAATGGAATTTATTCGGCCCAACAATGCTAGGGGCACTTACAAATTCCACTAACACTCTCACCCACACTCTATCTCTCTCCCTGTGGCACTTTGGGTCCATTGTGGATCCCACAGTGCCCCTAGGAGAGATACTGAGTGGGTATGAGTGTTAGTGGAATTTGTTAGTGCCCCAAATATTACTCTAGTCGGCCCTAAATTGGAGGCCATTGCCACATCTCGTGGGATTCGATTATAGGAGATGTAAAAATCATAGCACTATTCGGATATACATGTGTGTATAAGTATCTATATGTATGTATCTGCATATGTATATGTATATGCACACAAGGCGATAAATTGGAGAAAAGGATAAGAACGAAGCAAATTCAAGGAGAAATGGTAGATAAATATATACCAGGACAAAAGTAGCTATCAGGTACTTTTTCAAAAGGAGTTCTGTCACTGTAAATATACCTGCATTAGCATCATATATCATCCAAGAGAATTAGTGACCATTTGGCAATCAAATAGTTTAAGATTACAATCGATTATCGAAAAATTTGAGTCTTTTAACAAAAAAATATTTCTAACTTCTTCAAAAATCAACTTCACTTTTAAGCTCAAAAAAGAGACTATTCTTAAAAACAACAAATTGTTGCTCTTTCAAAAAAGTTGAACCAAACCTCCAGAAAAATTGTACGGAATTTGTCACTGACCTGAAATGTCTTCAATAATTCGTGTAAAATATCGTGACCGCGCAATAATTAGAGGTTATACTTTCCTTTTTGGTCATTTTATATAATAAAAATAATAAAAACTATGGTTTCAGTTAAATTGCCAAACACTCTTCTCCGCACACACACACATATACATATATATATATTTAAAAGCTAAACAAAATTTTAAAATCGGTAATTAATTCGATTCCAATATATTATTCTTCTTTCTTCCTAATCCCCAAAACATTTGCTTCAAAAGTGGAAAGGCTAACACAGGAATTTTTTTGGGGAAGTATTGCTACCAAGAACAAAGTAAATTGGATCAAATGGTCCCACGTTTGCAAAAATAAACCAATTGAGGGTACGGGCTCTAGATATGGAGATTTAATTCCACCCAAGTCTTTGGAAGTAGATCTTGGGTGCAAAAACCGCATTAACCTCTCCTCTCGACGGTAACAAGCAAGGGGCCAGAAATGGATCATACTCATGGTTCAAAGTATCGGCCGATACCGAGTCGTATCGGCCGAGTCAACTCGGTTACAGTGGGGTCCGATACGAGTCAACTCGGCGATACCGAGAATAGTCAAAAAAATTCTTGGAAAAGGGAAGAAAGGTACCAGATCTGAATCTTGCATGCATCGTGAGGGTTTTCATCTTCTTCTTCTTCAGATCTTCATCTTCTTCCCGAAGGTATGTCGTCGATCTCTGTGTGTGTGTTTTCATCTTCTTCTTCAGATCTTCATCTTCTTCCCGAAGGTATGTCGTCGATCTGTGTGTGTGTGTGTGTCGCGAGCTGTATGTTTGTCGAGTGTGAGTGAGAGTGTGCGTGTGTGTGTGTGTGTGTCGCAAACTGTGTCGAGTGTTTGTGTGTGTGTGATTGAGTGTGTGTCAATCTGTTTGTGTGTGTGATTGTGTGTATCGAGTGTTTGTGTGTGTGTGATTGTGTGTGTGTGTCGATCTGTTTGTGGGTGTGATTGTGTGTGTCAAGTGTTTGTGTGTGTGTGATTGTGTGTAGATCTGATTGAGTGTGTGATTGTGTGTGTCGGTGGTGTGTTTTGGTGTGTTTTGGCTTAACCACAGCCATAGTAGATATATATAGTAGGAGTAATTTCTAGTAATTTTTTTAATTTTTTTTATTTTTGCTGAATAACCCAATATTAGGTTATTAGGTTAGTAATTACTCCTACTATTTCTAGTAATTTCTTCTTCTTCTTTTTTCCTTCTAGTGTGTGTTTTATTTTTATTTTTTTATTTTTTTGCTGTGAAATAGGAGAGTTATTTAGTGTAGAATAACAACACTTTTTGAGTTTATATATAATCTTAAAAAAATAAGATTGGACAACACTTTTTGGTAGTATTGAACTATTTAGATCCAATTATGTGTGTACAATTATTAGACATTAGATCGGCAGCGTCTAAATTGAATGAGATGTGCTTTATAATTGGTACATTGTGTATTGTGGAAATCTATTAGGCAATTTTGCTATTCTTATTATTTTAGAATTTTCTATAATTTTTTCATATTTTTTTAACCTTAAATCTAGCGTATCGCCCGATTCCAGGCCGCATCGCTGCGACACCGAGTCATCACAACAGTCTTCGATACCGCGACCGATACCGCGACTTTGAACCATGATCATACTTTATGAAGAATATGCTGAAATTAACGATCAGTGGTGATAAATACTCAATTGCATTACAAAATGGTTTCGGGCATGCAATAGGAAAGGGTGACAGAATTGATTTCTGGAATCAAGCATTGTCACCATCTCTCTCCTTTGCAAGTGCTCTTGGATTATATGGATGGAAGTCCTAAGCTGGTGGGGAGTTAGCTCTGCTACACCTAACACCCTAGAGGAATGGCGGATGAGTTGGCCGACGCTATGCAAGAGGTTTGAAGAAGCATGGAAGCTGGTTTTCTTTGCCGCCATTTTGGTCTGTTTGGCGAGAGAGGAACAATCTTAACTTTAAAGGTGCGTCCTTTAAATATTCCCAAACTTATTTTTCTCCATTAAACTAAATTTAGTATGGTGGTTCAAGTCATGGGCAGAGGAAACAACCATGGGCATATCGTATATGCTCTTGAATGTAAAAGAGGGTTGTAATAAACAGGCCAAGGCAGCAAACCACCAACAGTGGCTCCCTCCAATGGAAGGAACGATAAACGTAAATGTTGACGGATCGAGCTTTGGAAAGCCTGGACCAGCCGGGGTTGGAGGCGTGCTAAGGGATCACCATGGCAAGGAAACAGCGATGTTTTTCATTTCGATTGGGGTCCAAGATTCCAACAAAGCTGAGCTAATTGCAATACTTGAAGGTCTTAAAACTATTTCTGTCCATAGAGTGGTGTAGAGAGCTTGAGTTATTCCTTGAAAAGCGATTCCAAATAGGCAGTGTCATGGGCTCGAGGAGAACAAGAGCCGAGTTGGAACTACCAACAGATAATGAATGACATCAGTAACAAAGTGGAACAAATTAAAGAAAATGACAGAGTTAGCTTTGAGCATATTTACAGAGGGGCGAACAATTTTGCTGATCACTTAGCAAAATGAGGAGCTTCAAGAACGGATCCTTTCAATGCTTGCATAGCTCGGTTTTGAGGACAAATGTTTGATCTTTGAACACAGTTTTTTTTTTTTGGGTGGTTACAAATCTGGTTTTGGATCTTCTCTGTTACTATTTGTGGCTATGTAAATCTTTTGATTGGACCTCTTCAAGCTGTTTTTTGTGTAAATGTAAGAATTAAGATGAGGAGGTCCTTGCAACAACTTAGTATTTCACCTACTGATTCCAATATACAGAAATTTCGCTGTTTCAAAAAAAAAAAAAAAAAAAAAAAACTTGTTAAAAAAACTCTGCAGAAAAAATCTCCGTTATAGACTCTGTTTGGCTCTCGGATCAGTGAGGGGAAGGAAAAGAACCTTGAAAGGAAAAAGCTTTTTTTTAATCACTCGGCTAATAAAGGGGAAAAAAAAATGTGAAAAATAGGAGGAAAAAAAAACGGAAAAAAGAAAAGAAGAGGTGAAAGCTAGTTAAAAAATTTTTAAGTTTGTGAGCCATTTGCTTTCTTTATTCTTGATTTTCTATCATCACATATTAAAAGGATTTAGTTTCTAATGTTAATTTAACCGTGTTGACTGTAGAGTAAAATAGAAGAGAAAACACTAGGAAAATAGTTATCCTTACTTGTTTTCCTTATTGTTTTCTTTCCCTTCCCTATACTTGCAAACCCAAGAGAGCCTTAAAAAAAAATAAGGGGAAATTACATTTACACCCCCTCTACTTGGAATATTTCCAATGAAACCTCTGTAGTTTCAAATGTGTCACTATCACTGATACCCCTATACTTTCAATTAAAGTGTTTTTTTTTTTTTTTGACAACCGTTGGGGTCCGGGCCAGCTTGCGCGCACCTCGACTAATCGCACAAGGCCATGACGTACGGGTGAATCACCTGTGGCCACTTCCAAGAGGATTCAAACGCAAGACTTAAGGGACTACTCCCTAGGCGCTTACCGCTCTCAGCCACTTGGTCATGGTTTTCAATTAAAGTGTTAGTGCTAGTAAATGTGTTAAACTGTTTGGAACATTTCCAATGTGACCTCTATAGTTTCAAATGTTTTACTATCACTAATGCCCCTATACAGTTTACTTTCAATTAAAGTGTTAGTGTCTGTAAATGTGTTAAAACTTTTTGGAACATAAGTTTCCATTAATTAATTTAACTTTGAGTTAATTACATAAACACCCCCTCTAGTTAGAACTTTTTTCATATAGACCCCTATGCAGCTGTGTTTAGTTAAATTTAACAGAATAACGGTAGGTGCACCTACTGGGCTGAGGTGAATTTCCAAAATTATTTACCAGTTACGAAACAAAGTTCGAATTAATTTCAAAACAGATTTTTTTGAAGGAAAAAAAAATAGCCGCAACACATTAGCACGTGAATAGTTTCGGTGTACTTAGCATTTTCCGGTTGACTATTAGTGACACATTAACTAAAAGTACCTGGATTAGTGTCACAAATACAAATACATGGGTCACCAGTAAAAATGACCTTAAATACAGGGAGTGTAACTTCCCCAAAAACTTACTAGGTACTAGTAAAAAACCACTTATTCACACAGCAATCCACCCTTACACGACCCTAATTCACTAACACTATTTTTTTTTTTTTGTTTAGTGATTCACAATCAATATTAACATAAGCATCTTTTCCGAAAAAATTATATATATATATATTAACATAAGCATCAGATAAGTGTACAGAGAGAGAGAGAGAGAGAGAGAGAGAGTGATACCCGCAATCGCGGCAAATATAGGATTGTTTGGAAGCAACACGCATTGAGAATTTTGGTGAAGCAGAGGGAAGAGATTGCTGCAGCTGGGGAGGATGAAAGAGGTGGAGAGAGGGAGCGAAAAATGATGACTTGAGAGAGAAACGATCGAATGGTCGATGTAATCCTGCATTTGTTGATGGTGCTAGGAGAGACGTTGCTGATGATGATGGTATGGACTGAAGCACTGCCATTTTTCTTTCTCTTTCTTTTTCTTTCTGGTGTTAGTTGAGAGAGAGGAAAGATATAGAGGATAAGAGTCTGGTAGATGTAGAGAGAGAATTCTTCCATACAAATCAATTGGTTTGGTTGTATGGTACAATCAAATACTTGATATACGTTGGTAAAAAATATTTGTACTCAGATAAAAAAAATATTTATTTCTTTTATAACAAATGTTTGTACTAATATAAAAAATATATAAAATGTTGTACTCTTTTAATAAAATATTTGTAGCTAATAAGAAAACGTTGCAATCTTATAAGAAATGTTATATCAAAATAACTAAATATTGTACCTTATAAGAAATATTTGTATCAAATCAAAACCACTTTTGATTTTAACCATAGTAAGAAATCTTTGTACATATGGTAAAAAGCATTTTGCTCATTTTTATAGAAACTTTGTACTCATGACCTTTTGTATCTGTGATAAGGGAGCTTTGTACTCATGATAAAGAAATAAGAAATTTATACCTATAATAAAGAACATTTGTACCCATATTACAAATATTTCTTACTGTTATATGTATATCAAGTGGTTTGATTGTACCATACAACCAAACCACTTAATTGTATAGAAGCATTTGCCAGTAGAGAGAAGAAAACAAAATGTGTAAATGTGTAATTGGTTGGGTAGAGACTAGAATTCTAGAATGGTGTATGGAAGCGTGGCTTTCATGCTCCCCACACAAGCTCGCTCTCTCTCTCTCTCTCTCTCTCTCTCTCTACACCTTACCCACCCTTTCTGTGCTTTTCTTATCCTTTTATGATGAGAAAACATAATCGGTTCAAACTCGATTTTACTTTTATTTGATTCCTACTAAAATCAATATTATGTTATACTTTCCAAATTTTGTATTTTAACTGTTTCTCAAATGAGTAATATTTGGGCACTAACAAATTCCACTAATATTTACTAACACACTCTATCTCTCTCCTAGTGTCATTGTGGGATCCGCAGTGGACCCTGCAGTACCACTAGGAGAGAGACAAAGTGTGTTAGTAAGTGTTAGTGAAATTTGTTTGTGCCCCTAGCAAGACCCTTCTCAAATATATGTGAAAGTAAGACCACCTTCAATAATAGTGGATCACTTTAATATTCTCCAATCAAAATTAGATGGGCCCACTATCACGTGTATTTTGGAATAGAGGTGTCAAATGTTCGGTTTAATTTTAATGTATTTTCACGATTTTTTTATACCAAAAGATTATTTTGAAAACCGACCAAATCGAACCGGATGTTTTCGTTACACCCCTAGTTTAAAACTATTCGAGATACAAAATTTGAAAAACATAACATTACTTTTAGCATTACTCTATTTTAGCAAGATATATATACATATATATATATACTAGTAATACAATACGTGCACTGCACGTAGTTGGTGCTCATATTGTTAAAATAGTTATTAAAGACAAAATTTCCTTTTTTTGGAATTGCAACTACTATGAGTAAAAATAAGTAAAAATAAAAGTTTAGTCATAACTCAAAAGTAAGTTGATTGAAATAGTGCTATGGACTAAAAATTAAGGCAATTGGAATACTAAGAATGAGAAATAAAAAGTACAATTAATAAAAGTACAGAACCATGAATATGATTTGTAATAAGATCATCACAATGAGCTAAATTTAAAATCTTAGTTGTCACTCATAATTATGTATAGGTGATTGATGAATAATTGAGTGTAAGCAAGAAGAAAAAAATATATTATTCTCACAGAAGAAAGCAATATAAAATACTTGTTTATTATAGCATAAATTTGGAAATATCCTCTAGTAAAGAAACTCTAAAGACTATAGCAAAATACTTATATATATATATATATATTCAAAACTTATTCCTTTTCAATTTTGATTTTATTCTTCACGGCGCGTTTATTCTTTTCTATCACCTTTCTCTGATCTTTGTTTCCTTTTCTTGTAACTTTGGATGTTTTCATCGTCTTCAATAATAATAGTAGGTCCCAAGTCTTCCACCCGTTCAAGTGATTGAACAATGATTCGTTTATTTGGTGAGAAATCTTTGCCATTTGTCGGTAATTTGAAGTAGATTTTCAATCATCATATATAAATACTACTTATTCAATACTTGATTTTTTTAATTAACTAATTTATTTTTTTATACAATTAAAAATATGTACTAATAGAGAGAAAAAAAAAAAGGGCTATACAACACAATAGCATAATTGTCTTTTGGACAATAAAAATCACTTTTGTTTGATGTAACCAACCATCAGGCCCTATATTGATCTTCTTGATGTTTTGGATTTATAAAAGCAAATCTTATAAGATTGTTAGAGATTATTGTATGAGTTACCATGTGATCCTAGGTATAGAAAAGGACACTCTATTGCTGTTTGTTGTCCAAGTTTAAACATTCACACTTCATTGGATAATGTTATGATTCTTAAATGTGGTGTTCAATTACTCTAAATGTTATAGCACTTGATGACTAATGAAGATCTTAAATAAATAAATACTTTCTTTGGATTGATAAAAGGGTTAACTACATTTTACCCCTTATGGTTATGCCTAATTTCACTTTACCCTCCCCGTGCTTCAAAAGTGGATATTTAACCCTTGTGATTTTGGATGAAGTGAAACTATTAAGATTTCCCCCTAAACTAATGAAAAATCTAAAATTTGCCAAAAATTACCTCAAAATTGATGCAAAATCTAAAATTGGCCAAAAATATTTAACCCTAGATTAATTCAATAAAGGCGAGCCTAGGTAAAAATGTCATATTATTTAAATTTCAACATAATATACTGGATGCTCTAAATTATTTAACTATATAAAAGATGAATTCCAATGAAGGCGAGCCTAGGTGAAAATGTCACGTTATTTGAATTTCCAACATAACATACTGGCTATTCTAAATTATTAACTTTATAAAATGGTCCGCATAAATAACGTATTACAGTTCAAACAATAGAAGATTCAAATAGCAATTAAAACCTATACATGTTTTAGTGATAAAAAGAAAAGAAAAAAAGTACATTTTTGGACTAAAGTGAAACTGCTAAGATTTACCTCAAAACTGATAAAAAATCTAAAATTGGCCAAACATATTAACCTTAGATGAATTCAATGAAGGCGAGCCTAGGTGAAAATGTCATGCTAGCTATTTAAGTTTCCAACGTATTACAGTTAAACAATAGAAGACTACGCTATTTGAATTTTTAACATAACATATTGACTACTCTAAATTATTAACTTTATAAAATGGTGGTCCGTATAAATAGCGTATTACAGTTCAAACAATAGAAGATTCAAATAGCAATTAAAACCTATACAAGTTTGAGTGATGAAAGAAAAGAAAAAGGTACATTTTTGGACTAAAGTAAAACAGCTAAAATTTACCTCAAAGCTAATGAAAAATCTAAAATTGGCCAAAAATATGAGCCCTAGATGAATTTGATGAAGGCGAGCCTAGGTGAAAATGTCACACTATTTAAATTTCCAACGTATTATAATTAAACAATAGAAGACTCAAATAGCAGTTAAAACTTATACAAATTTGAGTGATAAAATAAAAGAAAAAAGGTATCAATTGAAAATATCATGCTAATTGAATTCCAACATAATATACTGGTTGCTCTAAATTATTAACTTTATACAAGATGAATTCCAATGAAGACTCAAATTGGCTGCCACACTATTTCAATTTTTAACATACCATATTGGTGCTTTAAATTATTAACTTTATAAAATGGTTCGTATAAATAACGTATTACAGTTAAAACAATAGAAGACTCAAATAGCAATTAAAAAGTAAACAAATTTGAGTGATAAAAGAAAAGAAAATAGGTACAGAAAGGAAAATAGGTACCTTTGCCTAGCCGTAGATGTAATATCACGTTTGATCTTGTATTGACATATTGAATGTTAGTAAAGAAATTTTCCTTCTCCTCAAAATTTTCTTTAAACAGTTTCTTCAGTTTTTTTTTTCTTTCCCTTCTCACTAAATCTATAAATCAAATATACCCTTAACTTAAAATAGGGTGTTATAATTCGGTAATAGAACATGATCATTTAATAAACAATTATTTGTGATATAATATACTACATATAATATATTTTGCTATCCAATGTTAGGTTATTTAACTAAGGTCAATTTTAGTCGATTAGAGTTGTGACACGTCTTACTTGGCCTGTGTTCAAAACACAGGTGTTTCGATTAGATTTTTAATCACTCGGGTAATTTTGGGTTGCTATTTAGACTCGTAAAATTTCATAGTTTGTATTTTCAATTTACTCAAATGATTCTTTGTCTTTATTGTAAGGTTATTATAGGAAATTTATTAAACTTTGTAATTGATTTTTAAAAATGGACACTTATTTTAGGACATCCAAAAAAGAAAACGTCCACACTTATTTTGGGACGAATGGAGTAATAGGAAAGCAAATATTAGGAACTTCAGACAAAGGAGGAAAATAGAGTCCATTAAGGAAAAAAAGAAGAAGAAGAAGAAAGTAGGGCTAATGTTTTATTGGTACTCACTCATTAGAAGTAATTGGGAAAATAAGAAACAATCGAAGAACAAAACAATATGCCTTATGGTTTATTAGGGCTCATTAGAACTAACAGACTGGAAAAAAAAATTAAAAAATTGTAAAACATTTTAGGGGTTGGTATACTTAGATTACAAATTTCTGATATACATAGATAGATGATTACAAATTTCTGATATACATAGATAGATTATAGTTATAGATATGTGAGAAAAAATTATAATAAATGTATAATTATTAGGTGGGATGGGCCAACATTGGGAAAAAAAAATAGGAATCAAAAGATGGTAAAAAAAAGAACAAAAATGAAATCGTGTAATCTAGTAGCTGAGTATCAGTTGGGTTCTTATGTTTCAAAAAGTCAATTAATAATTTTTTTAGTAGTTTACGACTTACACTGAAGTTCAATTTCCAACTTGATGGAAGAATGAGTACCAAAAAAAAAAAAAAAAAATTCCAAATTCTTCTTCTTAGGGGCCATACTAACAACTCCGCGTCTCCAATAAACAAAAGTTTTTTTATAGTTTTAATCTAATTACTATGACTCTCATGGACAACCATCTAAAATAAGAACCATGAAAATATATTTGAGTAACAAATGAATTTTTTTTTTTGTCAAAAAAATGTACTTCTTTTAGATATGCTGTAGAATGTAGTGGGTTTAGCATTTCTCTCCATATATATATATATATATATATCCACTGGAATAGTTGAGTATCAGCTAAGTAAAAAAATTAATATGTTTTAGAGAAGCTTTTACTTTGAAATTCACAATTGTCATTGAATAAGTCTTTGGGCACAAACAAATCTCACAAACACAATCTACAAATAACACAATTTGTCTATCTCTCCCCTGTTGGGGTCCATTGACACTATGGGATCCACAGAAGAGAGGGCTAGACACATTGTAGTGTTTGTGGACCATGTTTGTGCCCAAAGACTGAGGGTGTATTTGCTAATCCAATTAAGTGTTGAAAATAAAAAGTTTTAGCACTTATTCTTTTTCAGTGCGTTTGATAATGTACCACTTAAATGAGAAGATAGTGAAATTTTTTTACTAAAAATAATAATTGAATGAATTCTATTTCAATACTTGAAACACTGTTTTCATTATTGTAATTTCAATCGTTTAAAATTTACAGTACTTGAAATTCAGTACTTAATTTTCAGTTTTATCAAATAGACCTTTACTCTCATTGTCATTATCCTAACAAAAAATTAGGTTAGCCTAACGCAATCCAATAGCCATTCACGTATTAAGACTGATTTCTTTCCATGCAAATAAAAAAGATAAATAAAAGAAGGGTTTTGTTAACACGTGTTTTTTTAGGGTGTATGTTAAGATTTCAAAAGTGGAAATAAATAAAGGAGACAAACACTGAACCACAAATCGAACACTGAACCCCACAATGTACCCCTTATTTATTTCCACTTTTAGAACTTTAACATATGCCCTTAGCGCACATGTTAGCAAAACCCATAAAAGAAAGGAAAGATAAGAGTTTAGTTTGGAGGGAAGAAAACAGAATAATGAACAAAAGCTAAATTTTTAATTGCACTGGAAGTTAGTAAATAAATCCAATTTACTATTCTAGCGAGAAAAAAAAGAAAGAAAAAGATCCAAATTACTAATCTCTAAAACAAAGTAAATATATGTATAAATACATACCTACAAGTTTAGCTCAAGTCAGTGCGCAAAGTTATGAAGCAACAATTTGAACAAAAAACATAAAAAATTTTAAACAAGCTTTGGTGATTATGATATCAATTCCTAATCATAGAAGTCTACTAAACTAAAAATCCCAAACCAAAATCAAGGTGAATGTTAGATTAATGGATGTCAATTCTTAATCATAGAAGTGTACTAAAAAAGGGGGAAAAAATTAATTTCAGGTCCAACGTGAGTCAATTTTTCTTCTTTTGAGGCCACTGACCATATAGTAGTTGTGAAGAAAAAAAAATACTTTAATGTTGTTATTTTTTTAGTACTTTTTTTATAACACTTTAATGTTTTTATTAAATTGTACTATTGTAGGACTTTTGATTTATAGACGGACCCAAAAAAAAAAAAAAAATGGCATACCAAATTTATTAAAACTTTATCAAAAAATCACTTGAGCAAAAGTACTGCACCAATTGAAAAAGCTCGAAACACTTAGGGGGATCGGTGCTGAACCAAATTTTGAGATATAAATTTGAGATCCATACCATTATTTCACAGGAAATATATATGTAGTTCCCCAGGTAGTAAATACTATTCCTAACTATTTTACTATTTCATCTTATTTTCTTGAATAATGCTATGCTTCCTAAATTTTGTAATCCAAGTTTTTCAAAAACACGCAAGGCAGTGAAATTCACTTGATTTTAAGTGAAGGATTTTGAAGTAATCCCACCATTATTAAAAGTAGTCCTGCTACCACATGAGTTTATAAACCATTTGGAATACAAAATTTGATAAGCATGGCATTGCTCTATATATCTTCTTTCTTTTTTGTTTCTTTTCTTCACTGTAGTTAAGCTTATGTTATATAAGTGGTAGTTTTTTTTTTACAAGTGTGCTAAACTGTGCGCATAAGTTATATATACATATATACACATAAAAGGTAAATATTCTTATATGTCGCAAAAACGAAAGAATTAAATGAATTCTTATAATCACCAGGAAAAAAAATAAAAAATATTGAAAAAGAAAATGTTACTATGCTACAGAAAAAAAAAGAAAAAGAAGAAGAAGAAGTCAAGTTCTTATCGATACTAAATAAGTTAAATAACAATTAAATAATGTGATAAATTTTAATTCTTAATATATATTAATATAGAAACAAAACCAATATGAGCCAATCCTAAAAGAGTAGTATTATGCTTCACAAATTCTATGCTAAAAGTGATTCTTAAATGATGTGACAATGGGGTTATTCCTAATGTTGTTATTAAATTGTACTATTATAGGACTCTTTCCTAATGTTGTTATTAAATTGTACTATTGTAGGACTCTTATGGCGGACCAAAAAAAATGGTATACTAAACTTAATAAAACTCTAAAAAAAATCACTTAAGCAAAAGTGCACCGATTGATAAAAATTCAAAACACTTAAGGCCATCGATGCACTTATATATATTATAGATTATAGATTATAGATATATATATAAACTAACTAGTTTTGGGGGCATATTTAAGCAAAACACAAATTCCTATTTATATAAGAACAGTTAGACAAATACTTAACTATATCGAACAGATTCTGCAGTGTCCTTTTGTAACTCGAATGACCTCCAAGTCTTGGTTTCATTACTATACTTTGTAGATCATGATTAAAATCCACTTCAAGACTACCACTAATAAAACTTCAATTTGTAATCAAGTTTCCAAAAAGAATGATGCTTCATATATATTTTTAAATGCAGATAGTAGAAACACAGTAGCCCAACCACCAAGATCCTCAGAGATCAAATCACAATCCCAAGTGAATCCAATAACCCACAAACCTACTAACTACCAAAAAAAAAAAAAAAAAAAAAAAAAAAATTGAACATCTAATACACTTCCATCGCAAATATCTGCACCTTAATTCCATCAGGAAGACCTGTAAGCAATATTATAGCAACATGCTTCTATATAACAAGAAATTACCAAATGTGACCGTCACACCCGTGCGGCAGTGTGATGCCCACCAGGATTTGAGGATCAGTGGTCTCACAACAATGGAGAAATCGCAACGGCTGCCACAATGTGTGAGGGTCGCATACGATAATTTTTTCCTTCTAAGACAGCTACCAAGGTTTCAGGTCACCAACCGGGCCCGCCGTCCAGTTCAAAACCTTCTCACCTCGCTTCAATAAAACGATCGTGTCGTGTGGTAATTTACGAGCGAGCCCATTCAAAATCTGATGAAAAGCATCCCCTGATTGAGCAGGTTGTGGAAATAACATTGCTTGCTTCATCGATGGATTAGCGAGCAATCTCTGCTTTCTCAATATTACTTCTGCAGGAATTGATGTGAGAATTGTGTCTAAATTGGGCACATCTTTTTCTGCAATGTACACTCCGATCTCTTCCCAAGGGATTGCATCAGCAAACGGTAAGACGATATCATCGGCTATGATGACAGGGATGCACCCGAATATCACGGCTTCGACCAGTCTCGGACTCCACGGGGCCCACCCGAGCGGGCACAAACAGAAAATGGCTCGTTGCATGTCTTCGTAGTAAGTTGTTGGGTGCTCAGTGGAGATATCAAAAAGTGGATTGTCCTTGAAGTTCTCCCACACAGATGCTCGGGCTCCTCTGCAAGATTTGAAATTTAGAGTCAGCCATCTCTTGGATTAATTTTTCACATGAAGGGTCACTAGAACAATTTTAATTTTAAGCTTAGCAAATATATTCTGAGGCATCCTAAGACTGCTTGATGCATGGGTTTAGTGAGGGAAAGGAAAACATAACACCGGGAGAAAACATTTTTGTTTCATAATATGGAAAACAGTAAGGAAAATAGGAAGGAAAGAAAATTTTTGCCTTCGTCTTTTCTTCAGTCCCTAATATATTTAATTTTTTTAAATATTTTTAATAGTATGTTGGAATGGATGAAAAAACAAGGGAACGATTTATCCTTCTCGTTTCCATTTCATTTTCCTTTACCTTTTTTAATCTTTTTTTTTCTCATTCTCTAATTTGAAAACCATACAAAGCATAAGCGAACCTATCCTGGTCTATGAAGATGATATTTTTGTCAGACATTACTTATTAGCACTGATCATTCGAATTACTATATTTTCTAGCAACTCTACTTTCATTTTATATTCTACAGAGAAAAAGACGAAGAAGATGATAAGTTTTCCACTTCCCAAGGGGCTGTTTGGGAAGGCAAAGAGCTAGTTCAGTAAACTCAAGTGTTTGGTGAATGCTCATTTCTTGCACAGGAGTCGATGTCCCAATTTAATCTCTTAAAATTGGTTTTGTCAAACCAACATCCCTTGGTTCTCATAACTCATACTAGACTGAAAATGAGACTGAGACTAAACCGAATCATATTTTAAGCTTCCCAAAGAGACCTTAAGACAATGAAATGCCTCCTTTCTAACATGTAGTAGGCTTAGTAAGACATACCTTGCATAGTAACCACCTTCGGGATCATTTCCCACGTCATAAAACAAGCCACGAAAGTAAACAAAGATGGACCGAGGTGTGTTTGGAGGGATCAAATGAGCTTGCATTTTCTGTGGGGGAGCATATGGAGGAATTGTGATTGAACCCTCCTTTAAGCAAACGTGATTCCTTTGCCCAAAAGTTTGAACCAATGTAGCACGCTGGAGCAAGTGAAGGATTCCTCTCTCGATAGCTTTTTCTTCCTGCAACAATGGAAACGAATGAGGAGATCCAATACATACCGAACTTAGGAAGCAATATCACCAGCAATAGGTGATAGCTGGTTTGCAGATTTAGAGAAGAAAATAGTAAAGGAAACAAAAGCAAGAAGAAAACCAGCAATAGGTGTTTCCTCTAGCATTTTCCTTCGTGCCTAAATAATATTAGAAATTATAAACAGTCAAGATATCATAGGAATTCAAGAAAAGGGGAAAGGAGGTGACTCACAAAATTCAAAATCTTAATTAAATTTTCACCGTATCTACAGTTTCTTGCTGCATTACTCAGTATTTTCCTCATTAACCAAACTAATAAAGTGTTTTCCCCTGCTAAATCCATGAACCAAAAAGCCTTAATTTGCTCGGGCAAAGCTTTTTGTCATAATTGATCATAAGCAAGAATTGGACAGTTTGTCAAATTAAATGTTTTGACATTTTGTGTTTTCTTTTCCCATTATCCTCTGTTCTGATCTTTCAAGATGTATCTACTTGAGAATCCATAGTTCTACTAGGCTCTGTTTGGTTCATGGATTTAGTGAGGGAAAGGAAAAAAAATATTGAGGAAAGCACTTTTCTTTGTTTTGCTAGCAAGGCTCTGAATGATTAATGATTCATTGAGGGAAAAGAATTAATAACAAAAACAATGAGGAAAATAAGAAGGAAAATAAAAATACAGTGACAAATAAATTTAATATTTCGATTTTCTGAGACATTCCCTTTCTCTTTTCTTTATTTATTGTCATATTACGAACAATTTCAACTTCAAATGTCACTTAAACATGAGGGAAAACACTAGGGAAAACATACAAGAAAAGTTTTCCATAGTGTTTTCGTTTCCTATTTATTTTCCTTCACTAAATCACCAACGCAAAGACAGCATAAGGAAAATAGCGACGAAAAAAGGAAAGAAAAGAAACTAGAGTAAAAAATAAATTAAATTCTTTGAATTTTGTGAACCTCTTACTTTCCACTTTTCCTGAATTTCTTTTATATTTTGAAATTTTTTAATTTCTAAAAGCATATAGGAAAAAACTCAGGAAAACACTAAGGAGATTGTTTCCTTCTCGTTTTTCTTTCCTTTTCCTTCATCTAAAGCTGCTAACCAAACAGAGCCTAAGCAAACAAAGCCTAAATAAACAAAACAGAGACAAACGTCTTACTTGATAGTGAAAGCAAGCCCCAAAATCATGTGGCACAATGAAGAAGTGATCTGCACCCTCCGTCCTATTCCAATAAGGCCAATTAGAAGAGATAAGTTGTATCGCACTCCTCATCATTCGCGGTGACTTGAACGGCAAAGGAAGGCCATTAGGTGTCAGATCACAAGTGGTGTACACCGGGGTGTAAAACCAATCAGCTTCCTCGGGATTTAGGGTCCGTACGGGACTCGATAATAGGAACCGATGCATAAATATCTCGGCGGCAAACATGTGGGTGAGGCATCTCGGGTCCTTCTGGAGAATCTTTTTGTTGTACTTGCTCGGAAGCTCGTAAACAAAGACTTTTAGCCTTCCAACTGGATCATCGTCCAAAACGTCACCGGCGCTACCTAGATTGTTTAAAACCAAGAATAATTGAAGAGATCATAATTTGAATCTAGGAAGTTCAGTAGTTCTGAATATAAATGCACTTTCTAAGCTAAGACAATAATCAGAACATGCATAAATAGATTGAAATTTGATCAGCACGCCCAAATTGAATGAATATTCTCAAGGAAAGGGAAAGAAACTCGCAAGAGATATCACTTAATGTAGAACATAAATTGATAGGCCGCACTGGTAAAAATGCGTAGTATGTATGTATGTATGTATGTATGTATGTATGCAACTGTGCGCACTTATATTTGGAACAAATCAAGAAATTTACCCATCAGGAGTCGAAACACAATCAAGTGCATTCATATTGCAAAGAAGAAAAGTATAAAAAAATCTCTCATCATCAAAATCCCAAGATCCTCAAACAAAAAACTCCCTCCTAGTCTAGGCAATCAAATGATATTATAGAAATATCAAAATCTGCTCGACTAACATGATAATCTGCTTGATTAAATTAACAAAACAAAAAGAGATCGATTTTAAGCATCGATATCTCACTCAATGAGGCCATGACTTGAAGGATTTTATTGGTGGGATTTACTTATTTTTCCAAGATATATGACATTACAACATGTTCCGACATTTAGACATTAGCCATTATTACATCTTTTTCTGCATCATTTGCTTTGTTGTTTACCCATTACTATGACTCATCCCGAGATCCCAAACGAGGTTGATAAGTTCAATTTTTTAGGTGGTCTTTTCCACCTTAAATTCCCTTTCCTTTTCGGTATTAAAGTTTGGATAAGTACTACTTTCATAATCAAAAGAACAAAAAAAAAAAAAAAAAAGTGCATACAGGACTTTGACTAATGAATACCAAATTTAGGAACAATGCCTGAGATCTAATGCTTTGTGCCCGATTCAGAGTCCAACAGCATGTTCAGTACAACAGCATGTTCAGTTAACTGAAATTAAAAAAAGTCATTCCTTAATTTACCTAGTATCTTAAGGAAAAATCCATCAACGTGAATAAATATGTTCCTATAAACAGGAGACTCCATCATATTTCTTCATGGCCGACTATTTTTGTGTTTTCTTGAAATGACAAAAATTCACGATTTTAAAACACTATTTTTGGAATAAGCACATTGTTTCTAAATGGAACCATTGAAGATCATCGTGATTTTATTTCAAATGCTGCATAGAACTAAGAAATCAACTATTGCATTTAAGGACATCCAAACATGCCCCACCCCAATTAAATCTTTGAAGAAGCTGGAAGGAGTGTAATTATCCAATATAACCCCTACTTCAACTCAGATTCCAAAATCATAAATCTAGTCTATAAGTAAGAATCAAAGACAACTCCAAGAAACCCTTTTTCCAGTTAATCACAAGTGACCCATCAAACAAAACCCTAACTAAATCAATTTACATAACTAACATATATGTAAAAATGCATAAATCAAACCACCCCCCCAAAATATCAACAAGTCGAAGTCCTATATCACCTGGAAAACTAAATAGAAATGAAATAAAACCCAACAGTTGATATCATAAAAAAGTGAAAATGAAAATCAATCAATGATATATAGAGAAAAATAAAATAAAAATAAAAATAAAAATACAAGAAGAAAAAAAAAAGGTACCAGACCTGAAATTCGCTCAGTTTGTTGACCACGGCCTCGCTCGAGACCACGAATCTCTAACGCAGAAGCAGAGCAAAGCAGCAGAACAAAAACCCAACTCCAATCCCCCATTTTCCTCTCTCTCTCTCTCTCTCTCTCTCTCTCTCGGAATCCCAGAAGGGTGTTCGAGGGAATGCCCAAAAGACGAAGAAGAGACACAAGGGTTATACTACTTGGTTGGCAGAATCCAGAGATAGTTGGGACGTCACTGGAGAAGAAAGTAGTTGTTAATATAGCTTTCTTGCGTGTGTGTGTATATATATATATATATATAAATGGCGAGAGAGAGAGAGAGAGAGAGAGAGAGAGAGAGAGAGAGAGAGAGAGAGGTTTGGGATGTGAATTTGCTTGAAGAAACGGGGAAGAAGAGGGTTGAATTTGATTGTCAAGCTGTTGATTGATGGGAATAGTTTGATATATATTAAACTGTGTATGATCAAAGAAATGTGAGAATTGTGGGAAATCTTGAGAGGAGGAGGAGGAGTGAGCTTTTCTGGTCTGATGAGAGGTCGATCTCAAGCACCAATTAGGCTCTTAACTCAAAGTCAAGGCAGTAAATTACCTTCAATCCTCCTCTTCACCCTTCTTGTTATATGTTTATTTTTGGCTGCGTATAAAGTCACTTTTCATTTTTGTTTTGGGAAATTTTGTCACCCTTAAATTTAGTGTATATTTTATAAAACCAAACAAAAGTTATTTTTTAATATAAACTCAAAGTGTTGATTTGTTTTAAAGCTAAATTCCTTCTTTTTAATTTTTTTTTTTCTTTTTATGACAAATCTATCCCCACCACTACCACAATCGTCATCTTCATCACTAGCACGATCGCTACTGTCGCCGCCACCACGCCATTTCATCGCCACCGCGCCACTACCACAGCCATCACAGCACCATTATCACCACCATCGCAGCACCACCATCACCACCATCGAAGCACTACCACCCTCGCCACAGTGTCCACCATTGCAGCACCACCACCATCGCCACCATCATCGCACCACCACCCCACCATGTCCACCAGTGCAGCACCACCACCATCGCCACCACGTCTACCATCGCAGCACCAGCACCATCATAACAGCACCACTACCATCGTCGTCACCATCACCATCACCATTACCACCACCACCATTGTCACTGCCATCACCACCACCATTGTCACTGCACCCCCACTACCACCTCCCCCTTAACAACACAGTTCATAACCACCATCATCACAGCACTACCATGACCACCACCAGAGCACCACAATATTATCTATTTGCAAACAGATAATATTATCTGTTTTCAAAAATTGAGAATTTTTCACAACCTCCACCACTGCACCACCACCACAACCACTGCACTACCACCACCACTACATCCCCCTTAACAGCACAGTTCATAACCACATCCATCACAGCACCACCATGACCACCACTAGAGCATCACAATATTATCAGTTTTTGCAAACAGATAATATTATCTGTTTGCAAACAGATAATATTATCTGTTTTAAAAAACTGAGAACTTTTCACAACCTACACCACTGCACCACCACCACCACCACCACCACCTCCCCCTTAACAACACAGTTCATAACCACAACCATCACAGCACCACCATAACCACCACTAGAGCACCACAATATTATCAGTTTTTGCAAATAGATAATATTATCTGTTTGTAAACAGATAATATTATCTGTTTTCAAAAACTGAGAACTTTTCACAACATACACCACTGCACCACCACTAACACCACCACCTCTTCCCCCTTAATAGCACAGTTCATAACCATAGCCATCACAGCACCACCATAACCACTACCAGCAGCACCACAAAACAGATAATATTATCTGTTTTGACAATATTATCTGTTTTCGAAAACAGATAATTTTGCACAACCACCACCACCACCGCACCACCACCACCATACCCCTATAACAGCATAGTTCATAATCATTGCGATCACAGCAACACCACAACCACTACCAGCAGCACCACAATATTATCTGTTTTTGTAAACAAATAATATTATCTGTTTTCTACAACAGAATTTTGCACCACCACCACCACCACCATCAGAGCACCAACACCACCAGTGCCACACCACCACCACCACCACCACCACTACTACCACCACCACCACCACTACCGCACCGCGCCACCATCACCATTTATATCATCATTGTCATTGCCGTTGTCATCGCCGTCGCCGTCGACATCACCCCATCCTCACCTCCATTACCATCGTCATCACCACCACCATCACAGCACCACCACTACCACCATTGAAGCACCACCACTACAACCATCGCACCACCACCACCACCACCACTACCACCATCGTCACCTCCATCTACAATCGGAGCATCAGTACCACCATCACTGCACCACCATCGCACCACCACCATCGAAGCACCACTAAAATCACAACACCACCATCGCACCACCACCACCAACATCCTCACTACCACTATCATCATCGTAGTCGTCACTTTTGCTGTGTAGGAGAAGATGACATTTTCGATTTCTTAGCAAATTAGGTCATTTTGGTTGGAGAAGGGGTTATTGAGTTAAATATTTGGGTCTTGGATTTTATGTAGCCTTGTATTAATTTTAGGGTGCTATGGATGAGTGCCCCTTTTATTTTTTTAATTAGGCACATAAATTTAAGTTAAAAATTAATTTTTTATCTTTTACTACTTTAATTAGTAAGGATATCTCATTTATTATTATATATTATAGACTTAACTATATTTTACACTATCTTAGTTTGTCCTTTATGTTGATTTGGTCCATGTAGTTAGAAAGTATCATTCTAGTCCATTTAGTTTCATAAGTGTGTCATTTTAGTCCCTCAAACACTTTTCACTGACAAAATTATTCATCTTTAAATGACTTAATGGACTTATTTGACACATTTATGAACCTACTGGGACTAAAGTGACACTTTCTAAATTACAGGGACCAAACTACAAGGACAGACATAACACACATAATAAGGTATTATATATTTTCATAAATATTATAAAATTAAAAAATATTCAAAGAATAATAATAATAGTAATAATAAATTTGGTACTTGTAACAGTGTTACTTGTAATTTTAGAGTTTTATAACAGCTGAACTTACTAGTAATCCTTATTTCAGTGCAAGACGCTTTGCAGTTTCTATGGCTTCGTCAATTGATATCTGGATATCATAATACGATTAGATTATACAAAGGGAAAAACGACGTGGTTGCTAAATTGCGACAAGTATAAATCTAGAATAAATACGACCCATGCCACACACACACGCAAACGTAATTTTACCATAAAGTGTAATAAATTGATGATGCAAAGAATCAATCTCGAAACCTGATATGACCAAAATTCATATTATTATATAAATTATGCTTAGGAGGATCATGTGACAGCTATTGAGAAGAGACAAGAATCACAATTAGTTCAAACAAAAAAACTTACAAGAGAAGAAGTCAAATCGAAGGATACGCTGAATACAGATTAAGAGTTAATAGAGAAATAAATCAGAAGTAGCCAAGGATTTGGAAATAAGTAAGGAGAGAGACACAAAGAGATACTATATAATATAATAAGTGAGGTGCCCTTACTAATTAAAGTAAAAGGTAAAAAAAAAAATTGATTTTTTAAAACTTAAATTTAGATGCACTAATTAAAAAATGAAGGTGCCTTTATCGCCAGCCTTATTTTTCTATTTCTTTCTGGTTTTTCTTTTTCACCTTTTAATTGTGAGTTCTCCATTAGAGGTGTAAGATGGGGCGGAAAAAACAAGGGTAAATTACACTGGCACCATTTAGGTTCGACATTTTGTCACAAACCTCCCTTAACGTTTCTGACATGACACTGACACCTCCTGTCAGAGTTATTTGCTTAACGCCATTAACAGCTATTGTAAAAAGACTATATTACCCCCCCCCCCCCCCCCCATCTAGTTCGATTATGGCTTCTTCAGCCATCCAAGAAGGTAACACTCTCTTGCTCTTTTCATCATCTCTCTTCTTTACTTCTACCAAATTTTGTTCTTCTTTCAATATGCAGCATTCGTCGAGGTACGAATAACGACATGACCACAAGAGAGTCTCGGCAACATGTCGAAGACAAAGATGAAGCTGGGCATGATGATGATGATGATGACGTAGACAGCAGGAATACCGATTTTGAAATCGTTGTTATTGATAGGCAAATCGATGCCATGTATGTTTGTAAGGTTCTCTCTCTCTCTCTCTCTCTCTCTCTCTCTCTCTCTATGTATATGTGTGTGTGTGTGTACAGATGTATTTTAGATACTAAAAGGTATTTAGCACACAAATCTTGAAAGCTAATTACCTAAAAGGCAAAAGTGCTTTGGATCAGTAGTTTAGAAGTATATCTTTAGACACAATCAAAATTGGGTTTTTGTTACTGTCTCTATCTGAGTCTGTATATACTCTATATGTCTATGTTTTTATAGGTGTAATTTACATAATTTAAAGATCGGTTTGAATATGATCCTTCATGTTAGGCTTTCAATTTTGATGATGGTTGTTGCGATTTGGGGGAAAAGGTAATTTGGGGTAATTTTTGACTTTCAGAGACCAATCCAACTTGGGTTTATGTTCTCTTGATAAACCCCAGTAATTCTATCACTTTGTGACTTATGTTTCTACAGGGGAAGAGATGGATTTGGAAAGAGGACTAATCACACCTATAAAGCCCCAAAACCCTAGTTTCGAGCCATCACGTCGCCATCGCCGTCATCAGCGACTTCGTCTGCTCTAGTTTTATTAAATTCAGGAAAGTAGATCGATTAGGCCGGTAAAAAACTTCGTCCAATTCATCCAAACCCTCACTCATTTTGGCCACCAAAGCTTCGAAAACTTCATCTTGTTGGCTTCGGTGTTTTTATGTATACTCGCCGTACTAAAGTTGTAAACTTCGCCCAATTTTCTTTTCTTGAACCATTAAGTCCCCAATTTTCTAATGTTGAGAAACAGATGCAAATGTTTTTTGTGTGTATATATGTGTGTGCGTGTATGTGTGTGAGTGAAAGAAGAAGAAGCTAAGGGTATTTTGGACATTTTAAAAAATTAACTTGCTAATGTCAACCATTTTCTAACGCCAGTTAACGGCAGGGGGTGTCAGTGTTACCAATTCGCAAACTTGAAGCGAGGTCAGTGTAACCTTGATGATGCCAAAAATTGGTATAAGGATAAAAAGACTGAAATAAGGGAGATTTGAGAGTGGTTCAGCGCCGTTAATCAGGTGACCTACGTCCACGGGTGCGTCTGTGCGCTTGTACTAACAAATCACTGATGGCCCCTAGTGAACCAACAGGGAGGGTGGCAATACTAGCGATCGGGCGGGTATAAGCATGAGTAACTTTCGTATTACTACTGCTTTCTATAGAGGCAAAAAAGCAATTCCCTTTTAATGGGGGTGGGTGGTCCCTGTTATAGATGTAAGAGACCGTCCGTACAAGGTAAGTTGTTAGATTAGGAAACCCAATCTAACCATAACTGATTTACATGAATTAAGAGAGTTTCCTAAGTGGTTTAGGAAACTACTTGCTCCTTCCATTAGTCCTTTAGGCAAGATAGGAAACTGTTTGGAGCCTTGAGGAGCAAACCAGGGAATACGCTGGAGGATTATCCTGTATCGACCGCCCGCCCTGTGGGCCTGGATGGGGTAGACTTTGTTAAATATTTCGGGATGTGAACCTCCACCTCGATAACCTCTCCCTTCATACTAATGTGGCAGAACTTGACCTTCACCGGGGAACGAGTCAGACTGTGATTCCACAATGCAGGCTCAGACCAAGCGGTCCGAGAATGATGGGCCAAGGTTAGCTAAATTCCAGGCACCCTCCCCGTCTGACCCAGCGTCTACGTGCCGACATGGCAATATGGCTTTGACTGGATATTTTCTGACCTATCAGCTGCCCCCCATTTTCGAAGCGGAGATGATGCTATATCAGATAAGGTTTGAAAATTCGTGCTATTCGATGTACCGATCGGGAAATTGCCTGGCTACTCCTCGGGAATGGGCCCACTCTTGGCTATCTGGGGTTGAGCCGACTGGTACCGTTGGAGACCCAAGGACGGTGGCCGCCATGTGTCAAGGTATGACTGGCTCAGTTAGGATCCAACAAGGCCAGCACTAGCAAAATCGATCAGTTGCATGGTAACCGAACTGTCAAGTCATGCATTTAATGCGCGTGCCTTTTGAGGCGACGCTTCACGTGCCCGAGGGGACAGCTAGCAAGTGGTTTAGGCGGGAAAGCTTTCTGGCCGTTGGATTTGATCTGATCTGGACCGTCCGCGCTTCCTATATAAGGGGTCCTTGTTCATTTCCTTCATTCCTGCTGCCTTGAGACAGAGATTACCGAGTGGTTTTGAGAGCAAAAGTCCCCGGTCAAGCTTCCCGAGCTCTTTTTTGCTTTAATTTTTGTAAGTCCTTACTTCCCCAGTTTCAATTCACTACTCTCTTCCTTTTCCTTTTATCTTCTTCTTCCCCAAGCGACACTGGAGAACACGAACCCATTAGGGCTTGCGCGGGAGTGGGATTTTTCTTCCTTAGGTTCATCTTCCTTCTTAGGTCAAGTAACACGTCCTCCGTGACAAAGTAGCTAAACCGGCTGGGTTATCCGATAATAATGTTGACTGAGTGTTTCTTTACCTTGAAAGCTTTGTACACCTTACCCCACAGGTTGTTGGGTCTGCCCCCCTTGTACCGTAGACTTGGAGTCGCTGACCCCTATTTAGACCGCTAGCTACTTTCCCATCCAATCCTAGGAGCCTTAAAGATGGAACACTCTAATTTTGATTCCTCTTCCCGGTCGGAGGATGAACAGTTGCGGCACGGGACCCCAGACACGAGCCTAGACCCAACCTCCGCTACTCCGTCGGACCACCACAGTGAGGGTAGGATCCCGATTCAGGTGGGACGACAAGGCAGAGCAGGATGCCCCGGTGGCCTTCGTCTCACAGGGATCTGAAGATGAGATACCGGAGGGTCCTGACCCTGAGGTGGTGTTTGCTTGTGAATTCACTCCCTCCGTCCTACGTGCTCAAGACCTTATTCGAATTAGGGTTAGGTACGCCCTTCCCGATGGTTACTCCTTGACCGAACAGGCTGGCAGAGCCTAGCTTCATCACCAAGGCTTCGTCACTTTATACGAGGACTCTCTCACGGCTGGGTTCCGTATTCCACTGGTATCTCGGGACGTCCTGATCTACCTCGGGATTGCTCCCGGGCAGTTAGCCCCAAACGGGTGGAGGTTCCTAATGGGGTCCATTTCTCTCTGGCCCCAAGTCTTCGGGTATGAGCTCACCCTCCAAGAGTTCTTCTGGACCTACCGATCGATCCCCGTTCATGGGAAGGTCGGTTCTTCTCTCTCGGGGCTTGGTAGGGGAGGAAAATTATTGTCAACTGCCTGAGCAACAGCAAGGGTTGGAAGAACAAGTTCTTCCAAGTGTCCACCCCCCCGGCTTTGTGAGCAAGACCCTGTGGACACCGGTATTTGGGCCCATTTCTTTTAATTTTAAAACAAATTTTCAAATACAAAGAGTCGCCACTTAATTTTTAAAAGGAAAATTAAGAAGCCATTTTAAAAGCAAACCGATCTTTCGTGAAATCAAAGATAAACTAGGTCCGGGGATTATAGAATGAAAGAGGAAGGAACCCGGTGGACTAAAACACGGTTATCTCGCGATAGGCCTCTACTCAACAACCTTTTTAATCAAATTATTAATCTAAGCATGCCCTCAACTAATACATATATATATATATATATAAGTATACATAGCACAAGCATGTCAAAAGAGTGCAAAATTGCTAATGATAAAAGGCATACAAAATCACATAGTTCAATTAGCAAGCAAGATGATATGCAATAAGGATAAGAGAACTTACCCAGGATCCAGCTGCAAAATTGGAAACGTGCAATCCACACAAAAAGTAGAAGTCCTAAGAAAATGTCTCTAACACATATATACACATAAGGCAGGATTCTTATTCTAAGGTGTCGCGCATGAAGTCGAAAATCAATAAAATTAAAAAGTGATATAAACTAGAGAAGAAATGTGAAGTCATACCTCCAAAGCGCTACAAAATAAGGGTTAGTCCACATGCTTTAGATAAAATATATAATATCAAATAATCATTCCAAAAAACATCTAGCTTAAATCCATCAAGTAGAAAAAAGAATTGATATGAGTTCCTTTTAACTAGTTGGAAATATAGCACCTCTATAGATATACATGTCTCAACTAGGAGTCAATGTAATGTCCATATAGGGATGCTATAATCCCAACATGATCATAAGGAACCCATGGTTATATTCAATTAGGTTAAACTAAATTCAACTTTATCCAAGAACTAGTTCTAATCATAAGCATCAACGTACATGAATGAATGCATGGACATGAACAAGAATGAGATATGAACTTATTCATTAATTTGGATCATTTAGCCTTTGGATCTCAGCTTAATTGACATTATTTAAGACATGGTTTGAGTCTTAGGACATGAGGAGTCCATTAGATTAAAGTTATTCAAGTTTGATCAAAACAGTGACAGAATTGTAAGAATTATAGAGAGCAGACCAGATTTTCAAAAATAGAAAT
Organism: Hydrangea macrophylla; assembly: GCA_033977485.1. Classification (NCBI taxonomy): domain Eukaryota; kingdom Viridiplantae; phylum Streptophyta; class Magnoliopsida; order Cornales; family Hydrangeaceae; genus Hydrangea; species Hydrangea macrophylla. Next base: position 60,444,891 of record CM066987.1, read on the forward strand.
AAAATACTTCTAATGATTGGATCTTAATAATTTTTTAGTATGTTATGCCTCTGTGAGTCTAGTTTTTAACCCCAAAAAGAAAATCAAAGATCCAACGGTTGAATCTCTGGAAATAGGGTCATAACCAGACATCACTAAGGAATCTACAACTCTCTGTTCAGAGTTTTTGTATGATTTTCTAAAAATAGTAAAAAAATCAGAAACACTTTGATCTATTTAGAGTATTTTCCTAACACATTGAACAATTTAGGAAAATTTATTTGAGGTCAAGAAAACTTGATTAAGGTTCTGATTTACTCCTTTTAAAACGAACTTACTATTCTGAAATTTTGGACAGAGAGCAACATACTCACAAATCACAAGGCCAAACCATCCTAAGTATAGATTTCATCAAAACAAAAGTTCTAGTGATGCATATATGAGTTATGAACATCCTCCAATTGGTCTCATCCAATTCCAATGGACCATGATTTAATAAAAATTCTTTGATCACAGTTGGTTAATGGATTCACTACATCAATATTGACTTGATATTCATAAGAAATTATTAAGTCAAATCCTTCTCTCATAGTTGATGATCCTTGAGAGATGTTAACTTATTATATCCTATTCTCCTCTCAAATTAATGAAACTTGGAGACTAAATAAGACTAAATCCACAAGAGGCTCTATGGAATATGGAGTGGATCCCATGAGATTCTTAGTAGGAGGATCCAAATCATAGACTAAGACTTGAACCTAACCAAACATGGGTGGATATGGCTTTGACCAATCTTAATCCCCATATAAATCATAGGATCATAAAGGACTAGAGGATCAAACTCAAAGAGATCTAATGAGATATTGAAGATCTCATAGATCCTATGAGAAGAATATAAACAAAAGAAATGAAATCAATGGTTATTTGAAAAATTCAAGTCAAAAACTCTTTTAATCTTAAATCCAAAGCTCTATTTAGACCCAAATTAATGAAAATAACACATGATCATTCAATCACAAATTCTATGTGGTGTGTGTGTGATGAAATGAGGCAGGAAGAGAGGTTTTGAAAATGTGTAAAAATCCTAGATCTATGAATTTGTGATTGAATTATGTAGAACAAGTATAGGAATAAGGATTTAACCTCTAGATCTTCTCAAGATTTGATTGATTTGGAGAGATTCAAGCCTTACAAGCAATACTCTTCTTCTTCTTCCTTGAAGCTTCAAGGTTCTTCAATGGAGATTTAAGGAATTGGGTGAATTGGGTAGGATTTCTATGGGTTTTGGGTTTCTTTCTCTATATTTCTCTAAGAACAAACTTCATCTTCGAAATTCAGCCTCTCTTCCTAAGATTCAAGTCTCATCTTCAAGGTTCAAGTCTCTCTCTAAAGATTCAAGTCTCTAACCCCTCAAAAATGAGAGAAAATGGTATTTTTATAGACTTTCATTATCTTAGGGGCTAAGATAAGGGTAGATAGGTCAATTAGGGATGGTGGGAGCATGGTTTGCATGACCTAGGAGTAGTAAACACGTACACAAAAAATGACATCGTTTGGTGCATTCATTTGATCAAAGATTGAAAAAGAATTTTGACTTAAAAAATGCAAATTAGCCTAGGCTGGCACTCAATGAAGATGAAACGGCACTCGCTAAGTGCCGCGCGGCACTCGCTGAGATCCGTAGCGGCATTCACTGACTGCCGTTCGGGCACTTTGGGTGCTGCTGCACAGCAATTTAGCACTATTCACAGCAATTCAGCAATTTAATTTCATTTCATGTCATTTAATTTATGTATTTACTTAAGATATTAAATGTAATTAAGGAAATACCCCCCATTTGGATTCAATAAAAATATCTAAAAAATCAAAATCCTTAAGGAAAAAAAATCAACTCTCCCTCCGAAGGCAAAATTTTTAATTTCTTGCACAATTCTTGTTGAAGACCTTTTGATTTCTCAATGCTCCCTTTCATTTAAAATTCTTAAAAATCATTTCTAGCATGAGGGAGACCCAATGAACAATTACCCGGACTTTTCATCTTGAAATTCAAAAGTTTTACGATTGACCTCCTTTTGACCCGTTGACTTTTCACTGGGTCAACTGTTGACTTTTGATGACCTTTTCGGGGTTCATGCTTAATTTCTCTCCTTTTGAAAATGGTTTTAAGATGCTCCAAGAACAATGTCGTGTTTCTATACGTGTTCAAAACTCATGGTCTACAAGGTGACGGGTAAATAAGAATTTTGGTCTTTTTTGCTGAAAAGGGCAATTTTGGACCGAGATTCTTCTTGGAAGAGAATCAGATTGCTTATAAGAGTCTTGATTTTGACGAGACATATTCATCATTGATCTCCAGAGGTAAATCCCCCTAAGTTTAATAATTCAGTCAAAATTGGGGTGTCTACAGTTTGCCCTTCTTCGACAGAGCTTGTGAAGCAACGCGTATCACAAGTGAATGTCGAAGCCTGTGTGAAGACAAGCACTTGACCAGGCTATTGAACTTAGTTAAAAATAAAATCCATTGCAAAAACATTCGCGGAGAGCTGCCTACCCATCGAGAATCAGACCAGGACATAGTTCGGGCAAGGGATTAGAGACACGTAATCACAAATAAGCATACGAATGAATACACCTATCCTATCGTGATGCACGTGCTCAAGCAAATTCATGCTCTATGCTCTTGGGTTAAATGACTTAGGACAATGTTGCCCCTTTTATTAGCAAAACACGACTTATGTCTTGAAACTTTCCTATGCCGATGACGTCTTATCTTGGGAAAGTCGTGACTATCATTTTCATGAGTTATTTAATTGAATACTGATCAAATGAGATGCGCTTTGCATCTTATACTCCAGTGCTGAGTCAGGAAGTATGCTGAAAGACTGAGATGCGATTTGCGTCGTATAATCCGATGTCTTTTGACGATCATCTAATCAACTGAGATACGCTTTGCGTCTTATACTCCAGTGCCGAATCAGGAAATGTGCAGAAAGACTGAAATGCGCTTTGCATCTTATACTTCGGTGTCTTTTGAGAATCATCTGATCGACTGAGATGCGCTTTACGTCTTATACTCCGATGCTGACTCAGGAAATATGCAGAAAGACTGAGATGCGCTTTGCGTCTTATACTCCAGTGTCTTTTGAGAATCATCTTATCGATTAAGATGCGCTTTGCATCTTATACTCCGGTGCCGAATCAGGAAATGTGCAGAAATACTGAGATACGCTTTGCGTCTTATATTCTGGTGTGTTTTGAGGAAAATCTAATCGACTGAGATGCGCTTTGTCTCTTATACTCAAGTGTCGAGTCAGGAAATGTGCAGAAAGACTGAGATGCTCTTTGCGTCTTATACTTAGTTCCGAATCAGGAAATATGCAGAAAGACTGAGATGTGCTTTGCGCCTTATACTCCGGTGTCTTTTGAGAATCATCTGATTGACTAAGATGCGCTTTGCGTCTTATACTCTGGTGCTGAATCAGGAAATGTGCAGAAAGACTACGATGCGTTTTACGTCTTATACTTCTGTCTTTTGAGGATCATCTGATCGACTAAGATGCGCTTTGCGTCTTATACTCTGGTGTTGAGTCTAGAAGTGCGCTGAAAGACTGAGATATGCTTTGCGTCTTATACTCCGGTGTCTTTTGAGGATCATCTGATCGACTGAGATGTGCTTTGCATCTTATACTCCGGTGCCGAATCAGGAAGTACGTTGAAAGATTTGAGACGCTTCACGCCTTACACTTAGAATCTTGTGAAAAGGTCATCTGATCGACTGAAATGCTTCACGCCTTACACTCTGTAGTTGAATTAGGCAGCACACTAATTTGTTGGAAGAACTGTGAATGCATATTTGTTATTCCCTCAAAGCAAGGTTGATACTGGCTTGATTCAATTCACGACTCCAAAATTTTAGGAGTTATTCAAGATTCATTTTCGAATTAATTTTCCTGAATCAGGAAACACTCAGACTTATATTCAAATTATTTCTAAAACTGGGAGTCAATCAGACTTGAATCAAATCAACTTTCTAAAGTCAAGAGTCAGTCAGACTCAAATTCCAATTATTTCTAGAATCAGAAGTCAAATGAACTCGAATCAACTCAAAATTTTCAATATTCCAAAATTCGGAGTCGATTAAACTCAAATGAATTTAGTTTTTAAAATTGAGAGTCAACCAGACTCAAATTCATTCAGTTTTCAAAGTCGGGAGTCAACCAGACTCAAATTTATTTAGCTTTCAAAATCAGGGGTCAACAAGACTCAAACTCATTCAATTTTCAAAATTGAGAGTCAAGCAGACTCAAATTCATTCAGTTTTCAAAATCGGGAGTCAACCAGACTCAAATTCATTCAGTTTTCAAAATCGGGAGTCAACTAGACTCAAATTCATTTTAGGAGTCAATCAAACTTGATCAATTTCATCTCTTCAAAATTGGGAGTCGATCAGACTCATATCAATTCATGTTTTCCAAAATCAGAGTCATTCAGACTCGAATCAATTTATCTTTTCAAAATTGGGATTCAATTAAACTCAAATAAGTTCATTCTTCTAAAATCAGGAGTTAATCAAACTCAAATCAACTTAGATTCTTAAAATCAACCAAACTCGAATCAATTCATTCTTCTAATATCAGGAGTCAAGAAGACTCAAATCATTTTTAGATTCTTAAAATCAAGGAATCAATCATACTCAATTCTTTTCAAATTCGAAAATCCAGAGTAAAAAAGAATTTCTAATTCCAAATCATAAGTCAACCAAACTCAAAAGAATTTATAATTTCTAAAAGCAGGAGTCCATCTGACTCAAAGAATTTATATCTCTAAAAATGGGAGTCAATTTGACTCAAAAAATTCCAATTTTAAAAAATCAGGAGTCAGTCAAACTCAATTTAATTTAATTCTCAAAATTAGGAATCATTCAGACTCGAATCAGTTCATCTTTTCAAAATTGGAGTCTTTTGGACTCGAGTTAATTTAAATTTTCAAAATCGGGAGTCAATCAATCTCAAATCAATCTTTATTTCAAAATCGGGAGTCGATCAGACTCAAATCAAATCTTTGCCAAATTAGGAGTCACTTCGACTCAAATCAAATTCAAATTCCTTTTATCAGGAGTCAAATAGGCTCAATTAAATTAAATTCACCTCCTAAAATCATTAGTCAATCAGATTCAAATAAATTCAATTTTCTAACAACAGAAGTCAATCTGACTTATGGAATTTCTTATTTTCAAAAATCATGAGTCAATTAGACTTAAACGAATTTCCATCTCCAAATAGGGAGTCAATTCGATTCAAAACATTTTCTATTTCAAAAGGGGAGTCACACTAACATAAAGAATTCACATTTTACAAAAGGGGAGTCATATGATCTTGAAAATTCACATTTCCCAAACACGTAGTCACATGGACTCAAAAATTCATTTTTACAAACACGGAGTCAATCGATCTCAAAAATCCATTTTTTACAAATACAAAGTCACGTGGACTCAAAATTCATATTTTACAAACATGGAGTCATGCGGACTCAAATTTTCATTTCTTTATTCAAACAATGTCACACAGGTTCAACAAATTCATATTTTAGATAAACGGAGTCGCATGAACTCAACAAATTCACTTTCTATACAAATGGAGTCACACGAACTCAACACACTTCACTTTTTGCGCAAACGGAGTCATACAGACTCAAAACATTCTTATTTTACAAACACGGAGTCTCGAGGACTCATGAACTCAAAGGAGCCAAATAAGGCTCAAGTACTTGATGATGATGACGATGTTGATGATGATGCTGATGATTTGTGCTAGGAGCCTTGACATCGAAATGAGCTCGTTTGGATGAGATTGTCACAAGTGTAGATTTGCCACGGAAGTGGGCTTATGAGGTGTGTTCGCCATGAAGTAGGCTTATGTGAATGAACTTTCCATGAGCGTTGGCTTGGCTACCGGTGTCACACCCGTTCCAAAATTTATAGTTTTATCATGCATAATTGTAAATTGAGAGGTTATCAATGTTAATTGATAATGGTGGATTGAGGTTGACTGTGAGTCAACGGTAAGGTGTCAGTGAGGACACGGGAACATGGAAGTTCATATTTGCATAATCATGAGTAAATGGCATTTATATGATTTAAATGTTATTTGACTTTATCTGGTATTCCTGTGAATAGTAATTATACCTGTGTAGTATAATTCTGGTAAATTTGGATATGATAGTATCATTTTGAGAACTGTGGTGAGAACGTGAGAGGTACATTAATTAAAAAGTAGGTGGTGTAGAGATTCCACAGAATTTAGTTTTTCAGACGTTATTTTTGGACCCAAACGAAACCTAATCGAAAACTTTTGAAATTTATAATTTTCACTTGTAAAGTTATAAAATGAACGTGTGCGAAGTTTCAGGATTTAATTGAAGTTTTGAGAAACTTGTGGGGAGGTAAACGTAATTCCCCGAAAATATGCCTATATATAGATGAAGATGAGAATTCATTCTCATCCCAAAACCCACAAATATCTAGAGAGAGGAGAGAGAAAGGAGATTTGTCTTCTTCGGGCTTTGCGACGCCGTTTGACGACTTTTCGTCTGCCAGATTTTCTCCAGATTTCAGATTTGAACTCGTGGAGGTAAGACCTACGTTTTGATACTACTTAGGCCATGTTTGGCAACTTTTTGTAAAAATCTTAATTCTAGACTTTTGGGAAAAATCAGGTAAAATTTGTAAGAATCGTACCAAATTCGAAATCCGACGATTATTTAGCCCCCTAGACGATCCTTCAAAGTTTGAAGAGATTCGCATGAGGTATGAATTCTAGATCTATGAAATATATGGATTTTCATGTTTTAGACATCACTTTTGATATTCTTGGATCCGGGCGGAATTCATGTATTAGTTAGGCACGTTAATTATGCACGTGGAATTATGATAAAAGCACGTATAACTGTTTATGTGAGCATATTATGTGTCTACTTGGGTCAAAGGGGAGTTTGGTGCAAATTCATTCGGAGCAAGCTCCTCGAACCTTGAGGATTGTGATCTTGTTGGAATTGGAATTTGTGGTTGTGTCTGGATTGGAGGTGGGCCCAACCAGTACACGGTACCTGGTATGGAGGAAGGCCCAACCAGTGTACGAGATGCGTGGGAGAGGTGGGCCTCCTACGGCATCGACCGGATGAATGCGTACCACTCACCCCAGAGACTATTTCTATGTGTTTTAGATGCTTAAACCATGAACTGTCATATAAGCATACATTTAGAATTGTACGCTCAGCATATAGCTGAGCAGTGGAGATGTACTCCATTGCAGGTAAGAAGAAAGACAAGAAGAATCGTGAGGAGTGAGGCCGAGGAACGCCGGGGATTTCACACTTGTATATGTTTTGGTTTTAAATCCTAAACTTGTGTAAGGATTTGAATGTTGTAATATGTTGTAATAGAACCATAGATTAATTCTACAGTATTGTAATATCGTAATTGAACGCCTATAGTTATGTTTTAAATGTAAAAAAATCAGTTATGGTTGTGGTTGTTGTTGATATTGAGTAGCAGGGGTTGTTAAATTTCAGCACAGGGCTGCCAGCAGGGGAGCAGTCGGCTGGACCCCCTGATCAGTCGACTGGACCTCGTGGGATTGAGACACTGAAGGTATATTATAAGAGAAGCAGTCGACTGACCCCTTGGACAATCGACTGAACACTGTTGATTTTAGCCACTGCTTCTTAAATTAGAAAAGCAGTCGACTGGTTTCCCTATAGCAGTCGACTGGACCCCTCTTGATAATGTTAAATTTTGGTTCTGCTTGACACCGTCGACTGGGCAGTCAACTGGACCCTATTCAGTCGACTGTAGAGTCGACTGAACCTCTGCATCTTTCAAATAGATTCTTGTGAACATTTTCAATTGAACAAAATTCTTTTCAACTCAAATTTTCAATGGATTCGTCCACTCTGGGGGAAATGTTTCCTAAGTTTTAAACTACCAGGGTTGTTTTATAGAAGTTCTTTCCACTGCGTATTATAAGATGACGTTGGATGAGCCTTGGTGGCGTGCCACGTGTCCTATTTCCACGCGTAGTGGGATGGGTCGTGACATTTATTGGTATCAGAGCTAGAGGTAACAAAACTTTGGGAACGTTCGACGACGAGTGGAGTGTTGAGTGAATTGTCACATGTTTTCAATTGCATTCATGCATCTTAGAGATGTTTGATGCATATGGATGTTGTTTTACATACATACTATTGTTATTGTTGTACATGCATAGTGTTTATGCATTGAGAACTACAGGACTATAATCATGAGTGACGAAGAACGAGAATTATCGCCACATACTCGCCGAATGAATGAAATGACTGAAATGATGGGGAACATTGGAGAGATGATACGAAATATAGCGAACAGATTACCTCCAACACCTCCATTGGAGCCAGAACCGATAGTTGTAGTACATGCACCTGAAAATAGGAGTATGAGATCAATATCTGAACAGTTTACTCGAAAGAAACCGATGGAGTTTCATGGGACATCTGATACAACATTAGCAGAACATTGGGTCATGGACATGGAGCAAATTTTTCGATCTATTCCGATGACAGATAGAGAGAAGATTGAGAATGCAAGTGCTGAACTGAAGGGTGAAGCCCAGAACTGGTGGGTAAACGTTTTAGACCAGGGAGCACCGATTACTTGGGAAGGGTTCAAGGCAGAATTCAATCGCCGGTTCTTTCCGCGAGCCGCCTACAATGCAAAGAAGAGAGAATTTGATAACTTGAAGCAGGGAGATATGACTGTAACCGAATATACTTCCAAGTATAATGCGTTGTTGAGATTTGGTAAAGGTTCAGTGCCAGGAGAGGAAGATAGGGCAAGGAAATTTGAAGAAGGCTTAAGGGAAAATATCCGTTTGAGGGTAGAAACCTACGAACATTCGACTGTTGCAGCAGTACAGCAGACGGCGCTTGTAGCCGAAAGTGGAATAGAGAGATCGAGACAAAATCACCAAGGAAAGCGAAGTCATGAGGGTGGTGACCGAAGTCAGGGTGGATCTTTTAAGAGGCCATTTTCACGAGGCTCTAGTTCTGATTTTAATAATTCCAAGAGGATACCCAGTAACATACCGTTGTGTTCACTTTGCAACCGACCACACACCGGTCGATGTTTTCTGACCAACTTTCAGAACAGATCTACAGGGGGAAACAGTGTGAGTTCTGCGACCTACCCGCAACTCAAGTGTTTTGACTGTGGTACCTTGGGACACCGAGCGAAGGATTGCCCAAAGAAGCGTTCTTAACAAGGGGCAAGTTCTATGGCTTCTAGTGGCTCGAAGCCTAAGCAGTCTAGTGACGAAGGGCAAAGGACAGAGCAACGTCAGGGAAGATCATTTCAGATGAACCCTGGAGACGTGGCTGCTACTGATACAGTGGTCTCAGGTATGGTGCTTGTATGTTCGCACTTAGCACGCATACTCGTTGATTCGGGATCTACGCATTCGTTTGTATCTCATAACTTTGTTGAACACTTGAATGTTAAGTCCGCACCACTAGGATATGAATTGTCTATCGCTGTGCCACTTAGTAAGTCAGTAGTGACATCTACTATATATAAGAACTGTGCAATCAAACTAGGCGAGAAGTTGATGACTGTAGACCTTATACCGATTGTAGTGAACCATTTCGATGTGATACTAGGAATGGATTGGTTAGCTCTTAACCACGCCACAATAGACTGTGAACGGAAAGAGGTTAATTTTCGATCACCGGTATATGGGAACTTTTGTTTTCAAGGAAGTGGGGTTATACCGCCGCCATATTTGATTTCAGCTATCCGAGCGGGAAAATTACTGAAAAAGGGATGTCAAGGATTCCTATGTTCAGTGACTGATGTCTCAGCGACCGAATTAAAAGTAGAAGACATTCCCATAGTACGAGAATATTCAGATGTATTTCCCGATGATCTACCAGATGTTCTTATTGAGAGAGAAGTGGAATTCACTATTGAGGTTATACCAGACTCAAGGCCGGTATCCAAAGCACCGTATAGAATGGCACTAGTAGAATTAATGGAACTGAAAGTTCAATTGCAAGAGTTACTTAACAAGGGTTTCATTCGACCAAGTGTATCACCGTGGGAAGCTCTAGTATTGTTTGTGAAGAAGAAAGATGGCTCCATGCGTATGTGTGTTGATTACCGGGAACTGAACAAATTGACAATCAAGAACAAGTATCCACTACCCAGAATTGATGACTTATTTGATCAACTTCGTGGGGCACAAGTATTCTCCAAGATAGACCTAAGATCGGGTTATCATCAGTTGAAAGTGAAGGCCGAAGATGTTGAGAAAACAGCTTTCAGAACGCGTTATGGACACTACGAGTTCTTAGTTATGCCATTTGGGGTTACCAATGCACCAGCTGCGTTCATGGACCTTATGAATCGAGTATTCAAAGATTATTTGGACGACTTTGTGATTGTATTCATTGACGATATCCTTATCTATTCACCTAGTGAGATAGAACACGAGAACCACTTGAGGTTGATACTTTAGAGATTACGAGAGAAGCAGTTATTTGGGAAATTCAAGAAATGTGAATTTTGGTTACCTAGCATTACTTTTCTTGGTCACGTGATTGACAAGAATGGAGTATCAGTTGATCCTCACAAAATAGAAGCTGTATCTAATTGGCAAAGACCGATTTTCGTATCCAAAATTCGAAGTTTCTTGGGATTAGCGGGATACTACCGCCGTTTTATCGAACATTTCTCAAAGATTTCATTGCCAATGACAAGGTTAATGAGGAAGGGAGTTACATTTGAATGGAGTCAGGAATGCGAGGACAGTTTTCAAGAATTGAAGTCACGGTTGACGAGAGCACCTATTTTTGACAATACCATCCGGAACCGAGGGGTTTGTGATCTATAGTGATGCTTCACACAAAGGGTTGGGATGCATGTTGATGCAAGGGGGTAAAGTGATTGCTTATGCATCTAGACAGTTGAAGACACATGAGATTAATTATCCGACTCATGATTTGGAATTAGCAGCAGTAATTCATGCCTTGAAGATTTGGAGACATTATTTGTACGGAGAAAAGTGTGAGATATTCACGGACCACAAGAGTTTGAAATATTTTTTCACCCAACGGGACTTGAACATGAGACAACGAAGATGGTTAGAATTGATGAAGGATTACGATCTTTCGATTGAGTACCATCCGGGAAAGGCGAATGTAGTAGCCGATGCATTAAGCCGGAAGACGCCGAGGAATTTAGCCGACGAGCTAACGCAATAAAAAGAGTTGGTAAAAGAAATGGAACGCTTAGAATTGGATGTGATTCCAGGGACCAACAATGGCCTGATGATGGCGATTGTAGCACACCCAGATATTATTGATGAGATCAAGAAGGAACAATTTAACGATGTTTATTTGTGTAAAATGAGAGATGAGATATCTTTGGAAAAACGACCTGGTTTTGTATTGGAACAAGGAACGTTGAAACTGGGAAATCGGTTATGTGTACCGAATGTGAAAGACTTGAAAGAAAGAATTTTAGAAGAAGCTCATAGTACGAGATATTCAGTGCACCCGGGAAGTAATAAGATGTACAGAAACCTGAGGGAAAACTTTTGGTGGAAAGGTATGAAGCGTGAAGTTGCCAAGTTTGTATCCAAATGTTCGGCATGTCAACAGGTCAAGGCAGAGAGACAAGTACCCGCGGGGTTACTACAACCATTGCCAGTGTCGGAATGGAAATGGGATGAGATTACGATGGATTTTGTTTCAGGATTTCCACGATCAATCAATAAGAATGATAAGATTTGGGTTATAGTTGATCGATTAACAAAGTCAGCTCATTTTCTACCGATCAAGACAACTAAACCGTCCAAGTTAGCGGAATTGTATGTGAAAGAGATTGTAAGGCTACATGGAGTTCCAGCTGTGATTATATCCGATCGCGATAGTAGTTTTACGTCAAGATTTTGGGGAAGTCTGCAAAAGGCTATGGGTACGAAATTGAGTTTCAGTACTGCATTTCATCCTCAGACCGATGGGCAGTTAGAACGCATGATTCAGACGCTAGAGGATATGTTGAGACTTTGTGTATTAGATTTTGGGAACGATTGGGAACACCACTTGCCGTTAATTGAATTTGCTTATAATAATGGATTCCAGTCAAGTATCGGGATGGCACCGTATGAAGCTTTGTATGGACGTAAATGTCGATCACCAGTTTGTTGGACCGAGGTTGGAGAAAGGAAGTTGTTAGGACCTGAGTTAATACAGGTGACTACTGAAAAGGTGAAGTTGATTCAAGAGCGACTCAAGGTAGCTCAGAGCCGATATAAGAGTTATGCAGACTCTAAACGACGACCGATGAATTTTGAAGTGGGAGATTTTGTATACTTGCGGGTATCGCCTTCGAAGGGCATTGTACGATTTGGGAAGAGGGGAAAGCTCAATCCGAGATTCATAGGACCTTTTGAGATCCTAGAGAAGGTTGGTCCAGTAGCTTATCGTTTGGCCTTGTCATCCGAGTTGGAACATGTGCACAATGTGTTTCACGTGTCTATGTTGAGACGTTGTATGACTGACACGAGTAAGATCGTTGTACCTGAACCGTTGCAAATTCAGGGGGACTTGACTTATGTGGAACAACCAGTGGAGATTCTAGATCGCAAATAACAAGTCTTGAGAACCAAGACTATTCCAATGGTGAAAGTGCTATGGCGTAGTCATACGTTGGAAGAGGCTACATGGGAAAGTGAGGAAGACATGCGGAATGAGTATCCGTACTTGTTCGACGCTTGAGGTAAAGTTTGGGGACAAACTTCCTTTTTGGAGGGGAGAGTTGTCACACCCGTTCCAAAATTTATAGTTTTATCATGCATAATTGTAAATTGAGAGGTTATCAATGTTAATTGATAATGGTGGATTGAGGTTGACTGTGAGTCAACGGTAAGGTGTCAGTGAGGACACGGGAACATGGAAGTTCATATTTGCATAATCATGAGTAAATGGCATTTATATGATTTAAATGTTATTTGACTTTATCTGGTATTCCTGTGAATAGTAATTATACCTGTGTAGTATAATTCTGGTAAATTTGGATATGATAGTATCATTTTGAGAACTGTGGTGAGAACGTGAGAGGTACATTAATTAAAAAGTAGGTGGTGTAGAGATTCCACAGAATTTAGTTTTTCAGACGTTATTTTTGGACCCAAACGAAACCTAATCGAAAACTTTTGAAATTTATAATTTTCACTTGTAAAGTTATAAAATGAACGTGTGCGAAGTTTCAGGATTTAATTGAAGTTTTGAGAAACTTGTGGGGAGGTAAACGTAATTCCCCGAAAATATGCCTATATATAGATGAAGATGAGAATTCATTCTCATCCCAAAACCCACAAATATCTAGAGAGAGGAGAGAGAAAGGAGATTTGTCTTCTTCGGGCTTTGCGACGCCGTTTGACGACTTTTCGTCTGCCAGATTTTCTCCAGATTTCAGATTTGAACTCGTAGAGGTAAGACCTACGTTTTGATACTACTTAGGCCATGTTTGGCAACTTTTTGTAAAAATCTTAATTCTAGACTTTTGGGAAAAATCAGGTAAAATTTGTAAGAATCGTACCAAATTCGAAATCTGACGATTATTTAGCCCCCTAGACGATCCTTCAAAGTTTGAAGAGATTCGCACGAGGTATGAATTCTAGAACTATGAAATATATGGATTTTCATGTTTTAGACATCACTTTTGATATTCTTGGATCCGAGCGGAATTCATGTATTAGTTAGGCCCGTTAATTATGCACGTGGAATTATGATAAAAGCACGTATAACTGTTTATGTGAGCATGTTATGTGTCTACTTGGGTCAAAGGGGAGTTTGGTGCAAATTCATTCGGAGTAAGCTCCTCGAACCTTGAGGATTGTGATCTTGTTGGAATTGGAATTTGTGGTTGTGTCTGGATTGGAGGTGGGCCCAACCAGTACACGGTACCTGGTATGGAGGAAGGCCCAACCAGTGATGACTTGTGATAAGTGATTTTGTATTCCTCGAATAGATCCCTGACTTCCGCTTTGAAATGACTTCCGTTGTCCGAAATAATCTCATGGGGGACTCCATAACGGCAGATGAGATTTCTCTTGATGAATTCGGCCACTTCCTTGGCCCCCAACTTGGTGTAGGATGCGGCTTCTACCCATTTTGTGAAGTAGTCTATGGCCACCAAAATGTACCGATTTCCATTTGAGGCTTTTGGAACGACTTCACCGATGATATCGATTCCCCAGGTTAAGAATGGCCAAGGTGAGGTCATGCTGTATAGAAGGGATGGTGGTACATGCATCATATTTTCATGGATCTAGCACTTGTGACATCTTCTTACGTATTCACAACAATCTTTCTCCAATGTTGTCCAGTAGTACCCTTGTCTTATAATTTTCTTGGCCAGCATGTGACCGTTCATGTGCGGACCGCATACCCCCTCATGTATTTCCTCCATCATTCTTCTGGAGCTTTTTCCAAACAAGCAAGTCAGGTTGTGACCGTTGTACCCTTTCTTCAACAATTGCCCACCGCAAATGATGAATTGTGCTGCGAATCTTCGATTGGCCCTTTTGTCTTTCTCGGTAGACCCTTGGGGGTACGTCCCCTTTTCTATGAAGTCCCAGACATCCTGATACCACGGTGTTTCATTCTCTTCTTCTTTGATTGCGGCGACTAAGTTGAACGAAGGCTCGTACTTTTGCTCAATTACCAAAGGCATCATCTTGACTCCCACAGGAATCTTGATCATGGAGGCTAAGGTAGCCAATAAATCTGCTAGCTGGTTCTCTTCCCTGGGCAAGTAGAGGAATGTGATGTTCTTGAACTTCCTTTTGAGTTGATCGAGATGACCATGATAGGGCTTCAACCTTTCTTCTTTTACTTTCCATTCTCCTCTAGCCTGTGATATAATGAGGTTTGAATCCCCAAAGACATCCAACTTTTGAACTTTCAGCTCTATGGCTGCTTCCATCCCCAGAATGCATGCTTCGTATTCAGCAGTGTTGTTGGTGGAGTTATAATTGAGTTTGACTGCCAGCGGAGTGTGGTCCCCAATAGGTGATACTAGAATCATTCCCACCCCGTAGCCTTTCATGTTGGCTGCTCCATCAAAGTACAACTTCCATTGCTCTTCCTTGATTTCCATGATATTCTCGTCCGGGAATGGAAAGTCCCCACTTTCTTCGGAGTCAACGGTGTGCTCCGCGAGATACTCAGCTACGGTTATCCCTTTTACCGATTTGCTTGTAACATACTTGATATCGAATTCGGATAGTAGAAGTAACCAACGGGATATACGACCGGTCAGGGCGGGTTTTTCGAGGAGGTATTTTAGAGGATCCATGTGGGATATGAGCACAACTGGGAAGGCCAACATGTAGTGCCTCAGTCGGCGAGTGCACCAAACCAAGGCCCAACATGTTTTTTCGAGGGTAAAGTAGTTGAGCTCATACCCAGTCATCCTCTTGCTGAGGTAGTATATGGCTTTTTCGGAGTGGCTTTCTTCTCCTTCTTGGGCTAGCATGCAACCCATGGCATTTTTGGAGACAGATAGGTAAAGGAATAAGGGCTTATGAGGAGTAGGTGGTGAGAGGACAGGCGGATTTTGAAGGTAGGCTTTTATTTTGTCGAAAGCGGCTTGGCATTGGTCATCCCATTGGAACTTTTCTCCTTTTCTCAGCAATCGGAACAAAGGATCGCATGTAGTCGTGAGCTTAAATATAAAGCGGCTGATAAATTGGATTCTCCTGAGAAACCCCCTCACCTCTTTTTCATTTCGGGGTGGTGTCATTTCTAGGATTGCCTTGATCTTAGAGGGATCCACCTCTATCCCCCTTTGTGTGATGAGAAAACCTAAGAGTTTACCGGAGGTCACACCGAAAGTGCATTTCTTTGGATTCAACCTCATCTTGTATTTGCGCAACCTTTCAAAAAACTTTTCCAGCGCTACCAGGTGTCCTTCTCTGTCCCTGGACTTCACGATCATGTCATCTACGTACACTTCTACTTCCTTGTGAATCATATCATTCAGCAGAGTGGTGGCAGCTCTTTGGTAGGTTGCCCCAGCATTCTTGAGTCCGAAAGGCATTACTCTATAACAGTAGGTTTCCCAAGGTGTAGTGAATGTCGTCTTTTCTCGATCTTCTGGCGCCATTAGAATCTGATTGTACCCCGAAAAGCCATCCATGAATGACAGTAACTCATGTCCAGTGGTGTTATCTACCAAGACATCAATGTGGGGAAGCATGAAATCATCCTTGGGACTTGCTTTGTTCAGATCACGGAAGTCGACGCACACACAAACTTTTCTGTCTTTCTTGGGGACTGGCACGATATTGGCAACCCATTCTGGATACTCGGTGACAATGATGAATCCTGCCTTGAATTGCTTCTCCACTTCTTCTTTAATCTTGAGTGCCCATTCTGGCCTCAAGCGCCTCAGTTTCTGCTTGATAGGTTTAGAATTGGGGAGGAGAGGAATATGATGTTGGACAATGTCGGGATCAACCCCCGACATGTCCTCGTAAGACCAAGCAAAAATATCTTTGAATTCTTTTAGCAAGAGAGTCAATTTTTCTTTTTCTTTTTTATTAAGGGTTGAGCCAATTTGCACAATTTGCGGATTATCCGTTTCACATAGGTTAACCGATAAAGTATCTTTGATTATTTCGTAAGCAGGTGGTTTTTTTAATTAGTTGCTTAAGTTCGATTGGGAGATCCTTAGAGGGATCTGTGCATTCACAAGCATTAGACACAGAGGAGTAAGTAGAATCGTCTTTCATTTCATTCATGACATGTGAAGTGATTACATTGGACAGTGGTGGGCTTACAGTAGCCGACTCTGGTACAGACTCGGTAATTGGCAGTACAGACTCTGGGGGAACAGGGGATAGGAAGACACAGACAGATGACTCTACAGCCTGGTTGCTCAGACCCTCCTCAGTTGGCTTGATCTGATCATCTTGGCTCTCGGCCCTCTTTTCTTCCTTCTTTTCAGCAAATTCTTCCCACATTTTCTCGATGGCTCCAGTGTCCAGGTACTTCAACCAGTCTTCCTTCGGGGTTTTCACAACTTCTTTGGGATAGAATGGATCTTGATAGGGAGGCCTTTCATAGTCAGCAAAGATTTCCAACCCGGGGTGCCTCTTTCCAGTGGCCTGATGGATCCAGGGTTCCGGGAACCCAAAGTAAGGGAAATCACCCCCTTCCTTGATGAATTGTCCATTCAAGGTTTTGCTGTACAGCGGGAGACTCCTCACTCTTTTCTGCCATGGCCTCTGTATCTCGAGGTCTTCTTCAGTGGGCTTGTACCCCAACCCAAAAGTGCCTTGTTGTCCTTTGATATGAGGGAACTCCCGAACTCCTTGCTGGCGTCGGCTTAATCCCATTCCGGGAAAGTAGTTCATTTTGCGGACAATGTTAACAACTGCGGAGTGAACCTCGGGGAACCTGTCTTCATCATTGATCATGTGGACTTCTTCCATGGAGAATCCCCCGATTTCTCCTTCTTCCAGTTCAGGTATTTGGACTTCGAAGATGGGAGCGTAGTTCGGGAAAGCTTCATTACCCCAACTGTTACCGAGGATGCTTTTCACCTCCTTCTCATGAATGTACTTGATCATTTGATGCATAGTGGATGATACAGCTTTGTTGACATGCAGCCAGGGCCTTCCGATCAACAAGTTGAACGAGACAGGTATGTCCATGACTTGAAAGACTTCAGTGCTCACTAAAGATCCTACCCAGATTTGGAGAGAAATGGTTCCCATCACATTTCTCCTGGTGTTATCGTAGGCCCTTACAGATTGCACAGATGGTGTGATGTCAAGGACATTGACCCCCATGGCGGTGGCAGTCCTTAGGGCACAGACATTTAAGGCAGAGCCTGTATCGACCAGACAAAATGGCACCTGTTGTCCCTTGCATCCAACAGTGATATACAATGCTTTGTTATGTGCAGATCCTTCTGGTGGCAGGTCTTCATCAGAAAATGTAATGATTGGGTCATGGGTAAGTGAACCCAAGAAAGCCACCATATCTTCCGGTGCGGCATCTATGGGGACCTCTATTCTAGCCAGGGTATTCAACACAGCCTGCCTATGCTTGTAGGATGTTACCATGATGTCCCACATTGAGAGATGTGCTTGGGTTTTCTTCAACTGCTTTATCAGCTCATTGTCTTCCTCGATGACCTCGTCCATTTTTCCCTTTCCTTTGTCTTTGATTGGACCTTTTTCGATAACCTCAGTGGTAGGCTACAGAGGCTGATAATGACGGCCTGACCTAGTCAGATGATCAATTTCGGCAGTGGTAGGCCCTTCTACAGTCCCGTCTTCTTTGAACCAGTCGTAATCTGTTCCTACAAATGGTTTCTCTGGCTCATTCCAGATAAAAGCATCGCTTTCATTGTCGGGATCATACCATTTGAGGTCTACTACCCCTAGATCATGTTCTTCTAGGAAGAATAGGTATTGTTCATCAGCCAGCTGTTGCTGCCACTCGTCGTCCCCCCCGTCGATCAGATGAATTCCCACAAACTCCGGGATGTCAATGAGGGGTAAAGGTTGTCCTAAAGGGGTAATATAGGTAGTAGGGTTGAAAGGTACATGGTTGGACTCAATGAGGCTGATGTTTTGGTGGTTCGGTAGAGGATTTTGAGTGACATGGGGCTGCTTTGGAGGTGGCTCGATGATATTTTGGTTAATGAGGTCTTGAATATCATGGCGGAGGCGTATGCAATCATCGGTGTTGTAGCCAGGGGCTTGGTGGTAGGTGCATCTTTTGGACATGTCACAGCTTGGCGGGGGTGGGGCATTTCGGGGCTGGAGTAATTGGAGGTGGCCCTTTTTTAGGAGGCGATCTAAGGTTGAAGAGAGGGGGATCTCTAGTTTGGCGAAGTTGCAAGGAGGCTTCCTAGGGAAAGAGTGATTGGAGGAATTAACTCAGTTGGGAGGTTGGTATGGCCTTGGAGGGTAAGCCATAGGTTGACCGCTAAGGGCATTAACATCTGGAGGATTGCGGGAGTAGTTGGGCCTTTTTGACTGACTCGGAGGCTCTTCCTTCTTGGTCTTTCCTTCCCTGATAGCATCTTCAATTCGAGTTCCAACTTTAAACAGTTCTTCGAAAGTAGAGATGGACTGGTAAAACAATTTCTCATGGTAGAGCGGCTGCAGATTCTGGATGAGCATCCTTACCTGTTCCTTTTCAATCGGCCAGTGGGTCATTTGGGCCACTTTATTTCTCCACCTGCTTAAAAACGCAGCGAAGGATTCATTGTTGTTCTACCGAGTAGTTTCTAAATCCCTGATAGTGACATCCAGCTCTTGATTGTAGGAGTAATGATCGACGAAGACTCGAACGATGTCTTCCCATGCCCGGGTTTTGGAGGCTTCCAAGGTTAGGAACCATGATAGTGCAGGCTTTGCAAGAGTTTGCGGGAACAACATTGCAATGTGCTCGTGGGTACAACCCATGGACTGGAAGATACTCATACATAGCTTCACATGACTTTTCGGATTCCCAGTTCCGTCGAAACGGTCGATGGCAGGCATCTTAAAGTTCTCCGGAAGTTTCAGCTTAACAGGCTCAAAGAGGCCTTCCAAGCCTAGCATGTAATCGTCGACCCCTTTGCTTTTCCTCAGTACACTTTCTAACTTGTCAACCTTATCCATTTTCTCTTGGAGATTTTTCTCATATGCAAACGGTGGGACCCCTTGAAGCCAGTCTTCCTCCCCGTTATTCTCATGTAGGGGCGGTTCGAACCCCGGTGGTGGAAACCCAGGCGGAGGTTGCGGCCGCTGCTGCTTCAATTCTTCCATGAACTTTAGAACTTGGGCTAGGCTGTCGGACTGTTGGCTTATGGTTGCTCCCAACTCAGTAACCTTGTTTTCTAACTCTTCTCGATTCATGCTGAAGTAAGCTGTCGGACTGATTCTGACTAAACGGTTATCTGAACTTCTGACCCAAGACGAGGATCCTAGCTGCAGACTCCAGGAATCTATACTAACCTGACAGATTTTGAGAGGACTAAATCAGATTTTGACAGTGATGACTTTAGACAGACCAGGATAGTGATGTTGACAAATGTGGACTGACTTGTGTATGGGTTGGAACAGTGTGTGCAGATCGATGAGAATGGCGTATGCAAATGAGATAAGCATGCGGATGTAAGCCCTAATCTATATGATGCTCCTATTTCTAACAGATAGCAGTTAAACAATTAAGGTCCTAACCATATAAAGTGTGCCAACCTTACTTTCCAGTACGATCACAAAAGGGATAACAGGGATTTCTAGGGTTCTATGGAGGCTTCTAGGAAAGACTGGGCATTCTTAGTTGATTTGGACAGAGTTTCTGGGAGAACTGGGATATCGGGACACAGCTTTTAGTATTTCTTGGAAATTTGGACAGAGTTTCTGGGAAAAAACTGGTTAATACGATTATATCTGGGATATCTGGACAGAGTTTCTAGGAAAAACTGGTTAATATGGTTATATCTGGGATATCTGGACAGAGTTTCTGGGAAAAACTGGTTAATATGGTTATATCTAGGATATTTGGACAGAGTTTCTGGGAGAAACTGCTTAATGTGTGGTGATAGTGATAATACTATCTAGCAGGTTTTCATACTCCTATGTCTTAGGACCGATAAACAAGATTTGCGGTGTATATCTTTGTGAGCATGGAGCAGACATCCTTGTCATAGTGCCTAGGCAGGTCAACTCAATGTGATCACATGTGAGTGATTGCCTTGGGGATCATAAGAAAGAGGTTCTGTTCTATGCCACATAAGCGTCTACACCGCTCAGGTAATCCCATCAGGGCATACATCATTTATATCACGTTGTCCTATCTGAAAAGATAAATCGACAGTCCTATGAAAGGTTCTACAGGAATCTATATACAAAGGCTGGGTTTAGTCGAAGAAGGTCCGTTGACGAGAGTTCCAATATACCGTCAGGGAGACAGTACAGAGGTTTTTACTCTTTTTGATATATCTTGGAAGGTACAGTATCAACGGTGACTTGTGCCCTGGCACAGCAAGACCTGAACAATGTCAGCGCCGCGTTTCAGACACAGTCGGAGGGAGAAAATGCAAAGTGCAATGCGGTGAACCAGACACAGTAAAAAGATGATTTTAAGGATGCTTCTTATGAGTCAAACCTCTGTATTATTTTGTTTTAAAATAAAAATCCCCAGCAGAGTCGCCAGATTGTGGACACGCGGAATCGCTCATCCACTTCGTTTGTTTTCGTTTGAAATTTGATTTGGATCAAAGAAAGAAAATGGTTTGTTGAAAACAGATACAGAGTCGCCACTTGGTCTTTAAGGAACCAATAAACCTAATTTGACTCACCCAAATGGATAAAGAGCACCGGCCCTTCATAACCAAAGAACTTGGTTCGGGGTTTTGGTACAAGAGAGGAAGGAGCCTTTGTTGCGACTAAAACACCCTCAACTAGTCCCGTCTCTCGACGGGCCTCAATTAGCATCCAAATAATCATCTTTTACTATGTTTGGTTCGACAATTAATACTATGATATGTATATTACATCACATAAGAATCTTGAAATGAAAGATCGAAAGATAAGATATCATTCATAAGATCTAAGCCAAATATCACACAATGTAAAGTGAAAAATCACACAAATAAACCTAGGAAAAATCATCTAATCATGTATCAAGTAATTAAGTTTCCCGAATCTAAAGGGGACATGAATTGTTCTTGAAATAAAATAATCAAAGAAATCAAAATATGCTTAGCAAGCTAGTATGATGCATGTTAATCTTTGAGAAAAGAAGATCTCTCAATCCCCGGGACGGATGAGAAAGGAGGATTAGATCGAGGGGAAGCATGAGCGTGTGATCATGATCATTCCTTATATTCTTCTTAGATTAGGACTCGCAAAAGCCCCAAATCTTGCACGAATGCAATGTATGATCCTAAAATGTGCAAAGGTTGTAGTGTGTTTGTGTACATGGTCTTTCTAAAGTGACTTAAAAGTCTAGAGGATGAATGAATGTATGAATGAAATCATCATTGGATATGTACAAATGTAGTATGAACTACTTCCTAAGACATGAGCCAATTTGGAATGCATGTAAGCATCAAATCAAAGAATGAAAGTTAGAATGTGCTTTCTGTGAATAGTGGACAGAACAGTAACATGACATTTTAGAAATTGAAAAGAGGGGTTAGGAATGTTTTCAATGCATGATATTTTATGGAGATCTTCCTTATTGTGTCTAGAACACAACCCAAAAATCCAATCTTTAATAACTATCACAGATTGAGAGAAATCATATAAACAATAGAGGTCACTCAGAAACAGATTCCGTACTGTCGACGGAAGTGTTGAAAAATCTTATAAAATGAAAACGAATGATCTAGAGGCCCGTTTTATACAGAAAGTTTCCTAAGACATTGAAGTTTAAGGGAAAAATAAGTTGGGACCATCCCTTCTGGAAAACGTTTCTGAAAAAGAAGTTGGAAGTCAACCAAGCTGCTGTGACAGCAGAGGCAGAATGTCTGGAAGGAATGTTTGGGTCCAAATGGACCATTTTCAAGTATTTTCAAGTCAAACCAAAAATCACGGGTGTTCTCTAGTGAGTTAGGAAGAATTTCCAAGTGGCCTTGCATCCATACATTGAGTAGTGCGCTCTTAAGAAATCTTTGAACTCAGATCACTCACTGTTTTGACTCACTGTTTTGAAGATTTTGGAAAAAACTAGAGTTTTCTTTATTGAGATCAAAATGAGGGGTTTTAAGAAGGGTTTTGAACTAGAGGTTTTGAAAGCATATTTTCAATACTCAATGAAGATTATTACCACTTAAAATGTCAACATCAAACTCATCATCAAGAACCTCCAAGATTGTTGGAGAGACTTATTTTCATATTTGAACATAACTTCAAGGATACCTTGGAGGTATTGAAGTTATGATCATCATCTATCAAACATGTTTTTGAGGTCAAGAGCTACTATCCATAAGGATTCACTCACCTCAAACTCCATGTCATCATCTAGATGATGATGAACTAGTAAGTAAATAAAGAAAAAAAAAAAGAAGAAATGAGGTAAGAAGAGATGAACATTATATATAAGCAAGTAGATAGCAATCAATAGATGATATTCATGATGTATTGAACTTGTAGTTTGGTGTTTCACTCATATATGATGACATTGGACATGGAAGAAGCTTCCTCTCTCTTAAATGCTCACTAAAATGGTGGTTGGGTGTTTTGAATGTTGAAGTAAATTGGAGTAATGAAGTAAAAATAGAGTTTAGAACTCACTTTTGTTTTGAAAATCAAAGAAGAAAGCTTCTTTTCTCTCTATTCTAAACTTATCTCTACAACTTTCTCTCCCAAACTTTTCAAAGCTTACATTTGACACCCCCAAAATAAGAAGTCAAGGGGGATTTATATAGGCCAACTTAGGGTGGTTTTGGGGTTTTAGAAGTGTTCCCATTGGCTCCAAACATCTGAAAACATAGAACTACGTCGTTTTGGTTTTTAATTAATCAAAATGGGGCCCCAAAAATATTTGCAAAAACATACTGTTCTGGAGGAGAGTGCCGCGGCGGCAGTGGGCCAGTGCCGCGGTGGTAGTGGGCCAGTGTCGCGGCGGCACTGCTCCTCAATCGTCTGGATAATCCCATTTAGGCCCCCAGAGGTTCTGGTATTCGCGAAAAGGCCCTATTTCGTCCGAAATTCACAGAAAATGCGTACGAACTCCAAATTGAGGTTGTGATATACCGTTGGAAAGGTAATGGAGTATACTTTACACAAAAAAATTTTTGGGGATAGGTCACTTTGAAAAGTATTGCGGTATTTGTGATAAAAGCCGATTTGATCGCCTTTTTTGCCTTCGAAAATTCACAATAAAATCGTTTTAAATTCAAAAATTACGTGTGATATACCATTGGAAAGCTATTGACGTCTAGTATCCATGAAAAATATTTGAAAATTGTTACGGTGCTCCGGTTCTAAAGTCAAACTTTGGTCAAACTGGTCAAACTTGGGATTCCCGAGAAGTTCTGGAAACCTCTGGGAGCTCCCAGGAGCTGACGTTTTCGCTCGATTTTCTTTTAAAACTTATTTTAATACTTTCCACATGATCTAGAATGATTCTGGCGAATTTGGACGATTTCGGTCAAACTTGGTCAAACCTTGGTCAAACCTTAGTCAAACCTGGTCAAACATTGGTCAAACTGGTCAACGGGGACTTTTCGGGAACTTCCGGGTCTTCCGGGGGGACTCTGGGAGTTGACGATTTCATCCGATTTTACTTAAAAACTCATTTTATCATTTTTTTACGATGTAGCATGTCTCCAAAACTTTGGTCCAAATCTGGGAGCTTTTGGGCTTTCAGGGGCATTTCGGTCATTCTGAGCATTCTGAGAGATAGAACTGTCTTCCAGGAGTCCTTTTGAGTCTTTTCGATCATTGTGAACCACCAAGCTATGGGTCTCCTAAATCTGATAGTCGATAAAATGGGGTGTCTATAGTGGTGTGTGTGATGAAATGAGGCAGGAAGAGAGGTTTTGAAAATGTGTAAAAATCCTAGATCTATGAATTTGTGATTGAATTATGTAGAACAAGTATAGGAATAAGGATTTAACATCTAGATCTTCTCAAGATTTGATTGATTTGGAGAGATTCAAGCCTTACAAGCAATACTCTTCTTCTTCATCCTTGAAGCTTCAAGGTTCTTCAATGGAGATTTGAGGAATTGGGTGAATTGGGTAGGATTTCTATGGGGTCTTGGGTTTCTCTCTCTATATTTCTCTAAGAAAAAACTTCATCTTCAAAATTTAGCCTCTCTTCCTAAGATTCAAGTCTCATCTTCAAGGTTCAAGTCTCTCTCTCAAGATTCAAGTATCCAATCCCTCAAAAATGAGAAAAAATGGGGTTTTTATAGACTTTCATTATCTTAGGGGCTAAGATAAGGGTAGATAGGTCAATTAGGGATGATGGGATCATGATTTGCATGACCTAGGAGTAGTAAACACGTACACAAAAAATGGCTTCGTTTGGTGTATTCATTTGATCAAAGATTGAAAAAGAATTTTGACTTAAAAAAAGAAAATTAGCCTAGGCCGGCACTCAATGAAGATGAAACGGCACTCGTTGAGTGCCGCAACAGCATTCACTGACCGTCATTCGGGCACTTTGGTTGCCACTGCACAGCAGTTCAGCAATATTTACAGCAATTTAGTACCTTAATTTCATTTAAGTAAATATCGTTTAATTTATGTATTTATTTAAGATATTAAATGTAATTAAGAAAATAACCCCCATTTGGATTCAATAAAAATATCCAAAATATCAAAATCCTTAAGGAAAAAAAGTCAACTCTCCCTCCGAAGGCAAAATTTTTAATTTCCTGCACAATTCTTCTTAAAGACCTTTCGATTTCTCGATGCTCCCTTTCATTTAAAATTCTTAAAAATCGTTTCGAGCATGAGGGAGACCCAATGAACAATTACCAGAACTTTTCATCTTAAAATTCAAAAATTTTACGATTGGCCTCATTTTGACCCGTTGACTTTTCACTGGATCAACTGTTGACTTTTGATGACCTTTTCGCTGTTCATGTTGAATTTCTCTCCTTTTGAAAATGGTTTTAAGATGCTCCAAGAACAATGCCATGTTTCTATAGGTGTTTAAAACTCAAGGTCTACATGGTGACGGGTAAATAAGAATTTTGGTCTTTTTTGCTGAAAAGGGTAATTTTGGACCGAGATTCTTCTTGGAAGAGAATCAAATTGCTTGTAAGAGTCTTGATTCCGATGAGACATATTCATCATTGATCTCCAGAGGTAAATCCTCCTAAGTTTAATAATTCGGTCAAAATTAGGGTATCTACAGTCCCAGGGATTCAGCTAAGGACTTCCTGGGCGGGAGAGTTGAGGAGTAAGCTCATCCATCATTTCCCCCTCTGCTTTTGTAATACCTGTAATTTTCTTTTCATTAAATAATATCAGTTATATTTTTGAATTTCTGTATTAGACCGACTATATCATTATTTTATTATTTTAATTGCGTGACGATTTTGACGTATTGTAGTATTATTAATTAGACTGTAATAACTGTATCGGCTCGACCGTAATGAAACTCAGGTTAGTCACGTACCCGGACACGGACATTATAAATAATAATAGTTTGCATATAAATCGAGATCGACACGTATATCAAGGAACTTATGCACACAAATTGAGAAAGTAGCACACAATCCGAGGTGGGCCCAATATAGCCAGCCACATAGCAGTCCATGTCACCTCTTATGACACTTGTCCACATGTTGGACATGTGTCCTAGCATGCAAGCATGCATGGAGACACATTTTTCTCCACCATTTCTCTATAAACAACCTACATGCAAGCATTTTACTCTCTTAGTCTCGATAATCAGCACATATAGAGTTAGAGAGAGTTAGGAGATAAATTTCATAGAGAGAGAGAGAAGAAATATAAGAAGAAGAAGAAGAAGAAGAAGAAGAAGCTTCCACCATAGAAGCTTAAGCTCAAGCTCCTTAAACTCAAATCCTACATTCAAACCAAATTTCAAGTATTAGTGAGTTTACTAACTTACTTTAGAACATATATAGTATGTAGTGATGTTTAGTAAGAGCTTGATGTTTCTATTTTGAGGATTCCATGCCATGCAAGACAAATCCTTAAATCTGAGAAACTGAAATTTTTAGCAGAACATAATTTAGTAAAATGAACGTTTGGAGTAGCTCAAAAATTTGAATTAGGCGAGGTTTTTTTATGGAAAGCTAACTAATTTTATGCAAATAAGGGATGTTGAGCTTTGTTTCTCGTCGTGTGACTTCTGATCAAAGTTGACTTGTAAACTTTCGTGTCATGTTCGGATATTTCTTGCAAAGTTAGTCCTTCGGTAATTCCATGGAGTTGATTGGGGAGTTGTGAAATGTTTTGTACCTTGGTCTGAGGATCGGCATGATATGTTCGGTCAAGTGCAGATGACCTGAGGATCGTCATGACGTGTTTGATCAAGTGATTGACTATATTCTGCACCCCTTGGTCTGAGAATCGGTATGACGTGTTCGATTAAGTGCGGGTGACCTGAGGATCATCATGACTTGTTCGATCAAGTGACTATTAATATCTCGCATCCTTTATATGAGGATCGTCATGACGTGTTCGGTTTTACGGGTGACCTGAGTATCGTCAGTGACGTGTTCAATCAAGCGATTCATTGTCAGGTGTTGTTCTTTCTTGACCCGTAAATGCGTTTGGAGTTGAGTCTTCTTTCCGTCAATGTTGTTGGTCAGTTCAATTCTAGGCTAAGCTTCGAAGGGTATGGTTAGGTTTGAACGAGACATGGTTCTGAGAATAAGATATGATGAATAACTTACCTTAGTGGTGGTAACCTTAACGGTACCCTCACGTAGCTTAACTGCTAACGGAGTTTCATGCTGCTTGACCATCCACGTCCAGCATTTGCAGGTCTTGACGGAGCCGGCTACTGTCGAGATGCATATTTTACTACTGAAGACTATGCTGATGAAAATTACTACGAGGAAGGCTACGGTTTTGCCAATTGAAGATCCTGGAGCTTTTATTCTGATATAGTTTTATTGTTAATATGATTAATGATATAATAGCTTAGTTGAACTTGTAATATGTATCTTTTGGATATCCTTGGGTCTGTAATATATTAATCATGTAAGACTTAAATGTTTTAGATTCTTGCTTCCACCGAACTTAGTCACTTTTCCATATTATATCATTGTTTTAAACATGTTTGGACAATCAGGTGACATTTATAACCAGTCACGTGTCTACGAACCCATAAAGGAAATTTATTTATTTTTTCCTATTTTTGGTACTTCAGGGCGTGACAGCTTTCATTTACTTCTGGTTACAACTTGGTGTCTAATTGTTTCATGCTCCATTTTGCAATGGGATCAGCTGACCCATGGAGTATTCCCGAGGAGTACCAAGCTCGGATCATGCATTTGGCTGACCTGCCCACAAATATCTGGAATGTACTGTCCCAGACAGGGGAATTTATCGCCACATACTGCCCGAACGAACCTGTTGAAGCCCCTGTTTTCCCCCGATCATCCCGGGTGAGTATCCGGGTGAACTGTTTGATTTCAGCCGCACTTTTCCCCTCCTCCTTTTTTTTTTTACTTCTTTTTAGATTATTGACTACATGGCTCTCTTGTTCCTTTATAGAAATGGGTCCCCGAAAAGACATCAGCAGCTGAGGGGCTAGACAGGCCGCCGCTGCCTGGGTGGTGGATAGAGGAAAGATGCCCACTGCTGAGACCTCAGGCAGCGATCGTCCGCTCCGGCGGATAAGGCATGGGACACGAGCTCTTCAGGCTCTCGGGGAGACGTCGGTTGCCCAAGTGGTAGTTGTTGAGGAGGCTGCTCCCCAGGCAGAGGTACCGTCAGGGACTCCGCTGGGGGAGTCGGTGGAGATTAGGGAGAGGGTCAGGCCCAGCCTTCTTCCCAGTCAGATGGAAATGTGATCTTGTCAGAATCAAGATATAAAAGTATGCTTTTTTTTTTTTTTGCTTTACTTTCAAAAGATTTGTAGTGTGGAAAGTAAAGGTCGAACCCACAGAGATTGTTTACTACAGCTCTTAATTTTAAAACCTAAGTCTAATTAATTAGGAAAAACGGATTTGAATTTGAATTTAATTAAACTAATAACAATAAAAATAAATCTAAACTATGAAAGCAATTAAAAGTGTTTTAAATAATGTTTAAGGGAACCTAGGATTGCAAATCCACCACTAGCTTCATAATAAGAATATTTATGGATTACTTTAGCTTACTAAGTTGAATGAATATGGGGAATTGTAGCTACAAGCCCAATTCCTCCGACAAGAAGATAATCATGGTTCAAGCACCAACATAATCCATCTTCGGTTAGCACGAATTATCTCACACTAAACTAGGGTTGTGATCTAATCCGTCTAATCTAGGCATGGACTATTCGGATACTTGATAGCACAAATCAATAAAGCACCATCACATGTAAACAACCTAAACAAGCACAGCAAGAATAGATCGTTGAGCACATCAGAGTCAAAATAGATCTAAGACAAGAATAAATTCTGAAAGCAATGATTTAATCAATAGAAGTACGATTTATTTATAAAAATCCTCTAAACATGTGACTGTCATCCATACATAATAAAAATAAAATAAAAACATAAATAAAACCCTATTACTCGTCTAGGGCTTCATTGAAACCCTAGATCTATGATCTAGCCGTCCATGGAAGTGATAGATGGCAAGAGTTTGATGGAGGAGGCCATGGAAACCCTTGGTCTTCTTCTTTTTCTCCTTGCTTCCCTCTCTTCAATGGCTGGAAGTATGGTTGTCTAATGTGTATGTATGGGTGTGTAACCCCTTAATTGAAGTAAAATAGAGTATATATAGATTTACAACAAGTTTTGGAAGCCTTTAAAACTCGAAACGGACTGAAACTGATGTAATTTACAATCTGGACGTCATTCAGCAGTTTCGTTTGCACAGGAGTCTTCAGTACACTGAAATATGCAACTTTGGTTTTTACCCATATCGCGCGAGCGCGACATTTTGACTTTCGCGCCCGCGGATCGCGTGAGCGATTTTGGGATTCTCACGCGAGCGGATCGCGCGAGCGATTTCTGGTTCTTCGCGGGCGCGGGTCGCGCGCGCGACTTGGCTTTTTCAGCTTCTTTCTTTGCTTTTTCACCCTGTTTAGCCTGATTTAGTTGATTTCTTCCAAAACCTGTCAGAAACTAGAAAACAAAGTATAAATATACAAAAACAAGATAAAATGGTCTAACAAATGCACATTAAGGCATATAATTAGGATTAGTTCTCTCCCGATCACACCCCCAAACCTACATTTTGCTAGTCCTCGAGCAAAACTAAAATAAAAACTACTAATAAACTACTACTTCATTTTCGCATGGATCACGATTGCATTTAGCTTATGCAACAAGCCTTTTAAACCTCTAGGTGTCACTAGTCGGACGAGTAAAGTCTCGTGAGGGTTCTCGTCAATAAGTCACCCACAACCATCTTTATTAACTTAAAAATTTAAATTTTTTTTATTAAAACAAAAAACTAAAACAATCAATACTTCTTATTATAAAACAATGATTTGAAATAGAATAACGAACAAGAAGAAACGTAATCAAATGTTCACCTACGTCCTGAAAAACAATCCCAAGTACATGAATCGTATAAATCAATAGAATTTCTCATAAAATTGCACGTGTGTGAAATGGTAGTCAAATGAACACGCGCATATCATAAACTTGGAATATAACTCGGATAACCATCCAACTATGCTTCGACTACGAATCTCACAATGTCAATTACACTCTAAAATGAAACACTCAGAAACAGGTGTAATTTTTCTAATATATGTGAGTAAAGGAAATATATTTTCAAAACGATTAACGCTCACATACGACACGAAAAAGACGCCTGACACGAAAGAATAGTAGTCTCATGGATAGGATGCCAACAATCAAGCAAAATTACTCATTACCATGTTTTAATCCCCCTCCCATCGTTAATATATCCAAACCATGTTTCCTAGGATCAAATAGGACTTTTCAAAGGTTGTAATGTGGCTCAGACAATGGAAAAGTATAGAAAGGATTTGTTAGGTAGTTTTAGAATGGCATTGTAAGGCATGTTCGATTTCTTTCATTCTTCTTCTACAAACTTTCATCTTTTCTTTCTCTTCATTCCTTTTCATTCATTTTTCATTTTTTTTCATTTTTTTTCAACCTTCCTCTTCTGTATTATGTTTCTTTTCCTTTTTCTTTTCTTGCTTCTCAAATGATTATTCATCGAATACCAAGCAACTATCCCAATAGCATCTTATTTTCTTCTTCTCAATCAACACATCGCCTTAATACTACTAAAAGTTGATCACTCTTCCAGTGGTATACTCCAAGTTGATCAAGTTGGAGCTTTTACAGAGGATAATGGTGAACAAAGAAAAAGAGGCATTTTAACGGCTCAAAGGGCGAACTAAGGAATTTTTTTTTTCTTTTATCGGTCGGCAGTAAACAAAGAGGGCCTATAATCACTTCCTATGGTTATATGGTTCTTCAACATATACGACGGAAGATTATTTAGCATGGTAACAAATATTTTAACTTGACTATCAACCAAAACAAGAATAATGAGACTATACAACAAGTTAATGCGCTATTTCAATGAAATTCGACAAACACAAAATGTATTTATAACCCTCCAAAAAGAAAAGATAGGCTCAAAACCTCACCGGGTCTAGTCTCCACCATGTGTTATCTAGAAATCCGAATCATATTATAGTTCACAACCAACATGTATTCAAATGACTACGTGCAGTGCATAAGTTTATGTGCAAATCTATGATATAAAACTACGATTCAAACAATACATAACTTAAAACGTTACATCATAACTTCAGCAAACGTTTAATCACATCTTCTCTGGTTTACCATTCTATAACAATCCAAAGTTCTCTAACAAAAAGTATCAAATTAATATTGCAAAAACGTCGGTAACATCGTTTATTTAAACACACTTATTTCAAAATTTTTAAAATTAGTGCATAATATATGCATGTGTGTGTGCATACCCCCAAACCTAAACCTTTCATTGTCCTCAATGAAACAATAAAATAAAAGAAAGGAGAGTACATAAGGAAGGAACGATAGTACCTCGATCTTGATAAGCATAGCACAGGTGAACACAAAGGAATATGGCTATAAAGTTCAATGTTACCTGTTACTTCTTAACAAAAGAAAATTAAACAGACAAAATAATAAAAACAACTAAAAGAATTATAACTAAACTAAACTAACCTAAATAAACTATAAGACTGAAAGAAAGTAAAAAGATAATAAACTATAACAGAAAGTAAAATCTAACTTGAACAATGAAAACAACAAACGACTCGATCTACCAATACCTAAGAAATAAAAACAGAAAAGTTAAAACTACCAGAACAGTGCAGGGGAAGGATATAGAAAACAAAAACAAATATCAATAAAAACAGAAAAATGGGGAATCGCGCAAGCGGTCCGCGCGAGCGGCCGTCGCGCGCGCGAATTCCTGATTTTTTTTTTTTTTTTTTTGAATCTCGCGCGAGCGAGGTGCCTCGCGCCCGCGAGATTAGGCGCGAGGAGAACCTGAGGGCTCATACAAGAAAAAGCAAGGGAAAACCACTAAGGGGCAAACTCGCGCTAGCGGGCCGCGCGAGCGACGTCTCGCGCGAGCGGGTCGAGCGCGCGAGTTTGATGTTTTCTCTCGGTTCACTTATTTTATGTATATAAATTAAAAATAACTTAATTCCAACTCCCAAACCTGTCCAGAAAAACTCCAAAACTGACAAAAACGACTCAAAAACGACCGAAAACAAAGAAAACAGACGAAGTTAAGCTTGGGTTGCCTCCCAAGAAGCGCTATCTTTTATGTCTTTAGCTAGACCTTTCTAGCACAAGACTCATGGAGGCCGAAAATCAGAATTTGTGCCTCGTAAGGCCATAGGGAGATTCTGGGGAAACGTCGAAACAAGGTTATCATGTGTTAATTTATTTGAAATCTCACCATTATCGTCAAGTCGATTTTTCACTTTCCGGGTAAATTCATCGTTAGGGGCCGAAGGATTAGGATTCATCCACTCATCATCCTCTATATTATTCCCCTCTCTCCTATTTATTACGTTGGTAAGTTCAATATTCCGTTTAACCTCACTACCCTCCACGCCTAGATAATCATCGTCTTTGGGAGGTTGATCAACAGCATTAAAAACATTTAATTTCAATTTTATATTCCCGAACGACACTTTCATCACCCCTGTTCTACAATTGACACGTGCGTTGGCCGTGGCTAAGAATGGACGACCAAGAATGACAGGAGTGTGTTTCCTAGCATCTAGCACGGGTTCAGTGTCAAGGACCATGAAATCAACGGGATAGAAACATTGATCCACTTTTACTAGTACGTCTTCGACGATTCCTCTAGGTATTTTAATAGAACGATCCGCTAATTGTATTGTAGCGGCCGTAGGTTTAAGTTCACCTAATCCTAATTGTTTATAGACGTGATAGGGTAAAAGGTTAACACTCGCTCCTAAGTCAAGGAGAGCCCGATGAATGATAGTGTCACCTATGACACATGAAATCGTAGGCGTACCTGGATCCTTATATTTTGGAGGAGCGTGTTGGAAAATTGAACTTACTTTTTCCGTGAGGAAGACCTTTTTAGGCATATGGCTGCGTATTTTGCGTTTTTGCGTACAAAGGTCTTTTAGACATTTAGCATAAGTGGGAATTTGTTTTATAGCATCGAGGAAAGGAATATTTATTTTGACTTGTTTAAATACCTCGAGTATATCCTCAACCTTAGACTTTTTATTTGTAAGATTAGACGGCTCCTCAACATTAGGTGGATATGGCATTCTCGGAATATAATTCGTTGGGACCGATTCTTTTTCTTTCTTATTTTGGCTCTCGTCCTCACCCTTCGTCGTATTAGAGTTGCTATTCATATCTTTCACATTCTCATTCGGAATTTCTATTACCTCTTCCTCTCGTGTAGTCAACCTAGTTGAGACGGCGTTTACTTGTTCATTCGACCCCTTAACCTCATATTGTCCCTTAGGGTTTTGAATTGTTTGACTAGGCAACGTCCCCTCGTTTCTACGACTCACTACAGTAGCTAGTTGTCCCATTTGGGATTCAAGCTTCGCAATGGATTGTGTATGAGAGTGCACTATTTGTGCTTGTGCCTGTACTTGCGTTTCAATTTTATTAAGGGATGCCAACACCTTTTCCTAAAAAATGTTACCCCTTGAAGGATTCGAATTAGGAGGCGGGTGTTGGTATTGATTAGGTTGAAACTGAGGTCGATACGCATTAGGAAAATTAGTCGCCTCATTAGGATTATTATTATTATTTTTCCACAAGAAGTTAGGATGGTTTCTCCATGGCGCATCCGGATTATTAGTAGTTGCATTATAATTATTTCGTGGGTATTGTTGAATAGAATTAATGTGTTGCTCCACGAATTCCGAAAATTGACTCGCCGATGGACATGCAAGTATCGAATGTGAAGGATCAGAACATAATGCACAAATTTCACGAGCGGATGAGGCTGTCGTTTGGTTCATTGTCATAAGTCGGTCAAGTTTTTTAGATAATTCTTGAAACTCAATAGAATGACTCGACTCGAACTTTGCCTCCCTCTTAGGTTGATTAAGATATCCTTCCGAACGTACCGACACAGTCTGATGCATCGAGTTCTCGCTTAACGTTTCAAAAATTTTCCAAGCCTCGTCGGCGCTTTTGTGTAGGAAAATTCCTGCACAAACGGCATTGACGGTATTCCTAACAGAGGGGATAAGCCCCTCATAGACGACCTGAACAAGTTGCCACTTAGGAACCTGATGATGTGGACACGAACGTAATAATTCTTTAAATTTTTCCCACGTGTCGTAGAGTGATTCCCCATCTTGCATCACAAAGTTTGTTATAGATTTTCTTATCTGATTCGTACGCATAATCGGGAAAAACTTTTGTAAAAATGCGGTGTGTAAGTCTTCCCATGTTCTAATTGTGTTTGGCTCCAAAGATTGGAGCCAATATTTAGCTTTGTCCTTTAATGAGAATGGAAAGAGCCGCATTTTTAACTCATCATCAGTAAGATTTTGGATTTTCAAAGTAGAACATATATCTTGAAAATCTCCTAAGTGTTTATATGGGTCATCATTTAAACGGCCATGGAAAGATGGAAGTAGCGAGATGGTAGACGACTTTATCTCAAAGTGAGATGCCGTCGCCTCCGGTAAATCGATACAAGTTTGTGGCGTGTACGTCGTAGGAATAAAGTAGTCTTTAAGCGGAGGAGGTGGTGGTATATTAAGATTATTCATATTAGCTCCGTTGTTATTTTGGTTGTTATCGTTATTATTTCCAATGTCTGCCATTTTAATCGGTTCTATGTTATTAAAGCGTGGTTTCTTTAGTCTTGTAAGAGTACTACGTATTTCGAATTCAAATAAAGACGTTGGTTTTGGTGTCAGATCGTCGTCTATTAAAAACCTTGTTGTAGACGTTAAGTTTGAAGATTTGTTAAGTCTTAAGGTGCGTTCTAGTTCAGAGTCAAAAGGTTTTAATTCCGGTTTATTTGAACGTGTACCTAACATAAACTAAAAGAAAAGAAAAGAAATTAAAAACAAAAACTAACTAAACAAAATAAACAAATAACAATCACGCAAATAAGATAACAAGCACTCAACTACTATGATGCATGCAAATTATCCTGCAATGCAATGACTGTGTCAAGCCCAGCGCCCCGGGTTTCCTAGCTAATGCAGTGCAATTAACCCTAAACTAATGCAAATAGTGCGTCACAGCGCCCTGACTTACAGCGGTTTAAAGCGAATTCTAAAGGAAGCAATTTATTTAATTTTATTTATATTTTTATTTGCGTAAGCTCCTTTGATGTAATTAGCTGCTCCACTCGGAAACGTTGACTACAAAAAAAAAAAAAAACAAGTTAGTAACTAAAAATAAAACGAAAAATAAAAAAAGAAAACCTAATCTAATATTTACGAATTAACTAAACTACGATTCTAAAACTAAAGGTAGTAATACAATCCCCGGCAACGGCGCCAAAAATTGATCTTGTCAGAATCAAGATATAAAAGTATGCTTATTTTTTTTTTGCTTTACTTTCAAAAGATTTGTAGTGTGGAAAGTAAAGGTCGAACCCACAGAGATTGTTTACTACAGCTCTTAATTTTAAAACCTAAGTCTAATTAATTAGGAAAAACGGATTTGAATTTGAATTTAATTAAACTAATAACAATAAAAATAAATCTAAATTATGAAAGCAATTAAAAGTGTTTTAAATAATGTTTAAGGGAACCTAGGATTGCAAATCCACCACTAGCTTCATAATAAGAATATTTATGGATTACTTTACCTTACTAAGTTGAATGAATATGGGGAATTGTAGCTACAAGCCCAATTCCTCCGACAAGAAGATAATCATGGTTCAAGCACCAACATAATCCATCTTCGGTTAGCACGAATTATCTCACACTAAACTAGGGTTGTGATCTAATCCGTCTAATCTAGGCATGGACTATTCGGATACTTGATAGCACAAATCAATAAAGCACCATCACATGTAAACAACCTAAACAAGCACAGCAAGAATAGATCGTTGAGCACATCAGAGTCAAAATAGATCTAAGACAAGAATAAATTCTGAAAGCAATGATTTAATCAATAGAAGTACGATTTATTTATAAAAATTCTCTAAACATGTGACTGTCATCCATACATAATAAAACTAAAATAAAAACATAAATAAAACCCTATTACTCGTCTAGGGCTTCATTGAAACCCTAGATCTATGATCTAGCCGTCCATGGAAGTGATAGATGGCAAGAGTTTGATGGAGGAGGCCATGGAAACCCTTGGTCTTCTTCTTCTTCTCCTTGCTTCCCTCTCTTCAATGGCTGGAAGTATGGTTGTCTAATGTGTATGTATGGGTGTGTAACCCCTTAATTGAAGTAAAATAGAGTATATATAGATTTACAACAAGTTTTGGAAGCCTTTACAACTCGAAACGGACTGAAACTGATGTAATTTACAATCTGGGCGTCATTCAGCAGTTTCGTTTGCACAGGAGTCTTCAGTACACTGAAATACGCAACTTTGGTTTTTACCCATATCGCGCGAGCGGGTCGCGCGAGCGCGACATTTTGACTTTCGCGTGCGCGGATCGCGCGAGCGATTTTGGGATTCTCGCGCGAGCGGATCGCGCGAGCGATTTCTGGTTCTTCGCGGGCACGGGTCGCGCGCGCGACTTGGCTTTTTCAGCTTCTTTCTTTGCTTTTTCACCCTGTTTAGCCTGATTTAGTTGATTTCTTCCAAAACCTGTCAGAAACTAGAAAACAAAGTAAAAATATACAAAAACAAGATAAAATGGTCTAACAAATGCACATTAAGGCATATAATTAGGATTAGTTCTCTCCCGATCAAAATGTGTGCAAACATGTCTCCCCAGACCTTCCAGGGGTGGCTGTACAGCCTCTCCCACTTTGTAAGCATTTCTGCCTCTGTTCATCCATTCATTACTTTTCATCCTTTCTCATTTTTGTTCCTATTTTGCTTAGTAACCGACCGATTTGTATTCCTTACAGGTCGGCTATAGGGCTTCCGGTGCTGAGTCTTTCCTGCCTTCTTTAGTCGGGAGGGCCACTACTGCTGAAGCTACCCTGTCGTAGGAGTGGGCAACCTCAGAGGCCAGGGAAATCGCCCTTGCCATGGAGAAGGACAAAGTTAAGGGCTTAGCCCTAAGCCTTGGAGCAGCACAGGCGGAATTGGCGGCCGCTTTGGCTGATCTGGAGGCTGCCCAGGCCATCACAGCGGTGACGGAAGCTAAGGCGAAGGCCCTAGCAGAGGCGACAGTGGCGGGGTCCACGGAGGAAGCCTTCGATGATAGTTTCTTCCAAGGCTATAAGGACCTGAAGAGGAGGCTATCCCGAGACCATCCCGAGTGGGACATCTTGTCCTATAAAAGGGATTGACTCAGATTATTAGGATGTGGGTCCCGCTGCTACTAAGGCTGGACCTGCTGAAGATGCTGCCTCAGGCGGGGGCTCTGTTCCGGGAGACGGCACCACCCTGGAAGGAGAGGCTGGGGAAATGGAGGATGTCATCGTGGAAGACTCCTAGTCCCCCCTCTTTTTTGTTTTTTTTTGGGAGGATACTGCAATTGCCCCCCAGCCTCTGTACAAATTTTTATTTCAATTAATGAAAAGGCCTGTTGAGGCCAAACTTTTTCATCAATTATTATTATTTTCGTACTTGCTTGTCTTTGATTGCCAGTGCCCGACCGGTTAGAAACCCTGCCTTAGCAAAAGCTTAGGACTATGACCGGCAGAGAACATTTGGTCTGCTCAGGACCTATTTAGAAGGCCCCATCGGGTACAGTGTAGGAGTTAGGTCCTATTACTATATTGGTCGGTTTCTCTGGGCACAGTAGGTACTTAGGAATGTTTTGAAATTCCAAGTCCTGTTAGTACCCAGTGTGATTTCCTATTTTAGTTCAACATCCCCCTGCCCTCCTGCCCTCCAAGCTTTTGCTAAGGCGGGCATTGGTAGAGGGGCGACCGTAGGGAACCGACCTAGAATATGGGTAGTTGTAGGGTCTTTATGGGCTTGCCATCATTACCACTCGAGGGGTTTTACCCCCATTATCAGTTATGGACCTAATCGAAGCCGATGCCTTGGGTGTGGCTCTGAGGTCATTTGCCTTGGGCATAACTCCGAGGTCTTTTTGTGCCTTGGGTGTAATCCTGAGGTCTTTGTGCCTCGGGTGTAATCCCGAGGGCTTGTAGCAACAGAATACTGGTAGGGAGCATTTTTGCTGAAAAACAAATTTTTTTTTTATTTTTTATTGAAAAAAATAACTGCTTGGTACGAGCTACAAATTTCCTAACCAATCCTAATCTGTACTTCATTAAAAGTACTTGCGGAGGTGCTGCACATTCCAAGGGTGATGGAGGTCTTGCCCATCCATAGTTTGTAGCCAGTAAGTTCCCGGGCGGTTGACGCTGGTGACCTAGTAGGGTCCTTCACAGTTTGGGCCCAGTTTTCCATGACTCGGGACCTTTGTCCGCTGGTTTACTACCTTAAGGACCAGGTCTCCTACTTGGAAACTGCGGTGCTTGACCTTGCTTTTGTAGTACCGGGAGACTTGCTGCATGTAGGCTGCCACTTTCATATATGCTCAGTTTCTTTTTTCTTCCACCAAATCTAGTTCTCCTCTAAGGGCTTCCTCATTGCCTTATTCGTCGAAGCTTACCACTTGGTATGTTGGCAATTCGAGCTTAGTAGGTACCACCGCCTCGAAGCCATAAGTGAGAGAGAATGGTGTCTCCCCCGTTGCCGCTCGGGGGGTGGTACGGTAGGCCCACAGAAGGGTCGGTAATTCATCCACCGAAAGTTCTTTGGCGTCTTCGAGTCTGGTTTTAACTGACTATAAAATTGTTCGGTTCATCACCTCAGCTTGCCCATTGGCCTGAGTATGTTCAGGCAAGGAGTAATGATTGGATATGCTATAGCCTGAGCAGAATTGCCTGAACACCGGGGTGTCAAACTGTCTGCCATTTTTCTCGACGAAACCTTCCATCTTCTTCTCGATGATCGTTGCCAAGGGCTCAACTTCTGCCCACATAGTGAAATAATCCATGACGATGATCGCAAATTTAACCTATCCTTTTTCGACTGGGAGGGGACTGACTATATCAATACAACACTGAGCAAACGGCCAAGGACTGAGGATTGGCGTCTGGAGCTCTCCCGGGCGGTTGATCATAGGCGAGTATCTCTGGCACTTGTCACACCGTTTGACATACTCTTGCGAATCTTGGGCCATCGTTGGCCAATAATAGCCTTGCAGCAGGGCTTTTTGGGAGAGTACTCAGCCTCCTATGTGGCTTCCACACACTCCTTCATGGATTACACTCAATATTCTTTACACCTGTCTAGGGTGGATGCACCGTAGGTATGGGATAGAGAAACCCCTTTTGTAGAGGATGCCATCAACAATATGGTATCTGGCAGCTCGGTATTTCACCCGTTGGGCTTCCTCTTTCCCTTCAGGTAAGGTACCCGCGGTGAGGAACATTTCTATTGGATCCATCCAACTAGGCCCTACAATGATCGGGTCTACCTCTATGCCTCCTGAGTCGGTTATGCTTGGCTCGGGCAAGTATTCAATTCTTATCCCAACCAGGTCTGACTCGGAGGATGAAGCAAGGCGAGCTAACCAGTCGGCCCTCGTATTTTCTTCCCTCGGGATCCGTGTGACGAAGAACCTAGAGCCTCTTTGAGACTGGTCGGACAAGGGCTAGGTATGCTACCATGCTGTCTTCCCGAGCTTCATACTCCTGATTGACTTGATTGACCACGAGCTGGGAGTCACTATACCCTTGGACTTGCTGCGCACCCATAGAGGTGGCCAGCTATAGCCCGACCAACAAGGCTTTATACTCGGCCTCATTGTTAGAGGCTTGGAACTCGAACCTTAGTGCGTACTCCAGTTGGATCCTGTCGGGTCTGGTCAGGATGATCCCTGCTCCACTACCCTGTTTGTTGGAGGATCCGTCCACATAGAGTACCCAGGTCAGGGTGTTAGGCTGCAAGCCGGGCGGTAGATTCGGTGGGTCAAGCTCCTCGATCGAATCTTCTAGTGTCAAGCCCCAGAGTAGCCAAAAATAGGAAAATTTTAAAATTTCCTTTCTGGACCCGTAGGGAATGACGAGTTACATTAACTGATTATCCTTTTCATCATTCTACACATGGTTAACAGAGTAAGCGGAAGCATAAAAACACCTATTGGTATTCTTCAATAGAACTCAAATGTTTGGGATCTAGTTATTACATCACGAGTCTAAATAATAGATCTATAAAGGTAGTCTAGGGTGACCTATTATGTTCACAATTCATATCTAACGCATTACCTCAGATAGAAGACAATAAAGCAAATTAAGTATTCTAAATACAACTATGTCGGAGTCCTTCGCTTTAACTTGTACATCTGCCGTGTCCCTTTGGGTAGAGCTCATCTTGATAGTTGTTACCTGTGAAATCTAGACGTCATATGTCCAGGGTAGAGGGAAGAGTCATTAGTTTTTGAAGCTAAGTGAGTTGACCTAACCGATCACTCCTAATACAAACAATTGTATACAAGTACAACAAATATCTTGAACTAAACATTTGATAAGCATTATCTCAATATGTATGATTTATGATATAGTAATATAAATGGGATACGACACGATGCACCATCGATATGTTCGACTTTACTCGACCACAGACACCACAACTGACTCATGTGGCTTGTTACATTACCAGTGTAACGTCGTTTGCTTAGAGTAGAATGATTACGTTGCTATCGTCGTCTAGCAGGGCTCTATACCAGTTTTTGGTTTTTTAAAAAAGAGTGTAATCATTGTACTCTTAGGTCCTTGTTACCTCGCCTGGAGAATAGAATAATTACAGCACTATCGTTGCCTAGCATGGCCCTATAGCATTATAAAAGGTAACTATTATATTCAATGTTCAGATGGATACTTTGCTATCATCGCCTAGCATGGCCCTATAGCGTATCAACCATCAACTCATGTTCGACCCCAATGATTTCAATGGGTGCCTTTGCTATTGTCGCCTAGCATGGCCCTATAGCATATCAACCATCAACTCATGTTCCACCCCAATGATTTCAATAGGTACCTTTGCTATCATCGCCTAGCATGGCCCTATAGCTTTTCATCTTTGTTCCCATTGATTTGACTGTACCATTTGGACCTCCGTAATCCACTCAACATGTACGACAATATGACTGGGTTAGTCCCCTTGACTAACCATGCAGACGTCAACATTGACATTATGACTCGATTACGCCCATATGAATGTCCATGTGATTATATAATTGTGAAGCATAATATGCATCTATAACAACAATTAATAACTAAGCATGGGGTTTGGATATTAAAACATGCGTTCATTATATAAACCCGTAAATCTGAACGTACACATATATAATACTCATCAGTCATGTCCACCCAGGACACACTAGATATTTATATAATACACATAGAGTAAATCTATAATATACCAAGTAAGTTGAGACGACTCACCTCAATGCGAGTGTGTAAGAACAAGCGTAGCGGTGGTTCCTACAAAGTATATGAATTCATAGAACGTTGATTAATAAGCGTACTAGAATTAAGGACATAATGGTAATTGTACCGGATGGGTTCCTAAACCTCAACATCATGATCTAGGCATCATTCTGAGTCTAATGCTATTGACTAGACTCAAATCGGAGTCCGTCGCATAGAAGGCTGGATTTTTCTAAGCTTCGGTTTATTTATTACAAATTATTGAAGTCTTAGTTATATAATTATAGCCTCGGGGGCCCTATAATTATAGAATATATTTTAGGAGAACGAACGGTCTTTGAAAATATTTTTATTAAATACTAGACCTTAAAACATGATAGTGATATTTTTCTCCTAATTTTCGGGACTCGTTTAGTATTTAAATTAATTGAAACATTACATAAATGACTCCTCGATAATTACTAAAAACACACAGAATATAATTTTACAATTTAACAGATTATAAAACATAACTTAAATACTTTTAAAACGATAAGTATAATATAAATAATAATAATAATAATTTTAGAATATAAGAAATTTTATAAATAATATTTCAGAATTTAAAGGTTTAATAATAACCTTAAAAACTTATTTTGAAATCACTTAAACAATTTAATGACTATTTATTTAAATAGTCAAATACAATACCTATAAATGCTAATTAACCAAAGCTGATTATTAAATCTTTAAACATAATTAGTAATATACTAAAACAGTATTACCTAATCGTTTATAATATGAAATATATTAAATATAGGATTAAACCTAATTTAACTAAGCTAGTTATTAATTTTGAACAAACTAAACAAGCCCTACTAGATTAACTTCCCAGCCCATATTACTTAAGCTCAAATCAATTCTAACTCAAAAGAAACCTAAATGGACCTTGACCATTAGGCCTAAGGATTTGTTTTACTTAAAAAATTTAGCCCAAATCCAATACTACAATCTGGCCCAAATAGAAGCCCAAACCCATTTACCAAACTCATACCATACAATTATACTATATAAATGCACCATAGAAAATCTCTTGAGTTCTTCTTCTTCTTACCACGGTGTAACTGTGCAGTGTATATAATACGTATAAATATTCATATTGATACATAGTATTCAAATGACCGAATCTCCCTCGATTCTTGAGGAAAATAGTTAAACTTTATGTCAAAATTAATCATCTCGATGAGCTGGATCCAACTAACTAAGTTGGGATTCGCAATTCTAAGTATTTTGCACGAATGTTGGATAAAACCGAAAATGGTTCTAAGGGAAAAACCACAAATTCGTGACTAATGACTATGAATTGTTCAAGACTGTTCTTAGGGGAGTATAATGGGTCTAATATGGATCCTTTGACATAGATTTCATGCATTTTGGTAAAGGTTGGAAATCCAAGCTCAAATGGAGCTTTAATGGCTGCTCGGCCAAGGCAGGGGCTTGAGGTTCTATTTGGTTGGGCTGTGTGAGGCGTATAATGACTATGAAGTGAACAGAGGGGGTGTGGAATCTATTAGAGCAGTCTCAGGTCCTCTTTCTTTCTCTCTCAACCTCTCATGCTTCCTTCTTCTTCTTCTGCTGCGTGAGTGTGCTTGGGTATGTGAGGTAGCGATAGAAGAAGCTGTGAGGTGTGTGTGTGCTCTGTTTGATCTCTCTCTCTCTCGGTAATTATCACTCTCTCTTAACAGCCTCATATACATATATATATGCACCTTCCCATGGTATCATTACATATCTACATATGCAGATATGCATATCTGCATAATTTTGATGGAGGAGAGGTGATTGAGAGGGCGTGTTTCCGAGGGGGAGGCCTAGAGGTGTCAAACGGGCCGGGTCGAGCCTGGTCAAAGTGGGCCCCGAGAGGGCTTCAGGCCGGGCTTGGGAGTGGAGGGGTTGTGTATGCCCCGGACTGATGACCCGGGCATAGCGGGCCAGACATCGAGCCGGGCTAGCGAGCTTTCTTCAATTTTTGGAGTGGGCCGTGGTGGGTTTCGGGCCGGGCCGGGCTTTTTCACCATTTCAGGCCGGGTCAGGCCATGGACGGAAGGATGGGTGTCCACCCCAGCCCGGGGTATGTGAACCGGGCCTGGCCTTGTGGCAGGCTGGACCGGACTTTTAGCCCAAAAAAAGAGGGCCGGGCTGGGCCAACACGGCCCGATTGACACCTCTAGGGAGGCCG
Source organism: Hydrangea macrophylla (assembly GCA_033977485.1). Taxonomy (NCBI): domain Eukaryota; kingdom Viridiplantae; phylum Streptophyta; class Magnoliopsida; order Cornales; family Hydrangeaceae; genus Hydrangea; species Hydrangea macrophylla. The sequence goes on from CM066987.1 coordinate 60,488,826, forward strand.
ACGGTTTGGTGAGTTTTATCCTGCGGGTAGAGGGGGGTTGTTTGGGTAGGAAGTTTACCCAATAGGTAAAGGCTAGTTTAGGATTTTACTTAAGAATCTCATGTTGTACTATCATTTTCATTTATCTATGATTTGACCCCGTTTGAAACTACGTGTCATACAGTCCAAGAATTATCAGTTTCTACAGGTTTGCCTGCAAATCTCAGTCTGAATTTATAATAAAATAATTATCGATATCATATAAAAATTACGACTATAGTCACGGGGCTATCGGATCTAAAATATAATATAACCTGGGTTTAAAATAAAAATACTGATAATAATAATATAATCCCAATAATAGTTCGGGGATTAAAACATCAATAATAATATAATAATTACAACTTATAATTACAGGGCTAATTAACGTCGAATATGCAAATCTTAATTGTGGTCACAACTATCGAGTCCAAATAATAGTATAACCTATAATATTAAAATATTAACTGACGATGAATAATATTAACATAATATTAATATACGATATAACATATAGCTATAAACTTAGCAAATTATAGATATTTAACTAATCAGTGATTATAATTCAAGCAATAATAATTATTGAAAGCAATCTATAGTTTTAAATTTAGCGACAATGAATATTCAATATAACTTAAAGTTATTTAATGATAATGATATTTGGAATGGCTCGTTGCTACATGCTTGCCTCTATGACTGGTGTGTTACAAAATCAATTCCAAACAAACGAATCTGCTAACACTATCATGACCAACCTCAAAGAGATGTTTGAGGAGCATGATAGACCTGTTAGGTAGATTGTCATGTTGGAAATCATGATTGCTAAGATGTTGGAAGGAACTCCAGTCAGAGAGACTATTTTAAAAATGATAGCACTTTTAAATGAACTAGAGACTGTGGGTGCTAACATCGATGCACAGACTCAGGTTGATATAATCCTTAATTCTCTGCCTGCATCATGAGCTCAATTTAAACTTAATTACAATATAAACCAAATGGAGTTTTCCATGGGCAAATTGTTGAGCTCTCTATAAGCAGCAGAAGAGGTGATAAAAAACATGGGGGCAACGTTTTGAACATTGAGAGTGCTCTTCTTTTGGATCTGCCCAAAAGGGCAAGAAAGGAAAGAAAAGAATTCCAATGCCAAATGTCCAAAAGTTGGACTTGTCCCAAAGTTTGGGAAGTCAAAGGCTAAAGGAAAGGGTAAGGCAGGTGGAAAGGGCAAAAAAAAGCTTCCAATACGGGAAACTGGGCCACTAGAAGAGGAGCTGTCCAGAATACTTGGTTGCTAAATTCGCAGGTATAACTGGATCACAATTAATTGAAGTAAGTTTTATAATGAATACTTCAAATGCTTGGTCATTGATTCTGGTGCGACTAACCATGTCTGTAATTCGTTGCAGGGATTCAGATCAACCAAGATATGTAGTGATGAGGAGATCAAGATGACTTTAGGTACTAGTATAACAGTCTCAGTGGTTGTAGCAGTAGTAGTTTTAGAATTCTAGAATAAGAAGTCTTTAGTTTTTCCGGATGTAATTTACGTTTCAAGTAAGAGAAATAATTTAATTTCAGTTTCAAAGCTATCAAATAGTGGTTATTCTGTTTCTTTTGGAGCTGAATTGTTTATTAAAAGAATTAGTTATTTAATATGTTCTGGTGTAAAATTAATTAACTTGCATGTGATCACTCCCATTATTTCTAAGGGGTCTAAAATGGGACTTAATAACTCAATGGTTAATTTACTATCTAAAAAAAAGGAACCTTCTTCTAATCCAACAGAACTTTGGCATACGAGGTAGGTCATGTCAATCTAAATATGATTAATCGACTTGTCAAAGATGGGATCTTAGGCACTTTGGTTCTCGAACCAATGTCGATCTGTGAATTTTGTATAGAAGGGAAAAATGACAAAAAGGGCTTTTCCCGAAAAGGGAAGTAAGTTAAATGACTTATTGGAATTAGTACATACTAATGTATGTGGACTAATAAACATTAAGGCCATTTGATCATATCGAGGTGCCGAGTATCTCTTTAAAGAGTTTGTTGATCACCTGGTACAAGATGGGATTCTGTCACAGTTGACTGCACCAGGCACACTTTAGCAGAATGGTGTAGTAGAAAGAAGGAACTGGACTCTTTTAAACATGACTATGTTTATGATGAGTTATTCAGAGTTGCCATTATTCCTATGGGGGTACGCTTTGGTAATCGCATCATACATACTAAATCTTGTTCCAAGTAAATCTATCCCAAAGACACCTCGGGAGTTGTGGCGTGGACGTAAGCCTTCCTTACAACATCTTCGTACTTGGGGATGTCCAGCACATGTGCTGAAGGGAAAGAAGATCAAGTTGGAGACACGATTAGAAGTATGTTACTTCGTGGGTTATCCAAAGGGAACCTATGGTTGGTATTTTTATGATCCAAGAGAACAGAAAGTGTTAATTAGCACGAATGTTGTTTTCTTAAAGGATGGTTATATCATGAACCATTAACCCAGAGGAAGGATAGTTTCAGAAGAAGTAAGCGGAAAGCCTCTAATTCCTCAATAGTTAATGACAATTAAGAACATGAAAAAACTACATCTCCTATGTTTTTGAACCGGTACCCCGTCATAGTGGGAGGATAGTTAGCCAACCTGACAGATACATGTTTTTAGAAGAAGTTTTTGAAGTCGTTTCCATGGACTCTGAATCAAATCTTACCACATATGAGAAGCCAATAGTTGATGTTGATTTGGGTCATTAGACTCCAATCAGGTCTGGGAACTTATAGATGTACTAGCTAATATTAAACCCACTGGCTATAATTGGATATACAAGAGGAAAAGAGGATTAGCTGGAAAGGTAGAGACCTTTAAGCTAGGCTTGTAGCAAAGGGTTATACTCAAAAAGAGGACATCGATTATGAGAAAACTTATTTACCTGTAGCCATGCTTAAATCCATAAGGATTCTCGTATCCATTGTTGTATGTCTCAATTACGATATGTGGCAGATGGATGTCAAGACTACATTCTTGAATGGAAGTCTTGACGAGGACATCTATATACAGCAACCAGAGGGCTTCATAGCTGATGGTAAAGATAACTTGGTATGCAAGCTGCAAAGGTCCATTTATGGACATAAGCAGGAGTTCAAAAGTTGGAAAAATGTTTTGACCAAGCAGTCAAGCCGTTTGGTTTCACCCAGAATCTGGAGAAACCTTGTGTATTGATGTTGTCAATATCAAGATATAAAAAGTATACTTTACTTTTCTAAAGATTTGCAGTGTGGAAGTAAAGGTCGAACCCACAGAGATTGATTAACTACCACGCTTTAATTTTAAAACCTAAATTTAGCTAATTTAAGAAAAATGGATTTTGGATTTAATTTTAATTAAACTAATAACAATGAAAATAAATCTAAATTACGAAAGCAATTAAAAATTATTTTTATAAATATATTTAAGGAACCTAGGGTTGCAAATCCACCACTAGCTTCATAATAAGGGTATTTATGAGTTACTTTATCTTATTAAGTTGGATGATAATGGGGAATTATAGCTACAAGCCCAATTCCTCCGTCAAGAAAATAACTATGGTTCAAGCACCAACATAATCCATCTTCGGTTAGCACGAGTTATCCCACACTAAATTAGGGTTGTGGTATAATCCGTCTAATCTAGGCATGGACTATTCGGATACTTGATAGCACAATTCAATTTAAGCACCATTGCATGTAAATAATTAAAACAAGCACAGCAAGCATAGATCATTGAGCACATCACAGTCAAAATAGATCTAAGACAAGAATAAACTTTGAAAGTAATGATTTTAATCAATAGAAGCACGAATTATTTATAAAAATCCTCGGAACATGTAATCATCATCCATACATAATAAAACTAAAATAAAAACAAAAATAAAACCCTATTACTTGTCTAGGGTTTCATTGAAACCCTAGATCTAGAGTTTAGTTATCCATAGAAGTGGTAGATGGCAAGAGGTTGATGAAGGAGGCCATGGAAATCCTTGGTCTTCTTCTTCTTCTCCTTGCTTCCCTCCCTTCAATGGCTGAAAGTATGGTTGTATATTGTGTTTTCAATCCCCAAATTGAAGTAAAATAGGGTATATATAGATTTGCAACAAGTTTTGGAAGCTTTCCTAACCCGAAACACACTAAAACAGCTGTTATTTCCAATCTGGACGTCATTAAGCAGTTTCGTTTACACAGGACTCTTCAGTATAGTAGAATACGCAACTTTGATTTTTGTATGGAACGCACAAGCGGGCTGCACGAGCGCGTAATTGGGAAGGTCGCGCGAGCGAATTCTGGGATCTCGCGCGAGCGATTTCTTGGTTTTCGCGCGAGCGGGTCGCGGGCGCGATGTGGTTTTTCTTGCTTCTTTCTTCCTGCCTTTTCACCTTATTTAACCAGATCTCCTTATTTTCTTCTAAAACCTGACAGAAAATAGAAAATAAAGTAAAATTACACACAAACAGGATAAAAATAGCTAACAAATGTGAATTAAGGCGTATAATTAGGATTTGTTCTCTCCCGATCACACCCCCAAACCTACATTTTTCTAGTCCTTGAGCAAAACAAATAAAACTACTAATAAAAGTCCTACTCCATTTTCGTATGGATAACGATTGCACTTAGCCTGTACAACAAGCCTTTTAAACCTCTAGGTGTCCCTAGTCGGATGAGTGAAGTCTCGTGAGGGTTCTCATCAACAAGTTACCCACAACCATATTTATTAACTTATCAATTTTAAAAAAAATTTATTAAAAACAAAGAACATAATATTCAATACTCCTTCATCATATAACAAAGATTTGAAATAGAATAACGAACATAAAGAAACATAATGAAACATCCACCTAAATCATGAAAAATAATCTCAAGCACATGCATCGGATAAATCAATAGAGTTCCTCATACAATTGCACGTGTGTGATATGGTAGTCAAATAAACATGCGCATGTCATGAACTTGGAATATACTTCGGATAACCAATTAACTATGTCTCGACTACGAATCTTACAATGTTAATTACACTCTAAAATGAAACACTCAGAAACAGGTGTAATTTATCGGGTATATGCTAGCAAAGAAAATATGTTTTAAAAACGAGAAATGCTCACATATGCCTCGGAAAGGACGCATGAGACGGAAGAACAGTTGTCTCATGGATAGGATGCCAATAATCAAGAAAAATTAATCATTACCATGTTTTAATCCCCTTCCCATCGTTTTCATATCCGAACCATGTTTCCTAGGATCAAATAGGACTTTTCAAAGGTTGTAATCTGGCTCAGACAATGGAAAAGGATAGAAAGGATTTGTTCGGTAGTTTTAGAATGGCATTGTAAGGCATGTTCGATTTATTTCATTCATCTCTTCTACCAACTTTCATCTTTTCATTCTCTTCAAAAAAAAAATTTCTTCTGTTTCTTTTTCAAATTTTTTTTTTTTTTTTTCTCTTTCTTGTCGGATGATTATTCATCTAAGCAACCACCCCAATAGCATCTTGTCTTCTTCTTCTCAATCACACATCGCCTTAACACCACTAAGAGTTGACAAATCTCTCAGTGGTGAACTCCAAGTTTGTCAAGTCGGAGCAAAAACAAGGATAATGGTAATTAAAGAAAGAAATGGCATTTTAACGGCTCAAAGGACGAACGAAGGACATTTATCATTTATCGGTCGGTAATAAACAAAGAAGGGCCTAAGATCATTTCCTAGGGTGATATAGTTCTTCAACGTTTACAATGGAAGATTATTTAGCATGGTAGCAAATATTTTAACTTGACTATCAACCAAAACAAGAATAATGAGACTAAACAACAAGTAGATGCGCTATTCCAAATGAAATTCGACAAACACAATGTGTATTTATAACCCTCAAAACAGAAAAGATAGGCTCAAAAGCTCACCGGGTTTAGTCTCCACCTTGTGCTATCTAGAAATCCGAATCATATTATAGTTCACATCAAACATGTATTCAAGTGGCTACGTGCAGTGCATAGGTTTGTGTGCAAATCTATGATATAAAACTACGATTCGAACGATACATGACCTAAAACATTACATCATGACTTCAGTAAATATTTAATCACATCTTTTCTTATTTATCATTCTATAACAATCCAAGTTACATAACAAGATGTATCAAATTAAGATTGCAAAAACGTCGATAACATCGTTTATTTAAGCACAAGTATCAAAATTTTTTTGAAAAATTTAGTGTAATAATAATGTGCATGTGTGTGCATACCCCCAAACCTAAACCTTTCATTGTCCCCAATGAAACAATAAAATGAAAGAAAGGAGAGTAGGTAAGAAAGGAATGATAATACCTCGATCTCGGCAAACACAAACCAGGTGAACGTATAATAATATGGAATCAAAGTTCAATTACTCCCAATGGAGCACTATTTCACATGTTAATATTTAACAAAAGAAAATAAACAAACAAATAACTAATAAAAGCTAATATATAAGTTTTTTTTTCATAGTATTAGAAACCAAACTACAAGTAAAACAAACAAAATAGAAACAAAACTATCTAACCGAAGACAAACTTAAATGAAAAAGAACTGAAAAGAACAAACAGAAAAGAAAATAACTAACCAGGTGTGGGAAACAGAAGGTAAAAGAACAACAAGAAAAAGTGGAAAATCCCCTCCTCGCGCGAGCGACCCTCGCTCGAGCGAATCCCTTCGTGAGGTAAACTTGAGGTCTCTATTTTATTATTTTTAGAAAAGTTTCTAAGGCACAAGCTCGCGCGAGCGGAACCCTCCTCGCGCGCGCGAATTCAAGCGCGAGTAGATACTGAGGCTACATATAAAAAAAAAAAAAGAAAAACTTGAAAAATTTTGTCTATGGGGGAAACTCGCGCGAGCGGACCGCGCGAGCGACCTGTCGCGCGAGCGGGTCACGGGTGCGACTGTGGTCTTTTCCTCTTTTTTAGTATAAAAATGTATATAAGTTCAAAATGAACTATCCCCGACCCCCAAACCTGTTCAGAAAACTCAAAAATTGACCAAAACGACCCAAAAACATGCAAAAATCAAAGAAACGAACGAATTAAAGCTTGGGTTGCCTCCCAAGAAGCGCTATCTTTTACGTCTTCAGCTAGACCATTCTAGCTTAAGATTTATGGAGGCCGTAACTCAGATTTTGTACCCCTTAGGATATCAGGAAGAGCCCGGTGGTAAGCAGAAACCATAGCGCTATATAACAATTCATTCAACGGTTCATCCTTATTACGTTCAAGTCGATTTTTCACCTTCCGAGTACATTCCTCATTAGGGTCTGGGTTATTCAAATCCATCCGCTCATTATTCACTATATTATTCCCCTCACTCATGTTTATTTCTTTATTAAGTCCAACAGTTCTTCTAACCTCACTACCTTCCATATATTGGGAATCATCGTCTTTGGGAGGTTGATCAACAGTGTTAAAAATGTTTAATTTTAAGTTCAAATTCCCGAATGACACTTTCATCACCCCCGTTCAACAATTGACACGCGCATTAGCAGTGGCTAAGAATGGACGACCAAGAATAACAGGGGTGTGCTTCTTAGCATCTAGGACAGGTTCGGTATCAAGGACCATAAAATCAATGGGATATAAGCATTGATCAACTTTAACTAAGACGTCTTCAATGATTCCTCTAGGGATTTTAACAGAACGATCCGCTAATTGGATGGTAGCGGCCGTAGGCTTAAGTTCACCTAGTCCTAGTTGTTTGTAGATGTGGTAAGGTAAGAGATTAACACTAGCTCCTAAGTCAAGGAGAGCCCTATAAATGACAGTGTCACCTATGACACATGATATCGTAGGCGTATCTAGATCCTTATACTTTGGAGGTGAGTGTTGAAAAATAGAACTTACTTTTTTCGTGAGAAAGACCTTTTTAGGAGCATGACTACGCAATTTATGCTTTTGAGTGCAAAGGTCTTTTAGACATTTAGCGTAAGCGGGAATTTGTTTTATAGCGTCGAGGAATGGAATATTAATTCTTACTTGTTTAAATACCTCGAGTATGTCTTCAGCTTTTGACCTTTTCTTAGACAAATGTGACGGTCCCTCAACATTAGGTGGAAAAGGTAACTTTGGAACATAGCTGGTTGGGACCGATTCTTTTTCTTTTCTACTTTGATTCATGTCCTCACCCCTCTCTTTATTCGAGTTAACGTTTGCATCCCTCATAACCTCCCTCGGAATCTCAACAACTTCTTCCTCTCGAGTAGTTGTCCTAGTTGACACAGCGTTCACTTGCTCACTCGTACCACCCACCTCGTATTGTTCCTTAGGGTTCGGAATAGGTTGACTTGGCAACTTACTCTCGGTTAAACGATTTAGAGTGTTAACTATTTGTCCCACTTGGGACTCCAGTTTTGCAATAGACTGGGTGTGGGAATGTACTAACTGGATCACCGGACCAAAACTTTCAAGTGAGGCCAACACCTTATCCTCAAATGCATTATTACGTGGAGGTGGAGGAGGAGGTTGTTAGTATTGACATTGTTGAGGTCTATAAGTGTTAGGGAAATTACTCATCTCATTATTATTATTATTATTATTATTATTATTTTTCCACGAAAAATTAGGATGGTTTCTCCATGGTGCGTCCGGATGATTAGTAGTCGAATTATAATTATTTCGTGGGTATTATTGAATAGAATTAATGTGTTGCTCCACGAATTTCGGAAATTGACTCGCCGATGGACATGCTAGGATAGAATGTGACGGATCAGAACATAATGCACAAAATTCATGAGGGGGTGGGGCTGTCGTTTGGTTCATTGTTAAAAGTCGGTCAAATTTTTTAGATGGTTCTTTTATTTCAATTGAATGACTTGACTCGAACTTTACCTCTCTCTTAGGTTGTGAATGATATCCCTTGGAACGTACTGACACAGCCTGATGCATCGAATTCTCGCTTAATGTTTCAAAGATTTTCCAGGCCTCGTTGGCACTTTTGTGTAGGAAGGTACCTGTACAAACAGCGTCGACGGTGTTACGGACTGAGGGAATAAGTCCCTCGTAAAAGACCTGTACCAACTGCCACTTAGGAACCTGATGATGTGGACACGAGCGTAATAATTCTTTAAATTTTTCCCATGTATCATAAAGCGTTTCCCCATCTTGCATCACAAAATTTGTTATAGATTTCCTTATCTGATTCGTACGCATAATAGGGAAAAACTTTTGTAAAAATGCGGTGTGTAAGGCTTCCCATGTTCTAATTGTGTTTGGCTCAAGTGATTGAAGCCAGTATTTAGCTTTATCTTTTAAAGAGAATGGAAAGAGCCGCAATTTCAATTCATCATCAGTTAAGTTTTGAATTTTTAATGTAGAGCATATATCCTGAAAATCTCCTAAGTGTTGATATGGATCTTCATTTAGACGGCCATGGAAAGAAGGAAGTAGCGAGATGGTAGACGACTTTATCTCAAAGTGAGATGTCGTCGCCTCTAGTAAATCAATACATGTTTGTGGCGTGTAAGTCGTCGGAATAAAGTAATCTTTAAGCGGAGGAGGTGGCGGAATATTAAGATTATTCATATTATTTCCGTTATTTCCAATGTCGGCCATTGGAATAGGTTCTATTTTAAAAGTTTGAGTTCTCCTTAACCGTTTAAGGGTACTTCGAATTTTGGCCTCAAACAACGATGACGGTTTTGGAGTCGAATCGTCGTCTTTTCTCAACTGAGCTCTTGGAGCTTGGGTTGAAGACTTACTAATTCTAAGGGTACGTTCAAGTTCAATATCGAAAGATTTTAATTCTGGTTTATTTGAACGTGTACCAAACATAAACTAAAAAGAAATAAACTAAAAACAAACACAGACTCAAATAAATAAATAAATAACAAATACCAATCACGCAACTAAGATAACCAAGCACTCAACTACTGTGATGCATGAATATTATCCTGTAATGCAATGACCGCGTCAAGCCCAGCGCCCCAGGTTTCCAAGCTAATGCAGTGCAATTAACCCTAAACTAATGCAAATAGTGCGTCACAGCGCCCTGACTTACAGTGGTTTAAAGCGAGTTTCACAAGAAGTAATTTACTTGAATTTTGTTTTTTTATTTTATTGATTTGCGTAAGCTCCTTTGATGTGATTAGCTAATCCACTTGAAAACGTTAGAATTTTGACGACTCGAGAAACTATAAAATAAAAAGAAAAGTTAGTCACTCAAAATAAACGAAAAATAAGAAAAAGAAAACCTAATCTAATATTTACGAATTAACTAAACTAAGATTATAAAACTAAAGGTAGTAATGCAATCCCCGGCAACGACGCTAAAAATTGATGTTGTCAATATCAAGATATAAAAAGTATACTTTACTTTTCTAAAGATTTGCAGTGTGGAAGTAAAGGTCGAACCCACAGAGATTGATTAACTACCATGCTTTAATTTTAAAACCTAAATTTAGCTAATTTAAGAAAAATGGATTTTGGATTTAATTTTAATTAAACTATAACAATGAAAATAAATCTAAATTACGAAAGCAATTAAAAGTAATTTTTATAAATATATTTAAGGAACCTAGGATTGCAAATCCACCACTAGCTTCATAAAAAGGGTATTTATGAATTATTTTAGCTTATTAAGTTGGATGATAATGGGGAATTGTAGCTACAAGCCCAATTCCTCCGTCAAGAAAATAACTATGGTTCAAGCACCAACATAATCCATCTTCGGTTAGCACGAGTTATCCCACACTAAACTAGGGTTGTGGTATAATCCGTCTAATCTAGGCATGGACTATTCGGATACTTGATAGAACAATTCAATTTAAGCACCATTATATGTAAATAATCCAAACAAGCACAGCAAGCATAGATTATTGAGCACATCACAATCAAAATAGATCTACGACAAGAATAAACTTTGAAAGTAATGATTTTAATTAATAGAAGCACGATTTATTTTTAAAAATTCTCGGAACATGTAATCAACATCCATACATAATAAAACTAAAATAAAAACACAAATAAAACCCTATTACTTGTCTAGGGTTTCATTGAAACCCTAGATCTAGAGTTTAGTTATCCATAGAAGTGGTAGATGGTAAGAGGTTGATGGAGGAGGCCATGGAAATCCTTAGTCTTCTTCTTCTTCTCCTTGCTTCCCTCCCTTCAATGGCTGAAAGTATGGTTGTATATTGTGTGTATAATATTTTCCAACCCCCAAATTGAAGTAAAATAGGGTATATATAGATTTACAACAAGTTTTTGGAAGCTTTCCTAACCCGAACTGCACTAAAACAGCTGTTATTTCCAATCCGGACGTCATTAAGCAGTTTCGTTTACACAGGACTCTTCAGTATAGCAGAATACGCAACTTTGATTTTTGTACGGATCACGCGAGCGCGTAATTGGGAAGGTCGCGCGCACGGATCTCGCAAGCGAATTCTGGGATCTCGCGCGAGTGGGTCGCGTGAGCGATTTCTTGGTTTTCGCGCGAACGGGTCGCGCGCGCGATGTGGTTTTTCTTGTTTCTTTCTTCCTGCTTTTTCACCTTATTTAACCAGATCTCCTTGTTTTCTTCTAAAACCTGACAGAAAATAGAAAATAAAGTAAAACTACACAAAAACAGAATAAGAATAGCTAACAAATGTGAATTATGGCGTATAATTAGGATTTGTTCTCTCCCGATCATGTATACAAAAAGTGTGAAGTGAATGCAGTAGCTTTTCTCGTTCTGTACTTTGATGATATATTACTCATTGGGAATGGTGTTAACTTGTGGCTATCCAGTACTTTTGATATGAATAATCTAAGAGAGGCAAGCTATATTCTAGGGATAAAGCTCTTTCGAGATCGGAAGCGAAAGATAATGGGATTATCTCAAGTCTCTTACATCGATAAAGTGCTGACTAGGTTTTCCATAGACAACTCGAAGAAAGGTTTATACCTTTAAGGCATGGTCTACATTTCTCACAGGATCAGTGTCCTAAGACATAAGAGGAGAGGGATTATATGGGTAGTCTTATGTATGTTATTTTGTGCACTAGGCCAGATATTTGCTTTGCCATTGACATGGTTAGAAGATATTAGCCAAATCCTGGTCCAAAATACAGGACAACTGTTAAGCATATTCTGAAAAACTTGTGAAGGACTACATATTACAAGCTTATGTATGATGGGGATGAGTTAGTTCCAGTTGGTTACACTGATTCTGACTTTATGTCGGTTAAGGATTTGAGAAAGTTAATATTTGGACATCTCTTTACCTTGGAAGGTAGTATTGTTAGTTGGAGGAGCATCAAGTAAAAATGCATTGGAGACTCAACTATAGAAGCTGAGTATGTAGCAGCTTGTGAAGCTGTGAAAGAAGATGTTTTGCTCAAGAAGTTCCATACGAAACTAGGAGTGGTACTAACGTCTGTGGACACACGGCCTCCGGGGTCCACCCCCTTTCGGGTTTCAGAATTGATTTTCCTTTGAAATATCTGAAAAAGGTTTGTGAAAACAGATACTGAGTCCCCACTTGGTCTTTAGGGAGCCAAGAAACCCAATTTTGACTCACCAAAACGGATAGAGGGAAATCCTTCATAACCAAAGAACTTGGCTTAGGGTTTTGGTATGAGAGAGGAAGGAACCTTTGTCATGGCTAAAACACCCTCAAGTTGCCCTGTCTCTTGATGGGCCTCAATTATCATCTAAATAATCATCTTATACTACGTTTGGTTGGACAGTTAATATTATGATAGGTATATTACATTGCATAAGAATCTTGGAATGGAAGATCAAAAGATAAGATATCATTCATAAGATCTAAGCCAATTATCACACTATGCAAATGTGAAAGATCACACAAAACAAACTTAGGAAAATCTTCTAATCAAATATCAATTAATCAAGTTTTTCTAATCTGTGAGGGGGGACATGAATTGTACTTGAAACAAATAATCAAAGAAAATATGCTTAGAAAACTAGAATGTATGCATATTGATTCTTGAGAAAAGAATACCTCTCAATCCCCGGGATGAATGAGAAAGGAAGATTTGATCGAGAGGAAGCATGAAGTTGTGATCAATTTCATTCCTTATAATCTTCTTAGATTAGGATACACAAAAACTCCAAATCTTGCATCGATGCAATATATGATCCTAAAATGTGCAAAATAGTAGTGTGTTTGTGGTCATGGATTTTCTAAATTGATTTGAGACTATGCAATATGCATGAATGCATGAATAATATCATTATATGATATATACAATGTAGTATTAACTACTTCCTAAGATATGAGTTAATTTGGATTGTATGTGAGCATCTAATCAAAGAATGGAAGTAAAACATGCTCGCTGTGAATAGTGGACAAAACAGTGAACTCGTTTTGTAAAAATGGAAAAGTGAGGTTAGGAATGTTTTGCATTCATGCAATTTTATGGAGATCATCCCTACTGTGTCTAGAACACATAGCAAAAATCCAAATCTATATTGAAGTTGTAGATTGAGAGGAATCATATAAAAAAGAGAGGTTACTTGGAAACAAAATCCGTATTGTTGACCAAAATGTAGAAATATCTTTGAAAATGAACACAAAACATTGAAAGGCCCATATTATACAAACAGTTCCCTAAGACATTGAATTTCAAGGAAACAATGGGTTGGAACTACTATTATGTGGAAATGTTTTCTGTAAAACAAGTTGCAATTCAACTAAGCTACTGTGATAGAAAAATATAATGTTTGGAAGGAATGTTTGGGTCAAAATGGGACCCTTTCAAGTGTTTTAAAATTCATCCAAAAATCACGGGAGTTATCTAATGAGTTAGGGAGACTTTCCAAGTGGTAGTACAATCATTTATTGAGTACTGAACTCAGAATAGTATTTTTTTTTAACTTGAATAACTCACTATTTTGAGGGTTTTTGAGAAAACAAATGTTTATTTCTTGAAAACAAAATATAGAGGTTTTAGAAAGTGGGTTTTGAAATTGTATTTCCAGCACTTATATGGAGATTACAACCACTTGGGATATTATCTTAAAACTCAGATCAAGAACTTCCCAAGATAATTGCAAAATAAGGTTTTGCTTGGGAAATAACTTCAAGAATACATTAGAATGTATTGAAGTTAGATCATCATGTATCAAACATGTTTTTGAGGTATTATCCATAAGGATTCACTCCTTCAAATACCATGTCATCATCTAGATGATGATAGACAAGCAAGTAATCAAAGAAATCAAAAGAAGAAATGAGGTTGAGTAATAGATGATGCAAATAACAAAGAAATCAAAATAGAAATGAGACGAGTGATAGATTATGCAAATGAAAAGAAATCAAAATAGAAATGAGGTATAGAGTCCTCTCTAACTTCAAAGAACTCATAGTAATGGTGAAATAGATTGAAGTAATTGTAGAAATAAAATAAAAACACACATTTCTTGGGAGTATGGAAAATCTCTCTTTTCTTTTCTCTTTTTCTCTCTTTTCCTCTCTTCTTCTCTATTTCTTTTCCTAAGCTTCAAATAAATACTTCAAGTCCCACTAAATGGGAGCCAAATGGTCTCTTTTATAGGCCAATTTGGGGAGGCATTTTGGGTTTTCAAAGTCTCTAATTGGCCCAAAAATTTCAGAATATCAAAACTCTGTCATTTTATTTGTTAAAAATTTGAATTAGAACCCATAAATTCCCAAAAAAAAATGAAAAATCACTCAGTGTGCTGCTGCGGCAATTGGCCACTGCCGTTGCGGCAGTAAGCCAAAGCTGCCACGGCAGTCTACTCCCCAGTTGAACAAATTTTGTGTTTAGGCCCCTAGAACTCTTAAAATTCACAAAATAACCCTAATTCTTCCAAAATTTTCAAACAATTCATACGGAATCCAAATCGAGTTTATGATGTACCGTTGGAAATGTAATGAGGTCCATTTACCACAAAAAATAGTTTCGAGTTGGCTACTTTGGAAAGTTTTGTAGTATTCGTGATAAAAGTCAATTTAATTGCCTTTTTCACTTTCAGAAATTTATAACAAATTCATTTTAAGTCCAGAAAGTATGTGCGATATACCGTTGGAGACTGACGTCGAAAAGGCAATTTTGACTTTTTGTCAAACTTGCAATCAAATCAGTTAAACAATGCATTTTTAAGAATTGCGATCCTCCGGAGCCTGACGTTTCCATGCGATTTTATTTCAAAACATATTTTAAGATTTTAGAAAATTTTGGTCAAACTGATGTCAAACCTTGGTCAAACTGGTCAAACGGGAACTTTCGGGACTTTCGGGAGGCTCTACGAACTGATGTTTTCAAATGTTTCTCTATTTTAAAAATACTTTTTTGTTTATTTTGAATGACATCAAATTATTTCTATCCTTCTGGGCCAATTCAGAGAATTCTGGGCTTTCAGGGGCATCTTAGTTATTTATGCCAATTCTTTGATTTCTTGAGAGTTATAAGCAATCTCTAAAAATCTGATCTTTATAATCGTCGAGGTTTGAAATGCTTGTAGCCTCCAAAATCTGTTAGCTGACAAAATGGGACGTCTACAGTTTACCCCTCTTTGGCATAAACTTGCGAGGCAACACGTGTCGCCAGCGAGTGTCAAGGCCTTTAAGAGACAGGTCTTTTAGAGGCTAAAGATTTAGGATAAAAATAAGTGGGTTATGAAAATGCAAGAAAAAGAAACCGATGTTGAGGCTAGTGCTGGTCGCGCTCTTCGTGAGCTGCCTACGTATCCCAAGGAAAATCAGACCAGGACATAGTTCGGGGCACAAAGAAACAAACACATACAAATGCACAACAATCAGGCGGATGCTATTCGGGTATGATACTATGTTATGATGAGCTAAAACGATACATGTCGTGCCTGATGTTGTCTTCTAAAGTGCTTGTGGTCCTAGTACACATGTTTTGTGTGTTCGCTACTCTCAGTGGGCATGGTGATCTATGCTTCGCTACGACTAATAGACTTGTGAGGGATCTCGACCCAGATGTCTTACCCAAGGAAGAGCGTAGTGCTCAATGTGATACCGTGGTGCTCAAAGGAGTGCTTGTGGTGTATTTTCCACTCCTAGTGGGCTTATGATTTGTGTATGTCACGGCCCATGGGCTGTGTCATATCATGCCCAATTTAATGTGTTGGGTGAAGTGACCCTCTGGACATCACTGTGCTCCTCTTAATCGTGATACGATGGGCTTGGTGACTATCAGATTCTCAACGGTGCTTCTCAAATTCAATGATGATCCTCAATTCTCAACAACTCTTATGTTGTTCCTCAAATCTTCAATAGTGCTTATCAATGCTTCTTGATTCTCAAGGGTGCTCTTCAATTCTCAAAGGTGCTCCTCCAATCTTCAACGATACTCCTCAACTCTTTAATGATGCTTCTCAACTCTTTTGATGTTCCTTGATGCTCCTCTACTTTTCAACAATGCTCCTCAACACATTTGATGTTCCTTGACTCTTCAACAATGCTTTTCAACTCTTCTGATATTCCTCGATGCTCCTCTACTCTTCAACAGTGCTTCTCAACTCTTATGATATTCCTCGATGCTTCAACAATGCTTCTCAACTATTATGATGTTCCTCGATGCTCATTTACTCTTCAATGATACTCCTCAACACATCAAAACTCTAGGCCCTAAAACATCCTAATAAAATATCTCATCAGCAAACCTGGACTCTGAGCCTAAAATACCTCAAAAACACATCTTATCAATACTCCTCATCAACACATTTAGACTTTGGGCCCTAAAACACCTCAACAATATATCTCATCAACACACGTCATCAACACATTTGGACTATGATTGGATCAGCAACAATTTCTTGGTTTTGGCAGTATTCCTTCCGATCAGCTACCTTGAGAAACAACTATCGGTTTGCAGTTTGCAACCACTTATGAGTTTATGCCACAAGGATGATTAGTACTCATACTAAGGACACTTCTCATGTTGCAACCTTGACTAGTACAGTAATGATGTTTGGTACTTCTGCTTGTATCCACAGTTTTTATAATTGGGAATCACCATAAACCCACAAATTTGAGACCGTCAGGATGAACAGACTTGATAAGAATGACGATGAATAGGAAAGTTGGGTTAGTTTGTATGAAACCTCGATCTCTAATACACTATTGATTAGATTACTACTGAATCAAACAAAGAAGGATTGACTTGGACAGTCTCAAATTACCATGATCCAATGTGCCTTCGTCACAATTAATGTACCGCTTTACTTATATATTCACTTCTAATCTATTAGTGGTAGCACTTTGTTGATAAATATAAGCTTTGAAAGTCCTTCCCTAAAGTCTAGCAACTATTTGCTTATCCAAAGTGTGCTTTGAATTAGTGCCCTAGCTTTTAGAATAAAAGATACTCTGTTTCAAAATTTTCAAAACAACTTGGTGACTTGAAAACTTACCCTTGGTGTGAAGGGATTGTTAGGCAAATGAAGTTTGCCCCTAGTTTGAAGTGTAGGAAGTGGAATTCATAGGCAAACGAAGTAGGTGACCAAAGTTTGCCTCTAGTTTGGACGATGGTTCATTGGAGGTTTTGGGCAAACGAGGTAAGTGACCAAAGTTTGCCCCTTGTATGAAGGGTTGATACTCAAATTCAGGCAAATGAGCTAGCTGAAGTTTGCCCCTAGTATGGAAGATGACTTTTGGCTTGGGGCAAGGACTGCGACTTTTAATCTCTCAGATGCTCATAACTTTTTCCTAGGCACTGGTGAAGTGACCTAGCGAGCTCTTTTTATTGCTCACTTTGGATTTAGTTCTAATTTTTGCCTAGGTGCCCTTTCGGGTGTTTGACCTAACGAGCCATCCTTTTTTTTCCTTTTGAAAGTCTACCTACATAACCCCGAGCGGGGATCAGGTCCAACGTAGTTTTAGCCAAGGCCTTGAAAGAGGAGGGGCTAATTATGATGGTGTCAACCGAATCAGCGTGGTTGTCTACATATCCCCGAGTGGGAATCAGGTCGAGCATAGTTCAAGGCTAAGATCTTTGAAAAGGTTGAGGTATGAGAATTTTTTAAACCAATCGTCAAAGAAGTTCAAAATTGAGTCACTTGTGGTAGCCTTGAATAAGAGGATTCAGTTTTGATCTCCCTTTTTATTTATTTATTTATTTTTTCTCTTTTTGAGGTTTGATCCTTTTCACGTAGTTGATTCATGTAAGATCTTTTTATCGCAATCTCAAAATTTCACAATGTGTGTGTCAGCAATTAGAATTTATTTGTGGTCATTCTAAGCCTTTTGATATATGATCTAGGTGCATTCTTATGATGTACCTTGAAGCATACAATTCTCTCACTTGTCTCATCAAAATTTTGTCTTTTTCTTTCAATTTCTCCATCATTTTGACTGGCTTGGGTCAGATTTTGGAATTCAACACCCTTTTCAAATATTTCAAGATTCTTTTTTTATGCAAAATTTTATTAGTAATGTCCATTATAACTTAAAAAAGTGACAATTCAGTTCAGTGATTCATGCATTATGACTAGACACATCAGGTTAAGCAAAATAAGATTTCATTCCATCAAAAGGGAAAGATTACAAACTCAAAACAACTCGATGACAAACAGACTTGACAACAAAACTAAACTTGAAATAGACTCAAAACATAGAACAAACTCATCCTGGTCTTGAATGCAATGTCTCTATGACCCACTTATTATTATTATTTTTTAAATGAGCATCCTAATTTATCTTTTCTAGCGAAAGCTCCAAACACTATCACTTCACTGCACAGGTTCAACATTCATGTGCCTCAGCGAAGGGGATCATTTGAACGGATAAGCTAAGGGTTCATGATCAATAAAGCTAACATTTTGGGTGATATGGGGTTGGATTGGTGGTGGCTCGATGATTTTTCTGTCGATGAGGTCTTGGATATCATGGCAGAGATGTATGCACCGGTCAGTGTCATGGCCTGGGCCTTGGTGTTAGGCACAACATTTGGATAGGTCACAGTTAGGCGGTGGGGTATCGGCACAAGGTTGAAGGAGTTTGAGGTACCCCTTTTTGAGCAGGTAGCCTAAGGCTACGGAGGGAGAGATATCTAGCTTGGAAAATTTACGGGGTTCCCTGTTTTGGTAAGGGCAGCTAGACGAGCTAGTTTGGTTGGGGGAATAGGCCATGGGTTGGTTACTAAGGGCGTTGACATCCAGAGGGTTTCGGAGTAGTCGGGCCTCTTGGATTGGCTTTGTGATTCTTCATTCTTAATTTTTCCTTCCTTGATTGCATCCTCAATTCTAATCCTAATCTCAAATAATTCTTCAAATGTCGAGATGGACTAGAAGAATAGTTTCTCATGGTACAACGGTTTTAGATTCCTAATCAACATTCAAACTTGTTACTTTTCGTCTGGTCGGTGGGTCATCTTGGCCACTTTATTCCTCCATCTACTTAAGAATGCAGTAAAGGACTCATTGAAGTTCTGTCGGGTAGTCTCTAGATCCCGGATGGTGACATCAAGCTCTTGGTTATAGGAGTAATGATCAACGAAGACCCAAACTATATCATCCCAAGCCTGCGTCTTAGAAACTTCCAAGGTCAGAAATCAGGATAGAGCAAGCTTGGTGAGGGTCCGAGGAAACAACACTGCGATGTACTCATAGGTACAACCCATCGACTGGAAAACACTCATACACAACTTCATATGGCTCTTCGAATTCCCAGTTCCATCAAAACAGTCAAGTTCAGGCATCTAGAAGTTTTCGGGCAACCATACTTTGTTGGGCTCTAACAACCCTTCCAGATCTAACATGTAATCGTCAACCCCTTTACTCTTTCTCAGTATGCTCTCAAGCTTGTCGACCTTATCTAGATTTTCTTAAAATTTTTTATTAAGTATAAGTAGTGGGGCTCCATTGAACCAGTCATCATCTATATTTTCTGGTGGTACGGCGACAGGCGATGGAATAAGTCCCGACGGTGGTGGTGGAGGAATGAACCCTAGTGGTGGTGGTAGAAATTTTGGTAGATATTGCGGTTGCTGTTCTTTTAACTCTTCCATAAAGGCTAAAACCTAGGCCAACTGGTTAGATTGTTGGTTGATCATTTATGTCATTCTTGCTTCCAAACCTTTCAGATCCATAAAGCCAACTTTTGCCAGAGTTATTCTGATAAGGTAGCCCCCTGATCCTCTAACCCATAACGTAGATCCTGGGTGCTCAGAGCTCTATACTGACATATAGATGTGAAAGGACTGTGAGTCAGACTTTGGTAGTGATGACTGAGATGACAATGATAGTGACAAGTGAGGACTAACTTGTGTACAGACTAACTATCATAGTGTATGCAGACTAATGAAGCAAGCATGCGGCTGCAAGCCCTAATCTACATGATGCACCTACTTCTAGCATATAGTAGTTAAACAATTAAGGTCCTAGCCATACGGAGTGTGCTAACTTTTCTTTTCTGGTATGATCACCATGGGATATTAGGATTTCTTATGGGTACGGGGTATTTGAGAGAAACAAGAATTTTTGGATGAGTTGGACAAAATTTTTTAGAGAAACAGAGATTTTTGGGAAATCTGGGTAAATCAGGTAGAGTTTCTAGGACATTGGAGGGTTTAGGAAAGTTTCTTGGAGAATTAGGGATTCTTGGGCATTTTTTGAAAATTTGGACAGTTTTTGAGAGAAATCGATATATTTGGGCATTTCTGGGGAAATTTGGACAGAGTTTCTAGGAGAAACTGGTATAAAAGGGCAGGTGGTGATGGTGATTATAATGTCTAGCAAGATTTCATAGTCATGTGTCTTTGGACCAACAAATAAGGTTTGCTGTGTATATCTTTGTGAACATAGAGCAAACATCCTTATCATGGTGCCTAGGCAGGTCGACTCAATGTGGTCACATATGAGTGATTGCCCTGGAAATCATAAGAAAGAGGTTTTGTTCCATGCCACATAAGCATCTACATCCCACAGGTAATCCCGTCAAGGCATACAACGGTTATATCACATTATCCTATTTAAAAAGGTAAATCAACAATCCTAATAAAGGTTCTACAAGAATCTATATGCAAAGGCTGAGTTTAGTCAAAGAGGGTCCATTGACGAGAGTTCCAATATACCATCAGAGAGACAGTACAGAGGTTTTTACTCTTTTGGATATACCTTGGAAGGTACAATATCAACGGTAACTTATGCCCTAGCATAGCAAGACCTGAATAATGTCAGCACTATGTTTCAGACACAATCGGAGGGGGAGACGTAAAAGTGTATTACGGTGAACCAGACATAGTAAAAAGATTTAAGGATGCTTCTTATGATTCAAACCTCTATATTATTTTGTTTTTAAAATAAAATGCCCCTAGCAGAGTCGCCAGATTGTAGATACGTGACCTCTAGGGTCCATTCCCTTTTGGGTTTCAAAATTGATTCTCCTTTGAAATATTTGAAAAAATGTCTGTGAAAACAGATACAGAGTCATCACTTGGTATTCAGGGAATCAAGAAACCCAATTTTGACTCACCCAAACGGATAAAGGGCACCGACCCTTCATAACCAATGAACTTGGCTCGAGGTTTAGGTACGAGAGAGGAATGAGCCTTTGTCATAACTAAAACACCCTGAACTCGCTCCATCTCTTGACGAGCCTTAATTAGCATCCAAATAATCATCTTATACTACATTTGATTCGATAGTTAATATTATGATAGGTATAATACATTGCATAAGAATCTTGAAATAGAAGATCAAAAGATAAGATATCATTCATAAGATCTAAGCCAAGTATCACACGATGCAAAGGTAAAAGATCACATAAAACAAACTTAGGAAATTGTCTAAGCACGTATCAAGTTTTTCTAATCTATGAGGGGGGGACATGAATTGTTCTTGAAACAAAAAAATCAAAGAAAATATACTTAGCAAACTAGAATGTATGCATGTTGATTCTTGAAAAAAGAAAACCACTCAATCCCCGGGACGAATGAGAAAAGAAGATTCGATCGAGGGGAAGCACGAACGTGTGATCAATTTCATTCCTTATAATCTTCTTAGATTAGGAGTCACAAAAACTCCAAATCTTGCATGGATGCAATGTATGATCATAGAATGTGCAAAGTAGTAGTGTGTTTGTGTTCATAGATTTTCTAAAGTGATTTGAGACTATGCAATATGCATGAATGTATGAAGAATATTATTATAGAATATGTACAAATGTAGTATAAATTACTTCCTAAGATATGAGTTAATTTGGATTGTATGTGAACATCTAATCAAAGAATGGAAGTAAAACATACTTGCTGTGAATAGTGGACAGAATAGTGAACTCATTTCGTAAAAATGGAAAAGTGAGGTTAGATATGTTTTTAATTCATGAAATTTTATAGAGTTAATCCCTACTGTGTCTAGAACACATAGCAAAAATCCAAATCAAGATTGATGTTGTAGATTGAGAGAAATCATATAAACAAGAGAGGTTACTAAGAAACAAAATTTGTACTGTCGACTGAAATGTAAAAATATCTTTCCAAATGAAACAAACCATTTAGAGGCCCATATTATACCGAAAGTTCCCTAAGACACTGAATGTCAAGGGAAAAATGGGTTGGGACCACTCTTGTTTGGAAATGTTTTCTAAAAAATAAGTTATAAGTCAACTAAGCTGCTGTAACAGAAAAATAGAATGTTTGGAAGGAATGCTTGGGACCCTGCCACGTGTTTTAAATTCATCCAAAAATCATGGGAGTTATCTAATGAGTTAGGAAGACTTTCCAAGTTGTTATACAATCATCCATTGAGTATTGAACTTGGAGTAGTATTTTCAATTTGAATAACTCACTGTTTTGCGGATTTTTGAGGAAACAAATTTTTATTTCTTGAAATCAAAATGTAGGGGTTTTAGAAAGTGGGTTTTGAAAGTGTATTTCCAGCACTTAAATGGAGATTACAACCACTTGGGATATCATCTTAAAACTAAAATCAAGAACTTCCCAAGATATTTGCAAAACAAGGTTTTGTTTGGAATCTAACTTCAAGAATACATGAGAATGTATTGAAGTTAGATCACCATCTATCAAACATGTTATTGAGGTCAAGAGCTACTATCCATAAGGATTCACTCCCTCAAATACCATGTCATCATCTAGATGATGATAGACAAGCAAGTAATCAAAGAAATCAAAAGAAGAAATGAGGTTGAGGGAGAGATGATGCAAATAACAAAGAAATCAAAATGGAAATGAGATTAGTGATAGATTATGCAAATGAAAAGAAATCAAAAAATAGAAATAGGGTTGAGAAGGGGAAGTGCAAGTATGATAAATAAAATTAAAAATAGAAATGGGATTAGGAAGGAAGAACAAGTATATAATCAATGATTTATCAATGGCTGAACCACAAGCATTCAAACTCTCATATATGTGTGTATGTGGGTATAGTTTCCTCTCTAACTTCTAAGAACTTATAGTAATGGTGAATAGATTGAAGTAGTTGTAAAAAAAAAAAAAAAAGCTCACATTTTTTTTATTGGGAGTATGAAAAACCTCTCTTTTCTTCTCTCTTTTCCTCTCTTCTTCTCTATTTCTTTCCCTGAGCTTCAACCAAACACTTCAAGTCCCACTAAAATGGAAGCTAAATGGTCTCTTTTATAGGCCAATTTGGGGAGGTATTTTTGGGTTTTAAAAAGTCTCTAATAATTGGTCCCAAAAGTTTAGAAAATCAAAACTATGTCATTTTATTTGTTGAAAATTTGAATTAGAGCCCAAAAATTAAACAAAAATTACAAAGAAAATAATAATTCACTCAGAGTGCTGCCATGGTACTTGACCACTACCGTCATAACAGTGGGCCAGTGCCGCCGCAGTAGTCAACCCCCCGATTGACCAAATTTTGCGCTTAGTGTGGACACGCAGAATCGGTCGTCCACTCTTTCAATTTCTGGGGTTTCGAAATTGATTTTCCTTTGTTTTGAAATTGATTTGAAAGAAAACAAGAGGTCTGTTGAAAACAGATACAGAGTCACCACTTGGTCTTTAAGGAACCAAGAAACCTAATTTTGACTCACCCAAATGGATAAAGGGTACCGGCCTTTCATAACCAAATAACTTGGCTCGGGGTTTTGGTACGAGAGAGGAAGGAGCCTTTGTCACGACTAAAACACCCTCAACTCGCCCCGTCTCTCGACGGGCCACAATTAGCATCCAAATAATCATCTTATACTATGTTTGGTTCGACAGTTAATATTTATGATAGGTATATTACGTCACATATGAAACTTGAAATGGAAGATCTAAAGATAAGATATCATTCATAAGATCTAAGCCAAGTATCACACAATGCAAAGTGAAAGATCACACAAGTAAACCTAAGAAAAATCGTCTAATCACATATCAAGTAATAAAGTTTTCCTAGTTTAGAAGGGGGACATGAATTGTTCTTGAAACAAATAATCAAAGAAATCAAAACATGCTTAGCAAGCTAGAATGATGCATGTTAATTTTTGAGAAAGGAAGACCTCTCAATCCCCGGGATGGATGAGAAAGGATGATTAGATCAAGGGGAACCATGGACGTATGATCCAACTCAATCCTTATAATCTTCTTAGATTAGGAGTCACAAAAGCCCCAAATGGATGCAATGTATGATCTTAGAATGTGCAAAGGTTGTAGTGTGTTTGTGTACATGGACTTTCTAAAGTGACTTAGAAGTCTAAAATATGAATGAATGCATGAAGAAAATCATCATAGAATATGTACAAATGTAGTATGGACTACTTTCTAAGATATGAACTAATTTGGAGTCCATGTGAGCATCAAATCAAAGGATGGAAGTAAAAGTATACTTGCTGTGAATAGTGGACAGAGCAGTGAGTTGATCTAGTGAAAATTGAAAAGTAGGGATAGAAATGTTTTCGATGCATGATTTTTTATGGAGATTATCCTTATTGTGTCTAGAACACATACCAAAAAGTCATACCTCAATAACTCTTACAGATTAAGAGAAATCATATAAACAATAGAGGTCACTCAAAAACAGAGTCCGTACTATTGACTGAAATGTCAAAAATTCTTAGAAAATGAAAAGAAGATATCTAGAGGCCCATATTATACAGAACGTTCCCTAAAATACTGAAGTTCAAGGGAAAAATGAGTTGGGACCACTCATTTTGGAAGTATTGGGGTTTTAATCATCATCTATCAAACATGTTTTTGAGGTTAGGAGCTACTATCCATAAGGATTCACTCACCTCAAACTTCATGTCATCACTTAGATGATGATGAACTATAAGTAAAACAAAGAAAATAAAAAAGAAATGAGGTAAGAGGAGATGAACATTGTACATAAGCAAGAAAATAAACAATCAATAGATGATATTCAATGGTGGAACCACAAGCATTCAACCTCTCATATATGTGTGTATGTGGGTGTAGATTGCTCTCTAAAACTCAAAGAAGATGAAGAAAATGAATTGAAATCTTGTGAACACAAGTTTAGTTTTGAGAAAACTAATTGAAACTCACATTTGGATTGGATTTTGAAGAAGAAAATCTCTGTTCCTCTCTCTATTTCTCCCTAACTCTCTATATATCTCTCTAATGGCTTCCAAGTTCTTTGCCAAATGGAAGCAAATGGGTCTCCTTTATAGGCCAACTTGGGGAGGTATTTTGGGTTTTAAAAAGTCTCTAATTGGTCCAAAATCTTCAGAATTTCAAAACTATGTCGTTTTGTTTATTGAAAATATGAATAAAAACTCAAAAATTAACCAAAAATTACAAAAAAAGAAAAATGAAAAATCACTCAGAGTGCCACCGCGGCACTCGTCCAGTGCCACCGCGGTAGTGGGCTAGTGCTGCCGTGGCAGTCAAACACCCCGTTGACCAAAAGTTGCATTTTGGCCCCCGAAACTCCCGAAATTCACGAAACGACCCTATTTCGTCCGAATTCACAGAAAATTCATACAAACTCCAAATTGAGATTGTTATGTACTGTTGGAAAGGTATTGAGGTCTAGTTTCCATAAAAAAATATTTTAAAGTTAGGTCACTTTGGAAAGTTTTGCAGTATTCACGATAAAAGCCAATTTGATCGCATTTTTCACCTTCAGAAATTCATAACAAATTCGTTTTGAGTCCAGATATTATGTGCAATATACCGTTGGAAAACTTTTGACCTCTAGTATTTTTGATAAAAATATTTCAATGTCAAAAAAGTGACTTTGACTTTTGGTCAAACTTATAGTCAAATAAGTCAAATAGTACATTTCCAAGAAGTTCTGGGAAGTTCTGGGAGCCTCCGGAGACTGACGTTTCTGTCCGATCTTCTTTTAAAATATATTTTAAGACTTTTCACATGATCTAAGATGATCTTAGAACTTTTGGGTGAATTCAGATGATTTTGGTCAAACCCTGGTCAAACTTGGTCAAACCGGTCAACAGAGACTTTCCGGGAACTTTCGGGACTTCCGGGGGTCTTTGGGAGCTTACAATTTCAAATATTTATCTTTTAAAATCCCTTTTTTTGTTTTGAACAAAATCGAATGATTCCTGAGATTCTGGGCCAATAGAGAGTATTGAGCTTTTAGAGGCATTTTGGTCATTTCTTTGATTCTTGAGAGTTAGAGGCAATCTCTGAAAATCCGATCTTTCTAATCATCGAGGTTTGACATGCTTGTGACCTCCTAAATCTATTAGCCAACAAAATAGGGTGTCTACCATTTGTCCCTCTTTGGCATGAACTTGCGAGGCAACGCGCGTCGCAAGGGAATGCCAAAGCCTTGAAGAGACAGGACTTTTAGAGGCTAAAGATTTAGGATAAAAATAAGTGCATTGCAAAAAATGCAGGAAAAAGAAACCAATGCTGAGGCTAGTGTTGGTCGTGCTCTAAGTGATCTGCCTACGTATCCCAAAGGGAATCAGACCAAGACGTAGTTCGAGACACAAAGAAACAAAACATGCAAATACACAACAATCAGGCAAATGCTATGCTGGGATGATGCTATGCAATGCATGGATGTGATATGAATTGTGTCCTGAGTCCTATCATGTCTAGTGCTCTAATCCTAGTATGAACTGGTGCTATGGGGTGTACCACTCCGAGTGGACTTGTGTCGTGCCTATGTTGTGTTCTAAAGTGCTTGTGGTCCTAGTACATGTGTTCTATGTATTTACCAATCTTAGTCGGCTTTCGCTATGACTAATAGACTTGTGAGGGATCTCGACCTGGAGGTCTTACCTAAGGAAGAGCGTGGTGCTCAAAGTGATACTGTGGTGCTCAAAAGAATGCTTGTGGTGTGTTTTCCACTCCTAGTGGGCTTTGTGATTTGTGTGTGTCGCGACCGATGGGCTATGTGTCATGTTATCACCAATTTGTTCTATTGGGTAAAGTGACCCTCTTGACTCGACTCGTGCTCCCCTTAATCGTGATACTATGGACTCGGTGACTCTCAGATTCTCAATGGTGCTTCTCAAATTTTAATGATGATCCTCAATTCTCAACGGCACTTATGTTGTTCCTCAATTCTTTGACAGTGTTTCTTAATGCTTCTTGATTCTCAACGGTGTTGTTCAAATCTCAACGATGCTCCTCAAATCATCAACGATACTCCTCGACTTTTCAATGATGATTTTCAACTCTTCTGATGCTCCTCAACACTTTTGATGCTCTTCCATTCTTCAATAATGCTCCTCAACACACCCGATGCTCCTCTTCAACAATACTCCTCAACACTTCTGATGTTCCTCGATGTTACTCCAATTTCCAATGATACTTCTAAACTCTTCTAATGTTCCTCGATACTCCAACAATGCTTCTTAACTCTTCTGATGTTACTCGATGCTCCAACAATGCTTCTCAACTCTCCTGATGTTACTCGATGCTCCTCCAATCTATGGGCCCTAAAACATCCTCACAAAACGTAACATCAGCAAACCTGGACTCTGAGCCCAAAAATACCCCAACAACACATCTTATGAAAATATCTGGACTCTGAGCCCTAATACACATCTTATCAACACTCCTCATCAACACATCTGGACTTTGGGCCCTAAAACACCTCAACAACACATCTCATCGACATACCTCATTAACACATCAGCAATAGTTTCTTGGTATTGGCGATATTTCCTCCGATCAG
Source organism: Hydrangea macrophylla (assembly GCA_033977485.1). Classification (NCBI taxonomy): domain Eukaryota; kingdom Viridiplantae; phylum Streptophyta; class Magnoliopsida; order Cornales; family Hydrangeaceae; genus Hydrangea; species Hydrangea macrophylla. The sequence continues at coordinate 60,516,895 of CM066987.1, forward strand.
TTGCCTTGAGAAATAACTATCGGTTTGTAGTTTGCAACCACTTACGAGTTTATGCCACTCGTACTTGGGACACTTCTCATATTGCGACCTTGACTGGTGTAGTAATAATGTTTGGCACTTCTGCTTGTATCCAAATTTTCTTCTTTTTTTTTTTTTTTTATAATTGGGAATCACCTTTAACCCACACATTTGAGACCATCAGGACAAATGGATTTAACAGAAAGGACAAGGAAAGTTGGGTTAGTTTGTATGAAACCTCAATCTCTAACACAATTTTGATCAGATTACTACTGACTCAAACAAAGAAGGATTGACCTGGACATAAAATTCTCAAATTACCACAATCTAATGTGCCTTCGTCATGAATAATATACCGCTCATCTTTTATGTTCACTCCTTATCTTAATATGACAGCACTTTGCTGATAAATCTGGTTTTTGAAAATTCCTCCCTATTGATCTAATCAATTCTCTACTTCTCCTAGGAAGTGCTTTGAATTAGTTCCTTAGCTTTTAGAATAAAAGATGTTCTATTTCAAAATTTTCAAAACAACTTGGTGACTTGAAAACTCTCCCTTGGTATGAAGGGATCGTGTTCGGCAAACAAAGTTTGCCCCTAGTTTGAGGTGTAGGAAGTGGAATTCATAAACAAACGAGGTGGGTGACCGAAGTTTGCCCCTAGTTTGGATGATGGTTTACTGGAGGTCTGGGCAAATGAGGTAGGTGACCGAAGTTTGCCCCTTGTATAAAGGGTAAATAGTAAAATTCAGGCAAACAAGGCGGGTAGCCGAAGTCTGCCCCTAGTGTGGAAGGTGATTTCTGGCTTGAGGCAAGGACCATGACTTTAATCTCTCATATGCTCATAACTTTTGCCTAGGAACTGGTGAAGTGACCTAGCGAGCTATTTTCTCTCTTTTGTTATTGCTCACTCTGGATTTAGCTCTAATTTTTGCCGAGGAGTCCTTTCGGATTTTTTGACCTAGCGAGCCATGCTTCTTTTCTTTTTGAAAGTCTGCCTACATACCCTCGAGTGGAGATCAGGTCCAACGTAGGTCGGGCCAGGACCATGAAAGAAGAGGGGTTGATTATGATGGTGTCGGGCTATTTTTGTGGGTGGAGAGACCGAACTGATGTGATTGCCTACGTATCCCTGAGTGGGAATTAGGTCGAGCGTAGTTTAAGGCAAGGTCTTGAGAGAAAAGGGGGTTTTTCAAACCAATCGTCATACAAGTTCAACTTTGGGTCACTTGTGATAGCCCTGAATAAGAGGATTCAATTTTGATCTCCCTTTCTTTTCTTTTTTCTTTTTCTTTTTCTTTTTCTTTGGATGATTGATCCTTTTCACTTTCGCCTAGCCAGTCAATTTTTCTTTTCACATAGTCGATTCATGTAAGATCTTTCGATCACGATCTCAAAATTTCTTAATGTGCATGTTAGCTCTCAGAATTTGTTTGTGGTCATTTAGAGCTTTTTAAAATATAATCTAGACACATTCTTGTGATGGACCTTGAAGCGTACAATTCTCTGTATCACCAAAATTTTCTTTCTTTCATTTTTCCCATCATTTTAACTGGATAAGGTCAGATCTTGGAAATCAATACATTTTCAGCTCTAACTTTTGCCTAGGCGCCCTTTCGGGTTTTAAACCTAGCGAGCTTTTCTTTTCTTTCTTTTCTTCTTTTCTTTTTTCTTTTCTTTTTTTTTTTTGAAAGTGGAGATGAAACTTACTGAAATGTTTAGCTACCATCAAGGACTAAGTCTGGATTGGTTTCAATTGTACAGATTGCATGGCTATCAATTGGGTTGGGCCCAAGGCTTTGAAATGGCAGAAAAGGATGTTGGACAAGCCCCAAGCCAATTCCAAGTATGTCTGTTGAAGATTGAGGCAATAGCATTTTTAAATTCTTAGAGTAAAGCTATTCAATTCTCGGCCCTTCATCAGTGTCAGCGTAAAATCGACTTTGACCTTTTAGGATTCTTTTTTTGCTTGATTCAAAAATTCATTAGCAGAGTAATATCCATGGTAATTTGAAAAGTGACATTTCAGTTCAATGATTCATGCATTTATGACTAGACACATCAGATCCAGCAAAATGATATCAATCCATTAACGAAAAAGAGGGATTATAGTACTCGACATAGACCCATAACAACTTGATGACAGACAGACTCAACCACAAGACCAAACTTGAAATAGACTCAAAACCTAGAACAGACTCGACTTGGTCTCAAATGGAGTGTCTTTGTGACCCATTTTTTTCAGCAGAAGTTCCAACACTATTGCTCCACTGCACGGATTCAACATTCATAAGTGATCGGGAGAGAACTAATCCTAATTAATACGCCTTAATTCACATTTGTTAGTACTTTTTATCCTGTTTTTGTATATTTTTACTTCGGTTTCTAGTTTTCTGACAGGATTTGGAAGAAATCACCTAACCAGGCTAAACAGGATGAAAAAGCATAAAGAAAGAAGCTGACAAAGCCAAGTCGCGCGCGCGAAGAACAGAGAATCGCTCGCGCGATCCGCTCGCGCGAAAGTCCCAGAATCGCTCGCGCGATCCGTGCGCGCGAGGTACCAAATGTCGCGCGAGGGCGACCCGCTCGCGCGATATGTGTAAAAACCAAAGTTGCGTATTCAGTATACTGAAGACTCCTGTGCAAACGAAACTGCTGAACGACGTTTAGACTGTAAATTACATCAGTTTCAGTTCGTTTTGGGTTAGGAAGGCTTCCAAAACTTGTTGTAAATCTATATATACCCTATTTTATTACAATTAAAGGGTTAGACATTATTAGCAATCAATATACACACATACTTCCAGCCATTGAAGGGAGGGAAGCAAGGAGAAGAAGAAGAAGAAGACCAAGGATTTCCATGGCCTCCTCCATCAACTACTTGCCATCTATCACTTCCATGGACGGCTAGATCATAGATCTAGGGTTTCAATGAAGCCCTAGACGAGTAATAGGGTTTTATTTATGTTTTCATTTTAGTTTTATTATGTATGGATGACAGTCACATGTTTAGAGGATTTAGTTTTAGCTACAATTCCCCATTATCATCCAATGTAATAAGCTAAAGTAATTCATAAATATTCCTATTATGAAGCTAGTGGTGGATTTGCAATCCTAGGTTCCCTTAAACATTATTTAAAACAACTTTAATTGCTTTCATAGTTTAGATTTATTTTTATTTGTTAGTAGTTTAATTAAATTCAAAATCAAAATCTCGTTTTCATAATTAATTAGACTTAGGTTTTAAAATTAAAGCGCGGTAGTATTCAATCTCTGTGGGTTCGACCTTTACTTCCACACTGCAAATCTTTAGAAAAGTAAAGTATACTTTTATATCTTGATATTGACAACATCAATTTTTGGCACCGTTGCCGGGGATTACGTTACTACCTTTAATTTTATAATCTTAGTTTAGTTAATTGGTAAATATTAGGTTAGTTTTTATTTTTCTTATTTTCCGTTTTGTTTTAAATTACTAACTTGTTCTTTTATTTTATAGGTTTTCGAGTCATCAAATTCCAACGTTTCCGAGTGGAGTAGCTAATTACATCAAAGGAGCTTACGCAAATAAAATAAATAAAAATTAAATAAATTGCTTCTTGTGAAACTCGCTTTAAACCACTGTAAGTCAGGGCGCTGTGACGCACTATTTGCATTAGTTTAGGGTTAATTGCACTGCATTAGCTAGGAAACCCGGGGCGCTGGGCTTGACGCGGTCATTGCATTACAGGATAATTTACATGCATCATAGTAGTACTGTGTGCTTGCTTGTTGTCTTATTTGTGTGATTGTTTTTAATTTCTTTTGTTTAGTCAGTCCTTATTTTAAGTTTCTTTTTATTTATTTTAGTTTATGTTGGGTACACGTTCAAATAAACCAGAGTTAAAATCTTTCGATCTTGAACTTGAACGTACCTTAAGAACTAGTAAGTCCACAACCCAAGCTTCTAGAGCTAGGTTGCAAGACGACGAATCAACTCCGATTCCATCGTCGTTGTTTGAGGCCGAAATTCAGAGTACCCGTGAACGGTTAAGGAAAACTCAAACTTTTCAAATTGAACCGATTAAAATGGCTGACGGTGGAAATAACAATAACAATCAAAATGATGGTGCGAATATGAATAATCTTAATATACCGCCATCTCCTCCACTTAAAGATTATTTTATTCCGACGACTTACACGCCACAAACATGTATTGAATTACCGGAGGCGATAGCATCTCACTTTGAGATAAAGTCGTCTACGATCTCGCTACTTCCATCTTTCCATGGCCGTCTAAATGAAGATCCTTATAAACACTTAGGAGATTTTCAGGATATATGCTCTACTTTGAAAATCCAAAATCTAACTGATGATGAATTGAAATTACGGCTCTTTCCATTCTCTTTAAATGATAAAGCTAAGTATTGGCTTCAATCACTTGAGCTAAACACAATTAAAACATGGGAAGCTTTACACACCGTATTTTTACAAAAGTTTTTCCCTATTATGCGTACAAATCAGATAAGGAAATCCATAACAAACTTTGTAATGCAAGATGGGGAAACACTTTATGATACTTGGGAGAAATTCAAAGAATTATTACGCTCTTGCCCACATCATCAGGTTCCTAAGTGGCAACTTGTTCAGGTCTTCTACGAGGGGCTTATTCCCTCTGTTAGGAATACCGTCGATGCCGTTTGCGCGGGAACTTTCCTACACAAAAGCGCCGACGAGGCTTGGAAGATTTTTGAAACATTAAGCGAGAATTCGATGCATCAGGCTGTGTCGGTACGTTTCGAGGGATATCATCTTCAACCTAAGCGAGAGGTGACAATTGAGTCAAGTCAATCAGTTCAAATACAAGAATTAAATAGAAAACTTGACCGACTTATGCAAATGAACAAAACGTCTAATCCACCCTCTTCAGAAGTATGTGCATTATGTTCTGAACCGTCCCATAATATCTTTGCATGTTCTTCTGCATCTCAATATCCGGAATTTGTTGAACAACACGTTAATTCTATGCAACAATTCTCACAAAATAATTATAATCCTAGGTCGACTAATTTTCATAATATGTACCGACCCCAATATCAACAAGGTCAATACCAACTACCTCCTCCACCCCCACGCAATAATGCATTTGAGGAGAAGGTGTTGGCCTCACTTGAAAACTTTGGTTCGGTGGTCCAGTTAGTACACTCTCACACACAATCCATCGCAAAACTGGAGTCCCAAGTAGGGCAGCTTGCTAATACGCTAAACCGTTTAACTGAGAGTAAGTTGCCCAGTCAACCTACTCAGCAACCCAAGGGGCAATATGCAGTGGGTAGTGCGAGTGAGAGCGTGAACGCTGTTTCGACTAGGATGACTATTCGAGATGAAGAAGTTGTTGAGATTCCAAATGAGAGTGAGAAAGATGGGAAAATTAACTTAAATTTGAATAAAGAGGGTGAGGGAACGAGTAGAATTCAAAAAGATAAAGAACCGGTCCCAACAAATTATGTTCCGAGAATGCCATATCCACCTAATGTTGAGGGACCGTCACATTTGCCCAAGAAAGGGTCTAAGTTTGAGGATATACTTGAGGTGTTTAAACAAGTTAAAATCAATATTCCATTCCTCGATGCTATAAAAAAAATTCCCGCTTACGCTAAATGTTTAAAGGACCTTTGTACTCAAAAGAGCAAATTGCGGAGTCATACTCCGAAAAAGGTCTTCCTCACAGAAAAAGTAAGTTCTATATTTCAACACGCTCCTCCAAAGTATAAGGATCCCGGTACGCCTACGATATCATGTGTCATAGGTGACACTATCATCCATAGGGCTCTCCTTGACTTAGGTGCGAGTTTTAATCTTTTACCCTATCACGTCTATGAACAATTAGGACTAGGTGAACTTAAACCTATGACCGCTACTATTCAATTAGCGGATCATTCTGTCAAAGTACTTAGAGGAATCGTCGAGGACGTCTTGGTTAAAGTTGATAAATGCTATTATCCTGTCGACTTCATGGTCCTTGACACTGAACCCGTGCTAGATGCTCGAAAACACACTCCTGTCATCTTAGGCCGTCCATTCTTAGCAACCGCTAACGCACGTGTTAACTGCCGGACGGGGGTAATGAAGGTGTCATTTGGGAACATGAATCTCAAATTAAACGTTTTTAATGCTATTGATCAACCTCCTAAAGACGATGATTACCTATGTGAGGCGGAGATTGAGGTTGGACGAACAATTGAACCAAATAACATACAACCTGTGGATGAGGAAAATAATTTGGTGAGTAGTGAGCGGACGAATTCGACTAATCTGGACCCTAATGCTGAATCTACTGGGAAGGTAAGAAATTGATTTGAACATACTGACAAATCGTCGATTGAATTAATTCGAAGTGATGTAATTTCTGCTTACCATCGAGCTCTACCTGATATTCTTAGGGGTACAAAGTCTGATTTTCAACCTCCGTAAATCTTGAGCTAGAACGGTCTAGCTGAAGATGTAAAAGTTAGCGCTTCTTGGGTGGCAACCCAAGCTTTATTTCGTTCGTTTTTCTTATTTTTGAGTCTGTTTTGGACAGTCTGGATAGGTTTGGGGGTTGGAATCAATTTATTTTAATATTACATACATAATTTTAGCCACAAAATGAAAACTAAAATTGCGCGGGCGGCCCGCTCGCGCGAGACGTCGCTCGCGTGGCCCGCTAGCGCGAGTTTGCCCCTTAGTGGTTTTTCTTTTTTTTCTTTATTTGAGCCTTCAGGTTCTCCTCGCGCCTGTTTCCGCGGGCGCGAGGCTTCTCGCTCGCACGAGAGAGAGAAAAAAAAATTAATAAAAATAAAAAAAATTTTGGGATTCGCGCGCGTGACGGCTGCTCGCACGGACCGCTCGCGCGATTTCTCCTTTTCTTGATATTTGCTTTTCTTTTCTGTATCCTTCCCCCATACCTGCTCAGGTAGTTTTTCCATTTCTGTTTTTGTTTTGTAGGTCCTTTTCCATCAGGTTTTTGATTGTTGTCATAATTCTGGTTATGTTTTATTTTCTTTTATCGTATGCTTTATTTTCTTTTCTAGTTTATGTTTATTTTATTTTCTTTGTTTTGTTATATCGTATAGATTAGGTTAATTTATTTATATTTCTTTTAGTTGTTTTTCATCTTTTCTTTGTTTAGTTTCTTTTCTCTAGTATTCACAGGTACATTTGAAATTTATCGCTATATTCTTATACCTTCACCTGTTTGTCATTGCCGACATCGAGGTACTATCGTTCCTTTCTTACGTACTTTCCGTTCTTTCGTTTTATTGTTTCATTGGGGGCAATGAAAGGTTTAGGTTTGGGGGTATGCACACACATGCACATTATTTTATGCAAAATTTTAAATTTTTTTTCAATAAGTGTGTTTAAATAAACGATGTTACCGACGTTTTTGCAATATCAATTTGATACTCTTTGTTAGAGAATTATGATTGTTACAGAATGATAAACAAGGAAAGATGTGATTAAATATTTGCTGAAGTCATGTTGAGACGTTTTAGGTCATGTATCGTTCGGATCGTAGTTTTATATCATAGTTTTGCACATAAACTTATGCACTGCACGTAGTCATTTGAATACATGTTGGTTGTGAACTATAATATGATTCGGATTTCTAAGATAACACATGGTGGAGACTAAGCCAAGTGAGCTTTTGAGCCTATCTTTTTTGTTTAGAGGGTTATAAATACATCTTGTGTTTGTCGAATTTCACTTGAAATAACGCATCTACTTGTTGTTTAGTCTCATTATTCTTGTTTTGGTTGATAGTCAAGTTAAAATATTTGTTACCATGCTAAATAATCTTCCATTGTAAACATTGAAGAACCGTATTACCCTAGGAAATGATTTTAGGCCCTCTTTGTTTACTGCCGACCGATAAATGATAAAAATTTCCTTAGTTCGCCCTTTGAGCTGTTAAAATGCCATTTCTTTCTTTAATTACCATTATCCTTGTTTTTGCTCCGACTTGACAAACTTGGAGTTCACCAGTGAGAGATTTGTCAACTTTTAGTGGTGTTAAGGCAATGTGTGATTGGGAAGAGGAAAATACGATGATGTTTGGGGTGGTTGCCTTGTTATTTATTGATTGATTATTCAAAAAGCAATGAAAAGAAAAAAAAAAGAATAAGGTTGAAAAAAAAACAAAAGAAAAAGAAAGGTGATAAAAAGAAGAGAGTGAAAAGATGAAAGTTGGTAGAAGAGATGAAAGAAAGAAATCGAACATGCCTTACAATGCCATTCTGAGATTATCTACCTAATGAATTCCTGTCAATCCTTTTTCATTACCTGAGCCACATTACAACCTTTGAAAAGTCCTATTTGATCTCAGAAAATATGGTTCGGATATGAAAACGATGGGAGGGGGATTAAAACATGGTAATGATTAATTATTCTTGATTATTGGCATCCTATCCATGAGACTACTGTTCTTTCATGTCATGCGTCTTTTCCGAGTCATATGTGAGCATTTTTCGTTTTGAAAACATATTTCCTTTACTCACATATTTTAGAAAAATTACACCTATTTCTGAGTGTTTCATTTTAGAGTGTAATTGACATTGTGAGATTCGTAGTCGAAGCATAGTTAGATGGTCATCCGAGTTATATTCCAAGTTCATGACATGCGCGTGTTTATTTGACTACCACATCACACGCGTGCAACTGTATGAGGAACTCTATTGATTCGTACATTGCATGCACTTGACTGTTTTTCATGATTTAGGTGGATGTTTTATTATGTTTTTTTTATGTTCGTTATTCTATTCCAAATCATCGTTCTATGATAAGGAGTATTGATTGTTTTTTTTTCTTCTGAAAATTACTTTTTAAATTTCTAAGTTAATAAAGATGGTTGTGGGTAACTTGTTGACGAGAACCCTCACGAGACTTTACTCGTCCGACTAGGGACACCTGGAGGTTTAAAAGGCTTGTTGCATATGCTAAATGCAATCGTGATCCATACGAGAATGGAATAGTAGTTTATTAGTAGTTAGTTTTTATTTTAGTTTTGCTCGAGGACTAGCAAAATGTAGATTTGGGGGTGTGATCGGGAGAGAACTAATCCTAATTAATACGCCTTAATTCACATTTATTAGTACTTTTTATCCTATTTTTGTATATTTTTACTTCGGTTTCTAGTTTTCTGACAGGATTTGGAAGAAATCACCTAAACCAGGCTAAATAGGATGAAAAAGCATAAAGAAAGAAGCTGAAAAAGCCAAGTCGCGCGCGCGAGCCGCGCGCGCGAAGAACAGAGAATCGCTCACGCGATCCGCGCGCGCGAGGTACCAAATGTCGCGCTCGCGCGATATGTGTAAAAACCAAAGTTGCGTATTTCAGTATACTGAAGACTCCTGTGCAAACGAAACTGCTGAACGACGTCTAGACTGTAAATTACATCAGTTTCAGTTCGTTTCGGGTTAGGAAGGCTTCCAAAACTTGTTGTAAATCTATATATACCCTATTTTATTACAATTAAAGGGTTAGACATTATTAGCAATCAATATACACACATACTTCCAACCATTGAAGGGAGGGAAGCAAGGAGAAGAAGAAGAAGACCAAGGGTTTCCATGGCCTCCTCCATCAACTACTTGCCATCTATCACTTCCATGGACGGCTAGATCATAGATCTAGGGTTTCAATGAAGCCCTAGACGAGTAATAGGGTTTTATTTATGTTTTCATTTTAGTTTTATTATGTATGGATGACAGTCACATGTTTAGAGGATTTTTATAAATAAATCGGGCTTTTATTGATTAAATCATTACTTTCAGAATTTATTCTTGTCTTAGATCTATTTTGAATGTGATGTGCTCAACGATCTATTCTTGCTGTGCTTGTTTAGATTGTTTACATGTGATGGTGCTTTATTGATTTGTGCTATCAAGTATCCGAATAGTCCATGCCTAGGTTAGACGGATTAGATCACAACCCTAGTTTAGTGTGGGATAATTCGTGCTAACCGAAGATGGATTATGTTGGTGCTTGAACCATGATTATCTTCTTGTCGGAGGAATTGGGCTTGTAGCTACAATTCCCCATTATCATCCAATGTAATAAGCTAAAGTAATTCATAAATATTCCTATTATGAAGCTAGTGGTGGATTTGCAATCCTAGGTTCCCTTAGACATTATTTAAAACAACTTTAATTACTTTCATAGTTTAGATTTATTTTTATTTGTTAGTAGTTTAATTAAAATCAAAATCAAAATCTCGTTTTCATAATTAATTAGACTTAGGTTTTAAAATTAAAGCGCGGTAGTATTCAATCTCTGTGGGTTCGACCTTTACTTCCACACTGCAAATCTTTAGAAAAGTAAAGTATACTTTTATATCTTGATATTGACAACATCAATAAGTGTCAGTGAAAGGGATCATTTAAAAGGATATGCCAGGGGCTTAGGTGACATAGGGTTGAATGGGTGGTGGCTCGATGATTCTTCGGTCAATGAGGTCTTGGATATCATGGTGAAGACGTATGCACCGGTCGGTGTCATGGCCTGGGCCTTAGTGGTAGGCACATCGTTTGGACAGGTCACAGTTAGGTGGTAGGGGATCAGCACGAGGTTGAAGGAGTTGGAGGTGTCCCTTTTTTAGCAGGCGGCCTAAGGCTACGGAGGGGGAGATATCTAGCTTGGAAAATTCATGGGGTACCCTATTTTGGTAAGGGCGGCTAGGCGAGCTGGTTTGGTTTGTGAGCTGGTATGGTTGGGGAGAATAGGCCATGGGTTGGTTACTAAGGGCGTTGACATCCAAAGGGTTTCGAGAGTAGCTGGGCCTCTTGGACTGGCTTTGCGATTCTTCATTCTTGATTTTCCCTTCCCTGATTGCATCCTCAATTCTAGTCCCAATCTCAAACAGTTCTTCAAATGTTGAGATGGACTGGTAGAAGAGTTTTTCATGGTACAGCGGCTGAAGATTCTTGATCAACATCCGGACTTGTTCCTTTTTGACTGGTCGGTGGGTCATTTGGGCCACTTTGTTCCTCCATCTGCTCAAGAACGCAGTGAAGGACTCATTAAAGTTTTTCCAGGTAGTCTCTAGATCCAGATGGTGACATCGAGGTCTTGGTTGTAGGAGTAATGATCAATGAGGACTTGGACTATATCTTCCCAAGTTCGCATCTTAGAAACCTCCAAGGTCAGAAACCAGAATAGAGCAGCCTTGGCGATGGTTTGAGGGAACAACATTATAATGTGCTCATGGGTGCAGCTCATTGATTGGAAAACACTCATGCAGAACTTTACATGGCTCTTCAGATTCCCAGTTCCATCAAAACGATCAATTTCAGGCATCTTGAAGTTCTCTGGCAGTTTCAGTTTAACAGGCTCAAAAAGGCCTTCCAGATCTAGCATGTAGTCATTGATCCCTTTGCTTTTCTTCAGTACGCTTTCTAGCTTGTCAACCTTGTTCATTTTTTCTTAGAATTTCTTATTCAGTGCAGGTGGTGGGACCCCATTGAACTAGTTATCATCTACATTATTCTCATGTATATCGACGGGAGGTGGTACAAACCCCGGTGGTGGTGGCGGCGGCATAAATCCCGGTGATGGTGGGAACCCAGGTGGATATTGTGGCTGCTGCTGTTTCAATTCTTCAATGAAGGCTAAAACTTAGGCCAACCGGTTAGACTCTTGGTTGATCATTTCTGTCATTCTTGCTTCCAAACCTTCCGGATTCATAAAGCTAACTTTCAGCGGAGTGATTTGGATAAGGCAGCTCCTTGATCCCACAACGCAGATCCTTGGTGCTTAGAACTTATACTGACATATAGATGTGAAAGGACTGTGTGTTAGACTTTGACAAGTGAGGACTAACTTGTGTACAGACCGACTATCACAGTGTATGCAGATTGATGAAGCAAGCATGCAGATGCAAAACCTAATCTACATGATGTTCCTATTTCTAACAGATAGCGGTTAAACAAGTAAGATCCTAGCCATACAGAGTGTGCTAACCTTACTTTCTAGTATGATCACCAAGGGATAATAGGGATTTTCGGGATAATTCTGGAAGTTTGGACTGAGTTTCTGGGAGAAATAGGGATTTGTAAGACTCGGAGGAATTTCCATAAGTTATGAGAGTTTCTTGGAGAAATAGGGATTCCCGATTGATTTGGACTGAACTTCTGGGATAAGCTAGGAAATCAGAATTTCTAGGAAAAGTTTATGGGAAAAGCAGGGGTTTCAAGGTTTCTAGGAGAAACAAGGAATTCTGGGATATCTAGGCGAATTGGATAGAGTTTCTAGGAGAAACAGGCGTATATGGGAGTTTCTGGGAAAAATAGGAATTTCAGAGTTTCTGGGTGCAATTAGGGGTTTTCGGGGGAATCTAGAGCTTCTGGAAAAAAAACAAGTATTTTTGGGAAATCTAAGTATTTCTGGAATATTTAGTCAGAGTTTCTGGGGAAAATTGTTATATCTGGAAAATCTGGGAGATTTGGACAAAGTTTTTGGGAGAAACTAGTATATCAGGGCATTCCTAGGAAGTTTGGACAGAGTTTCTGGGAGAAATAGGTGTATCTGGATAGATGTGGGATAGAGTTTCTGGGAGAAATTGGGATTTTTGGGAAATCTGAGAAATTTGGACAGAGTTTCTGGGAAGAACTGGTCATTTCTGATGGGGGTGATGATGGTGATCATACTGTCTAGCAAGTTTTCATACTCCTATGACTTTGGACCGACAAACAAGGTTTGCGGTGTATATCTTTGTGAGCATGGAGCAGACATCCTTATCATGGTGCCTAGGTAGATCAACTCAATGTGATCACATGTGAGTGATTGCCTTGGGAATCATAAGAAAGAGGTTCTGCCTCATGCCACATAGGAGTCTACACCGCACAGGTAATCCCATTAGGGCATACATCAGTTTTATCACATTGACCTATCTGAAAAGATAAATGAATAGTCCTATGAAAGTTTCTACAAGAATCTATATGCAAAGGCTAAATTTAGTCAAAGAGTGTCCGTTGACGAGAGTTCCAATATACCGTCAGAGAGATAGTACGGAGGTTTTTACTCTTTTTGATATACCTTGGGAGGTACAGTATCAACGGTGACTTGTGCCCTGGCACAGTAAGACCTGAACAATGTCAGCGCCGCATTTCAGACAGAGTCGGAGGGGAAAATGCAGAAGTGTAATGCAGTGAACTAGACACAATGAAAAGATGATTTTAAGGATACTTCTTATGAGTCAAACCTCTGTATTTTTTTGTTTTGAAAAATAAAAGTCCCCATCAGAGTCACTATATTATGGACACGCGGAATCGGTCATCCACTCTTTCAGTTTTCGGGGTTTCAGAATTGATTTTCCTTTGTTTTAAAATTGATTTGAAAGAAAACAAGAGGTCTGTTGAAAACAGATACAGAGTCACCACTTGGTCTTTAAGGAACCAAGAAACCTAATTTTGACTCACCCAAACGGATAAAGGTGTAGACAACCCAATTTTGACCAAACGTCGAATTAAAGGGAGTGTTACCTCCAAGTCCGATGATGACAATGTCCGAACAAAACTAAGGCTTCTTAGGTGATTCAAGCTCTTCAAAAGACTCTTCAATTCAAACAAAAAAGAAAAAAAAAGAAAAAAAGGAATAGAACGACACATGGTGTGGGCTGCGGCAGTCACGCAGTGCCACATTGGCACTCTGTGTTTGCCAGACCGGCAGTCCGTAACTGCCGTAAAAACACATCAAATGTCACAAAAATCAGAGTTTCAAAAAAGATGCCAATCCATAGAGTTGTCCGCGACATTCATTGAGTGCCTCAGCGGCATACAGTGAGTGCCATTCCGGCACTCAGTGGGTGCCGCTTCCATCTCCATTGAGTACTGCATTTTTGGCAGCCAGCTATAATACAGCACGTTTTGTACCATCAAAAGTACATCCAAAATTAGGGTTTTTGGCTTGAAAATACCAAAATAACCCTCTAAGATTTGCCTATAAATAGAGGGTGAATACTCCATTACAAGGGATCTTTTTTTTGGGGACTACTACTACACATTTTTGGGAGAGGGGAATTTTTAAGGAGAAAACAAAAAGAATTTTGGGAAAAGAGAGTTTTTTAGAGTTTGAAGAAAAGCTTGGAAGATCTTAAAACTATACAAGTTTAAGGATAGTTGGAGGTGATACTCTATTCTTGTTAGTTTTCTTTTATGGATTTAGAGCACTTGCTCTCTTAGTTTTCTTTATTTCATTCCTTCTTGTTTTTTTTGCTTTTCTTTTGAGGTTCTTGGAGATCTTCAATATCTCTCTTGAAAGCTCTTGAGTTTAATCTTTTGATTCCATGTAAGCTTATGCTTCATATGGAAGCCAAAGTTTGATCATCATTTATAAAAAAATAGATGGATCCAAGTCCATACTCATGACTTGGATTCTCTAACTTGGAATTTCATGGGATCTTCTCTATATCCTCTTGAAGTTCATGAGCTAGTTCTTTGATTCTTCTTTTCTTTTTTCTTGTTTATGCTCTTTACTTAAGACACTTGGGGATCTTCTATATCTCACTTGAATATCATGAGTTTGATCTTTTAGTCTCATGTAAGCTTATGATTCACATGAGATTTAAAGTTGATCATCATTTTATTAAGAACAAGTAGATGAATCCAAACCCCTACCATGGTTTGGGTTCTCTAACTTGGAGTTTTCATAGAATCTCCTTTATATTCCTTGAAAACTCATGAGTACTAGTCATGTCTCTAGTCTCCAATGACCATCAAATGGTAAGAGAAATAGTTTGGTTCAAGCCTAACTTCATGGCTTATTAGTTGGAGTTAACAAATAAAAGTTGAACTTAACAATGAAACAGTGGGTTCATAAATTGTTTTTGATCAAAGATTTTCAGTTACACATTGAACCGTTGGAACTGAATGAAACCAACGTGAAAGTGTCTATAACTTAAAGTTCTACCACTGTAATTTTTGTTTTAGTAGGATCTCATGGATAACATAGTTTGGTTATAGGTTTTGTGAGATAACCATATTCTGTCCAGAGTTTCAGAACAGACAATCAGTGTCAAAATGAGTAAATCAAAACCTTAATCAAGCATTCTTGGCTCCAAATAATTTTTATATGAAGTTTAATGTGTTATAAGATCTCCTAAAAAGATTAGAGTCTTTTGATTTTTTACTATTTTTAAAAAATCATACAAAGTCTCTAGATAGAGACTTGTAAATCTCTGAGTGATGTCTGGTTTTTGTTCGTTTCCCAGAGATCTAACCATTGAAATTTTGATTTTCCTTTTGTGATGGAAACTAGACACACAGAGGCATATTGTGTCCAAATATCATCAAGATCAAACCATGGGAAGCATGATTTTTATTTTGTTAAAGTTCTGGTCTGCTCTCTGCAATTTTTAGAATTTTATGACAGATTTGACCAACTTTGTAAATAATGGTCCAAATGACTTTTCTATGACCTAGGGCTCAAACTATGTTTGAATAATGATTAGTAAAGCTTGAATTCAAAGTTTAAGTGATCTAAATCACTGAGCATTTCATAATTTATTCTTGTTCATAAACGTTTTCGTCCATGTGGCTTGATGCTTATAATTAGGACTTGTTTGCTTTAGATTTAATTACATTTGATAGATTTGAGCTAGAAGTCTAGAATTGTTATTTAAGATCCAAATTTATATCTTGTATATCATGTGGACTAACACTTTGTTTTGTAGCACTATTAAGGTATGATTTCTTGAACTCCTCTTTAGTTTATTTTAATTTCTTGATTTTATCTATTTTTCAATCTAATGCGCGACACCTTAAAATTAGGTTTTCCCTTATGTGTATGTGTGATTAGATTTCTTTTCTTAGGATATTTCTATTCGTATGCATTGCACGTTTAATATTCGCGGCATGGATCCCGGGTAAGTTTTATAGTTCCCTATTTGCATATCATATTGCTTGCTACTTGAATTATGTGGTTTTTGAATGATATTTTATCACTTACAATCTTAAACCCTTTAGACATGCTTTTGTAATGTATATTTATGCATATGTATTAGTTGAGGACATGCTTAGATTATTAATTTGATTAAAATGATGTTAAGTAGAGGCCTATCGCGAGATAGGATGAGAGGGGGTGTTTTAGTCCGACGGGCTCCTTCCCCTCTCATTCCATAATCCCCGAACCTAGAAAATCTCTGGTTTCTTAAAGGATTAGTTTGCTTTAAAATGGTTTCTTAATTTTCCTTTTAAAATTAATTGGCGACTCTTGGTATGAAATTTGGAAAATGTTTTAAAATTAAAAAGTCGTGGGCCCAAATGCCGGTATCCACAATCTGGCGACTATGCTGGGGATCGAACCCATAATCTCTGGTTTCGCAGACTAGGTTTTTGATTTTGGGTTCACTCGAGGATTAGACTTGAAAGCATCATTTTAATCGAATTAATTAATTTTTGTGTACCTGTTACATTACACTTGCATGTTTAGCCAGTCCATTGCACAGAACTATGACCTTGGAGACTCGGGGCAACCCGGTCGGTCAAGTTATATATCATGGGACTGTGTAATCACCCTTGATCTCGTACCATGTGTTGGTATATGAAGCATCCTATCGGATGTGTGTCAAGGATCCCTTATTTGACCAAAACCTAACCTTTGCATGATAGCTTCTGTAGAACCTTTCAAAGTTAGGAAATTAATTCTTGATTAGGATTATGTGCTAGGGAGTTTTGTATGTATAGACACCCCAATTTTGACCAAATGTCGAGTTAAGGAGAGTGATACCTCCAAGACCTGATGATGACAACGTCCAGCCAATCTAGGACTTCCAAAGATGATTCAAGCTCTTCAAAGGACTATCCAACTCTAAATGGAAAGCGAAAAGAGAAAAATAGAAAATAGAGCCCAAAACGGCACTTGACCTCTTTTATGGCAGTCACGGGTTGCCGCTGCGGCACTCCTTAACTGTCGTAGCGGCAGTCAGTGAGTGCCGTGATGGTAGTCACCAATTGCAGCATTTTTACATCAAGTACCGTAAAAAATAGATTCCCCAAAAAGACGGCAGTCCCTGTAGTTGTCTGCGGCATTCAATGATTGTTGTTCCGGCATTCAGTGAATGCCGCAGCGGCATTTACTGAGTGTCTCTTCCATCTCCATTGAGTGTTGCGTTTTTGTAGCAGCCAGCTGTTATATAGCACGTTTTGTACTATCAAAAGGATGCCTGAATTAGGGTTTTCTGCTCTAAAATGACTGAAATACCCTTCCAAATTTGTCTATGAATAGGGGATGAATATCCTCTTGCAAGGGGTTGGTTGGTTGTTTTGGGGTTGGAATTTTCTTTGAACCTAGAGGTTGTATTAGTTCTCCAAGTTTTAAAACTTTCAAAATTTCTTCTCTAAACATAATTAGAAGCTAGTTTTAGAAGAGTTGAAGAGGGTGGAAAGCTTGATTAGTCTTTGGAAGTTCTTCAAAATCAAAAACTTGAGGATATTTTGGAGGTAAAACTTTGAATTAATTAGTCTTTCTAATCACAAATATATTTAGAGTCTTTGAATTTTCTTTTCCTCTTCCTTTTAGTCTTTGAGATTCATGAGACCCTCAATGTCTTACTTGAGTCCTTAGACTTGAAATCCTTTAATTCCTTTGTAAGCTCATGATTTACAAGGAAGTTGAAGTTGATATTAGTACACTTGATTAATAAATCTAAACCTATCTCCATGGTTTAGGTTTGTTATGTTTAGGTCTCATGAAATTTCTCCATGTTTCTTTGAGACTTTCAAGATATGAATGTAGTTAGTCTCCCATGACCATCAAATGGTAGGAGAGGTGGTGTGGTTCAAGCCAAGTTCCATGGCTCAAATTAGTTAATAAAGTTGTATTTGAATAAATAATTATGTGAGTTCACAATCTATTTTTTTTTATCATAGATTTTTAGTTGAACATCGCACCGTTGGAACTGAATGAAACCAACGGAAAAGTGTTTATAACGCAAAGTTCTACCACTTTAATTTTTGTTTTAAGGTTGTTTCATGTTTGGAGTGGTTTGGTCAAGGGTTTTGTGGAACAACTATAATCTATCCAAAGTTTTAAGAACAGTAACACTCTTTTGAAATAAGCAAATCAGAACCTTAATCAAGCACTCTTGACCCAAAATAAATTTTTCTAAGTATTTTAATGTGTTAGGAAGCTACCCTAAAATAACCAAAGCATTTTTCATTTTTTACTATTTTTAGAAAATCATACAAAAACTCTGGATGGGGAGTTGCAAGTCTCTGAGTAATGTCTAGTGTTTGTCCAATTCCTGGAGATCTAACCGTTCAAACCTCGATTTTCTTTTTGGGTTAGAAACTAAACACACATAGGCATCTTTTGTCCAAATATCACCCATATCAAACCACAGGAAGTATGTTTTTTATTTCTTTGAGGTTCTGATCTGCTCTCAGCAATTTTTAGAATTCTGTCACAACTTTGATATATCTTGCAAACAATAGTCTAAACGATCTCTCCATGACCTAGGGCTTAAACCATGTGTTAATAATGATTAGTTGAGCTTAAATACAGAGGCTAAATGAACCAAACCAAGGAATAATACAATAGCTTATTCTTGTTCATGTAATTATGCACATTCATCTATATAGATCTGTATTAGAATTCATAATTGCGTCATTTCCTCTACTTGATTGAATTAAGCTAGACATTTAGGAATAATTATCCGATATTATACATTTTTTCTAAAGTATGTGGACTAACCCTTGTTTTGCAGCGCACTTGAGGTACAACTTCTCAACCCTTTCTCTAGTTTACTTAATTCCTTTATTTTTTTTTATTGATTTTATGACCTCATGCGCGACACATTAGAATTAGGATCTTGCTTTATGTGAATACATGTGATTAGAGACATTTTCTTAGGTTTTACTTTCTATTCGTATGCATTGCACGTTTAATATTTGTGGCATGGATCCCGGGTAAGTTCTATAGTTCCCTATTTGCATATCATATTGCTTGCTACTTGAATTATGTTATTTTTGAATGATATTTTAGCACTTGCAATCTTACACCCTTTTAGACATGCTTTTGTGATATATATCTATATCTATGTATTAGTTGAAGACATGCTTAGATAATTAATTTGATTAAAAGGATGTTATGTAGAGGCCTATCGCGAGATAGGATGAAAAGGGGTGTTTTAGTCCGATGGGCTCCTTCCCTTCTCATTCCATAATCCCCGGACCTAGTTTAATCTTTGGTTTCGCAAAAAGATCAGTTGCTTTAAAATGGTTTCTTAATTTTCCCTTTTAAAAAAATTAAGTGGCGACTCATTTGTTTTTGAACTTGAATTTGAAAAAGAGTTTGAAAGAAAAGGCTGTAGGTAAGGATAAAAAAGCGGTATCCACAGTATGCCCGAAAGGGATTACTTGAGATGATGATGATACTTGCTTGATGAAATATCTGTAACCTCTTAATCACTTTTGAGCAATTCCTCTTCATGTCCTATGACATTTGAGAACATGCTGAATCTTGATTATATGATTACATTTCTTATATCATGTTTAGCTAAGCATCATTGACCTTGTATGTATCCAAATTCATGAAAAGTACGGTGATAATCCGATCATGTGATCTTTCTACCCAAAGAATTTTAAATCCATCTTTGAAAGTAAAACATATTTTTGCCATCTTTTTTTAAAGTTTTCAATCGCTCTTTCAAAAATCTTTGGAGTTCAGTTTTGTAAGATTCCAAATCAACCTTTGTTGAGGTATATTTTCACATTCTTATCTTCGAAGAGAGAACCCAAAATTCTCGGGTGTTATGTTAGAAAAGTTTCGCCAACTAAAAAAATGTTTTTTTTCAAATGAATTTCAAAGCAAAGTTTCAAACCCAATCATCTTTTGTTGAGAAATGTTTTTTTTTTTTTGCCTTCAAAAGAAAAAATCTAAAATTCTTGAGAATTTGAAAGATCCCATCATCTAGAGAAATGCTTTTCAAATGAATTTCGAAAATTAGGGTAATGAAGATCACAATGAAAAGAGAAATTGACACACTTGACATGAATGAGGATTTTATGTGTTTATGTGCCTTATGTGTTAGGGTTAGGATTTTCTCTTCTTTTGCATATAGAATAGGCACACACACACACACACATGGATTGCATCCGTGTGACATATGAACCATTCATGAACATTTTACTAAGCATTTGCAAAAGAAAATGTGAAAATAATAACAAAATAAAAATTCTTTTGAAATCAATCAAAATTGATTAAAAATGAAACATGACTGTAGGCGAGATAGCATCAAACCCAGAACAATTTGGGTTAGTAGTGCAAGCATGAGATTAGTTAGAAGAGAAAAGATAATGAAAAGGATTATGTTGAGGTTGATTAGTTTGTGGAGCCTAATGATTGGAAGAAGGGCCACTTAACTGAGAAATTGGTCATAGGGACAGATAATGTTTCCGCAAACATGGGTGGCGATCCCGAAGGTTCAAATGGTGCTAGTGAGGTGATAATGTTTGTGAATACTACTGCTGAAGCGAATGTGGATGCTCTTGGAAATAATAAATTAAAAAATATCCGTGACACTCCAATTGAGACCAAATCAAGTCTAGTCCATGATCTAGTCGTGTTAAGTTGGAGTCAAGTGTCAATGTCAAGTTGTATTTTGTCAGTCTTCCATCAAGTATTATTGTCAAGTCTCTATCGAGTCAATCGATTTAGGTGGTGTAATCCGCTGCTAGTTGAATAAAATCCCTTTCTGCTTGATTTAATGTGCCAAGTCGTGAATGTATGGATCATTAAGACAAGAAAAAGGGAAAGAAGAAAGAAAAAAAAATCACTTTTTCAAATAATCATGGAAACACTCTGTTAATAAATCTTTGAATTGAAAAGGATCCCTAAGTGATCAAAGCAAATTTTGTGCCAAAACCAAGGAGGAGTAGAGAATTGATTAGCTTTACTTTCAGAATTTAAAGATACTCTTAATCAATCTTGAAAAGATGAACTTGGAACATCTTGAGACTTGCTCACCACCCTCTTTTTTTTCTCAAATACCAAGCCTAAAAGATGAGCCCAACCAGTCCATAGCCATAAGCTTTGTCCTTGATGGTAGCTAGATATTTTAAATGAACTTCTTCTTCCAAACAAAAAAAGAGAAAGAAAAAAAAAACTCGCTGGGATGAAAACCCGAAAGGGCGCCTAGGCAAAAGTTAGAGCAAAAATAAGATGCGTGTTGATTTCAAAAATCCTAATCCTAGCCAGTCAAAACCATGGAGAGAATAAGAGATAGTAAGGAAGAGAAATGAAAGGAAAGAGAAAAGTAAAGGCAGAGAATAGATAAGATTGAGAATTCTTGAGTACTTTAAAGTAGATCATTGGCACATGAACTATCTCAAGACTTTGTGTTGTTCTAAAGAAATTGGAAATGAAAAGAGAGATTTGAAAGTATCAATTAAGCTCACAATTTTGTGAGAGGCTCAATGGCTTAGAGGGCATAAGACAATGCAAAGATATCTTTGAGGAAAATAAAGAGTGATTTGGAGGGCTGATATTGCTTTGTGAATATGATAGAGTATGAATAAAACATGATGAGAGTTGTAAAGATGAACTGGCTAGTGAAAAGGTTAATGAATCAACCGTCAAATAAAAAAAGAAGAAAAGAAAAGAGAAAAGAGAATAAAGGAAAAAGTAGTTCATCATGCTACACAAGGGCTACCATAAGTGACATGCGCTCCCTAGACCTATATGGAAACATGGCTCGAAAAGCCCACCAATTCTTGAAGCCTAATTCTTTTAAGACCTCCAGAGTACTTGAACTACGCTCAACCTAATTCCCACTCGGGAATACGTAGGCAACCTATCTGGTTCGGTCACCATCATCGTCATAATATGGTGTGCTCTTTTAGGCCTTGGCCATATTACCTTGGACCTAATTCCTATTTGAGGATAAGTTGAATCCTTTGCTCATAAGGTTATGTTCTTTTAAACTAGGAGCAAACTTGCATTTGTCTAGGACCACATATGTATTGCCGAACTAGGGGCAAACAAAGTTTGCCGATTAGCATTAGGACATCTCCCTTCAGCCCATCACATTCATGATGATTACCTCTAGATTGGGAGTAAATGCACTGCAAGCATCCTATACCAACATGTTCTCAAGGCCCTTGGGATGAGCCCATTTACCCTTAAGACTAGGGGCAAACTTCGTTTGCTAAAAACCCTATTTTTGAAGCAAGCCCCTGATTCTCTTTCAAACTAGGGATAAACTTTGTTTGCCAAAATCCCTCTATGATAAAGGCAAGTTCTCAAGTATTTGAGTTTGTTTTGAATGGACTGAAATAGAGTGCCTTTTATTCTATAAGGTAAAGCACTAATTCGAAGCACACTCTAGATAGGCAAAGAATCAGCTAAGTCGAAAAGGAGAAGTTTTCAAAGTTTAGATTTATCAGCAAAGCACTACCATTGTAAAATGATGAATAAATGAAATAGGTAAATTGATACATGTATTCACGACGAAAGCACATCAATTTAGAGTATGATTCATCACCTTGTGTTTGTTAAGTCTGTCCTTGTCGGATGAGTCAATAATGATCTCAAATGTGCGGGTTTAAGATGATGAATAAAAATTTGAAAAGTCTCCATAAGCATCCCACGAGCAATACAAGTAGGAGTTTTAAACACTATCACAACACAATACTAAAAGTGGAAATATGAGAATGGTCCAAGACTAGGGGCAAAGGTGACTTTCCTCTTTTGACACAATCATTATGCTTCTTCCAAATGGTCCGCAAGTGCAGAAAATCATGCTTTCAAAAGACTACTAGGGCAGCTCAAACCCTATCAGCTCCGTTCAAATTCTTTGAGTCCGAGGACTCTCCATTTTTGTAAAATCAATTCTTTTAGTCCTAGAACTACCCATTTTTGTAAAACCAATTCTTTGAGTCTGAGGGCTTCCCATCTTTGTAAAACTAATTCTTTGAGTCTGTGTGACTCCATTTGTATAAAAGTAAAGATTGTCGTGTCTGTACGACGCCGTTTGTGTAAAAAGTGAATTTGTTGAATCCGTGTGACTTTGTTCGAATAAAGAAATGAAATTTTGAGTCCGCGTGACTCCGTCTTTGAAATTTTGAGTTTGCATGACTCCGTATATGAATTTTTGAGTCCGCGTGACTCCGTTTGTATAAAATATGAATTCTTGAGTCCACTTGGCTATGTTAGTATGAAATATAAGCTTTGAGTTCGCATGACTCTGATTATATGAAAGGATGTTTTTAGTACGCATGACTCCATTTATGTAAAATATGAACTCTTGAGTCTACATGACTCCGTTTACGTAAAATATGAATTTGTTGAGTCAGTGTGACTCTGTTTGTGGGAAATGTGAATTTGTTGGGTCCGTGGGACTCCATTTATGTAAAATACTGAGTTCTTGAGTCCTCGTGACTCCGTCTTTGTAAAATATGAATTTTTAAGTCTGTGTGACTTCGGGTTTATAGAATGTGAATTTTCAAGTTCGTATAAATCCGTGTTTAAGAGATGTGAAAATTTTAAGATCATATGACTCTCCTTTTGTAAAATGTAAATCAGTGCGGCTCGCCTTTGAAAATAGGAATTGTTTCAAGTCGAATCGAATCCCGACTTTGAAATGGGAATTGAGTTGAGTTGAACCGACTCCAGAC
The DNA here is from genome assembly GCA_033977485.1 of Hydrangea macrophylla. Classification (NCBI taxonomy): domain Eukaryota; kingdom Viridiplantae; phylum Streptophyta; class Magnoliopsida; order Cornales; family Hydrangeaceae; genus Hydrangea; species Hydrangea macrophylla. The sequence goes on from CM066987.1 coordinate 60,540,539, forward strand.
TCCAACTTTTGAGAATTTGAATTTGTTTGAGTCTAATTGACTCCTGATTCATGAGTTTGAACTAAATTGAGTCTGATTGACTCCCAATTTTGTGAAACAGAAATTCTTATGAGTCTGATTGACTCCCAATTTTGTGAAGCAGAAATTCTTTGAGCTTTATCAACTCCTAATTTTGTTAAACTGAAATTCTTTGAGTTTTGTGAAATAGAAATTATTTGAGTTCAATCGACTCCCAATTTTGTGAAACAGAATTTTTTTGAGTTTGATTGCCTTTTAAATTAGTGAAATTGAATTTATTTAAGTCTGATTGAATCCCAATTTTAGAATATAGAACTGAATTGAGTCTGATTGACTCTAGATTTTGGAAAGTTGAATTGAATTGAGTCTAATTGACTCCCGATTTTGAAACTTGAATTGAATCTGACTAACTTCTAATTTTAGAATTTGAATCTGACTGACTCCGATGAACTGAATTGAACTGATTTGACCTGATTTGACTCTCGATTTTGGGAATTGAAATAAATTGAGTCTGATTTAACTCTTGATTTTGAAAATTGGAATTTTTGTTGAGGCGAATTAACTCCGATTTTGAGATTTGAGATTCTTGTTGAGTCAAAATTGATTCCGATTAAGAAAATTTGAAATGTTATAAATTAAACCTCGATCTTGAAATAAGAAATTCATTGAGTTCGTTTGTATAAAAAGTGAATTTGTTAAGTCCGTGTGACTCCATTCGTATAAATATATATATATATATATATTTGTTAAGTCTTTATGACTCCATTTGTATGAAATGTGAATTTAATTGAGTCTGTGTGATTCCATTTGTATAAAAAGTGACCTTTTTGTTGAGTCCGTGTGGCTCCGTTTATGTAAAATGAGAAAAAGTGAATTTCGTTGAGTCCGAGTGACTCCGTTGTTCTGGAAATGCGGGTCCTTGGATCCGAATGACTCTTTTGTTTCAAAATATGAATTTTTGAGTCCTTAGTGTGATAAAATTGAATTTTCGAGTCCGCATGACTCCTTTTGTCTTGTAAAATATTAAATTTTGACTCCCTCGGTCAGAAAATTGAAGTTTTGAGTCCATGTGACTCCCTTTGAATTTTTTTGAGTCAGCATGACTCATTTTGTCAGAAAATTGAATTCTTGAGTCCGCATGACTCCCTGTGTAAGCAAATTAAATTTTTGAGTCCACGTGACTCCCTTTGAATTTTTTAGCCTGCATGACTCCTTTTGTCGGAAAATTGAATTCTTGAGTCCGCATGACTCCCTGTGTAAGAAAATTGAATTTTTTGGGTCCACGTGACTCCCTCTGAATTTTTTAGCCTGTATGACTCCTTTTGTCGGAAAATTGAATTCTTGAATTCGCATGACTCCCTGTGTAAGAAAATTGAATTTTTTGGGTCCACGTGACTCCCTCTAACATTTTGAGTCTGCGTTACTCCTTTTGTCAGAAAATTGAATTGTTGAGTCCAAGTGTCTCCGTGAATGTAAAATATGAGATTTGGGGTTTAAGTGAATAATAATAAAAAAAATTTGGGGCATGGTCTCGGCATAAAATCAATGAAACCGGGATAACAAGGATAAGCAAAAGTGTTAATCCTACATGTGGTCCTAATATCCTAAACATGATCATAATAATAATGTCTTAAGGGAATCAAAAATCTACAAAGCGCGCA